>CM076710.1:8448125-9736250 GCA_038501285.1 Penstemon eatonii
TGTTTATGCTATTACTTGTTGTTGTATAAACAAAAATCCATATAAAATGTTCATATGCGGCCTGTTGGATATTGCTTTGTCTGGACTTTTTAATAAAATGTTCATATGTTGCCTACTGTTATAAAATGTTCAGGTTATTATACCTTGATTTCAACGGTTGAGATCAATCACGAAGCAACGGACGAGATTAAATCAATTTTATAAGATCAGGGGTATTATGGGGAATTCAAGAATTGCTAGATTTATTGGGCTATCCGAACCGAGAATATATTCTCGGCCCAATTAGTAATCAGCCTATTAATAATATACCAAACACCCAATTATTCTGAGAATTGGACTATTAAGTAGCCCAATATTACAATTTGGGCTATTACTAATAACTCAATCCAAACCCAGTTTGTTACAATGTAAGTAGTAATCTCGGCTATAACATAGATATCATGGTTGGTTGAATTCCCATTCATGATGAAGGGTGGAAGAAAAAAGGTAGTTTTTATTTGAAAATAATAAGAACATCTTAACCTGTTTATTCATCTTTTCCCTTTGAATTGAACTTCAGATTGCCCTAGGACTCAATATGCTGAGTTTTCTGAACCTGTTTATTCATCTTTTCCCTTTGAATTGAACTTCAGATTGCCCTAGGACTCAATATGCTGAGTTTTCTGAAGTAACATATATAACCTGTGGTCCCAACAAGGTTGTTCTAATTAGGGGTGAGCCCAGTTCGGTTATCCGACCGAACTGAACCGGACCGATCGAATCGGTCCAGACTGAGTACCGAACCGGAAAAACGGTTCGGCACTCGGTTTATGCTCCAGAACTGATCCCTTATAGGGGTCGATTTAGGTAAAACCGGTTGAACCGACCCAAGTTACTTTATTTTTTTCCTATTCAGCATTACCCAACCAAATCCCAAACACTAACAGGCAAACCCGTAACCGGACCAAATTCTCCACTTCCCTAATTGCTAATTCTATCCAGCCGAACCGAACCCACGCCGCCGCTCCACCGCTCCAGCATTCAAGTCGCGGCCGCCTCCTCCTCCGTCGGCTGCGAGTTCTGAGCTCTCAATATTGCGTCCTCTTTCAAGGTCGAACCATCACTCCCTTCTTTCTTTCAAGGTCGGAAATTTAGCAACAAATTTTAGATCTACGATTTTGTGATTTTTTTCTGCTACGAAATTTTAGATCTTCTCTGAGCTATTGCTCAACTCAGGCAACGATTTTTCCATTCTATATCTTCCGGAGGGCTTGCTGGTGATAGACAAGGTGTTATCCCTGCTTCAGGATTTTCCTTCAGTGCAGAGCAAATTTGGAAAATTATCAAAGAAAATAAAGCTCTTGACCTTCTGCACACAAGGTATCAGTAGAAGTGGATTTTGTTAATGGGTTTAATGGGATGAGAACGTGGATTCTGTTGTTACAAAATTACAAAATTAAAAACGGGTGTAGTTGATTTCTTGCTACTCCAGTAGCCAAATTATTCGGAATAATTTAATATAATTGGTCTTTTTGGGTTTATTTCGGTAGAACAACTCCAATAAGTTAGATTAATCAGTACCCAGTAGCCAATTCCAGAACAAGTTTGAACTAATTGGCCGCTATTACTTCTACAGCCCAATATCCCACTGGAAAACCAAATCCACTTATTTAGCATTTAATGGGCCTAATGTTGAGCATTCCGGTACACATGGACCGAACCGGAATCGAACCGGACCGATCGGTATTTGTACCGAACCGGATCGACTATTTCGGTTGGGTAATCGGTCCATGTTTTTTTGGGACCGAACCGGACCATAACCGAACTTCGGTCCGTTTGCTCAGCCCTAGTTCTAATAGGTTGAGGGCATACAAGAATATGAACAATAAATTATAGTAGATGACATTATGTCACCTTGCCCAGTTACATAATTAATTACAATAACTTATAATTTTTAGTCCCAACTCAGAGTTGCACAGTTTACAACAAATAGGTATATAAAAATCACGATTACTCTCCATCATCATAGATTTATATTCTTTCACATTATATATGCATACGAAAGAAATTTTTTAAAAATGACAAGTATTTTAAACATACATGCATGTTCAATATTAGATGAGGTCTTACATGTTTTTTATGAGCAGATGGCCCTCATCTTCAAACGTAATGTACAAAATATTAAAATCAACCAACAATGGAATGTTGAATAGATATACAAATTAAATATCTAAAATTAATTATTAAATAATAAAAAAGAAAACATTAAATTAAAGAAAGATATAAACACCCAAATGAGAAAAAAAACCTGGGGCATATCTTCTACATCAACTATGGCATGTGTGGCAATGGCAACATGAAAAATAATGTGTCAACTCAGCTCCAAAAACAGTTAACGAAGACATTGTACCTGTAATTCATGAAGAAATTAATTACCGATATAACTACAATCAATAATAACAAAGATCAACGTTCAACACCATATAAGATGAACTTTAATAAATAATAGTACACAAGGGTATATGGTAATGCATATCCAGTTATATATCCAAAGGAAACTTGAAAACAAAGTGATTTAGATTACAATGGGTATGGAATCAATTTGGTCAAAATATAAATTAAGTCAAGCATGACAAGATCAAAATAAGACTGCACCAAATATGAACCCAACAAATGATACAATTAAGTTAAACAAAACAATCGTACACTCGGATAGCACATTCAAAAGTTGTCCACGGAAAATCAAGATTCCATTTGTCTTTCTTGCTCTCCTTTTCTTTCTCTTTTGTTAACATAGTTTAAAACTTGAAAATCTTTTTTCCATAGAAGAGCTAAGCCTCCGGAACTGCCTAGCACATATTTTCCCCTCACTACTCATTGTCTCTTCTCCATGAGGAAAATAAGGTGGATGAGAAATAAATGGATAAACCTAGGACTGAGACCGGTTCGGTTATCCAATCGACCGGACCGATTGATTCGGTCCGGACCGAGTACCAAACCGAAAAATCGATTCAGTAGCCGGTTTTTGCCTCAGAATCGACCCCTTATAGGGATTTGGTTTCAGTAAAACCGGTCGGTTCCCCGAACTGAACCGGTTGAACCGATTTTTTTTTTCTATTATGTTGAGCCCTAAGTTTCGGACCCGGCATTAATCCAGCATCCGATTACTCCCAATTCCCAAATCAAAACACCCCTCCAATTTTCTAATTCTCCAACACTCCAGCCCTAAGTTTGACTGCCGAATCAACCCCGCCGCCTCCTCCTCCGCCGCCGACAGCAACGACCCTTCGGCCTACAAGTGGGGTTTTGCTCAACTAATTTATATCCTTTGCATATTCTGACTCTTTTGTGCTTTGATATGAATAGGTTGTCAACATTTAATCGTGAATAGTTATAATATTCTTAAAAAGATAAATCTGAAGGAGAAACATGTATGTATGTATGATGAAGTTTGTTGAAAGTTGATAATTGGGAAAACTCAAAGAAAATAGACCAACTTCCCTATAAATAAATGTTAGAAAAGGGGTATTATGTGGGTAAGACAACAACTTCCTTATAATCAAATTCCCATTTTAAACACTATATAATGTGCACATGAACAGATGAAAGAAGAGTAATACAAAAAAATATTATTAAGGCAACAACTGACTTATATCATTCTGACAGTAATTGCTTCATGAAATTGTTGATTTAGTTCCTTCTCAACATTTCATGTCATTATGGCTCTGAGCAGTTTTGGCATGACTTATATTTTATATTTCTACATGTTCATAGATGATTAATTTTTTACTGATAGGATGTCTTCAGGACGTCCACCTCTTCATCCATCATCTCAAGAACAACAAAATATTCGTACTAATATGGCTGGCACTCCAACTCCAACTCCAACTCCGAACCAGTCTCAAACTACAACAAGTCCAACACCAACCGCATCTCCCACTCCAAATTCTGCTCCAGCTCCACCTGCAGAAGCATCTGAAGCACAACCTGCTAATAAGAAGAGAGCTAGGGCATGGCAACACTTCACTGAAGTTATGAGGAATGGAAAATTGAGGGCTCAATGCAAATATTGTGATAAGAGTTATGCTTGTGATCCCGGGAGAAATGGAACATCGGGAATGAACAAACACATGTCGGTGTGTAAGCTACACCTTGATAATATTTCTAGAAGTACACATGATAGTCATACAATTCATAGTTTTTGTCGTAGTGTGACTAGGACTGAGGGTGAATAGGACCATAGAGAGGTGTCATCTTTATGGAAATTTGATCATGAAGCTGTTTGAAAAGCTGTTAATGTATTTCTTATTGTTGATGAACATCCGTTTAGAACCGTAGAAAAAGAAGGTTTTAAATATATGATGTCAGTTGCATGTCCACAATTCATTATCCCTCATAGGACAACAGTTGCTAAAGATTGTTTTAAGATATATCTTAAGGAAAAGTCTAAGTTGAGAGATTATTTTAGAAAAAATGTACATAGGCTTTCACTTACTACCGACACATGGACGGCCTCGAACCAAAAACTTAACTACATGTGTTTGACTGCACATTTTATTGATGATCAATGGAAGGTACATAAAAGAATTATCAATTTCATTCCATGCCCTAGTCATAAAGGTGATGAAGTTGGTATGTTGATAGAAAAATGTTTAGGTGATTAGGGTATTTCTCATGTATTCCCAATTATGGTTGATAATGCTTCTGCAAATGATACTAGTATGACATGTCTGAGAGAGAGGTTTGTTAGAAAAGGGACTGCACTTTTGGGGGGAAAATTCTTGTATATGAGATGTGTGGCTCACATAATTAATCTTCTTGTCAGAGATAGATTAAAAGATATGAGTCAATCAGTTGAACAGGTTCGTAATTTGGTAAGGTATGTTAGGCAATCACCAGCTCGATTGCTTAAATTTGAACGTTTTCAACTTGAAGAAAAGATTGGAAGCAAGGGAATGTTGTCTTTGGATTGTCCAATGAGATGGAATTCTGTGTATTTGATGTTGGAGACGGCTTTGATTTTCCAATGTGTCTTTGAAATGTATGAATTGTGTGATGCTGAACTTCGGGCTGAATTTCGCGCGACTGGACCTTATGGAAAAATTGGCTTCCCTACAAGAGATGATTGGACCGTTGTTGAAAAAATGGTGAAAATACTACATAACTTTTATGATCTCACCCTCCGAGTGTCAGGTTCTTTGTACGTGACATCAAACACTTTTCTGGATGAAATTGGTGATGTAGATGACTTGTTAAAAGAACGGATGGAGTCTTCCGATACTCACTTGAGAGAAATTGCAGAACTAATGAAATTGAAATTTGATAAATATTTCGGGGAAAATGATAAGATGAACATGATATTGTGTGTTGCAGTTATGCTAGACCCACGTAACAAATTCAATTATGTGCATCAAGTTATGAAAAACATGCATGATACTATTGAAGGGTCAAGAATTGCAAATTTGGCAAAGGATGCTATGACTGAGCTGTTTAACGAGTACAAGTCAAATATGCCCGATGGGAAGGTTCCTTAAGTGCTAATGAAGGTGGCACAAGCACGATTACCGGTGCATTTGATACTAGTGTGGTTGAACGAGAAAGGCATAAAATGAGATCAGTAAGAAAGCAATATCAACAAATGTTAGTGCGAGATCTGGACAAACTGAACTGGAAAGATATTTGAGTGAGCATATAGTGAAAGATTCTCTAGGATTTGATCTTATGGAGTGGTGGAAAATGCACACTCCAATGTATCCTGTGTTTTCGTCATTGGCACGTCATGTATTTGCTATGCCCATATCTACAGTTGCTTTGGAGTCTGCTTTTAGCACTGGAGGTCGTGTCATTGATGATTATCGTGCTTCGTTGGCACCAAAGACCGCTCAAGCTTTGATTTGTGGGCAAGATTAGATTCGTCAAGCACCCATTCAATTTTTGGAGCCCGAAAGTGAAGTTGAACTCATTTCTAACATTTATAACGGTGAATTAATTGTATTGTTGTATTGTTATTAAATTTATTTATTTTAAATTTCTAATTATTTTAAAATTTCAAATATAGATTTGACTTCAACACATTCATTGGTTAGAGAAGAGTCGGTTAATTTTTTAGCATAAAGTTGTCAAAGAGATCAAGAAGAGATTAAGGCCTAATGGTATACTTTTGGTTTACATTACATATTTACATTATTTTTGTTAGTTACAACTTACAATTATTAATGTTTGTTGGAATAAATCATTGTAGATTGGTATAAAGTTGGTACTTGGGAGTTGAGACTTGGCCATTTGGGAATGAAGATTGAAGATATATTGTTGTTTATGTTTAAACTTTTAAGAATTCGAATATGTGGTGTGGATGTTTTGATATTATTACTTTGTGAATTGTGATTTGTGTGGATGTTTTGAGATTATTACTTTATGTGGATGTTTTTAGATTATTTGTTCGTATTTGATGATGTTATTTGGTGATTTTTGAATTTTTTACGGCTTTGATCAGTTTGATGTTAAAATATAGTTATAAAAATATTGGGATCCAATTGGACCGAATTGGACTGAATCGGACCCAACTAGACCAAATTTTCAAAATTGGATATGTGGAAAAACGGTTTAGCTGCTATTTCGGTACATAGTGGACCGAACCGGACCAAACCGGACCGATCGGTTTTTGTACCGAACCGGACCGAATATTTCGGTCCGATAAACGGTCTTACATTTTTCAGAACCGAACCGGGATAGAACCAAAATTTGGTTCGGTCCGGTTCGGACCGAATACTCACCCCTGGATAAACCCATCTAAAATTAGCAACTATACTGTGAATACGAAAACAAAGAATGAAAAAAATCAAAGTGGATTCAATAGAACCCCTGAAAAAAATAGAAAAAGATAAAAGACAAATATCTTTTTTTTTTTTTTTATAATTTAAAAGATAAATACCTTGATTTCTTCTTGGGTTTCACCATGTGAAGGTCAGTGATGCAAAAATCCTAGATGCCAATATTTTTTGGTTTTGTACCGAAAATAAATGTTCACATGTAAGATTACTATTTCTTAATTATCACAAACAAATTTAGAAAAATCTATTGTCTCTAAAAAAAATATACATACGCTATGTTTTATTTGTTATAAAATAATATATTTATTACACAACTTATTAAACATGATTCGACATATGTAAATATATTATTTTTTTACTGAATTTACTTTTACAAAACTCAAACAAATAATATTACAAAAATTGAGACATAAAATATAAATTTATTTATGAAATTATTCTTAGAAATGCGAGATAAATGGGGCCTTGGAGTTTAGCATCTTATTTTGACAACATAAGATCATCTATCACATTTGATATTATATTTTGGTGTTGATTCACCTTTTAAGTAAGTGTGTGAACCCAAATAAATTTTAAATTTCTACATTTTTCAACATTACTATATATATAATACTAATATATGACATCAAATTTTACAACATCGATCCCGCATTTTCACAAGCCTTGAGTGCATTAATTGGAGGCAAAATATCTTCGTGGGTTTGATTTCCTTGCTACTAATAGTTCAGCTCCCTCACATTAGGAATTTTGGGCTAATATTGAAATTGATTCTCAATTGGCACCAAAACTATCACTGATGTTGAAGTTGTGGTACCAAATGTGTCAGCCTTAAAAATTACGAGGTAAAAATTCCATTGAGCTATAATTGTAGTAACCAAAATGTAATAATCTCGTAAATTAATTGTTCCATACTTTCATGATATATTCATTTCTGTGGTAATAAGAAATTTGTTATTCAAAGCAATCTCAAGGCAGGCGATTGGGTTCAACTCTGGGGATATCGTCATACTAATGCACATCTTGTTACGAAATAAGCTAGAATATGAACATGTAAAGATTAAACTAAAGAGAACAAAGTAGGGAGAGAAGATTTTTTATTCATATTCTTGAGAAATACATTACAAGTATCACTATTTATAGAACTAATTGGAATAACCAAAAGTCATAAGTTACAAGATAAATAACTCTTCAATGTGAATTAATCTAGGCTTTAGTAACTTCAAAGTGACCTTTCAATGACATCCATAATATTAATTTTTATAACACTCCCCCTTGGATGTTCATTGTTTATTGTTTATTGTCTCATTTAAAACCTTACTAGGAAAAACCCATTGGGATAAAAACCTAGTGAAGGAAAAAAGAGAGCAATATATCTTTTACTCCCCCTGATGACAAAATCATTTAACATCTTTAAGTCGACACATCCCAATTCTACTTATCAACTTCTCAAATATGACAGTTGGCAATGCCTTAGTTAATAAATCAGCCAAATTTTCACTTGAACGAATTTGTTGAACATCTATGTCACCATTCTTCTGAAGTTCATGAGTGAAGAAATTTTTTGGTGAAATATGTTTCGTTCTATCACCTTTGATGTACCTTTCTTTGAGTTGAGCTATGCAAGCTGCATTATCTTCATACAAAATTATTGGGGTATTTTTGTCGAATGATATACCACACATCTGTTGGATATGATGGGTTATTGATTTTAACCAAACACACTCTCGACTTGCCTCATGCATTGCAATTATTTCCGCATGATTTGATGAAGTGGCAACTAAAGTTTGTTTAGTAGAACGCCATGATATAGCAGTTCCATTGCTTGTAAATGCATAGCCTGTTTGAGAGCGGGCTTTATGTGGATCAGATAAGTAACCTGCATCCGCATATCCAACTAAGTATGATTTTGCATTATTTTGATATAGTAACCCCATATCAATTGTTCCTCGGAGATATCGAAATATATGTTTAATTCCATTCCAATGTCGTCGTGTCGGAGAGGAACTAAATCTTGCTAATAAATTTACAGCAAAAGATATATCAGGACGTGTACTATTAGCAAGATACATCAATGCTCCAATAGCACTGAGATATGGTACTTCAGGACCAAGAAGTTCTTCATTATTCTCACGAGGACGAAAAGGGTCCTTTTTTACATCCAGAGATCTTACAACTATTGGGGTACTTAAGGGATGTGCCTTATCCATATAAAATCGTTTCAAGATCTTTTGTATATAAGTTGATTGATGAAGAAAAATTTTGTTTGATAGATGCTCGATCCGCAAGCCGAGACAAAATTTTGTTTTTCCAAGATCTTTCATTTCGAATTCTTTCTTTAAATAATCAACTGCTTTTTGAAGCTCTTCAGGAGTTCCAATAATATTTAAATCATCAACATATACAGCAATTATAACAAACTCTGATCCTGATTTCCTTATAAAAACACATGGGCAAATTAGATCACTTTTATAACCTTCTTTTGACAAGTATCCACTCAATCGATTGTACCACATGCGCCCAGATTGTTTTAATCCATATAATGATTTACGCAAGCGTATTGAATAACTTTCCCGGGATTTCCCAAATGAATCTGGAATTTTAAGTCCTTCAGGGACTTTCATATAAATTTCAGTATCGAGCGAGCCATATAAATAGGCTGTAACAACATCCATTAGACGCAAATCTAACTTTTCACGTACTGCCAAACTAATAAGGTATCTAAAAGTAATTGCATCCACCACAGGAGAATAAGTCTCCTCATAATCAATACCGGGTCTCTGCGAAAACCCTTGTGCCACTAGTCGTGCTTTATATCTAACGACTTCATTTTTCTCGTTTCTTTTTCGCACGAATACCCATTTATACCCAACGGGTTTTATACCTTTTGGTGTTTGGACTATTGGTCCGAAAACTTCACGTTTTGAAAGTGAATTCAATTCTGCTTGAATTGCGTCTTTCCATTTTGGCCAGTCATTTTTATTTCTACATTCTTCGACAGATTTAGGTTCTAGATCCTCATTCTCATTTATAATTTCAACAGCAATGTTGTATGAAAAAATGTTGTCGACAACTATTTTATTTCGGTTCCATCTTTTTCTCGTACTGACATAACTTATTGAGATCTCTTCATTTTCATTATTTTCATTATTTTCAGGTACCTGCACCGCTTCTTGGGTGTTATTATTAGTTATGTCATGCGACTCTTCATGAGCGCTTGCCTCCACAATATGACCATCTTCATCTTTTGCTCCTTTTCTTTTACGAGGATTTTTATCCTTGGAACCGATTGGCCTACCACGTTTTAATCGTGGTTTGCTTTCATTTGCACTAATAGATTGTCCTACCGGGACATCAATCTGAATTGGAGCATTTTCAGCTGGTATATAAGATTTAGTAACTCTTTTTATATCAGTAAATGCATCTGGAAGTTGATTTGCAATATTTTGTAAATGAATTATCTTTTGAACTTCTTGTGTACACTGGTTTGTTCGAGAATCTAGATAAGATAATAATGATGCATTCCATGTTATTTCTTTTACCAGCTTTTATTCTCTCCCCCTAATGTTGGGAACATTGTTCCATCAAAATGACAATCGGCAAACCGCGCCGTAAATAAATTTCCCGTCATTTGTTCAAGATACTTAATTATAGAAGGGGACTCATAACCAACATATATTCCCAACCTCCTTTGAGGACCCATCTTTGTGCGTTGTGGTGGAGCAATTGGCACGTATACCGCACATCCGAAAATCCTAAGATGGGAAATGTTTGGCTCCTGGCCAAAAGTCAATTGTAATGGGGAGAATTTATGATAACTTGTTGGCCTAATGCGCACAAGTGCTGCTGCATGTAAAACAGCATATCCCCATGCTGAAACCGGAAGTTTTGTTCTCATAAGTAATGATCTAGCAATTAATTGGAGGCGTTTAATGAATGATTCTGCTAGTCCATTTTGTGTATGAACATGGGCAACAGGACTTTCAATTGTTATTCCAATAGACATACAATAATCATTGAAAGCCTGAGATGTGAATTCAACAGCATTATCAAGGCGAATTGTCTTAATTGCATAATCTGGAAATTGTGCTCTTAATTTAATTATTTGCGCAAGTAATCTCGCAAACGCCAGGTTGCGAGTTGATAATAAACATACATGTGACCATCTTGTAGATGCATCTATCAAAATCATAAAATATTTGAATGGTCCACATGATGGATGAATGGGCCCACATATATCACCTTGAATCCGTTCCAGAAATGCTGGAGATTCTAACCCAATTTTCATTGGAGATGGTTTCTTTATTAATTTACCTTGAGAACAGGTAGCACATGAGAATTATTTGAATTGAAGAATCTTCTGGTTCTTTAATGAATGACCATATGAATTCTCTATAATTTTACGCATCATTGTTGATCCGGGATGGCCTAACCGGTCATGCCAAATATTAAAAGTATTTGGATCAGTAAACTTCTGGTTTACTAAAGCATGTGTTTCAATTGTACTAATAGTTGTATAATACAAACCCGAAGATAAGGCAGGTAACTTTTCCAAAACTCTTTTCTTTCCTGATATAACAACTATGATATGTAAGTATTCATTATTATTCTCATTTGTAGTCTCAATATGATATCCATTTCGGCGAATATCCTTGAAACTTAGTAAATTTCTTTTAGATTTACTAGAGAATAAAGCATCATTTATAAAAAAATTTGTTCCTTCATGTAATAATATAATGGCTCTTCCGGAGCCTTCAATTAGTTTTGCACTACCAGATATGGTATTAACATTTGCATTAGTTGCTATTAATTCAGAAAAGTATTTTTTATCTTTAAGTATGGTATGCGTTGTAGCACAGTCGGCGAGACATACATCATTGAGATCGATCTTGGGTCCCACTATAGAATTTCGCAAATCCATATTGCTTCATTAAACAAAATAATTTATCATAAGTGATAATTATTCATAGGTGAAACTGAAATACAACTAAAAGATGATCAAAAGTACGAAGTAAAATACTGAAAATAAATAACATTTAGTTCTTCTTATTATTTCCATCATCAATTCTCCCATCGAGAGTCTCGAAAAAGTCCTCTACATCCATATGTGTAAAATTATTAATGTTATTATCCTTGTAGGCAAGATTTGCTTCAATATTGTGGTCATCATCTTCATAACCAAAATTGGTATTTGTATCATTATCTTGGAAAGTCAAGTTCGTTTCCATATTCTTTGATGCTCGATAAAGTTTTACGAGATGCTCAGACGTACGACAGGTACGTGACCAATGCCCTTTCATACCACATCGATGGCATATATTTTCATTTCCTTTTGAAGGATTGTTAGGACCACCTATTGAAGGGTTACTTGGACCACCCTTATATTTCAGATCATTTTTCTTTTGTTGGCAATAGTTATTGTTGCCATAATAATTGAAATTATTACGACCTCGACCACGTCCACGTCCACGTCCACGTCCACGGCCGCGATTACCACCACGGCCACGTCCACGGCCGCGACCACGACCTCGACCACGATAGGGTCCGGTCTCAAAATTTCCATGGACTGTTGCATTCACTTCTGGGAATGGAGCAGCACCAGTGGGTCGAATTTCATGATTTTTCATCAATAGCTCGTTATTTTGCTCAGCCACTAAAAGGCATGAGATCAATTCAGAGTATTTTTTAAAGCCCTTTTCACGGTATTGCTGCTGCAGGAGCACATTAGATGCGTGAAAAGTTGAGAAAGTTTTCTCTAATAAGTCATCATCAGTTATTTTTTCTCCACACAATTTCAGTTGAGAACTTATCTTAAAAACCGAAGAATTATACTCACTTACTGTTTTAAAATCCTGTAGCCTTAAATGTATCCAATCGTAACGAGCTTTCGGTAAAATTACCGTTTTTTGATGTTCATAACGTTCTTTCAGATTGTTCCATAATTCAAGTGGATCCTTAACCGTTAGATATTCGATTTTTAATCCTTCATGCAGATGATGACGAATAAAAATCATTGCTTTTGCTTTGTCATGATTAGATGCATCATTTTCCTTTACGATTGTATCTCCTAGACCTTTAGCGTCTAGATGAATTTCAGCATCTAATACCCAAGATAAATAATTCTTTCCAGATATGTCTAGAGCGGCAAACTCGAGTTTGGTGAGATTTGACATATTGTTAGCTAATATGGAATAAAAATAATAATTAGAATAATGTCACTGAGTATGTGTAACAAAAACTAAATTAAAAATTGTTTACCTATTCTTATACCAATCAATTAATTCCAAACAATCAAATAATTCCAGGGTCCAAAAATGATAATAACTTCATCCGAGTACATAGACATAGAAGATATGAACATAAATAAACTCAAGTGATTTAGGCGATCGTCAACTACAAGATTAGAAATATTTTACAGAATACAAGATTTAACCAATAATATTCTATTATCATATTATGAAAGTAATTTTATATGCACAAAAATTTACACATAAAGTTTTATATACAATATAAAACTGTGTAGAATAATTCATCACATAAAATTTACAAATAAAGTTTTATATATAATATAGAACGATGTAAAACATTTCATGTCCAGTGGTGGCATAAGAAAAACTGTTTTCTATTATTTGGTCATATGTCAACACAAAAGAATAATAATTGTAGATTAAAAATTTAAACATAATTACAAATCTTTAAATTTTTTTTTTTTAATGTGATGAATATGACATATTTGGCTGAAATGAAACTTGGTTTGTGGTCCGATGATACTAAAACTTTTAATATGCAGTATAGACAAACGAGTGATGGTAAATAATGATAAATAATGATAACGAATAGAAAGTACTCTTACTGCTATAAAACTGAGTAGATAGCAAATAATAATAAAGAACAGAAAGTACTCTTACTGCTATAAAACTGAGTAGATAGCAAATAGTGATAAAGAATAGAGAGTACTCTGTTTTATAGCAAATAGTGATAAAAAATAGAGAGTACTCTTACTGCTATAAAACTGATGTGTTACGGAAATACTTAAGTTGGATCAAGTATTTCGGAGGATTTCGTGCTGATAACGTGTTACGAAATAAGCTAGAATATGAACATGTAATTAAACTAAAGAGAACAAAGTAGGGAGAGAAGATTTTTTATTCATATTCTTGAGAAATACATTACAAGTATCACTCTTTATAGGACTAATTGGAATAACCAAAAGTCATAAGTTACAAGATAAATAACTCTTCAATGTGAATTAATTTAGGCTTTAATAACTTCAAAGTGACCTTTCAATGACATTCATAATATTAATATTTACATTTATTTCTAAATTTTTAGATGTTAATTACAACAAAGCTGGCGGCTATGGCGATTGATCCGGTTCAACTTAATTTTTTAAAACATTTGATCGTACTATTCTTTTTTATATAACATTAAATTCTGAAACCCTTCATTCAAAAAATAAAAAATAAATAAAAAAATCAGTAAATATTGTGAATGTAAATTTGAAGGGTATTTATTAGTCTTCAAAACTTCCTTTTCTCTATTTTTTGTTGATCTTTTATGTTATTTTAATTTATCAAAAACTATATATAATTATATATATAACTAATGTAGCTTAAAAGTTTATATAGTTGACTTTTTACTTGACCAAATCAATAAATAGATATCGTATAAAAGTAAAACAATATGCTTTCGTAACTATGTACAAAAAGGGCTCCTCAATCTTAGGTATAGGGGTGTTCGCGGTGCGGTCTAGTGCGGTTTTGTACTTGCTCATACCCAACCCAATATTTGCGGGTTTTGAAATCTCTAGTCCAAACTCAACCCAGCAAGTCTTGAGATTGCACTATGCGGTTCATTTGGGTTGGGGCGGTTTGGGGCGGGTTTTGCGGTCTCAATTATCGACTTTCTTGTATTTTTATTATTTGATGAGTTAAATATAAATACACTAGTTAATTACAATTTTTTATTTTTATTAATAAATTTAGTAAACTTTCATAGATAATATAATGGAGATGATGTAAAATATCAATTAAAATATGATTTTCAATGAATACATAATTTAATAAAAGCTAAAAACAAACTCGAACACTAAATTAACAAGTTTTCATTACACAAAAATCAAATTGTTCCCAAAGATTAAACAAAAGAGAAAAATATCTTTATATTCGAACTTGGTGTTGGTGGTTAATGGCCAATGAAAAGTTTGATTGATATATTTTTTTTTGCTTAACTTTTTGTTTTTCGCAGAATATTTTTTAACTAATTTATTCTAGTTTTGGATCTATTTTTTTTTTTATCTTTTTGACACTTAAAATTGGAGATTTACGTAAGATTGTTAGGTTTATCTAATATAATTAGGGTTTGGGTTGTGGAACACGACTAATTTGTTAAGTATATGCTCATATTATATTTCTCATTTTCTTAAATTTAGGAGTAAATTAAATCATAAAATAAAATAAAACATATATACATCATCATTTATATAAGGTGCGGTCGAATGCGGTTATGCGGTCTGAAAAAGTATAAAACCAAACCCGATCGAAAATTGCGGTCTTTTTTTAATGATGCCCAAGATCAACCCATCAAACCTTCAACCCGAAAATTGCCGTCGGTTTGGGTTGGGTTGATCGGTTGGGGCGGTCTAGCGGTTTCGTTGAACACCCCTACTTAGGTATGTGGGTTCATTACCTAACTGAACCAAGCAGTACTAATTTTTGGTATCTATATTGGTTCAGTAATTTCAGAATATATCAAGCCGAACAATGAGTTTGGTACCAATTATCACTTTTCATTTTTACATGTTAATACATATATATATATATATATAGCGACTTCTCCATTTTCTTTTATCGTTTATACCATTTTTCATTGTTTTTCCATATTTCTTAAATGTTTTTGTTTATGCACGTCTTGATATTCTTTATATTTTGCTTCTCTAGCCAAATAAACAATAAGTATTTAGCTAAGTCATTAGCGTTTTGGTTCATTATAGGATAATATGCGATTCTATTTTAATGTTTCACTTTTTAATTTTTTTCTTCTTCTTCTTTATAGCAGGATGATATTTAAGAGAATTTAATTTTATTATTTTTCTTTTAGATGATTGTATACGACTTATATTGTACTAAATCTTTCAATGATACGAATAACATATTTTTACTTAAAGCATATTGTTTTCTTTTTCTTCTGTATAGCAGAATGATATTTAAGAGAATTTGTTCTTAATATTTTTCTTTCAGAGGATTGTATATGACTTATATTGTGCTTAATATTTCAATGATACGAATAACATATTTTTACTTGAAACATATTGTTGCGTAAATAAAATAATTTTACATTTCTATTTTAGGAGCTATTTAAAATAACATTATTTTTTTTTTGTTATGGTTTATTTTAATTTACGTGTTATATGAAAAGAAAATTGTAATTATAAAATTTGATGTATAGGAAATTACGTAGTAGATAAATATAATAAGATTCCATGTCTAATTGTACATTTACCATAATTAATATAACAATATTCCATCTCTACTTATTATTTTTCAACTATTTTTACATATTTACCATTGAATTAAATATCACTTCACAACTCAAATAAGGGTATATTAGTCTTCAAAAAAAAGAAAAAAACTTAAATTATTCACAATTTTATGATATTTAAGAAAATTTGATTTTAATATTTTTCTTTTAGATGATTGTATATGAGTTATATTGTACGAAATCTTTCAATGATACTAATAACACATTTTTACTTAAAATATATTGTTGCTTTTCGTTAATTAATTTTCTTCTTCTTCTGTATAGCAAAATGATATTTAAGAGAATTTGATTTTAATAGTTTTATTTAAGAGGATTGTATATGACTTATATTGTACTTAATATTTCCATAATACGAATAACAAAAATTTACTTAAAACATATTGCTGCTAAATTAAAATAATTTTACATTTATAAGGAACTATTTAAAATAACAGTATTTTTTTTCTTATGGTTTATTTTATTTTATGTGATATATGAAAAGAAAATTGAAATTATAAAATTTGATATAAAAGATAATATCTAAATTTTAGGAAATTATGTAGTAGATAAAAATAATAAGATTCCATGTTTAATTGTACATTTACCATAATTAATATAAAAATATTCCATCTCTAATTATTATTCTTCAACTATTTTTACATATTTACCATTGAATTAAATATCACTTTACAACTCAAATAAGGATATATTAGTTTTAAAAAAACTTAAATTATTCACACTTTTATAATAAGTATAGATATAAATAGAATAAATATAATAGATAATTACATCTTTTAGTTATGTAACTATTGCATAGACTACGTGAGGCAATAAATGATGAATATTGTATTTAAGTCCTATAAATATAGGGGTTTAAATAGAATCCGATCAATTTGCCGTACCACCTCATCCATACAACGTTTGCACAAAATAAAATTCTCTTCTGGCAAACCAAACCAGATCAAAGAAAATTTCGAATAAAATAAAAAACAGAGCACTAACATTCGGTTTGATATTTCATTTGGACAAATAATGAACTGAAATTTTGATGGATTTCAATTTTGTTCAGACTGAATGAACACCCTTATTGGTCAATAGCAATTCATTCACATCAAAATATGTTCATAGAATTCTAAAAAACGGCTTAATTTCACTTTGCGCCCTACAAATAGGAGCATTTTCCACTTTGCACCCTACAAAAAAAATTATCCCACTTTGCATCCTACAAACCACAATGTTGCTTCAAAATGCACCCTCAATTAATTTCAAGCCATTTTAGTTGCCGGAATAAGGGAAAATTCATCCAGTCACATTAATAAACATCCCAATTTATTTTTCGTAATTTTCTTTCCCCTTAGAAAAATAATTAATAAAAGTAAAATAGAAATTATTATTATTTTATTACAACATAAATAAAACATTTCAAATACTGGAAAAGCAATGAATAAAATACTATATAATAATGGAGCAAGCAAAAAATTAATAGAATATTAATATAGAATAATGAACAAGGGTCAAAGAAATTAAAGAATTATGTATGACTTTAATGAAAAATCAAGATTTGCATCCAATATATATATATATATATATTCTAGATTAATTAAAAAAAGAAAATGCAAGAAAAAATAACACGTGAATTTCACGACACATACAAAAATTATGTTGCAAAATTTCAAAATTTCAAAATAAGTCAATCAAAAAAAAGGGGAAAATTAACCAACATAGTAACAGTAAGACCATCTGGATCTGGATGAAGAGTGGAGTAACATACATTTTTAATTTGCAAATGTCTTGAGTATATTATGACATTAAATATATCTAATTTTGACCTTTTATTGTTTTTAGAGGGAAATTGGGATGGTTATTAATGTGATTGGATAAATTTATCCTTACTCCAGCGACTAAAATGGCCTGAAACTACTCGAGGGTGCAATCTGAAGTGAAATTGTAGTTTGTAGGGTGCAAAGTGGGATAAAAAAAATTATAGGGTGCAAAGTGAAAAACATTCCTATTTGTAGGGTGCAAAGTGGAATTAAGCCATTCTAAAACTAACATTACATATGTAATACATTAATCTTGAATCTTGGCTATGCAGTTTATTCATTTTTCATTATAAATCCACAAGCATCATCAATCAAATCTCATGAAATTATAGTAGACTTCAAAAACTCAATCAGCCCATCCAAATTCGAATACGAATCTCCCCCTTCGGATATCGTCTTCTTAGCCAATGTCGCCATCAAACGAGCCCTTTCCAAGAACTCGTCCCTCCTCACCTCCATAATCTCCCTAACCATTTTTTCAATCAAAATTCTATCACAAGTATCCTTTATGTCAAATCCCATCTTCCATACCTCACTTATAAACCTACTATTCGTCGTTTGATCAGCAAAATAAGCCCAACAAAGCATAGGAATCCCAATACAAATACTCTCCAAAGTCGAATTCCATCCACTATGAGTGAAAAAAACACCAATAGCTCGATGTGCCAAAACCTCTCTTTGTGGCACCCATTCCAA
Organism: Penstemon eatonii; assembly: GCA_038501285.1. NCBI lineage: Eukaryota > Viridiplantae > Streptophyta > Magnoliopsida > Lamiales > Plantaginaceae > Penstemon > Penstemon eatonii. The sequence goes on from CM076710.1 coordinate 8,466,970, forward strand.
CATATAACCTCTAGCCTTCGTACCCTCATCTAGCTCAATTGGAACCTCATTTCCGTCATTTTCTATAATCGAATCAGGCCTAATGACCCATAAGAATCTCTGCCCACTATTCACCAAGCCATACCAAAACTCCAAGAGTTCATCCTTTGTTAGTAATGTAACACTCCCAAAGTTCACATATATGACAGAGTTTTCGGGGTGAGAATCAAGCCAAGCCATGCAACTTCGATCTTCTTCCCAAAAACTACTTGAATGGTTCGATGATTTGATTCCTTTCAGTTCTAATCGGGCCTTCAAATGTGCGTGGAGGGGGCCAATGGAATACAAATTGGGAATGTGTTTTCGTATTTGATTAAGAATAGGACCTTCTAAATCTTCGAATGTGTTGAGTATGAGTGCTTTGGCTTTAGTTGTTCGTTTTGTTTCTGTTTTGATGGTCTGGAAACCTGGATCGTTTATGTCGTCTACACGACAGAATCCCCCAATGTCGCGTCGCCTGATAAGTCGTTCCATTCCTGGTATGCTTGTGACCATCAAATCCATTTCTTTTCTTTTCCAGTATGTCATTTTATCTTCATCTTTCCCTGTTTTAATCAAAGACATACAACTTGAGATGAAAAATTTCTTTAGCTCAAAGCTGGTTAATTTGACCAATCCTACATAAACATTAGACAAGTGTATTGTAGTTAGATAGAGTGAAGGATCAATTTTGGAAATATCCACTGAGATGAGAAAAGTAACAATTTTCCATGAAAAGATGGGAGAAAAGCATGACCCCGGCTAGCCTTAAATTGGCGATTGGACTTAATAAAAGTGTAAAATATCTTGAAAAATTGGGACCAAAAATATCATTTTTCAAAGTACACATAAATTGCAAGGCTAGCTCCAATTCTATGAGATCAAGTGTTGATTGTCCTACTTTTCTTTTGACTTACTAAAGTACGTACATATTTCCTAAATGGTAAATACCACTTTTGGTCCCTCTTATCATTAACTTTTTACAGAGTGGTCCCTTTTATGTTTTTTTCCCACTCTAGTCCCTACTATGAATTATTTGTTTCACTTTAGTCCCTACTATGAATTATGTGTTTCACTTTAGTCCTTATCAGGTGGTTCCGATAACACGTAACATGCATATGATTATTTTTTAGGGCATTTTCGTTCGTTCACTATTGAGACTATTTGAGATATTGTTTAATTGGTGAGCAATTTTGGTGTTTGAAAAAGATTTTAGGAAAAAACTTTAGTTTGGAACGAAATGTACGATTAAGTTCGATTGGAATGAAAGCCCAGTTTGTAAATTTAGTTTTTTTTTAAATAATTAGAAAGACGAAAATATCCATGATAGTTTACTTGAAATGACAAAATTGCCCTCATGAGCATATATTTTACTTGAAATGACAAAATTGCCCTCATGAGCATATCACATGTTATCGGAATCGCCTTGGACCACTTGATAAGGACTAAAGTGAAACAAATAATTCATAGTAGGGATTAAAGTGAGAAAAAAAACATAAGAGGGACCACTCTGTAAAAAGTTAATGATAAGAGGGACCAAAAATGGTGTTTACCCTTACTAAATATAAAGTGATATGACAAATGAGATATATATACTAATAATTAATATATAGTTGGTTGTATATTTATTTTTTCTTGACTTGCACTTAGCACTATAGATTGTTCTATAATTTATATTCCGATTCTGTTTTGTGTTATACTATATAATTTTAATTTCAAATTTTTACATGTATATTCAAAATAACAAGTCTTTTGGAAAAATATTACGGTTAATATTTGGACAATTATGCATGTTAATTAGAATCCAAAATGATATGTCTGTAGAAAAAAAATATATGGTTCAATTTTAATTTGTGAGCGCAAATTAAATGAAATGAGACATTGTGCTTCATTATATATATGTACATATACTAGGAATGCACGTGCGTTGTATGTGTTTAATTTAAGGGTATTTTTTTATTATAAATTAGAGGAAAAGTAATTTTATTGTATCATTAAATAGAGCAAATTAATCCGTTTTTCATATATGTAATTCATTTTCACGTTGTAACATGTTTTTAGCCGATTTTACATTTAAGATAATTTCATTTTAATTTTATATATTTAGAATGTTTATGACTTATGTTGTTCTATATCTCTAAATTAAATTAACATTTTTCGTACTTAAATAAATATTGATGCCAAAAATATAATAATTAATATATATATATATATATATATATATATATATATATATATATATATATATGGTTTGTTGTTATATATGTTAAGAGAAAAAAATTAAAATTACAAAAATTGATGTGAATTTATAAATTTAGGAGTTCATGTAGGATCAAAATTATATAATATGACTTCATGTCTAAATATACTTCTTCAATTATTTTTATATATTTATCATTGCATTAAATATCACTTATAATTTAAATAAGCGTATTTTAATTCGCACAAAAAAATTAAAAAGTATTCATGCTTTTGTAAATAAAAAATAGAAGTAGAATAGAATATAGATAGAGATCTTGATCTTAGAAGCTATACGAAGCAGTTGAAGCGAATTAAGTTTTAAGAAAAGTGGCAATAATCCATATGCCTTGAAATCATCTTCACGGTACAATTTGTTGTGATTTCCTAGTGTTAAATATATGGAAAATTCTAGGGTGCCGTTACGATAGGTGTCGCTAATACTACATTAGGTGGTATTACCACATAATGTGTATCACATTCTATGGTACATGATCACATTACATAGTATTAACCCCATATATTTAGTATGACTTCCACATCATGTAGTATTTATTCCAAATTAAGTGGTATTACCACGCAATGTGTGTCACATTCTATGGTATAAATTATACTCCTTATACCATACAATGTGATACACATTGTGTAATAATACCACCTAATGTGGCATTAGCGGCACCTAACGTAGCGGCACCCTAGAATCCCTAATGTATGTAAAATTAAGTTTTGTGTATATTTCATCGTAGTTTTATCGACATTCGACAAGGGTGTCTTTTCCTCGTTTTCTTCTAAATAAAATACTAGTATTAAATAACTAGATGACATCATGACGAATTAAAAGAAAAAGATTGTAAACATGAGTACGTACCTTTGAGAGGGACCTCGCCGGCATCAATGATCTCCTGAATACAAAAATACGTCCAAAAGGAACAAGCACTAATCGTCCTAAAATAAACATAAGGAATCCCCATCTCTTCAACCACCGGCAAAGCAAAGCTCAACACTCCGTCCATGATCAAGCACGACACCCTCCGCCGTGCACCGCCATCACTCAACCCATCCGTCGATTCCATCAGGTTGCGGAAAAACGACCCGCCAACTTCCTTAAGGCTCAAAACAATATCCATGATCCGTTCCCCGACCCGGGGGTGGTCGGCAGGGAGGCCGTCCGCTATGGTGGCAACACGGAAGGTGGAGTATCGGGAGAAACGGGAGTTAAGGTTTCCGTGGCGAAGGAGGCGGCCGTGGGTGTATTCGGAAAGGAGCATGGTCACGTGGAGGCCAGATATGGACAGGAGCTCGGCTAGATGGAGCATGGAGTTTACGTGGCCTTGTAAGGGTAAAGGGAATATGAGGATGTGTGCCGGAAGTTTCGTGGCGGTGTTACGGTGGCTCATCTCTTAGGAGATTTTGATCAACTTTGATTGTTGGAAAAAGTACTCCTAAGTAGAGAGCAAGTAGCCTTGGTTAGGAAATTAATATCGTTATAAAGAGGATTAATGAAGGGGTTTTATGCAATTTTAACTCTATGTGATATGTTTAATGGAAATGAAATAATGATCATTTTTACTCTCCCTAGTGGAGGTGTTGCTCGCACATTACAATGCGACTGATGCTTCATTTTCATATAAAAATGATCAATTTAACCTTACTCTTGACAACATATTCACCTCACTTTACTCCCTTGTGATATGAATAAATAAGTAATTTACCTCCCTGTGATATGCATAAATGAACATTTTTAACTCCATGTAATATATATTACATAATGGACAATTTAACCCCTTGTAAAATTAATTAAACGTCTTATACATCGCTATCTCTATCTCTATCTCTATCTCTATCTCTATCTCTATCTCTATCTCTACTATTATAAAAGCATGAATATTTCTTAACTTTTTTGCGAAGACTAAAATACCCCTATTTTATTGTAAAGTGATATTTAATTAAATAGTAAATATATAAAAGAAGAAAAGTAATTGAAGAGGTATATTCAGACATGAAGTCTTATTATATTTATCTCCTACATAAACTCCTAAAATTTATAAATTCTCTTTTACATGAATTTTTGTAATTTTAATCTTAAGAAAATACTATTATTTTAAATAGCCCCTAATATATATATAAAAATTATTATATTTTAGCATCAATATTTATTTAAGTAAGAAAATGTTAATTTAAAGAGTTAGTACAATATAAGTCATAAACACTCTAAAATAAATCAAATATAAAATATGAAGAATATTCAATAATTTTAATACATGCATAACCTCTATGTAATTCTTTTCATGAAAAGAAAGGTGAAATTCGTGGAAAATGGTAAAATAGATAAAATATAATCATTGAAACATGTGAAATCAATGAAAATTCGGGTAAAATTGGTGAACACTGGCGAAGTTGATGAAAATTTGGTTGAAACTGATAAAAAAAAAAACCCTGAATTCGATGAAAATTCGTGAAAAAAAGATGAAACCGGTGAAACGACAACAATAGTGAAAAGCAGGTGAAATCGATGGAAACGTGTCAAATCAATAAAAATTAGGGTGATATTGGTGAAAAGAACATGTGAAATCAGTGAAAAAAATATGTGAAATAGGTGAAAACGGGTAATATGATAAAAACGTTTGAATCAATAACGGATAAAACAAGACAAAATTGTAAAATCAATGAAATAAGTTATAACTGATAAAAATGGGTAAAACGATAAAAAAAACTAAATTGGTAAAAATGAATAAAATCGGTTAAAAAAAACATGTTAAATCGGTGAAAAATGAATTAAATAGGTGAAAACGGGTTAATTTACTTTATTTTAAGACACAATAAATTTAATTTTACTCTAACTTACAAAAAATACCAATTAAATTAACTAGACACGTACAACGTACGTGCACTTTCCTAGTTAAATTAAATATGGCTCTCTTTTATTCTTTTTATCTTCTTCTTTTCGTGTATGTAATTTTCTAGTATGAATTGGACAGTACGTACGTACTTGTCAGCTATCACATTTTGATCAATTTGTCTATTATAAAATTAATACTAATGTTCCATAAAAGAATTGGAAAACTCTTAATTCCCTAGTGCTTCATCACTGTAAAATAAAATGCAAAATACATGCCAGAACTCACTCTTTCTAAATTCAACATCTATTTGACAAATATGCAATTCCAAAAAAGAGCCAAATACATTTAACAGCAATAATTACAAAGTCCTCATTTCAATCTTCTTTCTTCTATGAAACTTCTTCAGATGTTCTCTGAAGAATACAAAGAAAAAGAAACCACAAATTAACAAACGGTTGATTATTAATTTATTATAAAGCAATATTAAACGAGATAAAAGTTTGAAAAGATCGAACTTACTTCTCTGCAATCTCGTACCAACTTTTCTTTCGGCCAGTAAGAGTTGGCTATGATGACTTTAAGCTCTTCATTTCCGTATTGATCACGTTGTTCTTCTTCAATTCGAACGGCAGATAAGCTGGCCTCATAACTAGAATCAAGCACCTGAATACACTCCAGCGTTGGAATGTCGCCTAATTCCCTAGGAATCTCCTCAAAATTCCAGCATGAATTTAGTACCAAGAACTGAAGATCCGGGAAATGTTCACTACAAGTGATCCATTGCTTTAGATTAATGCTCTCAAGTTTTAAGAACCTTAGCTCTTGAAATTCATCATCACTTGTTTCCCATTCTTCTCCCAAAAAGGCAATGGAAACTAATTTTAGAACATGAAGATTTGGTAATCTCCCTACAACCGAAATCTTCTCCGATGATAAGCTAATTCTAATTAAGGAAAGCTTTTTGATTGTGGATGGAAAGTTAATCTCTGTTAGTTCTCTGAAGACCCTATCACTATCGAAAACCAGCTTCAATGATTCAAGTGCGGCGAGGGATTGTAGATTGGGAAATAGTTTTCTACCTGTATATTTGAATTTGAGTTTGCGAAGATGTGGTGAACATTTCAAGATTTGTTCATCATTGCCATTTTTAATGCGAACAAATGAAAGGGACCTTAGATTATTTGTTTGAGAGCTATCAACATCTATTGCAAATTCTGCTTCCTGTTTTATGTACAAGTGTTTCAACCTCACCAATTTTAAAATGACCGGGGGTATGTAAACCTTGTCGTTGCTATTTATACAAAGAATTTCTAGGTTGAAAAGGTTTCTTGTCAATGATTTTGGCATTCGATCAACAACAATGTATCTCAATTGAACTAGAAGATGGATCCTTTTCAGCTCATAGGATCTCCTAGGTGTTGGCAACTGATCCATGACCCTAAGAAGTGCCATTTGCGAACAACTAGACAAAGATTGTGAAACGTGGCCTGAAAAAGAGCGACAATGTAGGCCAAAAGGTCTTTGGTCCACTGGTTTTGCAGAATGAACATAGAGACGATGATGTCTTTCATATATTGACAAGTGACTACAAAAAAAATGTCAAGCAAAGTCATAATAATTGTTATGAGTATTCGATATTTGTGAGCTGATAAGTAAGAGACGGAAGAAGATAAATCGAATTAAAACAAGAATTGTGACTAAAACTTACTCTTTAATTGACTTTAGGAAGTTCTCTTCTTGAGCCCTTCTAAGGCACATGTCTCGCAATAGATCGTGAATAATACATGCTTTGACCCCACCATCAAAACTTCTTTTGGCAATTATTACTAGGCTTCGATTGATTAGGTCAAGAAGATATTCTTCTGCTACTTGCTCTTGGTTCTTTTCTTGGCCTCTCGGTATGAATCCTTCAGCAATCCACAACCATATTAACTTTCGCAGTGGAATATTTGTGTCTTCTGGAAATGTTCCAAAATAGAGAAAACACAATTTTAAATGGTTTGGAAGATGTTTGTAACTAAGTTCCAATATTTGCATGCAATTGCTTGTATCATCGTCGAATATATAGGAATCCAAATTTTTTTCCACTATTTTCCATTCATTTTCTTCCTTCTTCAAATTTATCAGAATTCCAGCCGTGACAACTACAGCAATTGGCAATCCATTGCATTTTGCTGCAATTCGCTTTCCTATCCCTATTAATTGTGGAGGACATGGTTCTTTAAGAAACACCTTATTCTCTAGCAGCTCCCAACATTTGTCTTCTGTGAGAAGAGGAAGTTGGTGAAAAATGCTATTAGTTGGTGTTGTCCCTTTAATCCGACTAGTAAACACTATTCTGCTTCCATTTTCATCATTTGGGAAAAATCTTCCCAAATCATCCCATACATTTGTAGACCAAACATCGTCGATGATAATAAGGTATCTCCGACCCTTCAAAGTTTTGTGAATCTCTACGACCAATATTTCATCTTCCTTTTCCAAGATGTTTGGCATGCTTGATAAACTCATCAAGATATCAATCAAAACCTTTCTCTTTTGATATGTTTGAGAAACAACGCACCATACACGTTTATCAAAGTGGTTGCATATTGCGGGATCATCATACAACATCCTTGCTAAAGTTGTCTTACCAAGTCCAGGCATGCCAAAAATAGAAATGATTTGTCGATTTTTTGATCCTTCAATAAGATCTCCCAATGTCTTTGTCTTTTCATCCTCAAAGCCCACTACAATATTATCGGACATAGTTGATCCTTCAATAAGATCACCCGAAATCTTTTTCCTCTCTTCCTTGAAGGGCACTATAGTGTTATCAACCACAACTGAACTAGTTTTCATAGCATTGGAAGTTTCTTCTCCACTAAAATCTTTCATGACTTTTAAGACTTTAATGTCAGCAATGGTATTGATTTCTTGGAGTTTTGTACCAATAAGCATAATATTGGGGATAACGGCAGGGAGCCTAATATTCAAATGCCAAAGAGGAAGATTACCTACAACATATGAATTCACGAGATATTCAGCTTCATATGCCACGTCTCTGATTTGGACTAGATATTTATTCAATTCATCCATATGTACATTATCTTGCGGCATTCCAATATCCTTGATGAAAGATCGTGAGAACGTTAACTCTTCATGAAGTGTTTTGATTTGAACCTTCACTTCATCTTTAATGGCAAAGTCAACTTGGTTATTCATCAAGTTCTCAAGATCTTCAATCAAAGAATCAACGATAAAGATTGAATCTATAGCATCATTACATGTTCGAGAAATTACCCATGAGGGAAGTTCTGAGGATTGGATGCAGTAATCTTTGATCTTAACATTCAGGAGCTCAACCATTTTCAAAAGTGAATTTCTACCCTCAATGAACCTACTGGCCTTAACTGGAAGAGTTGAAAAAATGCAAGAATAAATGAAGCTACCTGCTTCATTGGCGAACGCTTCAAATTCTACCAAGAGATTATGGACTTCCTCAAGCCTGGTGCATTGGAATGGTACATCTCCAAGAATTGTGAGAAGATATGTTAGCTCCTTTTGAAGAACGGCATATCGCTCCTTCTCCACTAAATTAATATCTGCTTCAGAGTTCAATATCTGAACTAGAAAGTCCAAAAATGCTGCCAAAACTTCATTTTCCTTGACCTCCTCCAACTTCGGGACTTTGAAGAATTTTTGCACATTGGGCATGAAAGAGTTCACAAGAATTTCTAATATCTCTTGTCTACTTTCTTGCATTATTTCTTCCCATGCCCAAGCATCCGGTGAGGTGTTATTATCAGCCCACTTCCACTGTTTGGCATAATACTCTGAGGCTAAATAATTGAGACGTTTTATTGTACGACTAAACATATCATCATCTGAATTGGAGCAGAATTTTATGACATAGCAAATTACTGCTAAACAGGTTGGATTATTCCATGGAAGATCATAAACCGCTGAAAAAAATGAGTCGGAATTTTGACTTTTTCTAGCTTTGCAAAGTTCTTTGTGATCAATCTCGGTTGTTTCATCCGAAATCAACTTCATAGACCCATTCAAGCTACTAACGCTCAAATACTCCGATAGCTTTTCAATGGAAAAAGCCATTTGATTTTATTAAAACTGAATATATATATATATATGACAGTGGTGTGAGAAAGAGAGTCAGAGATATATTAATTGACAGGCCGTAGAAATCAAATGACAAGGAGCTGGAAGAGAAAGGAAAAAGACACACACATGGAGATGAACTCCAAATTAAAAGAAAGGGTATAACTACGTACGAGGAAAAGATCTTAGGAAACTTATGACTATAGATGTAGATATTGACCGGCTCACTCAATTATATTAATTAGTGTTTTGATTTGAAATCGTTCAACTAATTAATGCATAGTGGCTTTCAGGCATATAGAATAATCATATTCGTACATATAGCAACTGACAGACGATAATGTAAAATATGGTAGTAGGTGTGGAACCAGCTGCTAATCTTATGTAGGTGTGGTTTATACTTATATACATCAACCAGCTGCTAATCTTATCTTCTTAAAATATGGTACTTGGTGTGGAACCAGCTGCTAATCTTATCTTCTTAAAATATGGTACCAGGTGTGGAACCAGCTGCTAATCTTATCTTTATGGTACTAGGTGTGTGTGCACATCCAACTCTAATTTACGATTATTAAAAGAAAATGAGTATTTATACCAAAGACGAAATAACAAGAAGGTTTATGCGCTGGTTTTCCAAAATATAAGGGAATTTGATTTTTTGAAGCATTTAATTGATGGAAAATTTTAAGATGCCGTCAAATCACATTACGTAATTTATAACTAATAGAATTATGACATTTCATTAATAAATTACCGACTTGACTAGTTACTAACAAGTCCTAATACTATTACAATAAGTAATTGTACTATAATATTATTTGACCACATACATTATAATATTTTAATAAACATAATTTATATTTTAATATGTATTAGATAATACTAATTGTAATACTTCATAATGTGGCTAATTACTACTAATATGAGACACTACTATGTATATGGAGTCAATTATGCTAATCTATATTATTACATGTGAGAAATATATCGTGTAATGCGAAGAATTATATACATTGTTTAGTACTAATAGTAATACTTCATAATGTAATGTAGAGTCCTTGCTAAGTTTGTGGAATCAATACTACATATGTTATGTTAGTTGATACTACTATATGTGAGATAATCCCATATAATATGAAGAATTATCAGTAAATTGATTAGTACAAATGATAATACTATATAATGTGACAAAATTACTACTAATATAAGACCGTATTAAGTATGTAGAGTCAATATTATTAAATGTGAAACATTATACTATGTAATTAGAAGGACTAATGGAAATGCCGTATAATAGGATTAAATACTACTTACATGGGACCTTACTAAGTATGTGAAGTAAAAAATATGCTATGTGAGTCTATAATACAACATATGAGACATATTTCATGTAATTTGAAGAAGTATCAGTAAATTGATTAGTACATATGGTAATACTATATAATGTGACTAATTACTTTTTTTTTTTTTTGTTGAAATATACTACTAAGATGAGATCATACTAAGTATGTAGAGTCAATATTATTAAATGTGAGACATTATATTATATAATGTGGACTAAAGAATATACCATATAATGTGACTAAATACTACTAATATGGGACCTTACTAAGTATGTGGAGCTAATATTATGCTATGTGAGTCAAATTACTACATGTATGATATATACCGTATGTAATGTGGTAATACTATATAGTGTGACTAATTACTACCAATATGAGACCGTACTAAATATGTGGAGTCAATACTATTAGATGCAATGTTATTAAAACCGGACCGGACCGATCGGTTGGACCGCGAACCGGAGGCTGGTCCGGTCCGATTTATCCCCTAAAACCACTTCCTCCAAAACCCAGTTTGAACCGGGTTGAACCGGTCCGAAACCGCTGAACCAGTGAACCGGTTCAACCCGATTTTGAATTTTTTTTATTTTTTTAATGTTAAAATTCTTGTAAAAATTGGGATTTGAACACCTAACTTTTAGAGTGAAACATGACTTCCTTACCATTTGAGCTAAATCACATTGTTGAACTTTAATACAAATTAAAATTTATAAATTATAAAAACTTGTTGCCAAATTTATTTATAAATTAAATAATTAACTCAAATAAATATTTTACACATTATGAATGAAAATTAATACTCAAATAATAAATTTAAATAATTTATTCTATAAAATATTTATTTTCAATATTATTTTTAGGATAAAGAGTCAAATCGATATAATATGCAAGTTTGACTTTGAATATTAGACTTTTATACATAACCATATTTTAAAATTTATGAATTTCTTAGTTTGTTGTATTTTTACCTTACACTTTTAATTTTATAAAGAAATATAATCATTTGTATGAACATACAAATTAGTACCATATTACCGTTACGATATAAGTTAGATAAATATTATATGATTTAATTTTATTATAATATAACAAATTTTATATTTTTAATCAATTGTAGGATAATGTTTAAATTTTACGCACATTACATATACTTTAAAATTAAATATATTTACTATATTATTATGACGTCATCCGGTCCGATCAGTGGTCCGACCAGTAAAACCAGTAACCAGTCGGCTCACCGGTTCACTGTCCGGTCCGGTTCTGAAAACATTGATTAGATGTGAGACATCATACTATCTAATGTGAAAAATTATACACGTTAGTTAGTACCAATAATAATACTTCATAATGTGGCTAATTACTACTAATATGGGTCGGTCATACTAAGTTTGTGGAGTCAATATATGTTATGTGAGTCTATACTACTACATGTGAGACATAATCAATATGTTGTGACTAATTATTATTAATATGACCGTACTAAGTATGTGGAGTCAATACTATTATCTGTGATGTGAATAATTAAACACATTGGTATTGTTGTACTATTATATATATCTAGTACTATACAATTTTTATGGTGATTTGATATTAATTTGGGTTTAAAATAGAAAGGAAGGGAAGTAGAAATATTTAGGTAAAATTGCAAAAACGTCCCAAACTAATTAGTGATTTTGGATTTTTGTCCCAAACTATATTACCTCACCGAATTTCGTCCCGCAAATTTAATATTTGTTTGAAATATCGTCCCAAAATAATTACCACTTTTAACCTTTTGTCCTAAACTATATCAAGTCGTCGAATTTCATCCCATAATTTACTATTTTGTATGAATTTAGTCTCAATATTAAATTTCTAGTTTAATGGAAATTACGGTTCAATCTTGTAATTAGTTTGAGACGAATTCTGTAATATTCTATAATTATTCATGTTAAAATTTATCATGTCATGACACGTAAGCTGATGCTCTTTAATGGCGTCATTTCCTTCGCTCATATCTCTGACTTTATCCCACATTTCTTTTGCAGTTTTGCAATGTTTGACCTTGTCAAACCGATCATTATCCAGGGCTTTAGTCATGATGAATCTTCCGACCTTATCCAGATTGAAAAGCTTTATTTCTTCTGGAGTCATCTTGAAGATCTTTTTCCACCACGGTATCAACTTCATTTATCTTTATCGTCTTGGTGAATCTGAATGGACCTTTTATGATACATGTATACATGTTATCATTATAAGCAGCTAAAAAAATCTACATTCAGATTTTCCAGTCTTCAAACGACATACCAGCAATGTGGGGAACATGGCTGATACAGTCCATTTTTTCAAAAAGTTTTTGTTTTTCAAAAAGATGCTCTTTTGAAAAGTTTTGAAAAACCTTTGAAAAACACTTGGATCAAGCTCGTTGATCAGGCAGCTGATTATAATGAACCACCTGCTCTGATACCACTTGTTGGTCCCAAGTGGTCAGATGAGGTCTAGAGGGGGGGGGGGTGAATAGACCTCTGAAAATTTTTAGACTTAAAAACTTTTCAGTGTTCTGTCAGCAGACTAAGCTGATGAAGAACAGTAAGATGACTATGCTGATCGTGAACAAAACTTGAACAGCAGAGTGACCACTCTTCTTACAACTTACTTAGCTGTTTTTCAGCAAAACAGTTTTATCAAGAGTATACTTGCAGCAGATGTTTGAAAGTGTTTTTCACAAGTAGACTAAGTCCTCAAAATTTTATCCCCAGTTTTAAAACTCCTTTTAAAATCTTTTAACAATTCAAAGTGTAAACTTATGCAATTTAAAATATGCAAGAAAACTTAAATGCAAGATTAACACCAAGAATTTTTATAGTGGTTATATGGATAGAAATCATTTAGTCCACTCTTCCAGATCACTTAGATTCTGAGTTATACTATAAACACACAGTTTACAATATTTCTCCACTTATACCTAAATAACAAATGAGAAGGCTATAAGCTAACAACAGGAAATCACTCAGAAATCCTATCCTCTGAAGTTAAATCACTCACAAATAAGGATTTAAACTTCGCACAACACTCAGCTAATACAAGTTCACTCAGATTGTATTTTTCATTTTTCTTCAACTGGGTTTCTGTCAACAGATGACTTCCACCAAACGAGTGAGCTGTTCGAGCTTCTTGAGACTTAGACAAATTTTCTGCTTCAAAACGAAATCTCAGAATGTTGTTGTGTGTGTCTCTCTTCGAACTCAGCTCTATTTATACTTGGATTTGAAAATATGACCGTTGAAGGAAATCAAATCTCAAATCCATAGCCTTAGCCCGATTCAAAACGGCTCCCTGCTACAGTACCTTTTCTGCTGTACTTTCCTGTAGCTGCATTAAATGCACTCTGCTGATCCGAGAATATTCTTCAATCATTTGTCATTACTACCCTTCTCTTGCAGCATTTATTACACCAGGTGCATTTATTACCGTTGAACTAATCTCTTGATCTCTTCTACTCTGCTGATCGAAGCAACTCTGCTGATAGATACTCTGCTGATCAAATACTGAACTTGATAGAATAGTGTCCTGCAAGCCAACTGTTTTGGCTGCATTTAATTGAAAGGACCATTCGATTGGATTAATAAATGCATTTATATATATGGTCAACTTTATCTTATGTAATAATTATCTACGCATAAGGATAGAAGTCCTTAGATCACAGGGCTATGGGACAAGCCGTGGACTGATCTCCAAGGCCGTGATCTAGAACATATTCAAGAGGCATAGAATCCAATCGAGATAGGACATCGTTGGATTCGGTTAGACTCTCACTGTTGTGTATACTCCGATGAACTGGAGGACGCTGGGGTCCACGAGCGTGACTGGGATAGTCGATACACATAAGTGGGTGGTTTGTTGGGATGGCAAGCGCACTGAATACCCCAACTAGGAAATAACTCACCATGGAAGCGGTAGTCGCATATCGGGGATGAAGTTATTCCAATTTACAATATTATACGAGGAACGATCCCTAACTACTTGAGATGATAGGGTTTATCTGGTGCGAGAACGTCTATGCTTTGATATGAGTCCCGACTGACTGGAGATCGCCAGAAAGTCTCTGTGGACTCATATTGGGTATAGAGGAACTCGTATGCAGATTCATATCATCAACAAAGGATCCATTGACCCGATTTGATAGGTTGGGAAATTCTCCTATGGATTTCTGTGAGAAATTAATTCTGGTAAAATCCTCGGCCGAGGTATCTGACGGCTTTATGTAAGTAGCTCATAAAGGTTAAGTCAAAGAGAATTATTTCGAGACCAGAATGCATAAGGTCAAGACAAAAGAAAAGGGAATCCGATGAAAGACCATACCCTTAAGTCTCGACTGAGAGATTGATCGATGGAGAGATTATGTCGTATATGGAAATTATAAATGATAATAGGTTCACTGAATTAATTCACCAGTGATTGGGCTCCATGGACTTGTGGCTGGACATCGACCGTGGAGTGTGGGAGAATTCTCAAATTGGCAGGGGTGCTAATTTTGGAATGATCAATCGACAGAGTGTTCGATTGATTTAGAGTAAGTCTTACTCGAATAATTAAATAATATATAATTATAACCCACGGCCAATTATGTGGTGAACCTACGGGGGCATACACAATACACAAGTAGCGAAAGCGAGGAAATAAGAACGACCGAGTCGACTGGGTCGACTGGGTGAATAATCGACTGGGTCGATTGTATTGGGTGGGTCGACTGGGTCGACCCAATTGAAACAAAATGGGATCCAATTGGAATTGGATATGGATCATAAATTAAATTGGAATTTAATTTGTGCATTAATTAATTAAGTTGGATTTAATTAATTGGAAAGGATTTTAATTAAATAGACTTAGAGTCTGATTTAATTAAATGGGAGATTAAGTTAATTAATTGGGCTATTTAATTGGGAGATTGAATTAGGCCTGGTCAAATTAATTAACTGGGCCATGAATTAATTAGGAGACTGGGTCTTCTAACTAAAGAAGGCCATGGCCCATGTAGGAGAGAGAAGACCTAGTCCTAATAGGACTAGGTTAGGGAGATAACTATAAGTAGCTATCTTATAGTTATTTTTCACACAACTCAATAAGCAAAAATTGAGCAAGAGCAAAATTCTCTCTCCCTCTCCCCACTAGTCGACCGAACCCTGTTCTTCCCTGTGGAAGAATTTTTCATTTTCGACTTTGTTCCAAAATCGTTCCTAATTCCTAGATCTTAATATATCTTGTGTTCTAGTCGATCAAGATATATTATTTTCGTGATATTGTGGTGTATCAACTCGTAGAGGCGCAACACGTGGGGCGCTCCTTGAAAAGCCTGGGTCGATTTGCTGGAGAAGAAATCAGAGTTCATTTTTGCTAGCCGAGGATTTGCAAGGAGATAGGTATAACGTGTAAACTTATACTATCGTTTTTATTTATATTCATATATATACAACTAGAGAGTATCCTGGCAAGATTCCGTAAGAGGTCCTAAAAATTTTATATTCCGCTGTGCCTAGGGCTGTTTATCTTACTGAATCCCAACAGTGGTATCAGAGCCAACTCTAGGCTTTGTATATATATGAATTTGCAAATTCTGTGTTATAAATCATATTTTTGATTTATGTATGGCTAGTTCTTTAACTATATATGTTTTAGAACGTAGATCTGTTAACTTAGAGTTAATGTAAAATTTTGATTCTAAAATTTTATCGTGTTAATTTCTATTTTGGATTAAATTAATTAAAACTGTTGATTTTAATTAATTAAGTAATCAAACACAAATTAAAACAAAACAAAAGGAAAACAAAGTGATTGGATCGGCTCTTTATTCTCTTGGTGAGAATTAGTGCTCGGCACATATTTTTGAATTTCTTTTGTAGACACTATTAACGTGACTATTCTAATAGCATGTATGTTGTTTTAATTTCTAATGTGCTACGTAAATTTTGAAGCAAACACATGTATTGCAGTTTGATTTTGTAAATTGCAACTTGAAGCCGAACATTCTTCGGCCATGATTTGGTGGTTCAAAAATTTTCGTGGCAGAATTTTGGATAATCTTGAACAAAATCTTGGAGATTTGGTTGTTATGGAATCTTGGTGAATCTTGGATTGATCTTAGAGATCTAATTAACAAGGAAACTTAGAGTTTCATTTGTGATAAGACATTTAATTATAATTAATGTCTTCTAGTTAATTACCAAGATTAAAGATCTTAGAGATCTTATTAAACAAGGAAACTTAGAGTTTCAATTGTAAGAAGAGATTTAATTAAAATTAATCTCTTCTAGTAAGTTACCAAGATTAAAGATCTTAGAGATCTTATTAAATTAGGAAACTTGGAGTTTTGGATAAGGTAGAAATCTTGGTGGATTAGGACACTACCTTAGTTAACTAATCTATTCAAAATAGTATTATCTTGAGAATCTTGGAGATTTGGGAATATTTGGGAAACTTAGAGTTTTGGATAAGGTAAGAATCTTAGAGATTTAGATTACCTTAATTAACCAATTTAATCAAGATAAGTTTGTAGATTACTTTGAGCTCAAGTAAGAGCTAATTAATCTTAGAGGTTAATTGTTAATTCAAAATTAATTAACTTGGATAATTTTTGTGAATTGCCTCGGTTAGAGTAAAGCCCCAAAAGACATAACCAAATAATTGTTTAGCCAATGATGGATTTCGCGCTACGGAATGAATCAAAGAACTAAAGACATTTCCAATCCCGACAGCAGCTCCCGCTAAAGCAATTGTAGCAGCTCCCACACCTATTAATTTTGCACCTTCTAACATCTCGTCTTGAAGACTCTCCTCACGTTTTTTTATTCACCTTTTCTTTGAAAAGGAGCCGGTAAATTTACATTTATGCCCTTATGTGAATTTATGCATGTTCTTGAGTGAATATGTGGATTGGTCGATTTTGCCCTTAAGCCCTGTGTAATTTTGGTTTATTTATTTCATGGGTTGTAATTAAATGGGCCTGATTGGTGCCCTTGCTTGCGCAAACGAATGTAATAGAATAGGGCCATTTAAATTTGTAAGCTAGGCTTAGATTAGGCTTGGAGCCGAGAAGACCTCATGAAGACTTGGAGATCCGCATGGAGGCCCATTTACCTTGGAGGACATGGAGGCCCAAATTCATTACATGGAGGCCCAATCAAGCTGGATATTACAAGAAGGCCAATGATGTATGGGTTTGAAAATTGTAATAGTTAGGACATTTAATTTCCACCCTAGACTGACCAATTGATTCATCACTTGGCTCGTGATGAATCGCATAGGATGGGCAATCGATCAATCATATCCTGCTAAGTGATGTATGTTTACTATTATTCTTTGATGTATGTTATGCATGCTTAGAATAGATCACGTAAACAAGATAAGCATAATCTGATGAGACCTCGCACAAGAAAACTTAAAACCTCCAATTGAACTTAAAATTCAATTAGAATATTAAATCGAATGACGGGCGCATAAGAATGGTGTCTATGGTCCGAGCCTATCCAATTACTAGGTCTTAGGCATATTGTACGAATATATCTCGATGTCTCACGAGTCGTGGGTCGAGTTATAGGAAGATGGTATGTCTATTGCCTCGATGCACAGTTTAGTGCCAAGGGAGGGGATAGCAAGGTTCTAGGCGCTGTCTCACGAGTCGTGGGGCGTCTAGGATTGAACTATTTCTCTTCACGAGTATTGGACATGATTTAACGCGAGTAAGTATGGATGTCTCACGAGTCGTGGGTCCATAACGAAAACCGAGGCTGAATGAACTCAAGGGTTAGCTGGGATGGTTAACCGGTGACGTGATCGCCCACCAAGTGGATCAATTGGTATGGCCAACGAGTCGTGGGTACTGAGCGATTGCATTTGGGCCTTGAGCCCATTAGGAAATTTTTATTTCCCGAACCTTATGTGGGGGCATAAGTATTCGACAAAAATAGTGGGAGTAATTTACAAATGAAAACCATGTTTGTAAATTATGCATTGATATTAATCTGTCGCGTATTAATCGTCTTGTTTATGATAGTTTTTCATAAATGATGTATCCTTAAATATTTACCATCATACTTGAATCAAATAAATTGACTGAACCCAAATGAATTTTGAATGACTTCAAAACTTGAGAAATTATTATCGAGTCCGAGCAAGGACTGATCTCCTTACAAAGATTTTAATGGTTTTCCTTTTGAAGTTACACTTCGACTGGAATGGTGATAGGTTTCACCAAGCTGCCTTTTTCGAAGTTACTCTTCAAATAAGAAAGGTGATAAGTTTCACCAGAGGGTTGAGGATGGTTCTCAAGCCCAAATTTTCTTGAAGGCAAAAATGAAATCTCCCATGAATGGGAATTAACATCTTGTTAAAAGGCCTCAAAAGGCTCGAGAGATGGAAGAAGAGGAATGTATCCTCTCTGAAGGGAAATAACCTTGGAGGTTTTTCTGTAAGGATGATAAGTTGAAAAGTCAATCAAAATGGTTCTTCCATGGATTGAGATCAAGGGAAAGAGGGAATTGAACCTATTCATCCCATAAGGGATAATTAAATTTTATTGAACTTAACCTTATGGTTAAAGTAATGCATAAGGGTGTTGGATGCCCGATGAAGTACTCATTGATGCATTCAATGCATCTAAAGCCATGAATTATTTAGATCATTAGAATTTGCTTATACCATCCCTTGCCTTAAGGGATGTGATAGTTCCATAATGGTTGGAACTGATTGCGCTATAAGATTTATACGCAAAAGGTGTACATAAGCAAATGAGTATGGATACTCATATATCGACTAAATATAATATGCATAGTCAATAAAATATAAATAATCAAGATTTCACACACTTGAGTCGTTGTAAAAACCGAAAGGTGATACACGAATACTAAACATATTTCCGAATTAAAAGATTCAAAGACTGAGCTCGACTGGGTCGAGCTTGACTGGGATGCTGTACATAGTAACCGACTTTCGAATCTTACTTAATGGAAATTAGATTTAGTAGTTGGTTGCTAGGCAACCAAGAGGGATAAACAAACTGGAATGGATTTAATCCATTTAAAAGTGTGTAGAAACACTAAAGGATTAGTGGGAGATAAGGCGTCTCTAGTACCCTCATGGGTAAAAGTACGTTGTGATGTACAATTCCAAATTACTTTTGGAATAAAATAAAGAGAGCCTAATCAATGAAAGCATGTAAGAGATTTGGATCGATTCAAAATCAAACATGCATTGGCATTACGCCATTGATTATTTAATGGAGAATTGGATTCTCGAAATGTAAGACTCGCTCAAAACATTGTCAGTTGTTGAGCATTCTGGACATGTAAATGTCCATTAAGAAATCTTACATGAAATTCCTTATCCAATCAAATAAAAACTTGATCGAGAAAATCGAAGATACTGAGCTAAGTATCTCTGAAGCCAGATCCAAAACATATCACGTGATATGAGTTTTGGTATTGTACCTTCATATGCATTCATGCGCATATGGGGTCTCCCGCTTATGTGAATAAGCTG
The DNA here is from genome assembly GCA_038501285.1 of Penstemon eatonii. Classification (NCBI taxonomy): domain Eukaryota; kingdom Viridiplantae; phylum Streptophyta; class Magnoliopsida; order Lamiales; family Plantaginaceae; genus Penstemon; species Penstemon eatonii. The sequence continues at coordinate 8,487,023 of CM076710.1, forward strand.
GTGGGAGATAAGTTGGATATAAAGTCCATCATATGCAATTCGTGGGGTATCCAGAAAACTCTATAGGATACAAGTTCTACGATCCTACAAGATAAACTACGTTTGTCTCAAGGAACGCACACTTCTTGGAGAAGGATTTCTTGCTAGGCAAGAAGGAACACAACGTAGAACTAGATGAGGTCACTGAAGCTGAAAAGGCCAACGAGGTCGATCAAGCTGACCCATCACCACAGGCAGTGGGAGAACAAGAGCATGAAAGTGCACCAGAAAGTACACCGCTACTTCGTAGATCAGAAAGACAACGTAGAGAACCCGAGAGGTACTACGATCTGCTGCGTGAGACTAGACAGTCTCTAACCGACCCAAGGACTTACGAAGAGGCTATGCTAGGCATAGACTCGGGAAAGTGGCGTGAAGCCATGGAATTCGAATTGGACTCCATGCACTCGAACAAGGTCTGGGCCTTGGTAGATCCACCAGTGGGAGTAGCTCCCGTGGGTTGCAAGTGGATCTGTAAGCGAAAGCTTGGAGTGAACGGAGAGGTAATAACCTACAAGGCGCGACTAGTGGCAAAAGGATACACTCAAAGGCCAAGCATCGACTTTGAGGAGACCTTCTCGCCCGTCGCAATGCCTAATCCATTCGAATCTTGCTGGCCATAGCTGCGTGGTATAACTACGAGATATGGCAGATGGATGTAAAGACTGTCTTTGTCAATGGGGACATTGACAAGGAGATCTACATGGAGCAACCAAAAGGATATACATCCAAAGGAGATGAACACAAGGTGTGCAAACTCCAGAGGTCCATTTATGGACTGAAGCAAGCATCCCGAAGTTGGAACATTCGTTTCGATGAAACAATCCAAACTTTTGGATTCATCAAAAACATGTTCGAACCTTGCGTGTACAAGAAGATCAGTGGGATTACAGTTGAATTTTTGGTGCTTTACGTTGACGACATTCTTCTCATTGGAAACAATGTAAAGGTGTTGTCCGAAACTAAAGCATGGTTGTCTACACAATTCTCAATGAAGGATTTGGGAGAAGCATCCTTTGTACTAGGTATAAGGATCTACCGAGATAGATCAAAAGGACTGCTGGGCCTCTCCCAATCCCAGTACATAGTTAAAATCTTGAAGAGATTAGTGTGGAAGAATCCAAGAGAGGATTGCTTCCAATGAGACATGGAATTGCGCTCTCTAAGTCTATGGCCCCAAAGACGCCTGAAGAGAGAAGCAATATGTCTCGAGTACCATATGCATCCTCAATAGGAAGCATAATGTATGGTATGTTATGTACTAGACCAGACGTAGCATACGCTATAAGCGTTACAAGTCGCTACCAGTCTGATCCAGGTAAGCAGCACTGGATAGCCGTAAAGGCAATTCTGAAGTACCTGAGAAGGACTAAGGAATTATTCTTGGTATACGGTGGAGGAGAATTGAAATTGGAAGGCTATTCTGATTCTAGCTTCCAATGTGATGTAGACGACTTCAAGTCGACATCTGGATACGTGTTCTGCCTCAATAGTGGTGCGGTAAGCTGGAAGAGCTCCAAGCAAAACACTACCGCAGATTCAACCACCGAAACAGAATACATTGCCGCGTGTAAAGCAGCAAAGGAAAGTGTTTGGATGAAAAACTTCATCCAGGAATTGGATGTGACACCTAGCATTGTCGAGCCATTACTATCTTCTTTGATAATAATGTAGCTATCTCGCAAGCGAAGGAGTCGGGATCTCATCAGAATCCAAGCACGTACTAAGACGATACCATTTGATATTTATATCATTGGTAGAGGAGACATAAAGATGGAACTTGTCACCTCAAGGCATAATACGACGGACCCGCTGTCTAAGCCATTGCCTAAAAGGCATCCGAAAACATCTGTCTAAGATGGGAATCAAAAGTATGAAAAGTTGGCTTTAGTACAAGTGGGAGATTGATAGAATAGTGTCCTGCAAGCCAACTATTTTGGCTGCATTTAATTGAAAGGACCATTCGATTGTATTAATAAATGCATTTATATATATGGTCAACTTTATCTTATGTAATAATTATCTACGCATAAGGATAGAAGTCCTTAGATCACAGGGCTATGGGACAAGCCGTGGACTGATCTCCAAGGCCGTGATCTAGAACATATTCAAGAGTCATAGAATCCAATCGAGATAGGACATCGTTGGATTCGGTTAGACTCTCACTGTTGTGTATACTCCGATGAACTGGAGGACGCTGGGGTCCACGAGCATGACTGGGATAGTCGATACACATAAGTGGGTAGTTTGTTGGGATGGCAAGCGCACTGAATACCCCAACTAGGAAATAACTCACCATGGAAGCGGTAGTCGCATATCGGGGATGAAGTTATTCCAATTTACAATAGTATACGAGGAACGATCCCTAACTACTTGAGATGATAGGGTTTATCTGGTGCGAGAACGTCTATGCTTTGATATGAGTCCCGACTGACTGGAGATCGCCAGAAAGTCTCTGTGGACTCATATTGGGTATAGAAGAACTCGTATGCAGATTCATATCATCAACAAAGGATCCATTGACCCGACTTGATAGGTTGGGAAATTCTCCTATGGATTTCTGTGAGAAATTAATTCTGGTAAAATCCTCGGCCGAGGTATCTGACGGCTTTATGTAAGTAGCTCATAAAGGTTAAGTCAAAGAGAATTATTTCGAGACCAGAATGCATAAGGTCAAGACAAAAGAAAAGGGAATCCGATGAAAGACCATACCCTTAAGTCTCGACTGGGAGATTGATCGATGGAGAGATTATGTCGTATATGGAAATTATAAATGATAATAGGTTCACTGAATTAATTCACCAGTGATTGGGCTCCATGGGCTTGTGGCTGGACATCGACCGTGGAGTGTGGGAGAATTCTCAAATTGGCAAGGGGTGCTAATTTTGGAATGATCAATCGACAGAGTGTTCGATTGATTTAGAGTAAGTCTTACTCGAATAATTAAATAATATTTAATTATAACCCACGACCAATTATGTGGTGAACCTACGGGGGCATACACAATACACAAGTAGCGAAAGCGAGGAAATAAGAACGACCGAGTCGACTGGGTCGACTGGGTGAATAATCGACTGGGTCGATTGTATTGGGTGGGTCGACTGGGTCGACCCAATTGGAACAAAATGGGATCCAATTGGAATTGGATATGGATCATAAATTAAATTGGAATTTAATTTGTGCATTAATTAATTAAGTTGGATTTAATTAATTGGAAAGAATTTTAATTAAATAGACTTAGAGTCTGATTTAATTAAATGGGATATTAAGTTAATTAATTGGGCTATTTAATTGGGAGATTGAATTAGGCCTGGTCAAATTAATTAACTGGGCCATGAATTAATTAGGAGACTGGGTCTTCTAACTAAAGAGGGCCATGGCCCATGTAGGAGGGAGAAGACCTAGTCCTAATAGGACTAGGTTAGGGAGATAACTATAAGTAGCTATCTTATAGTTATTTTTCACACAACTCAATAAGCAAAAATTGAGCAAGAGCAAAATTCTCTCTCCCTCTCCCCACTAGTCGACCGAACCCTGTTCTTCCCTGTGGAAGAATTTTTCGTTTTCGACTTTGTTCCAAAATCGTTCCTAATTCCTAGATCTTAATATATCTTGTGTTCTAGTCGATCAAGATATATTATTTTCGTGATATTGTGGTGTATCAACTCGTAGAGGCGCAACACGTGGGGCGCTCCTTGAAAAGCCTGGGTCGATTTGCTGGAGAAGAAATCAGAGTTCGTTTTTGCTAGCCGAGGATTTGCAAGGAGATAGGTATAACGTGTAAACTTATACTATCGTTTTTATTTATATTCATATATATACAACTAGAGAGTATCCTGGCAAGATTCCGTAAGAGGTCCTAAAAATTTTATATTCCGCTGTGCCTAGGGCTGTTTATCTTACCGAATCCCAACAGAACTAATCTGATTTGAGTCAGCTGATGACCTACCATTCTGTTCGCTGTTTCAGCACGAGATCAGTAGTCTTCTGGGCTTTGAACTTTGAACTCTTCGGATGTCTTCTTTACTTGTTCAAAATTCTTCTAAGGGGACTAAGCTTTCCATACTTAGCTGATTTTGACGTTTTGGAAATCATCAAAACCTTCCCTTATCTTCTTAACTTCTTTGCACTCCATCTTCATCTTCATCCAACAATTTCCCCCTTTTTGATGATGACAAAACTTCAGCTAAATACCTGTACCTAAACTAAAGTTTTGATCCTCAAAAATTTCTGAGATAGAAATAGTCTATTGGATTTCAAACTTGAACTTTTTATAGATTCTGAAAGGATTACATGTTACAAGTTTAATCAGATAAGATGTGCAAAAATAAAAGATTACAAGGATTTCAATATAAGTAACCTAGACTAAACTAGTCTACTGTCTTGTCTTCTGCTTCCTTGTTTTCTTCTTCTTCTTCCGCAGGTTTGGAAGTCTCAGCTTCCAACTCCTCAAAGAATTTCTGTTTTAACAACTCTAACTTCTTCTTTTTAGCATCAGGATCAAGCTGTTCTTCAGCTGAATCCTTAGCAGCAGCTATCTCTTTGTCAGACTTAGCTTTTGCTTCAGCTTCACCTTCTTCTTCTGTGATCTTCTCATCTGTTGGTCTGCTTGTGTCTTCATTTTCTTCATTAGCATTCTCATCTTCAGCAGATTCCTCCAACACTAAAGTAAGAAAGAACAATGGTGCCAGAAGATCGTATCAATTTTCCATGAAAAGATGGGAGAAAAGCATGACCCCCGCCTAGTCGGCCATTGGACTTTAATAAAAAGTGTAAAATATCTAGAAACATTGGGACCAAAAATATCATTTTTCAAAGTACACATAAATTGCAAGGCCAGCACCCAAGGTGGTTGGGCCAAGTGGTAGTGATTGCGACCCTCAGAGGCGAGACTTAAGTTCGAATCCTACTGGAGACACCACACTAGAAATGACCTATACCCTTTGCACTCTTCGATTCGAGCTGTAAATATACAGTCTAGTAGATTTAAAAAAAAATTGCAAGGCTTGCTCTAATTCTATGAGATCAAGTGTTGATTGTCCTACTTTTCTTTTCTTTTGACTTACTAAAGTACGTATATATTTACTAAATACAAATTGATATGACAAATGAGATATACTAATAATTAATATATATTTGTTATATTTATTTTTCTCGACTTGCACTTGCACTATAGATTGTGCTATAATCTATATCCCGATTCTATTTTGTGATATACTATATAATTTTAATTTCAAATTATTGCATGTATATTCAAAATAACAAGTCATTTGGAAAAAAATTAGGGTTAATAGTTGGACAGTTATTCATGTTGGAATCCAAAATGATGTTTGTAGAAAAAAAATATATGATTCAATTTTAATTTGTGAGCGCAAATCAAATGGAACGAGACTATAAGAGTCGTTTCTTACGAAATAATGACCGTCTCACTAATTTTCTTATTAATTGTCGAATTTTGAAATTACAGGAGACTTAGTGTTCCATAACACTATAAGAGTCGTTTCTTACGAAAAAATGACCGTCTCACTAATTTTCTTATTAATTGTCGAAATTTTGAAATTACGGGAGACTTAGGGTTATTATGGAAGTAGTTTGATTGGGTTTGGTCTCGGTTTGGTCTCAATAATTTGTTTCAGAGGTTTCGGCGAAACCTTTGAAACTCGATTTGGAGAATGGTTTCAATGGAATATTGAGATTGTAAAATATTATTAAATAATGGTTAATGGATTTTGAAACTTTGAGATATGACTTGGATTGAGGTTTGGTTGTTGGGGTTTGGAGGAGAAAAGTAGGTGGTAGATATCAAATCAATAACTTTACGTGTAAAAAATAGATGACAGATGTCAAATCAATGACTTTATAGGTCTCAAGTAGGATTGTGTATGTTTCGATTGTCTGAAATTGGAGTTTCGCCTGAGACCTCTTCAAACTCTTTACTTGATGGGGTTTGACCCGATTTGAGTGAAACCAAACCGAGACAAACTAGATCCATATACAGCCTTAGTGTTCCATAACACTATAAGAGTCGTTTCGTACGAAATAATGACCGTCGCACTAATTTTCTTATTAATTTTCGAAATTTTGAAATTGCGGGAGACTTAGTGTTCCATAACACTATAAGAGTCGTTTCGTACGAAATAATGACCGTCTCACTAATTTTCTTATTAATTGTCAAAATTTTAAAATTACAGGAGACTTAGTTTTCCATAACACTGTAAGAGTCGTTTCTTACGAAATAATGACCGTCTCACTAATTTTTTTATTAATTGTCGAAATTTTGAAATTACGGGAGACTTAGTGTTCCATAACACTATAAGAGTCGTTTCTTACGAAATAATGACCGTCTCACTAATTTTCTTATTAATTGTCAAAATTTTGAAATTACGGGAGACTTAGTGTTCCATAACACTATAAGAGTCGTTTCTTACGAAATAATGACCGTCTCACTAATTTTCTTATTAATTGTCGAAATTTTCAAATTACGGGAGACTTAATGTTACATAACATTATAAGAGTCGTTTCGAGCGAAAGTTTTAAATTGACCATCTAAGAAATACTTTCGGAAATATAAAATACATAAATCATGACAAAATCTTGAAACTTTGATAAACTATTGTTTAAAGAATATCTGACACATTGAATTAGAATTCCATTTAATAGAATAGACATTGTAGATGCCACTATGAGACGGATAATTAATCTATAATCTATTTAGTGTTATTATTTTTTTTAAATTTATATTATTAATTTTTTTAATTATTACATGTCCCTTGAATTTTGTAAGGTTTAAAAGTATAACTACTTAAATAGATGAAAATGTATAACACTATTTGAATTGTACATGTGCCGTACGGTAGGGACTAGGCAGAGAATCTGAATTGACCGAAATATTTGATGCAATGAACAATATGTATAAATAATGGGGTTTGGTCGAAATATTTGATGTAATGTATCAATCTGTGTTTTGGTTGAAATAATGGGCCAAAATATTTGATGTAGTGACAGAAATATAATTAAATGGCCCAATAAAAATCATAAACAATACAAAAGTTTTATCCCACATTGTAATAAATTATAAATATAAAACATCTTATATACACTTGTGTGTATAAGATAGAATGTGATGGTTCTTGTGTGTTTATTAAACACCGCCTTTTGTGTATACTATTTTTTTTGTTAAGTTACAATTTTTTTTGTAAAGTTAATCAATAAATAAATTAAATAACCATTTATGTGTACAATATATATATCACGAAATGTTACAATAAAAATATTAACTTACTTTATTATTTCAGTTACGTTAAATGGTAAGTGTAATGAACAATATGTAAGAAACTATATATTCAAATGTTTTAAACTATAGACACACGTTAATTTCATGTTAAAACTATTATTGAAACTATATATTTAAATGCTAATAATTGTCCTATGTATATTATTTTTCTTCGATTATATTGTCAAGTGTTACGAATCATGTCAAAAGTAGAATAAAATAAAATAAAAGGTGCAAGAAATATTGTTCGATTAAAATTAATTCTTAAAGCATAAAATACAAAAACACATTATAATGATAAATACTAATAAACTATTCATCGTCGGTTGTATCCGAAATTGGAAAGTCCAAGTTCGAAATGTCATCGTCCGGGTATGAAGATTGTATAGGTGTAATGCTATATGGTTTAGGCACATATTCCTCTGATCTTCCCAATGACCTTAGGTGGGCACGTAGTGCGGATAAATTGTAAGTTACCCGGGCCTTCGGAACGCAAAAAGGAAGATCGTAAAAGTAATCATTTAAATATTTTTGAACAAAAATATAAATTGGAGAGATGCGACCAATGCGCATTAGGTCTGTCATACGTTGAACATCAGTTGTATCACTAATGAATCTTAGACCGTCGCGATAGCTTCGATCTGGAACGTGATACCAAACAATTTCGGGAATGTACCCAACTCTTCGTTCGATTGCATTAATCAAATGAGCATGATCAAATACAAGCCAATTTGTAATTGTAATCATGTCTTCAGAACTTCTCCCTTCATACGAAACTGCCCTTCTTTCGTACTCAAACCTACAGCCAGAGATTACATGTAATTTGAATGTGTAATTCATTTTGGATGACCTTCAAACATAAAAGAGAAATTTATTAATTATCCCAGTAAGTAATTAATGTGTATATGTCAAATTGAAAAAAGATAAAAATTATAAGTTACCTCGTGGATGAAATTCGGATCAAAACACAATTGAAAAATTAAAAACTAGTATGATGTGAAGGGTGGATTTATAATATATGTGTATATATAATATGTGTATATATATAATACACATATTATAATCCGTGCTTGGAATCTTGGTCCAAGTTTTAAATATTGGTCAAAAAGAGAGCTGGTCCGCGCGTGGTCCCCTGACAAGATTGTCGGCCGAGATAATCTTGTCTCTCCATTGTTCTCCCACCAATTTTATAAGTTTATTAGTATAGCATTGGAAATAATTGGATAGATATAATATAATATGTACTTGTTTGACTTAGATTAATTGTGTAATGATAATTTAAATGATGATAAAAAAAACCAACTTATTATGTAGTACTCGAACACATGACACGATAATGTGAAAATAGAAAAACGATTAATTTTCTTAACTAACTTAAAAAATATTAACAATCTTGTACGGAATTAATATATAACCAAAGCCCAGTAATAAAACATTGTAAGCTACCAATCAAATGTATCCTTAATGGAGAGAATTTCTTCTTTTATTTCATCCAACCAAAGCAAATTTTTGTTCTTTTCCAATATGGCAACAGTCAAGTAATGGACTTGTGCCAACCCTTCGACAAATATGTGAATTAATTTGTCTTTCACCTCATCTCTGAAATGGAAAATCAGACAACTTTCTCCTTTACTCTTTAAGTACTTCAAATAAGTAGACATTCTGCAGAAGATTGTTGTTATTGCATGCGAAAATGAATTTTTAATATTTAAAGAATCTGATTATATTGCAAGAATTTAGCTTGGTTTCACTGGCCTGGGAACATATGGCCTTCTTTTATACTCCGCACTACGTTGAAACAATATTAATAATTACAAATGGTCCTAGCAATATTAAAATCACGAAAATTCACATATTAATTATACTTGTTAATACTTACGGAATTTTTGGACCGATATTCGCGTTATGGGATGCTTCAAAAAACTGCATAGCAATTTCGAATCTCTCGAATACACAACCTCGTAGAGATTTGAAATACATTAGAAATTCCCTATTCGAGTACCTATCCACCAAGAGTTCAAGTAGATTCATAAATTATATTTTCAGACTCGTGATATATTGACAACGTTCACAAGGGAAAATTCGATTGCCACCTTCTTCGTCGACATGAGATTCACAACAAGAACCGTAAATTTGACACATTTTTTTTTGAAGAATAAGATCCACTTATCTGGGGCATATCTGGATTAACTTTATATAAATTTTTAAGCAAAAATATACTAGCTTATGCACGTATATAGTGAATGTATATAGAGTAATATATATTGTTCAAAACAAGTGCAATTTTGGACTTATTAGTGTACATGGATCATTTCGGAAAGTACATGGTGTCAAAATCACGTGAAGTGCCTTTATTAAAAGAAGGAAGGAATCTTACTTGATTTTTTGGAAACATGCAATTGTGTGTACATGGTGTTCGATTAATGCAAAATAGGTCCCCTTAATCAATTCCAATTGAGCATTTGCAACATATAAATAGGACACCTTAGTTTAAGTTTGTCACAATCCATGTTCAAAAAAAAAAAAAATTGTCACAATCCATCATCGTTTTCAATTTACAAATTGATCCAAAAAATTAGAAATTCCTACTCATCCAAATTTATGGCTTCTCAAGCAACATTGCATGTCCGTTACGGGGTTCAGCTTTTTACGGTCTACAATCTCTATAGCGAAATTGCATACAAGCCATCCCGACTCAACGACATCGTCACAATTACAAATGTTAATCATTTTAGTTTTTGCGATATGGTCCAAATATTTAAAAGACGAGTTAATTTAATTCCGGTCGGTATTTGGTATCGAGTCCCTGATTTGCCGTTTGAGGAGGGTCTTAGGGTAATTAGTGATAAAGTTGACATAGGTCACATGTTTGACCTCATTCGCAATGGTAATTTAGAGTATTTGGAAATTTATGCACAAGATGTCTTTGAAGCTCCCGAAGACTTCGAAGATGATGCGTATGTGATCCCCCCCTATGTTCCAAAGCCTCGTCAGTATTTGCCCCTAAATGAGTTACGTCGAGAACTTAGAAAATTGCGAAGGTTAGAGAGGAGACGTCGCCCACCATATACTATTAGACCTTATGCTCGAAACACCGAACTTGTTCCGCCATATTTTGAATATCCACCGAGCGCAAGCGACGAAGAATAAGATGTACCACCTTCCTATAATTTAAAATAATAATATTAGGCTTTGTTATTTCTTATTTATGAATGTATTTGGTTTTCTTATATATGAATTTTCATATAATGACAATCTTTATTGTTACTTTGACATTATAATGTTCAAATATTATTATTGAATTCCGGAGTAGTTTTTAATGAAAATAAAATTAATTTTAATACATTGCTTATCTCTAAAATATATATTACTTGTTTCGTGCTACACATAATATGCAACATTTTATAGCATCATAATTTCGATCAATTAGTTAATTTTAACCACCTAAACGGTTTTTTGTATTGCACCAAATCCCATGACTACCCATAACGAATTAGTCAAATTTTTAAGGGGAAGTGGGAAAATTGCAGTCGTTTTAGGGTTTTGAGTGCAATAATTCGTGCACAAATAAGGAATAATCCGTGATTTGTCCACTTGTGTGTATATATCATATTTTTAAAAACATTTCTTTCTCATCTTAATAAGGGAACTTAAAGCCTGCCAATGATTTGATTGGATATGACATTATTAATAATTTAATAGGTATAGGCGGGCGTATGAATCAAAACCATGTTTCTCTCCAATTATAAAACAATATGTTATGCATTAATACATGAAATCTCGATTCGGCTTACATATAAATAATTGGGACGTTAAATTTTTTATGGTCTTATAAATTAACGGTCTTATGGTCTTATAAATTTATGGTATTATGGTCTTAAAAATATAACTTTTATTTTCTATTTAAATATAATAAATTAAAACATTGCAAAAATAGTTTGAAATAAGGATTTCATAAACTGTGGAAACATAATTTTGATGATGCATATGTCATGTATAAATATACATTCACATCCATATATGCAAGTCCAAATTTATATTATTAAAATGCTTGTGAAAATACAAGACATAACTGAATGCAAATAATAACAGCTGGATTACAATTTAAGACCAAAAAAATTTAAAGTCAAAATATACATAACCAAGTCAATGTAACACATTCAAAAATATGTATTAAATCATATAGTATTAAAAATTCCGTTTCGAATTATTTCTTTAACTTGATTATTTAGTATAATATTATGTGCAATTCCATATTCTATAATCTACACAACAATAATGATAATTTGAAAAAAGGTGTAGTTGCCTGTGAACAATCCAATCATCTTTTTTCAATATATTCAAATTTTGTTTTATTACATGTCCCACGTCCGTGACCAAGCTCCAGCCCAACTTTTATAAATTGAAGTTGCAAAAATGGTTGCTTACTTCACGTAGTTTCCATCTCTCCCTCATTTTCAATTCCATTTTATGTCCACTGCACAAACCTTTTATTTAAATATAATTTGCCTAATGTCACTAACTATTATGCATTACAAGATTAGAGGTATGACAGTGTATTTTGAATAAATTTTTCAGCATTACTATTCTCACAATACTTTGTATATACCAATTAACTTATGCTTTTTATTATTACTGAAGACTTATTGACGCTAGATTGCAAGAGATTCGCTGTACATAGTGCGTAACCAAGGGTCTAGAAAAATGGTGTTGTTGTGATACGAACGATTGGAAACATAACTTTATACATCGTAGTAAATGTCGAAGACAAATAATGTAAGGGTCACAATATAATAATCCTTGATCCACTTTGAAAATATCTAATATTTTTTGACACTTCACTGCCAAATCTTGAGATATGTATAAAGATTTAGCAATGGAGTGCCAACAAAAAATTGTTATTTCAAAGTGGAACAAGGATTATTATATTGTTGAACTCTTCCAGTATTTGTTTCCGACATTTAATATATGCGTAAATGTATATTTTCAATAGTTTGTATGACACCCGTACCAATCAATTTCAATCTTTTTAATTTTATAATTGCGCCAATAGTTTGAATGTAATAAGAACTATATAATTTTTAATTTTATAATTTTATCAATTTCAATATTTTGTATGACACCCACATGGTAAACAAATTATAATTGCGCCAATATGATTGAATGTAATAAGAACTATATAATTTACTATATAATACCCATTATCTAATTTTAGAATCACATTTGCAAACAGATTTATAAATCAGATGGAATAATTACATAATTTTTCGCTCAAATTACATCACGCAATGGATATAAGTAGTTTCCAACACATTCTTCTGGCAAGCTAGCAGCTTCTTTTTGTCCAAAGATGAAGTCCACTTGTTCGTAATAAGGGAAACCATTAGTCCTAAAATATCTCTCCACAATTGTTTTCTAGATTTAAGAAATGATCACAAATTACATAGTTAGATTGTGTTAGTAAAATATATAAATAATAAATCTTTAAATTAAACAATACGGAGTGATAACCTCGTAAATTCGTATTATGTAATCTGGCCCAATCGTGACAATATTTGTTGCCCAATTGTATGTACCTGGTGTTTTTAGAAATTGATTAAACTGACGGAATTTAGAACGAATTTTAGAAATCTTACACCTTATGCTTGAGACCGTGTAGACTTTATTGAATTCGTCGTGCAACATTGTGCATGCACAACCCATTGAACGTAAGTCATTCAAAGGCTTATTCCTACTATATTGTACAAATGAAAATATAAGACACGTTTCTTCACTGGTGCTCCAATCAGGATCCGAGAAAATATCTTCAAAATCTTGAGTACGTGCCATGGGTTTAAACTTTCTAATAATGAAAAATTTTAGTTTCCATTAATTGGAGATTTGAAATATAAATCACATAAACAAATGGATTTAAAATAATCAAGCACTTACACTTAGCTTCGGTCAAATTTTCCAAGAGATGAATCTTTTAATGCAAGAATGCTGTTTTGTCTTAATGCAACTCACAAGTTGTCACAACACATTGGAATCAATAGATATTTAAACAGGTTGGGAACACCATAATTGCAAGACAAACCCCTACATTTTAATACCTTAAGCAAAAAACAAAATTTGTCGTTTTAAAGCTAAAAATCGATTTTATACTCAAATTCAAAAAATCTGCAAATACTAATTTTTAAAAAGTATTTATATTGTCAAATTTTAATGGCAAAATTGCAAAAATCTACCCAAACTAATCATTGATTTTGGATTCTCGTCCCAAATTTTTCTTCCCAAGCAGCTACAGGTGTTTGGGGTAAACGATAGTTCATGTTGCGGTTAGGTCATCACGGTTGCAGACCCACCCTAGTTTCAGAGAGTAGTTGAACTTTTGTTTAAATTCTTAATTGATTTTTAGATTTTCGTTTGAACTCATGTTTTAAATCTCCTATAATGTCTAAGTTCATTTTTATTATATCTTGCTAAATATCTTGGTATTTTAGCTAATATTGCAAAATAGGAATATCTATCGAAAATGATTTTAAATTTTATCAAATACTAATCTTAATCTTCTTGTGTTTCTTTTGGGTCCCACAAGTCGGTTCATCATGTCATGTCATCCGTTAAAATTTGTTTTAAGTATTTCCGCTTTAAAATTAGTAATCAAAATTGTTATTATTTCATTTTAAACCGCTTCCGCTTAAAACCTTTAATTCTTGATTTTAATTTATTGTTTCTTTTAAAAAGTTTCGATAATTTAAGTCTTTTTCAAAATAATAACTTTTTGACCATTATCTGACGGACCCGCAGAGTCGGGCCAAAATATACTCTTTCAGTAAAGGGTATCTAAAACAATTTTATTTTGTTTTGTAGGTTAGAATTAGGAGTAGGAGTAAAGTAGAGAAGAAATGATACTTGGACTGTGGATGTTCAAGACACCTGTGTGGAGACATACATGAACTGAGTGATGCTCCTGTTGTGGACGGTCCTAAAGTTACATTTGAACACAACAAATAAGGAAAGATTGTTGCATGTGGAAAGTTAATCAAAGGCAACATTGAGATATCTGACGTCTCTTATGTCAAAGGCCTCAATTACAATCTGTTGAGCATAAGTCAATTTTGTGAAAAAGTTTTCTTAGTCATCTTTTCATCAGATAAGTGCTACGTACGTTGGTAGAAAGAATTCCAAAAACAGTCATCAGCAAAGACAAGTTTTGTGACGCCTGTCAGAAGGGTAAACAAATCAAGTCATCTTTCAAGAGCAAGAATCACCAATCTTCTACAATAATTTTGGAGCTACTACATATGGACTTATTTGGACCCATTGATCCAATCAGCAAAAGTGGAAAGAAGTACGACCTAGCTGTTGTGGATGATTTCTCAAGATACACTTGGGTGATTTTCATGAAGAAGAAAAGTGAAATCAAGGAACATTTTACTAATCTGATGGAACTGATCCAAAATGAGACAAGCATGAAAATCTTGAAGAAGATCAGATAGAAGGACTGATTTCACAAACTCTACTGTTGAAGAGTATTGTAACATCAGAGGAATAATTCATGGAACTCCTCAACAAAATGGATTTGTTGAAAGGAGAAACAGAACTCTCAAGGAAGCTATCAGAACCATGATAGCTGAAGCAAAGCTGCCCCAAAGATTATGGGCAGAAGTCACAAATACAACATGCTTCACCCAGAACAGATGCATTATCAACAAAAATCAGAACAAGACTCCATATGTTTGGAACAACTGGAAGCCAAACATTCATTACCTTAGAATTTTTTGTTGTAAATGTTTTGTTTTAAATAATGGGAAAAATCACCTTACTGCTTTTGCAAAAAAGACCGATGAAGCTGTTTTGTAGGTTACTCTACTGTTAGTAAAGCTTATAGGGTCTTTAACAAAAGAACTTTACTTGTAGAAGAATCTATTCATGTGGTATTTGATGAACCAAACCAATCTTCTGAAAAGAATCAAAGTACTAATCCAAATCTGTCTACTGATTTTCAGAAATTGAGTGTTGAAAGAAAAGAAGAATATGTTTCCATCATACTACCTGATCTCAACTCAGCTGCTAGCTCAAGTGCTGTTCAAAATCAGTCTGCTGATTGTCTAACAGATGAGTTACCAACAGCTGGCAGACCAGAGACTGTTCAACAGACTACAAATATTCAACAAACTATTACTGGAGCTCCAACAGTAGTGTTGCAAGATCAATGTAGAGGACAACATCCAGATTTGCAACCTGATCTCAGATGGCTCATAAATCACCCACCTGAGTTGGTGATTGGTGATCCCTTAGATAGAGTAAAGACTACAAGAGCTGCTGCAAAAGATGCAATGTTTGTCAGCTTCCTATTCCAAGTTGAGCCTAAACAAGTTGAAGAAACTCTTAGTGATTCTAACTGGATTGAAGCTATGTAAGAAGAGCTGAATCAATTTGAGAGGAATGAAGTCTGGTATTCGTAGGCATGGCCTTAAATTCCAAGTGGGGAGGAACATTTGGGGAGTAATGTTGGTCCCAAGTGGTCAGTTGAGGTCTAGAGGGGAGGGGGTGAATAGACCTCTGAAAATTTTAGATTTTAAAACTTTTCAAGTCTTCTGTCAGCAAACTAAGCTGATCGAGAAGTATAAGCAGACTAGGCTGATCGTGCACAAAGCTTGAACAGCAGAGTTGACCACTTTTCTGATGATAACTTAGCTTATTTCAGTAAAATCAATTTTCAATCAAATTACTTGCAGCGGATTTTAAACAGTGTTTTTCACAAGTAAACTTTTGCAACTTAGAAAGTATTTTATCCCCAGATTTTGCAAACTCCTTTGAAAATCTTTTTAAAAGTTTTCTAAGTGTTCTTATGCAATTTGAAAATATGCAAGGAAATAATGCAAGTTAAAACACAAAGAATTTTTATAGTGGTTATATGGATAAAAATCCTTTAGTCCACTCTTCCAAGTCACGAAGATCTTGGGTTATACTATAAACACTTAGTTTACAGTACACTCTGCTTACGCTCTACAACAAATGATAAGCCGTAAGTTCACAACAGGAAATCACAAAGAAACTCCTACTCTCTGAAGTAATATCACTCACTTAATGAATATCTACTTCTCACAACACTCCTCTAATACAGATTCATTCAGAGAATGTTTTCTTTTTGCTTCAACTTAGCTTCTTTCAACAAATGACTTCAGCAGACGAGTGAGCTGTTCTTGAGCTTTTGAGACTTAGAGAAATTCTGCTTCGAGTATGAAATCTCAGATTGTTGTGTTGTCTCTAATTCTTGAATCCAGTTCTATTTATACTTGTTTTTGAAAATCTATCAGTTGAAGATGAGACAAACTTCAAAACTACAAGTACTGGTCCCCCATTTCCTGGAACGGCTCTCTACAACTGTTACACTGTACAGTCTGCTGTACTTTTCTATCAGTTGCATTAAATGCACCCTGCTGATCCGAGAATGTCTTGCCATTAATACCCTTCTTCAGCATCATTTATTACTCCAAGTGCATTTATTACTGTTGGGCAAACTTCTTGATCTCTTCCACTCTGCTGATCGAGGTGACCCGTCTGATAGGGACCTAAAACAATTTTCTTTTCTTTTGTAGGTTATGATTAGGAGTAGGTATAAAGTAGAAAAGAAGTGGTACTTGGATAGTGGATGTTCAAGACTCATGTGCGGCAATATACATGAGCTGACAGATGCTGCTGCTGTAGACGGTCCGAAAGTTGCATTTGGAGACAGCAAAAAAGGCAAGATTGTTGCGTGTGGAAAGCTGATCAAAGGAAACATTGAGATATCTGACGTCTCTTATGTTCAAGGCCTCAAATACAATCTGCTGAGCATTAGTCAATTTTGTGACAAAGGTTTCTCGGTTATATTCTTATCAGATAAGTGCTACGTTGAACAGATTGGTACAAAGAAGGTCATCTTATCTGGAAGACAACAAGGAAACATTTATGTAGTCGACTGGAATTATGCGGACAAGGATTCTAATGTTTGCTTGGTGGCCTCAACACCGAGTGAATTCAGTTGGCTTGAGCACAAAAGGATTAATCACGTGAACTTCAAGACCATCAACAGACTAATCAAGAATGATTTGGTAGAAGGAATTCCAAAAAGTCACGAGCAAGGACAAGCTATATGATGCATGTCAGAAGGGTAAACAAATCAAGTCATCTTTCAAAAGCAAGAAGCACCAATTTTCTAGATTATTTACATTATATCTAAAAAATACATTTACAGATCTAAAAAGTTCTTATATTGCATGATTTTTTTTTATAAGACTCACATGTAATCGGTCTTAAATTTTTCAACACGACATACTCTAGAAATCTATTTTTTTACTGTTAGGATGTTAAATTTGTTAAATTACAAAAAAGTACAAATAATTCTTACCTAATTACTAATAGCTAGTGTTGGTTAAAAAAATATGCCAAAAATATTAAGTTGAGGTTGAAAATGAAAAAAAAAAGTATTTTTAGTGTGCAAAATGCCAAAATTCAATATTTTCGGGGTGGAAAGTGTTAAAAAAAATGTATGTTCTATCCTTCAACCAATGAATTTTTTCATTAAATATACTAGGTTGGAAATTGTCATATAAATTGTATTTTTTTTCTTTTTGCAAAGTGTCAAAGACATATAATTTCAAGATAAGTTCTAAAAATTCCATCTTAAATCAAGTTTGAATAATTTTTTCGTTCGATATCTTTTGAAGTTAAATTGGAGCTCAATTCAATGGTAAGTAACACAATACATTTAAATAATATTAAAATATTTGTATTAGTTCATTAAAATTCAAATATAATCTCGAAACTCAATATAAAAATCAAATCAATCTTGAATAACTTATTGTTCTAAGCCATCCACATTAACAAATCAATTGACCTTGGAAACAGATTTGGAAAAATAAAAATACATAAAAATGATAAAATGTTAGTAATTTAATATTAGATTGTTATGTTATATTATATATATAGGTACACAATTTTAACAGATTTGGAAAAATAAAAACACATAAAATGTTAGTAATTTAATATTAGATTGTTATGTTATATTATATATATATATATAGGTACACAATTTTCATAAAATATGATGTTGTTATTAGAACTTTATAATATCCAAGTAACTATTTGAATTCCAACAATCAAGTATTGCGTGACATGAGTATTAATTAAAAGATACCAATATAATGTGGAATTATTTTTGAAATATTTGGATAAGTCATAATTTGACCAAATTAGACATGAGTATTAATTAAAAGATACCAATATAATGTGGAATTATTTTTGAAATATTTGGATAAGTCATAATTTGACCAACTTAGAAAATGTAAATAGAGATTTTCCTTTTCAACTCGTATACCATATCAAACAAATTAGGAAAAATTAGTCATAATAAAAGATTTGTTCTGGCACCAACTATTGAAACTCTAGCAATATCGTAAACAATTTTTTATACCCATAACTCCAAGTACATCTATATATAAGAACCTTGAAATATGATAAATTAACATCACACCTTTTTCTTGCGAGGAATAATTTAAACAATGCTGAAAGTCTTCATTTTATCTCTTTTAGTAATTCCTAACATTGTTCAAGCATTTGCTGCTGAAAAACATAAGTGTTGGTTCTCCACTAAAATAGATGTTCATGTACTCAATCACCTTCCTCCAAATTCTAAACCTTTGAAGTTGCATTGTGCATCTAGAGATAATGATCTTGGATACCATAATGTTTCTATCGATCAAGATTTTAATTGGAGCTTTTGTGAAAAATTTTTCCCTACTACTTTATTTTTTTGTCATCTTTGGTGGGGTGACAGAGAAAGAGCTTTTGATGTTTTTAGTTCAGGTGGGAGCATCCATTATTTGTCATATTATTGGGAAGCAAGAAAAGATGGTATTTATTTTGCCGGTTATCCTTCTGAGAGACCTTTTGAAAGAAAATTTCTTTGGAAAAGTTCTTAGTTCAAATCATACAATATCTCCATGTATTTTAGCAACTATTCAAAATAATAGTATTTTTTAAGTTTTATGTGTTATAGGAGAACAATAATGAAATTGTAAAAGTGATGTAAGAGTTAATTTCTTAATATTTGGAGTTGTTGTAGTAAATAACTAAAATAAAACCTTATGTCTACTTTAAATATACTTTTGTTTTTCTTCCATATTCATGCTACTTGGTTAGGAGAAAAGGTAGTTACAAATTTTCTTAAAATATTTTCCTACCAAATTTTGATGAAAAAATTTAAGGAAAATTTATGTCTAATTATATTTTACTTTATTACTTTACAATTTGAATAAGGGTATATTTATTTAAAAAAAAAAAAAACTTAAATTATTCATCCTATTAGAAGTAATATAGATAAAATAATAATAGAGATATAAATCTTAGAAGCTATACGAAGCAGTTGAAGCTAATTAAGTCTAAAGAAAAGTGACAATAATGCACATGCCTTGAAATCATCTTCATGGTACAATTTGTTGATTTCCTGGTGTTAGATATATATGATTGATTAATGTATGTACAAGTTTTGTGTATATTTCATCGTAGTTTATCGACATTCTGTTGATGTTTAACAATCTGTATAATAGAAATATATTCAATTTATATTTCTTGTAGTAACTCTAAATGTAATTAAGTATAAACTATAATTATAATCAAGTATAGTT
The DNA here is from genome assembly GCA_038501285.1 of Penstemon eatonii. Classification (NCBI taxonomy): domain Eukaryota; kingdom Viridiplantae; phylum Streptophyta; class Magnoliopsida; order Lamiales; family Plantaginaceae; genus Penstemon; species Penstemon eatonii. The sequence continues at coordinate 8,506,991 of CM076710.1, forward strand.
TACTAAACTAATATAATATATTTATTAATATATTCAAGGTTTATAAATAGAACAAAATAGTGGAGTAGAAACTCATTTAAATAAAGTTGATGGTTCAATTTGAAATTTAAAAGACAAACAGCAGCTTTATTTGAAAACTTTTTTAAGTAATTGAAATGAATATATTTGAATAAAGTAATCAAAGTTTCTAAAAGTAATTATATATGGACAGAAACGTTTCTATATGCAACAAAATAGCAAAAGCAGTATACAAAGTTTTGAATTGAAGTCGGATTTATTTTGCAAATAAGTGACCAAGTTTATTTTGAATAACTTAGTCTTACGGCTTTAAGAGAGAACTTGAATTTGCAAATATGAAAATTAAATTAATTCACTAAATAATCGGAAAAGAAATGAGATGGAAAAGAATGAGGTTGCGAATGCAATTTCCTTAAGACAATATTTTCGGGCTGTCCACGATGCACACAGTCGATCCCCGATAGTCTCCCAAGATACAACACGGCGAACTTTAAACAAACAGAACTTCGACGAAAAAATTATTTAATTTGAGAAGTAGAGAAAATAATTTGTACTTTATTTGCTGAAAAAATGGTGTAAGGAATTGGCTAGATTTCTCTCCTATTTATAGCAATTGAAAGTTGTTCTTGGAGGGTCACAACAGTTCGGATTTAAACCAAACAATGGTTCGGTCCGAACGGCTGCCACCCATTCGGTTCAAAATCCGACCAAACACACCCTTTTATTCAAAATTGAGCGGGCAATACGGATCCTTCTCGGAACTTCTAGAAACAAGTTTCGTAAATCCTGTTCGGATCACATGCGGATCCTAATCGGATCACACGCGGATCCTAATTGGATCCCCACGGATCTTTGTACAAAGTTTGAACTTTAATAATTATTGGGCCCATATATTACTCTAGGCCCGTTCCTACAAAAGCCATTTGTACTTTGAAAGCTAGGTGCCCTTTTATAACAATTTTGTAGCTCAACTTTCTCTTCTTTCCCATGTGGGATGGAGAGACTCAACCGCCCCTTTGCCCCTAACATCTTCCTGTGTTGGTAGAGGGACTCTTCCAATGTTGGATTGGATTGATTGACGAATCTGAGGAGATTCATACATAACTAGTCACCTAGTAGTTAAATACGAATCGAATTGGCGACTTCTCTATTCTCATTTCATTCATCAAGGTATTCATTAAAGTGTAATAATTAACTTTGACTAATGAAACTCAATTTAATTAGTCATAATTAATCCAATTACACCAACACATTCGAAAATTCGACAAGGGTGTCTTTTCCTCGTTTTCTTCTAAATAAAATACTAGTATTAAATAATTAACTAGATAATATCATGGACGAATTAAAAGAAAAAGATTGTAAACATGAGTACTTACCTTTGAGAGGGACCTCGCCGGCATCAATGATCTCCTGAATACAAAAATACGTCCAAAAGGAACAAGCACTAATCGTCCTAAATAAACATAAGGAATCCCCATCTCTTCAACCACCGGCAAAGCAAAGCTCAACACTCCGTCCATGATCAAGCACGACACCCTCCGCCGTGCACCGCCATCACTCAACCCATCCGTCGATTCCATCAGGTTGCGGAAAAACGACCCGCCAACTTCCTTAAGGCTCAAAACAATATCCATGATCCGTTCCCCGACCCGGGGGTGGTCGGCAGGGAGGCCGTCCGCTATGGTGGCAACACGGAAGGCGGAGTATCGGGAGAAACGGGAGTTAAGGTTTCCGTGGCGAAGGAGGCGGCCGTGGGTGTATTCGGAAAGGAGCATGGTCACGTGGAGGCCAGACATGGACAGTAGCTCGGCTAGATGGAGCATGGAGTTTACGTGGCCTTGTAAGGGTAAAGGGAATATGAGGATGTGTGCCGGAAGTTTCGTGGCGGTGTTACGGTGGCTCATCTCTTCGGAGATTTTGCTCAACTTTGATTGTTGGAAAGTACTCCTAAGTAGAGAGCAAGTAGCCTTGGTTAGGAAATTAATACCGTTATAAAGACGATTAATGAAGGGGTTTTAGGCAATTTTAACTTCATGTGATATGTTTAATGGACAATTTACCTTCCTTTGAAATGAAATAATGATCATATTTATCTCCTCCCTAGTGGAGGTATTGCACACACACTTTATAATGCGACCGATGCTTCATTTTCATGTACAAATGACCAATTTAATTTTACCCTTGACAATGTATTCACCTCACTTTACTTCCTTGTGATATACATAAATAAGTAATTTACCTCCCCATGATATGTGTAAATGAATATTTTTAACTCCATGTGATATTACATAATGGACAATTTAAGCCCTTGTAAAATTAATTAAACGTCCATTGTATAGCCATTTCTTTTTCCCAACCTTATACATTAAATTAAATATGGCTCTCTTTTATATTTATCAGCTATCAGATTTTGATCGATTTGTACATTATAAAATTAAAATTAATGTTCCATAAAAGAATCGGAACACTCTTAATTTCCTAGTGCTTCATCACTGTAAAATAAAATGCAAATTTCATGACAGAACTCACTCTTTTAAATTCAACATCTATTTGACAAATCTGCAATTCCAAAAAAGAGCCAAATACATTTAACAGCAATAATAACAAAGTCCTCATTTCAATCTTCTTTCTTCTATGAAACTTCTTCAGATGTTCTCTGAAGAATACAAAGAAAAAGAAACCACAAATTAACAAACGGTTGATTATTATAAAGCAATATTAAACGAGATAGAAGTTTGAAAAGATCGAACTTACTTCTTTGCAATCTCGTACAAATTTTTCTTTCGACCAGTAAGAGTCGGCTATGATGACCTTAAGCTCTTCATTTCCGCATTGATCACGTTGTTCTTCTTCAATTCGAACAGCAGATAAGCTGGCGTCATAACTAGAATTAAGCACCTGAATACACTCCAACGTTGGAATGTAGCCTAATTCACTAGGAATCTCCTCAAAATTCCAGCATGAATTTAGTACCAAGTACTTAAGCTCCGGGAAATGTTCACTACAAGTGATCCACTGCTTTAAATTGATGCTCTCAAGTTTTAAGAACCTTAGCTCTTGAAATTCATCATTACTAGTTTCCCATTCTTCTCCGAAAAAGGCAATGGAAACTAATTTTAGAACATGAAGATTTGGTAATCTCCCTACAACCGAAATCTTCTCCGGTGATAAGCTAAATCTAATTAAGGAAAGCTTTTTGATTGCGGATGGAAAATTAATCTCTGTTAATTCTCTGAAGACCCTATTACTATCGAAAACCAGCTTCAATGATTCAAGTGCGGTGAGGGATTGTAGATTGGGAAATAGTTTTCTACCTGTATATTTGAATTTGAGTTTGCGAAGATATGGTGAACATTTCAAGATTTGTTCATCATTGCCATTTTTAATGCGAACAAATGAAAGGGACCTTAGATTATTTGTTTGAGAGCTATCAACATCTATTGCAAATTCTGCTTCCTGTTTTATGTACAAGTGTCTCAACCTCACCAATTTTAGAATGACCGAGGGTATGTAAACCTTGTCATTGCTATTTATACAAAGAATTTCTAGGTTGAAAAGGTTTCTTGTCAATGATTTTGGCATTCGATCAACAACAATGTATCTCAACTGAACTAGAAGATGGATCCTTTTAAGCTCATAGGATCTCCTAGGTGTTGGCAACTGATCCATGACCCTAACAAGTGCCATTTGCGAACAACTAGACAAAGATTGTGAAACGTGACCTGAAAAAGAGCGACAATGTAGGCCAAAAGGTCTTTGGTAGACTGGTTTTGCAGAGTGAACATAAAGACGATGATGTCTTTCATATATTGACAAGTGACTACAAAAAAAATGTCAAGCAAAGTCATAATAATTGTTATGAGTATTCGATATTTGTGAGCTGATAAGTAAGAGACGGAAGAAGATAAATCAAATTAAAACAAGAATTGTGACTAAAACTTACTCTTTAATTGACTTTAGGAAGTTCTCTTCTTGAGCCTTTCTTAGGCACATGTCCCGCAATAGATCGTGAATAATACATGCTTTGACCCCACCATCAAAACTTCTTTTGGCAATTATTACTAGGCTTCTATTGATTAGGTCAAGAAGATATTCTTCTGCTACTTGCTCTTGGTTCTTTTCTTGGTCTCTCGGTATGAATCCTTCAGCAATCCACAACCATATTAACTTTCGTAGTGGAATATTTGTGTCTTCTGAAAATGCTCCAAAATAGAGAAAACACAATTTTAAATGGTTTGGAAGATGTTTGTAACTAAGTTCCAATATTTGCATGCAATTGCTTGTATTATTGTCGAATATATAGGAATCCAATTTTTTTTCCACTATTTTCCATTTATTTTCTTCCTTCTTCAAATTTATCAAAATTCCAGCCGTGACAACTACAGCAATTGGCAATCCATTGCATTTTGCTGCAATTCGCTTTCCTATCCCTATTAATTGTGGAGGACATGGTTCTTTAAGAAACACCTTATTCTCTAGCAGCTCCCAACATTTGTCTTTTGTGAGAAGAGGAAGTTGGTGAGAAATGCTATCAGTTGGTGTTGTCCCTTTAATCCGGCTAGTAAACACTATTCTGCTTCCATTTTCATCATTTGAGCAAAATCTTCTCAAATCATCCCATACATTTGTAGACCAAACATCGTCGATGATAATAAGGTATCTCCGACCCTTCAAAGTTTTATAAATCTCTACGACCAATCTTTCATCTTCCTTTCCCAAGAATAATCATATTAATTAGTGTTTTGATTTGAAATCGTTCAACTAATTAATGCATAGTGGCTTTCAGGCATATAGAATAATCATATTCGTACATATAGCAACTTGACAGACGATAATGTAAAATATGGTAGTATGTGTGGAACCAGCTGATAATCTTATGTAGGTGTAGTTTATACTTATATACATCAACCAGCTGCTAATCTTATCTTCTTAAAATATGGTACTAGGTGTGGAACCAGCTGCTAATCTTATCTTCTTAAAAGATGGTACAGCAGCTAATCTTATCTTTATGGTACTAGGTGTGTGTGCACATCCAACTCTAATTTACGATTATTAAAAGAAAATGAGTTTTTATACCAAAGACGAAATAACAAGAAGGTTTATGCGCTGGTTTTCCAAAATATAAGGGAATTTGATTTTTTGAAGCATTTAATTGATGGAAAATTTTAAGATGCCGTCAAATCACATTACGTAATTTATAACTAATAGAATTATGACATTTCATTAATAAATTATCGACTTGACTAGTTACTAACAAAGTCCTAATACTATTACAATAAGTAATTGTACTATAATATTATTTGACCACATACATTATAATATTTTAATATACATAATTTATATTTTAATATGTATTAGATAATACTAATTGTAATACTTCATAATGTGGCTAATTACTACTAATATGAGACACTACTATGTATATGGAGTCAATTATGCTAATCTATATTATTACATGTGAGAAATATATCGTGTAATGCGAAGAATTATATACATTGTTTAGTACTAATAGTAATACTTCATAATGTAATGTAGAGTCCTTGCTAAGTTTGTGGAATCAATACTACATATGTTATGTTAGTTAATACTACTACATGTGAGATAATCCCATATAATATGAAGAATTATCAGTAAATTGATTAGTACAAATGATAATACTATATAATGTGACAAAATTACTACTAATATAAGACCGTATTAAGTATGTAGAGTCAATATTATTAAATGTGAGACAATATACTATGTAATTAGAAGGACTAATGGAAATGCCGTATAATAGGATTAAATACTACTTTCATGGGACCTTACTAAGTATGTGAAGTAAAAAATATGCTATGTGAGTCTATAATACTACATATGAGACATATTTCATGTAATTTGAAGAAGTATCAGTAAATTGATTAGTACATATGGTAATACTATATAATGTGACTAATTACTTTTTTTTTTTGTTGAAATATACTACTAAGATGAGATCATACTAAGTATGTAGAGTCAATATTATTAAATGTGAGACATTATATTATATAATGTGGACTAAAGAATATACCATATAATGTGACTAAATACTACTAATATGGGACCTTACTAAGTATGTGGAGCTAATATTATGCTATGTGAGTCAAATTACTACATGTATGATATATACCGTATGTAATGTGGTAATACTATATAGTGTGACTAATTACTACCAATATGAGACCGTACTAAATATGTGGAGTCAATACTATTAGATGCAATGTTATTAAAACCGGACCGGACCGATCGGTTGGACCGCGAACCGGAGGCGGGTCCGGTCCGGTTTACCCCCTAAAACCACTTCCTCCAAAACCCAGTTTGAATCGGGTTGAACCGGTCCGAAACCGCCGAACCAGTGAACCGGTTCAACCCGATTTTGAATTTTTTTTATTTTTTTAATGTTAAAATTCTTGTAAAAATTGGGATTTGAACACTTAACTTTTAGAGTAAAACATGACTTCCTTACCATTTGAGCTAAATCACATTGTTGAACTTTAATACAAATTAAAATTTATAAATTATAAAAACTTGTTGCCAAATTTATTTATAAATTAAATAATTAACTCAAATAAATATTTTACACATTATGAATGAAAATTAATACTCAAATAATAAATTTAAATAATTTTTTCTATAAAATATTTATTTTCAATATTATTTTTAGGATAAAGAGTCAAATCGATATAATATGCAAGTTTGACTTTGAATATTAGACTTTTATACATAACCATATTTTAAAATTTATGAATTTCTTAGTTTGTTGTATTTTTACCTTACACTTTTAATTTTACTAGGAAAGTGTACGTGCGTTGCACGTGATTAACTAATTTTCTATATTAGTTTAAATCATACAATCATTTTTCAATATACTATCTTACTGACATATTATATAATTTTTTTACTAATTCACTTTAATTATTACTATGTTGTTATAAAAAATTATCATAAATACTTATAATCAATACTTGAAAATAAAAAATGAACTATAACTATTAAGTATTTTTAATCTGAAACTACATGTCTACTGAACTATTATTCTAAAACAACCATTTGAAGAAATGAACAATATCTATTATTTTCTTTCTTTACCTTGATATTTTCATCTCAACCATTTTTCACAGGTTTAACCCATTTTTTTATCGGGTTAACCAGTTTTGTCTGTCATACATATCTTTTACTATATTCATCAATTTTCAATTATATGTCTAATCAATTTTTAACGAATCTAAACCATTTTTACCAACTATCCCCGATTTTGTAGTGTAAACCTGCTTTTAAACTAAGTTTACCCTATTTTTTTGTTATTTTAACATGGTCTTTCATTGGTTTCCTCCAATTTTACTCAAGTTTACCATTTGTTATTGTGTTATTTTAATCCGTTCTTTCATTGATTTCACAATTTTTTGTAATTTATCACATTATTTAATCGATTCACTCATTCTATCCGCTTTAACCCAATTTTACATATTCTTTGGCTGATGTACACTATTTTCTCGACTATTCCTCATTTTTTTAATTTAACTCATTTTTTGTTCTTGTTCTTTATCGATTTGACCCATTTTTTGTTATCTTGTGTTTAGTCGATGTCATTCATTTTTTACCAGTTTACTCGTGTTTTATCGATTTACCTCATTATTTTATCAATCGTACCATTTTTGTTGCCTTAACTCATTTTTATTCAATCTAACCCAATTTTCCATTGTTTTGCCGTTATCATAAGTTTTAACCACTTATATATTTTGACTTTTTTTTATCCTAAGCCAATTATAAGTTTTTCAGTTAAGTAAATATTTTAGTTTATTCGTATCGAAGAAATGTTATTTCTTTTTAAGCTTTTTAATAATTAATCATTTCTTAAGAATTGTCCAAAGAAACACCGATTGCGCATGTATTTACACTGAGTTTATCATTTTGTTGTTATTTTAACCCGTTCTTCGACCGGTTCCACCCATATTTGTGTTTTATCAAATTTGTTAGTCAATTCACTCATTATTTTCAGTTTAACCCAATTTTGGTCGATTTTACCTATCCTGCTTACCCCGTTGTGTTATCAATGACACCATTTTTTTTATTTAAGTTGTTTTTCTTCTATCTAACCCATTTTTTCTCTGATTTACCAATTTTCTTTTATCATATATATATTTTTAATAGAATCTTACCCGTTTTCACCAATTTTAACCATTCTATATTTTGACTTATTTTGGCTTAAGCCAATTATAAGTTTTTCAGTTAACTAAATAGTACCTTTTTTTTTATTCATCCTGAATGTGACCTTTTGTTTTTAGATTCTTTAATAAGTGGTAAATTCTTAAGAACTTTTGAAAGAAATATTGATTGTATCTATTTTACAGTGAGTTTATCATTTCTTTTTTATTATTTTAGTCCGTTCTTTCACCGATTTCATCTATTTTTTAGTGGTTTATCTCATTTCTTAATCAATCCATAATTATCTCAAGTGTAACCAATTTCAGCCGATTTTCACATTTGTAAATCAATTCACTAAGTTTCTCCGATTGACCCAATTTAGTCTGAGTTTACTTATTATTTTATTATTTTAGTCCGTTCTTTCACCGATTTCATCTATTTTGTAGTGGTTTATCTCATTTCTTAATCAATCCATAATTATCTCAAGTGTAACCAATTTCAGCCGATTTTCACATTTGTAAATCAATTCACTAAGTTTCTCCGATTGATAAATTAAAATATATTGAAGAAATTTGTCTATTTGAATTGCATGACTTGACGTGCGTGGTTGCCAATTTGGAAATAGAGGAAGATGTCATTGCGGTGACACCACTGTCACATCCACCTCCACCTCCACTCGGTATATTTTCCTCTCTAAAAAATCTGAAAATTCATTATTGTCCCAAGATTAAGAAGTTGGGTTTGCCACTACCCGTCCTTCAAAACCTCGAATCTATACATGTTGAACGTTGTAAAGAAATTGAAGAAATTATACATGGGGAAAGAGGGGGCATCTTAACCTATTTTCTCACATATTTCACTTTTTTTTTGGCCAATTAACTCATTTATTTGTTTTTGTTCTTTTATCGATTTGATCTTATTTTTTGTTATCCCGTGTTTAGCCGATTTCATTCATTTTTTTTACTGGTTTTGCCTATTTTTTTGCTTGTTAACCTTGTTGTGTTATCAATGGCACGATTTTTTTTTTGTTTTAACCCGCTTTTCTTTCTATCTAACCAATTTTCTCATCGATTTTACCATTTTTATCATATATTATTAATTAAAATTTTACATTTTTTGCAGGTTTTAACGATTTCGATGTTTTGAAGCTTAAGCCAATTATACATTTTTAGTTCTCCTATTGTAACCCAATTTCAGTCAATTTCACATTTGTTAATCAATCCGTTAATGTTCTCTAATTGAACCCAATTTAGTCTGATTTTACTTATAAATTTGCTTATTTAACTTATTTTCTCACATATTTCACCTTTTTTTTTGCCAATTAACTCATTTATTTGATTTGATCTGATTTTTTGTTACCACGTGTTTAACCGATTTCGTTCATTTTTTTTTACCGATTTTACCTATTTTTTTGCTTGTTAACCTTGTTGTTTTATCATTGGCACAATTTTTTTTTGTTTTAACCCGCTTTTCTTTCTATGATCTAACCAATTTTCTCATTGATTTTACCATTTTTATCATATATTATTAATCATAACTTTACAGTTTTTGCCGGTTTTAACAATTTCTATGTTTTGAAGTTTTTTTTGCTAAGCCAATTATACATTTTTAGTTCTCTCTGGTGTAACACAATTTCAGTTGATTTTCACAATTGTTAATCAATTCACTAATTTTCTCTGATTGAACCCAATTTAGTTTGATTTTACTTATTATCGATTTTACCTATTTTTTTGCTTGTTAACCTTGTTGTTTTATCAATGGCACAACTTTTTTTTTTGTTTTAACCCGCTTTTCTTTCTATCTAACCAATTTTCTCATTGATTTTACCATTTTATTATATATTACTAATCAAAATTTTACATATTTTGCCGGTTTTAACAATTTCTATGTTTTGAAGTTTTTTTGCTTAAGCCAATTATACATTTTTAGTTAACTAAATAAAATATTTTTTAATCACGTAGAACAAATTCGACATAGAGGTTCCTTAATGTTTTTTAGGTTTTTCAAATAAGTGATAACTTCTTAAGAACTCTTCAAAGAAATTTTTGAATAAATATAGAGTTATAGTTTTTTTTTACCATTAATATTTTAATGAGTTGCAGAACTTTAAAAGATAATTATAAGTTTGTTATATAAGGGACTTCTTGTTTTAATATACATCTGTAATTCTTTTCTTTTAGGATTCTTTTATTTTACATTTTTGCCATAAATTTAAATATCATAATATAATTTAAATAGGGATATATTAGTCTATCTAACATCTCGCAAAGGAAGTATCACAAAATAGGCACTCAAAATCTGCAAAATTCAAATATTCACTTTCAAATCTAGGATGAATCTCAGCAAAATAGTAAAAGAAATTCTAAAACTTGTAAATGCTTACAAAAGGTAGAGTAGATCAATGCAGAGGTTTCATGCCTAACCTCAATTGAAACATGATGGAATTTAGTGGGGAGCTAGTATTTTGAACTCGTGAGAAGAAGCTTAGCATAGGTGGAGTTAATGTTGGAGATTTCGAGAATTAGAATTTTTGCCATTAATATTTCAATAAAAGAAATTTTTGAATAAATATAGAGTTATAATTTTTTTTTTACCATTAATATTTTAATGAGTTGCAGAACTTTAAATATAATTATAAGTTTGTTATATAAGGGACTTCTTGTCTAATTATACATCTGTAATTCTTTTCTTTTAGGATTCTTTTATTTTACATTTTTGCAATAAATTTAAATATCATAATATAATTTAAATAGGGCCATAGGGATATATTAGTCTTCACAAAAAAGGGAAGAAATTTCCTTAGGCCAACTCGTACTTTTATATGTATATAGATAAAGAAATATAATCATTTGTATGAACATACAAATTAGTACCATATTACCGTTACGATATAAGTTAGATAAATATTATATGATTTAATTTTATTATAATATAACAAATTTTATATTTTTAATCAATTGTAGGATAATGTTTAAATTTTACGCACATTACATATACTTTAAAATTAAATATATTTACTATATTATTATGACGTCATCCGGTCCGATCAGTGATCCGACCGGTTCGACCAGTAAAACCAGTAACCAGTCGGCTCACCGGTTCACTGTCCGGTCCGGTTCTGAAAACATTGATTAGATGTGAGACATCATACTATCTAATGCGAAAAATTATACACGTTAGTTAGTACCAATAATAATACTTCATAATGTGGCTAATTACTACTAATATGGGTCGATCATACTAAGTTTGTGGAGTCAATATATGTTATGTGAGTCTATACTACTACATGTGAGACATAATCAATATGTTGTGACTAATTATTATTAATATGACCGTACTAAGTATGTGGAGTCAATACTATTATCTGTGATGTGAATAATTAAACACATTGGTATTGTTGTACTATTATATATATCTAGTACTATACAATTTTTATGGTGATTTGATATTAATTTGGGTTTAAAATAGAAAGGAAGGGAAGTAGAAATATTTAGGTAAAATTGCAAAAACGTCCCAAATTAATTAGTGATTTTGGATTTTTGTCCCAAACTATATTACCTCACCGAATTTCGTCCCGCAAATTTAATATTTGTTTGAAATATCGTCCCAAAATAATTACCACTTTTAACCTTTTGTCCTAAACTATATCAAGTCGCCGAATTTCGTCCCATAATTTACTATTTTGTATGAATTTAGTCTCAATATTAAATTTATAGTTTAATGGAAATTACGGTTCAATCTTGTAATTAGTTTGAGACGAATTCTGTAATATTCTATAATTATTCATGTTAAAATTTATCATGTCATGACACGTAAGCGGTCATGTGTTAATTTAACGGCGAATGCGCAATTTCCGTCTTATAATTAATGGTGGGACGATATTCCAAAAAAATATTAAATTACGCGGCGAAATTTGTCAAGTTGAAAAGTTTGGGACGAAAATCCAAAATCGATGATTACTTTGGGACAAATTTTGCAACTTTGCCAAATATTTATGATAATTAACTTTTGGATATTAAAGAATATAAGATGAATTATAGTTTTAACCTGTTAAACAAGTAATTCGTAATTAACTAAGTTTAATTTTATTTTATATTGTGAAATTTACGTGATTGTAATTTCATATTTATAATCGCCTTAAGTTAAATTACGTCACAACTCACAAGTGACAGTCACACTAGAAGTCCCAGGGAAAATGCAAGATACTCCCCCGTGTTATGATAAACCTGCAAGAAACTACCCGGTAAAATTTTTATTGTGCCAAATTTCCTTGTGTTTTCATAGATCTTGCAAAAATCACCCAATTTATTAAAAATCGGTCGTTTTAGATCGACATATTTCAAGAAATAATTTTTAAAATACTTCAAGTTGGTCCCTACAACTACACGTGATATATTTTTAAAATAATTTCTTGAAAAATGTTGATTCAAAACGACCTATTTTTTACAAATTTGGTTTTTTTGCAGGGTTTTAGATAACACAAGGAAATTTGGCGCAATAAAAATTTCATAGGGTAATTTCTTACAAATTTAACATACCACATGGAAGTATTTTGCATTTCCCTTAGAAGTCCCTTAAATTAACTAAGACCTTTATAAATGTAAGACAAATACCAAAAAAGCTCATGAAGTTTATAAAATGAAAGAAAAAGTCCAATCTACATGTATGATTCAAGATTTTACATTACTTTGTAATTTGTAAAATTCTTAGGTGGTAATAATTTTTATGTTTAATTTTATGGCAAAATCCGATTAAGTCAAATCGGGAATATTCTTGCATAGATCTGGTCTATGAGATTTTTATAGACTTTGTGGTGGTAAATAAGCCACATCATACATTTTGAGAGCATGACATCATCAAAATATATGATGTGGCTTATTTACCACCACAAGGTCTATGAAAATCTCATAGACCAGGTCTATACAAGAATTTTCCGTCAAACCACACCAGATAAAAGAATATTTCGAATAAAATAAAAACAGAGCACTACATTCGATTCTTCATTTGGACAAACAGTGAACTAAAATTTTAATCGATTCAATTCAGTTTTGTTAAGACCGAATGAACAACCCTATTGGTGAATAGTAATTCATCCACACCAAAATATGTTCATAAGATCAACTTCATCATTCATTGTGTAGAAAATTGTCAAAAGAATTTCAAAACTGTCAATACATAATCATACATTAATCTTGAATCTTGGCAATGCAATTTGTTCCGTTGTATTTTTAATCCACATAGCATATTCAATCAAATTTCATGAAAGTATTGTAGATTTCAAAAATTCAATCAGTTGATCCAAATTCGAATACGAATCTCCCCCTTCAGATATCATCGCCTAAGCCACGCCATAAAATGAGCCCTTTCCAAGAACTCGTCCCTCCTCACCTCCATAATCTCCAACCATTTTCTTGATAAAAATCCTATCACATTATATCAAATCCCATCTTCCATACTTTAGTTATAAACCTATTATTAGTCGTTTGATCAGCAAAATAAGCCCAACAAAGCATTGGAATCCCAATACAAATACTCTCCAAAGTCGAAATATATGATTAAACAGGTGAAGCCTTCATTTCTGTTTTTCCATTATTATTTGTCAACTTGAAGAGATTATGCATAGAACCTCAATCCTCAAGAACTAGCTGCACGAAAGAAAATCAAAGAAAAAGAAAGAGTTAATAGCAGCAATTATCCTCCCATGTTATTCTTACAAGACCATATACTACACTCCCCACCCCCAAGATAGATCAAGGACTAAATATACTTCTCTGTTTTTCTTAAAAAGGCTGGTATAGCCTCCCTCCTATGGGTGTAGATCCTCTGTACCACTTTTGGTGTACCACTTAAGTGTATCACCATTAATTAATTAACACTTGCACATATGACAATTATAATAATTCTCACATATGCATGTGTCAATCACTTAGTGGTGATACACTTAAGTGGTACACCAAAAGTGGTACAGAGGATCTTGAGCCCCCTCCTATTGCTCAAGATCCTCTATACCACAATTTGTGTACCACAAGTGTGTACCACAAATGAGTAATTGACACATGTATATATAACAATTATAATAATTGTTATATATACATGTGTCAATTACTCATTTGTGGTACACACCTGTGGTACACAAATTGTGGTACAGAGGATCTATTGCCTATTCTCACATACTCATTGACAAAATTACCCTGAAAGATATAGTAATTGGGGGAGTAACGTGCTCATTAAGCAACACAGGGTGTAAATACATTGGACATTTCTCAAGAGTTAAAGTGAAGGGAGTATGCTATCAAGAGAGGGTCAAATTGACAATTTTTCGCATCAAAATGAAAATTTTAAACGATTATGCAACACCCTGTAGATGAAGGAGATGAAGGAGGTATTACGACGTTTTTCTTTTGCATAGTAGTGTAATATCCCTAGTATCATATAAGGTGAAATTATATTGTCTATTAGACATATCACATAGAGTAACTTGGAAAAAAAGAACTAAAAAAGGAAATAACAACACAACCAAAATGCTGAAGTTCAACCAAAATGCTGATTATGAAAAAAACATTCAAATATTCGAACAAAGAAAAGAAAAATGAAAGCTTATAATTAGTAGGGGCCAATGAGGCTCAACTTACTTTTCTACACTCTTGTGCCAATTGCTCTTTTGACCAGTTCTTGTTGTTAATGATGACCTTAAGCTCTTCATTTCCGTATTGATCACGTTGTTCTTCTTCAATCCAAACAACAGATAAGCTGGCCTCATAACTAGAATTAAGCACCTCAATACAGTTCAACATTGGAATCTCGCCTATTTCATTAGGAATATCTTTCAAATTGCGACATGTATCCAAACTCAAGCACTGAAGTTGGGGAAAGTGTTCACTACATGTTGTCCATTGCTTTAGACGAAAAGATATGAAACTTGATGTTAATTTAGGATAAATTTTTTCAATTGATTAATGGAAATGAAGTAGCTAGCAACATAAAGATAACATGAAAAATAGAGTAAGAGGAAGATTGGGAAGTAAATTATAAACATAACCGGTATTCATTGGAAAGCAAATATACAATACTATAGTCAAAACCTGTTGCCGAGGCCCAAGACCTTGACTTTGAGGTCTTAGTTCGAAACCAACAAAAGTGTAGGTATATGTAGTAATTTGATTTATAAACCTTCACCAGACTCCACTCTGAAAATTTAATTTCATAAAATCCCTGCCTCTTAATAGATTTTGAATACGAAATTCCCTTCTCTTTCAAATGTAGAAAAGCAATGTGAATAAAAACTGACGAGATTAGTTTGTAGAATAGAGTAGGGAGAGTGTTTAAGATATTTGAAACATAAAAGAATATTATGAAATAAAAACTGAAAGGAGAGTTACATGAAACTTTTTTACCTTTCAAGCTTTCCTGAACGTAGCAGTGGAGTGTTCTAAAAAGTCTGTCACATATGGAACTTTAGTCTTTAGATGAACCACGGCTTCGTGCTGCGGCAAAAAAATCGCTGTATCAGGTATACATAATTATTATTGCTTCACTTAAGCAAATAGATAGATTGACTTTTGTCTTATTTTGTAGTAGTAGGTGTGATGCATATCTGAGTAATGTAGCTTGAATTCTATTGGTGAACAGTTAGTTGTTAAGCTGTATTACTCTTTGCTAGTATTAAATTAACAAGTTGTCTTCACAATATTGATTTAGTTACTAACTGTTGATTATAGTCCCACTATGTATTTGACCTATTCCTTTTGTACCTACAGTTGACAATTTGGAAATGAACTTGGGATCTACTTTTGGCTATTAAATCTGCAAATGGGACATTTTTGCTGCAGTAAATTTCCAAAAACAAATCGTAATAGAAGCGTATATCTTACAAACAGCACCAGCTATGATTTTGCTCCATATATTTGTTGAAGAGAACATCATCATCAGGCAGCTTAGAGGGGAGAAAATAACATTTGCGCAACATGATCCCGAGCTAGGGAGAACACTGCAAGCTTCTTGATGGAAACACTATTAAACAGATAAAAAAAACAAGGCCCAAGTCAACATCAGATTATATAACACATCTTAGCCAAAAACACGAAAAAGCTCTTGAGGGGTAAAAATCTGCAGGATTTTGATCATACTCCAGCCAAAACCATGCTTCAGACATATAATGAGCTTATAAATCCTTAATTTCCAACAGAGCAAGCTCAAAAGCAAAATCATCAATTCTTTAATGAAGGATTAGTCAATCCTAAAGTAAGCATCAACCACACAGTTTTCACAAGATCCACAGAAAAAACCACACAGAGTTCTCACAATATCCACGGCAAAGCCAAAAAGGGAGAGGGAGTGTTTTTAACAAGAGGTGTAAAGCCAATTTACCGAACCTGGAAATAAAACATACAATAATGTTCCATGACTGAAAATTATAAAGATACACAACACTCAATCAATCTTACTTTAACAGAGCTGTTAACAGTAATACTGTAATAGTAACATCAGATACGAATTTTGTTTTTTTATTATTACTACTTCTACAACTTATAGTTGGTGATATTGACAAAGTCTTCGTTTTCGTTTTCCAACATCTAATAAAACTGGCCTAAGTGTACATTTCTGTTTTGTCATTGTTATTCATCAACCTCTCCAGAAACCCCCTGCAGGAAGCAAAGCAAAGAGAAATAAATAACAACAAAACAAAAGTATTGATTAATTTGATTTAAAACAAAAAATCATTCCCATATTTAAAATAGAAGAAAAATAAGAAAAGGAAAGCATATATATTAACATACTTATCAATTAAGATTTGAACTTACTTGTTCACTTGTTTGCACTCTCGTACGAGTTGCTTTTTTAACCACTTCTTGTTGGTGATGAAGACATTAAGGTCTTCATTTCCATTTTCATGTTGTTCTATTTCAATCTCCCGATTATGGAGCCAATTCCACTTTTTAATTCACCGACGAACTAACTGGAGAACTCTATCTCGAGTGATTCCAGAGCAATGAAGGAACGGAAGTCAGGAAATAGTTTTGCAAGTCGTTTTCAATTTTTAGAATCTCTGGGGGGTATGAAAAGAAAACTGGTATGTTCATTTCAATACAAATTTTCAGGATTTCCACTCTTGATGCAATAGATGTCTCTGGTAGGATTAACTAAGATCTTCTTTTTACACAAGTGAATTTAACCGTTAGTGGCAATTGATATATCCAAGTGGGCCTATAAGTGACCCAATTTAATACAAGATTGAATAGCACTTTTGGTCCCTCTTATGACTTGACTTTATCACTTTCGTCTCTTTTAAATTTTTCATAGCAGATGCATCCCTCTTATCAATATAGTGTATCACATTAGTCCCTCTTATCAATATAGGGTAATACATTCATCCCGTTTAAATTTTTCATAGCAAATTCGTCCCTCTTATCAATGTAGTGTAACACATTGGTCCCTCTTAAATTTAAAATACATTATAAAATAGAAGCAAAATTTCATTTTTTGCCATATAAAGTGGCTGCTTTTCAAAATTGACCATTTATTGTGGTACCTCGACAATATATGTCATTTATTGTGTCTTATTTATCAACTTCAGTCCTTATCATCAAAAATTTTTAATTATCGCCGAAAATCATCAATTTATGTCCAATATGACTGAAAATTTTAATTTTAGCAAAAAATTCATTCGTCGGGTGATACTTTAAGATTAAAAATTTCATGTTATGACTCCAAAATTTCAAGTCTAAATCACGTGATAGGTCTATAACTTTAATTTTTATTTTAGATTAGAATTACACAATGAAATTTGTATAAATTTGAGGCAAATGTGATGTGAATTAATCTATTTATTTGTTTAAAAATAAAAATAGGTATCTTCGATTTATGGGGGAAACGAACTTTAACCGTTTTTGATAAAAAATTGAAGCTATAGACCTACCACATGAATTAGACTTGCAAATTGGATTAAGAATATGAAATTTTTAAATTTTAATTGGTACTCTAAAATTAAATTTTTCGATTAGATTAAACATAAATTTGTGATTTTCGGTAAATAATTTAATTTTTAGGTCATATAAGACATAAATTGATGATTTTCGACGTTAATTAAAAAAATTCGGTGATAAGGACTGAATTGAAGATGATGACACAATAAATGACGTATTTTATCAATGTAACACGGTAAAAGGGCCAATTTTGAAATGCTACCACTTTAGAGGGCCAAAAATAAATTTTACCTCCTAAAATGGATGTAATTTGGATTTAAGAGGGACCAATGTGTTATACTACAATGATAAGAGGGACGAATCTGCTACGAAAAAGTTAAGAGGGACGAATGTGTTACATTACAATGATAAGAATAACTAATGTGATACACTATATTGATAAGAAGGACACATCTTCTGTGAAAAATTTAAAAAAGACGAAAGTGATAAAATCAAATCATAAAAGGGACCAAAAGTACAATTCACTCTTTAATTCAATGGCCTAATCTGCAACTCAAAATCTTGGACCGACCTCTTCTGACTTGAGGGAATGAATCACTGTAAGCCTTATGGGTCAAGTACTGGGCCTTGGGCAGGATAGACCAGAACAATCAAATTATATCCAACTGTCTTTTCATTTAACTAAGTTTTTTTATCTTATGTTGAGGTATTATCTGTGGATTAACAGAACACATGCTATTTTGCACTCCATTCTTTTATATATACATGTACAATACTGTATTTTCCAAATTTATTTTATTTTGGTTTCCTCTATTTCCCATTTAGAATATAGAACAGGTATATAATAAGAAAACAGTAGAAATGAGTGGCCATCTATTACCTTTCAATCTGATTCAAATTACAAAATGGGCAAAAAAAATGTCTTTTTAAAAAAAAATTGGAATATAAACTTGAAAACTATAAGAGAGGGGTAAATATTACAAGTGATATTTTAGAGGAATAAATGATACCACCATATACTTTAAAAGGAAACATGTATTTTACCCTATTTATTAGGGGTGTTCAACGAAACCGTCAAACCGCTCCAACCGATTGCCCCAATCCAAACCGAGCGCAAATTCACGGGTTGAACGATGAATGGATTGGTCTTGGGCTTCATGAAAAAAAAATCCTCAGATTATGATCGGGTGTGGGTTTATATTTTAAAAAACCGCATAAACCACACCCAACCGCATGTATATAAAATAATAAATTGTGTTTTATTATTTAATATAATTTTACCTTCTCAACCCCAAAGCTAATTTATCCCCTAAAATTACTCGAACAATTTATTAATAATCCAAGTTAAATTCTATCGATTGAAAACCACCAATATCAACTTTAATAATTAAAGTATTTTCTATTTTTGTTTATTGTTTGAAAAAGTCTTGCTCGGTTTTGTATTTGAGTAACAATTATTGATCTTTGTAGACTTTAAATAGGTTAACAAAGTAAAGCTAAAAATTATGAAAAGTAGTATTGTTAATATGATTATGGCACATTCAAGAATTTTTTTCTTAGATAATAGTAAGTGGTAATAAATTAAAGTAGAGTCTCCAAAAAAAAATACTGCATTAAAATAGGAAAAGCTAAAACCGCAAAAATCATCCCAACCTGCCCCAACCCGAAGGGACCGCAAAGTGCAATCTCTAGACTTATTGGGTTGGGTTTGGTCTAGAGTATTAAAAACCCGCAAATATTGAGTTGGGTTTGGACGAGTATAAACCGCAATAGACCGCACCGCGAAAACCCCTACAATTTATTTATTATAAGGATACATTGTAAATTGGGTGAAATAATTATTTCATTTACTCCCTTTTCTACAACCACCAGTTGGCATTTGGAACAACTAACATAATCAACTCATTTTTTGTTGTACTAGAAAAGTGCATGTAGGTTGTATGTGTCTAGTTTTAATTTCATGGTTATTTTTCATAAATTGGAGTAAAATTAGCTTCTTCTTTTTTATGCCATAAAATATCATATATATTCAGTTTATTTTCTATGAATTTTTTTTATTAATTATTATTGTTTTACCAAAAAAATTGAAGACTTTAAATAGTTGTAATAAAATATAAAATGATGACTGATATAGTCAGGACATCTTATAGAATTTGTTCAATAATAATAGTTTTCTTGTTAAGTTTTTCCGTTATTCACCCATGATACATGTTTTATCCGTTTCTTCACAATTTTTATCCAAATTTTCATCAATTTCACAAGCATTTTTTCTTATTGATTTCACCAGTTTTTTCATCAAATTCACCAGTGTTCACCAATTTCAGTCGAAGTTTGTTTGGAAAGGGTTTTGTGATTGCTTCTAAATGCCAGTGTTGTACTGCTGAAGATTCCTTAAAGCATGTTGTCACGCCCTGACAGCTAGGCGCAAAATGGCGCGACGGAGGCCCGATGGATGGGAGCGCAGCTCCGGGACACACCTACCTTGTCGGAAAAATTACGAGACCAAGGAACCTAGGGTGAGGTTTCGTATAAACGGGACACCGAACGTTGATGGCCCGGGGAGAGGACCTTGGCAGTCAGGCAGGGGGTCGGGCTGGCCAAGCAGCGGGGATCTTGGCAACCAGGCAAGTGGCATGTCTAGCCCAGGACAAGATCGGCGCGGAAGGCGTGCGCCACGGGCAGCCAAGAAGGCAACCCAACAAATTAAGTAATGTATGGGACAATCAAGCCAAGCCGACTCGTCCCATGGAGCAGGCAAGTGGGGCAATCAAGCATGAGAGTGGAGGTTTGTAGAAATCTCCAGAGTGTTCTACATAATTCCGGATGGGTCTAGAAATTTCTATACATGTGCGGAGCATTTCAGAAGGTTCTCCACTAGAGCGGAAGATTGTGGAATATTCTAGGCCATCCTAGAATAATCTAGAAGAGTGTAGAAGATTCTAGAAGGTTGAGGAACCTTCAAGAAGGACGGAGAACCTTACAGAAGATGCTAGAAGGTTGGAGAATCTTCTAGAAGACTCTAGAAGGTTGCAGAAGATGGTGGAAGGTGGTAGAACCTTGTAGAAGGTTCTAGAAGTATGTAGTAGTAGATACTAGAACATTGTAGAATGCTCTAGAATAAAGTAGTAGGTAGTAGGATTTTGTAGAATGATCTAGATGATCATTCCCGAGCCGTTAGATTAGAATAATCTTGTCCATCCATTAGGGATGCCAACTACTATATATAGGGGTAGGCATTCATTTGTAGGAAGCAACCAAGGGGAGATCCCAAGTTTACATATTGGGGTTATAATCCATCAATGTAATAATATAAGTATTCTTCCAACTTTTGTGTGTTACCTTCTCAACTAATCTCCTTCACAACACCTTTTTCCGGACAAGAGTGAGGCTGACTTAGGCGATTCCGACAGAGGGGTGGAAACGATCGCTGGGGGCGTATCGTGGCTAAGTGTTGCACGGGAGGCTTTGGGAAAGCTAAGATCGTGACAATGTGCTTTTTAATGGAAGGTGGCAACACTGGTTTGTCAATACTTCTCAAGTAAATTTGATGAAGAACTTGCAGGTATCATTAGCATATATATATATATATATATATACTATAAAAGTTTTTGGTGTTGCCTTAAGGTTTTTAAAGTTAAAAAAAAAAAGATTCTTCAAACAAAAGTTTTTGATGTTGCCTTGAGGTTTTTAAAGTTAAAAAAAGAAAAGAATTTTCAAACAAAAGAAATAACAAACAGAGAAAGAACTTACTTCGAAAACATAAATGGCCAAATGATTATGACATACCGGTCGGGGTAGTCATAGTCATTGAATAGTAGAATCGGAGACGCTATTGGTGGACATGTTGCTATCATACGGCTTCAAAAGATAAAACCAATCAATATTATATAAAATCTAATTAAGATTACAATGAGGTATGACCATCAAGCAACCGGTTGACATCCCATAAAAGTATCTTTCCACTGCATAAAACAAAGTATGAAGAAAATAATTTCCTTAACAAAAAAAAAAAAAAAAATGACGCCATCTCCAGATTCCCGAAAACATGAACAATAAATTATAGTAGATGACATTATGTCACCTTGCCCAATTACATAATTAATTACAATAACTTATAATTTTTAGTCCCAACTCAGAGTTGCACAGTTTATTGCACAATTAGGTATATATACATCATGATTACTCTCCATCATCAAAGATTAATATTCTTTCACATTATATCTGCATACGAAAGAATTTTTTTTTAAAATGACAAGTATTTTAAACATACATGCATGTTCAATATTAGATGAGGTCTTACATGTTTTTTATGAGCAGATGACCCTCATCTTCAAACGTAATGTACAAAATATTAAAATCAACCAACAATGGAATGGTGAATAGATATCAAATTAAATATCTAAAATAAATTATTAAATAATAAAAAAGAAAACCTTAAATAAAAGAAAGATACAAACACCCAAATGAGAAAAAAAACCTGGGGCATATCTTCTACATCAACTATGGCATGTGTGGCAATGGCGACATGCGAAATAATGTGTCAACTCAGCTCCAAAAACAGTTACGAAGACATTGTACATGTAATTCATGAAGAAATTAATTACCGATATAAATACAATCAATAATAACAAAGATCAAAGTTCAACACCATATAAGATGAACTTTAATAAATAATAGTACACAAGGGTATATGGTAATGCATATCCAGTTATATATCCAAAGGAAACTTGAAAACAAAGTGATTTGGATTACAATGGGTATGGAATCAATTTGGTCAAAATATAAATTAAGTCAAGCATGACAAGATCAAAATAAGACTGCACCAAATATGAACCCAACAAATGATACAATTAAGTTAAACAAAACAATCGTACACTCGGATAGCACATTCAAAAAGTTGTCCACGGAAAATCAAGATTCCATTTGTCTTTCTTGCTCTCATTTTCTTTCTCTTTTGTTAACATAGTTTAAAACTTGAAAATCTTTTTTCCATAGAAGAGCTAAGCCTCCGCAACTGCCTAGCACTTATTTTCCCCTCACTACTCATTGTCTCTTCTCCATGAGGAAAATAAGGTGGAGGAGAAATAAACGGATAAACCTAGGGCTGAGACCGGTTCGGTTATCCGACCGAACTGGACCGAACCGAACTGGAAATTCGGTTCGGTAGCCGGTTTTTGCCTCAGACCCAACCGCTTATAGGGGTTGGTTTTCGATAAAACCGGTCGGTTCCTCAAACCGAACAGGTTGAACCGATTTTTTTTCCTATTATGTTGAGCCCTAGGTTTTGGACCCATCATTAATCCAGCACCCGATTACTCCCAATTCCCAAATCAAAACACCCCTCCAATTTTCTACTTCTCCAACACTCCAGCCCTAAGTTTGACTGCCAAATCAACCCCGCCGCCTCCTCCTCCGCCGCCAACAACAACGACTCCTCGGCTTAGAAGTGGGTTTTTGCTCAACTAATTTCTATCATTTGCATATTTTGACTCTTTGTGCTTTGGTATGAATAAGTTGTCAGCATTTAATCGTGAATAGTTATAATATTTTTAAAAAGATAAAACTGAAGGAGAAACATGTATGTATGTATGATGAAGTTTGCTGAAAGTTGATAACTGGGAAAACTCAAAATAGACCAACTTCCCTATAAATAAATGCTAGAAAAGGGGTATAATGTGGGTAAGGTAGCAACTTCCCTATAAACAAATTCCCATTTTAAACACTATATAATGTGCACATGAACAGAAGAAAGAAGCGTAATACGAAAAAATGGGTATTATGTGGGTAAGGCAACAACTGACTTATATCATTCTGACAGTAATTGCTTCACGGAATTGTTGATTCAGTTCCTTCTCAACATTTCCTGTCCCTATGGCTCTGAGCAGTTTTGGCATGACTTATATTTTATATTTTTACATGTTATTGACTATCCTTTGCATATATAGGATGTCTTCAGGACGTCCACCTCTTCATCCATCATCTCAAGAACAACAAAATATTCGTGCTAATATCGCTGGCACTCCAACTCCAACTCTAACTCCAAACCAGTCTCAAACTACAACAAGTCCAACACCAACCGCATCTCCCACTCCAAATTCAGCTCCAGTTCCACTTCCAGAAGTATCTCCCACTCCAAATTCAGCTCCAGTTCCACCTCCAGAAGCATCTGAAACACAACCTGCTAATAAGAAGAGAGCTAGGGCATGGCAACACTTCATTGAAGTTTCAAGGAATGAAAACTTGAGGGCTCAATACAATATCGCAAATATTGTGATAAGAGTTATGCTTGTGATCCCGGGAGAAATGGAACATCAGGAATGAACACACACATGTTGGTATGTAAGCTACACCTTGATAATATTGCTAGAAGTACACATGATAGTCATACAATTCATAGTTTTTGTCGTAATGTGACTGGGACTGAGGGTGAAGAGGACCATAGAGAGGTGTCATCTTTATGGAAATTCTGTTAGAAAAGCTGTTAATGTATTTTTTATTGTTGATGAACATCCGTTTAGAACCGTGGAAAAATAAGGTTTTAAATATATGATGCCAGTTGCATGTCCACAATTCATTATCCCTCATAGGACAACGGTTGCTAAAGATTGTTTTAAGATATATCTTGAGGAAAAGTCTAAGTTGAAAGATTATTTTAGAAAAAATGTACATAGGCTTTCACTTACTACCAACACATGGACGGCCTCGAACCAAAAGCTTAACTACATGTGTTTGACTGCACATTTTATTGATGATCAATGGAAGTTACATAAAAGAATTGTCAATTTCATTCAATGCCCTAGTCATAAAGGTGATGAAGTTGGTATGTTGATAGAAAAATGTTTAGGTGATTGGGGTATTTCTCATGTATTCACAAGTACGGTTGATAATGCTTCTGCAAATGATACTAGTGTGGCATGTCTGAGAGAGAGGTTTTTAGAAAAGGGACTGCACTTTTGGGGGGGGGGGGGGGAATTCTTGCATATGAGATGTGTGGCTCACATAATTAATCTTGTTGTCAGAGATGGATTAAAAGATGTGAGTCAATCAGTTGAACGGGTTCGTAATTTGGTGAGGTATGTTAGGCAATCACCAGCTCGATTGCTTAAATTTGAACGTTTTCAACTTGAAGAAAAGATTGAAAGCAAGAGAACGTTGTCTTTGGACTGTCCAACGAGATGGAATTCTGTGTATTTGATGTTGGAGACGGCTTTGATTTTTCAACGTGTCTTTGAAATGTTTGAATTATGTGATGCTGAACTTCGGGCTGAATTTCGCGCGACTGGACCTTATGGAAAAATTGGTTTCCCTACAAGAAATGATTGGACCATTGTTGAAAAAATGGTGAAAATACAACAACACTTTTATGATCTCACCCTCCGAGTGTCAAATTCTTTGTACATGACATCAAGCACTTTTCTGGATGAAATTGGTGATGTAGATGACTTGTTAGAAGAATGGATGGAGTCTTCCGATACTCACTTGAGAGAAATTGCCAAATGAATGAAATTGAAATTTGAGAAATATTTCGGGGACAATGATAAGATGAACATGATAATGTGTGTTGCAGTTATGCTAGACCCACGTAACAAATTCAATTATGTGCATCATGTTATGAAAAACATGCACGGTACTACTGAAGGGTCAAGAATTGAAAATTTGGCAAAGGATGCTATGACTGAGCTGTTTAACGAGTACAAGTCAAATATGCCCGATGGAAAGGTTTCTCAAGTGCTAATGAAAGTGGCACAAGCACGATTACCGGAGCATTTGATACTAGTGTGGCTGAACGAGAATAGGCATAAAATGAGATCAGTAAGAAAGCAATATCAACAAATGTTGTGCGAGATCGGGACAAACTGAATTGGAAAGATATTTGAGTGAGCATATAGTGAAAGATTCTCCAGGATTTCATCTTATGGAGTGGTGGAAAATGCACACTCCAATGTATCCCGTGTTATCGTCATTGGCACGTCATGTATTTGCTATGCCCATATCAACAATTGCTTCGGAGTCTGCTTTTAGCTCCGGAGGTTGTGTCATTGATGATTATCGTGCTTTGTTGGCACCAAAGACCGCTCAAGCTTTGATTTGTGGGCAAGATTGGATTCGTCAAGCACCCATTCAATTTTTGGAGCCCGAAAGTGAAGCCGAACTCATTTCTAACATTTATAACGGTAAATTAATTATCGTATTGTTATTAAATTTATTTATTTTAAATTGCTAATTATTTTAAAATTTCAAATATAGATTTGACTTCAACACATTCATTGGTTAGAGAAGTGTCAGTTAGTTTTTGAGCGTAAAGTTGCCAAAGAGATCAAGAAGAGATTAAGGCCTAATGGTATACTTTTGTTTTACATTACATATTTACATTATTTTTGTTAGTTACAACTTACAATTATTAATGTTTGTTGGAATAAATCATTGTAGATTGGTGTAAAGTTGGGACTTGGGAGTTGAGACTTGGCCATTTGGGAATGAAGATTGAACATACATTGTTGTTTATGTTTAAACTTTTAAGAATTCAAATATTTGGTGTGGATGTTTTGATATTATTGCTTTGTGAATTGTGATTTGTGTGGATGTTTTGAGATTATTACTTTATGTGGATGTTTTTAGATTATTTGTTCGTATTTGATGATGTTATTTGGTGATTTTTAAATTTTTTCGGCTTTGATCAGTTTGATGTTAAAATATTGTTATAAAAATATTGGGATCGAATTGGACTGAATCGGACCGATCCGGACCAAATTTTCAAAATTGGGTATGTGGAAAAACGATTTAGTTGCTAATTCGGTACATAGTGGACCGAACCGGACCGAATTGGACCGGTCGGTTTTTGTACCGAACCGGACCGAATATTTCGGTCCGATAAATGGTCCTACATTTTTCAGAACCGAACCGGACTAGAACCAAAATCCGGTTCGGTCCGGTACGGACCGAATACTCACCCCTAGATAAACCCATCTAAAATTAGCAACTATACTGTGAATACGAAAACAAAGAATGAAAAAAATCGAAGTGGACTCAATAGAACCCGTGAAAAAAAATAGAACAAAATAAAAGACAAATATCTTTTTTTTTTTTTATAATTTAAAAGATAAATACCTTGATTTCTTCTTGAGTTTCACCCTGTGAAGGTCAGTGAGGCCAAAATCCTAGATGCCAATATTTTTTGGTTTTGTACCGGAAATAAATGTTCACATGTAAGATTACTATTTCTTAATTATCACAAACAAATTTAAAAAAAAATATCTATTATCTCTAAAAAAAAATATACAAACGCTATGTTTTATTTGTTATAAAATAATATATATTTATTACACAACTTATTAAACATGATTTGACATATATAAATATATTTTTTTTTACTGAATTTACTTTTATAAAACTCAAACAAATAATAGTACAAAAATTGAGACATAAAATCTAAATTTATTTACGAAATTATTCTTAGAAATGCGAGATAAATGGGGCCTTGGAGTTTAGCATCTTATTTTGACAACATAAGATCATCTATCACATTTGATATTACATTTTGGTGTTGATTCACCTTTTATGTAAGTGTGTGAACCCATATAAATTTTAAATTTATACATTTGTCAACATTACTATATATATGACACTAAAATATGACATCAAAATTTACAACATCGATCCCGCATTTTCACAAGCCTTGAGTGCATTAATTGGAAGCAAAATATCTTCGTGGGTTTGATTTCTTTGCTACTAATAATTCAGCTGTTGGGTTTTTATATGTGAATGAAATAAATAGAAGAAAGAGTTGTGTCTATTCGGTTCGAAGAGGTACCCCTTGAACCGAAACATTGTGTCCCTTCTCAAGAGGCACTTTGTGTCTATAAATACGAAACAGAATCTGGCCAATTCTGAATCAATTTTATATAGTAATTAAAAGGAAAAATACTACTCTCTCTTTCTCTTACTTTCATCAAAATTTTTCGAAATTTCTGTTTGTTCAAGTTCGCCGTGGGTTCATTATTTGTGCAAATAATGAACAACAGACTGTTGTATCTTGGGAGACTACCGGGAATCAAACTGTATGCACCGTGGCAGCCCCGGAAATATTGTCTTAAGGAAATTTGTTTCGACAAGCCTCAGTCTTATTTCCTATTTTATGTGTTGATTATAGTGTTCTACAAATTAATTCTAACCAGGTACGTATGGTTTACATGCTTTACTAATGCATGAATTTATTTGTTAGAATATTTTTTGTTATATTCTATATTTATCAAAATATATAAGTGCACAGATTGTTAGACACCAACAATCTTAAGACAATATCCATTTTGTTTAACTTGACTGTGCATCGGTATTTATGTATAAATAAACTAGAGTAAAGAAAACATTTGCTGACATCTTTGAGAAAGAGAATTTCTGAAATTTTGATAAAGAAGAATTTGTGAAACTTAGACATTAATTATATCTGCAATAGATTGAATTCTTGTGAAAATGGTACTCCAATTTCCCAAGACACTGGACACTAAAATTGCTATTATAATTTTGCATTCTCTAGTGTGAGTTTCTAAATAATCATGTGAAATGTGCATATGTGAATTGATGAATTACTAAGAATTTATGAACCGGTGCTTCCCATTAAAATAATTAATTCTAACCAGTGCCATTTAACGGTTGTTTATACTTATAAATCGAGAAGGCAGTGAATATCTTTAAATATATATATTGGTTGTGAAGATTTAAAGTATGTTAATCAAGGTGTCAAAATGTGTGGGGTTCCAAAATTTATTTTGGACATAATCCTCATCGAAAAACTGAGAAATAAAAAGAATCTCTTCATTACTTTGTGAAGTCACATGCGAAGAAGTGTCTCAATATTTATGTATTTCCAAGAGAGTTGATTTCTTTTGTTTATGAGGAGGAGCTTCTTCAATTAAAAGAGTTAATGCGGTTAATTAAAATTTGAAGAGGTGTCACACTTTGACAAGTCAATGCCGTTAATATGCATGAGGTGCATGAACCGAATGAAAGTTACTTTAAATTGCTATAATTTATTTTGAATGGCTGATACATTTTTAGCAATTCAAAACTATAAATAATAAAAAAAAATGCAATTTTTCTAGAAGGTCACAAAGAACCTACTCAATCTTGTGTTTTCACTACTTATATAAATATTTTAGTGGTACACTAATTTATTTTATTGATTGATGTAAATCATACTTGTATTATTGGGTCATTACATGTAAATAATGATTTAAGTAAAATTTTTAATGACATGGGCATTAAAGTATGAATCTTATTTGAGTATATGATTCATAGCTCGTGTATATTATTTAAAAAGTGCGACTTATACTTACGTGGGACAAATGATATTTGTGTAATTACTAATAACCTTTATACGAAGATAAATGGCTAATTAGTATTTTCTATCATATCAATATTTTATGTGAAAAAATATTGATAATAAAGATAAATCATTTGTGAAATAAGTATAAGTAATAACAGTATTTTATTGAGAAAATAATGAAAAGTAATATGTAAAAGTAATTATAATTATTTTGTGGAATAATTATAGTTTGCTATAATATCAATATTTTATTGAGGAAATATTGATTATATTTATAATTTATTCGCGAAATAAATATCAATATTTTTATTTAGCAAATATTGATAATATTCTAGTTGTGAGAAATAAGTATAAATTATTTGAGAAATGAATATCAATATTTTATTGAGAAAATATTGATTGTGCTTATAACTTATTTGTGAAATAATTATGATTTATTTGTGAGAAATAAGTATATGATTATAATGTATTTGTTTGAGAAACAAATATGTAAAAGTTCAAAAATTTTGACCTAATTAAATTAACTGTGTGATTTTGAAATCATTACTAACTCTTGGAGTTTGAGAATGCATTTAATCACATAGATATTGTTGCATACGAGGCAACAAATGTATTTGCAAAATACAAAGAGATGCATTTGTGAAATACAAATCCAAATAATGGAATAAGAAAATTTAAATTCTTATATCCAAATTGTGGGGGTAAATACGAATATATTCATTAACACTAGAGTGTGTTAAATTAGGAATAATTCGTCAAATAATTTACCTAACTCAACTCAATTGAATTTGGTTGCTAAAATAACAGAATTTTAAGATGTGGTTAAACATTTTCTTTAAATTCAGGTTTACTTGACAACTTGTGGGGGAAAGCTCGTTAGATGTTTAAAGACATACTAAGTTGGGTTTCATACAAGAAAGTCAATTATCATTCCATATGAGTTATGGAAAGGGAAGAAAAATCAAATACCTTAAAATGTGGGGGTTATTTAGGTCAGATTTTGGTTTCACCACCGAAAAAGAAAATAACTTAAAAATATTTATTACTACTAGCATATCCGATAAATAGTAGTAGCTTATTTTTTTTTATTATTTAAATCTGACATAATTTTAATCATGTGAACCGAGTCACGTGATGTAACAATCATTGAGAATGTAAGAAGGATTTGAGAATCATTTCTTATAAATTGATCTTTCTTTCGGTTCAGTTTTATTTTCAGTAAGTGTGGCTTATTGATATTAAAATCTGATAAAGTAATATTATTTTTTACTTACATAAACCTTTGTAAAATTTATAATTAGAGTTAATTATAAATTATTTAAATAAAAAGTATGGTCTAATCATTTTAGATTAGAATATTTAAAAATCATAAAATATTTTGCGAAAATATTTAATTGACTTTGATTTAGAGGGTTTAACTTGTGAAGCTTATAATTATTTTTTATTATAAACTATTTTATTATGAGAGAATATACATATGAATCGATCTCTAAAGAGGTCAATCTCTAACTTCAACATGAGTTTGTTGATGAGTTGAAGAGACATATGAGCTAAAAGCTCGAAGTTATTTGATCCAGATATTCTAACTTATATGTTAAAGAATTAACTTCGAACATATAAACAGATTATATCACGTTCCAATATCTTGGATTGGAAAGATGCGATTGACAGCGAGTTACATTCATAAAATTGGTAGACCTCGAGAAGTGAACCAATTAGATGTAGATGGGTTTTTAAGTTCAAGAGTTTAAAAACTTTGACAAGTCAATCGATAAAAACTAGGCTAGACGAGTAGCCATGTTGCCTTATAAAAAGAAATAATTTTACTTCTTTGACTCATATTCACCAGTGATTAGGATAACATCAACTTGAATATTAATAGCTCTAATAGCTATATACAATGGACGTTAAAATTATAATCCTTAATGGTGAATGAAATGAGAAAATTTATAAGGAGTAACCAGAGAGTTTAGTTGTTAAATGAAAAGAAAAACATAGTTTGTGAAACTTTTGTATTTTCTTGTTGAACTTTAACAAACTCCTAAACAATGACACGAAAAATGTGATAGTGTCACTAACAAATTTTAACTGTCATATTAATAAATATGACAAGTGTGTCCATATAAACTAACTGGATAATTGAGTATCATAGTTTGTTTATGCACAAATGATATGTTAATATTTGAGACTAATATTGTGAATATTAAATCCATCGAGAAAATATTAACTTATTATATGAAAAACATTAATTTAATCAATTATGATTATGAGGTCATGTGATGACCTTAAATTATCTCAAGTACATGAATGATGTCTAAGTTAAATACTTATGAAATTAAGGGATTTCATAATTTTATTTAATTCATATCTTGTATGCTACATGAGAACAAATGTGATAGAATATCACAATTTGAATATGCTCATAAAATTAGATATCACAAATATATCGTAAAATGCAAGAGGCTAGACATCTTCTCTTTGGTTAATAAACTAAGGAGATACATGAGCAATCCTAGCAAGATTCGTTGGGATGCATTAATGAGAATGCTTGAATCTTGAAAGAATACATGTGTATGTGCATTATACTTTGGAAAAATATCCAACGATCCATGGGGAATATGGTAATGCAAATGAAACTTCTAATTTAGAGAAATTGAAGTTCATAAGTGAATATGTATTCAATATAGAAGACACCGCAATTTCTTGAATATCTTCAAAACAAACGTATATAGCTCAATCCACTATGAAATTAGCCTGCATAGCAATGGATAAATCTATTGAAGAATTTGAGTGGTTTCACAAAATTCTTGGAAGATATTCTAATATGACTGAAAATTGTGTTAGTCATACGTAAATGCGATAATCAAGCGGTGATACACAGAGCTGAACGAACTCTATGTATAATGGTAAAGTCACGACATATTCGTTGTCGTTGATATAATACCGAGAGACATCTACTTTCAAATAGAACGGACTTTATGAAGTCTAGAGATAATCCTGATTCCGGATATTAAAGGTTTATCTAAAGAGTAGTATGTGCATCGAGGGGAATGGGCTTAAAGCCTAAATTAGACTAAGTTACCTCGTACGGAAACCTAACCTGGCGACTGGAGATCCCACGGACCAGGTTCAATAGGACAACCAGTCTTGGCTAACTTAAAAGAAAGCACTTAAGAGTTTAACTCTATCCCATTCTTATGATGCAATAAGTGCAAGCCTACCGCGTTATTTTATAGGTTAAGCAAATGCTTTTAATGACGTCTATATCTTGTCAAAACAAGTAGAGTATGGTAGGATACTCTTGATAGATGCGGTCACCAATGTTAGTGTGAGCTGGGTCGGCTCGTTGAGAATTTCTTTATAGGCTGGAATTCTCTAAAGCACTCGCATAACCAAGAATATGTTCAGGGCCAAAAAGAACACAACCGAGAACTTGAAATAAATCGGTTTAGTACTGTGTTAAGTTTATTGTCTTGGTTTACACAAACAGCCGACGGTTCAAGATGAAATATTTCACCGATTGGCTAAGTAAATCCGATAAGCTTTAACTAGGGAAGGTTCAAGATGAAATATTTCACCTATCCTGATGCGGTATTATTCCTAAAGAAATTTCGACATGATATGTCTCATGTGAAGGAACTCGAAGAACAATTTCATTCATGTGGGGGATTGTTGGGGTTTTTATATGTGAATGAAATAAATAGAAGAAAGAGTTGTGTCTATTCGGTTCGAAGAGGTACCCCTTGAACCGAAACATTGTGTCCCTTCTCAAGAGGCACTTTGTGTCTATAAATACGAAACAGAATCTGGCCAATTCTGAATCAATTTTATATAGTAATTAAAAGGAAAAATACTACTCTCTCTTTCTCTTACTTTCATCAAAATTTTTCGAAATTTCTGTTTGTTCAAGTTCGCCGTGGGTTCATTATTTGTGCAAATAATGAACAACAGACTGTTGTATCTTGGGAGACTACCGGGAATCAAACTGTATGCACCGTGGCAGCCCCGGAAATATTGTCTTAAGGAAATTTGTTTCGACAAGCCTCAGTCTTATTTCCTATTTTATGTGTTGATTATAGTGTTCTACAAATTAATTCTAACCAGGTACGTATGGTTTACATGCTTTACTAATGCATGAATTTATTTGTTAGAATATTTTTTGTTATATTCTATATTTATCAAAATATATAAGTGCACAGATTGTTAGACACCAACATCAGCTCCCTCACATGAGGAATTTCGGGCTAATATTAAAATTGGGCCTCAATTAATTAGCACCAAAATTGTCACTGATGTTGAAGTTGTGGTACCAAATGTGTCAGCCTTAAAAATTACGAGGTAGAAATTCCATTGAACTATAGTTGTAGTACCAAAAATGTAATAATCTCGTAAATTAATTGTTCCATACTTTCATGATATTCATTTTTGTTGTAATAAGAAATTTGTTATTCAAAACAATCTCAAGGCAGGCGATTGGGTTCAACTCTGGGGATATTGTCATAATAATGCATATCTTCATTTATTTCTGAATTTTTAGATGTTAATTACAACAAAGCTGGTGGCTATGGCGATCGATCCGGTTCAACTTAATTTTTTAAAACATTTGATCGTACTATCTTTTTTATATAACATAACATTAAATTCTGAAACTCTTCATTCAAAAAATAAAAAATAAAAAAAAAAATCAGTAAATATTGTGAATGTAAATTTGAAGGGTATTATTAGTCTCCAATTCTTCCTCTTCTCTATTTTTTGTTGATGTTTTATGTTATTTTAATTTATCAAAAACTATATATAATTATATATAACTAATGTAGGTTAATAGTTTATAGAGTTCACTTTTTACTTGACCAAATCAATAAATAGATATCTTATAAAAGTAGAACATTACGCTTTCGTAACTATGTACAAAAAGGGCTCCTCAATCTTAGGTACACAGACTTTAAGCTTTTTCAACCGATTTATCATTTTTCAGTTTTCATCTTTTTTTTTTTACAAATTTCAACCAAATTTTCATCGATTCATATGTTCTCATTTTCTAATTTTCTTATCGGTTTATATTATTTTTACCGATTTTATTGGTTACAATCTTTTCATTGTATTTTCATTTTTCTACGATTTCACATCATTTTTGTCAGTTAAACTTTTTTAACCGATTTCACTCATCTTTATCATTTTAACCCGTTTTCACTTATTTCGCATATTCTCCTAAATTTTTCATTGATTAAATATGTTTTTACACCTTTTTATTGGATTTAACATTTTTCTTACAAATTTCAATCGAATTAATTTTCATCGATTTCACATATTTTTCACAAACTTTACCTTTTTTAACCAATTTTACCTGTTTTCATCTATTTATCACAAATTTCACCCGAAGTTTTATCGATTTCAAATGTATTTACGATTTCACATGCATTTTTTTTTGTCTGTTTCACCCATTTTTTAACTAATTTCACCAGTGTTCACCAATTCACCCGGACTTTCATTGATATATATATATATCAATTTCACCAGTTTTTTTGATAAATCTCATTCATTTTTCGCGAAACAAATTCCATGAAAGTACGAGGTTATGCATGTCTTGATATTCTTTAAATTTTCTTCTCTAGCCAAATAAACAATAAGTATTTAGCTAAGTCATTAACATTTTGGTTCATTATAGGTAAGATGCGATTCTATTTTAATGTTTCATTTTTTAATTTTTATTCTTCTTCTTTATAGCAGGATGATATTTAAGAGAATTTAATTTTAATATTTTTCTTTTAGATGATTGTATATGACTTATATTGTACTAAATCTTTCAATGATACGAATAACATATTTTTACTTAAAGCATATAGTTGCTTTACGTTTTTTAATTTTTTTTTTCTTCTGTATAGCAGAATGATATTTAAGAGAATTTGTTCTTAATATTTTTCTTTCAGATGATTATATATGACTTATATTGTACTTAATATTTCAATGATACGAATAACATATTTTTACTTGAAACATATTGTTGCGTAAATAAAATAATTTTACATTTCTATTTTAGGAGCTATTTAAAATTACATTATTTTTTTTCTTATGGTTTATTTTAATTTATGTGTTATATGAAAAGAAAATTGTATAGGAAATTACGTAGCAGATAAATATAATAAGATTCCATGTCTAATTGTACATTTACCATAATTAATATAATAATATTCCATCTCTACTTATTATTTTTCAACTATTTTTACATATTTACCATTGAATTAAATATCACTTCACAACTCAAATAAGGGTATATTAGTCTTAAAAAAAAAGAAAAAAACTTAAATTATTCTCAATTTTATGATATTTAAGAAAATTTAATTTTAATATTTTTCTTTTAGATGATTGTATATGACTTATATTGTACTAAATATTTCATTGATACGAATAATATATTTTTACTTAAAATATATTGTTGCTTTTCGTTTTTTAATTTTCTTCTTTTTCTGTATAGCAGAATGATATTTAAGAGAATTTGATTTTAATATTTTTCTTTAAGAGGATTGTATATGACTTATTACTTAATATTTCCATATTACGAATAACAAAAATGTACTTAAAACATATTGTTGCTAAATTAAAATAATTTTACATTTATAAGGAACTATTTAAAATAACAGTATTTTTTTCTTATGATTTATTTTATTTTATGTGATATATGAAAAGAAAATTGAAATTATAAAATTTGATGTAAAAGATAATATCTATGTTTTAGGAAATTATGTAGTAGATAAATATAAAAATATTCCATCTCTAATTATTATTCTTCAACTATTTTTACATATTTACCATTGAATTAAATATCACTTTACAACTCAAATAAGGGTATATTAGTCTTAAAAAAAAAACTTAAATTATTCACACATTTATAATAAGTATAGATATAGACAACCCCTAGATAGAATAGAACCGGGCTTCTAGGGTGTGGGCACCGTAACTCGCCCTCACATGCTGGATGGCCCTGAAATGATGTCATGTGGCGTGCGTAACTAGTATGTGACTCGGCGAGTTGACTCGGTCTGTAAATAGACCCTTTTACCCTTTTTTAAAAAAAATTTAATTAAAAGTTTAGATAATCTTCAATTAATAAAAGACATTTATAACCTTTGAATCAAAATAATTAAAACTAAAAACAAATTGACCCTTATGTTCCCATAATATTACGAATTGAATTATTTTGTATTAAAAAAAAACCACTTATGATATAAAAAGACCACTTTACCCCCAATTTTGATAATAAGTGACTTTGACAATTTTGCAAATTGACCCCTATGTTTTGCAATTTTACGTATTGAATTATTTTGCTTCTAAAAAATATAAAAAAACCGTCTGTCATATAAAAAGACCGTTTTACCCCCAATATAGATAATAATTGACTTTGAAAATTTTGCCAATTGACCCCTATATTTTGCGATTTTAAGAATATAATAATTTTGCTTCTAAAAAATTAAAAAAAATCGTCTGTCATATAAAAAGACCGCTTTACCCCCAGTTTAGATAATAAATGACTTTGAAGATTTTGCAAATTGAACCCTATATTTTGCGATTTTACGAATTGAATTATTTTGCTTCTAAAAATAAAATAAAAAACCGCCTATGATATAAAAAAAAACCACTTTATCCCCAATTTTGATAATAAATGACTTTGACAATTTTGCAAATTGACCCCTATGTTTTGCGATTTTACGAATTGAATTATTTTGCTTCTAAAAAAATATAAAAAAATCGTCTGTCATATAAAAAAGACCGCATTGCCCCCAATTTAGTTAATAATTGACTTAGACAATTTTGCCAATTGACACCTATGTTTTCCGATTTTATGAATTGAATTATTTTGCTTCTGGAAAAAAAACCGCCTGTCATATAAAAAACACCGCTTTACCCCCAATTTTGATAATAATTGACTTTGACAATTTTGCAAATTGACCCCTATGTTTTGCTATTTTACTAATTAAATTATTTTGCTGCTAAAAAATATAAAAAAACTGCCTACTATATAAAAAAGACCGCTTTACCCCCAATTTAGATAATAATTGACTTTGATAATTTTGCCAATTGACCCCTATATTTTCCGATTTTTCGAATCAAATTATTTTGCTTCTAAAAAAAAAAGAAAAAACCGCCTATCATATAAAAAAGACCGCTTTACCCCCAATTTTGATAATAATTGACTTTGATAATTTTGCAAATTGACCCCTATATTTTGCCATTTTACGAATTAAATAATTTTGCTTCTA
This sequence comes from Penstemon eatonii, assembly GCA_038501285.1. Lineage (NCBI taxonomy): Eukaryota > Viridiplantae > Streptophyta > Magnoliopsida > Lamiales > Plantaginaceae > Penstemon > Penstemon eatonii. The sequence goes on from CM076710.1 coordinate 8,544,673, forward strand.
AAAGAACAAAAAAAAAAGAACGCCTCTCATATAAAAAAGACCGCTTTTGTGAAACCCCAAAATTTTATTTGGGGTCTATTATGCAATTTTCAAAATCTAGATCTTGATGTTACGCATTTAAATTAAGTGACTAAAGTTTAATTAAATGATAATTCTCATAATTAGTTAGCTTTTGTTATAGATTAATTTATGTAATTGTTAAATGTCTTAAATTAAATTTAAGGCCCATTAAGATGGATTAATGAATTTAAATTAAGCCTAAAAAACTAATAATTAAGTTAAAACCTAATTAATAACTAAAGGAGGTGAAACAAAGGGAGTCGTACACCACCGCCGCCCCTGCCACTCAAGCTATTCCCGTCGCATCCAAACAACCACCACCGCAAGCCCGTCGCATCTAAACAACCACCACCGCAGGTAATTCTTTTTCCGTTCACATGCTTTTGAAGTTGAGTTGGGTATGGTAGAAATTGGAGATTTTGGAGTGTTGTTAGAATTGTAATTAAACGATTTCCGCTAGATAGGGGTTCGGAAAGATTGAAATAGAAGCTTGAGGTACGAGTTTGGAGTAGAGACGAAGTGTTTAAGGGGGTTGGTGAGTGGCAATGATGGAGGCGGCCATGGCTGATCGGAAATGAAAGGGGGGTCTGTTTCGAGTTTGGGACAAGGGCATCGGGTTCTGGTTCGGGTTTTAGGGTAAGGAGGGTCGTTCGGAGCTTGTCGGGGAAGAAGAAGGCTTGGCGTAGACTTGTAGCGGAGATGGGAATTGGCCGTGAGTTAGCGGCAGTAAAGTTGAGGGAGATGATGAACAGTTGCTTCAATGGTTATTGGGCTGTTTAGAGTGGGCTGGGAGATGTGATGTAGGTAGAGGAAATGGGTTTGGGCTGGGCTAAGTAGAATTGGGCCGAGATTGGGTCAAACTTGGGCTAAATTTGAGTGCAAGGTTGGGCCAAATATTGGTTGGGTTTGGGACTGGACTTCCGGTTGAATTTTTTGGGACAAGAGAATGGGCTGTGTTTTGGGTCGAGTTCGGGTCTGGTTCAGGTTCGGGCCGGGCCCAAAAAAAAAAAAAAACTTCTTTTTTTTTTGGGCTGCCACTTATGCCAATTAATTTGATACATGTATGTACATGAAATTGGGTTTAAATAAGATTTGAATGTTAATTTGATAAAGAATCTTTAGAATTTAATTGTTCAACTTACTAAGTTTATATCCGCGAATTAATTACAGGTTTTTGAACCAGTATTTGAATCTTGTTATTCCAAGCGTCTTGATTTATCAGGTGAGTGTTCGTGTGCGAGTTTACATGGTGCTGCTTGAAGTGGAATATTAATTGTTATGTGTATTATTTTTATGCTTTGTGGGTTTTGAACTGCGCCTGTGACTATAAAATTTGTGAATTACTAAGGTGCGAGTGTTGGGATTTTGTTTCTGTTTATCGTTTGCATCATTGAGTCTGATCACATTCATTCGAGCCCACTATGCGGTTGGATGAGATGTCTTTGCGTGAGTCTTTTATCACATTCGTTCGAGCCACTATGCGGTTGGACGAGATGTCTTTTATCACATTCATTCGAGCCCACTACGTCGCTGGATGAGATGTCTTTTTATCACATTCATCCGAGCCCACTATGGGTTGGATGAGATGTCTTTTATTTTATCACGTTCATTCGAGCCCACTACGTCGCTGGATGAGATATCTTTTTATCACATTCATCCGAGCCCACTATGGGTTGGATGAGATGTCTTTTATTTTATCACATTCATTCGAGCCCACTACGTCGCTGGATGGGATGTCTTTTTATCACATTCATCCGAGCCCACTATGGGTTGGATGAGATGTCTTTTATCTTATCACATTCATTCGAGCCCACTACGTTGCTGGATGAGATGTCCTTTTATCACATTCATTCGAGCCCACTACGGGTTGGATGAGATGTCTTTATCTTATCACATTCATTCAAGCCCTCTACGTTGCTGGATGAGATGTCTATCGCATACATATGTGTGAAGTGTCTAAGGTGTGCGTGTTTGAATTGATTTATCAATAGTATCGTTTTCTCGCTGCTAATGTACATTTGCACACTGCCTCACTAAGTTGGACGATCAACTTACCACTCTTTGTGGATTACTATTTCAGGTACTTTCGACAGTTGACGGGTTTGATAGTTGGTGATCCGGGATCCGAGTCGGTCGTATTTATTCTTTTTTTTTTTTAAGTCGTGTTTGGATTATTTACATTTGGAGGTTTCAAAATGTGATTGGATAGTGTTTATGAGTTTAAATTGAATTATTTAAGTACAGACGTATTAAGCTGATCGATAAATTGTTTAAGATATTTAAACTAATTCACGTTCTAAATTATATGTTTCTGCTGCTAGTCTAGACTAAAATTCATGTTGGTTTGTTCTGGCGACCCGACTCCAGTCGAGGGTCGTTTTTGGCCCGAGGACGTGACTGGGAAAAAACGGGGCGTCACAGTTGGTATCAGAGCCTAGGCTGTTAAGCCTTAGGCTTTCGTCGGGTTTGGATCCTCGGATAGCGTCTGTCGTGTCATGTCTTAAGTCAGTAGTTGCACGACTTTCCAGCACTATTTAGTTTATTATCGCATATATTCCTACCGTCTGAAACTTGTACCAATGAATTTTCGTGATTCAGATGGCAGGACGAGGTCGTGGGCGTGGTCGTGGATGTGGTAGGGCAGTACCTACAGCCAGTTCCGTTACTCCTCCCGAGATGATTCCAACTCCCCCTACCGTCACACCCGCTGCTGGCCCTAACCCCGATATTTCAGCTCAGATTTTGGCTGCGCTGGCTGACATTAATCGTACCTTGAGAGGGGGTGTCCAACCAGTAGCCCCAGTTGCAGTACCGGCCCCAGAGCAGGTTTCGGGTCCGGGTCCTATTCATGTTGCAGTACCCACTCTGCCTCCCTTGGATCAGACCTTAGAACGCTTCCTGCGTTTCCAACCGCCAAAGTTTAATGGGGAACCCGATGATGAAAAGGCCGAGGCCTGGCTAGCTGATATCGAGAACATCTTTCGAACTCTGAACTACACAGATGCAATTAAGGTTTCCTTGGCTACTTGTCGACTAGAGGATGCTGCTCGGACTTGGTGGCTTTTCCGTGAACGAGTTTGGGAAGAGACCCACGTGGATAGGACATGGGCGAACTTTGTTAGGGATTTTGGCGACAAGTTCGTACCTCCCATTGTTAGGGAGAGGCGAGAGGAGCAGTTCAATGCCCTTCAGCAAGGGTCGATGAAAGTGCCTCAGTTCGAGGCGTTGTTCTCCAGATTGGTTCGTTATGCTCCACATCTCTTAGCGGACGAGCCCCGTCGAACTCGACGTTTTATTCGTTGCTTGAGGTGGGAGATTCAGCAGGCTTTACTACCGCTTAACATCGTGTCATTCTCTGAAGCAGTGGATCGGGCTTCGAGAGTGGAACAGGGTTTACTTGAACGAGAGACCGTTTTGGTTGGCGAGAAGAGGTCTGGGCCTCTGCAACACAGTGGAACGTTCAAAGGGAACACCGGGAAATCGCAGAAGATAGGGTTAACGGGATCGACTCAGTCAGGAACTTCTCAGACTGCCAACAAGGTATGCATTTTTTTGTAAGAAGACAGGTCACGATGTTTCAAGCTGTTGGAGGAAGGCCGGGAAATGTTTGTACTGTGGGGGCGAGGGTCATTTTGCCAGAGATTGTCCTAAGCCGGGAAGATCAGTCGCTCTATCTAGTGGAGTACCTAGTGGCGTAGTTCCACCCAGACCTCGTATTCCAGGTCGAGCTTTTGCTATTGAGGGTGATTTGAGTGTCGAACCTAACAACAACGACGTGGTCGAAGGTACCGTTTTTATTTCTGGTTATGCATGTAGGGTTTTGTTTGATTCTGGTGCATCGCATTCGTTTGTGTCCCCTACTTTTGTCTCTCGACTGCAGGGGTGTGTAGCTTGTCTACCCTATGATCTAGAGGTTAGTACGCCTTTGGGTGCATCTTTTGTGACCGGCTCCGTTTATCGGGCCTGTGAAGTGTGTATTGGGGCGGGGAAGTTTCCCGCCGATCTTATCGTCCTACCGATTCAGACTTTTGATGTGATCTTGGGGATGGATTGGTTATCTAGTCATTCGGCTCAGTTAGATTGTAGTAAAAAAATAGTCACCTTATCTTCTCCGGGTCAGCCGGACGTGTCTTATCAGGGTATTGGGAAGTCGGTTGGGGCTCTTCTTTTATCTGCAGTTGAGGCTCGCCGTGAGTTGCGTTCTGGTAGTAAGGGCTTTGTTGCATATCTTATTAACAAGCCCAAAGTGAAGGCCGAATTGTGCGAGGTACCAGTGGTGTCCGAGTTTGAGGATGTTTTCCCTGAAGAGTTAGTGTCCTTACCTCTGAATCGCGAGGTTGAATTTTCCATCGACCTTATTTCGGGAGCGACTCCGGTAGCTAAACAATCATACCGTATGGCCCCAGCAGAACTTAAGGAGCTCAAGGCTCAACTCGAGGAGTTACTGAATCAGGGATTCATCAGACCTAGTTCATCCCCGTGGGGAGCACCGGTTCTATTTGTTAAGAAGAAAGACGGGTCTATGCGCATGTGTATCGACTATCGAGGCTTGAACAACCTCACGATTAAGAATAAATACTCACTTCCACGTATTGAGGAATTATTCGATCAACTTCAGGGATCTCGGGTTTTCTCCAAGTTGGATCTTCGTCAGGGTTATTACCAATTGAGAATCCGAGATGAGGACATACCGAAGACGGCACTAAACTCGAGATACGGCCATTTCGAGTTCGTAGTGATGCCATTCGGCTTGACAAATGCGCCTGCGGTGTTTATGGATCTGATGCATCGAGTGTTTCAACGGTTTTTAGATCGATTTGTCGTGGTTTTTATAGATGACATTCTTATCTACTCGAAGACTCATGAGGAACATGCCGAGCATCTCCGCTTGGTTCTTCAAGTTCTAAGGGAGCATAAGTTGTTTTCCAAATTCAGCAAGTGCGAGTTCTTGTTAGATCAAGTTGCCTTCTTAGGGCATATTATTTCTGGGAAGGGGGTCGCTGTCGACCCGACCAAAGTAGAAGCTGTCTCAGAGTGGAAGAGACCGCAGACTGTGACTGAGATTCGCAGTTTCCTGGGATTAGCTGGGTATTATCGTCGTTTCATTCAAGGTTTCTCTAAGTTAGCCTCGCCTTTAACCAGGTTGACTCAGAAGAAGATCCCGTTCGAGTGGGATGGGAAATGTGAGGCAAGTTTCATGGAGTTGAAGAAGAAGTTGACGACGGCACCGATTCTTACACTTCCAGAAGGGTCCGAGGATTTAGTAGTATATACCGATGCATCTAAGGAAGGCCTTGGTTGTGTTCTAATGCAGCGAGGGAAGGTGATTGCATATGCTTCTCGAAAGCTGAAGCCGCACGAGTTGAACTACCCGACACATGATCTGGAGTTGGCGGTAGTAGTGTTTGCCTTGGGGAAATGGAGGCACTACTTGTATGGGGTTTCTTTTGTAGTTTTCACTGACCACAAGAGTTTGAAGTATTTGTTCTCCCAGAAGGAGCTGAACATGAGACAACGAAGATGGATGGAGTTGTTGGACGATTATGATTGCTCAATTCAGTACCATCCCGGGAAAGCCAATGTAGTAGCGGATGCATTGAGCCGTCAGGTTAGCGTATCCCACCTTATGATTAAAGAGTGGGAACTATTGGAGAGTGTTGGTTCATGGAAGCCAACCGAGGAGCGATTTGGGGTTCGTCTGTCCAGCCTGAGGGTATCGCCGAACATTTTCCAACTTATCTCGGTCTCGCAGTCTCTTGATGAGAAATTTAAGGGAATTCGGGAATCTCTCACGGAGGCAGCAGATTCTCAGTTTACAGTCGATTCATCGGGAGCGTTGAGGTTTCGGGGAAGGTTGTGTGTGCCTTCTGATTCCAGCTTGATTGAGAGAATCTTAGATGAGGCTCATTGTTCTCGTTATAGCATTCATCCTGGGGGTACGAAGATGTACAGAGATCTGAGGCCACACTTTTGGTGGAAAGGAATGAAGAAGGATGTGGCTCGCTTCGTGGCTCGGTGTCTAGTTTGTCAGCGAATTAAGGCCGAACATCAGCGTCCGGCGGGACTACTTCAGCCTTTATCGGTACCCGAATGGAAATGGGATTCCATCACCATGGATTTTGTCACTGGATTACCGAGGAGTCAACAGCAGCACGATGCAATTTGGGTAGTAGTCGATCGTTTAACTAAAGTAGCTCACTTTATTCCGATCGGAGTGAACTATACGGTGGAACGTTTGGCAGAGTTATATCGGGATCACATCGTACGATTGCATGGTGTTCCAAGGGATATTACTTCTGATCGAGATCCGAGATTTACGTCACGGTTATGGAAGCAAGTCCAAGAGGCTATTGGAACCCGTCTGCTGTTCAGCACGACGGATCACCCGCAGACCGATGGTCAATCAGAGAGGACCATTCAGATTTTGGAAGTTATGCTTCGAGCCTATGTCCTCGACTTTCAAGAGAAATGGGAGAAAAGTTTGCCGCTAGTGGAGTTCGCTTACAATAACAGTTATCAGGCCTCGATACAGATGGCTCCGTTTGAAGCGTTGTACGGCAGGAAGTGTAGGTCCCCGATTCATTGGGATTTGGATGAGTTGAGGTCATCAACGTCGACAACATCAAGGGGAGTGCCAGACCCTGTTCAGGAGGCTATTGACATGGTTCCGATTATTCGTAAGAGGATGTTGGCAGCGCAGAGCCGACAAAAGAGTTATGCAGATCGACGACGGAGACCGCTTGAGTTCGAGGTGGGAGACCGCATATTTCATAGGATAGCTCCACATTCGGGACGTATTCGGCGTGGAAAGGGTGGCAAGCTTAGCCCGAGGTACATCGGACCCTTCGCAATCCTGGAAAGGATTGGGAACGTTGCTTATCGTTTGGAGTTACCATCATCGTTGGGAAGTATTCACGACGTGTTTCATGTATCCCTACTACGGAAGTATCTTTTTGATTCGTCTCATGTGATCGAGCCTGAGCCACTGCAACTTCGAAAGAACCTCGCCTTCGAGGAAAGGCCTATTCGCATTCTCGATCGAAAATTTCAGGAACTACGGAACCGTAGGATATCTTTGGTGAAGGTACTCTGGAGGAGTCAGAGTGTCGAAGGGGCTACCTGGGAACTAGAAGAAAAGATGAAGACCAAATATACAGAGTTGTTCGAGGGTTAGAAAGGAATTTGGGGACCAAATTCTTTTAAGGGGGTAGATTGTGAAACCCCAAAATTTTATTTGGGGTCTATTATGCAATTTTCAAAATCTAGATCTTGATGTTACGCATTTAAATTAAATGACTAAAGTTTAATTAAATGATAATTCTCATAATTAGTTAGCTTTTGTTATAGATTAATTTATGTAATTGTTAAATGTCTTAAATTAAATTTAAGGCCCATTTAGATGGATTAATGAATTTAAATTAAGCCTAAAAAACTAATAATTAAGTTAAAACCTAATTAATAACTAAAGGAGGTGAAACAGAGGGAGTCGTACACCACCGCCGCCCCTGCCACTCAAGCTATTCCCATCGCATCCAAACAACCACCACCGCAAGCCCGTCGCATCTAAACAACCACCACCGCAGGTAATTCTTTTTCCGTTCACATGCTTTTGAAGTTGAGTTGGGTATGGTAGAAATTGGAGATTTTGGAGTGTTGTTAGAATTGTAATTAAACGATTTCCGCTAGATAGGGGTTCGGAAAGATTGAAATAGAAGCTTGAGGTACGAGTTTGGAGTAGAGACGAAGTGTTTAAGGGGGTTGGTGAGTGGCAATGATGGAGGCGGCCATGGCTGATCGGAAATGAAAGGGGGGTCTGTTTCGAGTTTGGGACAAGGGCATCGGGTTCTGGTTCGGGTTTTAGGGTAAGGAGGGTCGTTCGGAGCTTGTTGGGGAAGAAGAAGGCTTGGCGTAGACTTGTAGCGGAGATGGGAATTGGCCGTGAGTTAGCGGCAGTAAAGTTGAGGGAGATGATGAACAGTTGCTTCAATGGTTATTGGGCTGTTTAGAGTGGGCTGGGAGATGTGATGTAGGTAGAGGAAATGGGTTTGGGCTGGGCTAAGTAGAATTGGGCCGAGATTGGGTCAAACTTGGGCTAAATTTGAGTGCAAGGTTGGGCCAAATATTGGTTGGGTTTGGGACTGGACTTCCGGTTGAATTTTTTGGGCCAAGAGAATGGGCTGTGTTTTGGGTCGAGTTCGGGTCTGGTTCAGGTTCGGGCCGGGCCGAAAAAAAAAAAAAAACTTCTTTTTTTTTTGGGCTGCCACTTATGCCAATTAATTTGGTACATGTATGTACATGAAATTGGGTTTAAATAAGATTTGAATGTTAATTTGATAAAGAATCTTTAGAATTTAATTGTTCAACTTACTAAGTTTATATCCGCGAATTAATTACAGGTTTTTGAACCAGTATTTGAATCTTGTTATTCCAAGCGTCTTGATTTATCAGGTGAGTGTTCGTGTGCGAGTTTACATGGTGCTGCTTGAAGTGGAATATTAATTGTTATGTGTATTATTTTTATGCTTTGTGGGTTTTGAACTGCGCCTGTGACTATAAAATTTGTGAATTACTAAGGTGCGAGTGTTGGGATTTTGTTTCTGTTTATCGTTTGCATCATTGAGTCTGATCACATTCATTCGAGCCCACTATGCGGTTGGATGAGATGTCTTTGCGTGAGTCTTTTATCACATTCGTTCGAGCCACTATGCGGTTGGACGAGATGTCTTTTATCACATTCATTCGAGCCCACTACGTCGCTGGATGAGATGTCTTTTTATCACATTCATCCGAGCCCACTATGGGTTGGATGAGATGTCTTTTATTTTATCACGTTCATTCGAGCCCACTACGTCGCTGGATGAGATATCTTTTTATCACATTCATCCGAGCCCACTATGGGTTGGATGAGATGTCTTTTATTTTATCACATTCATTCGTGCCCACTACGTCGCTGGATGGGATGTCTTTTTATCACATTCATCCGAGCCCACTATGGGTTGGATGAGATGTCTTTTATCTTATCACATTCATTCGAGCCCACTACGTTGCTGGATGAGATGTCCTTTTATCACATTCATTCGAGCCCACTACGGGTTGGATGAGATGTCTTTATCTTATCACATTCATTCAAGCCCTCTACGTTGCTGGATGAGATGTCTATCGCATACATATGTGTGAAGTGTCTAAGGTGTGCGTGTTTGAATTGATTTATCAATAGTATCGTTTTCTCGCTGCTAATGTACATTTGCACACTGCCTCACTAAGTTGGACGATCAACTTACCACTCTTTGTGGATTACTATTTCAGGTACTTTCGACAGTTGACGGGTTTGATAGTTGGTGATCCGGGATCCGAGTCGGTCGTATTTATTCTTTTTTTTTTTAAGTCGTGTTTGGATTATTTACATTTGGAGGTTTCAAAATGTGATTGGATAGTGTTTATGAGTTTAAATTGAATTATTTAAGTACAGACGTATTAAGCTGATCGATAAATTGTTTAAGATATTTAAACTAATTCACGTTCTAAATTATATGTTTCTGCTGCTAGTCTAGACTAAAATTCATGTTGGTTTGTTCTGGCGACCCGACTCCAGTCGAGGGTCGTTTTTGGCCCGAGGACGTGACTGGGAAAAAACGGGGCGTCACAGTTGGTATCAGAGCCTAGGCTGTTAAGCCTTAGGCTTTCGTCGGGTTTGGATCCTCGGATAGCGTCTGTCGTGTCATGTCTTAAGTCAGTAGTTGCACGACTTTCCAGCACTATTTAGTTTATTATCGCATATATTCCTACCGTCTGAAACTTGTACCAATGAATTTTCGTGATTCAGATGGCAGGACGAGGTCGTGGGCGTGGTCGTGGGCGTGGTCGTGGATGTGGTAGGGCAGTACCTACAGCCAGTTCCGTTACTCCTCCCGAGATGATTCCAACTCCCCCTACCGTCACACCCGCTGCTGGCCCTAACCCCGATATTTCAGCTCAGATTTTGGCTGCGCTGGCTGACATTAATCGTACCTTGAGAGGGGGTGTCCAACCAGTAGCCCCAGTTGCAGTACCGGCCCCAGAGCAGGTTTCGGGTCCGGGTCCTATTCATGTTGCAGTACCCACTCTGCCTCCCTTGGATCAGACCTTAGAACGCTTCCTGCGTTTCCAACCGCCAAAGTTTAATGGGGAACCCGATGATGAAAAGGCCGAGGCCTGGCTAGCTGATATCGAGAACATCTTTCGAACTCTGAACTACACAGATGCAATTAAGGTTTCCCTGGCTACTTGTCGACTAGAGGATGCTGCTCGGACTTGGTGGCTTTTCCGTGAACGAGTTTGGGAAGAGACCCACGTGGATAGGACATGGGCGAACTTTGTTAGGGATTTTGGCGACAAGTTCGTACCTCCCATTGTTAGGGAGAGGCGAGAGGAGCAGTTCAATGCCCTTCAGCAAGGGTCGATGAAAGTGCCTCAGTTCGAGGCGTTGTTCTCCAGATTGGTTCGTTATGCTCCACATCTCTTAGCGGACGAGCCCCGTCGAACTCGACGTTTTATTCGTTGCTTGAGGTGGGAGATTCAGCAGGCTTTACTACCGCTTAACATCGTGTCATTCTCTGAAGCAGTGGATCGGGCTTCGAGAGTGGAACAGGGTTTACTTGAACGAGAGACCGTTTTGGTTGGCGAGAAGAGGTCTGGGCCTCTGCAACACAGTGGAACGTTCAAAGGGAACACCGGGAAATCGCAGAAGATAGGGTTAACGGGATCGACTCAGTCAGGAACTTCTCAGACTGCCAACAAGGTATGCCTTTTTTTGTAAGAAGACAGGTCACGATGTTTCAAGCTGTTGGAGGAAGGCCGGGAAATGTTTGTACTGTGGGGGCGAGGGTCATTTTGCCAGAGATTGTCCTAAGCTGGGAAGATCAGTCGCTCTATCTAGTGGAGTACCTAGTGGCGTAGTTCCACCCAGACCTCGTATTCCAGGTCGAGCTTTTGCTATTGAGGGTGATTTGAGTGTCGAACCTAACAACAACGACGTGGTCGAAGGTACCGTTTTTATTTCTGGTTATGCATGTAGGGTTTTGTTTGATTCTGGTGCATCGCATTCGTTTGTGTCCCCTACTTTTGTCTCTCGACTGCAGGGGTGTGTAGCTTGTCTACCCTATGATCTAGAGGTTAGTACGCCTTTGGGTGCATCTTTTGTGACCGGCTCCGTTTATCGGGCCTGTGAAGTGTGTATTGGGGCGGGGAAGTTTCCCGCCGATCTTATCGTCCTACCGATTCAGACTTTTGATGTGATCTTGGGGATGGATTGGTTATCTAGTCATTCGGCTCAGTTAGATTGTAGTAAAAAAATAGTCACCTTATCTTCTCCGGGTCAGCCGGACGTGTCTTATCAGGGTATTGGGAAGTCGGTTGGGGCTCTTCTTTTATCTGCAGTTGAGGCTCGCCGTGAGTTGCGTTCTGGTAGTAAGGGCTTTGTTGCATATCTTATTAACAAGCCCAAAGTGAAGGCCGAATTGTGCGAGGTACCAGTGGTGTCCGAGTTTGAGGATGTTTTCCCTGAAGAGTTAGTGTCCTTACCTCTGAATCGCGAGGTTGAATTTTCCATCGACCTTATTCCGGGAGCGACTCCGGTAGCTAAACAATCATACCGTATGGCCCCAGCAGAACTTAAGGAGCTCAAGGCTCAACTCGAGGAGTTACTGAATCAGGGATTCATCAGACCTAGTTCATCCCCGTGGGGAGCACCGGTTCTATTTGTTAAGAAGAAAGACGGGTCTATGCGCATGTGTATCGACTATCGAGGCTTGAACAACCTCACGATTAAGAATAAATACTCACTTCCACGTATTGAGGAATTATTCGATCAACTTCAGGGATCTCGGGTTTTCTCCAAGTTGGATCTTCGTCAGGGTTATTACCAATTGAGAATCCGAGATGAGGACATACCGAAGACGGCACTAAACTCGAGATACGGCCATTTCGAGTTCGTAGTGATGCCATTCGGCTTGACAAATGCGCCTGCGGTGTTTATGGATCTGATGCATCGAGTGTTTCAACGGTTTTTAGATCGATTTGTCGTGGTTTTCATAGATGACATTCTTATCTACTCGAAGACTCATGAGGAACATGCCGAGCATCTCCGCTTGGTTCTTCAAGTTCTAAGGGAGCATAAGTTGTTTTCCAAATTCAGCAAGTGCGAGTTCTTGTTAGATCAAGTTGCCTTCTTAGGGCATATTATTTCTGGGAAGGGGGTCGCTGTCGACCCGACCAAAGTAGAAGCTGTCTCAGAGTGGAAGAGACCGCAGACTGTGACTGAGATTCGCAGTTTCCTGGGATTAGCTGGGTATTATCGTCGTTTCATTCAAGGTTTCTCTAAGTTAGCCTCGCCTTTAACCAGGTTGACTCAGAAGAAGATCCCGTTCGAGTGGGATGGGAAATGTGAGGCAAGTTTCATGGAGTTGAAGAAGAAGTTGACGACGGCACCGATTCTTACACTTCCAGAAGGGTCCGAGGATTTAGTAGTATATACCGATGCATCTAAGGAAGGCCTTGGTTGTGTTCTAATGCAGCGAGGGAAGGTGATTGCATATGCTTCTCGAAAGCTGAAGCCGCACGAGTTGAACTACCCGACACATGATCTGGAGTTGGCGGTAGTAGTGTTTGCCTTGGGGAAATGGAGGCACTACTTGTATGGGGTTTCTTTTGTAGTTTTCACTGACCACAAGAGTTTGAAGTATTTGTTCTCCCAGAAGGAGCTGAACATGAGACAACGAAGATGGATGGAGTTGTTGGACGATTATGATTGCTCAATTCAGTACCATCCCGGGAAAGCCAATGTAGTAGCGGATGCATTGAGCCGTCAGGTTAGCGTATCCCACCTTATGATTAAAGAGTGGGAACTATTGGAGAGTGTTGGTTCATGGAAGCCAACCGAGGAGCGATTTGGGGTTCGTCTGTCCAGCCTGAGGGTATCGCCGAACATTTTCCAACTTATCTCGGTCTCGCAGTCTCTTGATGAGAAATTTAAGGGAATTCGGGAATCTCTCACGGAGGCAGCAGATTCTCAGTTTACAGTCGATTCATCGGGAGCGTTGAGGTTTCGGGGAAGGTTGTGTGTGCCTTCTGATTCCAGCTTGATTGAGAGAATCTTAGATGAGGCTCATTGTTCTCGTTATAGCATTCATCCTGGGGGTACGAAGATGTACAGAGATCTGAGGCCACACTTTTGGTGGAAAGGAATGAAGAAGGATGTGGCTCGCTTCGTGGCTCGGTGTCTAGTTTGTCAGCGAATTAAGGCCGAACATCAGCGTCCGGCGGGACTACTTCAGCCTTTATCGGTACCCGAGTGGAAATGGGATTCCATCACCATGGATTTTGTCACTGGATTACCGAGGAGTCAACAGCAGCACGATGCAATTTGGGTAGTAGTCGATCGTTTAACTAAAGTAGCTCACTTTATTCCGATCGGAGTGAACTATACGGTGGAACGTTTGGCAGAGTTATATCGGGATCACATCGTACGATTGCATGGTGTTCCAAGGGATATTACTTCTGATCGAGATCCGAGATTTACGTCACGGTTATGGAAGCAAGTCCAAGAGGCTATTGGAACCCGTCTGCTGTTCAGCACGACGGATCACCCGCAGACCGATGGTCAATCAGAGAGGACCATTCAGATTTTGGAAGTTATGCTTCGAGCCTATGTCCTCGACTTTCAAGAGAAATGGGAGAAAAGTTTGCCGCTAGTGGAGTTCGCTTACAATAACAGTTATCAGGCCTCGATACAGATGGCTCCGTTTGAAGCGTTGTACGGCAGGAAGTGTAGGTCCCCGATTCATTGGGATTTGGATGAGTTGAGGTCATCAACGTCGACAACATCAAGGGGAGTGCCAGACCCTGTTCAGGAGGCTATTGACATGGTTCCGATTATTCGTAAGAGGATGTTGGCAGCGCAGAGCCGACAAAAGAGTTATGCAGATCGACGACGGAGACCGCTTGAGTTCGAGGTGGGAGACCGCATATTTCATAGGATAGCTCCACATTCGGGACGTATTCGGCGTGGAAAGGGTGGCAAGCTTAGCCCGAGGTACATCGGACCCTTCGCAATCCTGGAAAGGATTGGGAACGTTGCTTATCGTTTGGAGTTACCATCATCGTTGGGAAGTATTCACGACGTGTTTCATGTATCCCTACTACGGAAGTATCTTTTTGATTCGTCTCATGTGATCGAGCCTGAGCCACTGCAACTTCGAAAGAACCTCGCCTTCGAGGAAAGGCCTATTCGCATTCTCGATCGAAAATTTCAGGAACTACGGAACCGTAGGATATCTTTGGTGAAGGTACTCTGGAGGAGTCAGAGTGTCGAAGGGGCTACCTGGGAACTAGAAGAAAAGATGAAGACCAAATATACAGAGTTGTTCGAGGGTTAGAAAGGAATTTGGGGACCAAATTCTTTTAAGGGGGTAGATTGTGAAACCCCAAAATTTTATTTGGGGTCTATTATGCAATTTTCAAAATCTAGATCTTGATGTTACGCATTTAAATTAAATGACTAAAGTTTAATTAAATGATAATTCTCATAATTAGTTAGCTTTTGTTATAGATTAATTTATGTAATTGTTAAATGTCTTAAATTAAATTTAAGGCCCATTTAGATGGATTAATGAATTTAAATTAAGCCTAAAAAACTAATAATTAAGTTAAAACCTAATTAATAACTAAAGGAGGTGAAACAGAGGGAGTCGTACACCACCGCCGCCCCTGCCACTCAAGCTATTCCCATCGCATCCAAACAACCACCACCGCAAGCCCGTCGCATCTAAACAACCACCACCGCAGGTAATTCTTTTTCCGTTCACATGCTTTTGAAGTTGAGTTGGGTATGGTAGAAATTGGAGATTTTGGAGTGTTGTTAGAATTGTAATTAAACGATTTCCGCTAGATAGGGGTTCGGAAAGATTGAAATAGAAGCTTGAGGTACGAGTTTGGAGTAGAGACGAAGTGTTTAAGGGGGTTGGTGAGTGGCAATGATGGAGGCGGCCATGGCTGATCGGAAATGAAAGGGGGGTCTGTTTCGAGTTTGGGACAAGGGCATCGGGTTCTGGTTCGGGTTTTAGGGTAAGGAGGGTCGTTCGGAGCTTGTTGGGGAAGAAGAAGGCTTGGCGTAGACTTGTAGCGGAGATGGGAATTGGCCGTGAGTTAGCGACAGTAAAGTTGAGGGAGATGATGAACAGTTGCTTCAATGGTTATTGGGCTGTTTAGAGTGGGCTGGGAGATGTGATGTAGGTAGAGGAAATGGGTTTGGGCTGGGCTAAGTAGAATTGGGCCGAGATTGGGTCAAACTTGGGCTAAATTTGAGTGCAAGGTTGGGCCAAATATTGGTTGGGTTTGGGACTGGACTTCCGGTTGAATTTTTTGGGCCAAGAGAATGGGCTGTGTTTTGGGTCGAGTTCGGGTCTGGTTCAGGTTCGGGCCGGGCCGAAAAAAAAAAAAAAACTTCTTTTTTTTTTGGGCTGCCACTTATGCCAATTAATTTGGTACATGTATGTACATGAAATTGGGTTTAAATAAGATTTGAATGTTAATTTGATAAAGAATCTTTAGAATTTAATTGTTCAACTTACTAAGTTTATATCCGCGAATTAATTACAGGTTTTTGAACCAGTATTTGAATCTTGTTATTCCAAGCGTCTTGATTTATCAGGTGAGTGTTCGTGTGCGAGTTTACATGGTGCTGCTTGAAGTGGAATATTAATTGTTATGTGTATTATTTTTATGCTTTGTGGGTTTTGAACTGCGCCTGTGACTATAAAATTTGTGAATTACTAAGGTGCGAGTGTTGGGATTTTGTTTCTGTTTATCGTTTGCATCATTGAGTCTGATCACATTCATTCGAGCCCACTATGCGGTTGGATGAGATGTCTTTGCATGAGTCTTTTATCACATTCGTTCGAGCCCACTATGCGGTTGGACGAGATGTCTTTTATCACATTCATTCGAGCCCACTACGTCGCTGGATGAGATGTCTTTTTATCACATTCATCCGAGCCCACTATGGGTTGGATGAGATGTCTTTTATTTTATCACGTTCATTCGAGCCCACTACGTCGCTGGATGAGATGTCTTTTTATCACATTCATCCGAGCCCACTATGGGTTGGATGAGATGTCTTTTATTTTATCACATTCATTCGAGCCCACTACGTCGCTGGATGAGATGTCTTTTTATCACATTCATCCGAGCCCACTATGGGTTGGATGAGATGTCTTTTATCTTATCACATTCATTCGAGCCCACTACGTTGCTGGATGAGATGTCCTTTTATCACATTCATTCGAGCCCACTACGGGTTGGATGAGATGTTTTTGTCTTATCACATTCATTCAAGCCCTCTACGTTGCTGGATGAGATGTCTATCGCATACATATGTGTGAAGTGTCTAAGGTGTGCGTGTTTGAATTGATTTATCAATAGTATCGTTTTCTCGCTGCTAATGTACATTTGCACACTGCCTCACTAAGTTGGACGATCAACTTACCACTCTTTGTGGATTACTATTTCAGGTACTTTCGACAGTTGACGGGTTTGATAGTTGGTGATCCGGGATCCGAGTCGGTCGTATTTATTCTTTTTTTTTAAATCGTGTTTGGATTATTTACATTTGGAGGTTTCAAAATGTGATTGGATAGTGTTTATGAGTTTAAATTGAATTATTTAAGTACAGACGTATTAAGCTGATCGATAAATTGTTTAAGATATTTAAACTAATTCACGTTCTAAATTATATGTTTCTGCTGCTAGTCTAGACTAAAATTCATGTTGGTTTGTTCTGGCGGCCCGACTCCAGTCGAGGGTCGTTTTTGGCCCGAGGACGTGACTGGGAAAAAACGGGGCGTCACAGCTTTGCCCCCAATTCTGATAATAATTGACTTTGACAATTTTGCAAAATTGACCCCTATGTTTTAGATTTTACGATTAAATTATTTTGCTTCTAAAAAAACAATGTTGGTCCCAAGTGGTCAGAAGAGGTTTAGAGGGGGGGGGGTGAATAAACCTCTTTAACAATTTTCTTCAAATTTTAACTTTAAAACTTCTCTCTTACTGAACAGACTAAGCTGATCAGATTAGTAAGTTGCAATTCTGTTCGCGAACAAATCTTTGAACAGTCTTGTTGACCACTCGTCTGATAGTTACTTAGCTGATTTTGCAGAAATCAGATTTAATACTTAGAGTACTTGCAGCGGATTTTCAAAGTGTTTTTCACAAGTAATCTTAGCAGTTTGAAAAGTGTTTCCTCAGTTTTATAAACTCCTTTTAATTCTTTTTCAAACAGTTAACTTAATGTGTTTTTATGCAATCAGAAAATATGCAAATTTAAAAGCTATGTAAAAACACAATCAATTTTTATAGTGGTTATATGGATTTGAATATCCTTTAGTCCACTCTTCCAAGTCACACAGATCTTGGGTTATACTATAATCACTAAGTTTACAGTATACTCTGCTTGCGTCGAACAACAAATGAAACGACCACAAGTTCGCAATAGGAAATCACACAGAAGACCTATTCTCTGAAGTTTGATCACTCACAAAGATGGATCACAACTCCGCACAACACTCTTGTTTACAAAATCACTCAGAAGATGTATTTTTCTTGATTCTTCAACTCTGCTTTCGTCAACAAATGACTCAGCTGATGAGTGAGCTGTTCTTGAGACTTAAAGAATTTTGCTTCGGATTTTTCTCTCAGAAAGTGTGTTGCTTCTCTTCTTCTTCGTCTCTTTCAGCTATTTATACTAGAGGATTGAAAAATGTCCGTTGAAGAGAGACAAGATTCAAATTCCTCGAGTACTGGTCCTTAAAATCCGCGAACGGCTCTTTTGCAGTCTGTCCGTACTATGAACAGTACTTTCTGCAGGCAGCATTAAATGCAGCATTAAATGCACTCGGCTGATGTGAAGTAACTCTTCAATTATTTGTCTTAAATAACCTCGTACTCCAGCATTTATTACACCAAGGGGCATTTATTACCGTTGGGAACACTTCATGATCTTCTTTACTTGGCTGACGAAAGTATACGTCTGATGGCGAACTCGGCTGATCTCAAACTTGAACAAATCTGATTTGAGTCGGCTGATCTTCACTAATCTGATAACTTTACTTCAGCAGATCAAAAGTCTTGGACCTTGAACTTTGACTCTTCTGATGTCTTCATGTACTTAGTCAAAATTCCTTGATAAGTTTATCAGCTAAGTTACTCCATACTTAGCCAATTCTTGAAGTTTTGGAATCATTCAAAACCTCCCTTATCAAATTATCTTCAGTGCCTTCATCTTCATCCTTATCCAACAATTTCCCCCTTTTTGATGATGACAAAACTTCAGCAAAGTACCTGTTAAATACCTAAGCTAAAGATTGTAATCCTCAAAATTTTCTGAGATAGAAAAAGTTTATTGGATTGAACTTGACTTTTCATTAATATTGAAAGTGAATTACATGTACAAATTCATCAGATGAGATTTCTGAAAAAGTAAACTGATTACAATTGATTCTTCAATTTCTAACTATCAGCTTCTTCATCAGATTCGAGCACTTCTTCATACTCATAAGATGATTCTTCATCATCTTCTTCTTCATCAGCTTCTTCTTCCAAGGTTGCTTTGGCAGCTTCCATCTTTTCTTTGAGTTGCTGCTCTTGAAGGGCTTTCAAAGCTTCCATGGCCTTCTTAGCAGATTCAGTATTTTTGTACTTGGTAGGTTCTTCTTCAGTCTTTTCTTTTTCATCTTCTACCTTTCCAAGTCCTTCTTCAGCAGTCTTGGTCATGTCAGCAGTGTTATCAGTTTTCTTAGCTTCATTACCAGCAGAAGTTTCTTCCTTGGTTGGTTCTTCAGCAGCAGATATCTCCTTTGCTGGTTCTTCAGCAGCAGATATGTCCTTTGCTGGTTCTTCCCTTTTATCTTCCCCCTTTTTGTCATCATCAACTCTGATGACATTAGAAGGTTCAACAGCAGGGTTGAGAGCAACTGTTGGTGTCTTCATGGTAGCACATAAAGCCTTTATATTCTGATTTACTACGTCATGACTGGCAGACAGATGAGTCAGGGTAGTACTGATGGTGTCAGCTTTATCATTGAAGCAGTCAAGGTTGATTTGCATTGTTGAAAGTTCTTCACTGATAACATCTCCAGCCTTGTTCAACTCTTGCAATAAACCAACATTTAATGATTTTTCTTCTTCACTGACTTTGATGAAGGTTGCAGTCAAGTCAGCAATCTTGTGCTCAGCTCTTTGCAATGCAGTGTGAAGATGGTTTACATCACCCTTCACATCTTCAACATTTTTGTTCAAGTCTCTTAAGCTGTGTACTAACTGCAGAGAATTATCTTGAGGAATGGGAATACTGTTGATTTCTCTCTTGAGGATTTCTTCTGTTGATCCTTGAACAGATTCCAGCTGAAGTCTGTTGGATTCTACCAACTCTGTTTTCAGTTCTTCCTTCAGCTCCTCCTTGACCTTCATCAGCTGTTGCTTGTGCTTGTCTTCCAGTTCCTTAAGTTGGTTTTCCATCAGCATCTGGATTGCTTCCATCAGTGATGAGTGCTTATCACCTGATGAAGCAGAAGCAGCAGCTTCATCCCTTTCATCAATTTCCTGGTGGACAGGAATATCTTCCATCTTTTCGTCTTGATGATTTCCAGAGTCCGTAGCCTTCCACTCAATGGCCAGGGGTTCATCAGCAGCCTTTTCAGCAGACTTGTCTTCAGTCTGATCAGCAGACTTATCTTCAGTTTGATCAGCAGACTTATCAGCAATTTAATCAGCAGGTTTGTCAGCAGTCTGATCAGCAGACTTATCTTCAGTCTTGTCCGCAGCTTTAGGCTCGTCAGTAACATCATCATAGACTAAGTTGGTGATGGTGCCATCATCATTGAAGCAAGTGGTTTGTCTGATTTGCCTCACAATGATCCAGGGGTTAACAAAAGCATTATTCCCCTTTGGCACTTCATAATATGGCTGTACTTCCTTGCCAAAAATGACTTGCTGGATACTTGGCAGTAGTGGCAAATCACTTGAACAGCCTTGCTGATACTTTGACTTCTTAGCCCATCTCTTCAGGGCAGTCATAACAGCAAACTTAATTGCTCTTTCCTCAGCATCTTCAGACTTCTTCTTCTTTTCAGGCAAGGTGCTCTTGATTTTCTTGGCTTCCTCCAGTGCAAAGCCTTTTGCATAACTGTGCATTATATCTCTTACATGACTGGGGTCAAGAGCCTTTTGAATAGAGTTTGTTTTCAGCCAACTTAGAACCCAACGTTCTTCATCAGCTAACTCCTTCATACCTTGAAGTTCAGTGATTGACTTGTTCAGCCTGTTGTCTCTCCAACTGATATATCTAGGCTTCTCTTGGTTGAACATAGTCTTCAACATCAGCTTCTGATCATAGTATGCCAAGGACTTTTCAAACTTCTTGAACAGGTCCTTATCAGCATAGACTATCTCAAATGCTTTCCTAACTTCAAACTTGTCTTTGGACTTGGCTTTGGGGGCAGGCAGCAATATTTTCTTTTTGTCTTCTTCCTCCTTTCCTTCACCAATCTTGATGCCACCTCCATGGACAGGTCCATAGGCATCAACCTTGCTTTGTTCAATAACCATAGCCAGTTCAGCATCCTCAGCAGCTTTTCTCTCTGCTTCAGACATTTTTCTTCTGGCCTCATCCTTTTCTTCTTGAGCTTTGCTTAACTCAAGAGCCTTCTTTTCTTCAAGCTCTTCCTGCTTCCTCTGTTCTGCTTCTTCCCTTGCTCTTTTGTCAGCTTTAGTGATTTTCTTCCTCTTAATCACTATCTTTCTCTTGCCTTTATCAATAGGAGCAGGAGCTGGTTCAGCAGATGAAATGGGATTAGCGGCAATAGGATGGATGATTTGAACATCTGGATCTTCTTGAGGTTGAGCAGCCTCAATAGTTGGTGCAGTCAGAGTAGTCTGTTGCTCATCAGCTTTGTCAACAGTAGAGGCTTCAGCAGCTTCAACTGGTCTTTCAGCAGACTCCGGACTTGATCTTACTAAGTCCACCAACTCAGTATCCTTCTCCAAAAATGTCATCTTCTTTCTAGCTGACCTCTTTGTTCTACCTTCACGGTAGGTAGTGGTAGCAGTATCCTTCATTTGGCTTCTCGTTCTGAAGGAGACATTTTCAGCAGGTTTCTCTGCTGATGGAGTTTTTGATGATGATGCAGGGGATCCAGTCCTTACATCAGCTATTATGTTCTCTACAATCTTAGTGGCTTCAGCAGAAGTCACTCTCTCCATTTGCTCAGTTTCTTTCTTCTTGGGCTCATCAGCAGCCCTCTTTCTTTTAGTCTCAACAGCCAAGCTTGCTGTTTTGACTAACTTCTTTTGCCTCTTGGCAGGAACCTCTCTTGATTCCTCGACTTCATCTCCTTCAGGCTCATCAGCCTTCCTCTTCTGAACAGGTAAGTACTTGTTCATCGCTTTGGACTTATGAATTTCTTTCCCATTTGTCATAACACAGCCCAATTTCGATAGGAGGTAACTTATAGTGATTCTGTGGTTGGTGTAAGGGCCTTTTCCCTTCTTCACTTCCAGAAAATCAGCAAGTATATACCAAATTATGATGGACCAGTTGACCTCTAGTCCGTAGTATACGGCAGCCATGATGCTGAAACGCTTCATTGTGACAGCATCTAGAGAGAAGGTACAGTTCTCAATCAGCTTAGAGACCATATCAGCCATCCGCTGATATTCATCCTTCAGCTGTTTCTTTCTAATGTTGCCAGACAACATTTCTCCTTCCTTGGCGCAGATCGCCCAAAACTGTTGGTGCTTCTCCTCAGTCAGTATGATAATTTCGTGTCTTCCAGACTTGGGCAAACCAAACTGTTCATGAAGAACTTGTGGAGTGATGACAACAGATTTGTCACCCACTTTCGCATTGATTTCTAGTTTGTGGTAGTCAGCCTTTGCCGTAGAGTAATACTCCATAACCTGGTCAGTCCAGATTACTCCTTCATTGTACTCCATGAAATTTACCAACTGTGCCGATTTGAATTTTTCCAACAATTCTTTCATCAAACTTGTACCAGACTGATAGTAAGACTCGTAATCTAAGAACATACCTTCAGCAGCCATTTCAATCTGTTTGAAAGTTAGAGAAAAGGAAAGAATTTTGCAGAAAACTTGTTCAATTTTTCTTACAAGTGCTTTTGAGAGTTTAGGGTTCGTAAAGAACTACACGACTGATCAGATCTGGATTTATAGAGTTGGGGTTTGTCGGTTTCCGTGACATCTACCAACCGTTAGATCCGTTTTTCTGTCAGTGCTGATCGTGCGGCGTCAGTTACGACCTTTCAAATTCAAAAGACATTTAATGAAGAGCGGGAATATGTACCGCCCAACAGTTACTTGCAAAAGCGTGTTTTGAGTAAAACGTTTTAAGTAGTTCGCTTTTACTTAAGTAATCAGATGAGTATAATAAACACTTATCTGATGGACTATTGTCCTGATGACAATGCTGTTATCAGAGAATGCCAATAGCTGATAACCTTCCTTAGCTGTTTGTCAATCCAGCTAGATAAAATAACTTCAATCTTCGATAGTTGAGTCTTCTGATGAAAACATAACTTCAACTAACTGTCATTAACAAATTTCATCTTTAATTCAGAAGTACCGCTAGTCTTACACGTTCCCCCTGAATTTAGGAATTCATAAGTTAACTAGTCTGTTGAAAGTTAATCCTTGAAGATAATAACGGATAACTAAGCTGTTGAACTCCAGTCTTCTGATGAGTTCCCCCTCAGCTTATGCATCCAGATTAAGTAGTCCTAACTCAGCTCTTAGAGTTGAGAACCTTGCTTCACTTAAAGGTTTAGTGAAAATATCAGCAATCTGATTGTCTGTATGAACATACTCAATCAAAACATTGCCTTTTTCCACATGATCTCTAATGAAATGATGCTTGATCTCAATATGTTTAGTCCTTGAATGACTTGTAGTGTTCTGAGTAAGTGAGATTGCACTAGTATTATCACAGTAGATTGGTATTCCACTGATCTTGATGTTGTAGTCTTCTAGTTGATGCTTCAACCAAAGTATTTGTGCACAACAAGCTCCAGCAGCTATATATTCAGCTTCAGCAGTAGATATAGAAACTGAGGTTTGCTTCTTACTCATCCATGAGATCAGACGACTACCTAAGAACTGACAGGCACCTGTTGTGCTCTTTCTGTCAATCTTGCAGCCAGCAAGGTCTGAGTCTGAATAGCCAATAAGCTCAAATCCAGATTCTCTAGGATACCATAATCCCAATTCTTGAGTGCCTTTAACATACTTCAATATCCTTTTGGCAGCTAAGAGATGAGATTCTTTGGGGTTTGATTGAAATCTTGCACAGACTCCAACAGAGTACATTATATCAGGTCTGCTTGCTGTTAGATACAACAATGAACCAATAATGCCTCTATATTTGGTTATGTCCACTGGTTTGCCATCTTCATCTTTATCCAAACGAAGACTTGTAGACATAGGAATTGTAGCAGTAGAGCTAGTTTCCATACCAAATTTCTTGAACAGATCTCTTGTGTATTTTGCTTGGCTGATGAATATTCCATCAGGCAACTGTCTGACTTGCAATCCAAGAAAATAATTGAGTTCACCCATCATGCTCATTTCAAACTTATTTTGCATCAGCTTGGAGAACTTATCACACATCTGTTGGTTAGTTGAACCAAAAATAATATCGTCCACATATATTTGCACAAGTAATATATGATCTTCCCATTCAATTGTAAACAAGGTCTTGTCTACCTTACCTTTTCGAAATCCTTTAATTAAAAGAAAATCAGATAGGGTATCATACCATGCTCTTGGGGCTTGTTTTAGTCCATAGAGAGCTTTCTTCAGACGATATACTTTGTCCTCTTCTTGATAGACTTCAAATCCAGGAGGTTGTTCAACATACACTTCTTCTTGCAATTCTCCATTGAGAAAAGCAGACTTCACATCCATCTGATAGACAGTGAAGTTCTTGTGAGCAGCATAGGCTAGAAACAGTCTGATTGCTTCAAGTCTTGCTACTGGTGCAAAAGTTTCATCAAAGTCAATTCCTTCTTCTTGACAATAACCCTTGGCCACTAGTCTTGCTTTGTTTCTGGTGACAACACCATCTTCATTCATTTTATTTCTGAATACCCACTTAGTGCCAATTACTCTTTGATGACTTGGTCTGGGAACTAAGTACCAGACTTCATTCCTTTCAAATTGATTTAACTCTTCTTGCATAGCTTCTATCCAGAAGGAATCATTGAGAGCTTCTTCAATTTGTTTGGGCTCTATTTGAGATAGAAATGTGACAAACATAGCATCTTGTGCAGCAGCTCTTCTTGTTTTCACTCTATCTAAAGGATCACCAATTACTAACTCTGGTGGGTGATCTTTGAGCCATCTCAGATCAGGTTGCAAATCTGAATGTTGTCCTCTGTCTTGATCTTGCAACACTACTGTTGGAGTTCCAGTAGTAGTCTGTTGAACAGTCTCTGGTCTGTCAGCTGTTAGCAACTCGTCTGTTAGACAATCAGCACTGTGATTTTGAACAGCACTTGAGTTAGCAGCTGAACTTAGATTAGGTAGTATGATGGGAACATATTCTTCATTTCTTCCAACGTCTAACTTCTGTAAATCAGCAGACAGGTCTTGATTAATACTTTGATTCTTTTCAGAAGATTGACTTGGCTCATCAAATACTACATGGATAGATTCTTCTATTAGTAATGTTCTTTTGTTAAAAACTCTATAAGCTTTACTAACAGATGAGTATCCTACAAAGACAGCTTCATCAGCCTTTTCTGCAAATGCAGTAAGGTGATTTTTCCCATTATTCAATACAAAACATTTACAACCAAAAATCTTAAAGTAATGAATGTTTGGCTTTCTGTTGTTCCAAACTTCATATGGAGTCTTGTTCTGATTTTTGTTGATCATACATCTGTTCTGGGTAAAGCATGCTGTATTTGTTGCTTCTGCCCAAAATCTTTGAGGCAGCTTAGCTTCAGCTATCATGGTTCTGACAGCTTCCTTTAGTGTTCTGTTTCTCCTTTCAGCAACACCATTCTGTTGAGGGGTTCTGGCAGCAGAGTACTCATGATGTATCCCTTTGATATTACAATACTCTTCAACAGTAGAGTTTGTGAACTCTGTCCCTCTATCTGATCTGATCTTTAATATTTTGATACTCTTCTCATTCTGGATCAGTTCCATCAGATTTGTAAGATGTTCCTTGGTCTCACTTTTCTTCTTCATGAAAATCACCCAAGTAAATCTTGAATAATCATCCACAACAGCTAGGCAGTATTTCTTTCCACCATTGCTGACTGGATCAATGGGTCCAAATAAGTCCATATGTAACAGTTCCAATATTCTTCCAGAAGATTGGTGCTTCTTTTCTTTGAAGGATGACTTGATTTGTTTACCCTTCTGACAGGCGTCACAGAGCTTGTCTTTGCTCATGACAGCTTTTGGAATCCCTTCTACCAAATCATTCTTGATTAATCTGTTTATGGTCTTGAAGTTTAAGTGATTCATTCTTTTGTGCCACAGCCAACTGACTTCACTTGGTGCAGATGCCACCAAACAAACACTTGAATTCTTATCAACAGAATTCCAGTCAACTATGTAGACATTCCCTTGTCGTCTTCCAGATAAAATTACCTTCTTTGTACCTATCTGTTCAACGTAGCACTTATCTGTTGAGAAGATGACTGAATATCCCTTGTCACAAAATTGACTTATGCTCAGCAGATTATATTTGAGGCCTTTAACATATGAGACGTCAGATATCTCTATGTTTCCTCTGATCAATCTTCCTTTAGCTTTAATCTTGCCTTCTTTGCTGTCTCCAAATGTGACACTTGGACCATCCACAGCAACTGCATCAGTCAGCTCATGTATGTTTCCACACATGTGCCTTGAACATCCACTGTCCAAGTACCAGATCTTCTCTACTTTACTCCTACTCCTAATCCTAACCTACAAAACAAAAATAAAATTGTTTTAGGTACCCTTATTGAGAGGGTCCTGGAGGATTAGTTCCACCTTTGACAACCCAAGATGTTGAAGTCTTAGGCTTCTTAGGTTTCTGAGTTTTAGGAGCATGAACAGTTTCATTTTTATCATAGTTATCAGATAAGTCATGTTGATGATCAGTATGATATGAATAATGTTCATAAGCAGGGTAAGATGCATGATATGCAGGATATGCATGCATTGGATGAGCAGGATATGGTGCATAGTAACTAGGAAATTGAGGTGCATGGTACATAGGATGATATGCAGCAGGTTGCACATAATATGACTCATTTCCATACCAAGCATTTTGATTTTTCTTGTTTTTATGCTTCTTTGGTTTACTAGGTGCTTGCTCTTTAACAGACGACTTAGTTTTCTCACTAGTCTGATTAGTTTTAACCTTATCAGAAGACTTCCTAGGACTCTTCTGTTTGGGTTTACTAGTCTGTTTTCCTACACTAGGCTCTTTGCTCTTTTTAGCCTTAGGAGATTTCTTCTCCTTTAACACTTTCTCAGATGAGGTAGGTTTAGAAGTTTGAACATACAGAATGACCTTACTATTGTCAGCAGATATGAATTTTTCAGTATGATTCAATTCTAATCTATCCTTTTCTAAAGGTGTCTCCTGTTTGCTAGATGTATGCATGGATGCAACAGTTGACTTATCATGAGACTCAATAACTTTCTCAAGTTCCATGATTTTTCCTTTGTAGACCTCACATTCAGCTTTCAGAGACTCATGTTCTTGCTCAAGCTGTTTATATTCAGCTGATTCCCTTGGCTTTTCGGCTAGGAGTTTCAGTGAACTATTTTGCTCTTTTAGCAGGATCATCTCTTCCTTAAGCTTTTTGTATGCTTCAGCAATACTGGTATTGTTAAGCATCATTTGTTCAAATGAATTAAATAATTCATCATTAAGAGGAGTTACCTCATCCTCAGAGTCATCAGATTCCTTTGCCATCAGGCACAGGAGAGCAGGTTTTTCTTCATCAGTAGATTCTTCATCAGACGAGTCTGAATCTGAATCAGAAGAATAGACAGCAGCTAGCTTTTCTGCTTCTGCCATCATTGCTTTCCCTTTCTGATACTTTCTTTCTTTTCTTACTTTCTTCTCCTCCTCAGTGTACTTTTCTGCTTTTGGATATGGGCAGTCTTTGATGAAGTGTCCCAATTTCCTGCAGTTGTAACACATTAGTTTTGATTTGTAATCATCTTTTTCTTGAGAAGAAAAGTTAGGTTTAGAAGTAGAAGCAGCATGATTGTATTTGTTTTTCATCTTTCTCTTATAGAACTTCTTGAAGTTGTTCATCAATAATGCTACATCTCCAGCAGTGTACTCCTTTTTGTTGAGTAGTGATGCTTCATCAGATGAGTCCACATCTTTGCTTTTGTAGGCTGGTCTTCTTGGATTTTCAGCAGCAACCAGGGCAGCTGTGGGACTTGAAGTTGAGGTTTCTTCAACACCCATTCTTGGCAGTTTATACTCATACGCCTTGAGTACTGAGAACAGCTCTGTAAGAGAAATCTTGCCCAGATCTCTTGATTCTTCCATGGCTGTCACCTTCATGTTGAACTTGGGAGGTAGAGCCTTCAGAACTCTGACGGTTATCTCCTTGTCTGTGAAGGTTTTTCCAAGCTTTAGAACTTCATTCAACGTCCTTGTGAACCTTGTATCCATCTGATCAATGGTTTCCGCAGACTTCATCTTGAAGTTATCCAGCTTTTCCAGAGCAACACTCAGCTGATGCTCCTTAATGGCGTCGTTTCCTTCGCTCATGTCACGAACCTTATCCCACATTTCCTTTGCAGTTTTGCAATGCTTGACTTTGTCAAACCTATCATTATCCAGGGCTTTGGTCATGATGAAACGGCCAACTTTGTCCAGATTGAACAGCTTTATTTCTTCGGCTGTCATCTCTGTTAAGTCTTTTTCCACCACCATTTGGGCTTCATCTACAATGATGGTCTTGGTGAATTTGAATGGACCTTTAATGATACATGTGTACATGTTGTCATTGTATGCAGCTAGGAAAATCTCCATTCTGATTTTCCAGTCCTCAAAGGACATACCAGCAATGTGGGGTACATGGCTGATACAATCCATTTTTCAAAAAGTTTTATATTTTCAAAAAGATGCTCTTTTGAAAAAGTTTTGAAAACCTTTGAAAAACACTTGGATCAAGCTCGTTGATCAGGCAGCTGATTCTAATGAACCACCTGCTCTGATACCACTTGTTGGTCCCAAGTGGTCAGAAGAGGTTTAGAGGGGGGGGGGGTGAATAAACCTCTTTAACAATTTTCTTCAAATTTTAACTTTAAAACTTCTCTCTTACTGAACAGACTAAGCTGATCAGATTAGTAAGTTGCAATTCTGTTCGCGAACAAATCTTTGAACAGTCTTGTTGACCACTCGTCTGATAGTTACTTAGCTGATTTTGCAGAAATCAGATTTAATACTTAGAGTACTTGCAGCGGATTTTCAAAGTGTTTTTCACAAGTAATCTTAGCAGTTTGAAAAGTGTTTCCTCAGTTTTATAAACTCCTTTTAATTCTTTTTCAAACAGTTAACTTAATGTGTTTTTATGCAATCAGAAAATATGCAAATTTAAAAGCTATGTAAAAACACAATCAATTTTTATAGTGGTTATATGGATTTGAATATCCTTTAGTCCACTCTTCCAAGTCACACAGATCTTGGGTTATACTATAATCACTAAGTTTACAGTATACTCTGCTTGCGTCGAACAACAAATGAAACGACCACAAGTTCGCAATAGGAAATCACACAGAAGACCTATTCTCTGAAGTTTGATCACTCACAAAGATGGATCACAACTCCGCACAACACTCTTGTTTACAAAATCACTCAGAAGATGTATTTTTCTTGATTCTTCAACTCTGCTTTCGTCAACAAATGACTCAGCTGATGAGTGAGCTGTTCTTGAGACTTAAAGAATTTTGCTTCGGATTTTTCTCTCAGAAAGTGTGTTGCTTCTCTTCTTCTTCGTCTCTTTCAGCTATTTATACTAGAGGATTGAAAAATGTCCGTTGAAGAGAGACAAGATTCAAATTCCTCGAGTACTGGTCCTTAAAATCCGCGAACGGCTCTTTTGCAGTCTGTCCGTACTATGAACAGTACTTTCTGCAGGCAGCATTAAATGCAGCATTAAATGCACTCGGCTGATGTGAAGTAACTCTTCAATTATTTGTCTTAAATAACCTCGTACTCCAGCATTTATTACACCAAGGGGCATTTATTACCGTTGGGAACACTTCATGATCTTCTTTACTTGGCTGACGAAAGTATACGTCTGATGGCGAACTCGGCTGATCTCAAACTTGAACAAATCTGATTTGAGTCGGCTGATCTTCACTAATCTGATAACTTTACTTCAGCAGATCAAAAGTCTTGGACCTTGAACTTTGACTCTTCTGATGTCTTCATGTACTTAGTCAAAATTCCTTGATAAGTTTATCAGCTAAGTTACTCCATACTTAGCCAATTCTTGAAGTTTTGGAATCATTCAAAACCTCCCTTATCAAATTATCTTCAGTGCCTTCATCTTCATCCTTATCCAACAAACAAGAAAAAAACGTATGTCATATAAAATAGACCGATTTACCCCTGATTTAGATAATAATTGACTTTGACAATTTTGCAAATTGACCCCTATATATTTCGATTTTATGAATTGAATTATTTATATGAAAGACGGTTTTTTTAGAAGCAAAATAATTAAAATCGTAAAATCGCAAAATATAGGGATCAATTTGCAAAATTGTCAAAGTCAATTATTACCAAGAGCGGGGGTAGAGCGGTCTTTCTAATATGACATGCGTTTTTTTTTTTGTTTTTTTATAACCAAAATAATTCAATTCGTAAAATCGCAAAATATAGGGGTCAATTTGCAAAATTGTCAAAGTAAATTATTATCAAAATTGGGGGTAAAGAGGTCGTTTTTATTTGAGAGGCGGATTTTTTTTGTTTTGTTTTTCTAGAAGCAAAATAATTCGATTCGTAAAATCGAAAATTATAGGGATCAATTTGCAAAATTGTCAAAGTCAATTATTATCAAAAGAGGGGGTAAAGCGGTCTTTTTTATATGACAGGAGGTTTTTTATTTGTTTTTTAAAATCAAAATAATTCAATTCGTAAAATCGCAAAACATAGGGGTCAATTTGCAAAATTGTCAAAGTCAATTATTATCAATATTGGGGGTAAAGCGGTCTTTTTTATATTAGAGGCGTTTTTATTTTTTAGAAGCAAAATAATTCAATTCGTAAAATCGAAAAACATAGGGGTCAATTTGCAAAATTGTCAATGTCAATTATTATCAAAATTGGGGGTAAAGCGGTCTTTTTTATATGACAGGAGGTTTTTTATTTATTTTTTTCGAAAACAAAATAATTCAATTCGTAAAATCGCAAAGCATAGGGGTCAATTTGCAAAATTATAAAGTCAATTATTATCAAAATTGGGGGTAAAGTTGTCTTTTTTATATTAGAGGCATTTTTATTTTTATTTTTTAGAAGCAAAATAATTCAATTCATAAAATCGAAAAACATAGGGGTCAATTTTCAAAATTATCAAAGTCAATTATTATCAAAATTTGGGGTAAATCGGTCTTTTTTATATGACAGAAGGTTTTTTGTTTTTTTTTGTTTTTTTAGAGGCAAAATAATTCAATTCGTAAAATCGCAAAACATATGCAAAATAATTCAATTCGTAAAATCGCAAAACATATGGGTCAATTTGCAAAATTGTCAAAGTCAATTATTATCAAAATTGAGGGTAAAACGGTCTTTTTATATTAGAGGCGTTTTTATTTTTATTTTTTAGAAGCAAAATAATTCAATTCTTAAAATAAAAAAATATAAGGGTCAATTTGCAAAATTGTCAAAGTCAATTATTATCAAAATTGGGGGTAAAGCGGTCTTTTTTATATGACATGCGGTTTTTTGTTTTTTTTTGTTTTGTTTTTTTAGAAGCAAAATAATTCAATTCATAAAATCGTAAAATATAGGGGTCAATTTACAAAATTGTCAAAGTCAATTATTATAAAAATTGGGGTAAAACGGTCTTTTTTATATAAGAGGCGTTTGTTTTTATTTTTTAGAAGCAAAATAATTCAGTTCCTAAAATCGAAAAACATAGGGGTCAATTTGCAAAATTATCAAAGTCAATAATTATCAAAATTGGGGGTAAAGCGGTCTTTTTATATGAAAGGCGGTTTTTTTATATTTTTTTTGAAGCAAAATAATTCAATTTGTAAAATCGCGGAACATTGGGGTCAATTTGCAAAATTATCAAACTCAATTATTATCAAATTTGGGGGTAACGAGGTCTTTTTATATGAAACGATGTGGCCTTTATATTTTGTAGAAGCAAAATAATTCAATCCGTAAAATCCCGGAACATAGGGGTCAATTTGCAAAATTGTCAAACTCAATTATTATCAAATTTGGGGGTAACGAGGTCTTTTTATATGAAACGAGGTGGCCTTTATATTTTTTAGAAGCAAAATAATTCAATCCGTAAAAACGCGGAACATAGGGGTCAATTTGCAAAATTGTCAAACTCAATTATTATCAAATTTGGGGGTAACGAGGTCTTTTTATATGAAAGGAGGTTTTTTTATATTTTTTTAGAAACTAAATAATTAAATTCGTAAAATCGCGGAACATTGGGGTCAATTTGCAAAATTGTCAAACTCAATTAATAATATGGGGGTAAAGTGGTATATATACTAGTCAATTTTTTTATTTATTTAATTAAAAGGATAAATTAGGTATATTGTAAATTAATTAAAATCAATAGTTACCAATTGACTTTGACCAAGTTACCTAATCAACGGTCCAGATTAATCTGAGCCAAATGAACGGCCTGATTAACCTTTCCGCATATGAGGGCGTAACTCGGGCGCCCACACCCTAGAAAAATCCAGAATAGAATATAATAGATAATTACATCTTTTAGTTATGTAACTATTGCATAGACTAGAGGCAATAAATGATGAATATTGTATTTAAGTCCTATAAATATAGGGGTTTAAATAGAAACCGATCAATTTGCCGTACCATCCATATAGCGATTGCACAAAATAAAATTCTCCTCTAAATAAAATTCTCCTCTGGCAAACCAAACCAGATCAAAGAATATTTCGAATAAAATAAAAAACAGAGCACTACATTCGGTTTGATATTTCATTTGGACAAATAATGAACTGAAATTTTGATGGATTTCAATTTTGTTCAGACTGAATGAACACCCTTATTGGTCAATAGCAATTCATTCAGACCAAAATATGTTCATAGAATTCTAAAACTGTCATTACATAATCATACATTAATCTTGAATCTTGGCTATGCAGTTTATTCATTTTTCATTATAAATCCACATGCATCATCAATCAAATCTCATGAAATTATAGTAGACTTAAAAAACTCAATCAGCCCATCCAAATTCGAATACGAATCTCCCCCTTCGGATATTGTCTTCTTAGCCAATGTCGCCATCAAACGAGCCCTTTCCAAGAACTCGTCCCTCCTCACCTCCATAATCTCCCTAACCATTTTTTCAATCAAATTTCTATCACAAGTATCCTTTATGTCAAATCCCATCTTCCATACCTCACTTATAAACCTACTATTCGTCGTTTGATCAGCAAAAGAAGCCCAACAAAGCATAGGAATCCCAATACAAATACTCTCCAAAGTCGAATTCCATCCACTATGAGTGAAACAAACACCAATAGCTCGATGTACCAAAACCTCTCTTTGTGGCACCCATTCCAACATATAACCTCTAGCCTTCGTACCCTCATCTAGCTCAACTGGAACCTCATTTCCGTCATTTTCTATAATCGAATCAGGCCTGATGACCCATAAGAATCTCTGCCCACTATTCACCAAGCCATACCAAAACTCCAAGAGTTCATCCTTTGTTAGTAATGTAACACTCCCAAAGTTCACATATATGACAGAGTTTTCGGGGTGAGAATCAAGCCAAGCCATGCAACTTCGATCTTCTTCCCAAAAACTACTTGAATGGTTTGATGATTCGATTCCTTTCAGTTCTAATCGGGCCTTCAAATGTGCGTGGAGGGGGCCAATGGAATACAAATTGGGAATGTGTTTTCGTATTTGATCAAGAATAGGACCTTCTTAATCTTCAAATGTGTTGAGTACGAGTGCTTTGGCTTTTAGTTGTTCGTTTTGTTTCTGTTTCGATGGTCTGGAAACCTGGATCGTTTATGTCGTATACACGACAGAATCCCCCAATGTCGCGTCGCCTGATAAGTCCTTCCATTCCTGGTATGCTTGTGACCATCAAATCCATTTCTTTTCTTTTCCAATATGTCATTTTATCTTCATCTTTCCCTGTTTTAATCAAACACATACAACTTAAGATGAAAAATTTCTTTAGCTCAAATCTGGTTAATTTGACCAATCCTACATAAACATTAGACAAGTGTATTGTAGTTTGATAGAGTGAAGGATAAATTTGTACAGCAAGGATCAATTTTGGAAATATCCACTGAGATGAGAAAAGTAACAATTTTTTGTTACGATTCTGATTTTATTATGTTACCATAGTTATTAGGATTATTTTCTTTTAGTTATTCTATTTCTATAGGAGTCTATTTCCATATTTATCTAGTTGTTTAGTGTTTGAGTTCTATATAAGCACTCATTGTATTCTTTTCATAGTTATGGAATAAATACAAGTTTATGGTTTCTCTACCTTAAGTGAGATTGTGGTCCATCTTACGTCCCCTAAAGTAAGATTATGGTCCTTCTTACGTCCATTAAAGTAAGAAAGAACAATGGTGCCAGAAGATCGTATCAATTGGTATCAGAGCGGGTTGAGATCACATCAACGCTTCGCTCATAAACTGTTGGTCCCAAGTGGTCAGATGAGGTCTAGAGGGGGGGGGGGGGGGGAGGAGTGAATAGACCTCTGAAAATTTTTAGACTTAAAAAATTTTCAGTGTTCTGTCAGCAGACTAAGCTGATGAAGAACAGTAAGATGACTATGCTGATCGTGAACAAAACTTGAACAGCAGAGTGACCACTCTTCTTACAACTTACTTAGCTGTTTTTCAGCAAAATAGTTTTATCAAGAGTATACTTGCAGCGGATGTTTGAAAGTGTTTTTCACAAGTAGACTAAGTCCTCAAAAAGATTTTATCCCCAGTTTTAAAACTCCTTTTAAAATCTTTTAACAATTCAAAGTGTAAACTTATGCAATTTAAAATATGCAAGAAAACTTAAATGCAAGATTAACACCAAGAATTATAGTGGTTATATGGATAAAAATCCTTTAGTCCACTCTTCCAGATCACTTAGATTCTGGGTTATACTATAAACACACAGTTTACAATATTTCTCCACTTATACCTAAACAACAAATGAGAAGGCCGTAAGCTCACAACAGGAAATCACTCAGAAATCCTATCCTCTGAAGTTAAATCACTCACAAAGACGGATTTAAACTTCGCACAACACTCAGCTAATACAAGTTCACTCAGATTGTATTTTTCTGTTTTCTTCAACTGGGTTTCTGTCAACAGATGACTTCCACCAGACGAGTGAGCTGTTCAAGCTTCTTGAGACTTAGACAAATTTTCTGCTTCAAAACGAAATCTCAGAATGTTGTTGTGTGTGTCTCTCTTCGAACTCAGCTCTATTTATACTTGGATTTGAAAATATGACCGTTGAAGGAAATCAAATCTCAAACCATAGCCTTAGCCCGATTCAGAACGGTTCCCTGCTACAGTACCTTTTCTGCTGTACTTTCCTGTAGCTGCATTAAATGCACTCTGCTGATCCGAGAATATTCTTCAATCATTTGTCATTACTACCCTTCTCTTGCAGCATTTATTACACCAGGTGCATTTATTACCGTTGAACTAATCTCTTGATCTATTCTACTCTGCTGATCGAAGCAACTCTGCTGATAGATACTCTGTTGATCAAATACTGAACTAATCTGATTTGAGTCAGCTGATGACCTACCCTTCTGTTCGCTGTTTCAGCACGAGATCAGTAGTCTTCTGGGCTTTGAACTTTGAACTCTTCGGATGTCTTCTTTACTTGTTCAAAATTCTTCTAAGGGGACTAAGCTTTTCATACTTAGCTGATTTTGACGTTTTGGATATCATCAAAACCTTCCCTTATCTTCTTAACTTCTTTGCACTCCATCTTCATCTTCATCCAACAATTTCCCCGTTTTTTATGATGACAAAACTTCAGCTAAGTACCTGTACCTAAACTAAAGTTTTGATCCTCAAAAATTTCTGAGATAGAAATAGTCTATTGGATTTCAAACTTGAACTTTTTATAGATTCTGAAAGGATTACATGTTACAAGTTTAATCAGATAAAATGTGCAAAAATAAAAGATTACAAGGATTTCAATATAAGTAACCTAGACTAAACTAGTCTACTGTCTTGTCTTCTGCTTCCTTGTTTTCTTCTTCTTCTTCCGCAGGTTTGGAAGTCTCAGCTTCCAACACCTCAAAGAATTTCTGTTTTAACAGCTCTAACTTCTTCTTTTTAGCATCAGGATCAAGTTGTTCTTCAGCTGAATCCTTAGCAGCAGCTATCTCTTTGTCAGACTTAGCTTTTGCTTCAGCTTCACCTTCTTCTTCTGTGATCTTCTCATCTGTTGGTCTGCTTGTGCCTTCATTTTCTTCATTAGCATTCTCATCTTCAGCAGATTCCTCCAACACTTCAGTTCCTTCCAATTCAGCATTTTCTTCTTCATCAGAAGGTACCTTATTTTCCCTAAGTACCCTATCTTCCCCTTTTTTGTCATCATCAGCAGGGTTGATTGGATATTTTGGCAAGACTGGTGTGATCTGAAGGGAATCACAGAGAAGCTTGATGTTCTCTTCCATAGCATCCAGTTGAGCTTGTTGTCTTAGTTGATTGGCTTCAAATGCTTCCATTCTATTTAACACAACTTCTCCTTGGTCACCAAATTGAATCTGAGTTGCAAGTAACAGATCAGCAGATGCCTTGAAGTCCTTGGTCATATTGATTAACACTTCATCTTCAGCCTGAATAGCCATCTCAACTGTTTCTGTAATCTGTCTCCAACCAGCAGCTGTACTTTGAGTTCTTCTTCTGAGTACATCCATATCTTGACAGATAGATTTGACATTCTGAGCAGTATCTTCTATCAGATAGGTTGGAACAGCAGCAGCTTTCTGAGTTGGTTGACTTACAGCAGTCAACAGATTTGCAGTTAACTTCTCTTCCATTTCCTTCATTGATTTTGAAATCATTTGTTGAATAGAATCCAACAGAGATGTTTGCTGTAAGTTCTGAGAAGTAGAAGCAACTTCAGATGGAATTGGAGGTAAGGCAAGAATTGCCTCTTCAGTAATCTGATCTACTGCAGGAGTTGATTCTTCAGTTATCTGATCTGCTGGACCAGAAGCAGGGTCTTCTTTCTTGGTCTCATCAGCTTGACTAGGAGTGCTTTCCTTCTCCTTAGTCTGATCATTTTGCTCAGCAGTAGCCTTCTTTTCAGTAATCTGATCAGCTTGATTTTGAGTGGTTTCTTTTTCCTTTGCTTGATCAGCTGGTTCAGATTTGTCATCCTTTTCTTTGGATTGATCAGCAGGGTCAGAATTTCCTTCTGTTTCTTTAGTTTTATCTTCAGGAACAGATGTGTCTTCTTTCTCCTTATTCTGATCAGCAGGTGGTTTTTGAACCTTCTTGACAGTAGCAACTGTCCGCATTAAACCTGCATTATCCACAACAGATCTGTGAGAAATCCAAGTAAAATCATCAAGAGGAATGAACGTGCTTGTTGGATTCTCAGGTAACTCTTCATATGGCCTAATAGTAGGGCCATAGACAATCTGCTTCAGACTGGGAAGGTGAATCATGGAGCTTGGTTGTCCCCTCATTTTCCTAGTCTTCTTGGCCCATGTTTCCATTGTCTGGGGAAACTGCCAACTTAATTGATCTTTCCTTGAGGTCTTCATCTTCAGCAAACTCCTCAGGAACAGATTCATAAAGTTTCTTTGCTTTAGCTTTGACAACTTGACTGATCCTCAGTCTTAACTTATCCAAAAAGAACTCTGAGTCTAATGCTTGAGTAAGAGAGCCTGTCTCAAGCCACTTTAGCACCCAGGCTTCTTCATCAGCAAAGGCTTTCCAGCTTGCAATTTGATCTTTGCTCTTTGTCAGACGATAGTCTCTCCACCTGTTATATCTGATCTTTTCCTTGTTGAACATCGTCAGACGAGTGATCCTTGCATTCTCAGCATCTAACCTTTTGATGAACTCTTCAAAAGCATCAGGGTCTTCTCTGACAATCTCCAATGCCAGTTTGACCTCTTATCTTCTTTTAGGTTTTATTGCTGGAGTAGGCATGACTGGTTTAGGCTTGGTGGGATCTCTCTGTTCACAAATCACAATGTCACCAGTATGCTTAGGACCATGTGAGTCCTTAGTACTTGCTTCAATAGCAGCAGCCAACTCTGCTGCCTCAACATCATCCCTTTGCTCTTGAGTCATTTTAGTGGCCTCTTCTGCCAGTCTCTTGAGTTCAAGTGCCTTAAGGCGATCTTCCTCAGCCTTTTCTTCTGCCTTTCTTTTCCTTTCTGCTTCATCTAATCTTTTCTTTTCGGCAGCAGTGACATAAGGAATTGTAATTTTGCCAGTCCTTCTCTTCTTAGATTCAGGACTCTCAATAGTTTGAAGTAGAGTGGCAGCAACTGGAGTAGGGTGCAAAAGGAGTACATCTCCTTCACTTGTTGTGCCAGTCTGCTGTTCTTTTTCACTTTCAGCAGACACTCCCACAGATGAGTCTCCAGCAGGTTCAGCAGCAGGTTCTTCAATGTTGGCAGGTCTCTCTGCTGATGCTGGTGTTTCTCTCACTGTTTCTGTTGGTTCTTCAGAGAATGTAACCTTTCTTTTTGCTCTTGACTTAGTAATTTTCCTTGAAGGTTCAGGTTTAGGAGGTCCTCTTGTAGCACTCCTTGTCCTCATTCTCTTTTTGGTTTGAACAGGGACATCTTCCTCAGATTCTGTCCTTTCTGGAGATGATCCAGTCTCCATTTGCTCAATTTCTTTGGTGAAGTCATCAATTACCTTTTCAGGAATGACAACTTCAGACTGTGCTGATCCAGCTTTAACAGTAGTGGTTACTGTTTGATCAGCAGACCTACTAGTCTGACCTTCCTTCTTGCTCTTCTTAGAAGGGGCCTTTTCAGTTTTTGCAGCAGCCTTGCTTTTAGAAGTAACCACACTTCTAACGGGCTCATACAGTTTGAACTCCTTGCCAGCATGAGTGGGCTTCCCACCACCCATTGGGCATCTTAAACTAGCGAACAGATGACTGAGTAATATGGCATAGTTTGTCTTCTTGTCACTTAACATATCATAGACATGAACTGCCCAGTTAACCTTCATCCCATAGTAGATACAAATCATGGTGTAATACCTCCTTCTGGGAAAGCCATCCAGTGAACTTGTACTACAATCCAGTACCTTTGCAATGATATCTACGAATCTCTGAAACTCATCCTTCAGTTGAGTCTTCATCAGAGACCCAGACATCTCCTCTCCCTCTTTTGCACAAACCAACCAAAATTCCTCTTCTTTTGCAGACCCAAGGTCTGTTACATCTCCTCCCTCATTTTTCAACCCATACACCTCACTTAACACGGCCGCAAAGATACAAATCTTCTTGCCCCCAATAGTGGCAGTAGTATCATCTTCATTGAATTCTCTGGTGTTGTAGAAGTGTTCTACATCCTCCAGATAAACTCTATCTTCATGAGCCTCTAAGACGGGTACCAGTGATGCTTCTTTAATTTTCTCCATAATTTCTCTCATCAGATCAGTACCGGTTGCAAAGAATTTGTCGTAGTTCAGGTATCTTCCTTCAGCGATTGCCATTTTCGTGAGTTGAGTGAAGAAAATCTGTAGAAAACAGAGAGCTAGAAAACAGGTAGCTTGGAGAGTTAGAGAATTTGAGAGTTTTGTGTGCGTAAGACGACTGGTTTGTTCAGATCGGATTTAATACGTTTCCTTAGGTTTTGGTTATCGTGATTAATTTGATACGTAGGATTGATCTGACAGTTTCAAATCGTGCGGGTGAGAATTGCGGATTTCAATTTTATTATTTTATTGTCAGACGGGCGGGAAACTCTATCGACACCTATCTGTTACTTATAAAAGCGTGTTTCTTAAGATACGATTTATAAGCATGCTTATATAAGATATCAGATGAGTAGAGTTTAACTTATCTGACAGACGAGTGATCTGTTATCTGTTATTACTAGAGAAAGCCAATAGCTAGTAATCTTCCTTTGTTGTTTGTCAATCCAGCAAGATAATTTATTCTTCTATCTTCAAGAATTAAGAACAGATATTCTGATAACATAACTTCAACTAACTGTCATTAACAAATTTCATCTTTTAATCAGCAGTACCGCTAGTCTTACACGTTCCCCCTGATTTTAAGAATTCATAAGTTAACTAGTCTGTTGAGAGTTAATCCTTGAATATGATAACGGATGACTGTGCTGATGAACTTCAGTCTTCTGATAAGTTCCCCTCAGCTTATGCATCCAAATTAAGTAGTCCCAGCTCAGCTCTTAGAGTTGAGAACCTTACTTCACTTAAAGGTTTAGTGAAAATGTCAGCAATCTGATTGTCAGTATGAACATACTCAATCATTACATTCCCTTTTTCCACATGATCTCCGATGAAGTGATGCTTGATCTCAATATGTTTAGTCCTTGAATGACTTGTAGTATTTTGAGTAAGTGAGATTGCACTTGTGTTGTCACAGTAGATTGGAATTCCACTGATCTTGATATTGTAGTCTTCTAGTTGATGCTTCAACCAAAGTATCTGTGCACAGCAAGCTCCAGCAGCTATATATTCCGCTTCAGCAGTAGATATAGAGACTGAAGTCTGTTTCTTACTCATCCATGAGATCAGACGACTACCCAAAAATTGACAAACCTGTTGTGCTTTTCCTATCAATTTTGCAGCCAGCAAGGTCTGAATCTGAATATCCAATAAGCTCAAATCCAGATTCTCTAGGGTACCACAATCCCAATTCTTGAGTGCCCTTAATATATTTTAATATCCTCTTGGCAGCTAAGAGATGAGATTCCTTGGGATTTGATTGAAATCTTGCACAAACCCCAACTGAGTACATGATATCAGGTCTACTTGCCGTTAGATATAACAGTGACCCAATAATGCCTCTGTATTTGGTTATGTCCACTGATTTGCCATCTTCATCTTTATCCAACCGAAAACTAGTAGACATAGGAACTGTAGCAGTAGAGCTAGTTTCCATACCAAATTTCTTAAACATATCTCTTATGTATTTTGCTTGATTGATGAATATTCCATCAGGCAACTGTCTAACTTGAAAGCCAAGAAAATAATTTAGTTCACCAATCATGCTCATTTCAAACTTATTCTGCATGAGCTTGGAGAACTTGTCACACATCTGTTGGTTAGTTGAACCAAAAATAATATCGTCTACATATATTTGCACAATTAATATATGATTTTCCCATTCAATTGTGAACAAAGTCTTGTCTACCTTACCTTTACGAAATCCTTTAATTAAAAGAAAATCAGATAGGGTATCATACCATGCTCTTGGAGCCTGTTTCAGTCCATAGAGGGCTTTCTTTAGACGATACACCTTGTCTTCCTGTTGATAAGCTTCAAATCCAGGTGGTTGTTCAACATACACTTCTTCTTGCAATTCTCCATTGAGAAATGCTGACTTCACATCCATCTGATAGACAGTGAAGTTCTTATAAGCAGCATAGGCTAGAAATAGTTTGATTGCTTCAAGTCTTGCTACTGGTGCAAATGTTTCATCAAAGTCAATGCCTTCTTCTTGACAATAACCTTTGGCCACTAATCTTGCTTTATTTCTGGTGACAACACCATCTTCATTCATCTTATTTCTGAAAACCCATTTAGTGCCAATTACTCTTTGATGACTTGGTCTAGGAACTAAGTACCAGACTTCATTCCTTTCAAATTGATTTAACTCTTCTTGCATAGCTTCAGTCCAGAAGGAATCACTGAGAGCTTCTTCAACTTGTTTGGGCTCTATTTGAGATAGAAAGGTGACAAACATAGCATCTTGTGCAGCAGCTCTTCTTGTTTTCAATCTGTCTAAAGGATCACCAATCACTAACTCTGGTGGGTGATTTCTGAGCCATCTAAGATCAGGTTGCAGGTCTGGATGTTGTCCTCTGTTTTGATCTTGCAACACTACTGTTGGAGTTCCAGTAGTAGTCTGTTGAACATTTGTAGTCTGTTGAACATCCTCTGGTCCGTCAGCTGTTTGCAACTAGTCTGTTAGACAATCAGCACTGTGATTTTGAACAGCACTTGAGTTAGCAGCTGAATTGAGATTAGGTAGTATGATGGGAACATATTCTTCATTCTTTCCAATATCTAACTTTTGTAAATCAGTAGACAGATCTTGATTAGTGATTTGATTCTTTTCAGAAGATTGACTTGGTTCATCAAATACTTCATGGATAGATTCTTCTATTAGCAACGTTCTTTTGTTAAAAACTCTATAAGCTTTACTAACAGTAGAGTATCCTACAAAAACAACTTCATCAGCCTTTTCTGCAAATGCAGTAAGGTGATTTTTCCCATTATTTAACACAAAGCATTTACAACCAAAAATTTTAAAGTAATGAATGTTTGGCTTCCTGTTGTTCCAAACTTCATATGGAGTCTTGTTCTGATTTTTGTTGATCATGCATCTGTTCTGGGTAAAGCAGGCTGTATTATTGCTTCTGCCCAAAATCTTTGTGGCAGCTTAGCTTCAGCTATCATGGTTCTGACAGCTTCTTTTAGTGTTATGTTTCTCCTTTCAGCAACACCATTCTGTTGAGGGGTTCTAGCAGCTGAATACTCATGATGTATTCCTTTGATATTACAGTACTCTTCAACAGTAGAGTTTGTAAACTCTGTCCCTCTATCTGATCTGATCTTCAATATTTTTATGCTGTTCTCATTCTGGATCAGTTCCATCAGATTGGTAAGATGTTCCTTGGTTTCACTTTTCTTTGTCATGAGTATCACCCAAGTATATCTTGAATAGTCATCCACAACAGCTAGGCAGTATTTCTTTCCACCAATGCTGACTGGATCAATGGGTCCAAATAAGTCCATATGTAGCAGCTCCAAGATTCTTTCAGAAGATTGGTGCTTCTTGCTTTTGAATGATGACTTGATTTGTTTCCCTTTCTGACATGCGTCACAGAGCTTATCTTTGCTCATGACTGTTTTTGGAATCCCTTCTACCAGATCATTCTTTATCAATCTGTTGATGGTCTTGAAGTTTAAATGATTCTTCCTTTTGTGCCACAGCCAACTAACTTCACTTGGTGTTGATGCCACCAAACAAATACTTGAATTCTTGTCAGCAGAATTCCAGTCGACTATGTAGACATTCCCTTGTCTTCTTCCAGATAAAATTACTTTCTTTGTATCAATTTGTTCAACATAGCACTTATCTGTTGAGAAGATGACTGAATATCCTTTGTCACAAAATTGACTTATGCTCAGCAGGTTGTACTTTAGGCCTTTAACATATGAGACGTCAGATATCTCTATGTTTCCTTTGATTATTCTTCTTTTAGCTACAATCTTGCCTTCTTTGCTGTCTCCAAAAGTAACCTTTGGACCATCCACAACAACTGCATCAGTCAGCTCATGTATGCTTCCACACATGTGCCTTGAACAACCACTGTCCAAGTACCAAATCTTCTCTACTTTACTCCTACTCCTAATCCTAACCTACAAAACAAAAAAAAATTGTTTTAGGTACCCTTATTGAGAGGGTCCTGAAGGATTAGTTCCACCTTTGACAACTCAAGATGTTGATGTCTTAGGCTTCTTAGGCTTCTGAGTTTTGACAGGAGCATGAACAGTTTTATCTTTATCATAATTAACAGATAAGTCATGTTGATGATCATTATGATAAGAATAGTGTTCATAAGCAGGGTAAGGTGCATGATAAGCAGGATATGCATGCATTGGATGAGCAGGGTAAGGTGCATAGTAAGTTGGAAATTGAGGTGCATGATACATAGGAGGATATGCAGCAGGTTGCACATAATAAGACTCATTTCCATACCAAGCATTTTGATTTTTCTTATTCTTATGCTTCTTTGGTTTACTAGATGCTTGCTCATTAACAGATGACTTAGTTTTTACACTAATCTGATTCAGTTTAGCTTTATCAGCAGGCTTCTTAGGACTCTGTTGTTTGGGCTTACTAGTCTGTTTTCCTATACTAGGCTCTTTGCTCTTTTTAGCCTTAGGAGATTTCTTCTCCTTTACCACTTTCTCAGGTGAAGCAGGTCTAGCAGTTTGAACATACGGAATGACCTTACTATTGTCAGCAGATATAAATTTCTCAGTATAGTTCAATTTTTGCTTATCCTGTTCTAAAGGCATCTTCTGTTTA
Source organism: Penstemon eatonii (assembly GCA_038501285.1). Taxonomy (NCBI): domain Eukaryota; kingdom Viridiplantae; phylum Streptophyta; class Magnoliopsida; order Lamiales; family Plantaginaceae; genus Penstemon; species Penstemon eatonii. The sequence continues at coordinate 8,588,290 of CM076710.1, forward strand.
CTAGACATATGAGTGGATGCAACAGATGATTTCTCATGAGACTCAATAACTTTTTCAAGTTCCATGATTTTTCCTTTATAAACTTCACATTCAGCTTTCAGAGATTCATGTTCTTGCTCAAGCTGTTTATATTCAGCTGATTTTCTTGGCTTTTCAGCTGTGAGTTTCAGTGAGCTATTTTGCTCTTTTAGCAATATCATCTCTTCCTTAAGCTTTTTATATGCTTCAGCAATACCAGTATTGTTAAGCATCATTTGTACAAATGAATTAAATAATTCATTGTCAAGAGGAGTTACCTCATCCTCGGAGTCATCAGATTCCTTGGCCATCAGGCAATGGAGAGCATGTTTTTCTTCATCAGAAGATTCTTCATCAGATGTGTTTGAATCTGAATCAGATGAGTAGACAGCAGCCAGCTTTTCTGCTTCAGCCATCATTGCCTTGCCTCTCTGATGATTGCTTTCTTTTCTGATTTTCTTTTCTTCTTCAGTGTATTTTTCTGCTTTTGGATATGGACAGTCTTTGATGAAGTGTCCCAATTTCCTGCAGTTATAACACATTAGTTTGGCTTTATAATCCTCTTTATCTTGAGAAGAAAAGTTAGGTTTAGAAGTAGAAGCATTGTTGTATTTGTTCTTCATTTTTCTCTTGTAGAACTTCTTGAAATTGTTCATCAGCAATGCAACATCTCCAGCTGTGCACTCCTTTTTGTTGAGTAGTGTGGCTTCATCAGATGAGTCCACTTCTTTAATTTTCTGTGCTGGTCTTCTGGGATTTTCAGCAGCAACCAGGGCAGCTGTGGGTCCTGAAGTTGAGGTTTCTTCAATTCCCATTCTAGGCAGTTTATACTCATACGCTTTGAGTACTGAGAACAGCTCTGTAAGAGAGATTTTTCCCAAATCTCTTGATTCTTCCATTGCTGTCACCTTCATGTTAAATTTTGGAGGTAAAGCCTTCAGCACTCTGATTGTTATCTCCTTGTCCGTGAAGGTTTTTCCAAGCTTTAAGACTTCATTCAATGTTCTGGTGAACCTGGTATCCATCTGATCAATGGTCTCTCCAGATTTCATCTTGAAATTGTCCAGCTTTTCCAGAGCAACACTCAGCTGATGCTCTTTAATGGCGTCATTTCCTTCGCTCATATCTCTTACTTTATCCCACATTTCTTTTGCAGTTTTGCAATGTTTGACCTTGTCAAACCGATCATTATCTAGGGCTTTAGTCATGATGAATCTTCCAACCTTATCCAGATTGAAAAGCTTTATTTCTTCTGGAGTCATCTCATGAAGATCTTTTTCCACCACGGTATCAACTTCATTTATCTTTATCGTCTTGGTGAATCTGAATGGACCTTTTATGATACATGTATACATGTTATCATTACAAGCAGCTAGGAAAATCTCCATTCAGATTTTCCAGTCTTCAAACGACATACCAGCAATGTGGGGAACATAGCTGATACAATCCATTTTTTCAAAAAGTTTTTGTTTTTCAAAAAGATGCTCTTTTGAAAAGTTTTGAAAAACCTTTGAAAAACACTTGGATCAAGCTAGTTGATCAGGCAGCTGATTCCAATGAACCACCTGCTCTGATACCACTTGTTGGTCCCAAGTGGTCAGATGAGGTCTAGAGGGGGGGGGGTGAATAGACCTCTGAAAATTTTTAGACTTAAAAACTTTTCAGTGTTCTGTCAGCAGACTAAGCTGATGAAGAACAGTAAGATGACTATGCTGATCGTGAACAAAACTTGAACAGCAGAGTGACCACTCTTCTTACAACTTACTTAGCTGTTTTTCAGCAAAACAGTTTTATCAAGAGTATACTTGCAGCGGATGTTTGAAAGTGTTTTTCACAAGTAGACTAAGTCCTCAAAAAGATTTTATCCCCAGTTTTAAAACTCCTTTTAAAATCTTTTAACAATTCAAAGTGTAAACTTATGCAATTTAAAATATGCAAGAAAACTTAAATGCAAGATTAACACCAAGAATTTTTATAGTGGTTATATGGATAGAAATCCTTTAGTCCACTCTTCCAGATCACTTAGATTCTGAGTTATACTATAAACACAAAGTTTACAATATTTCTCCACTTATACCTAAACAACAAATGAGAAGGCTATAAGCTCACAACAGGAAATCACTCAGAAATCCTATCCTCTGAAGTTATATCACTCACAAAGACGAATTTAAACTTCGCACAACACTCAGCTAATACAAGTTCACTCAGATTGTATTTTTCTGTTTTCTTCAACTGGGTTTCTGTCAACAGATGACTTCCACCAGACGAGTGAGCTGTTCGAGCTTCTTGAGACTTAGACAAATTTTCTGCTTCAAAACGAAATCTCAGAATGTTGTTGTGTGTGTCTCTCTTCGAACTCAGCTCTATTTATACTTGGATTTGAAAATATGACCGTTGATGGATATCAAATCTCAAATCCATAGCCTTAGCCCGATTCAGAACGGCTCCCTACTACAATACCTTTTCTGCTGTACTTTCCTGTAGCTGCATTAAATGCACTCTGCTGATCCGAGAATATTCTTCAATCATTTGTCATTACTACCCTTCTCTTGCAGCATTTATTACACCAGGTGCATTTATTACCGTTGAACTAATCTCTTGATCTATTCTACTCTGCTGATCGAAGCAACTCTGCTGATAGATACTCTGTTGATCAAATACTGAACTAATCTGATTTGAGTCAGCTGATGACCTACCCTTCTGTTCGCTGTTTCAGCACGAGATCAGTAGTCTTCTGGGCTTTGAACTTGAACTCTTCGGATGTCTTCTTTACTTGTTCAAAATTCTTCTAAGGGGACTAAGCTTTTCATACTTAGCTGATTTTGACGTTTTGGATATCATCAAAACCTTCCCTTATCTTCTTAACTTCTTTGCACTCCATCTTCATCTTCATCCAACAATTTCCCCGTTTTTGATGATGACAAAACTTCAGCTAAGTACCTGTACCTAAACTAAAGTTTTGATCCTAAAAAATTTCTGAGATAGAAATAGTCTATTGGATTTCAAACTTGAACTTTTTATAGATTCTGAAAGGATTACATGTTACAAGTTTAATCAGATAAGATGTGCAAAAATAAAAGATTACAAGGATTTCAATATAAGTAACTTAGACTAAACTAGTCTACTGTCTTGTCTGCTGCTTCCTTGTTTTCTTCTTCTTCTTCCGCAGGTTTGGAAGTCTCAGCTTCCAACTCCTCAAAGAATTTCTGTTTTAACAGCTCTAACTTCTTCTTTTTAGCATCAGGATCAAGCTGTTCTTCAGCTGAATCCTTAGCAGCAGCTATCTCTTTGTCAGACTTAGCTTTTGCTTCAGCTTCACCTTCTTCTTCTGTGATCTTCTCATCTATTGGTCTGCTTGTGCCTTCATTTTCTTCATTAGCATTCTCATCTTCAGCAGATTCCTCCAACACTAAAGTAAGAAAGAACAATGGTGCCAGAAGATCGTATCAATTTTCCATGAAAAGATGGGAGAAAAGCATGACCCCCGGCTAGTCGGCCATTGGACTTTAATAAAAAGTGTAAAATATCTAGAAAAATTGGGACCAAAAATATCATTTTTCAAAGTACACATAAATTGCAAGGCCAGCACCCAAGGTGGTTGGGCCAAGTGGTAGTGATTGCGACCCTCAGAGGCGAGACTTAAGTTCGAATCCTACTGGAGACACCACACTAGAAATGACCTATACCCTTTGCACTCTTCGATTCGAGCTGTAAATACACAGTCTAGTAGATTTAAAAAAAAATTGCAAGGCTTGCTCTAATTCTATGAGATCAAGTGTTGATTGTCCTACTTTTCTTTTCTTTTGACTTACTAAAGTACGTATATATTTACTAAATACAAATTGATATGACAAATGAGATATACTAATAATTAATATATATTTGTTATATTTATTTTTCTCGACTTGCACTTGCACTATAGATTGTGCTATAATCTATATCCCGATTCTATTTTGTGATATACTATATAATTTTAATTTCAAATTATTGCATGTATATTCAAAATAACAAGTCATTTGGAAAAAATATTAGGGTTAATAGTTGGACAGTTATTCATGTTGGAATCCAAAATGATGTTTGTAGAAAAAAAATATATGATTCAATTTTAATTTGTGAGCGCAAATCAAATGGAACGAGACTATAAGAGTCGTTTCTTACGAAATAATGACCGTCTCACTAATTTTCTTATTAATTGTCGAATTTTGAAATTACGGGAGACTTAGTGTTCCATAACACTATAAGAGTCGTTTCTTACGAAAAAATGACCGTCTCACTAATTTTCTTATTAATTGTCGAAATTTTGAAATTACGGGAGACTTAGGGTTATTATGGAAGTAGTTTGACTGGGTTTGGTCTCGGTTTGGTCTCAATAATTTGTTTCAGAGGTTTCGGTGAAACCTTTGAAACTCGATTTGGAGAATGATTTCAATGGAATATTGAGATTGTAAAATATTATTAAATAATGGTTAATGGATTTTGAAACTTTGAGATATGACTTGGATTGAGGTTTGGTTGTTGGGGTTTGGAGGAGAAAAGTAGGTGGTAGATATCAAATCAATAACTTTACGTGTAAAAAATAGATGACAGATGTCAAATCAATGACTTTATAGGTCTCAAGTAGGATTGTGTATGTTTCGATTGTCTGAAACTTGGAGTTTCGCCTGAGACCTCTTCAAACTCTTTACTTGATGGAGTTTGACCCGATTTGAGTGAAACCAAACCGAGACAAACTAGATCCATATACAGCCTTAGTGTTCTGATAATGTCGTGAAAACGTCATTATTACCGGCACTTTCAAGCTCAAAAGTATTGATTGTCCTTAAGCTTTCGTGTGTTCTTGGGTGTTTTCCTTTCTTTTGTGTTTCTTTGTGTCGTTGTTCGTTGTTTCATGTTTTTGTTGTTGTTGTCATTGATTTTCGTGGTTTTCGTGGCTTTCATAGGAGCCTTTGAATAAGAGCTTCAAGGATCTACATTCCGGAGTAAATAAATGCAAAGACGTAGATGGCTGCTCACTCCAACAAGTATAACTCTTTCATGGGTTATCCAATGAAGCTTAATTTTTTAGTATGATGTAGAGGGGGAAGTTAGCTACGCTACGGATTTTACGGATCTGCATTTGAAGGTCGGACGAGGGAGAAACATCTATTTGAAGATGCCTTGCCAGAATAGCCGAGAGTCAGAGTCGCGACTTCAGAATCCAGAGTTGCGACCCCGGTAGAAGAGAAGAAAACCTGCAATTCAGAGGCGCGACTTCAGAATCCAGAGTCGCGACTCCGGCTAGCAGAAAAAAATGCACGCTTTGAAAGAAAAATTGGAATTTCAGCTAGATAAGTGGAGGGCTTTTCCGGCATTTTGCAAGACTTATTTGGGGTTGATATAAATGCTTAATCAAAACCCTATTTTTACACCTTTTGACACTACACTTTACATTTCACTTTAGTTTGAGAGATTTGGAGGAGACAATTGGGGAATTTGTGAAGATCTCCAAGAGACTAAGCATTTTCTATCTCTAATTTCATCTTTTTATCTTTAGAATATGGATATGATTATGAGGATGATATTGGATGATTTTATTGATATCATGAGTAGCTAGATCCCCAATTCCTAGGGTTTTATGAATCCTATGTTTGATCTATGATTGAATGATGAATTAATTGTTGATTACATGCTTGTATGTGATTACTTATCTAATTTTGTGCTTATTGTCATCTAATTGCTTGATCACCAATTGGGTGTTATCTATTGGTCTTTAAAGTGCTTGACAAAGTAAATTGGAGATTAGAATTGGAAATTAGATTGTGATTTGATCCTAGGATAGAAATATACCTAGTTCATTTTATATCCTAATAGGTTCAAGCTTAATACATCAACTAGATTAAATCTTTTTAGACATAAATTGGGTTAATTTATCTTGATAGGTTCATATGCAACTCGAAAGATACATGTGAATATATTTGAATCCTAGGATAGTAATCACTAGCATGGGTCATCAATTGATTTAGCTAATTGGTCATAGATTAGACTAGGTGACATAGAACTCTAGGAGCTTTTTATCATTATACCCACCAAGTGTTTGATAATTTGCCCGAGTTACTTTTATTTGCTTTTCCTTAGTGTTAATTGCTAAAACAACCGTCCAAACATATTTGAACCATGAATCTAAGTAGAGTAGCTTTAGTCCTAGTTGGTAGATAGTTGTTCAATTCTCCGTGGGTTCGACACTCGACTTATCTCTTTATTACTTGGAACGATACGTATACTTGCGTGCTTTGCGTGTTAGTTTATATCGCGAACAAGTTTTTGGCGCCGTTGCCGGGGAATTGTAACGATTGTTTGCCAATTAAGATTTTTGTTTGCTTTAGTTTGGATTTATTACTCACTTTGTGATATTTGTTTCCATTAGGTATATTTCTCTCGGTATATGCGAAGACCCACCAGAAAATCAGTTATACCAATTGATCCCGAGATAGAGAGAACCTTTAGGAGACTAAGGAAAACGAGAAAGAAAAAGAGTAACACAAACAAAATGGGTGACCAAGGGCAAAATGTAGGACATGGAGGCCAACAAATAGCCATTCCGGCTCCAAACAATAGGAACCGTCCTATCAATTCATATGGAGCACCACAATTGGATAACATCACTCCGTGTATTGTGCCACCTACCATCACAGCACCTCACTTCGAACTCAAACCGGTTATGTTCCATATGTTGCAAGCCAATAGCCAATTTGGAGGATTCCCATCTGAGGACCCTCATGCACATTTGAAACAATTCGTTGGAGTGAGTAACACATTTCATATAGCAGGGGTGACACCCGCGGCTTTGAGACTTATTCTATTTCCCTATTCATTGAGAGATGGAGCAAAGGCATGGTTAGACTCTCTACCACCAAACTCAATCACTACATGGGATGATCTAGCGGAAAAATTCTTGAGGAAGTATTTCCCTCCCACAAAAAGTAACAAATTGAGGAATGAAATACTTTCCTTTCATCAAATGGATCAAGAATCATGGTGTGAAGCGTGGGGAAGATTCAAGGATCTAGTAAGTAGATGTCCAAACCATGGCCTACCCGAGTGGGCTCAAATGGAAAATTTTTACAATGGGTTGTATGGGCCAAGTAGAGCTATACTTGATGCGGCTGCGGGTGGAACATTTTTGTCAAAGACTTATGATGAAGCTTCCGAGTTTCTTGAAAGGCTCACTTACAACAACTACTCATGGCCATCCGAGAGGGCAATCTCCTCAAAGCAAACTCCCGGGAAAATTGAATTGGATGCTATCACGGCATTGAGTGCACAATTAGCGGCTTTAAGCAACAAGGTGGATAGACTCAATCAAAAACCGGGGGTGGTCCAAAATGTGCATGCCATTCAACCGAGTTGTGTGTCTTGTGGTGAAGGACATGTGTATGATATGTGTCCCGAAAATCCTGAATCGGTGAACTATGTTGGGAACAATTATAGGAATAATCAAGGGTACAATCAATATCACAACAATTACACTCCACATTGGCAAAAGCATCCGAATTTCTCTTGGAGCAACCCGGGAAATAGTCAACAACCAACTCATGGAGCCGCTCAAGCTTCCGTTCCCTCCAAATTCCAAGAGAATCCAAGGCAACCACCGGTAGATGCCAAACCATCTTGGGAAGACGCATTTACTAAATTGATCGAGCATACCACCAAAATGCAACAAATTAATGATGCAAGACATCAAGAGCATTCGGTCCTATTGAGGAATTTTGAAATTCAAATGGGACAAGTCTCCCAAGCTTTGAGCCTAAGGCCACAAGGGGCATTGCCAAGTACTACCGAGGCACCAAATCAAGAGGTGCATGAGCATTGCAAAGCTATCACATTGAGAAATGGAAAAGCATATGATGGGCCGATAGCACCTAATGAAAGTTCAAAGGAACTCGGGGAGACTCGACAAGAGGCTGAAACTCCAATAATAATTGATGATATAAAAAAAGGTGAGGAGTTGCAAAAGAGTGGAATGCCTTCGGCACCAACTCCGATGAGTAAACCACAACCTCCTTTTCCGCAAAGGTTTCAAAAGAAGAAAGATGATAAACACTTTGAGAAATTCTTGAGCATTTTGAAACAATTGCACATCAATATCCCTTTGGTTGAGGCATTCGAGCAAATGCCTAAATATGTCAAATTCATGAAAGATGTACTATCCAAGAAGAGAAGGTTGGGAGAGTTTGAAACGGTTGCTTTGACCGAAGAATGTAGTGCCATTGTTCAAAAGAAAATTCCTCAAAAGCTCAAGGACCCCGGAAAATTCACCATTCCTATTGCCATTGGAGAAAAATACCAAGGAAAGGCTTTATGTGATTTAGGCGCAAGTATAAACCTCATGCCTATGTCGGTGTTTAAGAAATTGGGAATTGGAGAAGCTTGGCCTACTACCGTAACACTTCAACTAGCCGATCGTTCTATCACCTACCCGGAGGGAAAAATTGAAGACGTGCTAGTTAAAGTGGACAAATTCATATTTCCGGCCGATTTCATCATTCTAGATTATGAGGCGGATGAAGATGTACCTATCATCCTAGGAAGACCATTCTTAGCTACGGGAAAAACGCTCATAGATGTGGCAAAAGGAGAACTCACTATGCGTGTGGAAAATGAGGAGGTTAAATTTAATGCTTTTGGCGATATTTATAATTCTATTACCCCTAATGTTTGTTACATGATTGATGAGGTGAAAAAGAATGATTCTGGGGATGATGAAGTCCACAAAAGAACCGAGAAGGATAGCCCGTTCAAGATAGCCAAAAAGAAGAAGAAAAGACATCGAAAGAAGAGGAGTAAGGAGAAAAGAAAGAAATTTGAGTCGGAGGCAACAAAGAAGGATGACCAATGTTTGCCTAGGCATTTGGCTTGCCGTGACATGAAGAATGGAGCAATAAGAACCAGGTGGAGTCCAAAAGGGATTCAAAGTCACCCAAGCTAGTATTCATCCATATCAAGTCGAGCTACCGACTCTAAACAAAGCGCTTCTTGGGAGGCAACCCAAGTTTCTTTCTTTGTCTTTGTGTCTTTCGTGTTTGTTTTGTGTTCGTGTTCGTGCATTTTTTTTTATTATGTGTTTTTGGTGTGTTTTGATTGTGTGTAGGTACAATGAAATGAAGCAAGAAGGAAACGAGGTGAATTTCAATGAATATGAAAATGGAGAACCAAAGGCAACCATGGGATTGCAAGGGACGAGCTCTCTTAGGGACGTATTTTAATTTCCTTGTTTTTCCCATAGACCACTTTATTTGACCCATTCGATATGGTTGTACTTTGATTCCTTTTCTCGCTTACTTGCATTCTTAGATTTGGATGAATGTACCTCTACACTTTTAGAGCTCCCTTTTGTGTTTGTGTTTTGTTTCGTGTTTTTGTTTGTGCTTGTTTGTTTTTTTTTGGTCTTTGCTTGGTGTGCTTGTTTGTGCGTTTATGGTGTTGTCGTATCAACCTCCCTCTGTTTTTTTTTTCTTGTCGCAGTGGGGACACTGCTTTGTTTTAAGTTTGGGGGGGAGGTTGCAAGTACGCGTACTCGCTCGTTCGATCCGTCAATTTTTTTTGAAATTCACATAATTTTTGAAATTTTTCCCTATAAAAATTGCGCACAACGACTAAAGTTAGGTTGAATTCGAGGTGTGTGACAAACGGTGGAAAGAGTAGAACTTAGAACTCCCAGTGAGTAGCTTAGGTATTTTTCTGAAACTAGATAAAAAAATCGAAAGTAAAGAGATCGAAGTGACCTAAGTTTGGGGGAGTGAACCCTTTCTACGAATGAAAAAGCTTTTGAATGCATAACTTTTAAAAGAAACGAGTAGAGAGGTTGCTAAAATGTATGCACCTCTAGAGTGAAAAGAAAGGCGAAGCCTTCAATGATGAAATTCATGAGACATTTTTGTAATCTCTTCTATTCATTAGTGCAAGAATTGTAAAGCTCAGATTACATGTAAAGCACCAAAACAAGGAGCTAGTAGCCCTTGGAATCAATAAGTGCGAGTCGCACAAACACTCACTATTGGTGCTAGTTCTCATTGCAAAATCTTATGTAAAGCACACAATGTGCTAGATTTGAATTGTAATATCTCTTGTAAACGCATTGTATCAAGTGAGAAAGAGTTAGGAACTAAAAATGCCAAATTAGTTCAATGTTAGGGACAACTCTTAAATTTCCTACACTTAGTCTCATGGCTGTGATCGGAACAATTAGTTTTTTTTATTCTAAGTTGATGAAAAATACCTTAGTTAAGTTGAGGAGTCCATGCAAATAGGTTCAATGATCTTGATTCACCGGGAGTTACTCATCTAGAATGATACCTAGCCGATGCCGACACACACACACGTAGGGACTTGTTGAGAAAATTATGTGAAAGTCCTAAGATTTGACGTTTTGATCTTGTACGTACCTTTGTACTTGTTTTTGTTTTCTTTGCTCGAGGACGAGCAATAGTTTAAGTTTGGGGGGGTGATAATGTCGTGAAAACGTCATTATTACCGGCACTTTCAAGCTCAAAAGTATTGATTGTCCTTAAGCTTTCATGTGTTCTTGGGTGTTTTCCTTTCTTTTGTGTTTCTTTGTGTCGTTGTTCGTTGTTTCATGTTTTTGTTGTTGTTGTCATTGATTTTCGTGGTTTTCGTGGCTTTCATAGGAGCCTTTGAATAAGAGCTTCAAGGATCTACATTCCGGAGTAAATAAATGCAAAGACGTAGATGGCTGCTCACTCCAACAAGTATAACTCTTTCATGGGTTATCCAATGAAGCTTAATTTTTTAGTATGATGTAGAGGGGGAAGTTAGCTACGCTACGGATTTTACGGATCTGCATTTGAAGGTCGGACGAGGGAGAAACATCTATTTGAAGATGCCTTGCCAGAATAGCCGAGAGTCAGAGTCGCGACTTCAGAATCCAGAGTTGCGACCCCGGTAGAAGAGAAGAAAACCTGCAATTCAGAGGCGCGACTTCAGAATCCAGAGTCGCGACTCCGGCTAGCAGAAAAAAATGCACGCTTTGAAAGAAAAATTGGAATTTCAGCTAGATAAGTGGAGGGCTTTTCCGGCATTTTGCAAGACTTATTTGGGGTTGATATAAATGCTTAATCAAAACCCTATTTTTACACCTTTTGACACTACACTTTACATTTCACTTTAGTTTGAGAGATTTGGAGGAGACAATTGGGGAATTTGTGAAGATCTCCAAGAGACTAAGCATTTTCTATCTCTAATTTCATCTTTTTATCTTTAGAATATGGATATGATTATGAGGATGATATTGGATGATTTTATTGATATCATGAGTAGCTAGATCCCCAATTCCTAGGGTTTTATGAATCCTATGTTTGATCTATGATTGAATGATGAATTAATTGTTGATTACATGCTTGTATGTGATTACTTATCTAATTTTGTGCTTATTGTCATCTAATTGCTTGATCACCAATTGGGTGTTATCTATTGGTCTTTAAAGTGCTTGACAAAGTAAATTGGAGATTAGAATTGGAAATTAGATTGTGATTTGATCCTAGGATAGAAATATACCTAGTTCATTTTATATCCTAATAGGTTCAAGCTTAATACATCAACTAGATTAAATCTTTTTAGACATAAATTGGGTTAATTTATCTTGATAGGTTCATATGCAACTCGAAAGATACATGTGAATATATTTGAATCCTAGGATAGTAATCACTAGCATGGGTCATCAATTGATTTAGCTAATTGGTCATAGATTAGACTAGGTGACATAGAACTCTAGGAGCTTTTTATCATTATACCCACCAAGTGTTTGATAATTTGCCCGAGTTACTTTTATTTGCTTTTCCTTAGTGTTAATTGCTAAAACAACCGTCCAAACATATTTGAACCATGAATCTAAGTAGAGTAGCTTTAGTCCTAGTTGGTAGATAGTTGTTCAATTCTCCGTGGGTTCGACACTCGACTTATCTCTTTATTACTTGGAACGATACGTATACTTGCGTGCTTTGCGTGTTAGTTTATATCGCGAACATGTTCCATAACACTATAAGAGTCGTTTCGTACGAAATAATGACCGTCGCACTAATTTTCTTATTAATTGTCGAAATTTTGAAATTGCGGGAGACTTAGTGTTCCATAACACTATAAGAGTCGTTTCGTACGAAATAATGACCGTCTCACTAATTTTCTTATTAATTGTCAAAATTTTAAAATTACAGGAGACTTAGTGTTCCATAACACTGTAAGAGTCGTTTCTTACGAAATAATGACCGTCTCACTAATTTTTTTATTAATTGTCGAAATTTTGAAATTACGGGAGACTTAGTGTTCCATAACACTATAAGAGTCGTTTCTTACGAAATAATGACCGTCTCACTAATTTTCTTATTAATTGTCAAAATTTTGAAATTACGGGAGACTTAGTGTTCCATAACACTATAAGAGTCGTTTCTTACGAATAATGACCGTCTCACTAATTTTCTTATTAATTGTCAAAATTTTCAAATTACGGGAGACTTAGTGTTACATAACACTATAAGAGTCGTTTCGAGCGAAAGTTTTAAATTGACCATCTAAGAAATACTTTCGGAAATATAAAATACATAAATCATGACAAAATCTTGAAACTTTGATAAACTATTGTTTAAAGAATATCTGACACATTGAATTAGAATTCCATTTAATAGAATAGACATTGTAGATGCCACTATGAGACGGATAATTAATCCATAATCTATTTAGTGTTATTATTTTTTTTAAATTTATATTATTAATTTTTTTAATTATTACATGTCCCTTGAATTTTGTAAGGTTTAAAAGTATAACTACTTAAATAGATGAAAATGCATAACACTATTTGAATTGTACATGTGCCGTACGGTAGGGACTAGGCAGAGAATCTGAATTGACCGAAATATTTGATGTAATGAACAATATGTATAAATAATGGGGTTTGGTCGAAATATTTGATGTAATGTATCAATCCGTGTTTTGGTCGAAATAATGGGCCAAAATATTTGATGTAGTGACAGAAATATAATTAAATGGCCCAATAAAAATCATAAACAATACAAAAGTTTTATCCCACATTGTAATAAATTATAAATATAAAACATCTTATATACACTTGTGTGTATAAGATGGAATGTGATGGTTCTTGTGTGTTCATTAAACACCGCCTTTTGTGTATACAATTTTTTTTGTTAAGTTACAAATTTTTTTGTAAAGTTAATCAATAAATAAATTAAATAACCATTTATGTGTACAATATATATATCACGAAATGTTACAATAAAAATATTAACTTACTTTATTATCTCAGTTACGTTAAATGGTAAGTGTAATGAACAATATGTATTTTTGAAACTATATATTCAAATGTTTTAAACTATAGACACACGTTAATTTCATGTTAAAACTATTATTGAAACTATATATTTAAATGCTAATAATTGTCCTATGTATATTATTTTTCTTCGATTATATTGTCAAGTGTTACGAATCATGTAAAAAGTAGAATAAAATAAAATAAAAGGTGCAAGAAATATTGTTCGATTAAAATTAATTCTTAAAGCATAAAATACAAAAACACATTATAATGATAAATACTAATAAACTATTCATCGTCGGTTGTATCCGAAATTGGAAAGTCCAAGTTCGAAATGTCATCGTCTGGGTATGAAGATTGTATAGGTGTAATGCTATATGGTTTAGGCACATTTTCCTCTGATCTTCCCAATGACCTTAGGTGGGCACGTAGTGCGGATAAATTGTAAGTTACCCGGGCCTTCGGAACGCAAAAAGAAAGATCGTAAAAGTAATCATTTAAATATTTTTGAACAAAAATATAAATTGGAGAGATACGACCAATGCGCATTAGGTCTGTCATACGTTGAATATCAGTTGGATCACTAATGAATCTTAGACCGTCGCGATAGCTTCGATCTGGAACGTGATACCAAACACCTTCGGGAATGTACCCAACTCTTCGTTTGATTGCATTAATCAAATGAGCATGATCAAATACAAGTCAATTTGTAATTGTAATCATGTCTTCAGAACTTCTCCCTTCATACGAAACTGCCCTTCTTTCGTACTCAAACCTACAGCCAGAGATTATATGTAATTTGAATGTGTAATTCATTTTGGATGACCTTCAAACATAAAAGAGAAATTTATTAATTATCCCAGTAAGTAATTAATGTGTATATGTTAAATTGAAAAAAGATAAAAATTATAAGTTACCTCGTGGATGAAATTCGGATCAAAACACAATTGGAAAATTAAAAACTAGTATGATGTGAGGGGTGGATTTATAATATATGTGTATATATAATATGTGTATATATATAATACACATATTATAATCCGTGCTTGGAATCTTGGTCCAAGTTTTAAATATTGGTCAAAAAGAGAGTTGGTCCGCGCGTGGTCTCCTGACAAGATTGTCGGCCGAGATAATCTTGTCTCTCCATTGTTCTCCCACCAATTTTATAAGTTTATTAGTATAGCATTGGAAATAATTGGATAGATATAATATAATATGTACTTGTTTGACTTAGATTAATTGTGTAATGATAATTTAAATGATGATAAAAAAAAACCAACTTATTATGTAGTACTCGAACACATGACACGATAATGTGAAAATAGAAAAACGATTAATTTTCTTAACTAACTTAAAAAATATTAACAATCTTGTACGGAATTAATATATAACCAAAGCCCACTAATAAAACATTGTAAGCTACTCATCAAATGTATCCTTAATGGAGAGAATTTCTTCTTTTATTTCATCCAACCAAAGCAAATTTTTATTCTTTTCCAATATGGGAACAGTCAAGTAATGGACTTGTGCCAACCCTTCGACAAATATGTGAATTAATTTGTCTTTCACCTCATCTCTGAAATGGAAAATCGGACAACTTTCTCCTTTACTCTTTAAGTACTTCAAATAAGTAGACATTCTGCAGAAGATTGTTGTTATTGCATGCGAAAATGAATTTTTAATATTTAAAGAATCTGATTATATTGCAAGAATTTAGCTTGGTTTCACTGGCTTGGGAACATATGGCCTTCTTTTATACTCCGCACTACGTTGAAACAATATTAATAATTACAAATGTTCCTAGCAATATTAAAATCACGAAAATTCACATATTAATTATACTTGTTAATACTTACGGAATTTTTGGACCGATATTCGCGTTATGGGATGCTTCAAAAAACTGCATAGCAATTTCGAATCTCTCGAATACACAACCTCGTAGAGATTTGAAATACATTAGAAATTCCCTATTCGAGTACCTATCCACCAAGAGTTCAAGTAGATTCATAAATTATATTTTCAGACTCGTGATATATTGACAACGTTCACAAGGGAAAATTCGATTGCCACCTTCTTCGTCGACATGAGATTCACAACAAGAACCGTAAATTTGACACATTTTTTTTTGAAGAATAAGATCCACTTATCTGGGGCATATCTGGATTAACTTTATATAAATTTTTAAGCAAAAATATACTAGTTTATTCACGTATATAGTGAATGTATATAGAGTAATATATATTGTTCAAAACAAGTGCAATTTTGGACTTATTAGTGTACATGGATCATTTCGGAAAGTACATGGTGTCAAAATCACGTGAAGTGCCTTTATTAAAAGAAGGAAGGAATCTTACTTGATTTTTTGGAAACATGCAATTGTGTGTACATGGTGTTCGATTAATGCAAAATAGGTCCCCTTAATCAATTCCAATTGAGCATTTGCGACATATAAATAGGACACCTTAGTTTAAGTTTGTCACAATCCATGTTCAAAAAAAAAAAAAAAAAAATTGTCACAATCCATCATCGTTTTCAATTTACAAATTGATCCAAAAAATTAGAAATTCCTACTCATCCAAATTTATGGCTTCTCAAGCAACATTGCATGTCCGTTACGGGGGGTCAGCTTTTTACGGTCTACAATCTCTATAGCGAAATTGCATACAAGCCATCCCGACTCAACGACATCGTCACTATTACAAATGTTAATCATTTTAGTTTTTGCGATATGGTCCAAATATTTAAAAGACGAGTTAATTTAATTCCGGTCGGTATTTGGTATCGAGTCCCTGATTTGCCGTTTGAGGAGGGTCTTAGGGTAATTAGTGATGAAGTTGACATAGGTCACATGTTTGACCTCATTCGCAATGGTAATTTAGAGTATTTGGAAATTTATGCACAAGATGTCTTTGAAGCTCCCGAAGACTTCGAAGATGATGCGTACGTGATCCCCCCCGATGTTCCAAAGCCTCGTCAGTATTTGCCCCTAAATGAGTTACGTCGAGAACTTAGAAAATTGTGAAGGTTAGAGAGGAGACGTCGCCCACCATATACTATTAGACCTTATGCTCGAAACCCCGAACTTGCTCCGCCATATTTTGAATATCCACCGAGCGCAAGCGACGAAGAATAAGATGTACCACCTTCCTATAATTTAAAATAATAATATTAGGCTTTGTTATTTCTTATTTATGAATGTATTTGGTTTTCTTATATATGAATTTTCATATAATGACAATCTTTATTGTTACTTTGACATTATAATGTTCAAATATTATTATTGAATTCCGGAGTAGTTTTTAATGAAAATAAAATTAATTTTAATACATTGCTTATCTCTAAAATATATATTACTTGTTTCGTGCTACACATAATATGCAATATTTTATAGCATCATAATTTCGATCAATTAATTAATTTTAACCACCTAAACGGTTTTTTGTATTGCACCAAATCCAATGACTACCCATAACGAATTAGTCAAATTTTTAAGGGGAAGTGGGAAAATTGCAGTCGTTTTAGGGTTTTGAGTGCAATAATTCGTGCACAAATAAGGAATAATCCGTGATTTGTCCACTTGTGTGTATATATCATATATTTTAAAAACATTTCTTTCTCATCTTAATAAGGGAACTTAAAGCCTGCCAATTATTTGATTGGATATGACACTATTAATAATTTAATAGGTATAGGCGGGCGTATGAATCAAAACCATGTTTCTTTCCAATTATAAAACAATATGTTATGCATTAATACATGAAATCTCGATTCGGCTTACATATAAATAATTGGGACGTTAAATTTTTTATGGTTTTATAAATTAACGGTCTTATGGTCTTATAAATTTATGGTATTATGGTCTTAAAAATATAACTTTTATTTTCTATTTAAATATAATAAATTAAAACATTGCAAAAATAGTTTGAAATAAGGATTTCATAAACTGTGGAAACATAATTTTGATGATGCATATGTCATGTATAAATATACATTCACATCCATATATGCAAGTCCAAATTTATATTATTAAAATGCTTGTGAAAATACATGACATAACTGGATGCAAATAATAACAGCTGGATTACAATTTAAGACCAAAAAAATTTAAAGTCAAAATATACATAACCAAGTCAATGTAACACATTCAAAAATATGTATTAAATCATATAGTATTAAAAATTCTGTTTCGAATTATTTCTTTAACTTGATTATTTAGTATAATATTATGTGCAATTCCATATTCTATAATCTACACAACAATAATGATAATTTGAAAAAAGGTGTAGTTGCCTGTGAACAATCCAATCATCTTTTTTCAATATATTCAAATTTTGTTTTATTACATGTCCCACGTCCGTGACCAAGCACCAGCCCAACTTTTATAAACTGAAGTTGCAAAAATGGTTGCCTACTTCACGTAGTTTCCATCTCTCCCTCATTTTCAATTCCATTTTATGTCCACTGCACAAACCTTTTATTCAAATATAATTTGCCTAATGTCACTAACTATTATGCATTACAAGATTAGAGGTATGACAGTGTATTTTGAATAAAATTTTCAGCATTACTATTCTCACAATACTTTGTATATACCAATTAACTTATGCTTTTTATTATTACTGAAGACTTATTGACGCTAGATTGCAAGAGATTCGCTGTACATAGTGCGTAACCAAGGGTCTAGAAAAATGGTGTTGTTGTGATACGAACGATTGGAAACATAACTTTATACATCGTAGTAAATGTCGAAGACAAATAATGTAAGGGTCACAATATAATAATCCTTGATCCACTTTGAAAATATCTAATATTTTTTGACACTTCACTGCCAAATCTTGAGATATGTATAAAGATTTAGCAATGGAGTGCCAACAAAAATTTGTTATTTCAAAGTGGAACAAGGATTATTATATTGTTGAACTCTTCCAGTATTTGTTTCCGACATTTACTATATGCGTAAATGTATATTTTCAATAGTTTGTATGACACCCGTACTAATCAATTTCAATCTTTTTAATTTTATAATTGCGCCAATAGTTTGAATGTAATAAGAACTATATAATTTTTAATTTTATAATTTTATCAATTTCAATATTTTGTATGACACCCACATGGCAAATTATAATTGCGCCAATATGATTGAATGTAATAAGAACTATATAATTTACTATATAATACCCATTATCTAATTTTAGAATCACATTTGCAAACAGATTTATAAATCAGATGGAATAATTACATAATTTTTCGCTCAAATTACATCACGCAATGGATATAAGTAGTTTCCAACACATTCTTCTGGCAAGCTAGCAGCTTCTTTTTGTCCAAAGATGAAGTCCACTTGTTCGTAATAAGGGAAACCATTAGTCCTAAAATATCTCTCCACAATTGTTTTCTAGATTTAAGAAATGATCACAAATTACATAGTTAGATTGTGTTAGTAAAATATATAAATAATGAATCTTTAAATTAAACAATACGGAGTGATAACCTCGTAAATTCGTATTATGTAATCTGGCCCAATCGTGACAATATTTGTTGCCCAATTGTATGTAACACCTGGTGTTTTTAGAAATTGATTAAACTAACGAATTTAGAACGAATTTTAGAAATCTTACACCTTATGCTTGAGACCGTGTAGACTTTATTGAATTCGTCGTGCAACATTGTGCATGCACAACCCATTGAACGTAAGTCATTCAAAAGCTTATTCCTACTATATTGTACAAATGAAAATATAAGACACGTTTCTTCACTGGTGCTCCAATCAGGATCCGAGAAAATATCTTCAAAATCTTGAGTACGTGCCATGGGTTTAAACTTTCTAATAATGAAAATTTTTAGTTTCCATTAATTGGAGATTTGAAATATAAATCACATAAACAAATGGATTTAAAAAAATCAAGCACTTACACATAGCTTCGGTCAAATTTTCCAAGAGATGAATCTTTTAATGCAAGAATGCTGTTTTGTCTTAATGCAACTCACAAGTTGTCACAACACATTGGAATCAATAGATATTTAAACAGGTTGGGAACACCATAATTGCAAGACAAACCCCTACATTTTAATACCTTAAGCAAAAAACAAAATTTGTCGTTTTAAAGCTAAAAATCGATTTTATACTCAAATTCAAAAAATCTGCAAACACTAATTTTTAAAAAGTATTTATATTGTCAAATTTTAATGGCAAAATTGCAAAAATCAACCCAAACTAATCATTGATTTTGGATTCTCGTCCCAAATTTTTCGTCCCAAGCAGCTACAGGTGTTTGGGGTAAACGATAGTTCATGTTGCGGTTAGTCATCACGGTTGCGGACCCACCCCAGTTTCAGAGAGTAGTTGAACTTTTGTTTAAATTCTTAATTAATTTTTAGATTTTCGTTTGAACTCATGTTTTAAATCTCCTATAATGTCTAAGTTCATTTTTATTATATCTTGCTAAATATCTTGGTATTTTAGCTAATATTGCAAAATAGGAATATCTATCGAAAATGATTTTAAATTTTATCAAATATTAATCTTAATCTTCTTGTGTTTCTTTTGGGTCCCACAAGTCGGTTCATCATGTCATGTCATCCGTTAAAATTTGTTTTAAGTATTTCCGCTTTAAAATTAGTAATCAAAATTGTTATTATTTCATTTTAAACCGCTTCCGCTTAAAACCTTTAATTCTTGATTTTAATTTATTGTTTCTTTTAAAAGGTTTCGATATTTTAAGTCTTTTTCAAAATAATAACTTTTTGACCGTTATCTGACGGACCCGCAGAGTCGGGCCGTTATATACTCTTTCAGTAAAGGGTATCTAAAACAATTTTATTTTGTTTTGTAGGTTAGAATTAGGAGTAGGAGTAAAGTAAATAAGAAATGATACTTGGACTGTGGATGTTCAAGACACCTGTGTGGAGACATACATGAACTGAGTGATGCTCCTGTTGTGGACGGTCCTAAAGTTACATTTGGACACAACAAATAAGGAAAGATTGTTGCATGTGGAAAGTTAATCAAATGCAACATTGAGATATCTGACGTCTCTTATGTCAAAGGCCTCAATTACAATCTGTTGAGCATAAGTCAATTTTGTGAAAAAGTTTTCTTAGTCATCTTTTCATCAGATAAGTGCTACGTACGTTGGTAGAAAGAATTCCAAAAACAGTCATCAGCAAAGACAAGTTTTGTGACGCCTGTCAGAAGGGTAAACAAATCAAGTCATCTTTCAAGAGCAAGAATCACCAATCTTCTACAATAATTTTGGAGCTACTACATATGGACTTATTTGGACCCATTGATCCAATCAGCAAAAGTGGAAAGAAGTACGACCTAGCTGTTGTGGATGATTTCTCAAGATACACTTGGGTGATTTTCATGAAGAAGAAAAGTGAAATCAAGGAACATCTTACTAATCTGATGGAACTGATCCAAAATGAGAAGAGCATGAAAATCTTGAAGAAGATCAGATAGAAGGACTGATTTCACAAACTCTACTGTTGAAGAGTATTGTAACATCAGAGGAATAAGTCATGGAACTCCTCAACAAAATGGATTTGTTGAAAGGAGAAACAGAACTCTCAAGGAAGCTATCAGAACCATGATAGCTGAAGCAAAGCTGCCCCAAAGATTATGGGCAGAAGTCACAAATACAACATGCTTCACCCATAACAGATGCATTATCAACAAAAATCAGAACAAGACTCCATATGTTTGGAACAACTGGAAGCCAAACATTCATTACCTTAGAATTTTTTGTTGTAAATGTTTTGTTTTAAATAATGGGAAAAATCACCTTACTGCTTTTGCAAAAAAGACTGATGAAGCTGTTTTGTAGGTTACTCTACTGTTAGTAAAGCTTATAGGGTCTTTAACAAAAGAATTTTACTTGTAGAAGAATCTATTCATGTGGTATTTGATGAACCAAACCAATCTTCTGAAAAGAATCAAAGTACTAATCCAAATATGTCTACTGATTTTCAGAAATTGAGTGTTGAAAGAAAAGAAGAATATGTTTCCATCATACTACCTGATCTCAACTCAGCTGCTAGCTCAAGTGCTGTTCAAAATCAGTCTGCTGATTGTCTAACAGATGAGTTACCAATAGCTGGCAAACCAGAGACTGTTCAACAGACTACAAATGTTCAACAAACTATTACTGGAGCTCCAACAGTAGTGTTGCAAGATCAATGTAGAGGACAACATCCAGATTTGCAACCTGATCTCAGATGGCTCATAAATCACCCACCTGAGTTGGTGATTGGTGATCCCTTAGATAGAGTAAAGACTACAAGAGCTGCTGCAAAAGATGCAATGTTTGTCAGCTTCCTATTCCAAGTTGAGCCTAAACAAGTTGAAGAAACTCTTAGTGATTCTAACTGGATTGAAGCTATGCAAGAAGAGCTGAATCAATTTGAGAGGAATGAAGTCTGGTATTCGTAGGCATGGCCTTAAATTCCAAGTGGGGAGGAACATTTAGGGAGTAATGTTGGTCCCAAATGGTCAGTTGAGGTCTAGAGGGGAGGGGGTGAATAGACCTCTGAAAATTTTAGATTTTAAAACTTTTCAAGTCTTCTATCAGCAAACTAAGCTGATCGAGAAGTATAAGCAGACTAGGCTGATCGTGCACAAAGCTTGAATAGCAGAGTTGACCACTTTTCCGATGATAACTTAGCTTATTTCAGTAAATCAATTTTCAATCAAATTACTTGCAGCGGATTTTAAACAGTGTTTTTCACAAGTAAACTTTTGCAACTTAGAAAGTATTTTATCCCCAGATTTTGCAAACTCCTTTGAAAATCTTTTTAAAAGTTTTCTAAGTGTTCTTATGCAATTTGAAAATATGCAAGGAAATAATGCAAGTTAAAACACAAAGAATTTTTATAGTGGTTATATGGATAAAAATCCTTTAGTCCACTCTTCCAAGTCACGAAGATCTTGGGTTATACTATAAACACTTAGTTTACAGTACACTCTGCTTACGCTCTACAACAAATGATAAGCCGTAAGTTCATAACAGGAAATCACAAAGAAACTCCTACTCTCTGAAGTAATATCACTCACTTAATGAATATCTACTTCTCACAACACTCCTCTAATACAGATTCATTCAGAGAATGTTTTCTTTTTGCTTCAACTTAGCTTCTGTCAACAAATGACTTCAGCAGACGAGTGAGCTGTTCTTGAGCTTTTGAGACTTAGAGAAATTCTGCTTCGAGATGAAATCTCAGATTGTTGTGTTGTCTCTAATTCTTGAATCCAGTTCTATTTATACTTGTTTTTGAAAATCTATCAGTTGAAGATGAGACAAACTTCAAAACTACAAGTACTGGTCCCCCATTTCCTGGAACGGCTCTCTACAACTGTTACACTGTACAGTCTGCTGTACTTTTCTATCAGTTGCATTAAATGCACCCTGCTGATCCGAGAATGTCTTGCCATTAATACCCTTCTTCAGCATCATTTATTACTCCAAGTGCATTTATTACTGTTGGGCAGACTTCTTGATCTCTTCCACTCTGCTGATCGAGGTGACCCGTCTGATAGGGACCTAAAACAATTTTCTTTTGTTTTGTAGGTTATGATTAGGAGTAGGTATAAAGTAGAAAAGAGTGGTACTTGGATAGTGGATGTTCAAGACTCATGTGCGGCAATATACATGAGCTGACAGATGTTGCTGCTGTAGACGGTCCGAAAGTTGCATTTGGAGACAGCAAAAAAGGCAAGATTGTTGCGTGTGGAAAGCTGATCAAAGGAAACATTGAGATATCTGACGTCTCTTATGTTCAAGGCCTCAAATACAATCTGCTGAGCATTAGTCAATTTTGTGACAAAGGTTTCTCGGTTATATTCTTATCAGATAAGTGCTACGTTGAACAGATTGGTACAAAGAAGGTCATCTTATCTGGAAGACAACAAGGAAACATTTATGTAGTCGACTGGAATTATGCGGACAAGGATTCTAATGTTTGCTTGGTGGCCTCAACACCGAGTGAATTCAGTTGGCTTGGGCACAAAAGGATGAATCACGTGAACTTCAAGACCATCAACAGATTAATCAAGAATGATTTGGTAGAAGGAATTCCAAAAAGTCACGAGCAAGGACAAGCTATATGATGCATGTCAGAAGGGTAAACAAATCAAGTCATCTTTCAAAAACAAGAAGCACCAATTTTCTAGATTATTTACATTATATCTAAAAAATACATTTACAGATCTAAAAAGTTCTTATATTGCATGATGTTTTTTTATAAGACTCACATGTAATCGGTCTTAAATTTTTCAACACGACATACTCTAGAAATCTATTTTTTTACTGTTAGGATGTTAAATTTGTTAAATTACAAAAAAGTACAAATAATTCTTACCTAATTACTAATAGCTAGTGTTGGTTAAAAAAATATGCCAAAAATATTAAGTTGAGGTTGAAAATGAAAAAAAAAAGTATTTTTAGTGTGCAAAATGCCAAAATTCAATATTTTCGGGGTGGAAAGTGTTAAAAAAAATGTATGTTCTATCCTTCAACCAATGAATTTTTTCATTAAATATACTAGGTTGGAAAGTGTCATATAAATTGTATATTTTTTCCTTTTTGCAAAGTGTCAAAGACCTATAATTTCAAGATAAGTTCTAAAAATTCCATATTAAATCAAGTTTGAATAATTTTTTCGTTCGATATCTTTTGAAGTTAAATTGGAGCTCAATTCAATGGTAAGTAAAACAATACATTTAAAAAATATTAAAATATTGGTATTAGTTCATTAAAATTCAAATATAATCTCGAAACTCAATATAAAAATCAAATCAATCTTGAATAACTTATTGTTCTAAGCCATCCACATTAACAAATCAATTGACCTTGGAAACAGATTTGGAAAATTAAAAATACATAAAATGTTAGTAATTTAATATTAGATTGTTATGTTATATTATATATATAGGTACACAATTTTAACAGATTTGGAAAAATAAAAACACATAAAATGTTAGTAATTTAATATTAGATTCTTATGTTATATTATATATATATAGGTACACAATTTTCGTAAAATATGATGTTGTTATTAGAACTTTATATTATCCAATTAACTATTTGAATTCCAACAATCAAGTATTGCGTGACATGAGTATTAATTCAAAGATACCAATATAATGTGAAATTATTTTTGAAATATTTGGATAAGTCATAATTTGACCAAATTAGACATGAGTATTAATTAAAAGATACCAATATAATGTGGAATTATTTTTGAAATATTTGGATAAGTCATAATTTGACCAACTTAGAAAATGTAAATAGAGATTTTCCTTTTCAACTCGTATACCATATCAAACAAATTAGGAAAAATTAGTCATAATAAAAGATTTGTTCTGGCACCAACTATTGAAACTCTAGCAATATCGTAAACAATTTTTTATACCCATAACTCCAAGTACATCTATATATAAGAACCTTGAAATATGATAAATTTACATCACACCTTTTTCTTGCGAGGAATAATTTAAACAATGCTGAAAATCTTCATTTTATCTCTTTTAGTAATTCCTAACATTGTTCAAGCATTTGCTGCTGAAAAACATAAGTGTTGGTTCTCCACTAAAATAGATGTTCATGTACTCAATCACCTTCCTCCAAATTCTAAACCTTTGAAGTTGCATTGTGCATCTAGAGATAATGATCTTGGATACCATAATGTTTCTATCGATCAAGATTTTAATTGGAGCTTTTGTGAAAATTTTTTCCCTACGACTTTATTTTTTTGTCATCTTTGGTGGGGTGACAAAGAAAGAGCTTTTGATGCTTTTAGTTCAGGTGGGAGCATCCATTATCTGTCATATTATTGGGAAGCAAGAAAAGATGGTATTTATTTTGCCGGTTATCCTTCTAAGAGACCTTTTGAAAGAAAATTTCTTTGGAAAAGTTCTTAGTTCAAATCATACAATATCTCCATGTATTTGTTTGTCAGAATTATATTATTGTGTAGAAACTCTGCTATGCACAAGGATATGAAAACTTATTTTTATAAGGAATAATATTTTTCGAAGTTTTGAAAATAGAAAGTATATTATTCCCATAGATTACATGTGTAAAATTTCAAAAGAATATTACATATTATAGAACTATAATTTTTTTGTGAAAAAATTAAAATTTGTGAAACTTTTTAGTGTCAAAAAGTTTAATTATTTGTTTGGGCTATTTCTGCAAATCTGAAAAATAGGGGGTACTTATGCATTTTTTTTTGGTGTGGTGGCCGTAGCTACCCCACCACCGACAGGCAACTCCGACCGCCACTATATGCAGCGACCTTTGTCTGGGAAGCAATAGGCAACTAGGCCTGAATGTGACATCTCTTTAAAAAAAATTAATAATTAAATAAATCATTTATGAAATATAATAATAAAATACATAATTAAATTATAAAATAAATATAAAAATTGTACAAACTATTTTAACTATATATTCTGAAAAATATTAAATATTTTTGAAAATAGAAGAATTATTTGCATAACAAAAAATAGTTTGAAACCTATGTTTAAATACTAAATTTTGAAAATAAAATAGAATAAACTGAGAAAAGAATTTCTTAAATTTGTTAATCAGCAGTGCAACGTCTCCAGCAGTGTACTCCTTTTTATTGAGTATTGTGGCTTCATCAGATGAGTCCACTTCTTTACTTTTGTGTGCTGGTCTTCTTGGATTTTCAGCAGCAACCAGGGCAGCTGTGGGACCTGAAGTTGAGGTTTCTTCAACACCCATTCATGGCAGTTTATACTCGTATTCCTTGAGTACTGAGAACAGCTCTGTAAGAGAGGTTTTTTTCAAATCTCTTGATTCTTCCATGGCTGTCACCTTCATGTTGAACTTTGGAGGCAGAGCCTTTAGCACTCTGACGGTTATCTCCTTGTCAGTGAAGGTTTTCCCAAGTTTGAAAACTTCATTCAGCGTCTTTGTAAACCTTATATCCATCTGATCCATGATTTCCGCAGACTTCATCTTGAAGTTGTCTAACTTTTCCAGAGCAACACTCAACTGATGTTCTTTTATGGCATCGTTTTCTTCGCTCATATCACGAACATTGTCCCACATTTCTTTTGCAGTCTTGCAATGCTTGACTTTATCAAATATGTCGTTGTCCAGGGCTTTGGTCATGATGAAACGGCCAACTTTATCAAGATTGAACAACTTGATCTCTTCAGCTGTCATCTCTTGTAGATCTTTATCCACCACTATGTCAACTTCATCAACCTTTATGGTCTTTGTGAACTTGAATGGACCTTTGGTGATACATGTGTACATGTTGTCATTGTAAGCAGCTAAGAAGATCTCCATCATGATCTTCCAGTCCTCGAAGCTCATACCGCCAATGTGGGGAACATGGCTGATACAATCCATTTTCAAAAAGTTTTTGATTTTTAAAAAATATGCTCTTTTAAAAAAGTTTAAAAACCTTTGAAAAACATTTGGATCAAGCTCGTTGATCAGGCAGCTGATTCTAATCAACCGACCTTCTCTGATACCACTTGTAGGACCTCAGGCGCTACCACTTGTCCCAAAACCAATTGGTGATAGGGAATGCGCATACCCTTCCCTTATAGTGCATTCACACAAGCGCCCACGATATTCGATTGTAACTCCACCCGCACACTCAGTTTGGGTGCCACAGGACAATTGATATCACCCGCACACTCAGTTTGGGTGCCCAACAATCTCCACCTCAGCAATTGCTCCTGCTGGGAATCGAACACGTGAGTTTGGCTCTGATACCACTTGTTGGTACCAAGTGGTCAGATGAGGTCTAGAGGGGGGTGAATAAACCTCTGAAAATTTTAGACTTTATAATTTTTAAGTCGTCTGTCAGCAAACTAAGCTAATGTAGAATAGTTAGCTTACTGAGCTGTTCGTGAACAAATCTTGAGCAGCAGAGTTGACCACTTTTCTGATAGTTACTTAGCTGATTTCAGCAAAATTTAGCTTTAAAAACAGAATACTTGCAGCGGATATTTGTAAGTGTTTTTCACAAGCAGACTGAGTCTTTTAAAAGATTTTATCCCCAGTTTTCACAAACTCCTTTAAAATCTTTTCAACAGTTTTCTAAAGTGTTTTATGCAACCTTTAAAAATATGTTAGAAAATAATGCAAGTTAAAACACAAAGAATTTTTATAGTGGTTATATGGATAAAAATCCTTTAGTCCACTCTTCCAAGTCACTTAGATCTTGGGTTATACTATAAACACTAAGTTTACAATATACACTACTTACGCCAAAACACAAATGAAGAGGCCATAAGCTCACAATAGGAAATCACTAAGAAGGCCTATCTTCTGAAGTTAGATCACTCACTAAGATGGATCTACACTTCTCACAACACTTTTATTACAGATTTCATTCAGAAAAATGATTTATCTTGAACTTCAACTTGGTTCAGCCAACAAATGACTTCACCAGGTGAGTGAGCTGTTCTTGAGACTTAGAGAGATTTTGCTTCGAAAATTTTCTCAGAGTTATGTGGTTCCCTTCTTCTCTGTCTCGCGAACTATTTATACTCCAGGTTTAAAAAATGTCTGTTGAAGAAAGACAAGATTCAAAATGCCTTGAGTACTGGTCCTTAATTTCTGCGAATGGCTCTCTGTACTGCTACAGTACTGTCAACAGTACTTTCTGTCAGCAGCATTAAATGCACCGAGCTGATACGAGATTTTTATTCAATCATTTGTCATTAATACCCTCATTCTTCAGTATTTATTACATCAAGTGCATTTATTACCGTTGGAGAGACTTCCTGATCATCTTCACTTGGCTGATAAGAATTACTCGTCTGTTGATGAACAGAGCTGATCCCAAACATGAACAAATCTGATTTGAGTCGGTTGATTTTCACCAAACTGATTTCTTCCTTTATCAGCAGATCAGTAGTCTTCTGGACCAAAATGAATTTTGACTTGACTGATTTGTCTTTAAGGTTAATCAAAATTCTTGTTAGGGATTTTACTAAGCATTCCTTACTTATCTGATTTAGATGTTTTGGAAATCATCAAAACCTCCATTTAACTTCTAAATTTCTTGTCTTCTGATCTTCATCTTCATCCAACAAAAATCTTGAAGATCAGATCAGATAGAAGGA
The DNA here is from genome assembly GCA_038501285.1 of Penstemon eatonii. Taxonomy (NCBI): domain Eukaryota; kingdom Viridiplantae; phylum Streptophyta; class Magnoliopsida; order Lamiales; family Plantaginaceae; genus Penstemon; species Penstemon eatonii. The sequence continues at coordinate 8,616,735 of CM076710.1, forward strand.
CTGAGTTCACAAACCCTACTGTTGAAGAGTATTGTAACATCAGAGGAATCAGTCATGAGTACTCTGCTACCAGAACCCCTCAACAAAATGGAGTTGCTGAAAGGAGAAACAGAACTTTCAAGGAAGCTATCAAAACCATGATAGGTGAAGCAAAGCCGCCCCAATGATTCTGGGCAGAAGCCACAAATACAACCTGCTTCACCCAGAACAGATGCATTATCAACAAAAATCAGAACAAGACTCCATATGAAGTTTGAAACCACTGGAAGCCAAACATTTATTACCTTAGAATTTTTTATTGTAAATGCATTGTTTTAAATAATGGGAAAAATCACCTTACTGCTTTTGCAGAAAAGGCTGATGAAGCTGTTTTTGTAGGTTACTCTACTGTTAGTAAAGTTTATAAGGTCTTTAACAAAAGAACTTTACTTGGAGAAGAATCTATTCATGTAGTATTTGATGAACCAAACCAATCTTCTGAAAAGAATCATAGTACTAATCCAAATCTGTCTACTAGTTTTCAGAAATTGAGTGTTGAAAGAAAAGAAGAATATGTTCCCATCATACTACCTGATCTCAACTCAGCTGCTAGCTCAAGTGCTGTTCAAAATCAGTCTACTGATTGTCTAACAGTTGAGTTACCAACAGCTGGCAGACCAGAGACTGTTCAACATACTACAAATGTTCAACAGACTACTACTGGAGCTCCAACAGTAGTGTTGCAAGATCAATGTAGAGGACAACATCCAGATTTGCAACATGATCTCAGATAGCTCAGAAATTACCCACCTGAGTTGGTGATTGGTGATCCCTTGAATAGAGTAAAGACAACAAGAGCTGCTGCAAAAGATGTAATATGTCTGTAGAAAAAAAATATATGATTCAATTTTAATTTGTGAGTGCAAATCAAATGGAACGAGACATTGTGCTTCATTATATATGTATAGATACTAGGAAAATGCACGAATCTTGTATGTGTTTAGTAAAAGGGTATTTTTTTTGTAAATTAGAGAAATTAATTTTATTTTATTATTAAATAGAGCTAATTAATCCATTTTTCATATATTTAATTCATTTTTTCACGTTGTAACATGTTTTTAGCCGATTTTACATTTAGGAAAATTTCATTTCAAATCTTTATATTTAGAGTGTTTATGACTTATGTTGTTCTAAATCTATATTATTTACATTTTTCGTACTTAAATAAATATTGATGCAAAAATATAATAATTTATATATATATATAATTTAAATAAGGGTATTTTAGTCCGCACAAAAAAATTCATGCGTTTATTAATAACTAGAAAAATGCACGTACATTGAACTTGTCTAATTTTTATTTTATGGGTATTTTTCATATTAGACATTTTCATGTCATAGAATATCCTATATTTATGACTGATCAATTTATTTTTATTAATTATTATTGGTTTACAAAAAAATAATGGCTTTGAATAGTTGTAATAAAATATAAAATGATGACTGATTTAGTCATTTACATCTTATAAAATTGATTCTAAAATAAGATCATAATAACATTATTTAGTTCATTCCATCATAGTAGTTTTCATGTCAAGTTTATTCGTTATTCACCGATGACACATGTTTCATCCGTTTCTTCATTAATTTCACCCTAACTTTCATTTATTTCACGCGCACTTTTTTATTGGTTTCACCAGTTTTTTCACCAACTTTGCCAGTGTTTACCAATTTCACCCGAAGTTTCATCGATTCATATGTTTTCACTGTTTAATTTTTTTTATCGATTTTTCTGCTTTTTTATCGATTATACATTTTTCATTATTTTTCTATTTTTGTCGATCTTTTTTCCAATTTAAACCATTTTCTTCCGATTTAACCTTATTTTTGTCAGTCAAAGTTTAACTCATTTTCACTGATTTAACATGTTATTCACCTAAATTTTTCATTGATTAAACAAGTTTTCCACCGACTTCAAGCTTTTTTGATTGATAAAAATTCTTTTCTTTACAAATTTCAACCAAACTTTCGTCTATTCATATATTCTCACTGTTCAGATTTTTTTACCTGCTTTTTTTTAGCGATTTATCCCTTTGTTATCTGTTATAACAATTTTCATTGTTTTATCATTTTTGTCGATTTCTTTTTTTTCTTCTTCAGTTTAAACCATTGTTCTACCGATTTCACTAGTTAAACTGTTATTTTTACTGATTTAACTCGTTTTTACTATTTTAACCCCTTTTTACCTACTTTTGATGTTTTTTAACTAATTTCACATGTTATTCAACTGATTTTTCATTGATTAAATATGTTCTTACCAACTATACATTTTTTACCGATTTAATCCTTTTTTCACCGACTTTACCCAATTTTACTGAATTTCGCTATTTTCATAATTTTTCTTAGAAATTCCATTTGAATTAATTTTCATCGATTTCACATATTTGTACCAACTTTACCTTTTTTTAACCGATTTACCTGTTTTCATCCATTTTTCACAAGATTTATCCCCTTTTTTTATCGTTTTCAAATGTATTTACGATTTCACATGCATTTTCTTTTCACCGGTTTGAAGTGCACATACGTTGTACGTGTCTATTAAATTTCAGTGGTAATCAAAGTAAAATTAACTTCATTATGTCATAAAATAGCACATATTAATGACTGTTATTCAATTTATTAACTTCATCATGGTTATTTTCATCGATTTCTCTAGTTTTTTTTTTTTAAACTATTTTTCTAATGGTTTGACTTTATTCTTGTCGTTTGAAATTTTTTCATTTGATTGATTTAACTCATTTTTACTACTCCAATTTTCACATATTTTCACCGATGTTAAGCATCTTTCACATATTTCATCATTTATTTCATCATTTTTTATGTAATTTCACTGGTTCACCGGTGTCATCCATTTTTTTCCCGAATTTCACTTGCATTTTCATCGATTTCACATGTATTGAATTTTCAACTCAAATAATTATACATTATACATCTTCAATGACTTTTAAGTATATCTCAAATTATTTCACTTACACTTATCATTTGAAAGATATTTCTTTATCGATCTAAGCAATTTCACTCATTATATTAATTAGTTTAATTCAATTTTTATTTATTTTATATTTTTTTACTGATTTACTCGTTCTTGATCAATTATAACCTATTGTTCATTGTTTTTCCTATTTTTCATCAGTTACTTTTGTTTTCTCATATTGAAACAAAAAAATATATATTTCTACTGGTTTAGTTGACACTATTTTTGCTAGTTACCTTTTCTTTTTTATATATTACTTATTTTTACCAGTTTAACTTATATTTCATCAATTACAAATATGATTTTTAATAAATTTCACTTGAATTTTCATTGATTTCACATTATTTCACAAACTTTAACCTTTTTCAATGATTTAACCCATTCTTCATATATTTCACCCGCTTTTTAACTGATTTCACCAATTTGTTTCCCATGTTTTTACAAAATTTTCATCTATTTCACATGTATTTATTGATTTTACCGGTACTATTTATTACCTATTTCATCCATTTTTTCACCTACTTCATCAGTGTTCATAAATTTCATCTAGATCGATTTCATATGTTTTCATCAATTACATAAAATATATTTGATTGGTTTCACCAACTTTCATTGATTTTCATCCGTTTTTTCACTTTCACACGTTTTTCTCGAAAGAATTCCATGAAATTTGAGGTAATGTTTCTAATGTTAAATAAAGATTACTTAGTTCACTAAGTCATAAGCATTTTTTTTCATAGGTAAGATGCGATTCTACTTTAATAGATTTTATGATATTTATGAGAATTTGATTTTTTTAAGGAGTGACATATTTTACTAAGACGAAACAAATAATACTTTTTACATGACAACATATTGATAATACATTATAATAATTTTACATGTATATTTTAGCAACTATTCAAAATAATAGTATTTTTTAAGTTTTATGTGTTATAGGAGAACAATAATGAAATTGTAAAAGTGATGTAAGAGTTAATTTCTTAATATTTGGAGTTGTTGTAGTAAATAACTAAAATAAAACCTTATGTCTACTTTAAATATACTTTTGTTTTCTTCCATATTCATGCTACTTGGTTAGGAGAAAAGGAAGTTACAAATTTTCTTAAAATATTTTCCTACCAAATTTTGATGAAAAAATATAAGGAAAATTTATATCTAATTATATTTTACTTTATTACTTTACAATTTGAATAAGGGTATATTTATTTTAAAAAAAAAAAGAAAAAAACTTAAATTATTCATCCTATTAGAAGTAATATAGATAAAATAATAATAGAGATATAAATCTTAGAAGCTATACGAAGCAGTTGAAGCTAATTAAGTCTTAAGAAAAGTGACAATAATGCATATGCCTTGAAATCATCTTCATGGTACAATTTGTTGATTTCCTGGTGTTAGATATATATGATTGATTAATGTATGTACAAGTTTTGTGTATATTTCATCGTAGTTTATCGACATTCTGTTGATGTTTAACAATCTGTGTAATAGAAATATATTCAATTTATATTTCTTGTAGTAACTCTAAATGTAATTAAGTATAAACTATAATTATAATCAAGTATAGCTTACTAAATTAATATAATATATTTATTAATATATTCAAGGTTTATAAATAGAACAAAATAGTGGAGTAGAAACTTATTTAAATAAAGTTATGGTTCAATTTGAAATTTAAAAGACAAACAGCAACTTTATTTGAAAACTTTTTTAAGTAATTGAAATGAATATATTTGAATAAAGTAATCAAAGTTTCTATAAGTAATTATATATGGACAGAAACGTTTCTATATGCAACAAAATAGCAAAAGCAGTATACAAAGTTTTGAATTGAAGTCGGATTTATTTTGCAAATAAGTGACCAAGTTTATTTTGAATAACTTAGTCTTACGGCTTTAAGAGAGAACTTTAATTTGCAAATATGAAAATTAAATTAATTCACTAAATAATCGGAAAAGAAATGAGATGGAAAAGAATGAGGTTGCGAATGCAATTTCCTTAAGACAATATATTCGGGCTGTCCACGGTGCACACAGTCGATCCCCGATAGTCTCCCAAGATACAACACGGCGAACTTTAAACAAACAGAACTTCGACGAAAAAATTATTTAATTTGAGAAGTAGAGAAAATAATTTGTACTTTATTTGCTGAAAAAATGGTGTAAGGAATTGGCTAGATTTCTCTCCTATTTATAGCAATTGAAAGTTGTTCCTGGAGGGTCACAACAGTTCGGATTTAAACCAAACAATGGTTCGGTCCGAACGGCTGCCACCCATTCGGTTCAAAATCCGACCAAACACACCCTTTTATTCAAAATTGAGCGGGCAATACGGATCCTTCTCGGACCTTTTAGAAACAAGTTTCGTAAATCCTATTCGGATCACATGCGGATCCTAATCAGATCACACGCGGATCCTAATCGGATCCCCACGGATCTTTGTACAAAGTTTGAACTTTAATAATTATTGGGCCCATATATTACTCTAGGCCCGTTCCTACAAAAGCCATTTGCACTTTGAAAGCTAGGTGCCCTTTTATAACAATTTTGTAGCTCAACTTTCTCCTTCTTTCCCATGTGGGATGGAGAGACTCAACCGCCCCTTTGCCCCTAACATCTTCCTGGGTTGGTAGAGGGACTCTTCCAATGTTGGATTGGATTGATTGACGAATCTGAGAAGATTCATACATAACTAGTCACCTAGTAGTTAAATACGAATCGAATTGGCGACTTCTCTATTCTCATTTCATTCATCAAGGTATTCATTAAGGTGTAATAATTAACTTTGACTAATGAGACTCAATTTAATTAGTCATAATTAATCCAATTACACCAACACATTCGACAAGGGTGTCTTTTCCTCGTTTTCTTCTAATTAAAATACTAGTATTAAATAATTAACTAGATAATATCATGGACGAATTAAAAGAAAAAGATTGTAAACATGAGAACTTACCTTTGAGAGGGACCTCGCCGGCATCAATGATCTCCTGAATACAAAAATACGTCCAAAAGGAACAAGCACTAATCGTCCTAAAATAAACATAAGGAATCCCCATCTCTTCAACCACCGGCAAAGCAAAGCTCAACACTCCGTCCATGATCAAGCACGACACCCTCCGCCGTGCACCGCCATCACTCAACCCATCCGTCGATTCCATCAGGTTGCGGAAAAACGACCCGCCAACTTCCTTAAGGCTCAAAACAATATCCATGATCCGTTCCCCGACCCGGGGGTGGTCGGCAGGGAGGCCGTCCGCTATGGTGGCAACACGGAAGGTGGAGTATCGGGAGAAACGGGAGTTAAGGTTTCCGTGGCGAAGGAGGCGGCCGTGGGTGTATTCGGAAAGGAGCATGGTCACGTGGAGGCCAGACATGGACAGTAGCTCGGCTAGATGGAGCATGGAGTTTAAAGGGAATATGAGGATGTGTGCCGCAAGTTTCGTGGCAGTGTTACGGTGGCTCATCTCTTCGGAGATATTGATTGTTGGAAAAAGTACTCCTAAGTAGAGAGCAAGTAGCTTGGTTAGGAAATTAATATCGTTTTTTTTATAACAGGAAATTAATATCGTTATAAAGACGATTAATGAAGGAGTTTAGGCAATTTTAATTTTAATTCCCTGTGATATATTTAATGGAAATGAAATAATGATCATTTTTACCTTCCCTGGTGGAGGTGTTGCTCGCACATTGTAATGCGACTGATGTTTCATTTTTATTTAAAAATGACCAATTTAACCTTACTCTTGACAAAGTATTCACCTCACTTTACTCCCTTGTGATATGAATAAATAAGTAATTTACCTCCCTGTGGTATGCATAAATGAACATTTTTAACTCCATGTAATATTGCATAATGGACAATTTAACCCCTTATAAAATTAATTAAACGTCGTATACATTAAATTATATATGGCTCTCTTTTTTATTCTTTTTATCTTCTTCTTTTCGTGTATGTAATTTTCTAGTAGGAATTGGACAGTATGTACTTGTCAGCCATCACATTTTGATCAATTTGTCTATTATAAAATTAAAACAAATGTTCCATAAAAGAATTGGAAAACTCTTAATTCCCTGGTGCTTCATCACTGTAAAATAAAAGGCAAAATACATGCCAGAACTCACTCTTTTAAATTCAACATCTATTTGTTAAATCTGCAATTCCAAAAGAGAGCCAAATACATTTAACAGCAATAATTACAAAATCCTTATTTCAATCTTCTTTCTTCTATGAAACTTCTTCAGATGTTCTCTGAAGAATACAAAGAAAAAGAAACCACAAATTAACAAACGGTTGATTATTATAAAGCAATATTAAACGAGAAAAAAGTTTTGAAAAGATCGAACTTACTTCTCTGCAATCTCGTACCAACTTTTCTTTCGACCAGTACGAGTTGCCTATGATGACCTTAAGCTCTTCATTTCCGTATTGATCACGTTGTTCTTCTTCAATTCGAACGGCAGATAAGCTGGCCTCATAACTAGAATCAAGCACCTGAATACACTCCAGCGTTGGAATGTCGCCTAATTCCCTAGGAATCTCCTCAAAATGTTCACTACAAGTGATCCATTGCTTTAGATTAATGATCTCAAGTTTTAAGAACCTTAGCTCTTGAAATTCAACATCACTTGTTTCCCATTCTTCTCCCAAAAAGGCAATGGAAACTAATTTTAGAACATGAAGATTTGGTAATCTCCCTACAACCGAAATCTTCTCCGGTGATAAGCTAATTCTAATTAAGGAAAGCTTTTTGATTGTGGATGGAAAATTAATCTCTGTTAATTCTCTGAAGACCCTATTACTATCGAAAACCAGCTTCAATGATTCAAGTGCGGTGAGGGATTGTAGATTGGGAAATAGTTTTCTACCTGTATATTTGAATTTGAGTTTGCGAAGATGTGGTGAACATTTCAAGATTTGTTCATCATTGCCATTTTTAATGCGAACAAATGAAAGGGACCTTAGATTATTTGTTTGAGAGCTATCAACATCTATTGCAAATTCTGCTTCCTGTTTTATGTACAAGTGTCTCAACCTCACCAATTTTAGAATGACCGAGGGTATGTAAACCTTGTCGTTTCTATTTATACAAAGAATTTCTAGGTTGAAAAGGTTTCTTGTCAATGATTTTGGCATTCGATCAACAACAATGTATCTCAATTGAACTAGAAGATGGATCCTTTTCAGCTCATAGGATCTCCTAGGTGTTGGCAACTGATCCATGACCCTAAGAAGTGCCATTTGCGAACAACTAGACAAAGATTGTGAAACGTGGCCTGAAAAAGAGCGACAATGTAGGCCAAAAGGTCTTTGGTCCACTGGTTTTGCAGAATGAACATAGAGACGATGATGTCTTTCATATATTGACAAGTGACTACAAAAAAAATGTCAAGCAAAGTCATATTAATTGTTATGAGTATTCGATATTTGTGAGCTGATAAGTAAGAGACGGAAGAAGATAAATCGAATTAAAACAAGAATTGTGACTAAAACTTACTCTTTAATTAACTTTAGGAAGTTCTCTTCTTGAGCCCTTCTTAGGCACATGTCTCGCAATAGATCGTGAATAATACATGCTTTGACCCCACCATCAAAACTTCTTTTGGCAATTATTACTAGGCTTCTATTGATTAGGTCAAGAAGATATTCTTCTGCTACTTGCTCTTGGTTCTTTTCTTGGTCTCTCGGTATGAATCCTTCAGCAATCCACAACCATATTAACTTTCACAGTGGAATATTTGTGTCTTCTGGAAATGCTCCAAAATAGAGAAAACACAATTTTAAATGGTTTGGAAGATGTTTGTAACTAAGTTCCAATATTTGCATGCAATTGCTTGTATCATCGTCGAATATATAGGAATCCAAATTTTTTTCCACTATTTTCCATTCATTTTCTTCCTTCTTCAAATTTATCAGAATTCCAACCGTGACAACTACAGCAATTGGCAATCCATTGCATCTTGCTGCAATTCGCTTTCCTATCCCTATTAATTGTGGAGGACATGGTTCTTTAAGAAACACCTTATTCTCTAGCAGCTCCCAACATTTGTCTTCTGTGAGAAGAGGAAGTTGGTGAAAAATGCTATCAGTTGGTGTTGTCCATTTAATCCGACTAGTAAACACTATTCTGCTTCCATTTTCATCATTTGGGAAAAATCTTCCCAAATCATCCCATACATTTGTAGACCAAACATCGTCGATGATAATTAGGTATCTCCGACCCTTCAAAGTTTTGTGAATCTCTACGACCAATATTTTATCTTCCTTTTCCAAGATGTTTGGTATGCTTGATAAACTCATCAAGATATCAATCAAAACCTTTCTCTTTTGATATGTCTAAGAAACAACGCACCATACACGTTTGTCAAAGTGATTGCATATTGCGGGATCATCATACAGCATCCTTGCTAAAGTTGTCTTACCAAGTCCAGGCATGCCAAAAATAGAAATGATTTGTCGATTTTTTGATCCTCCAATAAGATCTCCTAATATCTTTGTCTTTTCATCCTCAAAGCCCACTACAATATTATCGGACATAGTTGATCCTTCAATAAGATCACCCGAAATCTTTTTCCTCTCTTCCTTGAAGGGCACTATAGTGTTATCAACCACAACTGAACTAGTTTTAATGTCGGCAATGATATTGATTTCTTGGAGTTTTGTACCAATAAGCATAATATTGGGGATAACAGCAGGGAGCCTAATATTAAAATGCCAAAGAGGAAGATTACCTACAACATATGAATTCACGAGATATTCAGCTTCATATGCCACATCTCTGATTTGGACTAGATATTTATTCAATTCATCCATATGTACATTATCTTGCGGCATACGAATATCCTTGACTATAGATCGTGAGAATGTTAACTCTTTATGAAGTGTTTTGATTTGAACCTTCACTTCATCATTAATGACAAAGTCAACTTGGCTATTCATCAAGTTCTCAAGATCTTCAATCAAAGAATCAACGATAAAGATTGAATCTATAGCATCATTACATGTTTGAGAAATTACGCAAGAGGGAAGTTCTGAGAATTGGATGCAGTGCTCTTTGATCTTAACATTCAGGAGCTCAACCATTTTCAAAAGTGAATTTCTACCCTCAATGAACCTACTGGCCTTAACTGGAAGAGTTGAAAAAATGCAAGAATAAATGAAGCTACCTGCTTCATTGGCCAACGCTTCAAATTCTACCAAGAGATTATGGACTTCCTCAAGCTCGGTGCACTGGAATGGTACATCTCCAAGAATTGTGAGAAGATATGTTAGCTCCTTTTGAAGAACGGCATATCGCTCCTTCTCTACTGAATTAATATCTGCTTCAGAGTTCAATATCTGAACTATAAAGTCCAAAAATGCTGCCAAAACTTCATTTTCCTTGATGACCTCCTCGAACTTGGGGACTTTAAAGAATTTTTGCACTTTGGGCATGAAAGAGTTCACAAGAATTTCTAATATCTCTTGTCTACTTTCTTGCATTATTTCTTCCCATGCCCAAGCATCCGGTGAGGTGTTATTATCAGCCCACTCCCACTGTTTGGCATAATGAGGCTAAATAATTGAGACGTCTTATTGTACGACCAAACATATCATCATCTGAATTGGAGCAGAATTTTACAACATAGCAAATTACTGCTAAACAGGTATTATTTCATGGATGATCATAAACTGCAGAAAAAAATGGGTCGGAGTTTTGACTTTTTCTAGCTTTGCAAAGTTCTTTGTGATCAATCTCGGCTGTTTCATCCGAAATCAACTTCATAGACCCATTCAAGCTACTAACGCTCAAATACTCCGATAGCTTTATCGATTTCAAATGTATTTACGATTTCACATGCATTTTTTTTACTAATTTCACCAGTGTTCACAAATTCAACCGGACTTTCATTTTTATAATTTCGTTCAATTTTCACGAAACAAAATCCATGAAAGTATGAGGTTATGCATGTCTTGATATTCTTTATATTTTGCTTCTCTAGCCAAATAAACAATAAGTATTTAGCTAAGTCATAAGCATTTTGGTTCATTATAGGTAAGACGCAATTCTATTTTATGTTTCATTTTTTAATTTTATCTTCTTCTTTATAGCAGGATGATATTTAAGAGAATTTAATTTTAATATTTTTCTTTTAGATGATTGTATACGACTTATATTGTACTAAATCTTTCAATGATATGAATAACATATTTACTTAAACATATTGTTGCTTTTCATTTTTTAATTTTCTTCTTCTTCTTCTGTATAGCAGAATGATATTTAAGTTTATTTGTATTTAATATTTTTCTTTCAGAGAATCGTATATGATTTATATTGTACTTAATATTCCAATGATACGAATAACAAAATTTTACTTAAAACATATTGTTGCTAAATTAAAATAATTTTACATTTATATTTTAGGAGCTATTTAAAATAATGGTATTTTTTTCTTGTGGTTTATTTTATTTTATTTTATGTGTTATATGAAAAGAAAATTGAAGTTATAAAATTTGATGTAAAAGATAATATCTAAATTTTAGGAAATAATGTAGTAGATAAATATAATAAGATTCCATGTCTAATTGTACATTTACCATAAGTTATATAAAAATATTCCATCTCTAATTATTAATCTTCAATTAATTTTACATATTTACTGTTGAATTAAATATCACTTGTCAACTCAAATAAGGGTATATTAGTCTTAAAAAAAAAATTATTCACACTTTTATAATAAGTACTTCTTTTAGTTATGTTACGTAGATGTGAGGCAATAAATGATTACTATTGTATTTAAGTCCTGTAAATATAGGGGTTTAAATAGAATCCAATCAATTTGCCGTACCACATCATCATCCATGCAGCGGTTGCACAAAATAATTTTTTCTTCTGGCAAACCAAACCAGATCAAAGAATATTTCGAATAAAATGAAAAACATCACTACATTCGGGGTTTTTTGCACTTTACACCCCCGAAACTTAGATTTAGCACTTTGCACCCTCGAAATATGAAAAATACAGCACTTTGCACCCTCTTTTATTTTCAAGCAAAAACTCATGTCAAGGGCAAAATAGATAATTCTATTGTAAATATTTGGCACTTTGCCCCCCCCCCCCCCCCCAAAATAAAATTAGCACTTAACACTTGGGAACAAATTAACAACTTGCACCCCCGAAACACAATAAATGGACACTTTGCATCCCAAAACACAAAATTAACACTTAACACCCTCAAATTTGAAAAACAAAACCCCCTCGTTTTTTTCGTCAAAGTTGACCATTAAGGTGATTTTTTTTAGGAAAAATAGGTAATTATTTATGGGTCTTTGATATGTTGAAGTAGACAATGGGTAAAAAATTGAATTACCTATTTTGCCTTAGATTTTTTTCACTCCGATAGTCAACTTTGACGAAAAAAACGAGGGGTTTGCGTTTTTCAAATTTGAGGGTGTTAAGTGTTAATTTTGTGTTTTGGGGTGCAAAGTACCAATTTATTCTATTTCGGGGGTGAAAGTTGCTGATTTGTTCTTAATTAGAGGGTGTTGAGGCTAATTTTATTTTGGGGGTACAAAGTGCGAAATTCTCAAGTTTTGAGGGTGCAAAGTGCCAATATTATTGAATTACCTATTTTGCCCTTGAATTTTTGCTTGAAAATAAACGAGGGTGCAAAATGCTATATTTTTCATATTTTGAGGGTGCAAAGCGCTAAATCTATGTTTCGGGGGTGCAAGGTGCTTATTTCCCATGTTTCGGGGGTGCAAAGTGCAAAAAACCCCTACATTCGGTTTGATTTTTCATTTGGATAAATAGTGAACTGAAAATTTGATGGATTTCAATTTTTTTCAGACTGAATGAACACCCTTATTGGTCAATAGCAATTCTTCACACCAAAATATGTTCATCGAATTCTAAAACTGTCATTACATAATCATACATTAATCTTGAATCTTGGCTATGCAGTTTATTCATTTTTCATTATAAATCCACATGCATCATCAATCAAATCTCATGAAATTATAGTAGACTTCAAAAACTCAATCAACCCATCCAAATTCGAATACGAGTCTCCCCCTTGGGATATCGTCTTCTTAGCCAGTGTCGCCATAATACGAGCCCTTTCCAAGAATTCATCCCTCCTCACCTCCATAATCTCCCGAACCATTTTTTCAATCAAAATTCTATCACAAGTATCCTTTATGTCAAATCCCATCTTCCATATCTCACTTATAAACCTACTATTCGTCGTTTGATCAGCAAAATAAGCCCAACAAAGCATAGGAATCCCAATACAAATACTCTCCAAAGTCGAATTCCATCCACTATGAGTGAAAAAAAAACCAATAGCTCGATGTGCCAAAACCTTGTTAGCAAGTATTAAGTACAAGCAAGTTGGCTAAATTAAACGTGGGGCCACCACTCAAGTGGATGAACAAATTGCAACTCAACTTGCACAAATCAGTTAAAGTTCTCTAACAAATTTCACATGCATTTGTTTGGCAAAATGATATTACTTTTGCAATTGGGCTTAACGGTTTTGGCAGGAATGTCTCCATCTGAAGCCTATAAATACTTGTTCATTGAGTTGAAGAAATCACACCGTAAACACCATTCAACAACAATCGATCAGAGCACCACTAAATTCTCTCCTCAGCAATTCTTTCAAGCTTAGTTTAGGCAGAAATTTTGAGCGCAAAATTTCAGAGAGTTTTCTTAAACTGTGAGAGATATTGTGTGAAAATTAAGTGAGTAATTTTCTTTGATGAGTCGAGAGAGTTGTGAGTGTTTGTAAACACGGTGTAATTATCTCCCTTTATCAAAGATCTGCAGCAGCCCGTGGACGTAGCCTATTTTGGGTGAACCACGTAAATTTTGTGTTCATTATTTTTGCTATTTCATTAAATCTGGTTGTGGTTTTTCCTAACAACTGGTATCAGAGCTCAGGAATTTTTTTTTCCGGGCCAACCAGATTTAAGTGGGAGCAATGGCGGCAGACGAAGGGAAAATAAAACTCGAAAAGTTCGATGGTGCGGACTTCGGATTCTGGAAAATGCAAATAGAGGACTATGTGTATCAGAAAAATTTATTCTTGCCTCTCCAGGAAGATAAGCCAGAATCCATGAAGGAGGATGAGTGGAAACTCCTTGACAGACAAGCTCTCGGAGTTATCCGGTTGACGTTATCTCGCAATGTCGCTTTTAACATAGCGAAAGAAAAGACCACGGCAGGTCTTATGAAGGCACTCTCAAATATGTACGAGAAACCTTCGGCCTCAAATAAAGTTCGTTTAATGAGGCGGTTATTTAATTTGCGGATGACCGAAGGGGCATCGGTGGCCCAACATCTCAATGAACTTTGTACAATCACGACCCAGTTGAGTTCGGTCGAGATTGAGTTTGACGATGAAGTACAGGCGTTGTTACTTTGGTCCTCCCTTCCAGAAAGTTGGAATGCTACGGTCACGGCTGTGAGTAGCTCGTCGGGAAGCAATAAGTTAAAATTCAACAATGTACGTGATCTCGTTCTAAACGAAGAGATCCGGCGGAGAGAGTCAGTCGAAACTTCGACCCCCTCTGCTTTATCGATGGAGTCGAGAGGCCGATCGATAAACAACAATCGTGGAAGATCAAACCACCGAGGAAGATCAAAGAATGGGAGATCCAGATCGAGAAATCCCAGCAATTCCTCAAACTCAAAGACTGTTGAGTGTTGGAATTGCGGAAAGGTCGGACACTACAAAAATTAGTGCAAGAGTGCACCGAAGAATCAAACGGCGAAGATCGAAGCTAATGTTGCATCAACATCAACACAAAATGATGTGTTGATATGCTCTTTGGAGAGCAAGGAAGAGTCTTGGGTGTTAGACTCTGGAGCATCGTTTCACGCTACTTCGCAGAAAAGACTCTTTGGGGATACGTGTCTGGAAACCTCGGTAAGGTATATCTTGGCGATGACCAACCTTGTGACATTGTTGGTAAAGGAACAGTGAAAATTAAGTTGAACGGGTCTGAGTGGAAGCTGAAGGATGTCAGGCATATTCCCGACCTGAGAAAAAATTTAATTTATGTGGGCCAGTTAGCCAGTGAAGGCTATACTACAATCTTCCATGGAGATGACTGGAAGATTTCAAAGGGTGCAATGGCAGTTGCACGAGGAAAGAAAAACGGCACTCTTTACATGGCGGCAAAAGGGTGTTGTTCGATTGCAGTTGCAGCAAGCAACCAAAATCCAAGACAGTGGTACAAAAAGTTTGTCAACTTTATGCACAAGGAAGGATTCCAGAAGTGCAATGCCGACCACTGTTGCTACTTCAAGAGGTATATCTCAAGTTATATTATTTTGCTACTTTATGTCGACGATATGTTAGTAGCTGGTTCAGATATGAACGAGATCAAAAGCTTGAAGCAGCAATTGTCAAAAGAGTTTGACATGAAAGATTTAGGTCCAGCAAAGAAGATTCTTGGGATGCAAATCACTCGAGATAAGCAAAAAGAAGTTTTGCAGTTATCTCAAGCAGAATACATCAGTCGTATTTTGCAAAGGTTCAAGATGGGCAGCAGTAAGCCAGTCAACACACCATTGGCTAGTCACTTTCGGCTATCCAAAAGTCAGTCTCCTCAGACAGAGGAAGAGAGAGACTTAATGGCCAAGGTTCCTTACGCCTCAGCCATTGGGAGTTTGATGTACGCAATGGTCTGTACTAGACCAGACATTGGCTATGCAGTGGGAGCTGTTAGCAGGTTTATGTCAAACCCGGGTAAGGTCCATTGGGATGCAGTCAAATGGATCTTGAGGTATCTACGAAGCACTTCAGATAAGTGCTTGTACTTTGGCAGAGGACAAGTTAAAGTGCAGGGGTACGTAGATGCAGATTTTGCCAGAGAAGTTGATCATAGAATAAGCACCACAGGTTATGTGTTCATTGTGGGATCAACGGCAGTCAGTTGGATGTCACGGTTACAAAAGATTGTTGCATTGTCCACTACGGAGGCAGAGTATGTAGCAGTGACAGAAGCCAGTAAAGAAATGATATGGCTTCAAGGTTTGTTAGATGAACTGGTATTCAAAAACGAGAAAAATGTTCTATACAGTGATAGTCAGAGTGCAATACACTTGGCGAAGAACTCTGTATTTCACTCCAGAACAAAACACATTGGACTTCGTTATCACTTCATCAGATCACTGTTAGAGGATGGCGTGTTAACAGTTGAGAAGATCCAAGGGAGTAAGAATCCAGCAGACATGCTAACAAAGGTTGTAACTGTTGACAAACTGAAGTTATGCTCAACTTCAGTTGGACTTCGAAACTGACAAGATCGGGAACGGCTGTTGCATTGATCAGGTGTGAAGACAGATTGTCATCAGTCTTCAAGTGGGAGATTGTTAGCAAGTATTAAGTACAAGCAAGTTGGCTAAATTAAACGTGGGGCCACCACTCAAGTGGATGAACAAATTGCAACTCAACTTGCACAAATCAGGTAAAGTTCTCTAACAAATTTCACATGCATTTGTTTGGCAAAATGATCATTACTTTTGCAATTGGGCTTAACGGTTTTGGCAGGAATGTCTCCATCTGAAGCCTATAAATACTTGTTCATTGAGTTGAAGAAATCACACCGTAAACACCATTCAACAACAATCGATCAGAGCATCACTAAATTCTCTCCTCAGCAATTCTTTCAAGCTTAGTTTAGGCAGAAATTTTGAGCGCAAAATTTCAGAGAGTTTTCTTAAACTGTGAGAGATATTGTGTGAAAATTAAGTGAGTAATTTTCTTTGGTGAGTCGAGAGAGTTGTGAGTGCTTGTAAACACGGTGTAATTATCTCCCTTTATCAAAGATCTGCAGCAGCCCGTGGACGTAGCCTATTTTGGGTGAACCACGTAAATTTTGTATTCATTATTTTTGCTATTTCATTAAATCTGGTTGTGGTTTTTCCTAACAAACCTCTCTTTGTGGCACCCATTCCAACATATAACCTCTAGCCTTCGTACCCTTATCTAGCTCAATTGGAACCTCATTTCTGTCATTTTCTATAATCGAATCAGGCCTAATGATCCATAAGAATCTCTGCCCACTTTTTACCAAGCCATACCAAAACTCCAAGAGTTCATCCTTTGTTAGTAATGTAACACTCCCAAAGTTCACATATATGACAGAGTTTTCGGGGTGAGAATCGAGCCAAGCCATGCAACTTCGATCTTCTTCCCAAAAACTACTTGAATGGTTCGATGATTCGATTCCTTTCAGTTCTAATCGGGCCTTCAAATGTGCGTGGAGGGGGCCAATGGAATACAAATTGGGAATGTGTTTTCGTATTTGATCAAGAATAGGACCTTCTAAATCTTCGAATGTGTTGAGTATGAGTGCTTTGGCTTTAGTTGTTCGTTTTGTTTCTGTTTTGATGGTCTGGAAACCTGGATCGTTTATGTCGTCTACACGACAGAATCCCCCAATGTCGCGTCTCCTGATAAGTCCTTCCATTCCTGGTATGCTTGTGACCATCAAATCCATTTCTTTTCTTTTCCAGTATGTCATTTTATCTTCATCTTTCCCTGTTTTAATCAAAGACATACAACTTAAGATGAAAAATTTCTTTAGCTCAAAGCTGGTTAATTTGACCAATCCTACATAAACATTAGACAAGTGTATTGTAGTTAGATAGAGTGAAGGATCAATTTGGGAAATATCAACTGAGATGAGAAAAGTAACAATTTTCCATGAAAAGATGGGAGAAAAGCATGACCCCCGGCTAGTCGGCCATTGGACTTCAATAAAAAGTGTAAGATATCTTGAAAAATTGGGAACAAAAATATAATTTTTCAAAGTACACATAAATTGCAAGGCCAGCACCCAAGGTGGTTGGGCCAAGTCGTAGTGACTTGCGATTCTTAGAGGCGACATTCAAGTTCGAATCCTACTGGAGATATCACACTGGGAAGGACCTATATCCTTTGCACTCTTCGATTCGAGCTATAAATGCACAGTTTAGTAGATAAAAAAAATAAAAATTCAAGGCTAGCTCTAATTCTATAAGATCAAGTGTTGATTGTCCTACTTTTCTTTTCTTTTGACTTACTAAAGTACGTATATATTTACTAAATACAAAGTGATATGACAAATGAGATGTACTAATAATTAATATATAGTTAGTTGTATATTTATTTTTCTCGACTTGCACTTGCACTATAGATTGTGCTATAATCTATATCCCGATTCTTGTGTTATACTATATAATTTTAATTTCAAATTCTTGCATGTATATTCAAAATAACAAGTCTTTTGGAAAAAATATTACGGTTATTCATGTTAGAATCCAAAATGATATGTCTGTAGAAAAAAAATATATGATTCAATTTTAATTTGTGAGCGCAAATTAAATGGAACGAGATATTGTGCTTCACAAATATATGTATATATACTAGGAAAATGCATGAACGTTGTATGTGTTTAGTTTAAGGGTGTTTTTTTTTTTTTTTGTAAATTAGAGTAAAATTAATTTTATTTTATTATTAAATAGAGCAAATTAATCCGTTTTTCATATATTTAATTCATTTTTTCACGTTGTAACATGTTTTTAGCCGATTTTACATTTAGGAGAATTTCATTTCAAATCTTTATATTTAGAGTGTTATAACTTATGCTGTTCTAAATTTCTAAATTAACATTTTTCGTACTTAAATAAATATTGATGCAAAAATATAATAATTAATATTTAGGAGAATTTCATTTCAAATCTTTATATTTAGAGAAGAAAATTCAAATTACTAAAGTTGATGTAAATTTATAAATTTAGGAGAGTTTATATATAGGAGATAAATATAATAAAACTTCATATCTAAATTATATACCACTTCAATTACTTTTATATATTTATTATTGAATTATATTTCCTTTAATAATGTAAATAAGGGTATTTTAGTCCGCACAAAAAAATTCAAAAAAATGTATGCTTTTATTAATAATAAAATAATAATAGAGATAGAGATCTTAAAAGCTATACCAAGCAGTTGAAGCGAATTAAGTCTTAAGAAAAGTGATAATAATGCATATGCCTTGAAATCATCTTCACGGTACAATTTGTTGTGATTTCCTAGTGTTAAATATGATTGATTAATGTATGTAAAATTAAGTTTTGTGTATATTTCATCGTAGTTTTATCGACATTCGACAAGGGTGTCTTTTCCTCGTTTTCTTCTAAATAAAATACTAGTATTAAATAACTAGATGACATCATGACGAATTAAAAGAAAAAGATTGTAAACATGAGTACGTACCTTTGAGAGGGACCTCGCCGGCATCAATGATCTCCTGAATACAAAAATACGTCCAAAAGGAACAAGCACTAATCGTCCTAAAATAAACATAAGGAATCCCCATCTCTTCAACCACCGGCAAAGCAAAGCTCAACACTCCGTCCATGATCAAGCACGACACCCTCCGCCGTGCACCGCCATCACTCAACCCATCCGTCGATTCCATCAGGTTGCGGAAAAACGACCCGCCAACTTCCTTAAGGCTCAAAACAATATCCATGATCCGTTCCCCGACCCGGGGGTGGTCGGCAGGGAGGCCGTCCGCTATGGTGGCAACACGGAAGGTGGAGTATCGGGAGAAACGGGAGTTAAGGTTTCCGTGGCGAAGGAGGCGGCCGTGGGTGTATTCGGAAAGGAGCATGGTCACGTGGAGGCCAGATATGGACAGGAGCTCGGCTAGATGGAGCATGGAGTTTACGTGGCCTTGTAAGGGTAAAGGGAATATGAGGATGTGTGCCGCAAGTTTCGCGGCGGTGTTACGGTGGCTCATCTGTTTGATCAACTTTGATTGTTGGAAAGTACTCCTAAGTAGAGAGCAAGTAGCCTTGGCAAGGAAATTAATACCGTTATAAAGACGACTAATGAAGGGGTTTTAGGCAAATTTAATGAACAATTTACTTTCCTGAAATAGTGATCATTTTTACCTCCTCCATATTGGGGGTGTTGCACACACTCTATAATGTGATCAATGCATCATTTTCATATAAAAATGATCAATTTAATCTTACCTTTGACAACGTATTCACATCACTTTACTCCCTTGTGATATGCATAAATAAGTAATTTATCTCTCTATGATATGTGTAAACGAATATTTTTAACTCCATGTAATATTGCATAATGGACAATTTAACCCCATCAAATTAATTAAACGTCCATTGTATAGCGATTTCTTTTTCCCAACCTTATACATTAAAAAAAAATTTAGCTCTCTCTTATTCTTTTCATATATGTAATTTTCTAGTAGGAATTGGACAGTACGTACTGATCAGCTATCACATCTTGATCGATTTGTACATTATAAAATTAAAATTAGGAAAATTTACGTAGATTATAGGAACTTATCCTTCTGTTGTAAATATTACAAAGACATCCCCTCTATCAAAATAATATTACAAGAAGACCCCTTACAGCGTCAATTTTTTACGGCAGAGGATGGCGTCATCAAAAATATTTAATGTTATTCCAATTTTGCCCACGAGGGGTGTATTTGTTATATATTTCTTGTTACAGGGGGTGTCTTTGTAACTGTGTAATAAATATTGTAAATAAATTTATTAAAATCTAAAATTATAACAAACGAATTTAAAATTTAGTAAATTTATTTACAGTAACACAATTCGATAAATAAAACTTTAATAACTTTACAATAACACGTTTATTTTCATTCAAAAATCAAACAAACCAAATTAAAATTTATTTACAATAACATAATTATTTAATAACATATATTTTTATAGAAAAAAAAACTATTTTAAAATTTAATAATTTATTTACAATAACACAATTGGTAAATAAAGTTTCACTTTAATAACAAATATTTTTTCTTACAAAAATAAAACAAACCAATTTAGAATTTAATAAATTTATCTACAATAACTCAATTCGAATTCTTGAAATCCAAAACACTTTAGGAGATCTAGGGCTTGGTGATTTTGTTACTAGATTATTATATTATTTGTGCCACAACTTAAGCTCACTAATATTTTTACCCTATATCTTTCGAGCTGGTATATTTGGTATCACACCTTCAACTTCAGTGATAATTTTGGTTCAAATTGAGGCCTAATTTCAAAATTAGCCAGATATCGACCATATGCGGGTCATGTGACATGTAAATTGTGGATTTTGACCAAATCAAAGTGGAACTTTAAGTTTTTCTACAAATCTAGGCACATATTAAAAAGGTGGAAAAACACAAGGGTCATTTTGCGAATTTGGATAGAGGGGCTGGTTTTGTGAAAATGGAAGGCTGACATTGATACGTGAGCTTTGGAAATGGGGAACCTTCAATTCAACTGCAAATTGGACAAAGTTGGTACCAAAATGACCGTCACATCGAGGGGATTCTACGGCTGAAAGGGGAGGCGGTGGGTCAAGCTCCACCACCGACGGCGGCGTAAAATCGAAAAAGGCACCAAATTTGTAGATCTGAAAATAGAGTGACGGGATAAATTTGGAACTGATAATTAATGATTGGGATTTGTAGAGGACGTGAAGACGAGTCTATAGCCATCGAATAGAGCTCAAACCGTGTCCGAAGTCGCCGGAAAAGTGAAAAAAAAGGTGGTGCTAGAGCTTGAGACGGTGGCCATGGAGGTTTTTTTTTTTGGTAAATATTTAAAACAACTAAGGGTATTTTGGACATTTTACATGTACCGTTAAAGTTGACTAACGGCCTTTAAGTCAAGACAGTGTCTTTGTAATTTTTACAATAATAGGGTAAGTTTCTGTAATTAGACTTATACCCAGGGGTGTATAGATAAATTAAAATTAATGTTCCATAAAAGAATCGGAAAACTCTTAATTTCCTAGTGCTTCATCACTGTAAAATAAAATTCAAAATATATGCCAGAACTCAACCTTCTAAATTCAACATTTTTTTGACAAATCTGCAGTTTCCAAAAAGAGCTAAATACATTTAACAATAATAATTACAATGTCCTCGTTTCAGGAAAATTAGTACCTACACAGGTGGATTTAATCCACCCGGGTGTTGGATGAGTGACACATAAGCATAAAAGGACAATATTTTGTTATTTTATGCCTACGTGTCATTCATCCAACCCCCATGTATTAAATCCACTAGTGTAGTATCTAAGTAACCTCGTTTCAATCTTCTTTCTTCTATGAAAGCTCTTCAGATATTCCCTGAAGAATGCAAAGAAAAAGAAACAACACCACAAATTAACAAACGGTTGATTATTTTAAAGCAATATTAAACGAGATAAAAGTTTGAAAAGATCGAACTTACTTCTCTGCAATCTCGTACCAATTTTTCTTTTGACCAGTAAGAGTCGGCTATGATGACCTTAAGCTCTTCATTTCCGCATTGATACCGTTGTTCTTCTTCAATTCGAACGGCAGATAAGCTGGCCTCATAACTAGAATTAAGCACCTGTATACACTCCAACGTTGGAATGTAGCCTAATTCACTAGGAATCTCCTCAAAATTCCAGCATGAATTTAGTACCAAGTACTTAAGCTCCGGGAAATGTTCACTACAAGTGATCCACTGCTTTAAATTAATGCTCTCAAGTTTTAAGAACCTTAGCTCTTGAAATTCATCATTACTAGTTTCCCATTCTTCTCCCAAAAAGGCAATGGAAACTAATTTTAGAACATGAAGATTTGGTAAACTCCCTACAACCGAAATCTTCTTCGATGATAAGCTCATTCTAACTAAGGAAAGGTTTTTGATTGTGGATGGAAAACAAATCTCTGTTAATTCTCTGAAAACCCTATCACTATCGAAAATCAGCTTTAGTGATTCAAGTGCGGTGAGGGATTTTAGATTGAGAAATAGTTTTGTACCTGTATATTTCAATTTGAGTTTGCGAAGATGTGGTGAACAATTAAAGATTTGTTCACCTTTACCATTGTTAATGCGGACAAACAAAAGGGACCTTAGATTATTTGTATGAGAGCTATCAATATCTACTGCAAATTTTGCTTCCTGTTTTATGGACAAGTGTCTCAACCTCACCAATTTTAGAATGACCGAAGGTATGTAAACCTCGTCATTGCTATTTATACAAAGAATTTCTAGGTTGAAAAGGTTTCTTGTCAATGATTTTGGCATTCGATCAACAACAATGTATCTCAATTGAACTAGAAGATGGATCCTTTTCAGCTCATAGGATCTCCTAGGTGTTGGCAACTGATCCATGACCCTAAGAAGTGCCATTTGCGAACAACTAGACAAAGATCGTGAAACGTGGCCTGAAAAAGAGCGACAATGTAGGCCAAAAGGTCTTTGGTCCACTGGTTTTGCAGAATGAACATAGAGACGATGATGTCTTTCATATATTGACAAGTGACTACAAAAAAAATGTCAAGCAAAGTCATAATAATTGTTATGAGTATTCAATATTTGTGAGCTGATAAGTAAGAGACAGAAGAAGATAAATCGAATTAAAACAAGAATTGTGACTAAAACTTACTCTTTAATTGACTTTAGAAAGTTCTCTTCTTGAGCCCTTCTTATGCACATGTCTCGCAATAGATCGTGAATAATACATGCTTTGACCCCACCATCAAAACTTCTTTTGGCAATTATTACTAGGCTTCTATTGATTAGGTCAAGAAGATATTCTTTTGCTACTTGCTCTTGGTTCTTTTCTTGGTCTCTCGGTATGAATCCTTCAGCAATCCACAACCATATTAACTTTCGCAGTGGAATTATTGAGTCTTCTGGAAATGCTCCAAAATAGAGAAAACACAATTTTAAATGGTTTGGAAGATGTTTGTAACTAAGTTCCAATATTTGCATGCAATTGCTTGTATCATCGTCTAATATATAGGATTCCAAATTTTTTTCCACTATTTTCCATTCATTTTCTTCCTTCTTCAAATTTATCAGAATTCCAGCCGTGACAACTACAGCAATTGGCAATCCATTGCATTTTGCTGCAATTCGCTTTCCTATCCCTAAAAATTGTGGAGGATATGGTTCTTTAAGAAACACCTTATTCTCTAGCAGCTCCCAACATTTGTCTTCTGTGAGAAAAGGAAGTTGGTGAAAAATGCTATCAGTTGGTGTTGTCCCTTTAATCCGACTAGTAAACACTATTCTACTTCCATTTTCATCATCGGGGAAAAATCTTCCCAAATCATCCCATACATTTGTAGACCAAACATCATCGATGATAATAAGGTATCTCCGACCCTTCAAAGTTTTGTGAATCTCTACGACCAATATTTCATCTTCCTTTTCCAAGATGTTTGACATGCTTGATAAACTCATCAAGATATCAATCAAAACCTTTCTCTTTTCATATGTATGAGAAACAACGCACCATACACGTTTATCAAAGTGATTGTATATTGCGGGATCATCATACAACATCCTTGCTAAAGTTGTCTTACCAAGTCCAGGCATGCCAAAAATAGAAATGATTTGTCGATTTTTTGATCCTCCAATAAGATCTCCCAATATCTTTGTCTTTTCATCCTCAAAGCCCACGACAATATTATTGGACATAGTTGATCTTTCAATAAGATCACCCAAAATCTTTTTCCTCTCTTCCTTGAAGGGCACTATAGCGTTATCAACCACAACTGAACTAGTTTTCATAGCATTGGAAGTTTCTTCTCCACTAAAATCTTTCATAACTTTTAAGACTTTAATGTCAGCAATGGTCTTGATTTCTAGGAGTTTTGTACCAATAGGCCTAATATTGGGGATAACGGCAGGGAGCCTAATATTCAAATACCAAAGAGGAAGATTACCTACAACATATGAATTCACGAGATATTCAGCTTCGTATGCCACATCTCTGATTTGGACTAGATATTTATTCAATTCATCCATATGTACATTATCTTGCGGCATACCAATATCCTTGATGAAATATCGTGAGAGCGTTAATTCTTCATGAAGTGTTTTGATGTGAACCTTCACTTCATCATTAATGACAAAGTCAACTTGGTTATTCATCAAGTTCTCAAGATCCTCAATCAAAGAATCAACGATAAAGATTGAATCTATAGCATCATTATATGTTCGAGAAATTACCCATGAGGGAAGTTCTGAGGATTGGATGTAGTGCTCTTTGATTTTAACATTCAAGAGCTCAACCATTTTCAAAAGTGAATTTATACCCTCGATGAACCTACTGGCCTTAACTGGAAGAGTTGAAAAAATGCAAGAATAAATGAAGCTACCTGCTTCATTGGCCAGCGCTTCAAATTCTACCAAGAGATTATGGACTTCCTCAAGCTCGGTGCACTGCAATGGTACATCTCCAAGAATTGTGAGAAGATATGTTAGCTCCTTTTGAAGAACGGCATATCGCTCCTTCTCTACTAAATTAATATCTGCTTCAGAGTTCAATATCTGAACTAGAAAGTCCAAAAATGCTGCCAAAACTTCATTTTCCTTGACCTCCTCCACCTTTGGGACTTTGAAGAATTTTTGCACTTTGGGCATGAAAGAGCTCACAAGAATTTCTAATATCTCTTGTCTACTTTCTTTCATTATTTCTTCCCATGCCCAAGCTTCCGGTATGGTGTTATTATCAGCCCACTTCCACAGTTTGGCATAATACTCCGAGGCTAAATAATCGAGACGTTTTATTGTACGACCAAACATATCATCATCTGAATTGGAGCAGAATTTTACAACATAGCAAATTACTGCTAAACAGGTTGGATTATTCCATGGAAGATCATAAACTGCCGAAAAAAATGGTTCGGAATTTTGACTTTTTCTAGCTTTGCGAAGTTCTTTGTGATAAATCTCCTCTGTTTCATCCGAAATCAACTTCATAGACCCATTCAATCTACTCTCGCTCAAATACTCCGATAGCTTTTCAATGGAGAAAGCCATTTGATTTTATTAAAACTGAATATATATGACAGTGGTGTGAGAGATATGGATGTATTAATTGACAGGCCGTAGAAATCAAATGACTACGAGCTGGAAGAGAAAGGGAAAAGACACATGGAGATGAACTCCAAAAAAAAGGGGTACGAGGAAGAGATCCTAGGAAACAAGATATGATCTTAATTATGACTATAGATGTAGATATTGACCGGCTCACTCAATTATTTTACTAATAATTGATGAATTAACTAATTTAGAGATATTGACCGGCTCACTCAATTATGTTACTAATAATTGATGAATTAACTAATTTATGTTTTTATGATTGGAATCGATTAACTAATCTTATAATTGAGATCAGAAAGTAGCTTTCAGACACATAGAATAATCATATTGTTCCAATAAAGGTGAAATCGCTCACCCCGGGCGCCCCTCACCTCCCTGTCCGACGGGATTGTGAGAGGAGGTAAATCATGGTGACTCTACCAGCAACAGAGGCTAGGACCAGTACTCACTGCGCACAAGGAACCCCCCTCATTTTTTGAGAGATTGCTCCCACACTGCCGCTGGTGAGGTTCGATCCTTGGTCACTTGTTCCAACTTCCCCCTCTGAGACCGGTTGAGCTGCCCATGCGGACCATAGAATAATCATATTCGTACATATAAGAACTGGCAGATGATAATGTAAAATATGGTAGTAGGTGTGGTTTTTACATCAACCAGCTGCTAATCTTATCTTTATGGTAGTAGGTGAGCACATCCAACTTTAATTTATGATTATTATAAGAAAATGAGATTTAACAACAAAATATAAAGTATAATTTTTAGTGTAAAACTATATAACAATTAATGAAGAAATAAAACAAAGGTGGATGCGATATTTTTTGAAGCATTTATAATGTGAAAAATTGCGTATTTGATATCATGCAATAAGACACTTTTTAATCTTTGTACCATTGGATACGTAACTGCACATTTAAAACCAATATTATCACATTATCTCATTTTTTTGGAGGAAAAATGATTATGTTTGCCTCATGCGGTGCACGAGGCCAATTAGTACATTTTTATCCAATTATTTGACGGTGGTATGAATATTGCAATCAATACTTAAATTATGGTACTAAATGTGCAGTTATATATCTAATAGTACCAGTGTTGCAAAATGCTCTATGTATGGTATCAATTATGCAATTTCCTCCACTTAATTGATATGTGAATATGTATGAATTCAATATTTATTATAAAATTATATTAGAATATTTAGTGATGTATTAACCTTCAAAATATTGACATGGTTTTTGATAAATATTTCTAATTTATGTGAGCTAATTCGATAGTTTTTTAAGATAAAGTAGGTTCCATTGAAAACAGAGATGGGCATTAGATCTTTCTTAGCTTTCTTAAAATAACTCTTATACTATAACTTTCATACTATAAACTAATAATCCTTTTTATTATTAATTTTTTATAGAGCGATGCCTCTTGTATTTTTTTTTCTGACGTTAGTCCCCACTATGAATTATTTGTTTCACTTGGTCATTTTCAGATGGTTCAAGATGAATTAGAGTTCTAAAATAATTTTATGAGGGACTAAATTGATAAATAAACAGTTTTATGAGGGACTAACATGATACAAACTTATTTTGTGAGAGACTAAAATGTAGCACTATAAGTAAAATACCCATTGTAATTGACCAAAGTGGAATAAATAATTTATAATTGGGACTAACGTGAATAAAAAACACAAAAAGAACCATTATATAAAATATTAATGACAAGAAGGACCATTAGTGATGTTTATGCTATAAGATAATAATTCGGGATAGAGGATAGAGTAGTTCTAACTCAAAATTTGACCTGACACCTATAAATACAGATCCCCGAGTTCTCAAATTGTCATCATATTAGTTAGAAAGGCTTTTCTTATGATGCCTTGCTAAAACATACTCGACTCACCCTATTTTTCTTGCTCCCCTTTTTATTTTAGGACGTCTCAAAACATGGTTTCATTTTTATATTTGACTAACTATTTTTTCATAAATGTCCTTAACAATGGACTCCACAATGAATAAACAATGAAATAAAAAAGGAAGTATAAGAGGGCAAAAAAGGAAAAAAGAGAGAAATATAACATTGCATAAAACATTGTGCAAATATAAGGGGAGCAAGAAAATTTGGCAATTTACTCCCTTATAATATTTATAATGTTCAATTTATCTTCATTTGATTTAAAAAAGAGCACTTTATGCCCCTCCCTCCTTCTCCCCCCTTTACTTTTAAAAAGGTTTCGTACTAGCTTCCTCATATTTTTATATATGATATTTTACCTCACTGTGTTATGATAATGTGACAATTGATCCCCTGTGTTATGATAAATGTGGCAATTTACCCTTCTATGTTACAAAATACTTTTCATGTTCACTCTCAATTTCGACAAGTGAGTTACACTCTCAGACTCTAAGGGGGTAAATTTTTTTTTAAAATTTTTACAGGGGATAATATGCTTTTTTCAAATGGTTAAATTTAACATAATGAATATTTCAGGGAGTAAATTGCCATTAACCCCTTATTTCTACACAGATACCTGAATTCATTCATGAAAACTGGTGCAAACGTATTAAAGCACTAATAGACCTGAAGAAATGGAATAATAAAAAATAAAGCATCAAGGATCAGTTCATCACATTTTTGGAATTCTTGCAATATAAAATACATGTGAGATTTTTCTAGGAGTCACCAATGGATCGAAACTTACAAGCAATCAACATATGTTCTGACTGTACATGATAGAAATTTAAATTGAAGTCTCAAAAACAAAAAAAATAATAAACTGGTCAGTCCCGCCCAGTTATACAATAATGTTCCATGGCTGAAAATTGTTAAGTGGAATCGCGATTGCTTGAAATAAAGCTAAAAAAAAAAAAATTCACAACAGTTGGTGATACTGAGAAAGTCTTATTTTCCTTTTTGCGGCATTTTTCCAATCTGAAATATATATGTAGTGAAACTGGCCATTTCCCATTGTTATTGATCAACCTCTTGAGAAGCCTGCTGTAGGAAGTATCAATTTGTTATAAAAGATTTCATTCACATGCATATTTTGTTAGTATAATATGTAATAGGAAAACGGAGTATAAATAACAATTGAAAACTAGAAACAAACTAAATAGTTCAAACAAAATCTCATGCTGAGTGATTCCAGTTCAGTGAATGAACAGAGATCAGGACATAGTACTGTTTACTATAGGCCAAGAACCTCAACCGAACCAAAAGATGATCCTTTATTTTCAGCTCAAAGGGATTTACGTACCATGGATGGGCGCATGTTGATGAGCTCATAAAGATCTAAAAAGTGTGGGCTGTGGGCACATATATGTTGATGACCCTGAGAAGTTTCATTTGCGAAAAGGTACACTTTGAAGGTTTTCCATCATGGAGCGACAATGTAGGCCAGAAGTTTACTCGATTGCTATCATTTTCTCAGTCCAGTCAAATTGTTGGTACTTAATATAATAATTTCTAGTTATTATATATGTTTGTGCTATTAGAAGCTGCAGCTAATTACTTAGCTAAATAATGAGCAACTAAGTTATTCTCTCGTACTATATGAGAATCTCATAAGGATTCTTTACATCATAAAAAATGAGTCCAAATGTTCCTAGAGACGGGGTGTCGGGGTGGGATTCACAATGTCATCAAGTACCGTAGAGCAGGCCCCCTTGAGAATCAGTCAATTCCAACCAGAGGTCACACCAAATTCCATTGTGCGAAGTGCATCCGAAGCCTCGACTCCTTCTGGGTCAAGCGGTAATCTGACCGTTAAGGTCCTCCATCCCATGCAAGTACCATCCCAAAACATATAAGGTTCCACTGACTCGAAACAGCAGCATCCACGTTAAGCTTAATGACAGATTCGATTCTAGAGGAGATTCCCACCTAGAAAGAGATCTAGCAGCGGGATCTGAAGGAGTTCTGAAATCTGGTATAGAAAAAAGAAACTTAACCAAGGCAAGTCATTTGCTTCCCATATCAGTTTGAATCCACCAACTGACTTGTGTTTGTTGATGAAGATATTCTATCTCATTTAACAATAAATCACATTCATTTCAAATCATTTATCTTACAATTATGCTCTTTCTTTCATTTAGTGATTCTACATTTTGGGAATTAAATGTTTGAGACTTCATATTGTAGTATTCTCACGCTGCTGGATAACAATGTATTAAACATAGATTGAAATTAAGGAAGAAAATGAAATCAAGGTCTCTATTTGATATATATTAGACTGGAACTCTTGTTCCATGAAACTCCTTCGACCTCAAACCAAATTTCAAATTTTGTAAATCAAATTTGATGAATATGTTGTTCGACACTATGTTTCTCAGAGTCACCAATGGATCAAAAACTTGTAACTAATCAACATATGGTCTGATTCTACATGGTAGAATTCACATTGAAGTCTCAAAAACAAAAAGTACAATACACTCAGTCCCCTGTTATACAATAATGTTCCATGACTGAAAATTATTAAGGTACAGAACACACGAATCACTCTTATTTCAACAGCTGTTTGAGTAATCGGCTGCTGGAAGAAAAGCTTAAAAAAAAAAGAATTTTGAACAGCAATTATAACAATAGATACATATATTATGTTAATAATATTTTCATTTATTATTAATTATTACTACTTAATAGTTGGTGATACTAATGTAGTCTTCGTTTCAGTTTTCCGGCATTTTTCCAATCTGAAATATATATATATACATATATATATATAGTGAAACTGGCCCAGTCTTCATTTCTTTTTTGCCATTGTTATTCATCAACCTCTTGAGAGGCCCGCTGCAGGAATCAAAGCAATTTGTTTTAAAAATTTAACTCACATATTATTTATAATGGAAAATAGGAAAAGGGGTGGGTAAGTATTAAACTTACTTGTTTGCACTCTCGTACTAGCTCCTCTTTGGACCATTTTTCGTTGATGATGATGACATTAAGTTCTTCATTTCCATTCTCATGTTGTTCTATTTCAATCTCCACTGCAGATAAGTCTCCCTCATAGTGGGGACAACCAATCATCTTAATCGTCTCTAACGTGGCAATGTGGCCTAATTCTCTCGGAATCTCCTGAATATAACAGTGATTCACTACCAAGCACTCAAGTTGGGGAAAATGTTCACTACATGTGATCCATTGCTCTAGAACAAGTAGTTCAAGTTTCAAGAACCTGAGCTCCTCGAATCCACCATCTTTAGTCTCCCATTTGCCTCCGATAAAGGATTCTAATAATAGATTGAGAACATGAAGGTTTGGTAATCTCATTATGACCGAGATCTCCTCCCAAGGCAACTCCATTCCAGACAACGAAAGCTTTTTGATAGTGGAAGGAAAGTTAAACTTTGTTAATTGAATATTGTCGCAATGAAAAAAACTCATGTTGAGTGATTCCAGTTTAGTGAAAGAAAAAAGGTCAGGATATTGTTCTTTTCGATTGAACCCGCAACTGAGTTTACGGAGATGTGGTGAACACCTCAAGATTTCTTCATCCTTGTCATTCCTAGTGTAGATGTGTGAAAGTGACCTTAGATAGTTGTTTGGGTGCCAGCGCAATCTTCACCGAATTCCCCTATCCTTTTTATGAGCACGTGTCTCAACTTGATCTATTTTAGAATAGCTGAGGGTATGACAACTTTTTCCCATGATCGTATACAAAGAAATTCTAGGTTAATGAATTTGCCTATATGATGTGGAAGTATATCATAGGCCAAGTACCTCAACTGAACTAAAAGATAATTTTTATTTCTTTTTAGCTCAAAAGGATCTATCACAATCTCTTTCGAATTTTGCTTCTTTCTTGAGACGCAAATGTCTCAGATTCACCATTTTTAGAATGACTAGGAAAGTGTACGTGCGTTGCACGTGATTAACTAATTTTCTATATTAGTTTAAATCATACAATCATTTTTCAATATACTATCTTACTGACATATTATATAATTTTTTTACTAATTCACTTTAATTATTACTATGTTGTTATAAAAAATTATCATAAATACTTATAATCAATACTTGAAAATAAAAAATGAACTATAACTATTAAGTATTTTTAATCTGAAACTACATGTCTACTGAACTATTATTCTAAAACAACCATTTGAAGAAATGAACAATATCTATTATTTTCTTTCTTTACCTTGATATTTTCATCTCAACCATTTTTCACAGGTTTAACCCATTTTTTTATCGGGTTAACCAGTTTTGTCTGTCATACATATCTTTTACTATATTCATCAATTTTCAATTATATGTCTAATCAATTTTTAACGAATCTAAACCATTTTTACCAACTATCCCCGATTTTGTAGTGTAAACCTGCTTTTAAACTAAGTTTACCCTATTTTTTTGTTATTTTAACATGGTCTTTCATTGGTTTCCTCCAATTTTACTCAAGTTTACCATTTGTTATTGTGTTATTTTAATCCGTTCTTTCATTGATTTCACAATTTTTTGTAATTTATCACATTATTTAATCGATTCACTCATTCTATCCGCTTTAACCCAATTTTACATATTCTTTGGCTGATGTACACTATTTTCTCGACTATTCCTCATTTTTTTAATTTAACTCATTTTTTGTTCTTGTTCTTTATCGATTTGACCCATTTTTTGTTATCTTGTGTTTAGTCGATGTCATTCATTTTTTACCAGTTTACTCGTGTTTTATCGATTTACCTCATTATTTTATCAATCGTACCATTTTTGTTGCCTTAACTCATTTTTATTCAATCTAACCCAATTTTCCATTGTTTTGCCGTTATCATAAGTTTTAACCACTTATATATTTTGACTTTTTTTTATCCTAAGCCAATTATAAGTTTTTCAGTTAAGTAAATATTTTAGTTTATTCGTATCGAAGAAATGTTATTTCTTTTTAAGCTTTTTAATAATTAATCATTTCTTAAGAATTGTCCAAAGAAACACCGATTGCGCATGTATTTACACTGAGTTTATCATTTTGTTGTTATTTTAACCCGTTCTTCGACCGGTTCCACCCATATTTGTGTTTTATCAAATTTGTTAGTCAATTCACTCATTATTTTCAGTTTAACCCAATTTTGGTCGATTTTACCTATCCTGCTTACCCCGTTGTGTTATCAATGACACCATTTTTTTTATTTAAGTTGTTTTTCTTCTATCTAACCCATTTTTTCTCTGATTTACCAATTTTCTTTTATCATATATATATTTTTAATAGAATCTTACCCGTTTTCACCAATTTTAACCATTCTATATTTTGACTTATTTTGGCTTAAGCCAATTATAAGTTTTTCAGTTAACTAAATAGTACCTTTTTTTTTATTCATCCTGAATGTGACCTTTTGTTTTTAGATTCTTTAATAAGTGGTAAATTCTTAAGAACTTTTGAAAGAAATATTGATTGTATCTATTTTACAGTGAGTTTATCATTTCTTTTTTATTATTTTAGTCCGTTCTTTCACCGATTTCATCTATTTTTTAGTGGTTTATCTCATTTCTTAATCAATCCATAATTATCTCAAGTGTAACCAATTTCAGCCGATTTTCACATTTGTAAATCAATTCACTAAGTTTCTCCGATTGACCCAATTTAGTCTGAGTTTACTTATTATTTTATTATTTTAGTCCGTTCTTTCACCGATTTCATCTATTTTGTAGTGGTTTATCTCATTTCTTAATCAATCCATAATTATCTCAAGTGTAACCAATTTCAGCCGATTTTCACATTTGTAAATCAATTCACTAAGTTTCTCCGATTGATAAATTAAAATATATTGAAGAAATTTGTCTATTTGAATTGCATGACTTGACGTGCGTGGTTGCCAATTTGGAAATAGAGGAAGATGTCATTGCGGTGACACCACTGTCACATCCACCTCCACCTCCACTCGGTATATTTTCCTCTCTAAAAAATCTGAAAATTCATTATTGTCCCAAGATTAAGAAGTTGGGTTTGCCACTACCCGTCCTTCAAAACCTCGAATCTATACATGTTGAACGTTGTAAAGAAATTGAAGAAATTATACATGGGGAAAGAGGGGGCATCTTAACCTATTTTCTCACATATTTCACTTTTTTTTTGGCCAATTAACTCATTTATTTGTTTTTGTTCTTTTATCGATTTGATCTTATTTTTTGTTATCCCGTGTTTAGCCGATTTCATTCATTTTTTTTACTGGTTTTGCCTATTTTTTTGCTTGTTAACCTTGTTGTGTTATCAATGGCACGATTTTTTTTTTGTTTTAACCCGCTTTTCTTTCTATCTAACCAATTTTCTCATCGATTTTACCATTTTTATCATATATTATTAATTAAAATTTTACATTTTTTGCAGGTTTTAACGATTTCGATGTTTTGAAGCTTAAGCCAATTATACATTTTTAGTTCTCCTATTGTAACCCAATTTCAGTCAATTTCACATTTGTTAATCAATCCGTTAATGTTCTCTAATTGAACCCAATTTAGTCTGATTTTACTTATAAATTTGCTTATTTAACTTATTTTCTCACATATTTCACCTTTTTTTTTGCCAATTAACTCATTTATTTGATTTGATCTGATTTTTTGTTACCACGTGTTTAACCGATTTCGTTCATTTTTTTTTACCGATTTTACCTATTTTTTTGCTTGTTAACCTTGTTGTTTTATCATTGGCACAATTTTTTTTTGTTTTAACCCGCTTTTCTTTCTATGATCTAACCAATTTTCTCATTGATTTTACCATTTTTATCATATATTATTAATCATAACTTTACAGTTTTTGCCGGTTTTAACAATTTCTATGTTTTGAAGTTTTTTTTGCTAAGCCAATTATACATTTTTAGTTCTCTCTGGTGTAACACAATTTCAGTTGATTTTCACAATTGTTAATCAATTCACTAATTTTCTCTGATTGAACCCAATTTAGTTTGATTTTACTTATTATCGATTTTACCTATTTTTTTGCTTGTTAACCTTGTTGTTTTATCAATGGCACAACTTTTTTTTTTGTTTTAACCCGCTTTTCTTTCTATCTAACCAATTTTCTCATTGATTTTACCATTTTATTATATATTACTAATCAAAATTTTACATATTTTGCCGGTTTTAACAATTTCTATGTTTTGAAGTTTTTTTGCTTAAGCCAATTATACATTTTTAGTTAACTAAATAAAATATTTTTTAATCACGTAGAACAAATTCGACATAGAGGTTCCTTAATGTTTTTTAGGTTTTTCAAATAAGTGATAACTTCTTAAGAACTCTTCAAAGAAATTTTTGAATAAATATAGAGTTATAGTTTTTTTTTACCATTAATATTTTAATGAGTTGCAGAACTTTAAAAGATAATTATAAGTTTGTTATATAAGGGACTTCTTGTTTTAATATACATCTGTAATTCTTTTCTTTTAGGATTCTTTTATTTTACATTTTTGCCATAAATTTAAATATCATAATATAATTTAAATAGGGATATATTAGTCTATCTAACATCTCGCAAAGGAAGTATCACAAAATAGGCACTCAAAATCTGCAAAATTCAAATATTCACTTTCAAATCTAGGATGAATCTCAGCAAAATAGTAAAAGAAATTCTAAAACTTGTAAATGCTTACAAAAGGTAGAGTAGATCAATGCAGAGGTTTCATGCCTAACCTCAATTGAAACATGATGGAATTTAGTGGGGAGCTAGTATTTTGAACTCGTGAGAAGAAGCTTAGCATAGGTGGAGTTAATGTTGGAGATTTCGAGAATTAGAATTTTTGCCATTAATATTTCAATAAAAGAAATTTTTGAATAAATATAGAGTTATAATTTTTTTTTTACCATTAATATTTTAATGAGTTGCAGAACTTTAAATATAATTATAAGTTTGTTATATAAGGGACTTCTTGTCTAATTATACATCTGTAATTCTTTTCTTTTAGGATTCTTTTATTTTACATTTTTGCAATAAATTTAAATATCATAATATAATTTAAATAGGGCCATAGGGATATATTAGTCTTCACAAAAAAGGGAAGAAATTTCCTTAGGCCAACTCGTACTTTTATATGTATATAGAATAGAGGGTACAAAAATTACTTCGTCTGGGCTTTCTACACAAACAGCTTCTATGTTAACGAGGTTGTCTACTAATAGTTTTAGCATTCGACAACAGCCAAGTACCTCAATTGAACCAAAAGATCGATTCTTTCTAGCTCATAGAATTCGTCAAATACTGGCAACAAATCCATCACCCTAAGAAGTTTCATTCATGGAAAAAAGAATGACTTTCGTGAAAATTGCCAAGAAGAGTGCGACAATTTTGGCCAAAAGGTTTCCCGTAAATTGGTCATGTAGAGTGAACACATAGACGATGATGTTTCTCATATACATTGAGAAATTATCATTACAAGAAAACAGTCCAAGAACATAAATCAAATATGATAATAGTTTTTGCATCAGCAAGATGCATGTCAAAATGGTAACGCTAAATTTAAATCATCAAAAAGGTCAATTGTATGTACGATATAAAAGATAAATTGAATTCGATACACGAATAGATAGTAAACTGTTGCATAGACATGACTATATATATAGATATTGACCAGCTCACTCAATTATATATGTTACTAATAATTGATCAATTAACTATTAATGTTTTTATGACTGAAATTGATTAACTAATTAATGCATCTTATTAAAGTACAATGGATCGAAAACTTACAAGCAATCAACATATGTTTTGATTGTACATGATAGAAATTAAAATTGAAGTCTCAAAAACAAAAAAATATAACAAACTGATCAGCCCCTGTTATACTATGATGTTCCATGGCTGAAAATTATTAAGTTACAGAACACGCAAATCAGTCTTATTTCAACAGCTGTTTGAGGAAATGCGGTTGCTTGAAATAAAGCTCAAGAAAAAGAAAAAAACAACAACAATTGTAACAACAGTTGTTGATACTGATAAAGTCTTTTTTTCCTTATTTTTCCAATCTGAAATATATAAAGTGAAACTGGTCATTTCCCAATTCCCATTGTTATTCATCAACCTCTTGAGAAGCTTGCTGCAGAAATCAAAGCAAAGGAAAAAAAAAAAAAAACAATGCTGAAGTATCAATTCGTTATGAAAGATCTCATTCACATTCATATTTAAAATAGAAGAAAAATAGGAAAAGGAAAGCATATATATAAGTAAGTAGTACATACGTGTCAAAAGATTTGAACTTACTTCTTTGTACTTTTGTATGAGTTGCTCTTTTGACCATTTATTGTTGATGATGAAGACATTAAGGTCTTCATTTGCATTTTCATGTTGTTCTGTTTCAATCTGAACTGCAGATAAGTCGCCCTCGTAACGTGAACAATGAATCATCTTAATTGTCTCCAACGTGGTAATGTCGCCTAATTCTCTTGGAATCTCCTCAATAACACAGCGGTCCACTACCAAGCACTCAAGTCGGGGAAAATGTTCATTACAAGTGATCCATTGGTTTAGTGTAAGCTTTTGGAGTTTCAAGAACCTCAACTCTTTAAATTCACCATCTCTAGTCTCCCACACCTCACCATCAAAGGCATGTTGACCTATTTTAAGAACATGAAGGTTTGGTAATTTCCCTATGATCGAAGTCTTCTCCCATGGCAAGTGAAATCCAATTAAATAAAGCTTTTTAATAGTGGAAGGAAATGTAAAATTTGTTAATTGAAGATCGCGGTCATGGCGATAAGAAAATCTTATGCTGAGTGATTCTAGTTCAGTGAAAGAACGGAGATCAGGACATTCGGTAGTCTTGTATCCTTCGAACTTGCAACTAAGTCTACGAAGATGTGGTGAACACCTCAAGCTTTCTACATGCTTGTCATTCCTAATCAAAATACGTGAAAGGGACCTTAGATTAGTTGTTTGGGAGCTATCCCAATCTCCAAGGAATTCCGCTTCCCATTTTATGATCAAATGTTTCAACTTCGGCAATTTTAGAATGACTTGGGGTAGGTAGAATTTTTCTAAGTTTCGTACACAAAGAAATTCTAGGTTAATGAATTTGCCTATATGATGTGGAAGTATATTACATGCCAAGAACCTCAACTGAATCAAAAGATAATCATTTCTTTTTAGCTCAAAGGGATCTACCAGGGATGGGCGCATATCGCTGAAACTATAGTAATCTGGCAAGCGTAGGGGCGTGTTGATGACCCTAAGAAGTTTCATTTGCGGAAAAGAACATGTTGAAAGTTTTCCACCATGGCTTGAAATGGAGCGACAATGCAGGCCAAAGGGTCCCATGCCGTTTCTGAATTCAGAGGTAACACAAAGACGGTGATGTTTCTCGTAGATTGAGGAGCAACTATAAAAAAAAAAAAAAGAACAGTCGGTCGTTAATAGTACAAGCATAATAACTAGAAATTTAAGTACCAACAATTTTGACTGGATTATGACAATGATAGCGAGTAAACTTACTCTTTCATAGACTTTGAGAAATTTTGTTCATGAGCTATTCTCAAGCACATTTCACGCAATAAGTCATGAATACCACAAGTTTTGATCCCCCCATCACGATATTCCCTACCGGCAGTTAGCACAAGGCTTCTACTAATTAGGTCCCAAAGATATTTTTCTGCTACTTGCTCTGGGTTCTTCTCTTGTTCTCTATGTATGAATCCTTCAGCGATCCACAACCATATCAACTCTCGTACTGGTATTTCAGTGTCTTCAGGAAAATTTCCAAGATAGAGAAAACACATTTTTAAATGATCTGGCAAATGATTGAAACTAAGTTTCATTATTTTCGCATAGTCATTTGTATCATCTTCATATATACAAGAGTTTAAATTTGTTTCTATATTTTCCCAAGCACTTTCTTCCTTGTCCAAATTTGCCAAAACTCCTCCCGTCACAACTACTGCAAGTGGCAATCCACCACATTTCGCTGCAATTCGCTTTCCAATGTCTACTAATCGTGGAGGGCAAGGTTCAGATTGTTCCAGAAACACCTTGTTCTCTAATAATCTCCAACATTGGTCTTTCGTGAGAAAAGGAAGTGAATGAGAAATGCTATTTGTTGGTACAACTTCTTTAATCCGACTGGTAATCAATATTCTACTTCCATTACCTTCTTCTGGGAAAAATCTGCCCAATTCATCCCACAAATTAAATGACCAAACATCATCCATAACAATAAGATATTTTCGTCCTTTTAGAATTTGGTAAATCTGTAAATCCAAATTTTCCTCTCCTTTGTCTAAGTTGTTGTGTGAATCGCTAGATAAGCTTGTCAAAATGTCCCTCAACACCCTTTTCTTTTGACACGTTTCGGAAACAACACACCAAGCCCGTCTATCAAATTTCTCAATAACTGAACGATCATTATATAATTTCTTGGCTATAGTTGTCTTACCAAGTCCCGCCATTCCAAAAACAGAAACAATTTGTCGTTTACTTGATCCCCCAATAAGATCACTTAAAATCTCTCTTCTTTCATCCTCAAATCCCACTAAAACATTACTAACGATAACCTTGGGAGTTCCCATATCTTGAAATGATACGTCTTCGCTTGCATAATTTTTTGTTCTTTTTTCTTGGAGATTTGTCCTAATAAGCTTAATATTCTCAAAAGCATATGGTAATCTTACATCCAGGTACCAAATAGGAATGTGTCTTGCAATATGTGAGTTCAGTAGATATTCAACTTCATATGCCACGTCTCTTATTTGTACTAGAGATTCTTTCAGTTCATCCGTACGTGTGTCGGGACCATTGAATAAAGATCGAATGAACTTTAGATCCTCATGGAGTGTTTTGATTTGAAGCTTCACGCCATCATTAACGATATTCAATTCAACTTGGGGATTCATGATCAAGCTCTCAAGATCTTCAAGGAGTGTATCTACGATGAAAAGTGAATCTATAGCATCATAAGCCTTTGGAGTAGTTAAACTTAGTCTGCAAAGCAGCTTTGGGAAATTGATGCAATGCTCTTTGATCTTTACATTCAAGAGCTCAAGCATTTCCAAAATTGCATCCATGCCCTCAGTGAACCTGTTCGATTTGATGTGAGTGGTGACAAAAACACAAGAATAAATGAAGTTGCCTACTTCATTGGCCAAGGTTTCAAATTCAGCCAGGACAAGTTTTACTTCCTCAAGCTCGTGATCAGTGCACTGAAAAGGTAAATCCCCGAGGATACTGAGCAGAAACATTAGCTTCTTATGAAGAATAGCATATCGTTCCTCCTCGTTCGAATCAAATTCTGCTTCAGAATTCAGTATTTCAAGGAGAAAGTTTATAAAACCTGCCAAAAGTTCATTATCCTTGGGCAAATTGGCCTTGTCAGAAATCTCCTCTTCCAGCCTTGGGAGTTTGAAGAATTTCTGCACATATGGAATGAAAGAGTCCACAAAGAATGCACAGACCTTCTCCATAACTTCGGAGGTTAACTTCTCCGAGGTTAACATCTCAAGATGTCTAATCATAGTACTAAGCATGACATCACCGGAGCAGAATTTTACGACATAGCAAACAACTATTATGCAGGTTCCCGCGGTCCAGGGAAGCCCTCTACGTTTAAAACGAATGGCTTTATTTCTCCCCTCCATAAATGACTCATCATGGTAAAAAATGCCCAAAATTTTCAACAGCTTTCTAACGGGAGGAGTAGTCATTGATGCTTCTCCCAAATCTTTGATTTAGTCAAACTGAAAAGATAGGACTTGTTAACTTAGTCTTAGACTATAAAGAGGAGTATATATGTATTTAGTTGACAAATAAAAATGGAGACTATCATACATAACGGTGACAAAGAAGAAGTATGGAAAGGAGACAGACTAGCTAGGAAACAAATTACCGCAACTTATAAAACCATAGCTATTATTCAAGTTTTGATCAAGTTTAAGTTAGTTTTTCAATTTCGTGTTAAGCAAAAGCTTCTCGCTGCGGCCAAAATTATGTTCGCCGCTTGGCAAGCTAATGTGATTGAAGTTTTTGAAATTTCTTTAAGTACAGATTTTTTTTCTTGAATTAATGATTCTAACATGTAGTAGAACTAACAAATGTTTGGAGCATGTAGAAAACTTACTTGAAATTCGCCCAATTCTTTTCTTTTGCTAGTAGGTAGGTATCACGGAAATACTTTGAGATGCTCTAAACTTTTTCAAACTATATTATATCACCGACAAATTAAAGGAGTTAATTATATATATTCTCAATCTAAATACGGACTACATGATTTGTGAATTCAAATATTGAAACAACTTGCCCCGTTTTATTATATAAATATATAGCATTAGATGTGGCGTGCACGTCTAATTCCAATCGCTAATCTTTTTTTTAAATTTTTTTAGTTTGAGTTGTATGTACGCTAATTAGTATAGTTGAGGTTAGGTTATTGTCCCAAATTCCAATGGACGCATTAATTTAATTTGTACAGTTGACAATTTTGAATTGAACAGCTAACATAGTGGAGTACTTAATTGGTGGTCAACTTTTGGGAAAAATTTATTTTATTCTCTGATAAGTGGTTGTGTTTTAAATTTAATCTTATGAAATTACATCATATAATCAGTGTTCTTCACTTCTTATGTATTACTATTTGTAAACTGTTATTTAAGTTACAAATTCAGCCTTAAGACATATTTCTATTTCCTTGTTTGTACATGTTTTTGGTACACTTGAAATATTACTGTTAATACATGTTGCTTATGTAGTACTCTCGATAAGTTGATGTGGCACAAGTCGTCTTAGAAGTGAAAATTAATTAAGATACAAAAAGTTTCAACAGCTATTCCATGAATTTGTTGCTTGTAGAAGAGCCCAAAAAATTAACAACAATAATCTTATTGGGAGTGATCGTGATAATACGATACACTCTGCCCATCTACTCAATGACTCGTGATGCTGTTAGGCTAGATAATTTCGATGTCTTATGGTACGATCAAGTTTGCAATTATTCGAATTCAAGCAGAATTTTATTATAGGAAATACTCTTTTAATTTAAAAGGCCATATTGGAAAAAAAAATTCACAACGAATTTAATTGGAGGGGTTTCTTGTTCTTGATTAAACTCCGATCCTCGACTTCCAGGGTGGATCTAGGATTTTTGGTTGGGGGGCAAAACTTATTTAAAAAAAAAATTATCAAACAATTAAACATAGAGTTTATATTATTCACGAGAAAATATATGACGCAATACAAAAATATGAAGGTGAAGTTTGACAAAAGTAAACCCCATGAGATATTTTAATTAAATAGGTTATAATTGATCAAGAACGAGTAAATTAATAAAAAAAATATAAAATCAGTTAAAATTAAAGAAAATTAAATTAATTAATATAATAAGTGAAATGACTTAGAGCGGTAAAGAAATATCTTTCAAATGATACGGCAAATGAAATAATTGAGATATACTTCAAAGTAATTGAAGATATATTTATTTGAGTTGAAAATTCGATAAATATATGTGAAATCGATAAAAATTCAAGTAAAGAAAAATGGATGAAATCGGCAAAAATATGAAATTAC
The DNA here is from genome assembly GCA_038501285.1 of Penstemon eatonii. NCBI lineage: Eukaryota > Viridiplantae > Streptophyta > Magnoliopsida > Lamiales > Plantaginaceae > Penstemon > Penstemon eatonii. The sequence continues at coordinate 8,659,115 of CM076710.1, forward strand.
ATAAAATATGATGAAATATTGAAAAAGGGGTAAAATCGGTGAAAATTGCTAAGGTCAGTGGTTAAACTGGTAAAAATGTGTGAAATCAATAAAATGAAAAGGTTCAACCAACAAAAATAAAGTCAAAACATTATAAAAATGGTTTAAACCGAAAAAAAACTAAATAAATAGATGAAAATACCCATGATGAAGTTAATAAAATGAATAGCAGTCATTAATATGTGTTATTTTATGACATAATGAAGTTACTCTTATTTATAACAAAATACCAATGAAATTAAATAGACACGTACAACATAGTTTAACTAGCAAAAACAATGTGAACTAAACAAATATAAATGTTATTCATACATATACAGAGAATATGCTATATATTTAAGTTTATTCAATTTATTCATACATTTATCATTCTATAATTACTATCAAAATACAAAAACAAAAATGTAATAAACTTCATAGATCGATTCCAGCATTTATGTATAAGCATGCTTTTGTCAATGTTTTAAAGCACAAGGCATATATGGAATTTCTATTAGAGATTCATCAAGAATGTATTAAACGAGATTAAATTAACACATTTTTGGAGCATATAATCACATACTTTGAAAAAAATGAGAAATCTTACTTGGATTTGGCCAAATTCTTAGTGGTTGAAAGATCGAAATTCTCAATTTTAAAACAAAGTGAGGAGAAAAAGGGCTTTGTTTTTCATTTTGCTCTGAATCTTAGACTGTTATTGACAAAGACTGTTAACCTGTTATTACTTATTAATATTACACTTGGCCAATTTTCTTTTCTTCACATTTTTCAAACAAAACGATCTATTGACTTTGCCTTGATAAAAGTGTTGCTACTACTTCCTGTGTACCAAATTAAGTGTCAATTTACATATTTTCACACATATTAAGGGTGAGTTTGACACAGTGATTGGAGCTCTTAAAATCACTTATAGATCTCTATTATGATTTTTGAAGTGTTTGGTCTTGATTATAAAAATAACTTCTGCTCAATCGTGATTTTCATGGTGTTTGGCCCCCAAGATCATAATCACTTTTGGGATCTCGAGAAGCAAAAAATCAGCATATTTTAGAAGCTACTAAAGTGTTACTTTTGCAAAAGCTATTATACAAAATCAATTATTCTATAATTAATTTTTATTATAATCAATTATTACCAAAATCAATTGTAGTAAAATTAATTCTCCTATAATTGTTTCTCGTACCGCTAGGCCAAACTCACCATAAGGCCATCTCCAATGGAGGAGGGCTAGCCCCGAGCACTGCCTGGTCGTCTCCAATGGTAGGGCTCCGTGGAGGAATTAATTCCATTTTTTTCCTTTGCCCACTCTCACCTATTAATATTATAGTTTTAATTTTTTTTAATGTTAATATTAATAATAGTAGTTATTATTAGTACTTGTAAATTAATTACTAATTATATTAAAATATTAAAATTAAAGAGAATAAATAATTAAAGTAACTTAAAATTAATACATAATACGCAAACAAACATTTTTATAGCAAGGAAAGAAAACAAAAAAGGAATTCCTAAGTTAGAGGACTACTTTTACAATTTTGCATATCGAATATTTAGCATTAATTATAAAAAATAAAAAAAATAAAATAAAATTAAAAAAAAAAAAGAGAATATTAAGCAAATTACAGAAGTTTCTTTTCCGCCGGCCAAAATTGTAAATTCAACACGCCATATCCAAAACACAATCATAATCCGACGGAAGACGACCACTTCATGGATCTTCCTCCGCCGCCACCGTCACAGCCCTTCCGCCACCAGAACCACCTCCATTTCAGGTATGAAAATCTCATCCACCCCACTGATTTGATTCCCCCAACTTTCTCTCATCACCTTCTGTATCAACCTCCACCGCATCACATCGCAAATCCCATTTTCTTTCTAAAGAATAATACATTAAAAGAAAATAAAATTAAAAAAAAGGAAAGAGCCAATCAGGTGCCGCCACTTGGCGATACCTGTTTTAAAGAGGGGCGCGTGTTTTTCTTCCCCAAATTTCAATCGCTGCCCCGTTCCCTACTGCGTGCCGCCCCGAGCCCGCTGAGCAGCCCATTCTAGCCCGCGACCCACCCCGCCTCGAGCCCTGCTGTCATCTCCAACGGTTTCTCCTCCCTACCCCGACCCCGTCCCGGCCCCGGAAGTAGCCATTGGAGATGGCCTAATGTCACGGCCACAGATTTTCAACGTGCCCGCGCGGCGCCTCTGCCCCAGAGGCCAGCCTTAATCACCGAACAATACACTGGTTTCGCCCTGCCTTGGGCTCCTCAGGAGATCGGCTCCAGATCCCGACCAGGTTTGGGTAGGGTTGGCCTAGTCCCCTCTTCACCGTCAATTCCATGAATAGCGACAAGCTCCCCGCACTTAACCGGGTCGGCCTGTCTGGACTCTGATCTGGAGCCTTTCTTTAACCTTTTAAGTTCATCCACCAGCAATTGTCCGTCCTTCAATACCGCTGTCACGCGGGGCGTGACATTCTCCCCCACCCATCTCCGTGTACGCCCTCGTACACGTGCCACTCGCCCGAGGTGTCCGATTCAACGACCCGTGCCGACTTTACGGCGTCCCGCCTACTTTAACGGCCCCGAGCCACTCGGCAGTGCCCCCTGCACCTTTTACACTCTCGGAGGGCTTCTTCATGGGTCACCTTCAGGGGATTCCCCAGGACCGTCCAACAGTGCTCGCCCCATGCTCAACACTGTGATGTGAGTGCCATCCCGCGCTACTCCAACATCACTTCCCCACTTGTGTGAGAGTGCAGGACGCTGCGACGCTACGTGCTGATACGGCTCTGATACCACTTGTCACAGCCACAGATCTTCAACGTGCCCGCGCGGCGCCTCTGCCACCGAGGCCAGCCTTAATCACCAAACAATACACTGGTTTCGCCCTGCCTTGGGCTCCTCAGAAGATCGGCTCCAGATCCCGACCAGGTTTGGGTAGGGTTGGCCTAGTCCCCTCTTCACCGTCAATTCCAAGAATAGCGACAAGCTCCCCGCACTTAACCGGGTCGGCCTGTCTGGACTCTGAAGGGGATGTGGCCTTGACTACGCCACAACCTTTCTGGAGCCTTTCTTTAACCTTTTAAGTTCATCCACCAGCAATTGTCCGTCCTTCAATACCGCTGTCACGCGGGGCGTGACACTAAGGTTCCTACTACATAGCCTCACTTTTATGGAAAAAATAAATTATATATCTCAAATATTCTTATTCTTTATTTATCCCACCATTAGCTATTTACACGTTATTCAAGTTTTACACTCTCTCTCTTACTTTTTCTCTAAAAATACCTAAAATATGTAATTAATGTGTATTGAAATTCTAAACTGACAAATAATTTAGGACAAATTTTTTTCTCTAAAAAGATAGATAATTTGGAACAGAGGAAGTATTTAATTGTAGCAAGCACATGCGAGTCCAGCTGGTAAAATATTTAAATGTATTAATCTATTTTACACTCTCTCTCTTACTTTTTTCTCTAAAAATACCTAAAATATGTAATTAATGTGTATTGAAATTCTAAACTGACAAATAATTTAGGACAAATTTTTTTCTCTAAAAAGATAGATAATTTGGAACAGAGGAAGTATTTAATTGTAGCAAGCACATGCGAGTCCAGCTGGTAAAATATTTAAATGTATTAATCTATGGTCAATTATAAATTGATTTACTTACATCATTATTTTTTAGGGAGTTAATGAATCTATTAATTACATTTGACTTTGCATTGATAAGTCTTACTATTTAATAATAGTAAGTACATACGGGTCCAGCTGTTAAGCATGTACTTTGATGGCTATTGGTAATTTTTATAAAATCCGTATTATATATTAATTTACTGATATAATTATTCTACATGAGGGCATTTTGTAATTAAGGAAAATTTATATTTTGTAATTCAAGATAGATCATTAAGAAATTGTAAATTTGAATGGTGATCCAAAGATAAGATCGATCGCGCACATTTAAATACATTTACATTTTAGTTGAATGAATTAGTATATGCTAAAGTTTCCATTAAGTACTAAATTCATTATTTTTCTTAAATTTTTTTTCTATTTATAAAATTATATTTTAAGTCGGGATTTCTTTATAAGTTCAATCATAAACAACTATTGTTCGCAGATCTGCTTTGGTAATAACTCAAGCCTTAAGGATATATTGGTGACTGGACTAAACATATTGATAATATATTATAATAATTTTACATGTATATTTTAGTAACTATTCACAATTTTTTTTATTTTTATGTTTCACAGGAGAATAATAATGAAATTTTAAAAGTGATGTAAGAGTTAATTTCTTAATTATCGGAGTTGTATTTTTGTTTTTCTTCTATATTCATGATACTTGGTTAGGAGGAAAATAAGTTACAAATTTTCTTAGAATATTTTCCTAATAAATTTTTTATGAGAAAATTTATGTCAAATTATATCTTATTAATATACTTTACAATTTGAATAAGGGTAAAAAAAAAAAAACTTAAATTATTCACACTCTTAAGAGTAGTTTAGATAAGAATATTATTAATTACTCAAATTACACCTTCCATATTACTTCTACCTTCCCATCTCCATCGCCAGCCTCATTTCTTATTTCTCAAATCTTTTAATAACAATATGCAAGTTTGATCCTTTAATTTGCTGTCATCTCACACTGTTCCGAGCAAGAAAGAATTGAGACATGTAAATAAGCTTAATTTCTTTGAGGGAAATTAGAACAACTTCAAAAGAAAAAGGTTGATAACATATAATATGTTCATCATATCAGATTTTTTTAATTAGATAAATGCTATTGTGAGTTTGTGACAGATCAAATTCTCAACTAATATAAGTAAATTGAACATGACATGCATGTACTCTTCTAGAAAAGTGGACGTACGTTGTACATGTTTAGTTTTAACTTAATATGTATTTTTCGTAAATTAGAGTAAAATTAGCTATATTTATGTCATTGAATATCATATATTTACGACTGGTTAATTTAATTTTTAAGAAATTTATTTTTATTAATTATTATTGATTTTGATGACTTTAAATAGTTGTAATAAAATATAAAAATGACGAATGATTTAGTCATTACATCTCATAAAATTGGTTCTAAAATAAGAACATGAGAAAATTATTTAGTTCATTCCATCATAGTAATTTTCATGTCAAGTTTATCTGTTATTCACCGATGACACAAGTTTCATCCGTTTCTTCATACATTTCACCTAAGCTTTTATAGATTTCACGAACATTTTTCTTACTTGTTTCACCAGTTTTTTCACCAATGTTTACCAATTTCACCGAAGTTTCATCGATTCATATGCTTCACTGTTTAAATTTTTTTCGCTTTTTAATCGATTGTAACATTTTTCATTGTTTTTTCATTTTTCGTTGATCTTTTTTTTTTTTCAGTTTAAATCATTTTCTTCGGATTTCACCTTATTTTTGTCGGTTAAAATTTAACTCGTTTTCATCTATTTCACTGAACTCACATATTATTCACCTAAAATTTTCATTGATTAAAAATATTTTCACTGACTTCAAGCTTTTTTGACAATTTAACCCGTTTCTTCACAAATTTCACCCAAACTTTCATCGATTCATATGCTCTCACTGTTTAAACTTTTTTAAAGCAATTTAATTCTTTTTTTTTTATCAGTTATAACATTTTTCATTGTTTTCTCATTTTTTGTTGATTTCTTTTTTTCTTCTTCAGTTTAAATCATGTTTCTACCGATTTCACCATTGAAGTTTTTTCAATTGATTTCACTCGTTTTTACTATTTTAACCCATTTTTACATATTTTTCATGTTTTTAAACTAATTTCACATGTTATTCACTTGAATTTTTCATTTATTAAATATGTTCTTACCAACTTTACATTTTTGGCCGCTTTTTTTCACCGGCTTTACTTAATTTTATTGAATTTCACCGGTTTTATAGTTTTTCTTATAAATTTCATTCGAATTAATTTTCACCGATTTATCATATTTGGATCAACTTTGCCTTTATTTTAACCAGTTTTATCCGCTTAATCAAATTTTCACAAATATTTTTCGAATTTTTTATCGATGTCAAATATAGTTAAGACTTCAAATGCATTATTTTTCACCGGTTTAAAGTGCACATACGTTGTACGTGCCTATTTAATTTTAGTAGTATTTTGTTGTAAATCAGAGTAAAATTAACTCCATTATGTCATAAAATATCACTGACATCTATTCAATTTATTAACTTCATCATGAGTATTTCTATCTATTTCTTTAGTTTTTTTTCGGTTTAAATCATTTTTTCAATGGTTTGACCGTACTTTTGTTGCTTGAACTTTTTTCATTTTACCAATTTCACTCATTTTTACCTGTTTAATTAATTTTCACATGTTTTCACCGACTTTAGCATTTTTTCCAACGATTTTACCCGATTTTCACATATTTCATCATTTTTATGTAATTTCATCATTTCACAGATGTAATCCATTTTTTCGCGAATTTCACTTGAATTTACATTGATTTCACAAGTATTTACAGAATTTCCATCTCAAATAATTATACATCTTCAATTATTTTTAACTATATCTCAAATTATTTCACTTACCTTATCATTTGAAAGATATTTCTTTACCGATCTAAGTCATTTAACTTATTATATTAGCTAGTTTAATTCAAGTTTCATTGATTTTTACTGGTTTTATATATTTTTGCTAATTTGCTCGTTCTTGATCAATTATAACCTATATTGTCCATTGTATATTCTATTTTTCATCGATTTATTTTGTTTTCTCCTATTAAAAAAAAAATTCTACTATTTCAGTTCACATTGTTTTTGCTAGTTAAACGGATTAACTTTATGTTTCACCGATTTCATATTTTTTCTATCTATTTCACTTGAATTTTCATTGATTTTACATTATTCACATATTCTAAGTTCTAACCTTTTTTCTATGATTTAACTCATTCTTCATATATTTCATCTGTTTCTCACTGATTTGTTTCCCAATTTTCACAAATATCGCCGGAATTCTCATCGAATTCACATATGTGTATCGATTTTACCAGCACTTTTTATTCCCAATTTCACCCACTTTTTCACCTACTTCACCAGTGTTCGTAAACTTCGTTCCGATCGATTTCACATGTTTTCATCAATTACATCAAATTTATTTGATCGATTTTATCAATTTTCATTCCGTTTTTCACTTATTTTACACATTTTTCTCGAAAAGATCCATGAAAATTTGAGGTAATGTTTTTCATGTCAAATAAGGAATACTTAATCAACTAAGTCATAAGCATTTTTGTTCATTCATAGGAAAGACCGATTCTATTTTAACATAATTTTATGATATTTATGAGAATTTGATTTTTTTAAGGAGTGATACATTGTACTAAATCATTAAATTAAACAAATAATACTATTTACATAACAATATTGGTAATACATTATAATAATTTTTACAAATATACTCGAGCAACTATCAAAATAAAAAAAAAAATTTATTTTTATGTGTTATAGGAGAACAATAATTAAATTATAAAAGTGATGTAAGAGTTAATTTCCTAATTATTGAAGTTAATGTAGAAAAATGCACGTACGTCGTACGTGTCTAGTTTTAATTTCATGAGTATTTTTCATAAATTTAGGGTGAATTTTGACATTTTTATTTCGTAGAATATCATATATTATGACTGATCAATTTATTTTTATTAATTATTATTGATTTATGAAAAAAATGATGGCTTTTAATAGTTGTAATAAAATATAAAATGATGACTGATTTAGTCATTAAATTTTGTAAAATTGGTACTAAAATAAGATCATAAGATCATTATTTAGTTCATTCCATCAAAGTAGTTTTCATGTCAAGTTTATTCGTTATTCACCAATAACACATGTTTCATACGTTTCTTCATAAATTTCACTTGAATTTCATCGATTTTACGATCATTTTATCTTACTAGTTTCACCAGTCACCAGTTTTTATCAATTTCACCCGAAGTTTCATCGATTCATATATTTTCACTGGTTAATTTTATTTATTGATTATACATTTTTCATTGTTTTCCCATTTTCTTTGATCTTTTTTTCAATTTAAATCATTTTTTTTCGATTTCACCTTGTTTTTGTCAGCCAAAGTTTAATTCGTTTTCACCTATTTCACCGTTTTCACATGCTATTCACTTAAATTTTTCATTGATTAAACAAGTTTTCATCAACTTCAAACTTTTTTGACTTATTTTATCTGTTTATTTATAAATTTCACCCAAACTTTCATCGACTCATATATATTCTCACTGTTCAAAATTTATACCTTTTTTTTAGCGATTTATCCCTCTTTTTATCGGTTATAACATTTTTCATTATTTTCTCATTTTTGGTCGATCTCTTTTGATTTTTTTCTTCAGTTTAAACAATTTTCTACCGATTTCACCAGTTAAACTCTTTTTTTCTAACTGATTTAACTTATTTTTACTATTTTAACCCCTTTTCACCTATTTTTCATATTTTTTCACTTACTTCACATGTTATTCACCTAAATTTTTTATTGATTAAATATGTTCTAACAAATTATACGTTTTTTTTTACCTTTTTTACCCTTTTTTCACTGGCTTCATCCAATTTTAATGGATTTCACTGGTTTCATCACTTTTCTTAGAAATTTCATTCCAATTAATTTTCATCGATTTCACATATTTTCACCAACTTTACCTTTATTTTAACTGATTTAATCTGTTTTCATCCATTTTTTCACAAATTTTATCCGATTTTTTCATCGATTTCAAGTGTATCACGTATCACGATTTCATATGTATTTAATTTTACGATTTAAAGTGCACATACGTTATACATGTCTATGTAATTAATTTCAGTGGTATTTTGTTGTAAATCAGAGTAAAAAAACTTCATCATGTCATAAAATAGCACATATTAATGACAGAATTCAATTTATTAACTTCAATCATGGGTATTTTTATTTCTTTAGTTTTTTTCGGTTTAAACCATTTTTTCAATAGTTTGAGTTTGTTTTGGTTGGTTGTACTTTTTTCATTTTATTGATTTCACTCATTTTTACCACTTTAACCAAACTTTCACCAACTTTAGCATTTTTCATCGATTATGTCATAAATGTCATAAAATAGCACATATTAATAAGTGCTTTTCAATTTATTAACTTCATCATGTGTATTTTAATCGATTTCTTTATGTTTTTTTTAGGTTTAAACTATTTTTCTAATGGTTTGACTTTATTTTTTTGTTTGAACTTTTTTAATTTTATTTGATTCCACTCATTTTTACCACTTTAATCAATTTTCACATGTTTTCTCCGACTTTAGCATTTTTTTATCGATTTTACTTGTTTTTCACATGTTTCATCATTTTTTATGTAATTTCATCGTTTCACCGATGTCATCCGTTTATTTCGTGAATTTTGCTTGAATTTTTATCAATTTCACATGTATGTACCGAACTTTCAACTCAAATAATTATATATAAATCTTCAATTACTTTTAAGTATATCTCAAATTATTTCACTTACCTCATAATTTGAATGATATTTCTTTACCGATCTAAGCCATTTCAATATTAATTAGTTTAATTCAATTTTCATTGATCTTATATTATTTTTTTTACTAATTTACTCATTCTTGATTAATTATAACCTATTGTTAATTGTTTTTCCCATTTTTTTTATCGATTTTTTTGTTTTCTCATATTTAAAAAAAAACTTCTACTGGTTTAGTTCACACTGTTTTTGCTAGTTAAACTTTTTTTTTCTTTTTCAGATTTTACTTATTTTGATCAGTTTAACTTATATTTGACATGTTTATTTTTAATAAATTTCATTTGAATTTTCATTTATTTCACATTATTTCACAGACTTTAGCTTATAGACTTTAGCTTTTTTTTCTTCTATGAATTAACCCATTCTTCATATATTTCATCCGTTTTTCACTGATTTCATCAATTTGTTTCCTATATTTTCACAAATGTTACTCAAATTTTCATCGATTTCACATGTATTTATCGATTCTACAACACTATTTATTATCCATTTCACTCATTTTTTCACTACTTCACCAGTGTTCATAAATTTCATCCAAGTCGATTTCACGTGTTTTCATCAATCATATTAAATTTATTTGATCGGTTTCACATTTTCATCCTTTTCCCCCTTCATAGTACTAAGCATGACATCACCGGAGCAGAATTTTACGACATAGCAAACAACTGTTCTGCAGGTTCCTGCGTTCCAGGGAAGCCCTCTAAGTTTAAAACGAAGGGCTTTATCACTCTCCTCCATAGATGACTCATCTTTGTAAAAATTGCCCAAAAAATTCAACAGCTCTTTAATGAGAGGAGTAGTCATTGATGCTTTTCCAATTCTTTGATTTAGTCAAACTGAAAAGATAGGACTTGTTAACTTAGACTATAAAGAAGAGTATATATGTTTTTAGTTGACAAATAAAAATGGAGACTATCATACATAACGGTGACAACAGAAAAAGTATGAAAAAGAGACAGACTAGCTAGGAAACAAGTAATTAAGAACTGTAAATTAATGATTTCGTTGTCATGTCATTTAAACAAATTACCGCAACTTATTCATTAACAATGCTCGAAAACATCCTTTTGATCAAGTTTAAGTTAGTTTTTCAATTTCGTGTTAAGCAAAAGCTTCTCGCTGCGGCCAAAATTATGTTCGCCGCTTGGCAAGCTATTGTGATTGAAGTTTTTGAAATTTCTTCAAGTACAATTTTTTTCTTTTCTTGAATTAATGATTCTAACTAGGGCTGTCAAAATGGGGCAGATTTCAATCCGGATCTGTCCGAATTCGATCCGATTTATTAGGATAATTGTCCGATTAGAGATTTGATGGATCTGATCCGATTATAAAGATCCAACATTTGAAACTCATAGAGCGAATATGGTTTTAGGTCGATCTGATCCGTTAAAGATCCGTATTCGACAACAAATAAATAAATAAATATATATATATATATATATATATATATATATATATATATATATATATATATATATATATATATATATTTTTAGGTCGATCTGATCCGTTAAAGATCCGTATTCGACAACAAATATATTTTTAGGTCGATCTGATCCGTTAAAGATCCGTATTCGACAACAAATATATATATATATATATATATATATATATATATATATAAATGATTTATAAAAATAAGTATCGTTAATAATATTTCAACGTCAATTTAAGAAGATATTAATTTATAATTCGTTTATAAATTTATTTAAACCATTATATTCATTCTACAAATATGAATATAGTAAAGAAACTTTGAAAATGTGACCTAAAATTAAATAAAAGTGAAAAGATAATAAACTTGTTTAAGAAAAAAATATTAATTTAACTTTTTAAATACAAATTTATTGGATCCGAAAAATATCCGATATCCGGCAACATCCGACCAAGATCCGTTGGATTCAAAAAATTTAGATCCGAGCACAATCCGAATAAGATCCGAATCCGACAGAATTCGATTCGATATAAATTGAGTCGAATCTGAACAAGCCGATCCGATCAGAATCCGACTCATTGACGGCCATAATTCTAACATGTATTAGAACTAACAAATATTTGGAGCATATAGAAAACTTACTTGAAATTCGCCCAATTCCTTTCTTTTGCTAGTAGATAGGTATCATGGAAATACTTTAAGATGCTCTAAACTTTTTCAAACTATATTATATCACCGACAAATTAAAGGAGTTAATTAAATAATTAGTTATATATATATATATGCTCAATCTAAATACGGATTAATTACTTGATTTGTGAATTCAAATATTGAAACAACTTGCCCCGTTTTATTATACTAGAAAAGTGCACGTACGTTGTACGTGTCTAGTTTTAATTTCATGTGTATTTTTTATAAATTAGAGTAATATTAGCTATTTTTATGTCATAGAATATCATATATTTATAAAAGGTCAATTTATTCTTTAAGACATTTATTTTTATTAATTATTATTGGTTTATAAAAAAAAGATTGCTTTGAATAGTTGTAATATAATATAAAAAATAAGGACTGATTTAATCATTAAATCTTATAAAATTGATTCTAAAATAAGATTCTAAGAACATATATTAGCTAATTCCATCATTGTAGTTTTCATGGCAAGTTTATCCATTATTCACCGATGTCACATGTTTCATCTGTTTCTTCATAAATTTCACCCGAACTTTCATCTATTTCACGAACATTATTTCTTACTGGTTTCACCAGTTTTTACCAATTTCTCCTGAATTTTCATCGATTCATATGTTTCCACTGTTTAATTTTTTTTTAATCAAAATTTTCACTTTTTAATCGATTATAACATATTTCATTGTTTTTTCATGTTTCGTGGATTTTTTTTTCAATTTAAACTAATTTCTTCCCATTTCACCTTGTTTTTGTCGGTTAAAGTTTAACTCGTTTCCACCTATTTCACTGATTTCACATAGTATTCACCTAAATTTTTCATTGGTTAAATATATTTTCACTGACTTCAAGTTTTTGACTGATTTTATCCGATTCTTCAGAAATTTCACCCAAACTTTAATCGATTCATATGTTCTCACTGCTTAAACTTTTTTTACCGATTTATTTTATTTTAGAAACTTTTTTTTTATCGGTTATAATATTTTTCATTGTTTTTGGTCGATTTCTTTCGTTTTTTTCTTCAGTTTAAACTATATTTCTACCAATTTCACCAATTAAACTCTTTTTTAACCGATTTCACTCGTTTTTACCATTTTAACCCGTTTTACCTATTTTTCATGTTTTTAAACTAATTTCACATGTTATTCACCTGAATTTTTCATTGATTAAATATGTTCGTACCAACTTTCCGTTTTTGACTGATTTTACCCTTTTTTCACCAACTTTACCCAATTTGACTGGATTTCACCGGTTTCATCATTTTTCTAAGAAATTTCATTCGAATTAATTTTCATCGATTTTACATTTTTTGACCCGTTTATTTTAACCGATTTTACCCGTTTTCATCTATTTTTCATAAATTTTATCCGATTTTTTTATCGATTTCAAATGTATTTAATTTCACATCCATTTTTTTCACCGGTTTAAAGTGTACATACATTATACGTGTTTATTTAATTTCAGTTGTATTTTGTTGTAAATCAGAGTAACATTAATTCCATTATGTCATAAAATATCACATTAATGAATGTTATTCAATTTATTGATTTCATCATGTGTATTTTCATCGATTTCTTTAATTTTTTCGATTTAAACCATTTTTCTAATGGTTTGACATTGTTTTTGTTGGTTGAACTTTCTTCGTTTTATTGATTTCACTCATTTTATCAATTTTCACATGTTTTCACTCAATTATTTCACCTGTATTTATCGAATTTTCAACTCCTTTTAAGTGTATCTCAAATTATTTCACTTACCTTATCATTTGGTTTTAATGCTAGTGCCTGTCTCGTGATGATACTCCGTTATTTGTCCGTCATATGTCAAAGAGTTGGTGATGAGTAATGCTATTAATTGTAACTTGAGTGACTGTATATATTATTTCTGAAAGTTGAGTGACTATTGTGTGTTTAGAGGTGACTAAATATACATTTTTTCCGCTAATTTGAATATACCTTTTTTTTTCTTTCAATTTTCATGGTACTTGGTTAGAAAGAAAGGAAGTCACAAATTTTCTTAAAATATTTTCTTGCCAACTTTTTGATGAAAAAATTTAAGGAAAATTCATGTCTAATTATATTTTATTAATATACTTAACAATTTGAATAAGGGCATTTTTGTCTTCACAAAAAAAGAAAAAAACTTAAAACATTCATACTTTTAGTAGTAGTATAGATATAGATATAGATATAGATATAGATATAGATATAGATATAGATATATAGCATTAGATGTGACGTGCACGTCTAAGTCCAATCGCTAGTTTTTATTTTTTTTATTTTTTAGTCTGAGTTGTATGTATGCTAATTAGTATAGTTGAGGTTAGGTTATTGTCCCAATGGACGCATTAATTTAATTTGTACAGTCGACAATTTTGAATTGAACAGCTAGCATAGTTGAGTACTTAATTGATGGTCAACTCTTGGGCAAAATTTTATTTTATTCTCCTTTAAAGTGGTTGTATTTTAAATTTAATCTTATGAAATTACATCATATAATCAGTGTTCTTCACTTCTTATGTATTACTATTTGTAAACTGTTATGTAAGTTACAAATTCAGCCTTGACATATTTCTATATCCTTGTTTGTACAATTGTTCGTACACTTGGGGGCCGTTTGGTTAAGCTTATGGGATTAGAGCCATATTAGATTAGATGCGAATTAAACGTCATATTATAGGCTATTTGGTAGGTTGAATTCGGTCTTTATTAGATTAACCCAATAAAACACCCCATTGCCAAGATTGCCCCTTCTTTTTTAATCAAATATCAACTTTTCTTCCTATAATTCTATAGAGACGGGTTTGCAAGAATTGAAAATTATATATTCCCATTCTTAATAGCAGATCTGCTACTTCACCACCCAAAATATACTCCGTCAATCCACTGAGAAAGAAGGTTTGCTTCTCATACATAATTAGTTTTCTTGGTAATTGAATTGAAGTGTGATACAGTTTAATATCAAACCAACAACAAATAACAACAACCTCAAATCAAATACCAAAAAATGCACTATATTAAACTGTAATTATAATCAATTCCCAATAACCCAAGTCAATACAAAAATAGATGAATCAACTAATTCCGAAATGCAATTACAATATAGCAAACAACACCACAACCCACAGACACAATTTGTAAAGGACTGCCACAGACAACCGATTACAAATCAACCCAAGCTAGGCTCCCATATTACCTGAAATGGAAACGAAGGACTTGGATTAGGTTAGCTCAAATTCCAGTTAAAATGCTCCAGAGAAGAGAGAGGAATTGAACTCACAAATTTCAGATAGATGATCACTGCAATCGCGTGCACAGCTATTTAAGGGAGTCATTTTCCACGTGTAATTTCCACCTCAGCTGCAGCTGCCTTGCGTGTCAAAAAGTGTCTGCCCAATCACCCAAAACGGTATCGTTTGCTCCTAAGCTTCTCTTATTAATAAAAGCGTTCTTTGCAAATTAATGTTACGTTTTTGTTTTCTTCTAATAGCTGACTAAACTAAGCAGGGGGGTATTTGCATGTTTATTTAGTGAGCAACAAGGCATCCCAAGCTACTCCAATTATTTGCATGTAACAAAGTGAAAGCTTATTTGATCGGGTGATGAAATTTATCTTATAAATTCTTAAAGAAGAAAGAATTAACACTTCCGGTGAGCTCGAATTTTAGGGCAGTCAATTTCCAGGCGACTATGGTTTTTTTTAGAGCTAGTTGGTAATTGAAGATGAGGTTTTTGTGGATAAATTATTCAATGTTTTTAATGAGGGTAAATATGTCACTTGAAAGGGGTGAAATGGTAATAGAACAGTTAAGAAAAGGAATTCATACTTTCTATATTACTAATCCACCGGTGCTTAGCCGGATTATAATCACTCAATAATACCGGGTCAAGGGGATTGAATCTTGAAGACCCGGTATTGGGACTGCTCCACCAAATGAAGTATTAGTCCATATTAAATCAATCTATCAGGGTTAATACCCCTTATTAGCTCCTACCAAACGGCTCCTTGAAATATTACTGTTTATACATGTTGTTTATGTAGTACTCTCGATAAGTTGATGTGGCACAAATCGTCTTACAAGTGAAAATTAATTAAGATACAAAACGTTTCAACAGCTATTCCATGGATCTGTTGCTTGTAAAAGAGCAGAAAGAGCCAAAAAAATTAACGACAATAATGAAAAAATCCTCATTTCCATCATCCCGCAGTTCCTCATTCTGTGTAATTTGATGATATTGATGATCAGTCTGTTGCATGAAGGAAGACAAGTAACAGAAATTCACAATCAAAGTGAAACGATTTTTTATTTTATTTTTTTTAATTATGCAAAACAAGGGAAAAAATGGTACCATCTCCTCCTCTGACAAGTTATCACTGCAGGTGATGCTGGCATTAAACTCTTCATGTTGATTTTCATGTTCTTCTTTTTCAATCTGAACAACATTACATATACATATATATATTCACGATTAATCACCTAAACGTTAGCATCTTTAACATCTTCAAAAATATTTTACCATGTGAAAATTTAAATATATATACTCCATTCAATATATTGTGTTTTATCACTGATATTACCTTGACTGATCATATTATTTTGAGTGAAATACAAAAAACAGGAAATTTCAAATTGGTTTTCTTTTTTGCTAATAAAAAATAAGACAATGATTTTTAACCAATTTAACAATGCACTTTTTTTTTTTTTTTTTTGGCATTTGGCTCATCTTATTTTACTTAATTTATAAAAAAACCTCAACTTACTTCTGTACACTTCAATAGCAGCTCCTCTTTTGACCAACTTAAAAAAGTAGTAATGATGACTTGAAGCTCTTCATTTCCATTTTCTCGTTGTTCTCGTTCAATCTGTACAGCAGACATACATGGCCAATACTCACAATTAATCATCTCAATTTTCTGTAATGTTGAAACGTCACCTAATTCCTTGGGGATATTCTTCAAGTTCAAACACATATTCACCACCAAGAACTGAAGTTTAGGGAAATGTTCACTACAAGTGATCCATTGCACAAGATTAATGCTCTCAAGTTTCAAGATTCTTAGTTCTTGAAATTCACCATCGCTTGTCTCCCATTCGTATCCCCGAAAGGAATTGTACTCTAATTTAAGAACATGAAGGTTTGGCAATGTGCCTAATATTGAAATTGCCCCCCAAGGCAAGCCAATTCGACTCAAGGTTAGCTCTTTGATAGTCGAAGGAAAGTTTATTTCTGTTAATTCACCGATGAACTCACTATTGAAGACCATCTTGAGAGATTCAAGTGAGGTGAGGAAAGTGAGATCAGGAAATAGAGTAACATTTGTACATTTGCATTTGAGTTTAAGAAGATTTGGTGAACATTTCAAGATTTCTTCATCTATGTTATTGTTAATGTGAACAAATGAAAAGGATCTTAGATTTTTCATGTGGGAGTTTTCACAATATTCTTCGAATTTTGCTTCCTTCTTGAGACGCAAATGTCTCAGATTCACCATTCTTAGAAGGACAGAGGGTATATAAATTACTTCGTCGTCTTGTCTTTCTACACAAAGAACTTCAAGGTTAATGAGGTTGTCTACTAATGGTTTTGGCATTCGATCAACAGCCAAGTACCTTAATTGAACCAGAAGATCGATTCTCTCCAGCTCATAGAATTCGTCAAATACTGGCAACAGATCCATCACCCTAAGAAGTTTCATTTGTGGGAAAATGAATGACGGTTGTGAAAAATGGCCAAAAAGAGAACGACAATTTAGGCCAAAAGGTCTCCTGTAAATTGGTGATGTAGAGTGAACACATAGACGATGATGTTTCTCATACATTGAGAAATTATCACTACAAGAAAACAATTCAACAACATAAATCAAATACAATATTAGCTTTTGCATCAGCAAGATGCATGTCAAAATGGTAAAGCTAAATTTGTATCATAGAAAAGGTCAATTGTACGTACGAGATAAAAGGTAAATTGAATTGAAATACGGATAGCGAGTAAACTTACTATTGCATAGACTTTAAGAAGTTCTCCTTAAAAGCTATTCTTTGACACATTTCACGCAGTAGATCGTGAATATTACATGCTTTGATCCCACCATCGTTTCTCCTTTCAACAATTAGCAAGAGGCTTCTATTAATTAAGTCCAGAAGATATTCTTCTGCTACTTGCTCTGGACTCTTATATTCTTCTCTTTGTATGAATCCTTCAGCAATCCACAACCATGTTAACTTCCGTATCGAGATTTTTTGGTCTTCGGGAAATGCTCCAAAATAGAGAAAGCACGGTTTCAAATAGTTTGGCAGATGCTTGTAACTAAGCTCCAATATTTTTGAGCAGTTGTTTGTATCATTATCAAATATAAAGGCGGAGTCTAAATTTTTTCCCACTTTTTCCCATACGCTTTCTTTCTTTTCCAAATTTGCTAGAATTCCAGCTACAACAACAACTGCAAGCGGCAGTCCACCGCATTTTGCTGCAATTTTCTTTCCAATGCCTAATAACTGCGGAGGGCAAGGTTCTTTAGGGAACACCTTTTCTTGTAATAGACTCCAGCTTTGTTCCTCTCTGAGAAGAGACACTGTATGGAAAATACTATCAATTGGTGTCGTATCTCTAATCCGGCTAGTGAACATTATTCTACTTCCATTTAAATCATCTGGAAAATACCTATTCAAATCATCCCACACACGTGTACACCACACATCATCCATAACAATTAAGTATCTTCGTTTCTTTAGAATTTTGTGGATCTCCAAGGCCAACTTTTCATCTTCTTTTTTCAAGTTGTTGTCCATGTCTTTCTTGCCTGATAAACTTGCCAAAATGTCAATCAACACATTTCTCTTCTGATAGGTTTGAGAAACAACACACCATGCCCGCTTATCAAAGTAACCCTCGATTAAGCCATGATTATACAACATCCTTGCTCTAGTTGTCTTACCAACTCCAGGCATCCCAATAATAGAAATTATTTGTCGACTTCTTGATTCTCCGGTAAGATCTTGCAATATCCTATTCCTCTCATCATCAAAGTCGACGACGAAATTATCAAGCCTACTTGTAGTAGTTCCAAAAGCATGAGGTGATACTTCTCTACTAAAGCGTTTCATAACTTTGATGTCATGAATCTTGATGAACCCTTTGAGTTTCGTTCCAACAAGCTTGATCTTTTGGACAACATCAGGGAGCCTAAGATTCAGAAACCAAACAGGAAGATTCCCAACTACATGAGAGTTAATAAGATATTCAGCTTCATATGCCACATCTCTTATTTGGACAAGAGATTCTTTTAGTCCATCAAAACCCATGTTATCATACATACTAATATCCTTGGTGAAAGACCTTGAGAATGTTAGCTTCTCACGGAGAATTTCCATATGACCTTTCATAATGATATCCAACTCGATTGGATGATTCATCAAGTTTTCAAGATCATTAAGGAGAGAATCAACGATGAAGAGTGAATCTATAGTTTCGTCGGTAGTTAGAGTTACATGTGTTGAAAACTTTGGGAAGTTGATGCAATGATCTTCGATCTTTACATTCAAAAGCTCAATCAATTTTAAAAGAGCATCTTTGCTCTGAATAAAGAAGTTGACATGGACTGGCCGAGTGTAGAAAACACAAGAATAAATGAAGCTGCCTACTTCATTGGCCAAGGTTTCGAATTCTACCAAGAGATTCTTGACTTCCTCAAGCTCCTTACACCGAAATGGTGTATCCCCAAGAAAGCTCAGAAGAAACGTTAGCTCCTTTTGAAGTAGGGCGCATTCTAGTCCCACTTGAGAATTAAGATATACTTCAGAATCTAAAATTTGAATGAGAAAGTTGATAAAACTTTCCAAAAGCTCATTAGCATTGGGGGAGTTAATGTTGTCCTTGTCATGAGACAACTCCTGCGGCTTTGGGACCACGAAGAATTTCTCAACATCTGGCATGAAAGAGTTCACAAATATTTTGGAGATGCTTCGATCGTACTTTTCCTCAATCATTTCTGGTGTCATCGAATATGATCGCGATAAAACATAAGAATTTGCCCATCTACTCATTGCCTCGTAATGCTGAGAGGCTAGATAATTTAGATGTCTTATCGTACGACCAAGTTTGCAATCATTCGAATTGGAGCAGAATTTTATTACATAGCAAACAACAGCTAAACAAGTTGGACCATTCCATGGAAGCCCTTCACCTCTCCAAGGGAGGTCTTGTTCTTGGTTAAACTCCTCTGTTGTTTCCATATATTCATATGATCCCAAGTACATAGACAGATATTTAATGGAGGGGGGAGCCATTGACATTGATTTTTTTTTCTTTAATGGTACTGAAAATATATATGAGTTACAGTTGTCGTAAACTTAATCAAAACAGATATAAGCATTTAATGTATGGAAGAAAGAGGATATTCATCCTAAAACAAATAAAGTGGAAGAAAGACTTGAACATTATCGGTAGGAGGGTAAGAGAAACATACTTGCGAACGAGTTAATGTAAATGCATTTCAATCTCATACACCTAAATATGTCTTGTTTAATTAGGGGGGAAATTGCAAAAATAGTCTCGTAATTTTAGTTTTATGGCATTTTAGGATCCTTTCAATAATTGGGCTTTTAAGTTATGTCCTGTAATTGAGTTTTCTAGCTACGAAACTTCGGTCTTAAGTTCCGAAATTGAGAGGTATATGTGACACACACGTAGCATAATGTGTTAAAATTAAGAGTTTTGGGAAAAAATTGAACTACAATTGCCAAATATATATATATATATATATATATATATATATATATATATATATATATATTACAAGATGTAATTGAAAGTCAGATTTTGAAATGATTAAATTGCCAACCAACGATAATTACATAAATAAATTTGCAATTGGTCTTATTATACTAATATTAATAATGTATTAAAGATGGGGTGTATACATCCGAGTCCGACTGCTAGTCTTATTTTATAGCAGTAGGTGTGGTGTAAACATCCAAGTCCCAGGTAGTTTAATTATCAAATAGCGGCAGAAGCAACGCATGCACTGACCTGTACTCAATCACTAGCAATTAACTCATAATTTGATTGGTTAATGGTAATATGCATTAAATTAATGACTGATTGATTATGGTTTAATGACAGATCTCTAGCTCTTTCTTAATTGCAATCTTGAAAAGAGACCTCAAATAAACTATAGTCAATGTCATAATCTTATTTATTTAAAGCAACTTGTTTGACTGCAGCCAAAGATAATTTTAATTTTTGAATTTTCTCAGCCAATATATTAAGGGTAAAATTAAAATACACTTTAAAGTTTAAACCAACAAACCACCCCCTTTCCCCCTCCCTAAACTATGGAGTCGTAAATACCCCTAATTTATGTAACAATTACACTCTAAAAGTATCACAATTAACAATCACCCCTCTGAGTCATCAGTCAACGATTAAAAATTTAACACTGTTAATTTTTTCGAGTAAAATACGAGAGAGCTCCAAATAGATTTAATGATATTTCATCTTTACCCGGATATGCCACATATTTTACTATTATACTTATAAATTATAATACCCTCATTGTCGACGAAAAATGCGACTTATATTTTCAGTAATTGGTACTAATAAAGAAGATTTATGTCAAAAAAATTAAAGCAATTAATGACTAAGACCATTAAATCATCGCTTTCCCAAAAGAACAAAATTAGCTTAAAATTACTTACAAAAATACAATTTCCTTGTAGCATAAAATCGTTTATTGGAATTATTTATGCGAGTTAGTAGGAGTATTTATTTTAGTGAGATCAAATAACTTGGGTGAATAATATTCAATTTACCCCCTGTGATTTGAAAAATCAAAAGCATTTTAACTCTGTGAAAGAAAATTAAAGGATCAATTTATCTTATTGATATAATAATGTTTGATTTGTTCCTCTCTGACTTGAAAAAGAAACATTTTACCCCACCCTCTTGAAAATTTTAAAGAATTAATTTACCTCATTCCATTGGAGAGTGTATCACATTTCGCCCGAAATTGAATGTAAGAATGAAAAGTATCGTGTAAAAAGATTAAATTATTCTTCTCCATGTAAAATAATATAGGGGATAAAGTGCCACATTTATATAGCACTGAGGGGATAAATTGGTACATATAAAATAATAAAGGAGGTAAAGAAATGGTATATATAAAATAACATAGGGGGTAAAATGATTCACTTTTTAGGTCTAAAATAAGTTTTAAGTATATAATTTATATGAAGAATATTTTTGTCAAATCATATACATCTTAAGTTTTAAGAATATTATGGAGGTAGTGTGAAGTCAGTTGTACTTTTATAAATCAAATAGGGTAAATTGCTATTAACTCTAATGAAATAGATATGGTAAAATGATAAAAATATGTGGTATATTTAATGCATGTAAAATGGAATATTATAGAATATACTATGAGCTCTTTTGTATTTTATCCAAAAAAGTTAATGATATTAAATTTTTAATCATTGTCTGATGAATTAAAGGGGGCGACTGTTGTCTTTAGTTTGTAGGACGTAAATGATTTTTTTTTTCTTAGGGGTTGTAGGAGGTAAATTTTAGAATTTATACATTATGGGTGAATGTTACAAGTTACAACCCATAATTTAGGGGTAAACTATATTTAGCCCATATTAAAATCACTAAGTATGGACTATGCTCTCCCAACTCAACCTCCGCAATTTATATTAGAGTCCAGCTAATATGACAAAATTTTGTCATGTCTCATACAGGCACTAGGCAGGTCCTTTGCCTAAGCAGAATTTTTTGGGCCCTGAAATTTTTTGTTGGCGTATAATTTTTTTTCATTTATAGTATATATAAGTAATATGTTATATATGTGTTTTTCGTACATATATGACATAAAGCAAGATTAGAAATGTAAAATAAATCCAACAATATATTGTCAAGTTTGGTTGGATTTCCTTATAATCAAACTTGATATGTAGACAATCAGAGTTTAAAAGAGTTTTACTCGAATAACTTGATACATTTATATAAATCAAGTCAATTTTTTGTTTGTCAAGTTTGACTTCTCATGATTTTTTGTTTTTTGTTAAAGTCTTATTTGATATATATACCAATCATAGTTTAAATTTTATACAAACTTTTGTTGATCGAATTCAAGTCAAATATAGTATTCAATTGTATTATAAATTAATAAAAATCAATATATTATGTACAATTGTTCTTAAAATCGGGGCCTAGAATTTGAATTTCAATAGGGCCTTAAAAGTGTTGGGCAGGCCCTACATACAGATTTGGATAGCTCTTTGAGGACTCAAGTGCAACATGTTTTTATACTAAAGTATGTAAGCATTTTACTGCGTTCTTAAGTTCTTTAGATTACTATATTTATTTATTGTTATTAGAATATTTATTACATAATTGCATAATCTAATTTGTTTTTTGTTAATTTTATATAGTTAATTTGGTTGTTCAACGAGTATATATGGACTGTATGAAAAGTAAATTATTCCGACTCTAATAATGTTTGTTTAGAGATAAAATATTTTTTTTTTTAGAATTAGATTGTTTTTGAAAATTGTGATATAAACTTATCGAACATGTTTTCTTTTTTTTTTCAAAGAAAAAAGACTTGTTTATTTCACTTTTCAGATGCTCTCTAAAAATTGAAAAAACATGATCTTATTACTAGGGAAATTCTACCGAATTTGGTCACATTCTCTCAAATTTAGGACAAGTGCATTGCATATGTATTGTGATTAAAAAGTTTTTCAATCACAAAATAAATGTCCATATATCTTGTAATTTGATATGCACAGTGAAATTCAATTTAAATAAGAATTAACCCTTCTACTATAATTATAATAATTTTTTGAGATGTTAAAAATATATATTACACCATTCACCATATCTAATCTAAGATAATGTGAATTAAAAAGAAAAGGTTGGGACATTTACCTTCCAAAAAGCCAAAGAACAGGAAAGGAAAGAAAAAAAATTCTAACTCTTGATTTTTTTTTTCTCTGGTAGAACAACTCTTGAATTCAAAAATTGCTTCCCTTTCGTCTTCTTCATTTCTCAATGGATAAAAAACCAGTCCCCCCACCCCACATTCTCATCTTCCCTTTACCTCTTCAAGGCCCCGTTAACTCCATGCTCAAATTAGCCGAGGTTCTTTGTTTGTCCAATTTCCACATAACATTCGTAGTCACCGACTACATCTACGCTCGCCTTCAGCGCCATTCCAACATCCAAACCCGTTTCGAATCCTACCCGGGTTTTCAAATCAAGACAATCTCAGATGGGTTGCCCGAAGATCACCGCCGTGGGGACAGGTTTGTGGAGCTTTTCGATTCTTTGAGGACCAAAACTAAACCTTTGTTCAAAGAACTGGTGTTGAATTCCAAGGTAAATTGTATTATAGCTGATGGGATACTTGGATTTACTTGTGATGTTGCTAATGAAGTTGGAATTCCTATTTTTTATGTGAGGACCATTAGTGCTTGTTGCCTTTGGATCTTCTTTTGTCTTCCTAAACTTATTGATGCTGGAGAGTTTCCCTTTATTGGTGAGTAAAGTTTAGATCTTTTTTGTTATTTGTTTGTGTTTAGTTTGTTTGAAATTGAATTGAAGATAATTAATTATTATCTAGTCAATTTGGTTAATGAAATAGAGTACATTTATGAGTAGCTACATCTGAAATTGAATACATTTCTTGTACGAGTGTTTGGGAAACCTAAAATTGGTATAGAACTTTAGTTGTTGTAAATACAGTCTTTTTGAACTGGGATTGTGAGCTATAAATTCGAGATCAACTAGCTAGTGTCATAGTGTAGGACTAGAATCTGCTTAAGAAAAGCTCAGGAAGGATATTGCACTTCGCCCCCTAACTGTTTTGCATTTGGGCCTGGCTCCCTCAACTTATTTAGTTGTTGCATTTCACAACTGGCTCACAGCCGCACTAATCGACCAAGGTGTGAAATGGCCCGAAGTAATGGGGCAAAGTGCAATTTTTTCCCTTGTTTTCTTAATCTATGTTGGAATGAGATTAGTCAATTTCATGGTTTGGTTCACAACTTTTGTGTACCTTGTGATTGTTTCCCAATGAGAATAGGATTCTTAAAATTCATGAGAAGAATGCATTATTTGGTTCCTCTGTTTTTGGTAAGTTCAATACTCGGTTAATTTTCAATATACACCTTCAGGTTGTTGGTTGAAAGCATATTGCCCTTCCTGAGGAACTATTTGATTTGCAATGCCCTTCAACTTACAGTTACTAACCAGAAAATCCTGGATTTTAGATTGTCAAACTGATTTCATTTAACAAATTTAACCAACGTGTAAGATGCCCGTAGATGTGGAATTACACTAAAAGTGCCTTTTATCTGATATCTGATACACATATTGCAACTTCTATCGCTTGCTCATGTTTTTTAATTCGAATTATTTTGCTAAATTTTATTATAAATAGATCTATTAAAAACTACAGGTTTTAGACTTGATTAATTATGTTCATTGTGATTCAGAAAGACTTTAAATCAGAAGCATTATTATGGATAATTTTTCAGGAGATGACTTGGATGCACTAGTGAAGAGTGTACCAGGCATGGAAACATTTCTCCGTAGACGTGATCTACCAAGTTTTTGCCGATCGGGTGACTTAACCAACCTCAATATCCAAATGTACAAGACTGAACACGAAGAAATTCCCCGAGCCTATGGTCTCATTTTGAACACATTTGAAGAACTAGAAGGACCAATACTTTCACAAATGCGTAACATATGTCCTAACATCTATACTATAGGACCACTACACGCACATTTGAAAACCAAACTAGCGGAAAAAGCAACATCCACACCTACATTCTCAAATAGTCTATGGGAAGAAGATCGAACTTGCATGAAATGGCTCGACTCCCAACCATCCAAGTCCGTAATCTACGTAAGCTTCGGAAGTCTAGCCGTAATGACAAATGAACAACTATTGGAATTTTGGCATGGTTTGGTCAATAGCAGTCAAAGATTCTTATGGGTCATAAGGCCTGATTCTATTGCTGGAAAAGACTGGCGGAGTCATCTTCCAGTGGAACTATTAGACGGGACAAAAGAGAGAGGATACATTGTGGATTGGGCTCCTCAAGAAGAGGTCTTGGCTCATTCCGCAGTTGGGGGATTCTTGACTCATAACGGATGGAACTCGACTTTGGAGAGCGTATACGAGGGTGTGCCGATGATTTGTTGGCCTTATTTTGTCGATCAACAAGTTAATAGTAGGTTTGTTGATGCCGTATGGAAGCTGGGATTGGATATGAAAGATACTTGCGATCGAAGTATAATCGAGAAAACAGTGAAGGATCTGATGGAGGTAAGGAAAGAAGAGTTTCTTCAAAGGGCTGATGAGATGGAAAGATTGGCTAAAGGATGTTTGAGTGAAGGTGGATCTTCATATTCTAATTTGGAACTTTTGGTGAATGATATAGAATCTCTTAGTGCACAAGTTTGTTTCGATTGATAGTGTAAGTTATAGTTTGAGGTGAGGATGCTAAAGGCTCTAATGGTTGTTGTAATCATATGTAATGTTTAGTACAAACCAGAGCAGATTTAAATGTGGTCTTGGACCATTTGTGATAATAACAAAGAAATAGCAGATTATCCCCTTGTACTATTCTTAAAATGTAATTTATCCTCTTGTGAAAAAATAAAAGCCTAAAAGGACAAAATACTCTCATGTGTTTTTGTAGATCTTCCTTTTGGTTTTTACATTTTCGCAGAGGATTAAAGTGCTCATTAATTTGATAATATCACATGGAATAAAGTGGTTATATATGTATATCAAATGGGGATAGACTGAAAGGAACGTGTTGTCTATGTAAGACTAAATTGATCATTTTTCTCACCAAAATGAAGTATCGGTCATATAATAAATTGCGTGTGCAATATTTCTATGAGAAAAGAAATTATGCATTTTCATTTTATATGGAGGTATATTGTTCAATAGACATATTATTATTGCGTAATATGGCGAAAACCCAATATTAAAGTGGCGTGAAAGAGATTTGATTTTGGTTCCTGTTTAACGGAACTAAGTCTGCAAAAAAATTCAAATATCGAACCTTTAAAAGGTTAATGGTGAATAATACAAATCTATAACAAACTAAATTGTTTACTCAAAATCTCTTAATGAAAAAGGCACGGAAAATAGTTAAAAAAGAACAAATAAAAAAACAATTCTCACTAGAACAAACTAAACTTGGAATTTTTATTATTATTATTCGCTTGGTTTCCTTTGATTGGGATCAAACATGTTTTGGTTGGGTATTTTCTAAAATCTCTTGAAAATAATGCAAAACAATTGAAATATGATTTCAATATATTTTGGCTAGATTTTTTTAATGTAAAATAATGTTAATTAAATGTTGTGTTGAGTTTGAAATTGTGGGTTGTAATTTCAATGTTGGAGTTCTACGTAGAAAACAAGTTAATAAGAATCATACCATTTTTTTTTAATTAAATTAACTTATATTGTATTGATGATTGATTTGATTGAAAATAATGTAATTTAAATTGAAACACATGTTTTCTTGAGATTGGATCCATAAAAATCTTAGACTTGATTTAGTCTCTTTCGAGGCAAGTCGGACTTCATAAATAAATTTAGTTTCTCTAAATTTTCAAAAATAATTTCATTTAAAAGAATATTTTCTCAATCTCGATCTCTACTATTATAAAAGCATGAATATTTCTTAACTTTTTTGCATGGAATAAAATAGCCTTATTTAATTTAAATTTTAAAGTGACATTTAATTCAATGATAAATATGTAAAAATAATTGAAGAAGTATAATTAGACATGAATTCTTATTATATTTAATTATCTCCTACATAAACTCCTAAAATTTATAAATTATCTCTTACATCGATTTTTGTAATTTTAATCTTCTTCTCTTATAGTAGATAAAAACGAATCATTAAAAATACTATTATTTTAAATAGCCCCTAAAATATATATAAAATTATATTTTAGCATCAATATTTATTTAAGTAAGAAAATGTTAATTTGAAGATTTAGTACAATATAAGCCATAAACACTCCAAATATAAAAATCTAAAATGAAGTTCTCTTAAATATCATTATGTTACAAAAAACAAAAAACAAAATTGAATCACATCTTACTATGAAGGAATAAAAAATACTTATGACTTAGATAATTACGTAATTTTACTTTGCCTTGAATAGAAAAATATTCAATAATATCAAGATATGTATCATGAAATTATTTTCGTGAAAAATGGGTGAAATAGGTGGAAAATGGTGAAAAATCGATGAAATTTTGTGCAATTCATGATAAAAAAAAAAAACCGCAATCGATAAAAAATGCTATGAAATCATTGAAACATGTGAAATTGATGAAAATTCGAGTGAAATTGGTGAACATTGACGAAATTGGTTCGATAATAAAGTGTCCTTGTCCCTGAAATCAATAAATACATGTGAAATCGGTGAAAATTAGGGTGTAATACGTGAAAAATGATGAAACCGGTGAAATAACATAAAAAATATGTGAAATTTGTGAAAACATGAATAAAGTCAGCGAAAATGTTTCAAATCAAACAAAAATTCAGTTGAAATTGGTGAAAAAATGTGTGAAATATGTGAAAATGGGTTAATTTGATAAAAATATTTAAAAATCAGTTAATATGATAAGAAAGTGTGAAATCAATAAAAAATTAGTTTAACAGATAAAATAAGGTGAAACCGGTAGAAAAATAATTTAAAACGGACAAAAACAAAACGACAAATTTGTAAAAACAGTGAAAATAAGTTATGACCGATAAAAAAGATGGGTAAAACAGTTAAAAAAAATACTAAACTGGTAAAAATAAATGAAAGCGGCTTAATATCAGGTTAAACCGGTGAAATATGAATTAGATTAATGAATTAAATTGGTGAAAAATGGGTTAATTTGCTCTATTTTATGACATAAAAAAATTAATTTACTCTAATTTATAAAAAAAAATACCGATGAAATTATCTGAACATGCACTTTCCTAGTATCTTTAAAAAAACAAAAACAAACTTTTGATTTGACTAAATTGACATATCTCTTACAATATTCATCTCAAATAACCGAATGATTAGAAATAAAATAACTTATCTTGTACACCATTTCTCTTCTTTATGTAATCTCTAAAAATTTGTACTCATTCCAAATTTTATACCTACAATATTTTTCATCAAATTGAATTCAAACAAACAACGTTACATAAATAAAAAAAAATTCTACGAACCTTAGTTTATTTCTAATATCACTTTTATAATAGCAAGACAAAAAGGGTCAACATTTCTTGTAGTCCGTTGTGAAGTTTCAAATTAATTAGCCTTAATTAATTACTTGCATTATATAGATTAAACTTTCCAATTCAATATAGAGATGACAGATTTTCTAGTCAAACTTGTGGAAGCTAGGATTATATAAAATCCTTGTTGATTTAGATGTAGATTTTCATGTGTCCCCAAATATGAAGAATAGTTGGTTAATTATATTACAATATGTGAAAGGAAAAATTAATATGATTATGTTAACACATGGTGTAAATCATGATATAATGGACATAAATTTAGCAAGTGGAAATCCATTTGAAAGTAATAATTAATAGTAATAAGTTTTACCTTTTTAGTCGCTAAATTAATATCCTACTATACAACTCCAAATTTTATCCACAAGAAGATTGGCAAAATCTATCATGTAGCAACATGAACACCTATAAAAGAGCGGTAATAGTTCTCAAGTGATACAACTATTCTCTAAACAAATAAAATAAAATTTGTTGGAAAATATTTTAACGAGAGAAGATGAAAACTTCACAACTTATCTCCATGTTATGTATGATTTTGTTGTTAACATTTTCAACTCTATCTCGAGGTATAAAATTTTAATTTGTATAGACTATAAATTTCTTTTTTGAATCTTAATGTGAAAATGATTGTTTAATTTGTATTCTAAATTATTTTTTGCCTAAATATTTACAGGTCAGAAATATTGTCCTGCACCACCTATTCCTAGAGTTGGTACATGTAAAGATGCCACAGCACATCAAGATTGCTTTAACCTAGTTTTTGGCCAGTATGGAGCAAGTCAAATGCCCAAACTTACTGGGTGTGTCGATCTTGGAAACAATAAAAGTCAATGCACTAGTGATATTGTTTGTCATCAATAGCTTCTTTGCGAGATTTAAATTAAATGTTGTTCAACAAAAATGATTGTTCTAGTGATTTCGGATTACGCTTAATTTGAATGAATACAAATTTTGTTTTCTAGAATTATTACTTATTTGGTTTTCTCTGTTGGTTTGATTGGTATGTGGAACGATTTTGCGACTTCTACAAGTTGGACTTCTTATGAATATACTCTGATTTAGTTTTGCGATTTCGCAAGATTAATCAACCATACGAGCTTATGGACAGCTAGCTTGATATATGGTCGAATTCGATCCGATCAAATTTATTAGGATAATTGCTCGATTAAAGATTCGATGGACGTGATTCGATTACAAAGATCCGTTATCCGAAACACGTGGAGCGAATATGGATTTAAGTCGATTCGATTCGTTAAAGATATGTATTCGATAAAATTTAAAATGAATGATATATATATATATATATATATATTATTTTATAAAAGTAAATACCATTAATAATATTTCAGTGTCAATTTAAGAAGATAGTAATTTATAGCTCATTTATAAATTTTTTTAAACAAATATTTTTAACTAAAATATGAAAATTAGTAAAGAATGTTTATACATGTGAACTAAAAATTAATAAATTATAAAGTTAATAAACTTTTTTTTAGAAAAAATATTAATGTAATTTTTTAAATGAAAATTTAATTGGATCCAAAAAAGATTCGATATCCAGCCAAATCCGATCAAGATCCATTGGATTCAAAAAATCTAGATCTGAATCCGACTGAATTCGATCCGATATAAATGGATCTTGACCCGACTAGAATCCATCCCATTGACAACCCTATATGCAATAGCTAAAAACATTTGGGAGTAAATTAGTTATCTATATCTATATTCGTGTTTTTTGTACTTTGCACCCCTAAAATATTAACAATTAAGCATTTTGCATCATATTTTATTTTCCTCACAAAACGTAGGGAGAAAGTAGGTATTCATTTTTGGATATTTGACACTTTGTACCCCAAAACACGAAAAATGAGCATATTGCACCTCCGAAATAGAATTAGCTATTAGCACCCTCGAATTAAAAATAACTCATCAACTTGCACCCTCAAAACACAAGAAATGGACATTTTGAACCCCCTACACACAAAATTAGCACTTAGCATCTCAAATAAAGAAAAAATCAACATCTAGTACCCCCTCGTTTTTTTGGCAAAGTTGACCACCGGGGTCAAAATACCTAGGGGGAAAATAGGTAATTCATTTTTTTTCCTTAAATTTGAAAATACGATTATGAATACTATAACACTTATTTCTCTCTTCATCTTAAATTTTTTTTTTTGTGATATGATTCAATCAATTTTAGGTATTAACTTTCTAGAAACTTTTGGATATTTTGAGGACATTTGGAAAATTCGTAATTAAAGAAATATGTTAAAATATATTTTGCAGATGAATATTCTAGTATTCATTATCGTATTTTTTGAATTTTAAGGAAAAAAAAAAGAATTACCAATTTTGCCCCTAGATTTTTTTGGACCATGGTGGTCAACTTAGCCCAAAAAAACGAGGGGGTGCTAGTTATTAAGTTTTTCTTAATTTGAGGTGTTAAGTGCTAATTTTGGGTTTAGGGGGTTCAAAGTGTTCATTTCTCGTGTTTTGGGAATGTAAGTTGATGAGTTGATCATAATTCGATAGTGCTAATTCTATCTCAGGGGTGCAAAATACCCATTTCTCGTGTTTCAGGCTGCAAAGTCTCAAGATCCAAATATGAACTACCTATTTTGTCCCTAGATTTTTTGAGAAAAATAAAAGAGGGTGTAAAGTGCAGAATTGTTCATATTTCAGAAGTGTAAAGTGCTACTTATGTTTAGAGGGTGCAAAGGGCCTATTTCTCATGTTTCGAGAGTGCAAAGAGCAAAACTCATCTATATTCTATATCTGTCTATCTACATATAAAAGTACGAGTTGGCCAAGAAAATTTCTTCATTTTTTTGTGTAAACTAATATAACCCTATTTAAATTATATATTATAGTTAATTTTATAGCAAAAATGGCTTAAGCCAAAAAATATTCAAACGTAGAAATTGTTAAAAATTGGCAATAACAGGTTAAATTCAATTAAAAATATATGATAAAATGGTAGAATCAATAAGAAAATGGGTTAGATAGAAATAAAAATGGGTTTAATAAAAAAAATCGTGTCATTGATAAAACAACAAGGTTAATAGACAAAAAAAATGGGTAAAACCAGTAAAGAAATGAATAACATCGCTAAATACGGGTTAACAAAAAATTGGGTCAAATCGATAAAAGAACAAGAACAAAAAATGCGTTTATTGCCAAAAAAAATGTGAAATGTGTAAGAAAATAGGTTAAATAAGCAAAATAATAAGTAAATTCATACTAAATTTAGTTCAACTGTAGAAAATTAGTGAATTGATTAACAAATGTGAAAATCGACTGAAAGTAGGTTAAACTAGAGAGAATAGATGGATTGATTAAGAAATGAAATAAACCACAAAAAAAAATGTTGAAATCAATGAAAGATTAAAATAACAAAAAAAAAATTATAAACTCAGTGTATAAGCAGGTATAATCGATAAGTTTTTCGAAAGATCTTAAGAAACTATCACTTATTAAATAACCTAAAAGCTAAAGGTTACATTCGGGCTATATGAATAAAAAACTTATAATTGACTTAAGCCAAAATAAGTTCAGACATAGAATGGGTATAATTCTACTAAAAATATATATGATAAACAAAATGGTAAAACCAATGAAAAAATGGGTTAGATAGAATAAAAACGAGCTAAATGAAAAAATGGGTTTAATTTCTAAAAAATACCTACTCATTTCTAAATTGTATGCCTAGAATATTTTTCATATAAAAATATAGAAACAAACAACATTAAAAAAAAATCAAGAAATTTTCTACGAACCCCAATTCATTTCTAATATCACTTCTAAAATAGCAAGACAAAAAGGGCCAACATTTCTTGTAGTCCGTTGTGAAGTTTCAAATTAATTAGCCTTAATTAATTACTTGCATTATATAGATTAAACTTTCCAATTCAATATAGAGATGACAGATTTTCTAGTCAAACTCGTGGAAGCTAGGATTATATAAAATCCTTGTTGATTTAGATGTAGATTTTCATGTGTCCCCAAATATGAAGAATAGTTGGTTATATTATAATATGTGAAAGGAAAAATCAATATGATTATGTTTACACATGGTGTAAATCATGGTATTATGGACATAAATTTAGCAAGTAAAAATCCATTTTAAGTAATAATTAATAGTAATAAGTTTTACCATTTTAGTCGGTAAATTATTATCCTACTATACAACTCCAAATTTTATCCACAACAAGATATATGAACATGAACACCTATAAAAGAGCGGTAAGAGTTCTCAAATGATACCACTATTCTCTAAACAAATAAAATAAACTTTGTTGGAAAATATTTTAACTAGAGAAGATGAAAACTTCACAAATTATCTCCATGTTATGTATGATTTTGTTGTTCACATTTTCAACTCCATCTCGAGGTATAAAATTTTACTTTGTAAAGACCATAAATTTCTTTTTGAATCTTAATTTGAAAATGATTATTTAATTTGTATTCTTAATTATTTTTTGCCTAAATATTTACAGGTCAGAGATATTGTCCTGCACCACCTATTGCTAGAGTTGGTACATGTAAAGATGCCACAGCACATCAAGATTGCTTTAACCTAGTTTTTGGCCAGTATGGAGCAAGTCAAATGCCCAAACTTACTGGGTGTGTCGATCTTGGAAACAATAAAAGTCAATGCACTAGTGATATTGTTTGTCATCAATAGCTTCTTTGCGAGATTTAAATTAAATGTTGTTAAAAAAAAATGATTGTTCTAGTGATTTTGGATTACGCTTAATTTGAATGAATACAAATTTTGTTTTCAATAGAATTATTACTTATTTGGTTTTCTTTGTTGGTTTGATTGGTATGTGGAGCGATTTTGCAACTTCTACAAGTTGGACTTCTTATGAATCTGCTCTGATTTAGTTTTGCCATTTTGCAAGATTAATCAACGTAACCATACGAGCTTATGAACAGCTAGCTTGATATGTGGTCGAATCCGATCCGATTTAGATCGAATAAAAATGAGTTAAAGAAACAAAAATTGGTACGATCGATAAAATTATGAGGTAAATCAGTAAAAAATGAATGACATCGGCTAAGCACAAGATAACAAAAAATGGGTCGAATCGATAAAGAACAAGAACAAATACGAGTTAAATTGACAAAAAAAAAAAGGTGAAATAATCGAGAAAATAGGGTACATCAGCAAAAGAATAAGTAAAATTGGATTAAACCGGAGAGAATGAATGAGCTGATTAACGAATGAGATCAACCACAAAAATGGGTGAAATCGATGAAAGATCGGACTAAAATAACACAAAAATAAATGATAACTCAATGTAAAAGTGGATGAAATCGATGACATACTATGTTAAAATAACAAAAAATATGGCAAACTTAATGTAAAAACAGATTTACACTAAAAAAATTAGGAGAGTTTGTAAAAACGGGTTAGGTCTGTCAAAAATGGATTAGACTTGAAAATTGATTAACCTAGTAAAAGATAGATATAACAAGCAAAATTGGTTAAATCTATTAAAAAAATTGATTAAATCTGTGAAAACTGGTTTAGATGAAAAAAAAATATTTAGATGGAATTATGAAGGTCAAGGAAGAAAATAATAGATACTGTTCATTCGTTTAAATGGTTGCTTTAGAATAATAGTCATGTAGATATGTGGTTTTACATTAGAAATACTTAATAATTATAGTTCATTTTTTATTTTAAGTATTTATGATAAAAAAAATCAAATTTTTGATAACAACATAATAATATAATTAAAGCAAATTGGTCAAAAAATTATGTGATATGTCATGAAGACCATAGTATATTAAAATATGATTATATGATTCAACTAACATAGAAAATTAATTCACGTGCAACACACGTCCACTTTCCTAATATTCTTAAAAACTGTTGATAATCATGTTTCATAATCTACCTTATATTTGTGATTGAGCTCGAATACCCAAAATACTTTTATTTTTCTTATGCAAAAAAATAAGAATAAATTAGTTTTAATTTTTTGTCACACATGATTAAGAATATAAGGTTATTGTTCAATTACATTCAAGATTAGACATCATGGCAACATGTAGTGCAATCCAAAATTACTTGTCCAGTTTAATAGTGCTATCGTCCCAAATCCCTATCTATATCCAGATAAATGATATTGAAGCAAGTTTGGGTCTTAAAAAAATAATCATATAACTATAATGAACGTATATTTAATCATTTATCTTTCACTCAATTTCAGTTTTAGTCCTATGTAAAACAAGTTTCTGTCTAAAACTAGAATTGCGTGAAAAATAAGAACTGAATGTTCATTCACTATAGACTATAGTTAGGCTGGGTTCGGTTGGGCCAACTCTTTTCAGCCCAATAAACTATGATGCCCATTAGATTAGTGACAACAATTAATGGGCCGTTCGACATATTAGAAGACCCGCAACAAAATTTATAAATCTAGTTTTGAATAAATATCAAATTTACAAGACCGCGTTTTCTAAATTTTGTCATTCAAAATTCATGTGAAGAAACAAAAGGTGAATAAAATACGTATAAGAAAGATAGTCATCAGACGGGACGCGTGTCAACATATAATTGGTGAATTGAAAAGTGAGGAAGCAGTAGATTTCGCCCGACTCTTCTTCATCTTGTCTTAATTAGTCATCTCTCGATCAAACAAGAAGTCTCAGGAATTATCCAAACTCTTCAAAACAACAATTACGACATCACCCTCTCCCCTATAAATTAATACCATTTCTCTCCTTCTCACAAACAGAACATTCAAATTTGATTACAAATAAATTCCAATCAAACTCATCCTTAATTATTTTTATTTCAATTCCTCACAAATATATACAATATAATGTCGTTGATCCCAAGCATATTCGGACAACGAACCAACAACGCCATCGACCCATTCTTCCAGCTCGACCTCTGGGACCCATTTCGTGATTGGCCCCTCGACAATACGACGTCGCAGTTCGCCGCCACTCGTGTCGACTGGAAAGAGACCCCGGAGGCACACGTGTTCAAGGCGGATGTTCCCGGATTGAAGAAAGAGGAAGTTAAGGTAGAGGTGGAAGAAGGGAACGTGCTTCAGATAAGTGGAGAGCGCAGCCGTGAGAATGAGGAGAAGAACGACAGGTGGCACCGCGTCGAGAGGAGCAGCGGGAAGTTCCTCCGCCGCTTCAGACTGCCGGAGAATGCCAAATTGGAAGGGATAAAGGCAAATATGGAGAACGGGGTTTTGACTGTTACGGTGCCCAAGGTGGAAGTGAAGAAGCCTGAGGTCAAGGCAATTGAAATTTCTGGGTAGATCTATAAATTAATTAATTTCTACTCTATATATCTTATTAATTACTAATATTTATGCTTCCTACTTATGTTGGTGTGTATGTGTGTCATATGATATGAAGTGTAATGTTGTAAGCTATTATGTATTTTGGTTATGTTTTTGTTTGTACGGAGTGAGCTATTTTATAATTTGAGTAATGGAATGAAATTAAATAAAATTATTACTATTGTTGGGCCTGATTTAAATATTGTATTTATTTGACAGTATTCCCTTTTATCTCAAATCCTCTCTAATTATATAAGTAGTTCTATGATTAATTATTTTTTCAAATTTATTGATAGGTACATTTCTCAGGTCTTCATGTATGTAGTAATATATGGGCGTTTCTAGATTTGGCGAATTTCAGTTATGTATTTTTTAATTGTCGAGAAAGTAAAAGAAAAAAAAAATTATCAATTTGATTGGAAAATCTTGAGAAAATCTTCAAAAAAAAATTAAGTAAATTGTAAAACATTCTTGAACTTTGCTTAATAATTAAAATCTTTTATTTGTGAATTTTTTTTTATTATTAGCAAATAAATACTTTTCAAGTCATAATAGCAAAAATCTTTATAAAATATCACAAAAATACTCATTTTATACGTTAATAATTCAAGAAAATGTAATTCTTATCTTGAAATTAGAAAAAAAAAATTATAAAAGATAATATTAATTAAATGTTATATAAATTCCAACCAAAGAATAAAGCTAAAGGTTTTAAAAGAATATATATCGATAAAAATTAATGTAAATAATTATATATGTATATGTGTACGCATATAAATTTTATATAAACATGTGTGTAGATGTACTTTATATTTATAGAGATAATTTGATAGTTTTTATTTTCAATTAATTTTAACAGTATTTATAATTAAATGAAGATATTTGTAAAATATATTACTTTTTTTCTAAACCTTTTTTTAGAATCTGTAAGAAAATAATTTTCCTGGTCATGCAAAGAAAATTTTTCTTTTCTTTTTTTCCTTTCTTTTTATTTTCCTACATTCCTTACAACTAAACTAAGTTATTAGGATTTTAATTCGGGTCGGGTTGAATTTAAGTTTGAACAACTGCTTGTATGCCCTAGAAGATTTTCGGGCTTTCTAGAATGATGCTCTCTGCATCTGTTTAATGAGACTTCGAAATCTTTTGTAAATATAATTGGTCTGGATTACTCTTCCTCAAAAAAAAAAAAAATTGGTCTGGATTACTCAGGAATGAACTCAGCCCACCTGAATTAGGTTTGAGAACTTGGGCCAATTGAATTGGGTACAGAAAACTAGGGGTTTTTTACTTTGTAATCTCGAAATATAAGAAAATGACACTTTGTACTCTTATAATTTTGATTTAGTACTTTATACTCTTGAAATATAAAAAACATAAAACTTTGCACCTTTTTTATTTTTAAACAAAAATCTCAAGGCAAATTAGGTAATTTTATTGTAAATCTTTGGCACTTTTCCTTTTCTCCTCTTTCTTCTCAAAATAAAATTAATACTTGACATTCCTTAATTAAGTACAAATTAATAACCTGCACGTACCTTTGAAATACAATAAATGGATATTTTGCATCTCAAAATATAAATTTAACACTTAACACTCTTAAATTTTACGAAGAAAAGATGTAGGAACGAAAATCCTAGACGAATTTTAAGGGGTATTTGGTTTAGCTAATAAGCCTATAGCAGTTGATTGCTTTGATTGATCATATTTTGAGTTGGGCAAAAAAGTTGTTAATTATAATTGAGGAGAGTTCTTCCTTCCAATTCAGCTATCTTCCACATTCAACATTTAATTTTTTTGTTATGATATTACTGTTTAACATTAATTAAAAAATTACTTTACATATCCTTTTCATATATCATCAATTTTCATATAGCATCAATTCATTGGGCATAATTACATCTTTTTCCCAGCGAAACTTTAGAATTTTGAATAGATTTGTCTTACAATTATTAGCCATTTTTTTCTTCTTAAAGCCCCTAAAAGCAATAAGATAAAAAAACAACGGAGGCTAAACATGTGTACTACAAGTACAACAAGCACTAAAAGAAAATAAGGGTAAATAACCTTTTTTCTTGAGAAATGGGCAATTAATCATAAGTTTTGGAAAAGAAGAAAAAATATACATAACTTCAAATTGTTTTTTTTTTCGGAAACAACAACTGAAATCATGAAATGAAAATCAATGTTTCAAATAAGTTCCTAGTTTTCTCTTTGCTAACAAATGTATAAATGAAGGGGTATTTTTGTCAAATCAAATAATCTTGAGCATAAATGTGGGAACCAAACACATTTTTTCATGATATACTAATTAAAGTTTTGGGTCAAAAAAACATCAATTTTAATAATTTACCAAATTGTGATATTAAACGCAAGAAACAATTTGATCCAATCTCATTAGACAAATCGAAGGCCACCTAATACTGTAATATAATCAATTAAGTAGAAAAGTCAACCCCTAATTCAAAAGATTTTGCCCTTGAATTCGAATAGAGAAAGAAACAGGGTAAGGGAAGATTCTTCCTCGAATCTTTACAAGCTTCTTCATCAAAGTAAAAGTATAGTGTAATCTACATTGAAATCTAAATTTGGACATGATAAATATTAACGTATTTAGAACAATTACGATGGTAACATTTTGAAAATGTATAAATAACGAGGGTTTTTGGCATTTTGTACCCTGGAATTATAGGATTTTGGCACTTTGCACCTTGACTTAAAAGTTTTGGCACTTTGCACCCTGGAAATATAATTTATTTGGCACTTTGCACCCTAGTGTGTGTTTTAGTGAGAAAATTCATTGGTAAAAGGGTAGAATAGTTATTTTCAATTTTTTTTCACTTTGCACCTTAGCAGTATAGATTTTGCACCTTTAAGATATAGAATGTTGGCATTTTGCACCCTAAAAATATAATTTGTATCTTTATAATAACTTATTTTAACATTTTCTCTCAGTAAATTTAGATTAAAAAAAAGACATCGACTTCATTTTATTTCAAGTATCCTCTGGATTATTCTCTTTATATCTAAAATAAATGTTTACATATCTAACATATTATTTTGTTGCATGTAATTTATATACTTTAGATTATCATATAAAGTCGGGGTAGAAAATGCCAGAAATTATATTTTTTGGGTGCAAAGTGCCAATATTCTATATTTCAGAGAGCAAAGTGTCAAAATCTACACTTTTAGGGTGCAAAGTGCCAAAAATATTCGAAAATAACTATTATACCCTTCAATCAATGAATTTTTCCTTCAAAACACACACTAGGGTGCAAAGTGCCAATTAAATTGTATTTTCAGGGTGCAAAGTGCCAAAACTTTTAAGTTAAGGTGCAAAGTGCCAAATCCTATAATTCCATGGTGCAAAGTGCCAAAAGCCCAAATAACGATATTGATGTCATCTTCAAGAGCAAATTCATTCAAGATTGAGATTTTCTTATTTTATCATGATAACTCACTAAAGTCATAATAAAATATCGCAAAATTCATAATGACATGCGGTAAATAAAAAATAATCTTTTCATCATATATCGTCACATAATTTTTAATTTTTCCTAATATTCGCATACTTTCTTGATAACGAAACAAACCAATTCTATATCAAATTAAATTTCCATATTGTGTATATGTGTATTTTTGTGTGACAAACTCGAACAATTACACTTAAACCTCTAATCAATAGTCAGGACAAAAGATTTATTATTTTTACACTATAATTGGTTAAATGAAAAGGACTACTCACTACAAGATAGCGAACTCGAGATCAAATTATTGTTTAGTGATATTTTTTTTAATGTATTCGTCGCGCCTCAAAATAAATAAAATCACTGGGGAAAAAAAAATCCTTGTTACATTGAAAAATGTCTAGTTGCTAATAAACTATTCAAATAACCAAAGTGAGGGAGAAGTATGCGTTGGACCGAGTCAACAAAGGTAGTGGTACCAACTAAATTACAACTACAAAAAATGTTTCCCACTCCACCAGCTTTGAAATTAGAAAAAGATCCCGCGAAAGGGAACAAAATTCAAAAACAATTTAGGTAGGTCTATTTGGGTTTTTTTAGAGTAATTTTTGGCATATGAAAATGTCCATTAAATTTTTAAAGATGAAATGAATAGTTTAATTATTTTATTATACATCAAGGAAGATATCTTTAAAAGATTATGAAAAATGATAAAAATATATTAGAAAAATTTGTGATACATAGAGTTATTTTTTTTTATCGGTACAAACATATAATTGTTATGTGATTGAAATGGAGGAAGGGATCATACCTATTTTATGTCAATTTAAATTCAGGTATGTTCCCTATAAAAATAATAAGTTATGTTTATGACTTCTTTAGTGAGAAGAAATAAACTTTTTGGGGGTGACATGGTTTTGTGTTTTAACTTGATTTGGCGCCTTAAACCATTGGGCCATCTTAAATTGATTAAGGGGGAATGGTTTCTTAATACTTAGTGAAAGGCTTCTATGTAGTCCAATGTTATTAAAACCGGACCGGACCAGCCGGTCCGACCGGTTCAATCGCGAATCGGAGGTTGGTTCGGTCCGGTTTACCCCATAAAA
This sequence comes from Penstemon eatonii, assembly GCA_038501285.1. NCBI lineage: Eukaryota > Viridiplantae > Streptophyta > Magnoliopsida > Lamiales > Plantaginaceae > Penstemon > Penstemon eatonii. Next base: position 8,700,037 of record CM076710.1, read on the forward strand.
CCACATTACTTAAACCAGCCTGATCCGGGTTGAACCGATCCAAAACCGGTGAACCGGCGAACCGGTATGGACCGGTTCAACCCGGTTCCGAATTTTCTTTTTTTTTCTTTTTTCTTTCTTTTTTGATTTTTTTAAATGTTAAAATTAAACTAAAAATTCTTGTAAAATGTGGGATTTGAACACCCAACCTCTTAGGTAAAACATAATTTCCTTACCATTTGAGCTACATCATTTTTACTGAACTTTTAGTACAAATTAGAAATTATAAATATACAAACTGTAGCCAAATTAACATTTTATACATTATGAATGAAAATTAATACTCAAGTAATAATTTTTTATTAAAATTTGTTCTATAAAATATTTATTTTCAATATTATTTTTAGGATAAAGAGTCAACTTAATATATTATGCAAGTTTGACTTTGAATATTAGACTTTTATACATAACAATATTTTAAAATTTATGAATTTCTTAGTTTGTTGTATTTTTAACTTACACTTTTAAATTTTTATAAAGAAATGTAATCTTATTATATTTATATGAGCATACAAATTAGTATCATATTACCGTTATGATATAAGTTAGATAAATATTATATGATTTAATTTAAATATATTATAAGATTTTGTATATTTTTAATCAGTTGTAAGATAATGTTTAAATTTTATGCATATTAAATATACTTTAAAATTAAATATATTTATTACATTATTATGACGTCATCCGGTCCGACCAGTGGTCCGACCGGTTCGATCAGTAAAACCACTGATCAGTCGGCTCACCGGTTCACTATCCGGTCCGGTTCTGAAAACATTGATGTAATCCTAAATTTATATTAAGGTACATCTCTCTAAAATCAAACAAATAAGTTGTTTTTATTCTTAGAAGAGAAAAAATACATGAAATATAGAATAGGAGTCTTTGCAAAATAAAAAAGGGGAAAAAATTGCAACCGCATCGCACTATTTCAATGCAATATAAAATAAAATGTTTTAAATCGTGATAATTTTCTATAATTTGATCTCAATCAAATATTGACAAATATAATTGAATGAAATACACCATGTTATCTATAATCATTACGGATCGAGTGATTAGAGTTGTCATAGTACAATGTAACTCAATGGAGTGTACCATTACCCCTTATCATAAAAACACAAAACATCAACAATTAACACTCACAAGAAAAAATATTATATATGAAAAGTATTAATAATGATATTGGTAGGAACAATGTATTATACATTTGCGACAGAAAATATTTGAATTTGCATAGAAGAATATTAATTACAAAAAAGAAAAGAAAAGGAAAAGGAAAAAAAATAAGTCCTAGACCCCAAGGTACAGAAGTTAGGCCATCTACAATGGAGGTGACTGGGATGGGGCTTGGGGTCGGGGTGGGGCTCGGGATTGGGGTCATGGTTGGGGCGGGGATTTGTAGAATTGAATTATGTAATAAAATTTGTTGGTATATTTACTAGTATTTAATAAATCGTGGGATTTTCTTTAATTGAATTATTTAATATAATAAATAAAAATAAAATTAATATTATAATAGTGAGAGTGAAGAAGAAAAACAAGTTGAATTAATTGAGGCTCGGAGCCTGCCAATGAGTTTGATTTTTTCTTAAAAAAAATCTAGCGATACAATTAGCTAGCGCACACATACATAATATTTGTCTCTCTTACTCCCTCCGTTTCAAATTAATTGACACATTTGTCATTTTTACACAGATGAATAAATTCAAAAATTGGTCATTTTCCTAAGAAAAATGTCAAAAATACCATTTTAATGATTGTTTTAATTAATGCCATTGATTATTGTGCACGCTATTTTATTGTGTAAATCTAGAAGTAAGAAAGGGTAAAATTGAAGAATAATATATTGAGAAATCAAATGTAACAAGTAATTTGAAACATAATTTTTTTACAAATGTGTCAATCAATTAAAAATGGAGGGATTATTAGATATTTATCAGCTTTGAACTTTGAAATTTAATAAATAGATTCTATATATGGTTTGTAGGAGGGAGGGAAGAAAAGTTTAAGAACCCCATCATGTTGTAAGGTGGGGAAGAGAATATTTGCTAAATGTGTGCCCGCAACACGAACAAGTGCAAGGTTCACGAAATACTACATTTATGATTTATTACTCCCTTTCTTCTTTCATATATCTCATTTCATTTTCACAAGTCTTCCGTGGACACACTTGCTGCTCACACTCTGAATGTAGTCCACGTCAACTATATATATCACCCAATAAATAGCAATTTCTTCGTCTTAAAGTTTTTCTTTCCATTTTCTTTTCATAATATCAAAATAAAGTCACGGCACTATTTTTTTTTTTTTTTTTTTTGGTTTTGGAAGAATATTCAAGTTATTCTCACTTGATCTTTTTCAAGAATTTGATTTAAGTTCGTCATATTATTATATTAGTTTATTCTACTAGATCAAATTTTCATATGTGACTACATCACTAATTTACAAAGTAAAATATGAAATTTATAAGAATCTACCTATATAATCTTACTTAATATTTTGGGTTAGTTGAATAAGAAAAAAAAATATAAGAATACGAAAGGATACTACATCTAACCTAAACCCATTGAAAGGGATTTTTCTAAAAAAAGAAATTCTGGGTTTGTTTGTTTTGCTTTTCTTGTAGTGATTTTAGAAATGTTGAATTTTTTAGATATAAAATGAATAGGTAAGTTTAATTTTTAGGAAATTGTTACGTATTTATAGAAATTATAGAAAGAAGAGAAGCATGTTAAGTTATTTTATATTTAATTAAAATTTTATGTGAGTATGATAAGAAAATAAGTTATTTGATGTTAAATTAAGTAGTGTTTGTATAGATATTTTATAGATAAAATAAATAATTTTTAAGGGGAATTTTTTTTTGAAAATTGAGATAGCGATTTTAAAATAATTCAATTTTTCAAAACAAAGAACTTGTTTGTTTGGCAATAAAATGTTTTTTCAACGGCGAAACAAAAATATATGCCATGTCTTCGAGGAAGAGGTTAGACAAAAAAACCTATGTCAATATCTCTAGAAATAAGCAATTAAATATATCATAGTCACTTTCTGATACTTGCTAAAATATTTTGATATCTGCATAAAAATATTTTACTGCAACAATGGGCATCAAAATGAACCATCATTATAGATTAATCTAAATTAAACTTATAATTAACTTAGCTTCAAATTAAATTAAAACGTACTTAAAGTTGCAATTAAAAGTAAAGAAAATTAACTTCAAATAAATAGACTCAAAATTGTTAAATATTTGTATCTCGCTTCAGGTTATTCAGATAGATTTCTTATCAAAATGCTAGTTTAAAATAAATCTAAGTTATATTATAGTTTAATTAGAAATAAAAATTCAAAACCAAACTCACAACTATAATCAAATCAAAACCAAAAATTATAATAAAGCTGAATATTTAAATAAAAATAATCACGAAAAATTATAGCTTGGCAAATTAAAAAATAGAGTTGTGGGAATTAAAGAAAAAGTACAACTGGGTCGTTGGAGTTGGCAGACAAAATTTTAGTGCATCATGTTGATGGAGGTGTTGAGTTAGAACAGGTTTAGTGTTGATGCATCTGCTGCCTGCTGGGGTTCAATTTTTTTTTAAAAATTTTGACATCATCCAATTTAATTTTGATGATATTCAAGATCATCTCCCACCAAAACCTACATTTTGGACATCTAAATGGAATCTTCTCAAAATTAGAAGGTTTTGAGCCTCATATTTTGAGATTGTATCTCACACAAAAACATTATTTCATAACTTTTAAAACACTATTTATTTATCAATAAATAATTTTAGGCCTAGAAATTCATGTATTTATAACAAATTATCCTTCTTTGTATAATTTTCTTTTGAGCTACACATCTATAAGTGAGATTTTAGAAATTATAAATGACATTTGTCGACATGTCAGTTTAGTTAAATGTCAAAATGTTATTCCTGTATTATAATAACTAGAAGTAATATTAAAAGGTGTTAGATAATATAAACATATCACTAAACAATATGATTAGCATCTATATTATGTGACAATTTTTTATAATTGTGACTATTAACTTTGGGTGACATTCGTCTCAAAATGTCATTTAAGCTTAATATCACTAAGTTTGATTTTTGTTGTAGTGTATTAGCTATACAATATAGAAAATCTTCTACAAATTTTTTACTTATTTTTCCGAATAATCAACCGAATTTACTATCACTCAACAAACACTCATCTACTTGCTCCAATTCCACAAATTTTAATTTACTCCAACTACGATATTGAATTAAACCATAGTATATCAACAACTCAACTCTACTAAAAATTAATACTTTATCTAGGAGTATTATTTTGTTTCACAAAGTTAGTTTAAATTACCCCAACCACAGCTCACCCAATTTTCTAAGGTTATTTGATTGGTTTATTAAGTATGCTCCTACAAACAGTACAAACCATTTATTGATATCTATAAAAAAAAATGAATAAATAAATAACTACAAGAGTGTATGTTGAAGTTGCACTATACAAACCGCTTATCCGAGTTGAATTAATAAGTGGAGGACAAACGTTCGGCATTAATTTAATTTGCTTACGATTTTAAACTTGAATTAATTTTATTCATTATGAACTTCTTGTATTTAAGGTTGGAGACTCTCAAATTTGAACAAATTTCTTTATAAAGCTAGAAATTATATTTAAGATTCAATTTTTCGGAAGTTATTTAAGTTTCATCCTTTTCATCAAAAGTTATATTTAATAAACTTTAATGAAAAATTTAAAAACAAAAAACCAAATAGTATAACTATTCTGTCAATCTCCAATCAAATTTCAGTTATAATCAAGCATAAATCTCATTGAACTTAATCTATCATCAAATGCATGAGAATTTAAACTACAGTAAATTTAACCATTCAATAATTTTTTATGTACAATATGATTAGACCGTGAAAGAAACTAACCCTACAAAAATAATAGCCAAAGTTCAAGTCCACCTTAGAAAAAATTCTTATATAAAATATTCGACACGTATTTAAAAAATTAGATCTAGACTTTGAGTAAAACAATTAATCCTGTATATATAGTAATGGAAAGAAACAAAAAAGAGACTAACCAAATTCTTAAAGTTTCGACTAATCTAGCAAGTTATAAATTAAGCAAGTCACCTACGCGAATTCATTAAAGTAAGAAAATATATGTAAAAGGGAAAATCGCACTTCACCCCCCAACCTTTTTATGTTTTTGCAGTCTCCCCCCTAACCTTTAAAGTTTCGCACTTTCCCACCTCACCTATTTAAAAAGTCTCAGGCAACCACCTCATTGAGCAAGGCACCCCCTAACCTTTTTAAGTTTTTGCAGTCTCCCCCCTAACCTTTAAAGTTTCGCACTTTCCCACCTCACCTATTTAGAAAGTCTCAGGCAACCACCTCATTGAGCAAGAAAATGAAATCTGGCGGAATATTCCGTTGAAGTGACGTGGCTTTAGTCAAGGGTAGAATAGTCCTTTAAGGCACAAAAGTGCGAAACTGTAAAGGTTAGGGGGAAGACTGCGAAAACTTGAAAAGGTTGGGGGTAAAGTGCGATTTTCCCTATTTATAATAATTTCTCGATCAAAATTTCATTTCGAGTATATATGTTTCGGTCAACAAAATATTGAAATTTTTTGAAGAAATAACTTACTAAATGAATATTTCACAATTTTTCTTAATATTTCCGAAGAATTTCTTCAAAAAATTTCAATATTTTGTTGACCGAAACATATATACTCGAAATGAAATTTTGATCTAGAAATTATTATAAATAGGGAAAATCGCACTTTACCCCCCAACCTTTTCAAGTTTTCGCAGTCTCCCCCCTAACCTTTACAGTTTCGCACTTTTGTGCCTTAAAGGACTATTCTACCCTTGACTAAAGCCACGTCACTTCAAGCAAACGGAATATTCCGCCAATTTCCTTGCTCAATGAGGTGGTTGCCTGAGACTTTCTAAATAGGTGAGGTGGGAAAGTGCGAAACTTTAAAGGTTAGGGGGGAGACTGCAAAAACTTAAAAAGGTTGGGGGGTACCTTGCTCAATGAGGTGGTTGCCTGAGACTTTTTAAATAGGTGAGGTGGGAAAGTGCGAAACTTTAAAGGTTAGGGGGGAGACTGCAAAAACATAAAAAGGTTGGGGGGTGAAGTGCGATTTTCCCTATGTAAAATTATCCCATTCCACTTAATAGTAATCGAAAAATGGTCATGATGAACAACAACAAAAAAAAGGGTTAAATCAATGTATAATTATCTCATGACGCTTAAGGACATATTCAACCTACAATCGTCTCCAATTAGTTGTGGGGTGATGCGCTATGGGCGTGGCACGCCCCAGGTTGTTGGACACGCTAGCAGCGCGTGTTGCCCCCTACTTGTATTTTTATTTTATTTTTATTTTCTTTAACTAATTGAATAATAAAATATATTTTAAAAATGAAAATACTTCACTAAGTATGAATAAATTAATTTAATAAGATTATGTTTTAAATTAAAATATAACATTTTTAATTCTAATTTTAAATTATTTTAATTTATATACAAAATAAAATTTAGACAAAATATTTATTAATATTATTGACAATAAGGTGAGACTGTAATTAAATTTTAATAAAGTATTACACCACCCACATAGATTTGGAGGTGGAGACGATGACCCGAGGGTGGGGGTGGGGGTAGATGACCGCCCGAGGTATTACCCCGAGCTGTTGAAGATGACCTATGTTAACTCAAAATGGTCATGAAGAACAGCAAAAGAAATGGGCAAAACATCAACAAATAGTTAAAATATGTACATTCATTTGAAAACTACCATTCTTATTACATTTATACTTTACCAATAGACTGCCCAATTGCATCGAGGAGGGTTGTGGATTTCTCCTTGACTTTCCACTTTCACTTACAAAATACAAAATCCCCAAATCTTCCAACATTTAAACATAACAAACCCCACTAAACCCATACATTATCCACTTATTCATATTATTATATATATATAAATACTAAAGCCAAAAAAAGCACCCTCCCAATTCCTACTATTTGCTTTTCTATAACACATTCTCTATCATTTTTCCTTAAAACAAAAACACCAAATGACATACTACTTATCCTTCTTCCCAGCCCTACAAATTTCATCAAATTTGACTTGTAAAACCTTAACGAACACAAACACCATAGATTCATTCTACCTTAAAATATCTACTTAGATAGCTTTCATATACCACCAAAAGACAAAAGCACTTCAATAAGTCCACTCCTGAGGAAGGTATGTGTCGCAGCTCATCCTCGATGATCCTTCAGCCAATAGCAAACTTCGTCTTTGTTGCAATATCATCGCTTCCCTTCGAGCCATCAGCATTTCTGTAAACGTTCAATACGAAATAAACAATTTAGCATTTGGCATTAATTAAAATTTAAAAAATATAGTAATGTTATAATTATTTTATACCATATTCTTGGATGAAGGCCCGGTCGATTTGTGGCTGAGGAACCGGTTTGGGTTGAGTAAAACCGGACATGTTGTCGAAGTTTTTGGTCAGGGCAGGTCCGTTTGGCAGGAAAGAAGATGAACAAGCTGTAGAAACAAAATAGATTAATCAAATTAAATTAGAACATATATAATAAACAAATTTAATAATTTAATAATAGAGGATAGGCATATATGCAATTAATTATACGCAACGTTATCATGTGAAAAGATTTACTACAAAAGAAACACAAGATAAGGATCACTTGTGTTGACTAGTAAAGAAGAATTAGGGTAAAAACTGCAGATAAAAAGCAAAAGAAAAATATGAAAAAGAGCCCAATTCCCAGGATTACATGATTTATTGCTATAAATAAAATAAAGATTCATTCAGTCAAAAAGAATTATTTAAAGGGACTGTGGAGTCCATACTACTTCAATTTATTGTGGACAAAAAATGCATACATCATTCAAAATTATTTAGCACATTTACTTTTGAAACCTACCAAAGCTCGTTCCCAAAAGATACTCCTATTCTGTCTATCTAAACAAAAAATTAAAAAATACATAAAAACATTTTGACACAAAAATGGCTCCGAAATTTCAAAATAAACATTAAATTGATGGTTCACCACATGAAACACAGATTTTGACAGCAAAAGTAGGGTCCCCTATCTACTCCAAGACAAAAGATGATAAAGACATAAACCAGGTCAATTTTTTTCTTGAATTAGCATTTCTTCCTATGTTGAAAACGAACTAAATAGAGTATGCAAAGAAAATACATTGAAAATAAAGCAAAAAATTATAATAATAATAATAATAAAACAATGAGCTGTAAAATACCTGGTTTCTTGCGAGAATCTGAACTGTAAAGGGCAGAACCGTCATTATACCTCCTAGGTATAAACACTCCTGTACCAGCACATCCCCTTTTAACCGCCCCACTACCAGATCCATTCATTAACACGGGTCTCGTACCCGAAGTCAAAACTCGAGTCGGACTCTGCTGAATGGCCCATGCAGCTTGACCCATTTGTTGATGACGGTGCCAAACTCCACAACTCTGGGTCTGATGTTGCCTCACCACGCGCTGCTGCTGAAACTGTAAAATTAACAAAAAGATTAACAAACAAGAAAGGAAAAAACTTAAATAAATACATTCAAAGTGAAATGCAATTTACATGCGGAGCAAAGCCGGTTTCCGGGCCAAGAAAGTTTCTGGGCTTAGCGGGTCCAGGCCCAAACCCGACAAAACCATCACCACCACTGAGCTTAAGTTTCGCAGCTTGACCGGCGGCGCGGTAAACCAGATCCCCAACGGCGTCGTTTCGAGAACCCAAAACTCTAGTTGGAGGCGAGGAAATTCCGACATGGTCCAACGTAGACTGAGGTGAAGTAGACATGAGGTAAGGAAACTCGGTTGGGAAACAGAACTCGGACTCGTTAATGGCGGATTTGCTATTTTTCATTAGATTTTCTTTTTCCACGAGAAAATCATCGTCAGTGAAAAACTCAGCGGGCAACCAAAGCCCATCTACTTCAACATTATCACTCATTTTCACGAGAGAGAAAAAAAAAATGAGAAATTTTGAGCAAGTAATGGGATGTTGCTGCTTCAGGAAGATATAATAATGAGAAATTTTGCAGGGGAAGAGAGAGAAAGAGGGACCCAAAGGAAAAGGAGAAAAGAGAGAGAGAGAGAGAGAGAGAGGGGAATGTTGAGGACAGGTATGGGGGTTTGCTTTTTATTAAGGTTTCAACCGAAAAAAGGAAAAAAGAAAAGAAAATTGGGGGACAAAAATTTTGAAAATTGAAAAGGGGATTTCGGGTACTAAAATTCAAAAATCAAAAGAAAGAAAAAACAAAGAACAAAAAAGGGAATGATTTAAAAAATTGGGGGTGTGTATGTGTGAGTGAGAGGCAAAGGACCTGAATTCATGCAAGAGGATGAGAGAGTGGCAATAGTGTCTCTAGACATTTGTCCTCTCCTGTGAACCACTTGGCATGATGTGCAAATTGGTGTGATTTCTTTATTACTACTATTGTTCTTCTTATTTGTTTATTAGGTAATATGATTTAACCTCATATTTTACATTTAAACAAGGTTACATTATATCCGCCAAAAGTTTTTCTCTCGTTTTTGTTTAAATATTTAAAGAAATAAATTGAAAATTTAGAAAAAATATTGGTTTTTGTGATACTATTCTTTTAAACTTTTTAGATGGAAAAATAGTTTAAATTAGTTTTAAATAATCATGAAAGGAAAAGAAATAGTGCAAGATAGTATGTTATTTTATTTCAAATCATGTTTAAATTTTAAAATAAGTAGTGTCAAAATATAATATGTTATGTTATGTCAAGTAAAGATTGTTTATTATTTATCAAAAACAAAAAGTAAAGATTGTTTACAATTTTTTTAATCACTTTTTTTTAAAATTGTGAGATGATAAGTTTATTTCGGAAAAGAAAAATAATTATTTGTTTGACTCTGAAAGTATCAAAATGCAAATGTGACACAAACAGGCCCTAGTTAGGTTACATAGTTTTGAAATTATATTTGAATAAGATGTTGAGCTGTCAAATCACACGTTGATAACGTTGAGACGTCACGAGTTAGTATTGACATAAATGCGTGAAAAGCAACATAAATGCGTTCACCTCCCTTGGCCTTTGTAAATGTGATTAAGGTCAAGGGACGTGTATGAAAATAATTCGAGTTTCAGGACAGATGGATGTAATTCACCTTTTCCTTACATGATAATTTAATTTTGGCTCGTTCCGTTTTTCAGTCATAATTTTGATTTTCAGAATCGCGCTCATTTACCCAATTCGAATATTCTTTTTGGCACACACAGCATACTTATGGCACCGCCTTCGACTTAAACACGGCCCAAATGATACCATTTTTTTTTACTTATTTGTGCCATTTTAGATAAGTCTCTTATTAGTTAGGAAGTGAATTTTAACTTGTTTTGGGCCAATTTTGGGCTGAAATTTCTTATTTTTTTAGGAAAGCCATCATGGAGATTTCATTCAAAAGTCAAATCGTCAAGTAAAAATTCGACAATGAATTCTGGAAGTTCAGTAATAGGGAGGGGGAGGAACAATACTAAAAACTACCTTAGCTAATGCATGAAATACAAAGTTATTCTCTTTAAAAGTATGAAAACACTTAAACGAACTAAAATTACAAGATAAACGAGAAATATCTTGAAAAATAGCCCTTAGGTAGCTTGAAGAGGAAGACTGATTGCCAATACTATCCATTATTGACTTACAATCACCCTCGATAATAACATTGCTCCAACCCTTTTGGTAGAGCGAATTCAACACTTCTTGCCACAACCATAGCTTCCGCAACTTTACGTTGTAAGAGGAGATCTAAAATTTGGGACGTCCATGCCACACAGGAACCAGTTGAGTCCCTTGCCATAATACCAATGCCGCAACAAGTACCGTCTCGATCAAGAGTTGCATCATCATCAATCTTTATGTAATCAACTGGAGGAGGCTTCCATTGAGGTCTATTCCTTAATGGTTGATCTGGTGGTCGTGTAAAAGACCGAATATGAAGATCAAAAAATTCAACCACATGAGTCCAAACAATCAAAGATGACAACTCCTTCGATACCCAATCAATAAGTTCCTCGAATACCAAATGAACCAACAACTTGAAGCAAATAAACCAAACATCTATTTATCACATTTACCACGAACATTATCGATCCATTCGATAATATTTGAAAATTCGCAATCATAAACCGGAAGAGAAAAACTAGAAAGTGCCCATACCTGTCTTTGTCTTGAGAAAGAACAATAACTCAACCAATGAAGAACTAATTATGAAATTCCCTGTCAGCGTGGACAATCCTCAATTTTCGTGGCTTTACGGATCTTGAGAGCATCCCGTACGGCTAGGGAATTTTAACACACCGACCAAATAAACATACGATCCTTTGGTGGAGCATCTATTTTCCAGATCTAATGCCAGTCCCGATTGGAAATTGAACTTTGGCCCCATTGTTAACTTCAGCAAGTGCGAACTCCATCATCTTACAGACCAAGTAATATGCAGATCGAATCGAAAAAAACTCCACTTTTCTCGTAATGCCAAATCTGCATATCCAAATAGAGCAAACTTCCAATGGGAATAGAGAGAAAAAGATCTACCTCATTAGCCGAGAATATAGACTGAACCAAATCAGTCCTCCAAGCACCAGTATCGGGGTCAATGAGTTCTTTTACCTTTGAGTCTGAAGGCAAAATCTGAACCAGTGAGCAAATTTTGAACGAGTATTCTTTTGGAATCCAACTATCGTTTCAAATTCTAATCGAATTTCCATTTCCAATTCTCCATCTTAGTCAAACCCTTGTGATTATTCTCTCCCCCCAAATTCCTCTCCATGTTAGTGATGGATTTCAGCCAAGTGTAGCCTCCAATTCGGAAAGTATCACACTTTAAGGATACAGGTTAGCAGACTATTTGGGTTAGTAAAAATTCACCACGATTTTCTTGGTAGAAGGGCTAAATTAAAAGTTTCCAAGTCCTTAAACCCAAGATCACCATCCCTCTTACTTGTTTGATGCCATTTTATCCAATGGAGTTTCTTTTCATCTCTATTATTCCGCCAAAAGTTCGCAATTAAAGACTCAATCTCTGCAATTAATCCTTTCGGCAGCCAAAAACGGCTCATGAGATAAGGAGGAATAGCTTGAATCACCGATTTTATCAATATTTCATTCCCTGCTTTAGATTAGATTTTTTTCTTCCAACCTTGGAGTCGTTTCCAAACTCTAACTTTATTATAAGCAAATATCTATTTCTTGAAGCGTCCCACTACCAGTGGAAGGCCAAGATACTTATCAAATTTATCCTCATGCCGAAGGGGGAGAGTAGCAAGAATGCCCTCGATAACAGATGGGGTCATGTTTTTGCTAAAGACAACAGTAGATTTGTCAATGTTGATGCATTGGCCCGAAGCCAAAGCTTAAGTATCAAGAATCCATTGGATACGAGCCGCAACAGCCTGAGCGGCCTAACATAAAATTAGTGTGTCATTCGCAAACAATAGTGCGACACGGATGGGGCCGAGTGGCATATTGAAATCCTAGATATTTCCCCTCTTTGCTCCTCCTGGCAAATCAAAGAGCTTAAACCTTCAGCACAAAATGAATATAAATACGGGGAAATAGGATTTCCTTGACGGATACCCCTTTCCGGCTTGACAAAACCCATCTGAGAACCATTAACCATGAAATAATACTCATAAAAAACACAAGACATAATTAAATCAACGAAAGTACTAGCAAAACTTAGAAGGATCATAAATGTCTTGAGAAAATTCCATTCAACTCTATCATAGGCTTTTAATCATGTCCAGTTAAATGGTCATAATACCAACTTTACTAGAACTACCTTTTTTTTTCCATGAAATCAGTTAATTCATAGGCGACAAGAATATTATCAGTGATTTGTCTAGTAGTATAATTTTTTGAAATTAATCAAAGCTAACAAGAGTAGCTCATATAATTTTTTCGTTAGTCGAGGCTGAATCAAACTTTAAAAACTTTCTAATAATGTCATTTTTTTATTTGTGCTCTAGTGCAAATTCCCAAGAGCTATTAAATAATGTTACGAAAATTCTATTTTATGTACTACAAGTTCAATTTAAGTTTCAAAGTTTTAATTTTTGCCCTTAATTATAAAATACAACTTTTTTTCTATTGACTTTTGTCGTTTGACTTAGTTTAGTTGTTCACGCACATTTAATTTACTTTAATTGCCCTTGTAAATTTGACTCGGAAATATTCTCTTAAACTTACCATACAAATACAACAAACTTACTCTTTGAGTTTTCTCAAAGTTTTTTTTTTCTTAAATCTCAACCTATAATATCTTAATATTTTTTATAGAAGTATTATTTCTTGAGATTTGTGTTAGTCTTAACACAAAATTTAAATAGACATAGTTATTAATATATTTTTCAAATGCACGAAATTCAGAAAATTTAAGCGAACTTATGAAATCTCTAAATAAATTCTCAGAAATCCAAACAAATGTATCATGCGAGTTTCAAATGTAAATATACCCATTTCTACTTTTAGAAAATATTTGAATTGTTAGATATTTTGATATATATGTGACTTGACAATGTTTCTATTTTATTTATTTATTAATTTTTTTCATTTTTCACCGAGAGGGACAATTTTCCAATTCAATAGTCTACAACTCTACATATAACACGATTTTATTTAGTATATATATAAATTACATCGTCATGGTTAATTTGAGTCTAAAATATGTGGGGGGAAATTGAAATTGAGCATTAATTCTAGGTTCTTAAACCAAATGAGTAAAAACTTATTCATTATTTTGGGAAAACAAATGTTTTGAAGAAACAAAAAAATGTTGTGGGAAAATGAATCGAAAGCTCTTCCCACAACGTATGTGACACCATATTCAATGTATATCAACAATACCCTCATTATTAAAACTTGTTGTTGGCCCCTAATTAATGAAGAGGTTGTTAAACACAATGATGAGAACATATATTTGTGCATCATTGTCTGTCCTAATTAGTGACTACTATCAAATTTTACTGCCAAATTTATTTACTTTGGATACTTTTACCGTCGATTAATGAAAATGGTAACATCTCATTTTCTTGGAGAATAGCGGATATTACAGGAACTAAACACTGCGGAGACCAGCTGGTTTATCACTAAATTAGGTGAGTAATCATTTCCAGGATGCCCAGTGTTATTATTATTGTGTATTGTACTTTGGGATATGAAATTTATTGTGGACATTTAATTTATATAGTTGACATATTTTGTCATTTATGTCGTATGATTACAAAGTACTACTACTAATTAACAATCCATGAACACAAGATTAAAGGGCCTATTAGTTCAATCGCTTTTCCTAGGGGCAAGGCACTCGCTTTTTCAGTGATCATATACAAAATTGTGTACTTAAGCTCATTCTTTAATGTTTAAAAGTAAATAAAATCTATATTCATAATATATCATTTTTACGTTTTTCTTTTATTTCTTTTATCTTTTTATCTATAAATGTGTGAATAATTTAAGGGTTTTTTTTAGTCTAATATATCCTTACTTAAGTTGTAAAATGATATTTAATTTAATAGTTTTTTTTACAAGTTAATTTATGTGATAAGTTTAATGGACTAGGGGTTGTGGGTTTTTTCCTATCAATTGGGGCTCTCTCTTCACCACCCCCATGGGGATGGTCTACAGGGTTCATTATTACTCCTCTTACTACAGGACGCTTATCTAGCCAACGCTAGATCCGTACCTAAACTTTTCTGGTTCGCCCCAACATTCCCCACTTGTCTGACTATTGCTGAGCAGTTTTTGGATATCAAACGGACCTCCCCAATTAATGTAAAAAATGACCAATTTAACCTTACCATTAACAACATATTCACTTTAACGCCCCCCCCCCCCCTTCCAAATCATGATGTGCATAAATAGGCAATTTACCTCCCCGTGATATACATATATAGACACTTTAACTCATTGTGATATTGTATAATGAACATTTTACCCTTTTGTATAAAAAAATGTAAAATCAATAGAAAGATAGTGTGCTTCTTTTATAAAAATACATGGAGGTATCTTCTCATTTATTTATTACAAAAAGTTAAATTATCTATATATAATAACACATAGAGTTAATTTATTTCAACATGTAATTGAAGTATAATTAGACATGGGGTCTTATTATATATATATGTTAACACCTAAAATGTAGAAATTATCGCTTACATCAAGTTCTATAATTTCAATCTTCTTCTATCACATTATCATTATTATCATTATTCTATCATACTTCTTGCCACAATCGCATTACAAATTCGTGAAGACACAAACTTCTCATATTTACAAGTATAAAGATAAAATGTAAAAAATAGTTTTAATATTTTATGTAATAATTTTCTATTGATTAAATAAGAAATTCAAAACTTGTAATGATCCGTAGCTAGAGCTCTTAAAATGTGAATTACTATTATGGGATTAACTAAATAATCTTGTTATACTCTTATTTTAAAACAAAGTTTTACAGGATCTCATGACTAAATCAATCATCATTTTATATTTAATTACAGCAATATAAAATCATCATTTTCTTATAAGATCTGTTTGTTTGGCGTTTGGGAAAGTAATAGAGGTTTGTGAAATAATCTCGATTTGCTTATTGTTGATTGTTTTGATTTTTATAGAGTGATTTGAGAAATACTAAAGTAGGTGTAGTTTTTTTTTTAAAAGAGTTAGGTTGTAGGTGTAAGATGTGTAAGGCTTTATGTTAAATCATGTTTGTTATGTGAGATAAATTGTGGGACTATATTCCAAAAAAATATTAAATTACGGAATGAAATTTGATGATGTGATATAGTTTGGGACGAAAATCCAAAATCACTAATTAGTTTGCGTTTTCTGCAATTTGCCTATTGATTTTGATTTTCGTCCTAAGCTATATCACCTTATCAGATTTTGTCCCGCAATTTAATATTTGTCTAAATCTCATCCTGAAATTTCACTATTATTTCTTTTCAGTACGAAATTGGATGGGGGAGGGATAATACAAAATGCAAGAAAAATAGTTGGATCAAAAGTGTTACTTTTAGACCGTTGGACTAAGTGTATGGCCATTCTTATAAGACTAAAATACAAGTTAATTTGTAGAAAAAAAAAAGATTGTTTATCATCCGAGAACAATTGAAGGTCTATATAGTGTAAATTTTCGGATGATAACCGAATTTTTTTCAGGGTGTTTTTTTCAAATATATGTAAAGTGTAAATTTCTTATTCTTATTTCACATCTTAAAAACAAAACGGCATAAACTCGGTTAAGTTCCATGCTTTAATACATATTACTTTTCATCCCAACTGATTTTTGTTTGTTAGTCGTGCATTTATCTCATCCCTCCTCCATCTAATTTGTGACTAAAAAGGAGAAATAGAGAAATTACTAATTGATATACAAGCAAAATACTTGAATTCAAAAATTTATCAACTCAAAGTATACAGGATTGAGTTCAGGTGGAGGCATACGACCCTTAGATTAAGGTCAAGCTCATCCTAGGCCATCATCTCCAATCGAACCGGCAACCGGGCATGAGGGAAAGTTGTCGGCGGTGCTCGGTTGGAGATGGCAAAATTCTTTGGGAAATATTAAGCGAGCAGGACGGGCAGTCAGGAGGAGGATTGGGCGGTGAAGGGATTACCGCCCAGTTGCCTCCAGGCATAGGCACCTGGAGGCTATTTGAAGATGACTGACGGCCACCCATTGCTTTTTTATTTTTAGTATATTTTTTATTGTTTTTAGTTAAATTTTAACTTTTATTTGTTTTTCATAAATGAATTGTAATCAGTTTTATTTATTTTTATTTGTGTTAGATTTAATAAAGTGATTAGTTTAAATTGTGAAATTTAAAACTTCTATATTCCTAAAATTCATACAAATAAAAAAATTAAACAAATTAGGCCAATTTTTTGGTTTGTTTTTATTTTTATATCTAAAATTTTAAAAATAAGAAATATTATATTATAATAACGAAAAATACGACTTAAGTAGATTTGTTGAACAAAAAGAATTAATTTAAAAATATACAAAACAACCTAAATAGAAAATAAGTGAGAGTAGGGAGAGTGGGGAAAGTTGTGAATTGAATTAAATGGAGGTTGATTGTCCTTCGGTTAGAGATGAGTTTTTAGGTGGGTCGAAAGGGCATGAGGCAAGGGCAAGGGCAATTGGGCAAAAAGAGGGTCAAAGAGACAATTGGGCAATTGGAACATGAGGTTCAATTGGAGATGGGCTTATATGACTTGAAGGCTTAGTTTGCTGAATACTCTGTTGCGATTGAGTAACTTATCCGATATTTTGGATTGCTCATGAGCTTCGAGTCATTTTTCCATGTTTTAATTTTTCAAACCTATGAAAAATCAAGGCCATTTATTGCAAAGAATTTACGTCTTGGATTGTTTTCTCAAAATCACGAAAATGAGCAAGAAGTCCAGAATCAGTATAAACTTGCATCTAGGCCACATTATTTTTGCTTCGAATTACAACAAACTCTAAACAAATTAGGCCATCTCCAGCCGAAGGATGCAATAACCCCCTCATGCCTGCCTGCCTGTCTTGCCTAGTCTGTTATCTCCAACCGAACCAACAATCCAAAAAATTTATTTTAATCTCAAATTTTCTCCACTCCCACTAAACAATAACAATAATAATATCAACAACACTAACAACACCATTTATAATAGTTTTTATCATTGTTAATAATATTTTTCCCTTTTGAAACGTTAATAATTTTTAATTTTTTGATCGACTATAATTGTACTTCACATTGAATGTTAGATGGGTCAAGCAAGCATGCTTTAGTAAGATACTCTTACCAAATTGTCAAAAATAAAAACAAATTACACAAGAGCCAAAAGATATGTCTATGCTTGGATTTACGGATTAAAATATTAAGAAAATATTTTTTATATACATAATTATGTTTTCTTTTGTTTCAAGTAATAGAATCTTGTGTTTTTTAGTTTTAATTTAAAAGTTATATATTTAAATATGTAAAAAAATATATAAACAATTTGTAATTCTTATTAATTATGATTTAATATTTTCTTTAAAAAAAACTTAACCATAATTGTGAAAGATATAATGTTTTCTTCTTTATATTTATACTACTTGAAGGTCACTCAAACACTATCTTCAAACCAATGTGAGATAAAAAGAGTCTCACATTCGTTTGAAAATAATGTTTGAGTGGTCTTCTAGTAGTATAAATATGAAGGAGAAAATATTATTTCTTTCAAAATTATGAGTAAATTTTTTTTTAAAAGAAAACATTAAATCACAATTAAGTATTAAAAAAGTTTTTATATATTTTTAACACATTTAAATTAATAATTTTGAATATTAAAACTAAAAAACAATAAATAAAAAAAGAATATGACCTAGACGCGCGCGTCTAGGAGTAGCCTGCCTGCCAGTAGGCAGACAAATTCCCCCGGATGCCTGCTTGCACTCCGGGGGATATCCATTTTCATCTGACGGGGGGTTGTTGCTTGCTTCCCCTTCGACTGAAAATGACCTTACATTCACATTTATTAAACTCACAAAACTCAATATACAAACACATTCTTAATCATATTTAGAAAGTTTCACTAAACTAATAAAAAACTAGTTTTGAAAAAAATAAACATGACTCATAAAATTGGATCAAAATCGATCAAACACAAAATCTACAATTATCTTCTAAAATATTGACATTTTGTGTCACATGATAGATTCATAGGGAAGTATATTCATCAAAATGAAATCTTAAAAGGAACCGTTGGCTATTTTTTAGTGATAAGCTAACAACCGTTAGCTATTTGCCCCGTGGAGTATATGCAATTATCAGCGATTTGATAAGGAGTTAGTATCGCCGTGATAATATAAAGACGGTGATGGAGCTGCCTATAAATTGATCAATACCAATTTTTGGTGCTTTTGATGATTTGGAAATTCGATTTGTCACAGACGATTTTGGAGTTTCCCGCCTTTAGAGTGTCACCCAAACGTCATTTTCAAGTGGGGAAGCGTTCTTGTACCTTTCATTTCTTTTCTCTTTGTTCGACGATTTTGAACTCTAAAACGAATGTCAAATCTTGTGCAGCTGTCCCCCACCTTACCCCCTCCCATCTATCACAACATTGTTACTATTATTTTCAGTATTTAATCTAGGGGTAATTTTATGGATCATGACCTATGCTATAAATTGATCCGAAATTAATTATAAAAAAAAATTAATCCTAATTTAACATTTTTTTTTCTATGGGTGTGAATTGGGTTGTATTGTATTTTTTTTTTGGTTTCCCAAGGGTTTAATCCCTTTCGAGGCGGGTCGGGCACATTATGTGGGTACCTCTCCCAACAGGGATTCGAACCTGAGTCCGCTACTTTGTAGTGACTAGTCCCTTCCACTAGACCAATCACCTGTTGGTGGGTTGTATTGTATTGACTTGTGTTTAGTTAACATTAAATTAATTAAACATTTGTGAGGTCATCTACAATGACTTCGGCCAACTTTCCATTCCTCTTTTAATTTTTCATCCATTCCCCTTCTCTTTCTCATTCATAAAGTCATCTTCCTCACTCTCACTTAATAATAATAATAACAAATAATAATAAATAATAATATTAATAGTGGATAATAATACACAAACCGATTTGGGAATAATAAAAAATACATTTAAGATTGACATGATTTGGGAACAATAAAAATAATTTAAGATTGACATTAATAATAAGAAATAAAATTGATGCACAATAATATAAAAATCAAATACTTGACAAGCAATAATTTTTTTAAAAATACATAATAATACAACAATTAATTACATTTCATTTAATAAGATATTTTAAAGAATTTTTTTTAAAAAAAGGTTTTTATTTAAAACTATTTCAGGAAAAAAATTAAAAAAATTAAAAATTGAACAGCAGGTGGCCGACACTTGTCAGCCACCAAGTGGCTGGATCGATTGGTGGGGCAAGATTGCCTAACCTCACCCCTCGAAGGAGTTTAATTACACCTCAATGCAAAATCACCTTTACCACACTTTTATTCATTTTGCTTCATCTTTTTTACCCCCAAAATTTAATTTCCTCTTTCCCTTGCCTTAGGCCATCTCCTATGTATCCCACAGCTCAAGTCCAGTTTCCCCTCACTCAGTCTAGCTTTCCCTCAGAATCCAAGTCCAGCTTCCCCTTTCATTTTCATAAGTCATCTAAAATGTATCAATATATCAATTCCATTTAATTAAAATTCTCAATTTCCCCCACTCTCACTTAATAATAATAATAATAATAATAGCAATACTAATAATAATAAAAATTAACTCGTATGTGAAATAAATAAATAATTAATAACAATAAGATATAATTTAAGATTGACAATAATAATAACAATAACAACCAATAATTTTTTTTAAATTACATAATAATATAACAACTAGTTATTCATATAAGGAAAGCCACCCTCCCCGCCATTGTCGTTATCACCGTTGTTGCTACCGCCGCTTCCTAGGTCGGAAGAACCCCCAGAAACGCCTCCAAAAAGTTCGTTTAAGGTTTCATTTTTATTAATTAAATTAAATTTGAGTTTCTACTAATTAACTTTTAAAGGAATTCTAAAATTGGTGCACAATAGTACAACAATTAAATACTTGATTGATATGATTTAAAAATTATAAAAATAATTTTATTAAATTTGATTGATTGACATTAAATTTTTCAACATAATAGTTACATTAAATTTGATTTTATTAAATAAAAATTACATTTTTATACTAAAATTAACTTTTTTAAAATAGTACACAAATTAAATAAAAGTAAGATCAAATAAGACTTACATTTTATTAAATAAGGTATTTAATTTTTTTTTTAATTTATAGAATTTTTTATTAAATAAAAACAAAAAAACAAAAAAAAAAACAAAAAAAAAATAAATATATGGAGCAGGTGGCCGACAAGTGTCGGCCACCTGCTGGCCTATGCGGGCGAGTGCGTTCACTCGCCCGCATAGGCGAGTGAAGCCTCACGATCGGTGAGGCAAGCCTTGCCTCACCGATTCATTTGCCCTCAAGACCCCTCAATTCAAATTTCCCTTTCCCACCCCTTTATACATTTTTCTTCACTTTTTTTTTCCTCTAAATCCAAAAACCCCCCAAATCCACCTTCCCCTCTTTACATAGGAGATGCCCTTATATGAGATGGTCTGACTGACTCAAAAATTGGTCAAATGAAATGTGACACTAAGATAGATGAGTTAATATTTAATGATCCATTTGATTCAAAAATATAATTTTATCTTTTCTCCTCGTAAAATAATGAGAAGTTTAATCATAATATATTAAATATGTTTAATTCTTTTATGATATCGAAATGGCTAATGTTCTATCATCTTATATAATTTAGATTTTAATAGAGTATTACATTAATCTCATTTAAAATTTTACATGATATATCATCAGACATATATTTCAATATTGTCCAAATATTCATATATTACTTGTTAGAAACATCATTTAGTGATTTTCGAAAGTATAAAAAAAAATTGCCTTTTTGGTACCATAGGCTTACTTACAACTTTGATGCCATTGGATACAAAAATATAAATTTGTTACTATAAGATAGGTTTTCATTGCAATTTTGGTACCAAACCCAACAAAGTTGTTGGCAATTTATGAAATGCATCATGTTCAATTTACCTTTTATAGGAGGATAACTTGTCACATTTATCGTAACAGAGGGGGTAAAATGCCACATTATCATAATAAAAGTTGATAAAGTGCTGTCTATAATAATATCAGAAAGGCAATGTGAAACTTTTACAAAATTACTGGGGGTAAAATACTCTTTTTTAAATCACAAGGAGATAAATTGAAGTGCATTTCATAGTAAATTGACATTAACTTTGGAGAAAAAATAGGTTAGATACCAAAGTTGCAATGAAAATCTGTCATATAATACCAAATTTACATTTTCGTATCCAATATTATCAAAATTGTAAGTAGGTCTACCCTATAATACAAAAAAAAAAAAAAACAATTTTCCTAATGAGAAATAGCAATATTGATGGAATGGTATGGCGGACAAATCCAATTTCAACGAACAACTTGTGGATTATTGAAGTAAAAGATGCATTTAAATAACTTGTGGATTATATTACCATTAACAAACAGACTCACGGTTACAATTACTACTATTCTTTGTCGTTATAATTCAACTGTAGTGCCGTTACGTTAAGTTAAACTAGGAGGCCATCTATATCTATGTCCTTTTTAAAATAAACCAGACAGAGACAACGCTGAATAAGTGCTACAAATGTGTAATCAAACAAGATAAGAAAGCAGAGTACTGGGGGAGTTCTTACGTTGAAATAGAAATTTTGTCCTAGTTAATTAATTAATTACTAGCTAGCTAGCTAGTAATTAATTAATTAAGAGAATTACTCCTATTTCTCCCCCCTCCCTCAATTCATACTTCTGACAAATACAGATATAGTACTCCATAGGTTAATGATTTATCTATGCAAAAAGTAAGTTTAATTTAATTTATTTGGTTGAGTTTTTAGTATGTTTCTTCAATTTTCTTGAGAAAAAAAAAAAATACTAAAACTCATGTTGCCTATGTATTATATTTTAAGGTAAACCCCGCATCACTCTCTTTAATTATAAAAGAGGTGATACTCCACCCCTAGAATTATTCAATGACCCTTGTCTTTTTAAATTTAAACCAAAAAAAGTGAATTGGAAAATGACAGTTGAGTTGATTATGGTTTGACATAGCTAGGCATATCTTGAAATAGGATAAATTATTATTTTGTAATTTTGCACTTGAAGTTTTGGCGTTAAACCCCTTGAAATTTAATAATAATCGCATTTGTCTCCTAGTCAACCTTTTGTAAATTTTATAGGGGTGAAGGTGTAATTTTATTGATAGAGCATTTTCTTTTTATATATAAATGAATATACCAATATATGAATAATGCAAACACCGTATTAGAGTTATATATTAAACTTAACCAAAATTATACATGATACTGCAGTGAACGTTGGAAATCCTCCTTTTGTAATCACTTTGACCCTTGAATAGCCAAAGTGAATTCGTAGCCACCATCTGTCATGTTAGATCAATTTTAGGGATACTTTTGCATAAAATTATCCCTAAAACTCCTAATAGAACGAATGGTGGCTACCTCAGAGGATAGTCACAAAATTTCCCTTGTAGAGCAATATGAAGTCATAACTCGCCGAACCACAAATTTTGAACCCAAAACACCACTATTAGGCCATCTCCAACAGTCCTCTTAAATTCTGACCTCTTATCTTAAAATTTAAGAGATGAACAGTGTTATACATTCCCACTTTTTACTCTGCACTCCAACAGCTAGTTTATATTTTAAGATTCTACTTTTAAACTACAACACCATTTCACTCAAACATCTATATTATATTTAATAAAATATTTTTAATTATGATTCAAATATAAATAATAGTTGGGTATATATATAATATTTATTTATTTAATATACTAATATAAATTAATTATTTAAATTAAATCATGTTCTATGAATTTAAATTAAATATTTCGTGAAGGTAACATAAAATTAAAATATTATTATTTCAAAAAAGATAATATGAATTACTATTTTAAATTATTTTTAATTTTCTTTAGGAAAAGTACATTAATTATTTAAATTAAATTATCGTGTTCTATGAATTTAAATTAAATATTCATAAAAGTAACATAAAATTTAAATATTATTATTTCAAAAAAAATATGAATTACTATTTTAAATTATTTTTAATTTTCTATAGAAAAAGTATATTAATTATTTAAATTAAATTATCGTGTTCAATGAGTTTAAATTAAATATTTTCATAAAAGTAACGTAAAATTAAAATATTATTATTTCAAAAAAATAATATGAATTACTATTTTAAATTATTTTTAATTTCTTATAGAAAAAGTACAAAAGTTTGTACTTTCAATGCAAAAAGAACTTTTAACAAATAACTTTGGTCTCTTATATTTAAGAGGCCAAACTTATAATTTTTTATGCGTCTTAAAATATAAGAGCTCTCTTGGAGCTCAATTTTTTGCCAAAACTTATATTTTTTCTTATAATTTGAGTTATACATTGTTTCTTGGAGATGGTCAGAGATTAGTCAAGAACCACCAACGACGAATATGTTGCCGCTAGGGTGGGGATAGAGGTTTTTTATTGGTGGGGGCATAACATCGAGAAAATATAACGGTATAAAGAAAATAAAAGATCGTATTTCCTTTTACAATTACCAAGAAAGAAACTTTTTGAATAAAGAAAATAGTAATGAAGAAAAACAATATTACAATAACAATAAAATATTAATATTAATTTTTGCAATTATTAAGAAAGGAAAAAACTAAAAGAGGGAATTGAATACAAAAGACTGCAAAAATGGAGAGTTGCGAAAAGAAATTGAACCTTCCTCCTGAGCTAATAAACAATATTATAATCACCGTGAGAGTTGTGGCACTCATCTGTCAATCAATTGAATAATCCTACATAGAAAATATATACAGTAGTAAATAAGTGTTGTCCAAATAATTTACCAATTGATCCATACAAAAGAAAAATCATGCCAACGGTTATTGGTTGGTCTTTCCAATTAAGGCTGCACAATGAGATTAGTGGAAACATGTACACTACATATGAAGCACGGATACTTCAAAAAATAGTAAGCTGAAGAGTTGAATTCCTCGGGGATTCGGACTCGCCTTCGACTCGGCTAGGATATGCGTCGGACTTGCCACGCGGCGAGTCCGAGAAAAAAAAAATCGGATACTCGAATCCGACTCGGTCAACTGTTGAGTCGACACGGTCAAGGACTCGGCGGGGGCTTTCTGCAATTTTTTATAAAATCTTGGATTGAAAATGCAAATTACACACCTAAATAATAAAAAATTGAATTGAAACTATACTTTCCTAATTGAGTTCCTTACTTCTTCCCGTTTCATCCAAAATCCAAATCGGCAAATCCAAAGACCAGATCCACCATGACTAAGTAAATAAATACTTCATTTCATTTACTCCCATCACTACCCATCACACTTTAACAGGTAGTATATCTGAATCCTAGGTCATAGTTCAAGAATTTCTCTCTTCCAAGTTCCAAATATCAATTCAAAGACAATGTTATTTGTTGATGAAGTTAATGAAGATCCCAATGATGATCTTGTTGTGTAATTGACTAATAATTATGTACTCTTATGAGACTTACTTTGATATTTTTTGCATATGAGATTTATTTAATTATTTTGAACCATTTATCATGTATTTGGAGTGAATTTAGACATATTTCCTGATATTTTCTCTTGATTTTGTGTTATGAATATTTGAATGAGTGTTTATTCAATGACTTTGATGCTAAGGTATTTTTTTTATATATAACTATATAAATTTATTTTATTAAAATATACATATCCATGCCGAGTCGTATCTTAATTTTTTCTTTTTGAAAACGAGTCGCCGAATCTGAATCGTGTCCAATCCGAGTCGCCGAGTCCGTATCCGTGCAACGTAGCTATATACATACAATTAAAAGTGAGTATATGCAAATCTACTAACTAATGAACTCTAGTTGCAATAATAAGACATCAGTTATATTAATTACATTGCGTATTATTGGGTCTGTCTGAGGTGAGACATACCTTCATTGTTTCAACTGAAAAATAACATCCTGTCGGGATCCAAAACCATAAAAAGGTCGTCTATTCTATTGTACGTGCTTTTAAGTCTGCATTTCACTTTCATTATGCTTAAACATTTATTTTATTTTATTATTTATATATATACACAAACTAACTATGGCTTTTGCAATGTAAATTCGCCACATTATTTGACATTTATAAGCTTAATCTTGATATTCATAATGATGTTTAGTTGAATTTGTAAAAGTTATTTCATAAATGAAAATTTTAGAGATAGATTAAGATGCTCTCAAAGAACCTAGACAAGCACGCCCTATAAGTAGTGTTAAAGCTATTATCTTTTATAGTACTCTAATTATTAGAGATAATTCTTTAGACAATGATACTCTTAACTACTTACTTTGTCTCAGATTATCTGTTCCTTTAGAGAAAAAAATTGTCCCAAATTATTTGTCATTTTATAATTTTAATACACTATTAATTACTCCCTCCGTTACCTTTAGATGTCGTTTAAGGTTGTTTCACAAGGATTGAGAAATTATTTAATGCTCTAGATTTTAGGAAAATTAAAGGATAGTTGGACAAAATTGCCCTTAATAAATGCATGGTTATTTGTTTTGAAAATTGGGAGATACTCCCTCGGTTCCCTTTTAGATGTCGTTTAAGGTTGTTTCACAAGGATTAAGAAATTATTTAATGCTCTAGATTTTAGGAAAATTAAAGGATAGTTGGACAAAATTGTCCTTGAAAAAGATGAGTAAATATTTTGTTACTCCACATAATTATCTCTCTTAGAATTAAAGAAGGGTAAAAATGTCAAATTAGCATTTAAATCTATCTTGAAATTATAAAGTGACATGTATTGTGGAATTCTTTTTTTTCTCTAAAATGACATGTAAAAGGGAACGGAGGGAGTATTAAGTATAGTATTTAGGATTAAAGAAGGGTAAAAATGTCAAATTAGCATTTAAATCTATCTTGAAATTATAAAGTGACATGTATTGTGGATTTTTTTTTTATCTAAAGTGACATGTAAAAGGGAACGGAGGGAGTATTAAGTATAGTATTTAGGATTAAAGAAGGGTAAAAATGTCAAATTAGCATTTAAATCTATCTTGAAATTATAAAGTGACATGTATTGTGGAATTTTTTTTTCCTCTAAAGTGACATGTAAAAGGGAACGGAGGGAATATATATTTTAGGTATGTGAGAGAAAAAATAAAAGAGAGGGTGTAAAACTTGAATAACGTGTAAATAGCTAATGGTGAGATAAATAAAAAATAAGGGTATTTTAGGTATATAATTTATTATTTTTCTAAAATTAAGGCTATTTAGTAGATATCTTAATATGTGTGAAAACATACAAAATGATAAATAATTTGAAATATAGGGAGTATTTTGTGAAATGTTTTAACTACAGTAAGAAACAATGAATGGTTTTGTAATGAAACTTGTTCTCTATTTATGCACTTTTCCAGTTAATATCTCTTTGTCATTTCGCTGTTTAACAGTAAGAAATTCAGGTGGTGTTTTCAAAAACTTAAAATAAGTACTTTTCAGCTTTTAAGAAAAAATAAGCACTTAGGTAGTGTTTTCAAATTGAAATTCTACTTCTACTTCTCTTAAAAAAAGCTAAAAAGTACAATTAAGCTGAAGTTGGTGGGGAGGTGCTTTTAGCTTCTACTTTGACATTTTGAGAGAAAAAAGTGGACAAAAGTGATTTTTTTGCAAACATCCAAAAATGCTTTTTTTGGACTTCTTGGCATAATTTGCAAACACCACCTACTTTTACTTCTCTACAACTTTTAGCTTTTTTTTTAGATTATAATAATTAAGCACAATCACAATTTTTTGCAAACACCACCTCAAAATCTACCCAATTGAAGAGAGCTAGTTAGGCCCAAAAGTAGTCCCAAAACATTTAGGGCCCGTTTGCTTGCCAAGACTAGACAAGATTTGGACCCTGGACTATGATGTGGCAAGTGTAGGGCCTATTTGGTTGCCAAGACCCAAAGATTGGGCTGCCCGGGATTAGAATTCCACATGGGCTTAATCCCAAGATTGAGGTCGGGTCTCCAACTCTCGGACTCAAAATAGTGGTGGTTGACCTGATTAAAGATGACATTTTTGTCCTTGCTTTTTCTTTGTAATTACATGATTTGTCCTTTCCCATTTTAAACCCATTTCCCCAATTGGCAATAATTACATGATTTGCCCTTTCCCAAATTAAAACCCATTTCCCCAATTGGCAAGCTTAGTCTTCCTTCTTTTCCCGTAGTAGGCACGTTTTCTTCAACTTTTTTTTTTTTAATTCACTCCTTTACTTACTAAACCATGAAATATTTGATGATATATTTAATCACCACTCTTCCTTTTCTCCCCTTTCTTTGTAGTTGAAGAATTTCACAGTTTAACAAAGGAGTGAATTCAAAATCGCAAAACTAAAACCCAAATTTCTTCATAAATTAGCATAATGAAAGCTTAATTACCTAATAATTGAACTCCTTGAACTTAAATTGTTTAAGGGAAAAGAAGAAAGGGGAAATAGGCACCAGTTCACGAGAAGGATGAGAGAATTGGGCAAATGTTGGACAAGGATACTGAAGAAAACAATATTAAGATTTACTTTTTAGGGGAAAATTGGTCATTTTCGTTTAAATGGGCTGCTTAATGAATTGTAGACTATTATTTAGTCATGGTCCAAAAAATATAACCAAACACCTGATTAAAACTTAAATCCAATCCAAGATTAAAAAAAAGTCTCATGGACCGAATAAATTGTTCAATCCAGTCTAATCTGATCCCGGAAACCAAACGAGGCCTTAAGAATCCAGTCCATATAAATTCCAATAGAAATCAATTTTTTTTATAACCAATTTGATTACCAACCAAAAAGAGAGAAATAAATATTTCTCTGCTATTTGTTATCAGCTAATGAAGTAAAATATTCTCACACTCAATTAATTTTATAAAGCTAAACTTAATAAATAAATATAGCACCTATATTTTTTGTTCTCGACCCTGTACATGCATTCGGTTAAAATTGCTTATATACTGAAAAATATACTATGTCATAATTGGGAGGCTTTAATTTGCATTTAAACTGACTTCTTAAGTTACTAATCAAAACGAAACTGAAAACAAAATTAAAAATGACAAAATCGACACTGAAGCAAAGTAGTGTGCTATACACTATAATCTCCAATCAATCTGACCTTTTCATAAAATCAAACAACAAAACACAACCAAAACATGAAAATGTCCATTACCATTATCAAAATCATAGCCTTTCTAGTCATATTACACAGATCTTTCCTCTCTGAATCCAAAATGGTTCTTGTTGATACAATTGAATTATCTCCAACACCGCCCGAGCCACTTTACTTCCCCAAATACGAAGGATTCCTCGAAGCATGCATGAACCGAATGAACGAAGACTGCGCGAAAGAAGCCATCGTCACCTTAATCAACAACATGACCGTCAGCAATCCCTGCTGCACAAAACTCGTGCACATGGGCTCGGATTGCCACAGAGAACTGGTCATCAGGGCACACGAGGTACTCGTGATGGACGCAAGATTAAGTGATTTACTACATAAGAGTGAACAAACATTAGAGATTTGCAAAAGAAGGGTGCCGGATTTGAAGCCCGAAGAGGAGGAAACCGTTCCTAGACTCCCGTCTAGAGAATTTTTGCCGGGGTACAGGGAAGGCCCTACATTATCGGGGACCCTAGGCGAAATTTAAAATTGAAACTCTACGTCATGAAATACATATGTAGAAAAAAAAAGGCTTGCGTCTTTAGATGTCGAATTAATAGATTACAATTTTATTAATTTTTAATTTTGAAAAAATTCTTTTGGCGAAAACAATTTTACAATATTATTATTCTATAATAAATGCATGTTTCTAGATTGTGTAATTTAGTTTGTCAAGTTCAACAAAATCTAAGTGATCCGCAGCTGATTCTTCATACTTTTCTTCATCCACTTTCAAAAGTTTGTTCAGAAGAACATATATATTTAGACCCCATCTTTCAGTATTGAAAATAGTAATCACTAATCAACAACAACTCAAGAACCCAATACAAGAGCGACTTGATCTCCGCCTGAACGGTCCAAACTATCTCAAACACACATGAATATATTGACTGAGCTCCTTTGTATATGAATCAAGGCACATTTTTTCTTTTTATATAACACAAGTTCCGTTCATATATTCTCTTAGTCTCCTTTCTCATCATCCATTTTTAGCTAGCTATATTCGTAGCCGACAACTATTATCATCATTAAGCTAAATATTCCTATAATGAAAAGAATTATTGTCTAAGAAAGAAAGACATTGGGCCATATTTGTATGACCCTCTTCTAAATACAATAAGGGAGAGGAATTTGATATAGATAAAAATTCCCAATGCAGTCTAGACCCAATTTGTCCAAATCTCAAAGTTATTAATACAAACAAAATACACTTATCATAAACAAGTTTATATCTTACAAAAATCAAGAGATGTACAACACAATCAACAAAAAGATGATACATGTAGATATACAATAAATGTGCAGTAACCATATTGAAGAAAGACAGGAAATTGAAAAAGGATTTTTTGGGAGGGAAAAGGGTACCGTTCGATGCGTAAAGAGATGGCCTATGGCAATTGACAGAAAGTGTTTGATTAATTAAGTTGTTCTTTACAGCAGGAGGTTGGAGTTGGATTATAAGAGCATGTTCCAGATACATTAGCGAAAATATATTGTTAAATTGAAGGGCCAACTAATTCAATTGTATTTTTCATCTGAAATGTCGAAAACTCTGAATTGGTAGTGACTTATTTAAATTTAGTTTATTTGTTAAATTATTCTTACTCAGTATTATTTTGATGAGCTAGAGCCAAATCCAATTTTCGAAAAGGGATGTTTTTATAGAGTGAATTTTAAATTGTCCTTGTCAAAAATTGAAATTAGAAAAATATTTAAAAAAAATGAATTTGAAAAATGCGGCTCTTGGGCTCAAACTCCCAAAAGCCAATAGAACATTTAAATAATTAAATTTAGCCAAATACCCAAGAAAAGAATATTTAAATTTGTTCTTGGGCCGGAAAAAGTCAAATGCTCAAGAACATTTAAATTAGTTCTATGTCCATTTATATTTAAATTTGTTCTTGCATGGGAGTTTGGTTTTTGGACAATCCAAACGCCTTCATACATTCTTGGGCGTTTGGGCTCTTGGCATCCCAAGAGCTCAGGGAAAAAAAAAACTTATCGGAATATAGATTGATATTCATTTGATCTATTTCGTACATTATTTTCGAATCATTTGTAATAACAAGATTGAGGTTATATGCCATTTCAAATTTGGAAGAAAATTTGAATTTGAGAGAGTTTGATTTGTAGTGCCGTGTTTAAATTTAAGAGAATTAGATAAATAATAGATTTTTAATTCTTTAATGTTATAATAAAATAAGGGAGGGAATTTTTCTAATTATCATTTTTGGTAGGGCATTTGTCCATATTCCCCTATTTTATATATATTTTATCATTAGTTTTTCAAATTAAACTTAAGCTGAATTTATATATTATGCAAATTTAGTTCGAACAAAAATTGTATCCCAGTTTGAATCAAATTTGGCGTAATCTTTCTAGCCTACTAACATATGAGGTAATAAATAGAAAAGCTACAACGACGTCTTGGTTGAGTAAGGTAAAACGAATTGCACTTGCTTGCATCATATATCACATATAGACTGCAAGAAACAAGAGGATTTTTTAAGGAGAAGTCCCTAGAGTTGAAACCATTAGAATCAAAATTAAATCAAACGTATACACTCTTTTGTACTCTTCGTGTCTGCATGATTTAATTCATATAGGGACACTATGTTCTGCATGTTTTGACCACTTTTTTTTTTTATTTTCTGGCATTGACCAACCATTTGTATATAATTGTCGATATATTTATGCCATTTACATTTAATTTAAAAAAAATTGAAAAATGAGCTAATTACTAATTTGAACTTGATAAGGTGTCTAATCCACCAGTATCACATGTATGATGTTAATAATTGACAAAATCTTCAATTGATTGCAAAAAATCTTTTGGTAAAAGAGTATTTTAAAATTAAAAATTACATAAATATATTCATGAGTAATTCAATGAAAATTTTTTAAGTGGATTTGTCATTTAATTATGTACCTGAAATAATATCAATAATTAGTACGTATTTTGCATTTTTAAAAAAAATTAAGTATATTTTCCCGATTTTATAATTCGCCTAGGATCCCACATATTTAAACCGGCCCTGATAGTTAGCAATATTTTATTTATTGGTTTTGGATGATAAGATGAGAAATGTCAATTTAGTCCAAATTCTCAAAATTTAATTTACATGAAGGGGTTCTAAATTTATAAAAAAGATTAGTTTGAAACCAAAGATTGAGGTAAATGTGATCCAAACACGGCATACGGTTCTTGATTTGTACACGATTCCTTTTTACTCTTTAGTTCAAAACTCAAAAAAGGCTACTAACAAGAAAATGGCAAAAAGGGACAGTAGCAACGGAAACCCAGCAGGACTTTTTTTATCTTTTCAGTGAGAAAGCAGCAAATTCCTTTCGGATAATAATAATCATTACTATTATTTTGTTTTTTTCTTTCAAAACTTGAATTCAAAGATATACATCACGCCCCTACCTTACTACTACTAGCATGGGCTACTTTTTGATTTTGAATTCAGTCCCTTTCACTTGTTTTCACTAGTTAAGTATTTTTAAGTTAATATTAGTATTTGTAATTAATTTATATTTATACATTGATATAAATAAATTTTAATAGATTTTATGATACAATGAATGATGTAATTTATTCATCGTCTAAAAATAAAATAAAATATAACAGCATGAATACTTCAATTAATCTAAACAACACACAATACTTTATCAAGTAGAAAAATACAATTTTAGCTTTTCCCAATGAATTTCCTTTTGAAATTTGCTTATCTTCGCTTACATATTATAATATTACTTCCTACAAGTTCCGTAAATATTTAACAAATGAGAAATACATCTTGATTTGTGTTAGTGGAAAATGCAATGACAAATGAATTTCAACAATTTATTTCTTTTACTTTTTATATATTCATTAAATTTCCAAGGAAACACAAAATGTGATTTTCCAAGACCTTGAGCCGCTCCGGCATGCGAAAAATGCAGCTTGAATTTATTTTCATTCATTAAAGTAGTTGGTGTATGTCACAACATACAAAGCCCAACAAAACTAAAGTCCTTCACGCTTCAACCTAACCCATTTGGTACACTTATTCTCCACATTAATTGTTCTTTAACTACATAGTAATAAAAATTAGTTAAGTTCACACTTAGTACTAGATGCCAATTGAAAGTTCAAAACAACCGGTAGGTTGATTTGAAGATAAATCTCGATAGAAAAATTACTTCGGGTTTACCACATATTTAATTGACATAACTCATTTCTAATAGACGAAAGACTTGCAAGAACAAAAATATGCCTTAAAACCTATCAGAAATTTTTTGTCCAAGTCTGGCTTGGCCAAACCCATCCAACCACTTGCTTTTTGATTGGTCAATTTCCTGGAAGTTACATCCAATCCCAAAGCAAGTGTATTACACTTGCCATGTAGTTACTTTGGGTTCGACCAAACCCGATCCGTGTAAGAATTTCTCAAACCTATCAAGGTAGACTTTGATAATTTGTTGTAAAAATATTACCATCTGCAGAAACATTAATCAAGAATAATGGTCCGAATGTGATGGAATAAATTTAAGACATGAATGTTGGTGTAATATGACATAAATGATCATCTTTATCAATTATCACTCAACATATTACATACACTTTATACATATTTTCCTAATATATATTGAGCACACTTAGTAAACACACACTTATAATATGTTTAAGGTTTATCTATCTAATCTATCTGATTTTTTGCAATTTCAGACACAAAAGGAGCTAGCTCTAAGTGTTCACAATATTTTTTAAGAAAACTTTTCCAAAATGACATGTGAATTCACAGTATGTGTGGAAAAAGTTTACATTATTATATTCATGAGACGGGTTATCTCTTTATCAAAATCTTCTAATTGGATTCACGAATTTAATACCCCAACACTAGCTTGACCTTAACATGGGAGAAAATTAAAAAACAATTCAAATAAAAATAAATAAAAAACACCCACCAATTGCTCTAAACACACCCAATAAATATTATTCAAGTCAACTCCAAACCACAAGGCATGAAACATAATTTAAGTCATTACATGGGAAGAAAAATTAAATCCCCAATTCAGAAAAGTCATCCATAGTTTAGTCTTAAAATTCAAAAAAAGTTTTGTGAAGCCCTTGTGCTCGATCGTAGTCCAATTAATCTTTTTTCCTAAATAATAAAATTAAGTATTGTTTAATAAGAAAATAATTGAATTAATTGTATCATGCATGTTATATCAATTGAGCGAATAATTCATCAATTCAAAATCCGGAAAGGCAAAACAAAATTTAAATCAAAGCCACATCTATATGCACAAAGTCTATCAAAACTGGTCCTCACATGGGAATTTTTTTGAAACCCAGTTCAAAAAAAATCAGCCGTTAATTACCTCCATTAAACAATATCAACTTTAATACAGAAAGGGTAAAACTGTAACTTACCAACATTGACTAATCCGTCACTTTCATTATAAAATCATTATTTTGAATGATATTCTCAAAGATTAGGAAAAAATAGACGTTGGGCTTTAAGCCTTTTTCTCACTTGGCATTTACCTCAAACTTTGAAAATCAAATCCTTCAGTATCACTGAACAACCTGAACAATCTGAACAACAGAGAATAAAACGAGTGTACCCAGAAAAAACCATAAATGATAAATCAACCTTCAAACCCTTTTCTTTTATAGCCTTTGGCAACGGTAAAAAATGAAGCTTTCGTGTGTAATTAATGGGGTTTGATGAACCCATTTCACGAACAGGGAAAATCAAGCTAACCCTCTTTTTTATGGAATAGAAATAGTTCCATTTTTTTTTTTGGGTTGTTTCCTTTATTGCTGTTTAAATGGAAAAAGTAGCTGAGAATAACAAGAAGAAAGATGGGTCTGAGTCAGTTAGCGATGAGTCAAGAAAAAGCAGCAGTACTACAAGTTGTGGTAGCAGATCGAGTACTGATAATTCTTCTTCCTCTTCTTCTTCAACTCAATTGGGTTGGCCTATAAGAAAAACTGCAAATTGTTTGAAAAATGATGTGATGGAAGGGAAAAGTAAATCCCATTTGAAAGTTGCAAGTGTTGTTGATGATTCAAATTCTAAGTTGAAGAAGCAGGGCTCGAAAGTTTCAGGTCAGTTATGGTGTTTACACTATTTCTCTTTCCTTACTTTTAAATTGTCTTTTTAACTGTCAGAAAAAGTTAGGAAATTTGAAAAAAGATACTTATTTTCTGCAGAGTTTGTGTATAAACTGTGGTTTTCTACTAACTTTTAATCAGTCAATTGGGTTCAAATACATATAATCTTTGTTTGCAAAAATAAGTCTTTATCTTGACCATGTGTTGATTTGTAAATGTTTTTGTTTCAAAATTGGGTTGCTGTTTTGTAATCTAAAAAGAAATTAAGGAGTAGATTTTGTTGTTTTTCCTTTATTTTGAGCTCATTTTGACTAGTGGAAAGATTTGAATAGATACGGAGTTGATGAAAGAGAGATTTGCTAAATTATTGCTTGGTGAAGATATGTCTGGAAGTGGTAAAGGAGTTTGTCCAGCATTGTCCATTTCAAATGCCATCACCAATCTATGTGGTAAGGACTTAACTCTATTACACTTTATCGATCATTAGTTAGAATTTGAGGAATTATTACTCCTAAGATATTTATGATTTGGCCATCTTTATGTTTAGCTACTGTATTTGGGCAATTGTGGAGATTGGAACCTTTGCCATCTGAAAAGAAAATGATGTGGCAAAGAGAGATGGAATGGCTTCTTTGTGTGAGTGATCATATTGTCGAATTGATACCGTCTTGGCAAACATTTCCTGATGGAAAAAAGCTCGAGGTAAATCTCGTTCGGTTTCTAGATATCTTTTCAATTGAAGTATAACGTATGGCTTTCCCTCTTGTGTACAATAAAGTTATTTAGATCTTGGTCTTATGTATCTGCTAAGAATCCTATGATTAAAGCTTTGTTTTTTCATTAAAAAATCTAGCTTCCCATTTGGCCTCTTTTAGTCTAGTTCTCAATTGAACCATTTTATAGGTACTTTAGTAATTGAATCTCTGGGAAGAACTTGAGGGGATTAAGTAGATTACGGGTAATTTTCTACTAAACTTTTATTCATCGTCTTCGTCCTTTGCAGGTAATGACTTGTAGGCCAAGATCGGATCTAATGATTAATCTCCCGGCTCTTCGTAAGCTTGACAACATGCTACTTGTAAGAGTTGTAAAATTTAAATTTTGGCTGTCTTTTTTTTTTGCTGACATGAATATCAATAAAACACATTATCCTTTTATTTTTCAGGATATACTTAATGGATTTACCAATACGGAATTTTGGTATGTCGATCAAGGTATAATAGCGCCAGAGGCTGATGGATCAGTGTCTTTCCAGAAAACTATTCAAAGGCAGGATGATAAATGGTGGCTCCCTGTGCCACGTGTGCCTCCCGGTGGTCTCCTGGAGGACATGAGAAAGCAATTAAGTCACAAACGCGAATGTGCAAGTCAAATACTTAAAGCTGCCATGGCTATTAACAGCATTGCTTTAGCTGAGATGGAAGTCCCAGAATCATACTTGGAGACACTACCAAAGGTTCGATATCTTTGAATTTATTGTTTTATATGCATTACTAATACTAAGTTATTTTGACCATTTTGATTAATAATTCTTATTATGTGTGATTTAGAATGGGAGAGCTTGTCTTGGGGATGTAATCTACCGCTACATCACGTCTGAACATTTCTCCTCGGAGTGCTTGCTCGATTGCCTCGATCTATCTTCCGAACACGTTGCTTTGGAAATAGCAAACCGAGTGGAAGCAGCAATTTATGTATGGCGAAGAAGACAACATCCCAAACCCCCAACTCATCCAAATCGTTCTACCACAAAATCGTCTTGGGAAATTGTTAAAGATTTCATGATAGACGGAGACAAAAGGGAATTGCTTGCAGAAAGAGCCGAAAGCCTTCTTCTTTGCTTGAAACAAAGATTCCCCGGCCTTACACAAACTTCATTAGACGCTACCAAAATACAGTACAACAAGGTTAGGACAAACCGTCCTAATTTAAGTCTTCACCATAATCTATTCTTTTCCGCAGAAAACATCAAAAAATTTCTGTTATTGAATCAATAGAAATGAAAATAAGTTGAAATTTTGAAAATATGTTTCTTACTTTTGCCTTTTTTTTCACAATTTTTCCAAAAGGTTTTCAAAAAAATCCAATATTTAACTAACCGAAACATACACTAGAAATGAAATTTGACCCTTGGATCTTATTTCTTGTTTTTGAGTGTTTTCAGGATGTTGGGAAGTCGATTCTAGAGAGCTACTCGAGAGTCTTGGAGAGTTTGGCATTCAATATTGTGGCAAGAATCGAGGATCTACTTTACGTGGATGACATAAACAAGCAATCGGATAAACTATCATCGGTTACTACAGTGAGTTTAGTTTCTCACAAAAAGGGCTCGATCCCATTCCCGGTGCCCGTCTCAGGCACTCCATACCGAACAGCATCGACCACACCAAACTTTTCTCCGGCACCT
Source organism: Penstemon eatonii (assembly GCA_038501285.1). Lineage (NCBI taxonomy): Eukaryota > Viridiplantae > Streptophyta > Magnoliopsida > Lamiales > Plantaginaceae > Penstemon > Penstemon eatonii. The sequence goes on from CM076710.1 coordinate 8,737,603, forward strand.
TTGACAAGTCCGGCAAGAGGGGATAGGACTCCATTTCTTATTGGGAATTGCAACAAAACTTCTTCACGTCGTGGATTAGGAGTTAAAAGAGTTCTTACGAATTATCTTGGTGGTGATGCGAAGGTGAAGAACTGTGGGAATGGTGTCGAAGGTTTGGGTTCGGTTTCAAATAGGATTATGGAAGGAGCAGTGTCTCGACTGAGCATGGAAGGGAAGGAACCATCTTCCGTCCATAAAGAGTCGAAGTCGGAACAAATAGATAGATGAAATTCTTGGATTTGATAACTTAGTTTTTGTTTAGTTTCTCGCTGAAATATTGTTACAGGATGTGAGATGTAAACAGTGAGTAATATGTTTGTTAATTTGTTGATTGTGATGTTAAATTTGATTGTTTTGACACTCAATATTAGTTTAGAGATTATTTATGTTCTCCAAACAAACATGCGGTGTGGGGTTCGCCCCAATGTTCGTTTCATCGAGAGATGTAGACAAACACATTTGCTTAAATTCAGAAACTGGCTCAGTTAAATCATCAGCAGTAAAACATAAAGTATAAAGAATGAGGAATAAAGGTTACCCAGGCACAACTGCACAAGCAAGAAATGAAAGATTAACAGGAAATGAAAAAAAAATATAGCTTTAAGGGGGCATTCCGAGAATTGAACTCGGGACCTCTCGCACCCTAAGCGAGAATCATACCACTAGACCAAATGCCCTTATTTGTTAAATGTTCTCATTTGTTTATTAATGAATGTTCTCTTCGTGATCAAATCATTCACCTTATTCTTGAACAATCATTTAAAAAGCAAATGGACTATAACTTGAGAAATTGCAAGTCTTTAATATTTTTCTTATTAGGATAAAAAAACTGGTATGGAACAAAATAGTTCTCCTCATGTTTTCATACCTTTTAGTCGATAAGGTTGTAGTCTAGTGGCAAAAACCGAGTTCCACTAATATGAGTATTTCCCATGTTTAATATTTATGATAAAACGACGTTTTATCCTCTTTATTAAAAGAGTTCTTACCTTTTTAATTATAATTTAATCCACATAATCTAATATTATTAACAATTGTGGGCCAGTTTGTTTGGCGTTTCCCAAAAAAATTTTGTGTTTGGGAAATGCCAAACAAACATGTTTTCTATTTTCTGAAATGAATTTTCATCTCTCAATTTTCTCAAATTACTTTCTCAAAACACAAACAAACAACAATTTTCTTATCTTTAAACAAAACCTATACAAACTCTATTCTGATTTGACATAAAATAACCTATATCTTACACAATTTATCTCACAACAAACATGATTTGACATAAAGTCTTACACATCTTACACCTACAACCTAATTCTTCCAAAAAAAACCTACATCTACTTTATTTCTCAAACCACTCTCCCAAAACCCAAACAAACAACATTATTTCACAAACCTCCACTACTCTCTCAAACACCAAACAAACAGGCCCTATAGCTTTAAATTTAAAGGGGGCATTCCGAGAATTGAACTCGGGACCTCTCGCACCCTAAGCGAGAATCATATCACTAGACCAAATGCCCTTATTTGTTAAATGTTCTCATTTGTTATTATTTAATGTTCTCTTCGTGATCAAATCATTCACCTTATTCTTGAACAAATGGACTATAACTTAAGAAATTGCAAGTCTTTAACATTTTTCTTATTAGGATAAAAAGTTGGTATGGAACAAAATAGTTCTCCTCATGTTTTCATACCTTTTAGTCGATAAGGTTGTAGTCTAGTAGCAAAAACCTGAGTTCCACTAATATGAGTATTTTCCATGGTTAATAATTATGATATAATGACGTTTTCTCCTCTTTATTAAAAAAGTTCTTACCTTTTTAATTATAATTGAATCCACATAATTATATTATTAACAATTGTCACTATGTATAAAACATGTTTAGAGTACCAAAATGAGAACAAAATGCAATAACCAATAAGCAAAGAACTGCTGCAAAGAAGGAAAATCGTATCATATAATTTTTTTATTTAAAGGGAGAACCTAAATAAGATTATCAATTCTAATAAGTTCTTGATGCTGCATCGATGGATACTCAATCAGTCAATCTCAATCATGTTAACATGATATGGACATATGCAATCGAATTTACCGAATTTTTAATATGTGACAACAATGTTTTCCACATCATCCCGATTAACCTAATGCCCTCCAAAATAATATCTTGGGGATGACCCTTTTGCCCGTCCTCCTAATCAAATTACAAATAGCATCATATCATATCATCAATCCTTTTACCTTTGAGAGATCCATACATTTACTACCTAATTACAAAATTTCACTTTATGTTTAGAATAAGAAATTTAATGAGATGTATTAAGTTTCCTAACACTCATATTGAATGCAAATTAGTTAGATCTTATATCATATTTTGTCGTGTTACATTCACAACTTATCATTACATGTTGAATTGCAATAGCGTTATAAACTATTGCAATTAATTAATCAACACTTGGCACTAGTTGTAGAAGAATATAAACATTGCATGTATATTGTGAACAAAAATGCGCCTGTAGCTCAGTGGATAGAGCGTCTGTTTCCTAAGCAGAAAGTCGTAGGTTCGACCCCTACCTGGCGCGATTAGTTATAATTGTGTTTTTTTTTAAAAAATTAATTTTTGCGTTTAATGTAACTGTATCTTATATTTTTAATTTGTGTACTAGGTGATAACCATTGTAAAAGGAAATGGCCCAATTGAGAGAAACTTCTGGATCTTTGGTTGTTATTGTTGTGGAACTTACTTTCTGCAAATCAAAACAAGTTTCTGCTATTATTAAAAATATATATAATTAACTTAAATTCAAATTTCAATGAGTCTAGAATCAAGGTTAAATTTTACATTAAAAAAACCATGAGCTATTGAGATTGATCAGGACAATGTTATTAATGAAAAAATTGTCCGGAGGCAGGGGTAGGTGATCGAGCTATGTTTCTAGAAACACTTTCTGCTGCACTTTACAATATAGTACTAGTATATATGAACACATCTAAACCCAATCAATTAGTGCTCATATATAATTACAAACATTGCACTACATTTCCATAAAATTTTGACACATAACCAATAAATGATTTTTTTTCTAATTACTAGTGCTTTACCCACTACAAAAATTCGTGCTTTTCCAGTCATCTTGCAGTTAAATTAAACTCCAAACTTCACTATAAATGCAACACTCATTCCATGGTGTTAATGCATCAATTAAACATAATTCTTACAATATCATAAATTGAAACAGATAGAAATATATAATTGATCAATCATGGAAGGATCAGTCAAGTGCTTTTGCGTTGTGGGATTCGTTCTTTTCCTAGGAATCGCTACTCTAAACGTGGCAAATGCAGCAGGGGAGTGTCCAAGATCGTCCCCCGACATGGAAGCAATGAAGTTGATTCCATGTGCATCGGCAGCATCTGACTCGAATGCTGCTCCTTCGAGCAGTTGCTGTGCTCAGGTGCAGAAATTGGGACAAAATCCTAAGTGCCTATGTGCCGTGATGCTGTCTAACACGGCTAAGAGTTCCGGCGTCAAGCCTGAAATCGCCGTCACTATTCCCAAACGATGCAACCTTGCTGACAGGCCTGTTGGTTACAAGTGTGGAGGTAAATATTTAAAGCCTAATTCAAAAAATAGCTCCTATGCTTTGTCTAATAATTGACAAAAAAATCCCCCCCCCCCCCTTCCCTTTCTTATTAGCAAAATACCCCATTTGAAAGGTTATTATCATCAATTTATTAAGTGAAGAAGCGAATTATTGCTAACTTTTTAAGTTAATAAGGATGTTTCTGCATTTTTGGGTGTCATTTTTCCTGCAAAATATGTGTTTTGGCATGTTAATAAAAAAATTTACATGCAGGGGAATTTTTGCAATTAAAATAATGCAAGGGTATTTTTGGTAATTAGACAAAGTACATGGGGGTATTTTTGTAATTTACTCAAAATATTTATCATGTTATTTTTATTACCTTTTAAACGAGGATCGGCTAAAATAGAAAGTTATATACAATTGATCAAAGCATGGATCAAAATTTTCATTTTTTCCATCGAAAATATCGAAAAGTTTTTGTTTTTGCATCAGGCGAAACAAAAACAAGATGTAATTCCGAAACTATTTATTTGCCTTAAACTTTATTTTCCTAAATTTAGTATTTTTTTTACGAATTTTCCTTAGTGTTTTCGAAACATTTCCAAATAATCTCAAAAAGTTTGCAATATTTGGCTGACCGAAACATACATTCGTAACGAAATTTTGATCCATGGATCAAAGCCAATCCTACTCTTTTGGGGTCCTAATTGAAATATTAGACAGAGCTAAATACTACGTATGTTATATTTTTACTATGGTTAGGAAAATGTTGATTAAATTTATGTATAATAAGAATAATATATGGTGATTGATTACTTATATTTTTATGTGATATGCAGCTTACACATTGCCTTGAAGTATTTGGATCTTTGTTGGGATTGGAAAGAAAATCAATGGGCCGGGGCATATTGTGATGATGAATTAATTAAATGTATTTTCTGCTTTTAAGTATTCAAGGAGGGATAGAGTTGTGTATCCCTTGCTAGTTTATCTAGCTAAATAATGTAAATTACTGTCTCAAGAAATAAACAATTAATCTTCTTTCACTTCCTTTTCCTACATTTAATTTACCGAATAGTATTTTGATTTCTTTTTGTTCATTTGAAAAATAGTAGTCTATATTGGTTGGTGCTTAAACCACTTTATATCAACCCTACTTATAAAGCACTAAAAACAATAAATTATCATGCCATTGCAATTTTATAATTTTATTGAGTTAATCTTCCATAATACACCACTATGGTTATCTCCAAATATATACATTTGATTCAAATTAAATACAATCTTCGTTTGTTAAAATGATGAACTGATCCAGCTAGGTTACTCTTTATATATCATGCTTCATAATGCATGCCAAGCTTATACTATACCCTGTTCCTGCAAAAAGAAAAAGAAGCAACATCTTAGCAAATAAATTAAATCAAAATGTTGCCTTAATTATAATGTAAAGAAAGAAAATATGACATTTTGGTGACTTGTAAAAAAAAGAAAAAAAACACTAGTGTTTGAATCACCTGCTCTTTAAAAGCAGAATTAACCAAGAAGCAAAGGAATCAAATCCTTAGTAATAAAGTGATCCTGCAATACATATTAGCAATTAATTAAAAATTTAGCTATATATATATATATAACAATTATGTCAATATAAAAAAAGGGTAAATTGCATGTTTGGTACCATATAATAGAGCACTTTGCAGCATTGGTAACACCACTTGATATGTAAATGTACATTTAATACCACAATTTAAATATTATTGCAATATTCATACCATCGTCAAATAATTGGACGGAATTGGCATGTGCACCACACGTGACCGTTATACAGTCTTTTGGAGGAAAAATCATAACATTTTCCTCACTTTATCACACTATCACGTGATAATTTTTCCTTCAAAAGAAGAGATATCAGCCATGTACGGTACACACGTTGCCAACTCCTTCCATTTTTCACTCAATTATTTGACGATGGTATAAATATTGCAACCAATATTTAAATCATGGTACTAAATGTGCATTTACGAATTCAGTGCTACCAATTTTACAAAGTGTCCTATTACATGGTACCAAATATACAAACTTCCTTGTAACAAAATGTGGAGCTAGGAACTATATATCATACCTTGCCACCAATTTCCTCTTGAGGCACAACTAGAATTACTTTCATTTGGATCATCTTTTTCATCTTTCTTCATCTGTCAATTGAATTAAATAAAATAAAATAAAATTACATATAGATATGATTCTTATTGATGTTGGGTGGAAATTTTGATCGAATAATTACACCTACGTACAATAACATGGTGCGGATTACTAATAATATTGTTATGATTATGATTTGTGGGAGAATAAACTTGTTGGCCACCGTAATAGATGGAGGAGTTGTAGTAGCAGGGCTCATTTGTACTTCCATTCTTTTCTTTCTTCATCTCTGATACCATATTGCTTTTTTCACTCGTATAATCTATTAAATATTCATAAAATATAATCAATATGTTTGAATGTTTCGAAACTGAATTCATCAAATTAATTTAAATAGCACATTGTAATTTTAATCTAATTAAGTTGTAGCATGAAAAAAAAGAAAAGTAAAAAAAATAATTCATACGAACCGGTTCGTACCGTGTTTAGCGTTTCCATATGCACTTCCAAAGTTAGACCGGGAGGTGTCTCTTCCTCGAACCTAAAGTAAAATAATAAAAATATTATCGCCAATATGTACCTAATTTCACACTTAGACAAACATATATTTTTATATAGTAAACAAGAACAATTAGATGTATGTATAACAAATATTATTTCTTGTTTGAATTTCTAAAAAATGCATGGAAAAATAAATTGGAAGGGAACATTATATTAATGTGTACTTACTATAGTTGGTGGACCAAAGATTGATCCAAATAAACCAGTACTGGATGAGGTTGAAGATTTTGAGGAGTCTTGTTTAGGGCCAAATAGATCCACAGTAAAGGACGAAGATGAACTTCCCACTTGGTTTGATTTCTCCATATCTTTCAAAAATTAAACAAAATTAAATTTGGTTTGCTCAATGTGAAGAAATGAAGTGGTTGATCACTGTATATATAGGCACACAATAGGAAAGACATGATAATAGATAGATAGCCCATGTCCAATTAATACTCCCATAATGTTTCTCCCCTCCTTTTTTTTTTTTTTTTTTTTCTCATTATTTTTTTTCAAGCGGTGTAATGGATATAAGGTAGTAAAATTGGATAAACTTATGTAGCTTTCATTAGGTTAGTTAATTAATTTTCTTTATTTCTTTTATAGTGCTTAACTAGTTTTATTATTATCATGTATTGATATACCACGTGCTCACATGAGAAATTCAAATGATCAATGAGATTCATGTAGTCTATAGTGACAAAACTAATGCCTCAAAATTTATGTGTCATGGATTCAATATTCACTAGTAAATAATTTTTCAATATAATAATTTCTAGTGTTTGTAGATAATTTGTCCTTGTAATTGATAATAATTGAAAGATCTTGATGTAATGATTTATTAGGGTGTGTTTGTGAACTCTTATATATGCAGACAAATTATGAAATTTTCATATCTCGAGCCATTAGTGTTTGAAAAATCAGTTTCAACTTCAATTTATCTTAAAATAAATCATTTTAAGCCTATAAATTATACTTCTATTTGAAGTTAATTCACAATCTTCAACACCAATTTATGTCCAAGAGTTTGCAAAAATAGTCTTAATGATGTTTTAATCAACTAAATAGAATATGAAAATCCTAATGGACGAGAGCCTATATACAAGAATCAAGAATACAAAAATCCAACACTTGCCCTTTTAATAATTTACAAAAGTCAAAAACCAAACCTAATTATACAGTATGGGGATGATAATCTATGATGTGTCTTTACAAAGAGAGAGAATCTTATCCACTTATCCAGTGGTATTATCTTCATTGTGGGCCTCTTAGACACACAAACAAACATATATTCGCATAATATCCCTTGTTCCCAATGGGCCGGGTTGTCTTTATTGTTCCAATTTATTTTCCAAATATTTTTGTAGAAGATAAACATATATGGAAGAAGATATATTAAGAATTTAAATTTGGGTATATCCCTTGCGGAATCTTTGAAAGTATATATGGTTTGAGAAATTCTTATTGAGTTCATTGATCATTTTTATTCTATTTGAGTCGGACTTAGGAGAATAAATATCAAACCCCTACACGAACTATACATTCTATTTCATATTTAAACAAATTAAAATTTAGTTAATATTCACAAAATAGTACAATATATTCATTTTACTGGACTATTATAACAGAACGACCCATTAGTTACAAAATATATAGACTAAGATATCTATTGTGTAATTGAGTGAAGTCTTAAAACAAAAAAACAAGTGTAAAATCTGAATAATCGAGTGAAGTATGAGAGCTCAATTCTTGATGTGTACACATAAATGTATAAATATTTTGACAAAAACCTACATATGAGCAAACAATCCAGATTAAAAAAAAAAAAACCACCTTGGCTATGTATTTATTTGAATGGTTATTGTTCAACTTTTTTTTGGACAATCAATTATAAATTAAATAACCTGAACATCTTAAATCCATATAGGAAAAGTTCTTAACAACATCAAGTCCCGAGTTTTGAAATAGCTAGGTAACTAACCTTTTTCTTTCTTTTTTTTTTTTATGGAAGGTAACTAACCTTCTAGGATCTCAAAAAAATGAATTAAAGTAAATCACGATCAATAAGAAAATGCAAGGATTCTAAAAAAAGAAATGGAATTGGAATTTATACGTAATCACCATAAAAAGTTGGAATTAATAGTTTTTATTGAGAGAAATTGTAAAAATGGTCTTGTATCTATAGTTCGTTGGTAAAAAATTCCTTTAATGTTTGTGGGTTGGCAATAAAGTTTCGTAACTAAATTAAATTTGTAATTCAATCCTATTCCGGTTCAAATTAGAATTTCTTCCACTGTGTTCGCCAAGTAACCAACCCCTTTCATGTGGAAAGTTGATAAATACTCTAACTTAAGAAAAAAAATAAAAAAAAAGTCAAGTAACTAAAGCTCGCTATCAAAAAAGTCCTTTAACTTTTCAAGCTGGCAAGTTAGTCTTTTAACTAAGTTAATTTAACGTTTTGGTCCTATTTCGATCCAATTTGGGGTTTTCCCCCACCATCTCACCCTCCCATTCCACACAAAAAATTAACCCATTTTTTTGTGTGAACTCTGACTTATATTCAATTTAGACTTATGTATTGTTTGAATACAGTCAATTAGTACCAAAATGATTGCCAATATACTCCATCCTAGGGGTGGCCGTGGGGCGGATTTGGGACGAGTTTGGGGTTAGAGACACGAGTATAGTAAATTTCAGAATTGACACTTTAAATTTCAAACCCGTCGCAGAATAATACGAGTACCCACTTTTGATTACACGAATTATTATAAGACGAAACGGGACGGGACGGGATGGGATTGCGGGTTCCATACTATTCTTACATAAAAATTCTCCACAGACCTAATAAAAATAAATGACATAATCCATCGGCCCTTTTCTTTTGCTAAAATTAATAATCTTTTATCTTATATTTTCATAAACATAACAAATTAAAAATTATTTCGAACATATCCAAATACGATTTAAAACTATATAACGAACAAATATCAAAATATGATTTAATACACGTCTCAAAAAATCCAATCTATACTATCTCGAGCCAATACCTAACAATTATCTAAAGTAATAATGTATTATGTATGTACTCGTAAAATTTTAAAAATGAATATTAGGTTTAAGTAAAAGAATTCTTTAAATGGTACCAATTATATAACTAGGTAATCTCATAGTTGTAGTTAAATAAATTGTATAAATCATATAAAATTAGAGAGATTTAGCCGGGTTCAAGTATTCGGGGTTGGAGAGACTAATCCCAAATCCGTCCCGTATTCTCGTAACAAAATACAGGTATTTCAAGTTCGGATACCCAGCAAATACCCGCCCCGTTTGGTAAAGCATAACAATATGAGTACAGTTGTGATAGCAACCCGCAATGAGGAAGTTTGTTGGAATGCAAATCATACCAGGGAACCCCATAGGTTGCGATTCCATACGGAATAGGAAAGTTGGACGCTCCTCATGTTAGAAGTATTTAATAATATATATTTCTTTCCACTTGAGTTAGAATAATTTGAGATAATCATAGCTACCAAATGTACAATAACATGCTTAATATTTTATTTTTTTCTATAAATTACCTTGAGGCAGAGCCATCAAAACCTGCTGCAAAATTACTAAAATCTCCACCATAGATTAATCAGGAATTGTCATTCTTCAATGTTAATGTTTTAATGAGTCATTGCGTAAAATATTCAACAAAACTTATATCATTCATTCGTTATTAAGAACTAGAAAAGTGCACGTATTTTGCACGTGTCGAATTAATTTCAATTGTCAATGTATAAAAATCAATAGAAAGATCAACAAAATATAGTAAATATTTTATTGTTTGAACACGTGCAAACTACGTGCATTTTTCTAATATTATTAGGAGAATGAAATGATTAGATTAATTGTGTATATGGAGAAATATCTATAGTTACCTAGTAGAATTATCTACATGAAATTTTGAGAATCTAGAATCTTGTATAAGCAAAAAACCAACAATAGAAACCTCCGTGTATAACTTGAGCTAATTTATTGGGTTAAACTTAATTTTTCAAGTATTGTCGGACCAATTATTGACCTTAATACGTCATATGCTGATTTAGTTGTGTCGAACACATGGTCGAATTGTGACACTAATTCAAATTAACTTGAACTAAAAAGATGAAATCTTGATCAAGAACTAGATTTGACTCATTCTAGGGAACTCTAACTTGTTTGAATTCATCCTCGGTTAACTTTGCAACAAAGCCGTTGAAACTTCTCTTGTAGCTATAAAGTTGCGACTCTGATGCTCTTTTGCTGAATTATAGATATACATGTTAAATAAATCATCACGTAAACAAACAACTCAATAGTGTTTGTTCTTTTTGTTTGGTTATACAAGTTAAGTTAGAAATTAACTAAGGCGAGTTTTGTTTAATTTGTGCGTTATATAATATATAGTGAGTAAGGTTATGAATCTTCCTAGAGTTGCTTGTAGAATGCTCATGTGTATCATCAAATGCTGCAAGAATATCAGCGTCCGAGCATCCATCAGACCAACAAATTTTGTACACAAGAATACATCCAGAAGTCACATCTCCCTGAGCTATTCCCAAGCCAAGGCCGTACATTGATCCCATAAACCAAGTCACCGGCTGCTGTGGATGATGTGTGTGAGCCATGACCTTCGATATCTCTAGGAGAGGGGAAATCTGGTGCACTAATAGTTCCTTCACTATGATAATACTTTGCTCCTATGATTTTGCTGCATAAACTATATTTATTTATTAGAGTTAGCATTGGTGCATGGTCCTATTCTGGTCCATATGTAAAATTTTAAATGAGATCTTATTATATATTAATTTGTAAATATGCATTATTAATGTTGATTAAAACTATCATTAAAAGCAACATTGTAAATTTATTAAATTGAATTTCTCAAGAAAAGAAAAAGCCTAAGTTATCAAATTTATACTAAATACAAGACCCGTATAGAATACGGGTCATAGATAGACAATCATCTAAGTCGTCTATATGTTGGATATGCATCAACCCTCAATTGAATCTTGCATATATATGGACACTTTAAATTCTAACATGTGAAGAATTAGCAATTATTTTACTTTATTTCAGTATGAATCAAACTTGAACTTACTTGTTGCAAGTGAAGTTTGATGAAGATCGACAACTACCCTTCCATTTGGTTGGCGGTGCACCTAAACCTTTGTCATTGAAACTAAAGGATTCGGGCCAAATACTAGTGTCTAGCATACCAACAACTATATCACTTTCAATGTTTGATCTTTGAGCATGAATTGGGAATCCCATGAAATCCCAAGATCTTGTTGTGTGTAGTTGCTTTTTTATGCTAGGGATACGGACACATCTCGTTTCAAGCCTGGATTAATTAATAGTTCATTAAAAATATTAATTCATCAAACCAAAAAACATAATACATGTTATTTAATACCATAAACAAATTTAATATTATTGTAGTTACTAACTCGGTATTTTCTTCTTTTCATCCTATGTTAACTTGCCACAAAGCTGTTGAAGCTTCTAGTACTTATAAGATAATGAAATGATTAATATAGAAAAGTGCACATATGTCGCATGCATGTAATTAATTTCATTTGTTAAAGTACAATTATTGTTTTATGACCAACAAAATATAGTGAATATTGTATTGTTTGAACACGTGCAAATTACGTGCATTTTTCTAGTACTTATAAGATAATGAAATGATTAATATAGAAAAGTGCATATATGTCGCATGCATGTAATTAATTTCATTTGTTAAAGTACAATTATTGTTTTATGATCAACAAAATATAGTGATATTGTATTGTTTGAGTTGTTTGAACAAGTGCAAAATATGTGCATTTTTCTAGTACCTATAATGGAATGAATACAAAATATTTTTAACAATTGTGACTAAAACCTATATGTATACAACAATTGGTCCGTACGTGTCTTATTTGAGACAATTTTGAAATTGGGCAACGATGTGGATTAAAATCATCAATAAATTTAAAGATGTGGGGTTATTTTGCCAACCTAAAATATTATGGGGTAGAATTGTTAGTCAACATAAGTAATGACATCAATCTTGCAGTATGACTTAACTGTCACGTCATCACTTAACGGTTATTTTTAACGGCGGCAAGTTTTAATAATACAAACTTGAACTTACTTGTTGCAAGTGAAATTTGATGAAGATTGGCAACTACCCTTCCATTTGGTTGGTGGAGCACCTAAATCTTTATCGTTGAAACAAGCGGATTCGGGCCATATACCACTGTCGAAAATACCGACAATAATATCACTTTCAAATTTTGAATTTTGGGCTTCAATTGGGAACCCCATTAAATCCCAAGATCTTGTCGTATGTAGTTGCTTTTTGGTGCTAGGAAACACAGATACAACTCCTTCCCAGCCTGAAATGATTAGAAGTTCATAGAAACTATTAAATAATCAAACAGAAAAGCGTAAAATTATTGAATATATTATAAACAAATCAAATCAAATTGCATTTCACTCACTTGCTATTTTTTTTATTTTCTTCATCTGTTAACTTTGCAACAAAGCCGTTGAAGCTTCTGTTGTAGCTATAAAGCCACGACTCTGATGCTCTTTTGTTGAATTATTCATATATGTTAAGTAAATCAATTATTTTAACAAACAACAGTGTTTCTTTTTTGTTTGATTATACACGTTAAGATAGAGATTAAGTAAGAGTGAGAAAGGTTACGAACTTTCCTAGAGCTTCTCGAAGAATGCTCGTGTGTAGTGCTGTTGTAGAGAAATCTCCTTTGGGGTGATCGCCCATGTAAACTACATACACCTTTAAGAGTTCAAAACAGTTACTAGTTCCAAAAAAAAAATTATCCATTTCACAATTGAAGGACATCATATGGACGATGATAATCATTAGAAAAACGAAACAAATCATTTTCTACACGAAAAGATTGAGATATATATGTTGGAAAATGTATTTGCCTTTTGATCATTGATACTAGACTCTGCATTGCAGCTAACCAGTAAAGAGAAAATGAGAGTTATGAGAGAAATCTGATGCGCCATTGAAAAAAAAATTGAAGACACTGGAAGTTCGAAAGTTGTGTGTGATGTTGTGTTTTACTGCATCAATTATATAGAGAGAAGATAGTGTATGTTGTTAGCCAACTGGGTCCAACAATACACATTACCTAAAGCCGGGAATAACGTACACATTAAACTTCAAATTCAATCGTTTACAGAAGAGGAAATTTATCTGTTTTACACTACATATTCGAATCATTCATAAAAAAAAAAGAAATTTATCTGTTTAAGGATGACAACAACACATAATATAACCATCAGAGAGCAATTCTCCTAATTACAGAGCAAATAAATTAATTAGACTAAAATGCCCTTAAATCAAATTTTAATCTAGAATAGAAAAAAATAATCTCTCATAACTCTCATAGAATAAAAGCAAAAGAGTGTTTTAGGAGAAAAAGAGGGAAAGTATTGGAGAGATGTTTTTATGACTCGCGGCAAAAAATATTCAACAAAACTTATATCATTCAATCACTAAAAGTATTAGAAAAGTGCACGCATTTTGCACGTGTCTAAAAATTAATTTCATTTGACAATGTATAAAAATCATTACAAAGATCAACAAAATATAGTGAATATTGTATTGTTTGAACACGTGCAAATTACGTGCATTTTTCTAGTACTTATAAGATAATGAAATGATTAATATAGAAAAGTGCATATATGTCGCATGCATGTAATTAATTTCATTTGTTAAAGTACATTTATTATTTTATGATCAACAAAATATAGTGAATATTGTATTGTTTGAGTTGTTTGAACAAGTGCAAAGTATGTGCATTTTTCTAGTACCGGAATGAATACAAAATATTTTTAACAATTGTGACTAAAACCTATATGTATACAACAATTGGTCCGTACGTGTCTTATTTGAGACAATTTTGAAATTGGGCAACAATGTGGATAAAAATCATCCATAAATTTAAAGATGTGGGGTTATTTTGCCAACTTAAAATATTATGGGGTAGAATTGTCTGTCAACATAAGTAATGCCATCAATCTTGCAGTATGACTTAACTGTCACGTCATCACTTAACGGTTATTTTTAACGGCGGCAAGTTTAAATGATACAAACTTGAACTTACTTGTTGCAAGTGAAATTTGATGAAGATTGGCAACTACCCTTCCATTTGGTTGGTGGAGCACCTAAATCTTTATCGTTGAAACAAGCGGATTCGGGCCATATACCACTGTCGAAAATACCGACAATAATATCACTTTCAAATTTTGAATTTTGGGCTTCAATTGGGAACCCCATTAAATCCCAAGATCTTGTCGTATGTAGTTGCTTTTTGGTGCTAGGAAACACAGATACAACTCCTTCCCAGCCTGAAATGATTAGAAGTTCATAGAAACTATTAAATAATCAAACAGAAAAGCGAAAAATTATTGAATATATTATAAACAAATCAAATCAAATTGCATTTCACTCACTTGCTATTTTTTTTATTTTCTTCATCTGTTAACTTTGCAACAAAGCCGTTGAAGCTTCTGTTGTAGCTATAAAGCCACGACTCTGTTGCTCTTTTGTTGAATTATTCATATATGTTAAGTAAATCAATTATTTTAACAAACAACAGTGTTTCTTTTTTGTTTGATTATACACGTTAAGATAGAGATTAAGTAAGAGTGAGAAAGGTTACGAACTTTCCTAGAGCTTCTCGAAGAATGCTCGTGTGTAGTGCTGTTGTAGAGAAATCTCCTTTGGGGTGATCGCCCATGTAAACTACATACACCTTTAAGAGTTCAAAACAGTTACTAGTTCCAAAAAAAAAATTATCCATTTCACAATTGAAGGATATCATATGGACGATGATAATCATTAGAAAAACGAAACAATTCATTTTCTACACGAAAAGATTGAGATATATATGTTGGAAAATGTATTTGCCTTTTGATCATTGATACTAGACTCTGCATTGCAGCTAACCAGTAAAGAGAAAATGAGAGTTATGAGAGAAATCTGATGCGCCATTGAAAAAAAAATTGAAGACACTGGAAGTTCGAAAGTTGTGTGTGAAGTTGTGTTTTACTGCATCAATTATATAGAGAGAAGATAGTGTATGTTGTTAGCCAACTGGGTCCAACAATATACATTACCTAAAGCCGGGAATAACGTACACATTAAACTTCAAATTCAATCGTTTACAGAAGAGGAAATTTATCTGTTTTACACTACATATTCGAATTATTCATAAAAAAAAAAAAAAGAAATTTATCTGTTTAAGGATGACAACAACACATAATATAACCATCAGAGAGCAATTCTCCTAATTACAGAGCAAATAAATTAATTAGACTAAAATGCCCTTAAATCAAATTTTAATCTAGAATAGAAAAAAATAATCTCTCATAACTCTCATAGAATAAAAGCAAAAGAGTGTTTTAGGAGAAAAAGAGGGAAAGTATTGGAGAGATGTTTTTATGACTCGCGGCAAAATATTCAACAAAACTTATATCATTCAATCACTAAAAGTATTAGAAAAGTGCACGCATTTTGCACGTGTCTAAAAATTAATTTCATTTGACAATGTATAAAAATCATTACAAAGATCAACAAAATATAGTGAATATTGTATTGTTTGAACACGTGCAAATTACGTGCATTTTTCTAGTACTTATAAGATAATGAAATGATTAATATAGAAAAGTGCATATATGTCGCATGCATGTAATTAATTTCATTTGTTAAAGTACAATTATTATTTTATGATCAACAAAATATAGTGAATATTGTATTGTTCGAGTTGTTTGAACAAGTGCAAAGCATGTGCATTTTTCTAGTACCGGAATGAATACAAAATATTTTTAACAATTGTGACTAAAACCTATATGTATACAACAATTGGTCCGTACGTGTCTTATTTGAGACAATTTTGAAATTGGGCAACAATGTGGATTAAAATCATCCATAAATTTAAAGATGTGGGGTTATTTTGCCAACTTAAAATATTATGGGGTAGAATTGTCTGTCAACATAAGTAATGCCATCAATCTTGCAGTATGACTTAAGTGTCACGTCATCACTTAACGGTTATTTTTAACGGCGGCAAGTTTAAATGATACAAACTTGAACTTACTTGTTGCAAGTGAAATTTGATGAAGATTGGCAACTACCCTTCCATTTGGTTGGTGGAGCACCTAAATCTTTATCGTTGAAACAAGCGGATTCGGGCCATATACCACTGTCGAAAATACCGACAATAATATCACTTTCAAATTTTGAATTTTGGGCTTCAATTGGGAACCCCATTAAATCCCAAGATCTTGTCGTATGTAGTTGCTTTTTGGTGCTAGGAAACACAGATACAACTCCTTCCCAGCCTGAAATGATTAGAAGTTCATAGAAACTATTAAATAATCAAACAAAAAAGCGTAAAATTATTGAATATATTATAAACAAATCAAATCAAATTGCATTTCACTCACTTGCTATTTTTTTTATTTTCTTCATCTGTTAACTTTGCAACAAAGCCGTTGAAGCTTCTGTTGTAGCTATAAAGCCACGACTCTGATGCTCTTTTGTTGAATTATTCATATATGTTAAGTAAATCAATTATTTTAACAAACAACAGTGTTTCTTTTTTGTTTGATTATACACGTTAAGATAGAGATTAAGTAAGAGTGAGAAAGGTTACGAACTTTCCTAGAGCTTCTCGAAGAATGCTCGTGTGTAGTGCTGTTGTAGAGAAATCTCCTTTGGGGTGATCGCCCATGTAAACTACATACACCTTTAAGAGTTCAAAACAGTTACTAGTTCCAAAAAAAAAATTATCCATTTCACAATTGAAGGACATCATATGGACGATGATAATCATTAGAAAAACGAAACAAATCATTTTCTACACGAAAAGATTGAGATATATATGTTGGAAAATGTATTTGCCTTTTGATCATTGATACTAGACTCTGCATTGCAGCTAACCAGTAAAGAGAAAATGAGAGTTATGAGAGAAATCTGATGCGCCATTGAAAAAAAAATTGAAGACACTGGAAGTTCGAAAGTTGTGTGTGATGTTGTGTTTTACTGCATCAATTATATAGAGAGAAGATAGTGTATGTTGTTAGCCAACTGGGTCCAACAATATACATTACCTAAAGCCGGGAATAACGTACACATTAAACTTCAAATTCAATCGTTTACAGAAGAGGAAATTTATCTGTTTTACACTACATATTCGAATCATTCATAAAAAAAAAAAAAAGAAATTTATCTGTTTAAGGATGACAACAACACATAATATAACCATCAGAGAGCAATTCTCCTAATTACAGAGCAAATAAATTAATTAGACTAAAATGCCCTTAAATCAAATTTTAATCTAGAATAGAAAAAAATAATCTCTCATAACTCTCATAGAATAAAAGCAAAAGAGTGTTTTAGGAGAAAAAGAGGGAAAGTATTGGAGAGATGTTTTTATGACTCGCGGCAAAATATTCAACAAAACTTATATCATTCAATCACTAAAAGTATTAGAAAAGTGCACGCATTTTGCACGTGTCTAAAAATTAATTTCATTTGACAATGTATAAAAATCATTACAAAGATCAACAAAATATAGTGAATATTGTATTGTTTGAACACGTGCAAATTACGTGCATTTTTCTAGTACTTATAAGATAATGAAATGATTAATATAGAAAAGTGCATATATGTCGCATGCATGTAATTAATTTCATTTGTTAAAGTACAATTATTATTTTATGATCAACAAAATATAGTGAATATTGTATTGTTCGAGTTGTTTGAACAAGTGCAAAGCATGTGCATTTTTCTAGTACCGGAATGAATACAAAATATTTTTAACAATTGTGACTAAAACCTATATGTATACAACAATTGGTCCGTACGTGTCTTATTTGAGACAATTTTGAAATTGGGCAACAATGTGGATTAAAATCATCCATAAATTTAAAGATGTGGGGTTATTTTGCCAACTTAAAATATTATGGGGTAGAATTGTCTGTCAACATAAGTAATGCCATCAATCTTGCAGTATGACTTAAGTGTCACGTCATCACTTAACGGTTATTTTTAACGGCGGCAAGTTTAAATGATACAAACTTGAACTTACTTGTTGCAAGTGAAATTTGATGAAGATTGGCAACTACCCTTCCATTTGGTTGGTGGAGCACCTAAATCTTTATCGTTGAAACAAGCGGATTCGGGCCATATACCACTGTCGAAAATACCGACAATAATATCACTTTCAAATTTTGAATTTTGGGCTTCAATTGGGAACCCCATTAAATCCCAAGATCTTGTCGTATGTAGTTGCTTTTTGGTGCTAGGAAACACAGATACAACTCCTTCCCAGCCTGAAATGATTAGAAGTTCATAGAAACTATTAAATAATCAAACAGAAAAGCGTAAAATTATTGAATATATTATAAACAAATCAAATCAAATTGCATTTCACTCACTTGCTATTTTTTTTATTTTCTTCATCTGTTAACTTTGCAACAAAGCCGTTGAAGCTTCTGTTGTAGCTATAAAGCCACGACTCTGATGCTCTTTTGTTGAATTATTCATATATGTTAAGTAAATCAATTATTTTAACAAACAACAGTGTTTCTTTTTTGTTTGATTATACACGTTAAGATAGAGATTAAGTAAGAGTGAGAAAGGTTACGAACTTTCCTAGAGCTTCTCGAAGAATGCTCGTGTGTAGTGCTGTTGTAGAGAAATCTCCTTTGGGGTGATCGCCCATGTAAACTACATACACCTTTAAGAGTTCAAAACATTTACTAGTTCCAAAAAAAAAAATTATCCATTTCACAATTGAAGGACATCATATGGACGATGATAATCATTAGAAAAACGAAACAAATCATTTTCTACACGAAAAGATTGAGATATATATGTTGGAAAATGTATTTGCCTTTTGATCATTGATAATAGACTCTGCATTGCAGCTAACCAGTAAAGAGAAAATGAGAGTTATGAGAGAAATCTGATGCGCCATTGAAAAAAAAATTGAAGACACTGGATGTTCGAAAGTTGTGTGTGATGTTGTGTTTTACTGCATCAATTATATAGAGAGAAGATAGTATATGTTGTTAGCCAACTGGGTCCAACAATATACATTACCTAAAGCCGGGAATAACGTACACATTAAACTTCAAATTCAATCGTTTACAGAAGAGGAAATTTATCTGTTTTACACTACATATTCGAATCATTCATAAAAAAAAAAAAAGAAATTTATCTGTTTAAGGATGACAACAACACATAATATAACCATCAGAGAGCAATTCTCCTAATTACAGAGCAAATAAATTAATTAGACTAAAATGCCCTTAAATCAAATTTTAATCTAGAATAGAAAAAAATAATCTCTCATAACTCTCATAGAATAAAAGCAAAAGAGTGTTTTAGGAGAAAAAGAGGGAAAGTATTGGAGAGATGTTTTTATGACTCGCGGCAAAAAATATTCAACAAAACTTATATCATTCAATCACTAAAAGTATTAGAAAAGTGCACGCATTTTGCACGTGTCTAAAAATTAATTTCATTTGACAATGTATAAAAATCATTACAAAGATCAACAAAATATAGTGAATATTATATTGTTTGAACACGTGCAAATTACGTGCATTTTTCTAGTACTTATAAGATAATGAAATGATTAATATAGAAAAGTGCATATATGTCGCATGCATGTAATTAATTTCATTTGTTAAAGTACAATTATTATTTTATGATCAACAAAATATAGTGAATATTGTATTGTTTGAGTTGTTTGAACAAGTGCAAAGTATGTGCATTTTTCTAGTACCGGAATGAATACAAAATATTTTTAACAATTGTGACTAAAACCTATATGTATACAACAATTGGTCCGTACGTGTCTTATTTGAGACAATTTTGAAATTGGGCAACAATGTGGATTAAAATCATCCATAAATTTAAAGATGTGGGGTTATTTTGCCAACTTAAAATATTATGGGGTAGAATTGTCTGTCAACATAAGTAATGCCATCAATCTTGCAGTATGACTTAATTGTCACGTCATCACTTAACGGTTATTTTTAACGGCGGCAAGTTTAAATGATACAAACTTGAACTTACTTGTTGCAAGTGAAATTTGATGAAGATTGGCAACTACCCTTCCATTTGGTTGGTGGAGCACCTAAATCTTTATCGTTGAAACAAGCGGATTCGGGCCATATACCACTGTCGAAAATACCGACAATAATATCACTTTCAAATTTTGATTTTTGGGCTTCAATTGGGAACCCCATGAAATCCCAAGATCTTGTCGTATGTAGTTGCTTTTTGGTGCTAGGAAACACAGATACAACTTCTTCCCAGCCTGAAATGAGAAGTTCATAGAAATTATTAAATAATCAAACAGAAAAGCGTAAAATTATTGAATATATTATAAACAAATCAAATCAAATTGCATTTCACTCGCTATGTTTTTTCTTTTTCTTCATCTGTTAACTTTGCAGCAAAGCCGTTGAAGCTTCTGTTGTAGCTATAAAGCCACGACTCTGATGCTCTTTTGCTGAATTATACATACATGTTAAGTAAATCAATTATTTAAACAAACAAACAGTGTTTCTTTTTTGTTTGATTATACACATTAAGACAGAGATTAAGTAAGAGTGAGAAAGGTAACGAACCTTCCTATAGCTTCTCGAAGAATGCTCGTGTGTAGTGCTGTTGTAGAGAAATCTCCTTTGGGGCGATCACCCATGTAAACTACATACACCTGTAAGAGTTCAAAACAGTTATTAGCTCCAAAAAAAAAATTATCCACTTCACAATTGAAGGACATCATATGGACGATGATAATCATTAGAAAAACGAAACAAATCATTTTCTACACGAAAAGATTGAGATATATATGTAGGAAAATGTATTTGCCTTTTGATCATTGATACTAGACTCTGCATTGCAGCTAACCAGTAAAGAGAAAATGAGAGTTATGAGAGAAATTTGATGCGCCATTGAAAAAAAAATTGAAGACAATTATACACATTACCTAAAGCCGGGAATAACGTACACAGTAAACTTCAAATTCAATCGTTTACAGAAGAAGAAATTTATCTGTTTTACACTACATATTCGAATCATTCATAAAAGAGGAAATTTATTTGTTTAAGGATGACAACAACACATAATATAACCACCAGAGAGCAAATAAATTAATTAGACTAAAATGCCCTTAAATCAAATTTTAATCTAGAATAGAAAAAAATAATCTCTTTCACCTTCTCCAATTACCCTAGCCTTTTCATTCCTCTGGTCTGGCCAGTAATCCATCCACTTCTCCATGCTATATCGAATTTGAACTACCATTTTCTTCTTGAGCCATAGCTGTGTTATATCTTTGTTGAAATTCTCTCCATTTCTCAATTCGACTCTATTTTTTTATGGGTTTTGGAATTCTAAATTTGGAGGACGAAACCCATGTAAGCCACAATCTCTTGCTTCTTGTCGGTCCAAATTTTAATTTTACCTGACAATATTTAAGGTGTGAGACTAGAAAGGGTTTGAGAAGAAAAATGAAAAAACACAATTACTCAATTTTTCAGTGATCAATTGAAATAGGGAACGCCAATTTGAACAAAGATGAATGCGGGAAAGTATTTCTTTTCTTTAAAAAAGGTTACAAACGTCATTATCTTCAAATTTGCTCTGGCATTAGAAGAAACGCTCTGGCTATATCACATTGCCCACCCTTTGCAACTTAGCTGAGATAATATACCTGTCCAAAAGCCAGCAAGTGCAATACCAAGACACAAAGTTTGTGGGAGAGGAAATTTATCTGTTTTAAGCATGAACAAAAACTCATAAAGAACAAACTCTTCATAAAGCCATGTTATAAAATAAAAAATAGTTTATGATTCGGTATTTCGGTTTAAATAAAAAAAAATGTGAAGAGCGGACCAAAAATATGGAAAAAAAAAACCTTTTAATCAAACTGAAATAAATATACTCCATATTAAAGTAAAAGTTCTGTTCCGGTTCAGATTGATAGGTTCAAGCAAGAAATTAATTAATTGTACCTCAATATCTTTAATTTACCAAAATCTTTTTTAAACTTGGAAATAAAACCGAAAGAGTGTTTTAGGAGAAAAAGAGGGAAATAGAGAAATGCGGTGCATCAAATTTTAATTGACTTGGTGCTTTAATTATTAACCATCTTATCTTAATTGGTTAAAGGCAAATTCGTTTTCTTTGTGCAAATCACGCTGTATGAAGTACCTGATGTTGCCGATGAGGTCATAGTCAAGTGGTTAAGGATGAGGCTCCATGACCATGAGGTCATGGGTTCAACTCCCACGAATGTGAGTATTTTCTCTAGTTTCATACTAGCCTTTCTCTAGTTTAAGGGCAAGTCCAATGGTAGTATGTATATTTGGGGATGTAAAATGAATTATGCATTCTCAAATAGTTGTTTGCATACTCATTTAAATTGATTCATTCCAATGGTAAGTATGCAAATTGAGTTTCGATGTCACTTTATTAATATTTTTATTGTTTACTAAATATTTTTATCCAATCACATTCATTTCCTCTCAACAACTACCATATGCATATCATGTTTCTCTCTCTTCAAGAGTAAGTAAATATAGGATTTGAAAATGAAAAATGTAAAATGGATCCCCTTTTCCTTATCCCCATTGGAGTGAAAAATCCACCAAAAAATGTATGCAAAATGGTAGTTATACATTTGCATCCCCATTTGCATACTTGCATTGGACTTGCCTTAATACTAGTAATTAGTTCGCTTTGATATCATTGTAATAGTTTCGATTGGATATAGTGATTGATGTAACAATGTATTCATCTTCTAAAAAAAAAAAAAAACCCCAATAAACACCAACCAAGTAAATGAAATCAAGTTTTAAATTGATGATATGCATGATATGTTAACATCCTTTCCCCTGAAAATGACTTTAATCTATTTTGCGTGATTAAGTGTATATATAAAGAAAAAATTTCTTATACTAATTTCCTATCAATAAAGTAAGTAGAACATAACGCAATATCGGTCAAGTTATATTTGTAAAGTAGAAGTTATGTCCTCCAATTACTAGCCTACAATCCGTGCTATGCACGGATCAAAATTAAAACACAATTCGTATTCTAGAAATAACATCAAAACCTGCTGCAAATTTAGGAAAATCTCCACCATTGATTAATCAGGAACTGTCATTCTTCAATGTAAATATTTTTATGACTCGCCACATAAAATATTCAACAAAACTTATATCATTCAATCACTAAAAGTAGTAGAAAAGTGCACGCATTCTGTACGTGTCTAAAAATTAATTTCATTTGACAATGTATAAAAATCATTACAAATATCAACAAAATATAGTGAATATTGTATTGTTTGAACACGTACAAATTACGTGCATTTTTCTAGTACTTATAAGATAATGAAATGATTAATATAGAAAAGTGCATATATGTCGCATGCATCTAATTAATTTCATTTGTTAAAGTACAATTATTATTTTATGATCAACAAAATATAGTGAATATTGTATTGTTTGAGTTGTTTGAACAAGTGCAAAATATGTGCATTTTTCTAGTACCTATAACGGAATGAATACAAAATATTTTTAACAATTGTGACTAAAACCTATATGTATACAACAGTTGGTCCGTACGTGTCTTATTCGAGACAATTTTGAAATTGGGTAACAATGTGGATTCAAATCATCAATAAATTTGAAGATGTGGGGTTATTTTGCCAACTTAAAATATTATGGGGTAGAATTGTTAGTCAACATAAGTAATGGCATCAATCTTGCAGTAAGACTTAATTGTCACGTCATCACTTAACGGTTATTTTTAACGGCGGCACCAAAAGTTAATCAATTTCATAAATTATGGTACCAAATGTGCCGGTCTAAGTTTTTATGGCACCACAAATAAAAATGGCATATAGTTTGATACCACAAGTGCAAATCTCTCATTGTTTCTATAATCCATCGTTCACTCTTCATGGACACATTATAAAATATAAATCATAGTTCAATTAATTTAGTTGCAACCGTATACAAATTGATGATCTTCTTCAACTCACTAGTCTTATTAAATTTCAAATAAAAAAGCTTCCTTAAATCAAGCAAAAAAAAACTTGAAAATTTCTTGAATTCAATTTGAATCGATAACATAAGCAACAATGGGACTCCTCACTTGATAAACACCATCAGTCCAAACCAAAGACCCCGAGAGCACGGCATCGCTAACTAGTGCACTAACAGTCACAACAAATGTTTGCATCTCTCCAATCGACTGAAACGACAGTGTACTAGGCTGAACTTGGATGCTAAGACCCGAAGGCGCCACCATAATGGCCTTGTAAGTGGATGATGGGGAGCCTACATTGGTTACGGTACGGTGGAATAGACGGCTCACGGTAGTGCCCGCAGGGCCAGATAGTGCAAAAGATGGGTAGTTTAGGTCGTAAACAGTTGAATTCTTGGCTGCAGTGCAAGTGGTGTTATCTCCCGTGACGAGTTGTAAATTCTTGTTGCTGTAACCTTGGCCGCAGAGGAAGCTTACATAGTCAGGTTCACTTATGTCATATACTAAGCCTGGGGATTTTGCCCTGACAGGGTCAATGTGGCCGGAGCCATATGCGAACTCAGCATCGGTGTTTGTTTTGACGCTTAATGGGAAAGCTGCAAAAAATATTTATAATGAAGATATAATGTCAGCTTTAATTTTTTTTTTTTTTATCAATCATGTTAAGGTATATATATCTTGTAATATTCTTAGAAATGATTTAATTAGGTGACCAATGCATTAAAATTACCAGTGGTCATTAAAGCAGACTTAATGGCAGCAGGGGACCATGTTGGGTTAAAAGATTTAACATAAGCAGCTGCTCCAGAGGCATGAGGACAAGACATAGATGTTCCCGAAATAATGTTGTAAGGTACAACTCTATTGTCTTCCGATAATCCAGTCACACTAGTGGCCTCAGACCATGCTGCAAGAATGTCCACTCCAGGTGCTGTTAAATCAGGCTACATATACAAAAGAAGAAAAAGTCAAGGTTTTTGAATTTTAATTCTATTATTTTCAGACGATTAATTAATAAATTCACCTTGAGAATGTCTCTTGTTATGGGATTTGGCCCTCTTGATGAAAAAGAAACAACAAATGGAGCTAATGTCTCATTAGCTTCGACACTCTTTATAATCGTTGCCGTTGGTGTACTGCACCACATACCAATAAATTAGCATAATCACATATGTTGATCATCTTGAAAATGAAATTTAATATATTTTTGGGTTTAGTAGAGTGGATTCAAGTGTGTAAGATAGTCGAATTGAACTTATTTTTTTGATTTTCATATCATTCTGAGATCATGTTTGAACTTGATTTTTAACCAAAACGAAGTGTTATATAGGTGGTGGAGGATCCAACCTTGTTTTGTTAATATAATTAGAAACTTTGGCACCATCTTTGCTTCCCAAGTATGAGGCTGATACTGGAAAAGAGAAGGCAAAATCCTTGAAGCCATCGTCCTGCATTATGGTTCCCATTGCACCGGCGTCGGCTGCTGGTGTTGCATCATTCAATCCGTCGCAAAGTAAAATTGTACCCTTCACCAATTTCGGATTCAGTGATTCGGGTTGGCAATACCTGTATCAATTATCTGTCAAGGGTCAAAATTGGATCTAATTGAATCACCAGAGAGTTAGTACTGTAACATACAGTAAATCAATATAGCCTAAAATTGACCCCCCATATACTTTCAACCCAATAAAAAATTTATTTATAATATTATGATATAAAAGATAATTTTAACCAACCCCAACTTTTATTGGTTCAGGCCCAACTTATCTTAACTCATTCTTTCTTCAAATAGCTAGCCTTTCTCAATTGAGGATGGGGGGGGGGGGGGGGCGAAAATGCCAGTTGGCTAGACTCGACCATACGAGAAACGCGCACTTTGATTGCTTTCAAAAACTCGACTTAACTTGAAACTGACCGACTCGTACCACTCTTTAACATTTTCCTTAGTCATACATATTACCTCGATGTAGATCCATCAAAACCTCCAGCAGTATTAGGAACATCTCCACCATAAACTAATGGGTAGTTATCATTCTTCAGTGAGAATGTGTTTACGCTTACTCCCTGCATTAAAAACTCAACCAAACTTAGATCTTCTCTTTTATAAATTCAATGTACCAAGTAAAAATATAATTCTTTTTCCATATCTATATATATATATATATATGTTATTACCTCATAAGTATTGTTGTTCCCCAATTGTACTTTACTCAAGAATTTTCTATCTATTGTGCTTGCAGCAACTGAGAGTGACCAAGGTGAAAAATTGACAATAGATTCAGCATCCGGACCCGAATTTCCAGCAGAATTCGATGTCAGAATCCCATTTTTCATAGCGTGAAAAGCACCAATTGCAATTGGATCATCAAAGTAATCAGAAGGGAAGAACCCTCCAACTGAAAGTGATATTATGTCGACTCCATCAGCAATCGCATCATCAAATGCTGCAAGAATATCGGCGTCCGAGCATCCATCAGACCAACAAATTTTGTACACAGCAATGCGACCGGACACTACACCTCCACGAGCTGTTCCCAAGCCAAGGCCGTACATGTTGGTACCATAAACCAAGCCACCGGCTGCTGTGGATGCCGTGTGTGACCCATGACCTTCAGTATCTCTAGGAGATGGAAAATCTGGTGCACTAATATTTCCTTCACTATGATAATACTTTGCTCCTATTATTTTGCTGCATAAAATATATTTCTTTGTTAGTGCATGTTAACACTGGTAGGTCAAATTATAACTCAAATATTATATATTCAATAGTAGATGTATTATTATGAATGTTGAAAAAAAAAATCATTAAAAGCAACATTATAAATTAAGTTGCATGCATTTCTCAAGAAAAAAAAGGCCCAAGTCAAACTTGAATTTACTTGTTGCAAGTGAAGTTTGATGAGGATTGACAACTACCCTTCCATTTGCTTGGCGGTGCACCTAAACCTTTATCATTGAAACTAAAGGATTCGGGCCAAATACCAGTGTCTAGCATACCAACAATTATATCACTTTCAATGTTTGATCTTTGAGCTTGAATTGGGAATCCCATGAAATCCCAAGATCTTGTTGTGTGTAATTGTTTTTTTGTGCTAGGGAACACGGACACGACTCCTTCCAAGCCTGAATTTATTAAAGTTCACTAAAAAGATTAACTAATCAAACAAAAAACATAATAGTATATGTTATTGAATAACATTAACAAATTAAAATAAATTGTAGTTCACTCACTAGCTATTTTCTTCTTTTCATCCTCTGTTAACTTTGCAACAAATCCGTTGAAGCTTCTCTTGTAGCTATAAAGCCATGACTCTGATGCCCTTTTGCTGAATTGAACATACCATATTAAAGAAATAAATTATGTAAACAAAACAACTCAACTGTTTCGATTATATGAATTAAGTTTGAAATTAACTAAGGTGACTTTTGCTTAATAGTATATATTATATATAATAGTGAGTAAGGTTATGGCTTATGAACCTTCCTAGAGTTGCTTGTAGAATGCTCATGTGTTGTGCGGTTGCAGAGAAATCGCCTTTGGGGCGATCGCCCATGTAAACTACATACACCTATAATAGTTCAAACATTTATTAGTTTCAAAAGGAATTAATTTATCTGCTTCACATTTGAAAAGCGACACATGGATGATGAAGATTTCAAGATGTTTCCTAAATAATCATAAGAAAAACGAAACAAGAAGATCGTTTTCTACACGATAAAAATGTAGGAACTTGTACTTGCCTTTTGATCATTGCTACTAGACCCTGCATTGCAGATAATCAGTAAAGAGAAAATGAGAGTGATGAGAACAAGCCATGAAGAGGAAATTCGAGTCGCCATTGAAAATTAAAAATTGAAGACAATGTAAGTTTTGGGTTGTGTAATGATATGTTTTCGTGCATCTATTTATAGAAGAGAATTATTATACATTTTTTGGTTGGTTTGAGTTCTCAAAATAGGATATTGTTAGACCCGCCTAGAATTAAACCTGTCCAAAAGCCGGCACGTACGTACGGTACAAAGTTGCATTGGTTGAGCATGAACAAACTGATAAAGTCTTCATATTTCTCATTGTAAACGGAGAAAGTTGAGAAATTTAATGATTAATTATCAGTATGTAACTATAAACAATACTTAAGTTTAGATGTTATGATGCAATTTGTTTTTTTGTTTATGTTTATCCAAACTCCGCATTTTTATTAAAAACTAGAAAGTGCACGTGCACATAACTAATTTCTTATGTTAGTTGAATCATATCATAATTTTTAATCATACTTATGGTCTAAATGACATACCACATAATTTCTTTGATTAAATCGCTTTAATTATTACTATGTTGTTCCCGAAAATTTAAAGTTGTTAGCATAAATATCTAAAAACAACCCTTGAAAATAAAAAAATGAACTATAATTACAAAGTATTTCTAATATAAAACTCCATGTCTACATAACTGTTACTCTAAAACAACCACTTGAGTTAATGAATAATATCAATTCTTTTCTTCTTTGACTTTAATATTTTCATCTAAACCAGTTTGTGTTATTTTAATCCATTCTTTCACAAATATCACCGATTTTGTGGTTTATTACATTCGTTAATCAATTCACTCATTTTCTCCGATTTAACCAAATTTAAATCGATTTTACTTATTCTTTTGCCGATTTAGTGATATATATATATATATATATATATATATATATATATATATATATATATATATATATATATGTGTGTGTGTGTGTGTGTTTGACTCCTCTTATATTCACAATACAAGTATCTTTTGTACATGTGATATATTTATTTCTTGAATAATTTAATTATTTTTTACGAGTTCTATGTAATTTTTTTTCCTGAAATTTTTGTCAAAATCTGCCCTAATCAATGTCACCCAAATACAAGGATAATGTATTGTATTTGCTTCATAACTGAACACTCTTTTGAGAGTTAAATAAATTCAAAAATAAATGTTTTGCATTTACAATGTAAATAATTCTGATTCAATCAAACACAACCATTTTGAGATAAAATGTTTCAATGATTACATATTTAGCGTAGTGAGTTCCCACTAGTACTACTAGTGGGATGCAAAATAAACTTATGTAATTAAGTAATTCATAAGTATTTTTTATTCTTTAGTAAAATGTGATTCAATTTTTTTTAACAAAATAATACTTTAGAGAATTTCATTTTAAATTTATATATTTGGAGTGTTTATGATTTATGTTGTACTTAAACTTTAAATTAATATTTTTTACTTAAATAAATATTGATATATAATAATCTTAATATATATTTTAGGAGTTATTAAGAACAATAGTGTTTTCTTATGGTTCGTTTTATATATTATAAGAGAAGAAAATTAAAATTACGAAAATTGATGTAAGAGAGAATTTGTTAGTTTTAGGGGTTTATGTAGAAGATAAACATAATAAGATTTTATGTCTAGTTGTACCTCTTCAATTAATTTTAGTCTTTTATGTATTTACCATTTAAGTAAATATCAATTTACAATTTAAATAAATATATATTTTGATATACACAAAGAAAGATGTATTGAGATTTATAGATTAAGCCATTCGACCCACCTAATGCAAACTACAGTCTCCCAAGCTAGAAATGTGCAATAAGTCAGTGTTTCCTTTTTTTTTTTTGGGTTAATATATTAAAATCATCTTTACCACTTACCACAATTATTGGCCCTAAGTTAAAAATCCAACCAAGAATCATCACCCATCAATGAATGGCCGTTAATTACTGTTTAATCGGTTATTCTGTTTGTCTTAACTTTTTTTCACCGTCACTTACAATCTCTTTGTTGGATTTCCAGTTAATTAAGCTCTTGAATTCTGGAAATAATTTCTTCTCTCTCACAATTAACAAATCAAGGATCCTTCTTTCAAAATGCAATGATTTAACCACACAACGATCTGTTAATTACTGGTAAGTTTTCATTAATTTTATGATGCAATTTCTTCATAAATAAAAGTATTTAATTTGAATCAGTATTATTTAACTATAAGTTGCCTTTTTAAGAGACATGTATATTTCTTGTACCATTTGGTTTTGGCTACGTATATTAATTGTACCAAGAAACATTAGAAGGTATTTTATTCAAGAGTTTCTGAATACTGGTCCCATTTTTTTTTTTTTTTTTCATTAATAGTAGATCAATCTATTAATATGATTAGTTTTTACTAGGAATCTGATTTTAATTAATTAAGATCTGTTTGGTATATATAGAGAGAAGAATCGATGGCGTATAAAGTGGATCATGAGTACGATTACTTATTCAAGATCGTCTTGATTGGAGATTCTGGTGTCGGAAAATCTAACATTCTTTCAAGATTTACGAGGAATGAGTTTTGTTTGGAGTCTAAATCGACCATTGGTGTCGAATTTGCGACAAGAACTTTGCAGGTTTCATTTGAATTTACCTATGTTCTATGTGTTCATATCGTGCATATGTAATTTTTTTGCTTTGAAACTGCATAAGTAATAATTTTTATTTATTTTTTGATAATTTCATATGTAACAAGTTAAAAGGGTCATGTTGCAATTGTTGCTAAATTACATAAAAATTGTCTAATTAAACAGTTCTTGGATCTTAGCAATTTAATTGCTCAAACAAATGACCAATTCACGGAGTTTATCTTCTCACCAACCACTGACGATAGTTGCATTTTTTTATTTACAATTAAACGATAGTTGTATTGAGAGTGAGCCGGAAATAGTGAAATAGTCAATCATTCCCTTAAAAAAGAGAAAAAAATATGTCAATCATTAACATTTGTTTGTACAGGTTGAAGGAAAGACAGTCAAGGCACAAATATGGGACACGGCGGGACAAGAGCGGTACCGCGCCATCACAAGCGCCTACTATCGTGGCGCGGTAGGAGCGCTATTAGTTTACGACATCACTAAACGACAGACATTTGAGAACGTGCAACGATGGCTTAGGGAGTTGAGAGATCATGCGGATTCCAACATTGTAATCATGCTCGCAGGAAATAAGTCGGATCTAAATCATCTGCGGTCAGTGGTCGAGCACGATGCCCGACTTTTTGCCGAGAAGGAAGGCCTCTCGTTCCTCGAGACCTCCGCATTGGAGGCGCATAATGTTGACACGGCGTTTCAAACGATTTTGTTGGATATTTATCAAATTATAAGCCGAAAGGCGTTGGCGGCGCAAGAGGCTGCCGCCACTGTTCCTAGCCAAGGCACCACCATCAAGGTTGGAGAGTATTCTAACAATTTCAACAAGAAACCTACCTGCTGTTCAAATTGATTGACAAAGAATGGTGGATGAGGAAGATTTTATTTACTGTTTTACATGCACTAGTAATTAAAATTAGACATGATGAATCTTAATTGTAAACTATTGTAAGGTTTTTATGTTGTATAGGGGCAGTTTTCATTCACTTAAATATCAGGTTTGTGTTGTAGTGCTACTGATTTTGTTAAAAAAATTAGTTTTGGACATACGACTATGCAATTAAAAAAATTGTCCAACATTTATTTAGGAAATTTATTACATATCCAGATGGCCGAACTCAAAATAACTACATAGCAAGTACAATACACTTGTTTTGAGATTGAATATAACTCCTAGGAGAGTGACCGATCACAAAACAAGTGCAATACACTTGTTTGGTAATTGGATGTGCTTCGCCAAGCCAAACTTGGACATTTTCCATTTCTTGTCGGATTTAATTCAAAATTTGATTCACTGTGATACCAATGAAATGATTTTATTAGATAATTATTTGCATATGTTATAATCGGCTTATCTATAGAGTAGGACAAAAAATCAAACAAAAATACTCAGATACTTGAATAGGGTCCGTACGATAAAAGTTCATTTGAGTTTGATTCGAAAGAAAAATTAATCAAACAAGCTTTAACAATATTTTTTTAAGATATGTTCGAGCTCGAGTGGATAAGTCAAAAATTAACAAAATATATTTGAATACATTAAGTTAGTCGATATCATACTTGAACCCGGTTCACTTAACAATCAAATCAAACTCAAACAAAATTTCAAGCTCGATACAATATTTTAACTATACTTAAGTAATAGTATATTTTTAAATCCTACTCGTACCCTACTACAAAGTACTAAGGTCATACAAAATCAACAGAGAACCAATTACTTTTTGTTGGGCATTATTGGCCTGATAATCATGAAAAATATTTTGAATATAAACATCTTGCTTTGTTAATTTGTTTTTAAAAAGACGATATATTTATGGTACATGGACTGAAATACGAATGATCTTGCAAAATGGCCTTTTTAAGGAATCTTGCATCTACACCATTATATGTTAATTTAATATATTCTTAATGTCAATATTAAGAGGGAGAAAATCCCTTAAAATCACTTGAGCTAAAATTACCCTCATCAAATTATATGACATACTTACTTTTTGACATAATTAGACGTGACATTAACTGTGACGCAATTCAAATGTAATTTAGATGAAGATGAAAGGATTAATAAGCTTTGTAAAACTTGCCAAGCTAATATTAATCATACTTACATTTCACTTCTCACGGTAGTCATTGACAGGAGTTTGCAAATAATAACATTTTTTCTAGGGTTAATTACAGGGACCTCCCCTGAGGTTTGGTCAAACTCGCGTTCATTCCCCTCCAAGAATGCTAATTACTCAGACCTCCCCTGAGGTTTGCAAAACCTTACAACCGTTAGGGTTCCGTTAATTTTTGCTTACGTCATCATAAAATTTTCGGTCGATTGTCAATTTTGCCCCCGACTTACTGTAGCAAATTTGTATGGACTATATTACCCCTCTCAGCAAATGTTATGTTGTTGCATGAGAAAGGATCTAATTGCAATGTCAAATGACATTTGTGGATTAAAATGTTGTTAAATTTATATATAATGGGTAATGACTTTATTAATGTATATTCATATTTAAAATAATATTTTAAATATTTCTAAAGTATTTTCTTATTTATTGTAAAATATATGCAAAAAGAAATACAATAGTAACTCTTATATAACAAATTATTTCAATGAAGGCATGTAAAATTTATACAATTTGTAATTTAAAATGTAAAATGAATAAATTAACAATAATGTGTAGATATTAATTTCAATCTTTTTCATAATGTTTTTAAAATTGAAGTACAAAGAAGAGTGAATAAATTATTGTTAATCATAAAAAAATTAAAGATAAATAAAAAGATCATTATGAAAATGCAAAATATTAAGATTTATCCATATCCAAACCGTAATTTCAATAATATCAATTTCTTTTCATAATCCTCAAAAAATTTAACAACAAGGATAATTAATAAAAATTATGATTAATAAGGAAAAATTTGAACAGAAAAAGCATTATAAAAATGATAAAATATTAATAATTAAGAAAATCAATTATTTTTAAAAAAAATTAAATAATACTCATTCAAATACACATTTAATAAAATAAGAATTATTAATTTTTTTTGTTTCTAATAATCACTTGTGAATCAGCAAATATTAACAAATAATATTTATTTATTGATTACTTAAACCCAATACTATTAAATAATATTTACTATAAAATACTAAAATAAATCTTGTTTACATAATTAATAAATTATTTTTTACGCTATTGATAAATTATACAGTATTGAAATATGCATTTTATAAAAATTTAACTAAAAAATTCAATAAATATTTTTTTCACAAAATTTAAAGATACTAATTAAAATACCCTTTTATAAAATAATTATCTATGAGGTATTTGTAAATAATTAAATTTATGGGTTATTTCAGTTTTAAACTTAAATATATATATATATATATATATATATATATATATATAAATAAGTGTTTAATATTTCCAACAATAAAATCATAAATTTATATCTTACTTAAATACAATACAATTAAATAATATTTTATTATAGAATACAAAAATAAAATCTTATTTACATATTTATTATTACTTTTAATTGCATAATTAATAAACTATTTTTTTTCTTTTTTATGTGATATAAATCGGGGTGGGGTTAGTTTTTCTTTTCTTTTTATGTGTAAATTTAATTTTATTAAAGTTTGGGGACTAATAGGCAAATATAAATTTTTGTAAGGTTTTGTAAACCTTAGGGGAGGTCGAAGTAATTAAAATTGATGAGGACAAGAGGGTAATTTCACGCATTCCATCCACCTCCGTTAGTCTCTGTTAGGGTTTTGTAAGGTTTTGCAAACCTCAGGGGAGGTCTGAGTAATTAGCATTCTTGGAGGGGAATGGGCGCGAGTTTGACCAAACCTCAGGGAAGGTCCCTGTAATTAACCCTTTTTTCTATAACCAAGTAACTTAGGCCTGTTTGTTTGGTGTTTGTGAGAATAGTGGACGTTGGTGAAATAATCTCGATTTGCGTAATATTGTTTGTTTGGATTTGAGAAATAAAGTAGTTGTAGGGTTTTTTTTTTTGAAGAATTATGTTGCAGGTGTAAGATGTGTAAGACTTTATGTCAAATCATGTTAGTTGTGAGATAAATTGTGTAAGAATAGGTTATTTTATGTCAAATCAAAGTAGAGTTTGTATATGTTTTGTTTAAATATAAGAAAATAATTGTTTGTTTCGGTTTTGAGAGATTAGTTTGAGAAAATTAAGAGATGAAAATTTTATTTTAGTTGAATGCTCTTTTTTTTTTTTTTTTTTAATAATTTCTTGTTGCTATATTGTCATTAAATTACTTTTTCGAACCTGAAATTTATTTTTTCTTCATTATACGACTTGGAGTATAATTTTTCTAAGAAGACTATTTCGGTAAATAAAAATATATAATAGCTAGCCCATAAATAATTATATTTTTTTTCTTTCTAAAATAACCAAGGTAGGGAAGATTAACGCGTTTGTGAACGTGGAGTTTCAAATAGTAATATAATTGTGTACCTAATTAAATTCTATTGATTTTGATTTTCTGGAATTTTTCTAGGTCTCTTCATCTTATTACCAAGTCCAAAGCGCAAAAGATAAAAAAAAAAAAAATAAATAACGTTAGTATAAAATAGATGTTTTATGTCAAACAAATTGACACGGCACAAAATCATAAGGGTCTGTTTGTTTGATGTTTCTCAAAAAAATTTCGTTTTTGAAAAATGCCAAATAAACATGTTTTCTTTTTCTTTCTAAAATAACCAAGGTAGGGAAGATTAACGCGTTTGTGAACGTGGAGTTTCAAATAGTAATATAATTGTGTACCTAATTAAATTCTATTGGTTTTGATTTTCTGGAATTTTTCTAGGTCTCTTCATCTTATTACCAAGTCCAAAGCGCAAAAGATTAAAAAAAAAAATAACGTTAGTATAAAATAGATGTAGGGGTGTAAACGAGTCGAGTAGTATCGAACGACACGTTGTTCAAGCTTGGTTTGAATTTTATCGAGCTTGAAATTTTGTGTTTGAGCTTGGTTTGATTTCTTAACGAACCGAGCTCAAACGAGCTTTTATCGAACGAACTCGAGCCGAGTATCGAGTAGCTTGGTATTTTACATGTATTTTTTCAATTTTTAGCTTATCGAGTCGAGCTCGAGCCGAGCTTCAAAAGTTATCGAACAAAAAATCTTGTTCAAGCTTGTTTGATTTATTTGACGAACCGAGCTCAAACGAGCTTTTATCGAACGAGCTCGAGCCGAGTATCGAGTAGCTTGGTTTGATTTCCAGCCCTAAATAGATGTTTTATGTCAAACAAATTGACACGGCACAAAATCATAAGGGTATGTTTGTTTGGTGTTTCCCAAAAAAATTTCGTGTTTGAGAAAAGTCAAACAAACATGTTTTCTATTTTCTGAAATAAATTTTTTACCTCTTAATTTTCTCAAACTAGTCTCTCCAAACCCAAACAAACAACTATTTTCTTATATCTAAACAAAATATATACAAACTGTACTTTGATTTGACATAAAAGAACTTATCTCTTATACAATTTATCTCACAATAAATATGATTTGACATAAAGTCTTACATATCTTACACCTACAACCCGACTCTTCCGAAAAAACTTATACCTATTTTATTTCTCAAACCACTATCTCAAAACTCAAACAAACAACATTACGCAAATCAATATTATTTCATAAACCTCTGCCACTCTCTGAAACTACTTTCCCAAATGCTAAACAAACATGCCCTGTGTGTTTAGGTTTAAAATTTCGTGTCAAATGAAATAAATAAATTGTTGGAAGTTCACGGGTGATGGATTTTATGCAGAGAATTTAAAAAGCAAAAAAAATAAACTAAATTAAATATCGAGCAATAAAAATTCACAGTTACATCTTCCTCAGATTTTACAACATTTGGAAGCATGGTGCATTTTCCCACATATGAATGATTAGGGTTGAGCTCGGATCGGTTATCCGATCGAACCGGATCGGGTTGATTATCGAACCGGAAAAACGGTTCGGTAGTCGGTATCAGCCCCATAACCGACCCCTTATAGGGGTCAATTTTCGGTAAAATCGATCGGTTTCCCGAACCGAACCGGTTGAACCGAAAAGTGTTACCTTTTTTTTTTTTTCTTTCTATTACCATTTACCCAAACCCAAATACCCATATCCCAATACCTGATTTTCCTACCCAAGTTTTTCCTATTACCCAAAGTCCCAAACCCAATTGCGATTTCATCTTCTTCTCCCTACTCCAGCTCTAATTTTCGGACCCTTCCTCTTCTTCTCCTAACTCCAGCCGCCGCCCAAGCCACGGCACTGACGGCAGCAGAAAACGTGAGAGAGAAAGAGAGAAAAGAAGAGGAGATAGGCGGTTTGAGAGGTGTGGTAGAGGAGGAGGGAGACGGAGGGGCGCGACGGAAAACGACGGTTGTTTAAGAAGGCGAAGTCGGATGGGGCAAAAAGAGTGCCGGAGAAGTTTGTGGTTGTGGAGAGGAAAGAGGCGAAGATGGAGTAGCCACGTGCACGGAGGACGTCAGCGGCGAGTTCGGCGGAGGAGGGTGGTCGAAGGTGGTAGTGGGGGTGGTGGAGAAGGCGGCGCAACTGCAAGAGATGAGGAGGAAGAAGAAGGGAAGAGAGAAGGTGATGGAGTTGAATCAAGAAGAAGAAGAAGGGAAGAGAGAAATTTGGTCGAAGAAGAAGGGAAGAGAGAAGCTGAATCATGAAAGAAATTTGGGCATTGTATTTCGGTACACATGAATCGAACCGGACCGAATCAAACCGGTCAGTTTTTGTACCGAATCGGACCGACTATTTCGGTCCGATAAACGGTCCATTTTTTTTAGGATCGAACCGAGGCAGAACCGAAATTCGGTTCGATTCGGACCCAATGCTCAGCCCTATGAATGATATTAATAACTGTTCTAAAAAAAAGAATGATATTAATAACAAGACACAAAACACGAGGATAGACGTTTTAAACGTCGTCGTTCCCCGTTCACACACATTATCTCCGTCTTAAGCAAGCCAAAAGCATACCCGAAGAAAACCATTAGCTGTTTGGTGAATTAAAAAGTTCACAGGAAAACCCCAAAGAAAAATTATTTCCCAGGTTTTGAAGTTATAATTTCAATAAAAAAGGGCGGTGGCGTTATGCAGACGGAAGCGAGAGTTGGAGTGGTGAATACGACTCCGTCGGTGGTGGTGGAGCCGCGGCGGCAGAGGCAACTCAATACGGCGTCTCAGCTTCTCGCTGGCGGAATCGCTGGAGCCGTGAGCAAGACTTGTACGGCCCCCCTTGCCCGCCTCACTATACTCTTTCAGGTTTATATCTTTCCAGGATTGGAAAAAATGATAAAATTGGCACTTTCAGTTATTTTCTGTTTCTGATTCTCAGTGAATTGAATACTGTGATTATTAAAAAAGGAAAGGCAAATTACAGATTGATTTGGTAGGTTGATTGCAGGATAAGAACAGACGAACAGTTCAAATTTATTATATTTTTATTGGTTTAATTATGATGTGAATGATTCTATAGATATATATATATATAAGGTAGTTCTGTAGATCCATAGCCCCCTGTCTACAAAAGAATTTCCTGCCGGTGGTTGATCAGTTAACTTAAATATTTTGAGAAGTGCAATATCGAGTTATTTAGTAAGTTTATTACTTGTTTAGGTCTAATATGTATATTAGTAGAAATATTTGTTAATTTGACTGGTTACTTTAGTAAATTGGACAATCTAATTTGTTCTTAAGGTGTTGAAGGGATATAAAGGAGTAGTATCAGCCTGAAAAAGTCTTAGTGCTGTTTTTCTTATTAGATTTATTCTTAGCCAAGAGTTAAATGAATCGTCCTCTGTGATATTTATGCCTTGTTGACAATAGTGTACAGTGGTGAATAACCGGTGAATAACCAACTATGAGTAAATTGTCTCGTTAAATAGTGGTTACTTTGTCTTACGCGGTTTAGAATCACGTAAGTCAACATGGCTTCGAAATTACGTCCTGAGTGTCTCAGGTTATAGGGCAATGCTATTGATATTAGCATCCTTCTATCGTTCAATTTCTAGTGGTGAGAATCCTCCACCAAGATTATGTTTTCTGATGATTTTTAAAAGACTGCTCATGCTAAGATTGTAAAATATACTGAGTGACTAAGGAATTAACAAGTTAAGTTCATTCAATATCTTAAAAGTGGTTTAAATCTTGAGTTTATGCTTTGAATGGGGAGAGGATTGAAGAACTTTTGTAATGAACATTTTATATTTAACTTTCTTTACTGTTTCATGTTTCAAATTGTTGTTTGGCCAAACTATGTAGTTGTTACATCATTCAATTAGATGCAAGGGTCTTTGAATTATGATATTAGAGTGAATGAGCCTTGTCAAAATTGCTTGAATAGTAACCAAAATTGCTCAAATGGCAGGAGTCATTAAATTGTGAAAACTTGAATATACTATGGAGATGGCAGGGGTAAGGGGCATAGTAGGCAAAGCTTCTGTTTTGCTGCAGGCGGCAGTAGACTTATCATGCAGGGAATTGCCACTATGTTAAATTTGCAATCTCGTAAACAACAGAGAAACTTAAGTGTTACAGTCATGGAAGATCGTGCAGGGAATTAGGCCACAACTGTAAGATTGTGAATCTGGTAAAAAAAACCAAAATAAGACGCTATTGTTATGTGTAACAAAGGTAAAACTGGAAGGTGAAAAAACAAATTCTTGTTATATTGAATGCATTAGTCCTATTTCCATGTGCCAGTGATTGGCAATCAAAAGCTCTAAATGTAAAAGTTGTTGAATTTTCTCCGAGAGAGACATATTCAAAATGTATCAATCCTGGGTATCCATAATTCCATGACCATGAGATTTGGATTCTTTTTTTTAAGTGCTTGTCCAAAGATATAAACTGAACTTTCTGATACAGATTGAATTTTATCAATCTTTGTCATATGCTTCTCGTTGAACTTGTCGACAGCCATGTTTAATACCGTATGGATAGAATGTATTCGTGTTACTAACTTATTCATAGCTGATATGAAAATACATGACATTCCTATGAATATATCTACTTATGAAAGGAAGAAGGACACAGTTTGTCTTAATGGGAACTGATTGGCTTTGAATTGATAAGTGATGTTTAATATAATTATATTGCCATCTATTCTCCTTAGCTGAGATTTTGAAGTTATATTTTCATCCAGCTATGCTGCTTATATTGTTTTTCAAAGAGTTAGATGGTTTAATAATCTTTGTTTTGACAAAACTCGTGATTATTGGAGTATGTAGTTAAGGTAATACCATGGTGGTTAGGATTTTCTGTTTGTGAGATTCTTTTGAATTTTCCTTCGTATCATACATGTATAGGTGAAAGGAGGTATTTCGTTTGTGATTGTTCACATGAATTTTGTACTTTTTTGATGTTTTTATCTGAGATTCTATCGAAAAGTGTACTTTGTTGTTCTTAGATTGCAGAATGTGCTATATAAAATTATTACATTTGCAGATTCAAGGAATGCACTCTGACGTTTCTAGCTTAGAAAAGGCTAGTATATGGCGTGAAGCATCGAGAATTGTCAGACAAGAAGGAATAAGGGCGTTTTGGAAGGGAAATTTGGTTACTATTGCACATCGTCTTCCCTATTCTTCCATTAGCTTTTATGCATTTGAACGCTACAAGAATGTTGGTACAACGGTTCTGTAAAGAACTACTATTTCAAATATTTCTTCATTTATCAATTGTTTGTTTGAGTGTACAAGTGACTAAACTTAAAATTTCGTCCCACAGATGTTACAAGAATTTTTGGGAGTTGAAGGCCAACGACATAATTTGAGTGCAGACCTTTGTATACGACTCATAGGTGGTGGATTGGCCGGAATAACTGCTGCTTCTGTTACGTATCCTTTGGACCTTGTGAGGACACGCCTTGCTGCTCAGGTAAACTAATCCAAAGGGTTACCAAGGATATTTCAAGCTAAATCAATTACTATACATCATATTTTACTTTATCTGATTAATTTTAATTTGTCATATGTTCATTCATAAGTCACTGATACTCTTTGATTGCTGCTGTTCTGGAACATCAGATTCTTTCTGCATTTATTGTTTTCTGATGGGTAGTTGTTTTTCTCTCTAGGATCTGCTAATTAAAGTATAATTCATGCTCAACTTTGTAACTTTGTTTACGTGTATATTTTTAGTTTCCCAAACTTCTTTCTTATTAACTGTGTCTGAGACATTGGGGGTTATAATGAAAAGGGTTTATAGCTTTCAGGAACAGGGGTTTGAAACACAGATAAAGTGATCTAGGAGCCAGCAACTCGCTTGAATGGTTCTGTTTCATTTGGAGTAGTTTGTTTTATTTCTTGCTGCTGAAGTGGTGGAGCTCACATAGAAAGATTAGCACTCCTACCTAAATTTGCTTACTAAAGATGTGATTAGGCACTAGTTAGCTCGAAAATAATTTGTTCATTCAGCACCTCTATCAAATAGAAGTTATCAGCCATCTCCTAGAGACAATGTATAACTCAAATTATAAGAAAAAAATTAACTTTTGCCAAAAAATTGAGCTCCAAGAGAGCTCTTATATTTTAAGATCCATAAAAATTTATATGTTTGGCCTCTTAAATATATGAGGCCAAAGTTAATTGTTAAAAACTCCTTTTT
This sequence comes from Penstemon eatonii, assembly GCA_038501285.1. Classification (NCBI taxonomy): domain Eukaryota; kingdom Viridiplantae; phylum Streptophyta; class Magnoliopsida; order Lamiales; family Plantaginaceae; genus Penstemon; species Penstemon eatonii. The sequence goes on from CM076710.1 coordinate 8,779,101, forward strand.
CAAGAGCTTTGCCTACAGAAAATTAAAAAATATTTTAAAATAGTAATTCATATTATTTCTCGAAATAATAATATTTTAATTTCATATTACTCTCACGAAATATTTAATTTTAGATTCATAAAACACGATTATTTAAGTTAAATTCATATTATTTTCTTGAAATAATATTATTTGAAAAAAGTAAATTTTATTATTACATTAAATAAATAAATCTTAATATATATATATATATATAAATATATATCACTATTATTTATATATAAATAATAATTAAAAATAGTTTATTAAATATAAACTAGATATTGGAGTGAAGTGTTGGTGTTGTTTAAAAGTAGAATCTTAAAATATAAATTAGTTGTTGGAGTGCTAACATTGTTCTCCCCTTAAAAAGTGGGAATGTATAACATTGTTCTCCCCTTAAATTTTAAGATAAGAGGCCAAAATTTAAGAGGACTTTTGGAGATGGCGTTTTTACTTTTTTATTTTTATTATATTTCTACTACTTGGATATCCTCTATGTTTTCCACTTTAGACTTACTTTGGTTTGATGGAAGGAGGAACCAAAAAGAATGAAATATTACATGGTCTTTTTGTTCGGCCAAGTAATACAAGAACAGAAGAAACACATTTTAGGAAGGAATTGGAAGGACTCAAAATAGCAAAGAAAAGTCATTATTAACTAATACCTAAAAAAATTAAGTACAATGTTTGTTGAGATAGGTTCCTTTCTCATATTAATTTCAATATTTTGATAAGAAATTATGGTCTCCCTTTTCCTTTTCACCCAAACAATATTTTTGGTAGCTATTATTCCCTCCATATTTTACTTTTCCCCCTTCCCGTCTTATTGAGCCTTTTCATGTTCTTTTGATGGCTTTCAAACACATTCTGATAGTTGACCATGTCTTTTTTTTCATTTACAAAGACAACTGACCATATCTTGATAATCTGATTAACTATTATTGTAATATGCAGACAAATGTGATATACTACCGAGGAATGTGGCATGCCTTACATACCATTAGCAAGGAAGAAGGTCTCTTTGGCCTTTATAAAGGACTTGGTGCAACTCTATTGGTGCCTAATCATATTCCTTGACTTTCCATATGTTTGATTATTGTTCACTTCGTTGATTGCTCATTGATACTGGTTTACTAATGCAGGGTGTCGGCCCAAATTTAGCTATTAGCTTTTCAGTGTATGACACTACTAGATCTTATTGGCATTTGCACAGGTAAGGCATGTCTTGCATATTATTAGAGCTTGGAAATGTCATTATAAATATATCTTTAACAAAAAGCAGAGATCTTCTGCCAAATTTTGGTTCATTAAAAGATCAAGAACTTATTGGCCTTCATTTCTTGACTTCAAGGCCCGAAGACTCAACTGTATTGGTCAGCCTTGCTTGTGGGAGTCTTTCTGGCATTGCAGCATCAACAGGTGAGTCATCTGATTACTATATAATACCCCCTCTAAAGTCTAATTTGCTATATTTAGAACGTTTTATTTGAAAGGATTTCTTGTGGTTTAACAATCGAGATTAGGAGAAAGAAAAAAGTGGGGTAGGTGTTCTTTCGATTAGTAATTGATTATTTTTAAAATTTGTCATATATGCTATTTCATGGTTTTAAATCTCACGTAAAATATTTGGAGGAACAAGGAACATAACTTTTTGAATCAGATTAACTAGTTATTTCATTAGATTGCCATATAGTGGGAGATCTGAATGCCTGTAGCTGTCTTCAATGCTTTTGATGCAGAGAAGCAGGTTGAGGGTGCAGGCTTCTCAGTAAGTAAAGCCTGAAGTCCAGACATTGATCTGGCAATATGGGAATTTTGTAAGAAGTTGAAAATATGTTCTTTTTAATTGCTATACAAAATAAAATTTGTGTTTTTCTGTTCGGATATTGGTTGGAAAAGGTTGATGATCTCGGATAAATTGTCTCTCCAAATATGCAATTGGCTCCAATATTAGGTGTGCAAATACCAAATTGTGAGAGGGCTCCTCTTTGAGGTATGCTTCTCACTTTGGTCTTTGCTGATTGCTCCCTATGAGGTTTCATTGGTTCATTTATGACTAACTTTGGTTCCCTATCCTATCAGGCTTAAAATGAATTGGTCTTGCTGCCTCCAGCCCCACCAAGGCAAAACGAAGAGAGAAAAGTTATATTTGTTAATATAAAAATGAAAATAGAGGGGACGTTGAAGAGAACGGAAAAACATTAACATTTTAAAGCAAAAATTACTTAACTGAAAAAGGAAAAAGTGAATCTGCCACAGTAATTAAAATCTGAAATGAATAATTTACTCTGCATCATGTGCTTTTATTTATATCGTCTAGTTTTTGCCTCTTTTGAGAAAATTTAGGTGAAAATATGGAGAGCGATTTTCATGTTTGAGCTGTAATACTTGTGTTTTTTACAGTAGCATATCCCCTAGATCTTGTGAGGCGGCGAATGCAGTTGGAAGGAGCTGGTGGGCGAGCTCGTGTTTATAACACCGGCCTTTTAGGTACATTCAAGCATATTTTCAAATCGGAAGGTTTACGAGGTTTATATCGAGGGATTATGCCTGAATATTACAAGGTCGTGCCAAGCGTGGGTATCGTCTTCATGACATACGAGAAATTGAAGCAGGTTCTCTCTGAGACTTCCTGAAAGTTGACAAGTTTTGACAATTGATATACAAAAGTAGTAGAAGCAGTGATTAATGAAATGGCGATGGTTGTTTGTCTGATCACTATTATGAATGTATAGATGAGGAGGAAAAAAACCATTCTAAGTAAAATTATAAGTGTAACAACTAACATACATTGTTTTCAATGTACTACAATATAAGTTATGATGTAGCAAGTTTCGTTGTTGCCAGATGTGCTTTTACAAGCACAGATTTTCCAGGTGGCAAATATCATCTAGCTTGCAGATTCTTTAAATTTAAGGTGCCCACTTTTTGTGTTTATTATTTTTTCCTTTTCTTTTTTGTTGGTTTCATTTTTATTTTAAAGAAGAATCGAGAAAGTAAGGTTTTAGATATATTAAAAAAAGAAACTCAAGTCATGACACTTTAAGCCGCCATGTTCTCGGAAGGGGCAACTTAGAACGGATTGTCGCAAAGACGGACATAGTCGCTTGGAGTGGACAATTAGAGAGGGGGCCATGTGGGTGATGCAAAGGAAGATGGTGGAATATAATGATCCTAGTTTAAGGATACAAGACTTTGATCTGTTACCGGTTACCGGTAGTACGCAGGGTTTATATGGTGTTGAAATTTTTGATTCTATTAATTAGTATTTGGGATAGGTCACTACATAAATTGTACCTTGGACATATAAAAATGACATTGTGCACCCTTAAATTAACATCCATTTGGCAAATACACCCTCAAGAAGTACAAATATACTTCTGACGAGGCAAAACTTTGTAGGACTAAATGATGTGGGGGTATTGCTCCATTTATAGATCCTACCATATTCTTGATCAAACGGGAATCTTTGCTCATGATCTCAGTCAAATGATGAACTCAATTAGTTATTAGACTTCTAGATTTGTTACGATCCAAACACATATTATCTTTAATATATTCCTGGATTAAGTTCTATGATGCTTAAATCAGATCGAGTAGAATAGGAGAGGCATATTAGCTAATATTCATTTATTTATAACAATAAATAATAGCGAGTATTCATAAGCTTTGGCATCACGTGTATCTAGGTCGATTTTACCTCGAGCACTAAATCCATCCGAGTAGAAGCATAAATTTCGAACATGATGGGCTATATAGTGTTATTCGTATTAATAATTATTGGCTTTAGCAGGTTCCATTTTGAATTCAACCAATATGTTTGTCAAAATAGGACCGATAATTTTTTTTAATAATTTAATTCCTTTCGAGACGCATCGAATCAACACAAGTGAAAATCTCTCCAAATAAAAACTCAAAATCTGGATTCGCTATAAAATTTATTTAACTTGAACAATCACCTGTTCATGACCCATAAATATCTTGTTTTCACGTTCCAAAAGGAATTAATAAAGTTACCATAGGAATTAATAAAGGTTTACATACACTTCAATCAGAAAAGACAGTAATTCGTTAGCATACTCTCTTGCTTCTAGTTTCTTTCTTTGCAAAAACATCACTTTCTATGTTGCACAGGTACAAATATGAAAATATGAATATAATGCGATACAATTATACAAATACGGTGATATAAATTTTTAAAATTTATTAAATACGATACGACATGAATACAAATATAAAAATACAATTTAAATTTGTTTATAAGCAACTAAATTATTCAATTTAAGTCCTAGAAACAAAAATATCAACTAAAAGTTATATAATTTCAAAAATAAATATAATTCATTCTTAACATAGCACATCAATAAAAAAAATCCATTTATAAGATTTCATGATCTAGAAAATCAATAGAAGGAATCCATTTTTAAAATTTCATGATCTAAAAAATAAACTTAAATAAAGAGATAAGAGTAGTGATACAAATCATTTATGTTTAACGCTAAAAACTTTATCATTTTTAATAATTTAAATATGACTCAAAATATTACATAAAAAACATATCGATATATTCTAATTCCCAATTAATATATTCAATACGTATCTATTTAAATATTTATTTATTTTTATTACGAATATCGCTATATTCTAATGCACAATTAATATATTCAATACGTATCTATTTAAATTTTTATTTATTTTTATTACCAATACGCTATGTGACGTATCGAATATATATCTCACGCGTACTTTACGAATATCAATATCCTCATATATCCGATACAATACTTTGTCTTTTTTCGAAATATCCATATATCATATTTCACTTCACATAAATAATAATTTAACTTCATTAATTATCTACTGTGCTTGCTTCCATTACTTTAGAGATTAAAGACAAAGATATATTTACGAATACAACATTTTAAATCTTTTCTAAACTAGTAATAATGATAAAAATGAAAAGCAAGCAAAAATGAGCAAAAATATTGAAACCTATACATTATTTAACAATTAGAATTTTATTTCCACGTTGTCGACATTATATCAAGTACATACATATTTTGGTTTTCTTTACATAACAAAATAAAAACCCTTTGATTTCCTAATTCAAGCTTCAGCTGCACAATACTCAGACTTGACATATAAAAACTGCAAATTAAAAGGTCATGAGAATTAATTAATCAACCAGATATGTCAATTGCCTTGACCTCGGGCTTCTTCACTTCCACCTTAGGCACCGTAACAGTCAGAACCCCGTTCTCCATATTTGCCTTTATTTCTTCCAGTTTCGCATTCTCCGGCAAAGTGAAGCGGCGGAGGAACTTCCCGCTGCTCCTCTCGAAGCGGTGCCACTTGTCGTTTTTCTCCTCCTGCTCTTTGTTCCAGTGTTTTCATAACCGGATCGGACATAGAACCGGTAAGCTTACTGGTTACTGGTTTTATCGGTTTAACCGGGTTAACCACTGGTTGAACCGTTTAAATCGGTACGACGTCATCATGATGTAGTAAATATATTGTATAAATTATAATACAAATAAAATCCTAAAATAGACCAAAAACATACCTTTCTTTATAAAAATAAACTCAAAAGTACATAAAATTGTACTATATATTTTATTGACAACTTAATTCTAAATAGATCAATATAAATAAAAAATCTCTTATAATATTTCTATTTTAATTAATTAGATAATTTCGATATATTTAATTCTTACATTAAATGAAAGTTACTAACTATGAAAGCAATATAATCTATTAAATTTTAACTATCTTGTTTGTTCAAAAAATGCAATTTAAAATAAGACCCACTTTAACTTCTTTAATTAAAAAAATAAAACCCTAAAAGTTTCACTATTCTTTGCCCACAAGCACTCAAGCGGCCGCTTCTTTCTTCTTCCTCTTCCTGCCTTCCGTTTTTTTTTTCCTTCTCTCACTCTCAGCTTTAAGGTTTTGCTCAGGTCTCCACTTTTTCTTCTTTTTATCCCTTCATTTCTTTAACCAATCATTCTTTCTTTTTAATGATATATGTAGTATAATTTTTACTCTTCACAAATTAATATTTGTTAGAATAGAAGATTTATGTGAAAAACATGATTTCTTTCATTTTTAGAGTGAAAAATAATTGTGCTTTTAAGATTTTTTTTTTTAAAAATAATGAACCGCCGGTTCAGGTGGTTTGCCGGTTCACCGGTTTTACCGGTTTTTGACCGGTTTTCACCGGTTCAAACTGGTTCAAAAGGTTGCTGGTTTTGAGGGGTCGATCGGACCGGACTAGGGTCCGGTTAGCGGTTAACCCGGGTTGACCGGCCGGTCCGGTCCGGTTATAATAACACTGCTTTGTTCCTCTCACCACTTATCTGCAGGACTCGTCCTTCCTCAACTTCTACCTTCACCTCTTCCTTCTTCAGCCCGGGAACATCCGCCTTGAACACGTGTGCCTCAGGCGTCTCTTTCCAGTCGATCCGAGCACCCGCGAACGACGACACTTCTCGGGCCGGGCCGGATACATTCGCGAGTTGGCCCGAAAATGGGAAGCCCTCGAATGGATCCCACGAGAATGGATCGATTATGGAGCTGCTTCCACGGTTGCCAAAAAAGCTTGGAATCAGAGACATTTTTTCTAATTAACTTTGTTTTTTGTTGAGGGATAAATGCAGAAAAGATTGTGAAGTGTAAGCGAAAGTGCGATTGTTTTGAAACTTCTTGATGGTGTTGGGTGAGGAGAATGCGGATATATATAGGAAGAAAATTAAATTAAATGATGGTTCTAGTTTGTACATGTCCTTTCATTTTCTTTGAATGAATGAATTCGCCTTTTGGTTCCAGAATATGCGGTTATTATCTCAATCTTTCCAGATTATTCTTCTACATGTTCAATCAACAATTGGGCTGGATTTGCACCAAAAACAAAAACAATTGGGCTGGATGTCAACAATAAAGCAAATATCACTTCCTCGGAAAATTCTTACTCAAATCGGGTTTGGCCAAACCCAAAGTACATAAAAAATAAGTGCAATACACTTGCTTTGGAATTAGATATAACTCCCAAGAGAATGACCAATCACAAAACAAGTACAATACACTTGCTTGGTGGTTGGATGGGTTTGACCAAGCCAGGCTTGAAAAATTTTCCTACTTCCTCTAATTTCCATCTGATTAATATCCAATTTAAGATTACCAAATATTCATGACCCATACATATGGACCGGTACACTCCTATTATTTTTTTTTTTTCGGTTTTTCAAAAATATTCAATACCTTAATTTGTTTTTCGAGGAATGATGGATAATCTAAAATCTTTCACAATTGGGATTCGAAACTGTGATCCCCATGTTGTAGGGATTAGGAAATGTTTATTTGTACTAACCCAATCACATGTTGGTTCTACTATTTCGATTAGGCAATTAAACGTGAGACTGAGTAGAAGTTATGTAGTGCAATGGCTGCACCACGTCATCAAGTACACGTTGTGCAACTCATCAATGCACTTGTGACACATGGAGTGATAATACACATCACCCCATGTTCTGACAATGTGAAGTTGTGAACATATTTTTTAAATTCTATTTTTCTGGAACATAGGATGATGTGGATGATCACTCTACATATCACAAGTACAGTGATGAATTATATCACCCCATGTTCTGACAATGTGAAGTTGTGAACATATTTTTTTAATTCTATTTTTCTGAAACATAAGGTGATGTGGATGATCACTCTATATATCACAAGTACAATGATGAATTATATCACATATACTTAATGATGTGATGTATTAATTGTACTAAATAATCTCCCAACGATGGAGCTCACCTGTAATCTGATCCAATCAGTCCTAATAAGGCCTGCCAAATATATGTATTGAGGAGATGTTTGGTTGAGGTGATGAGATTGGAGAAGATTAGATTGCATTATAAAATCTAATATTTGCAGTATATAAAATCACATCTGGTAGAATTTTTGTTTTGTGGGATTGATTTTAAGAAAATTAAACTGAATTACTTCTTGTACCCTTCTTCTTCTTCATCATGAATAAGCTTAAACAAATTCGCTTTTTGTTAGGACAATATAGTCCTTCAAAAATATGATTGGTGGATTGGGCTGCCAACCCAAAGAGAGATTACAATTGGGTCACAGTAACGGGTTAGGCTGTTGCACTATCAAATTAGACTAACAAAATAATGTACCAACCCATATATATCGATCATTAATCTGGGCCAATCTGCCATAATAATGGCAAATGTTTTAATTATGAAACTTTTGGTACAACTTTGAATTTTGTATAAGAGCCATAATATAAAATTAATAATTATGTCATTTAGCAACAAACATAAGGTGAGATTAAGTACTTTATCAACCTTTATTTATTATTTGGTAGCATTTACAAAAAAAAAATGGATCAACCCATTAATAAGTCATCGCACGTCAGTTCTCTCCAAAAGTATCGCGATTCTCTTCTCTTCTCCTTCGGGTTATTTAGATCTTACTCTAATGGATAATGGATTAAATTTAATGGCATTTGATGTCATACATATGGTCACGAGAAGAAAATTCTTTGTCCTCTCATATTTATGTGACATTCATCCAACATCCCATTAGTTTATATTCATTGGGGGTCGACACAATCGTATCTGTTTTCCATGTACAGTGGGGAAGAACTAGAAAGACTAGAGAATGATTTCTTCTTTTGCTCGTCAATCTATGAAAAATTAAATCCTCATGTCTACAAATTGCATTTCTTTATTTACCATTCTTAATGATCGAATAGTAGTAAATTAATTATAAATAAAATTATCATACATCCAACTCTTTGCTAATAACAAGTTGATCATGTGGTGAACTTTTTCTCATTTTACTAATAATTAGGACATCGTCACCGATTTGAAAGATTATGTTATTTTATTTAATGACATATTATTATATATATTTAATCAATTATCATTATATATCCACTACCAAACGAGTTTAAAATTTTAAATGATAATTAATTTTTAGATTTCTGTAGATTACTAGCATATCAGTTAAATGAGGCAATACCCCCCTATAAATTTCTTGTTTGAAAATAAAAATTATTTTATCATTAGGGTTAGAAATATGATTTGTATCAATGCCTAAACCATTATAATTTTGTGCTCCCAGGAGTATATAATACATACATATATATATATATGGAGCTTTGTAGATCCTGTTTCAACAAAATCAATCTCTGTACATACATTTTTCTGGATAAGTATATGGAACAAAAGAGGAAAAAATATATCGTGTGAAGAGAAAATGACACAAACCCAATTCCACACAACTAAACACAAATCCTAGGCCCTTTCCCACAACAAAGTTTGTGAAATGAACATATAGTAAAACTGTAAAATAAGTATACAACTAAGCAGCTGCATATGTACGCGCCGGCTTAGCATTCGGCCTACTCCCGTCACATACAGGTACGTATACTAATGTACTCAACACTATCACTCAGCAACTACACTAGTACTAATGGAACATAATCACTAGTATACAAAGCACGGGAGACGAAAAAGCCAAGAATCGCGGAATGTTTCTTGTGCATCATGAGGGCATGTTGAAGTGAAAAAGCCAAGAAATGACAAATGCAAACACCATACAAGCTAATAAAGAGTTGAGAAACCGTTGTCCTTGCCAAAAGTTTCGCGACTCAGATGAAGGAGCCGGTGTCGTGGTTGAGGCTGCAGCATCATTTCCTTCGTTCCAGTGCTCTGTTAATGTTAAGTCGACCTCGGGCACACCAGCAACATTTTGTGCTATCGATCCACATATCTCACAGATTCTGCAAGTGAAACATTTTATAAATTTGAGCAACAAACAAACATAATTAGGATTACTTGTTTATTCGGACATTGTACGTAATTGATACAAAGCACAATATATATGAAGAAGTGAACCAAATGTATCCATTCATGTTCCGCGAATGATGCACCAAAACATGCATGTAATGCTTCAAAAGGAGATTTAACAAATTATGAAATACTTGAGATGGGATAAATCAAGGGCTGTAATCGAGCCGAGTAGTACCGAACGACACACTGTTCAAGCTTGGTTTGATTTTTATCGAGCTTGAAATTTTGTGTTTGAGCTTGGTTTGATTTTCAATCGAGCCGAGCTCAAACGAGCTTTTATCGAACGAGCTCGAGCTGAGTATCGAGTAGCTTGATATTTTATATGTATTTTTTTAATTTTTAGCTTATCGAACCGAGCTTCAAAAGTTATCGAACGGAAAAAGATGTTCAAGCTTGTTTGATTAGTGTGACGAACCGAGCTCAAACGAGCTTTTATCGAACGAGCTCGAGTCGAGTATCGAGTAGCTTGGTTTGATTTTCAGCCCTAGATAAATGGAGTGATTACGGAGTTTAGTTCATTCGAATCGTCAAAGATCGGAATTCGATTACACACAAATAAACTACATATTATAGACTTTATTTAAGTAAAATTATTTGGGCTTTGTACGAGTTGCATTTTCATTTATGATAGATATTGCATATAAAAAAAATTGCATATAATTTGGCAAAGTGCCAAATACTACGTAATTCAAGGTGCAATCAGCAAAAGTTTCAACTCCACGGTGCAAAGTGCAAAAGCAATGTATTTCTGGGTTGCAAAATGCCAAATTAATTTTGTTACGTTATTAGTCTTTTTTTCGACGAAATATTATAATTGAAATAAGTGATTAATTGTTCTGGGATTTTTTTTCATGTTAAAAAATATGACGGTAAGGTTCCATAGGATTCAAATGTTAGCAATTATTCACATAAGCATGTACGATAATGGATCGACTATAATCATGCTAATTGCTTAATCATAAATTAGGTTTAGAGATACCTGTCTTCATAGCGTGGACAATCGGTAGCGGAATTACTTATTGAATGGAAGACTGGTTTCTCTCTCTTGCCACAGTTTCGAGTTTCTAATAATGCATTAAGTTATGAGGGAACTTAACAGCTCTGGAAGCGTGTAGAGAGAGGACTAGTTTCCTCATTAATATAGATGCAGAACCCTAATCCCCACTACTTAGGGATTCTTAATCTATGGGCCTAACCCTAATGGGTCAATCATAATGGGCCATAATTTACATTCTCCCACTTGGCCCATGAGAGAATTAACATTAATCGTCGTTGCATAGTAAACCACAAATACGAGTCATGGCGGTCCTAAGTTATCATTGTCCAACAAACTTCCTTCCATGTACCACGGTATAAATGACCCACTACACAAGACCTATACTTGGAAACTTTCATAATGTCCATTCCTGTTATTGTTCACATAATAGCCATAATAGTGTACACAATCTTTAAGTAACAGGAATATTACTTTCATGTTTCAGAAACATATAAATGGAGCTCAAAAGTGTCAATACTCATAAATGATCCTACAATACAATAGTCAATTACTACAAAGACTCATTCGGTTAGCATGCTCATAAATGTCTCGTAGTAACAATTTTTTCAAAGGATCAATATCAGACCGGTTCTGATGATAATTTGACACTTTATGTTTCTGAATATCTTCTTCAACAACGAAAACATTTAACTCCAAATATTATGCACCTTTGGAATGTTTGTCGTTCTTAGAGAAGAATTGCGGCATACCTATCTCATAAATATTTCAACGACTTGGCAATAATGTTAACAAAATCAAGTCATGAAATAATTTTATGCAGCCTTAATTGTGGCCTCGAAACACGCCACAAGTATAGATTTCGTAGTGATAAAACTTTGGGAATTTCTTTTGGACTTTTCATGATATCGTCCCTCCAGCCAAAAGGAACAAATAGCCAAAAGTGAACTTAATACTACCAAGATATCCAAAATCGAAATCTAAATATCTGATCATCTCAATCAAAATCAGATCTTTTATATGTAAGCATATAATCCATATGTTTCTTGCAGATAACATAAAACCTTATTGACAACTTTTTCGGTTAAATTGTCAAGCATACCGACTATAAAGATGATGTATAATTGGTGCGTGCATGAGTATACATCAAACCTTAAGTAATGAAATATTTTCATTTCTTTCCACTAAAAGATCTATTTGGCATTAGAATAATTTTGATTTCTCTCTTAATTTTGGGACTACACTTAAATTGCAATTTCTGCATCCCAAACCTTTGATATAAGTTTATGAAACAACTAATCGGTCCATGTGATTTATTATAGAATATTTCAATCTCAATCACATAAGTTGTCTCTCCAATATCTTATATCATAAAAATTATGAGAAATTTATTAGTCCAATATAGCAAATCAAAATTGCTATTTGCCAAAAAAAGAATATCATCAATATATTAAATGATAAACTAACTCCCACTGACCTTTAGATATATACACAAACAGAATAGTGTTTTCTTTAAATCTTAAGGAGGCAATGATATCATTGAACGTAAGATGATATCATTGTCGGGAGATTTGTTTAAATCATTATATTGACTTTTTAGCGTACATACTATATATCCTTTTCATTAATGAAAAAAATGTAATATTTTTTCTGATAAACTCTCTCTTATAGTTTCATTCAGAAAGACAATTTTTCACATCCATTTATTGTAGTTCTACAAATGAACTACAAGTGTCACAATAATTTTGAGATAATCAATGTCAGTTCTTTACAGTAGAATCCTTAAAAATCAATCAAACTTATATTGTTCAATATTGCCTTTTGAGTTGAATATGATTATGAAAACACGCCCAACTCATTTTGATCCTTATGGCAATGTGACCAATCAAATTTGTGGTTGTAATTCAAGGATTTCAACTTATCTTTCTTGACATCAATTTATTGCTCAAAGATTTCACTTATAATGGCATGTGAATATAACACCGGATCATAATTCACCAAAAGTTACTACAAACTTTTGATGATAAAATAAATCACTCAGCGTTACAAAACCGCATTACGTTATGAGATTTTCTTAAGGCAACTCTTTGTGACTCACATTTTACAGGTTCATTATATGAGTAGTAATTTCAGTTTGTTGTTCAGTTTTTTTTTAATTGATCAACATATATAAGAGTTACATCATGACAACTTATTCTTTGTCACTCCCACTGAAAACATAATTCTCAATGAACCCTCCAATTATCCGGTTTTCATAATTTATAAGTTATGGTTAAAAGGAAAAATAACAAATCATTTGGAGTTCTCAGGATAACCAATGAAGTATCCATTAACAGTTTGAGAATCCAATTCTTTCAAGTGAATTAGCTTAGATTCTGTCATACAACACCAATCATGCAGGTGTCTTAAATTAGGTATCCCACAAAACGAAAACTCGCTATGAGCCTTTCGTTTTACTAGAACCCAATTGAACAAACATGACAGTTTTAAGCACATAAATCCACAATGAATGATTATAACAATTTCTAACAATAGTCGATTATGTCTTTCAATCACACCAACATTCATGGCGTGCTTGTCATATTGCATGGAGCACATATGACAATTCTGTGAGATAATTGTTAAATAAATTGATGCATTTATTTAATATATCTCTTCATAATATTCTCCATGTTTATCAATTTTTCCTTTTCCTATCTAAATGTCTCTCATTAAATATCTCAATGATATTTGAAACTTGAGACTATTCATAAATTAGATAGAAATTGTCTTAATGGAAAAATTTATAATAACAAGGAAAAATAGGATATCATTCACTATAAATGAGAAAGAGTTTAAGGAAGACAAATAGGAAGTGTGATATTTCAAGAAGCAAAATTTTTGTTATCATGTCAAATTTCACATCACCAAAAATTGTGAATTGTAAGTGATCCATATTTATTAGGATTATATTTCAGTTTAAATAAACCAATAATAAGTAACCAAAATCAGTAAAGGGTTACTTTAATAAACTGAAATGTTAATTTCCTAAAGTATGTCACAGTCCCAACACGTTCTTGTGAACAGGGGGTACATTCAAGCCACTATATATCCCAAAGAACGATAATTAAGTATGATTTAAACAATAACAAGGCCAAACTTTCGCCTCCTTTTGAATCATACTTTACATTTTGGGAATTCTTTATGATAATGCTAAATCCAACATTCATATGTTCACAACTTACATAATTAGCTTCTTGAGTCACTATGTTGATGAAACTCAAACCTTAATGTTTGATAAGTGTCTCCCATTGAATCAACATACGGAACAATTCTTTGAGAATATCCATGTTTAGGAAGTAACGATTTCATAATAACATATAAGGATAGATTCATCAATAACGATACCTGATGACGATAAGTTTTACTTAGATTAATCATCTCCAATGTACGATTTCACATGCTTTTTGACTACTCAAACTTGTAAACAAGTTTAGTTTGAGTTGTCAAGACGAGATATTTATCTAAATAGCGAAAACAATATCTCAAAATTATAACACTCTTCTTATCTTAAGGAAGGGTATTATTAATTATTCGGTATGAGGGTAAATCTCAAGAATTTCATATCAAATCTATTGACCCTTATCCAATCTAGTAAAAGAAAATTGGAATTACTAAGGGAAACAATAAACTTGAATTTATTTGAGAGCATCTTAAATATTGCAAGAAATAAGCTCACATTAAAAGTAAATTCATAAGCGCATATCATAGTAAGATTCAGTAAAATACTATAACACACTAAACAATATTCATTATTGGCTTGACTCATGCTGTTTACTAGAAAAATGACCGAGCCTCCTTTGGGTCGACTCTTATGTCTTTTCATTGTAAACTGATTTATTTATCTTTTAATTGATAATATAAACATCATATTTGTGCATATAAATTCACTAGCAGAACTGATCAGGCCACTTTGGTGACTAACAAATCATCATAATAGGAAATTTATGCACAATATTAAAATTATCAAACACCAAATAAATAAATTGCACATGAAGGAAATTTACTAAATATAAAAGTCAGGCCACTTTGGTGACTAACAAACTAATATACATGAGTAAATATCTTTTTCGTAATATGCTAATTAATATTTGGCAATAAATAAATCGATGTACTATTTTAAATTCACTAACAGTATTGATCATGCCACTTTGGTGACTAACAAATCATCATAATGTGAATTTAAAATAATTACACAATAAATCTGATAAAATCACCAATGAAGTAAATTTACACAATAGAATTGACCAATCATATTAATCAGACCATTATGGTGACTAAGAGACTAATACGACATCAAATTCTATTACATAATGTGAAATTTAAATATTGGTAAAAAAAACAGATTTATATGTTATTTAAAATTCATTCACTGTATTGATCAGGTCACTTTGGTGACTAACAAATCATCATAATATGAATTTTAAATAATAAGTGTATAATGTACCACATTATACCAATAAATATGAAATAACACATAAGGAAATTACTAATTATATCAATAAGGCCACTTTGGTGACTAACAAATCAATATAACTTTCGAGATCCTTTTTCATAAATGTACAATTAAATATTCAGGAAGAAATTAGTGTACCATGAAAATTTACTAACCATACTGATCAGGCCACTTTGGTGACTAACAGATCTAATCATGTGAATTTTCACTTTTATTGCATATTTTAAATTCTGGACTTATGAATTATGTTAAATAATTGAGTAAAATTATATTAACTTTGACCCATCAAAATCATTAATACGGAGGAAATCCGCATGGCAATAAGATGCACCTTCTCTTAGCCTAAAGGAATAAGAAATTCCTATCACATAAAATAGGCTCAATTCAAGAGAATAAATTGAATCTTAAACCATAACACATGATGGTACAAACGTACAAGCATTAAATTACCCCCAAAATCAATTCACCAATAATTCAAGCTTGGAAAACTTTCATAATAAAATCGAATCTCTCTTTGGCATAAAATAATAAATTTTCATATATATTTTAAGCCCATTACAAGAAATTGTAATGATTTTATAACATAAATTTTCTTTTAAATTTTTGAGACAAAATGGTTAATTTTGCAGATAAATTTAGTAGGACTAAAACATAATAGCCCAATAAATATTCATTTCTTTACCGAATATAAAGCCAATAAAGCTTAAAAGAAATGGAAATCAGCAAAATTGACTAAACCCAAAAAAAAATTCAGCTCACAAAACGTGATGCCCAAATGAGAAAAATTTGAGCAAAGTGAAAGAAAAAAGGTCCTAATGAAACAGGTTAAATGTAAACTTTCTAAAATAACATTTTCTTTGATTGGAAGCAGCACCTATTATGGCCCCAAAAAAAATTGCCGGTCAACCCAATTTCCAGGTTTCGGTAAAAAGACAGCAACGATGTTTAAGATTTGTTTCAAATCTTGAATAGATTTTCTCTAAAGATTAGCAGCAAAAATTTTCAAACTCAGAAGTTTTAGTTTGAGTAACAATTTTGCAGATCTAAACGAGACATTAAATTAACAGACCATGATTCACAAAATATTTTGATAAAGACGTTCGTATCAAATTATCAAAATACGGATCTAAAGATAAACATAAATTTTAGATCACATAATTCAATCGAATCATATTTAATAGAATACGGATCTAAAGATAAACATAAATTTTAGATCACATAATTCAATCGAATCAAATTTAGTAGCTCAACACGGGCTCTGATACCACTGTTAGCAATTATTCACATAAGCATGTACGATAATGGATCGACTATAATCATGCTAATTGCTTAATCATAAATTAGGTTTAGAGATACCTGTCTTCATAGCGTGGACAATCGGTAGCGGAATTACTTATTGAATGGAAGACCGGTTTCTCTCTCTTGCCACATTTTCGAGTTTCTAATAATGCATTAAGTTATGAGGGAACTTAACAGCTCTGGAAGCGTGTAGAGAGAGGACTAGTTTCCTCATTAATATAGATGCAGAACCCTAATCCCCACTACTTAGGGATTCTTAATCTATGGGCCTAACCCTAATGGGTCAATCATAATGGGCCATAATTTACATCAAAAGTTTATCTGACATCCGACCGACCAAAATCTGACTATCTAATGAAATTGGATGTGGTAATTAAAAAGATTTAAAAATCATCCAATTAAATCAATAAATAGATATGGAGCTGAACAGATAAGGACACATTGATAGCCCTACCTACTCGAATATGAAGGAAGACTTATTTGCAATAAATAAATAGATAGATAATTATCATTATAGGGGGATTCATATTTCTTTGGATGAGATAACATAAATGAAAGTGAAATGTGAACACGGACAAAGAAGTTGATCCACATATCTTAACCATTCGTTTTATTTGATAATAATAAATGAGATATCATATAAGATAAGACGACAATTAAGTGTACAGTTTTGACTCTTCAATTGGCTGCATTGGAACCTATATGTTCAATTCATTACGACGAAAACAAAGCATCAAACAGTATTTGAGCTTCTCCTATTTAATTTGGTGTGCTAAGTATATATTTACGTAATTTATATTTTAATATATTAGTAAATTTTATTAGTTTTACATTTTTATGATAATAATTAGTAAATGATATTCTACTTTATTCGTATACATTAAAAATAAAAACCGTATATTAAATATATATTCTTATGAAAATAATTTATAAATGAAAAAATTAAATATATGTTCAAAATAATTAATAAACTCCATTCGCTATATTCTTGCTATTTCGCTGTAAAAGGGTACTTATTTAATCTCAAATTTTTCCATATTTTAGTAACATTTTCTGTCACCAAGAACACAAATATTAATTAAGTTTATTTAAAAATAAATAAATGATGTATTAGTCTTATTTATATAATACATCAATTATATCTTAACAATTTACTACAACAAAAATAATACAATTAAGTGAAATAGAAAGGTTATGTAATGCTTAACGTTAATTAATGATTAATTAAATAAGGATTAATGAATGTAATTGATTAAGGGAAACTATTATACAAGGAAATAATGAATGCCAAAAATAATGAATAAGTTTATGATGAGTTTCGTGTGTTTTGTCAATCTCCATTTGGAAAAGTTCTGACATAGTTTCGCGAGACTCGCGAGGCCAGAATCGTTCCAAGTAGGCCCTAAAAAATCCGAAATTGAAGGATGAGATTCTAAAAATTTAGTATCCGCTGAATCAGTACGAGATAATAGCATGTCTGAACAATTTGGTATTAATGCGTATGTCTTAAGTAAATTATTGAATTGCTTTTCAGCTCTATCTACTCGATAAAATATTTGTTCTGTTTCATTACACTTTAATTTATATAAATTGCACTACAATTTATATATTTTGGGCGATCCATTAATTATTAGTGAATTCAGACATGGAAGGAAAATATTCTGAAAGAGAAAGAAAAAGAAAATTTCCTCTTTAATTAGTAGAAGAGAGAAACAAACCTACTTTCAAAAAGTAATCTCTCTTTTCACTTAACTCTGATTTAGTCTAATTGAGTCAATTAAGTTCACTAAATATAATAATGATTTGAGTTTCTTTTTCAAATCTAAATGAAAACCTTGGCCACTAGGTTAGGTAAGAATTCTCCAATGAGTATAGGTATTGATTGTTCTACTTTGGTGGGTTTATTCTCCAAATAACATAATGAGTTTAGGGTGCCAAATTTGACACATCAACCTCAAAGTAGGCCATACACGACAAATTATGATTAAACGTTCAAGAAACCAATTTGCTCTTTGGTTTGTTAAATAAAAGGCTAAATAGTTTGGCATAATTGTACACCATATATCTCCATTGAAGATGCTATTACTTGTGATTAAGTTAGCAAGGATTTGATATGATATGATTGCTACATAAATCGAGTCCCAACAAACTTTAACCAAGTTGTCGACCTCAAATAACTTGATATTTTATCATTTTAAACTTATGAAGGCTAGATTAAATTAAACTATGTCAATAGATAAAGGTTGTTCAACTTCAATTCAAAACGAAATTAAACGTATTTATCTACCAATCGAATAATAGCCGTATGATCCAATAACTTAATACAAGATGAGCTTCATAAAGATTCAAGTAGAATTCCTGTCTTTTAATCCGAAACCCTTTTGCCACATCAGAATATAAATATATGCATCTACCTTACACACTGCAACAATTCTTTCTGGCTAAATTTTGGATAGTTTTGTGTTAAAAACCTTGAAATTATATGCAATAAACATAACAGAGATTTCTAATGACACAGATATTGATTCCTAGGTTGTAGCAATGAACAATACCAACTCAAATTAAAAAAATGAATAATCACTCAAACCTCTTCAATTATGTAAACCAAAAAAAGGAAAAAATGGCCACAAAACACAATTAAATTAAAAAAAATTGAAATTTAAGAGATGAAAAGTACTTACTTATTTCCCCTAATCATGAACCAAGTTTCAGCACATTGTTTGTGAGCAGAACCCAAATCATCTTTACAAGAACAACCCAGTTCAATCAGGATACCAGATTCTTTATTGGCTAAATCCATACTCAAATGGCAAATTCTACAGTCCCTCTCAATTTTATCCAAACAAAGCTTTGATTTTGAAATCCCAGATTCAAGATCCAAATTCTCCACTGAACATTCTGAAACATTTGATTCACTCATCTCTTTCTTTTCTTTATTTTCATCAGAGGAAAGTGGTGTTGTGACTGGTGGCCCCTCACCTTCACTCACGGCGGAGCCACCACCACCACCACCACCACCAATCTTACAGTTAGCTGCTTCTAAATCGACATCATGGGGTTTTTGCAAATTTGACATTTTAAAAAAAAACAGAGACAAGTTTTGACTATATAGAAGAGAAATCAAACTATTGTACATTGGGTCTCTTGTGAATATATAGAGTTAATTAATCCTATATACTTTGGTCAATTGACAATTGGACCACAGTGTTTTTGAATTTTTTGCAAACATACCCCTTATATTTATTTTTCCTTCTATTTTATTTGTTAAAATTACTAAAACACACTTGATTTTTAAATAAAAATAATAAGTGTGTCACTTATTATGTAATTTTTAAGAAATTACTTTGTAAAGCAATTATGCATTAACGTTATAACAACAATTGTTTCCAAACCATTAATTTATTTTATTGTTTTTTCCTATTTTTCTTACATCTAAACCATAGATATGATATATACTTGTATATAACAATCCCTACTTACAGTGTTCTACAGAAAATATATGAACCCTTATAATTATAAATTTGATCTTAATTATCTATAATTAATTAAATAATTAAAATATTATGATGTATGTATTTGTATTGATTTTGAAGTTATAAAATTCAAACTAAGAACTACCCCTATTTTCTAGTATATAAATTAAACATTTAAGATTACAAGAAACTTTTAGTATATTTTATTGAAAAATAAAGTAGAAGTGAAAATGGTCTAAGGGGTGAGGTTGTCAGCTGATCAAGATTAAGGGGGGTTAATGTTATTTACCCTATAATATGTGTATATATAATGCTTCTTAGAACTAAATTAAACATGTGATGAAGCGGGGCTGCGGAGCGGAGTAGTAATCCGATCCAAGATTTGTACCCCCCTGCGCGTAAAGAGGTAGCCTTCTAGTGATAATTTCTTAACTCTTATGGTTTAGAAATCATATATAAACCCAAGTTTTTCTTATCACACTTTCAATGTGGGATTAATCTATTTCTTTCCAATTTTCCCCATTACATATGTAAACTTTGAGATTTAATTTTTCATTCACTCGTACTTCGATTTGGACGTACCATATACCATTTTAATCTACTCACAGAGTAGAATATAATTCCGTCAAGACCCGACTCTTTACTCAAAGTGGGTCCCACTTAAAATACGTCCAAAAATGGTCCATTAACTTACTTTCTCCAACACTATGTTTATGAGGTTTATAAGGAGCTTTAGGACTATTTTTATCTTCTTTTCCTTGATTATGTTGTGTATTGTTGCGTAATTAATGTTGTGTATTGTTGTAATTAATGTGTTATTTTAATTAATACTCCGTATTAAAAAAATTAAACTATAATATTAATAGGTGAAAGTGGGCAAAGGAAAAAAATTGAATTAATTCATCCACGAAGCCCGGCCATTGGAGACGACCAGGCAGGGCTCGGGGCTGGCCCGGGGCTGTGCTCCATTGGAGATTTAAAATGAATTCCTTGTTTGTTTTCAAATTTGATAGGTCTTATTTTATTCTTATCTATTAGAGGAACAACATGTTCTTTCTATTTAAGTATTTATTAATAATAAAATGTACTGTCGTCGACTAAAAGGATACCATCTTATTAAAGAAAAAGTTTTCTACATGATTCTGTTTATTAGTATCTGAGATTCTGGCTAACTTATTTATCATTCGATAATATAAATTTTTTCTCCAAAACAATTTCAATTTTTTTTTTTTGATAATCCAGGTGTACAAGCTTGCACTAGACTAATCCTGGATCCTCAGAACCCTTGCCCTAGAATCCTGAAGGATGTAAATCGCAGAATGTGCCTCCACCAAGCCCCGGGTTCCCACCATACTGCTGTACACTCTGCGCACAAAGGGGTCTTCACCACAAATGACCCTTAGATAGACCCATAGAAATGCTTCCATCCAAGTTCCAAATGGGATTCGAACCCCCACTTTTGTCGCTGGAGCAAGCCTTATGAATCATTGGTCGACCAGTTGGAGATATGCCCTGGGGGCAAAAAAAAATTTCAAATTTTAAATCTAGCTGTAATACGATCGTATGGGAAGCTTAACACATATATTCATTTTCAACAAGCAACAGTTAAAGAATTTACAATGTTATTTGTTGTTTTTCTTAGTGAATAATGATCCAAGTATAATACGGCTGTAGTGGGTTAGATAGGTGTTGAATTTGTGTCGGAACAGGCTCGACCCAGACCAGGCTTTATTTGTGAACGAATTCGGGTCGAATTTGGATCTTAATCGAATTTAAGAGTTGGAGCTCAAAGTTTTTTTACTAGATTTGATCATATATCATTTATTTTTCAAATCCAATAAAATTCATTTTCAAAATTTATAGCAATATTTTGATCTAAAACCAATTTGTTATACGATTTTTTTTTTGACTTAGATCAAATGTTCAAACTTTTTTTTTATCTAATATTCATGGTTTAGATGAAAATATGTATAAAATGAAACTATGGATGAAATAACTAATATCTTAAATTGATGGAAAATCTTAAATTATAAAAAAGAATTTGATGGCAAACATTTTAATATTGAACTATTTAGAAAAGACATTTTGTTGGAATACTACCAGCCCTTGCCAAGTAACTCCTATTTGTTGGGTTAAATCAATACAAAAAGTTTTTGTTGGAATACTACGCCCTTGCCAAGATTTTTGTAGATTCACGTGACAAACTGCATGTTGATGCGCTATTTGAGTATATTTCACGCAATTCCAACTTTTCATCTTGATGCCTTTGAAAATAATTTCGTCGCTAATTTAGTGCAAAATATAAATAGTTGGTGTGAAATTCTTGGGACAAACTCGAGTTCTTGTTGCAAACAATATTCGTTGTTTTGTCGCAAATTCTGATGCAACTTATTTATTTGGATTTGGATTTATTTTGTTGTAAATACGTCACTAATCAGTCACATTATATATGCGACACATTCATCGCAATTTTTTTGTTGCAAAAGACTAAATCTCTAGCCGTGCTGGATGCAATGAAGTGTTAAACTTTCCTAATATGGAAAATCAAACAAATAAAACATAAGTAAACAAAAATAATTTTATTTTAGGAATACATGGTTTAACTATTACTCATTGATGGAAATAAAATTATGTTTGTTCACTTATATTTTATTTCTTTGGTTTTCCATTGCATTAGCGTTTAACACTTCAGTGCATCCACCAGTGCTAGCAATTTAGACTTCTGCAAAAAATTGCGACGAATGTGTCGCGCAATGCGACGGATTAGGCTTCTACAAAATGAGCCAAATCGGTGAAATTGATGAAAATCTTCATCAATTTCACCGATTTATTGTTCTTTTGATTGAAATATAGAATTTGACCTATTCTATGGTATGAAAAATTGAATTTTTGTCGTTATTTGAATTATGAAATAAAACAAAATCATAGATATAAAACATGGAAAAATCTCAAATGAGTAGCTAGACATTTTATATTGAAAATATTTTTGGAATACATTTTTTGTCAATGGGGTTGTTATATAGTTCATATTTTTTTTTAAATATAGACAAATATATATAATCTACGAAATAGGAAAATATGGAGCACCTTCTCACGTTTATTCCGCCAATAAAAAATATATGTATTTTTTTATCTTATTAAGCATGTAAACATTATTTTCTCACTTATTATTTTGGCAAATTTTGAAATATGATTGACATGTTGAATTTTGTTTATCTTTTGTATCATGTTTTGTTAGCGATAAATTTGAGTCAGAAAAGTAAAAAAAAAAAAAAGATGCTGGCATCAGGGGCGAACCTAGACTATTTTTGTTGGGGGGTCAAAGATTTTTTGGTAACAAAACCTTGGTATTTTTTTAATATTTTGATAAAATAACAAAAATTAATTTATGATAAAGTAATACTATAATTTTATTCAAGAACAAGTGTAAAAATCAATTTTTCAATATTTCAAGAATATTGATTTTTAAGCACTCAAAACAGATGTTTAAGATGCAATCTAGCTGTCCTAATAACAAATAAATGTTGTTTAATCAAGACATATAAATGTCGAATGTCCCACTAATATATAATATATTGTTAAAATTATACTCTGACTTCTATAAATAGAGTATAATTATGATCCCATAATTCAATAAAATTATATCTACTAAGGAACTTGAAACCTGCACAAAGGCAAAATCCAAGTGAAACATTAATTAACGAATACTTTAAAAAGGAAAAACTAGATAAATTTTAGGGTGAAATAAAGAAATAAATACATTAGTACATGAGTAGATGAGTTTATGTCAATTAAATATTAATAAAAAAAATTAATCTTCATAAAGAGATAAAAAAGAAAGTTAATCACTGGGCCCAAAAAAGCAATAAATCTCCACAAAGAGGTAAAAAAAAATTGGCCAAAATAGAGAAATCAATTAAATCTCCATGAAATAGAAAGAAAGTTACTAGGCCAAAAAGCAGTTAATTATCAACAAAGAAGTTAAAATAAATCATAAAGTTCTTCAGAGGAGTCAAACTCTCGACCCATAGACCTTTCATGAAGTGCCCAACCTCTTCACCAATTACATATTAATGTTATAATAAATATATATCTAGTATAAATATATATTTTTCTGGGAGGACCATGCCCCACCCCCCACCCCACCCCCTAGTCCCTCTTGAGGTCCGCCCCTGGCTGGCATCATAGTGAAGTGAAAATTACCTTGATTATTATAAGAATCACTTGTGGAATTCTCCATGATGTTACTAACTGAGTATTCAATGTAAATCTTTTTACACGATAATTTGTTTTGCCATGTTTTGTTATTAATACATTTAAGATCATGTAAATTGAAAATTTCTCAAATCAATTTAGTTAATACAATGTTACATTAATATTGCAACAAAATCCGGTCAAACATGGTAATATGATAAAATTATTGAAAATAAAATCAGTCAATGTTTGGGAGTTAGTTTTTTTTTTTTTTTAACTTGAATTGTTAAATGAAAACAAAATAAGAAAAATGAAAAATCTAAAATTAATTTTCCCAGATTGTGTATTCCACATTTCATCAATATACAAAATGTCTAAATGTTTTTTCTATAAAAGATGATTGATTAACAAAGTTACAATGTGAAAGTTTTGACTTGGTTGACCACATTCTCTTATTAATATAGCTCATAAATGACGTTTAGTCCTCATAAGTTTTTAACAAAAGATTCTTTAGATAGTTTTATTCACATTTCTCCCACAATTTTCATTGACCATGGCAAACAGACAATTAAAAGGTCGTCAAAAAATTCCAATACAAAGAATTGAAAATCGAGATGGCCTATTCGCCTCGTTTTCTAAACGACGTTTAGGTGTTTACAAAAAAGCTAGTGAGTTAAGCACCTTGTGTGGAGTAGACATTGGCATAATCATTTTCTCGCCTCAAGGCAATCCTCATTCCTTCTTTTCTCCAACAATGGAGTCGATGATTGATCGGTACAAAAATCCCAACATGCAGTCCAATTATTATCCAACAATTATTGACACTCACACACGAGGTCAAATCTCTAATTTAAATCATAAGTTGGATGACTCGCGTACTGAGATTGAAGTGGAAATTGAGCGAGAAAAAATATTGAAAGAAAATGACCAAACTCGACAAAAAGGATGGTGGGAGGAAACTCCAGTAGAACAAATGAATAAAGAACAAGTGAGAGAACTAAAAACATTATTCAAAACATTTCTATCTCAGTCATCCATTCAGATGGAACAACTAAAAAGTGTAGTTAGTTAATAATACTAAAAAATGTTTATGCTCATGGTACAACTTATGTGATGACGGGTAGGGGTAGGGGTAGGGGCCGGGTTATTGATATGAGGTGGATCCAGAAAAGGGGAGGTTCAAGTTATAATCCAGAAACTATTCGCAATAGAACTCCTAGGTTAGCTACAGCCGTTCTGGCATCAGCTTCTCGTGGAAAAGACCGTCCTTTCTCATTCGAAAGTAGCTTGCATTTTAGCTCCTGTCAAACTTGGACTCATAATAAATAGAAAAAGGGATCGCTGTCAGTTATCAACCCACCCTGAGTACCGAAATGGGCTCTTTACAAGAAAGAATTACTTCTACCAAAGAGGTGGCGGCAAACCTCTTGATTGATCAATGTGAGTGAAATGTGCTTAGAATGAGATCAAAAAGGCCATCATTAATGCGAATAAGGCAATTGCCTCGGTTAGAGCAAATCCCAAAAAGGCAACGAACGTTGTTTTCGAGGAGCTGGGCAGAAGGAAAAGCGGCTCCTATCTAAAGGTAGCTTGTCTCGCCCAGGTTGCACGAGTTAGCCAGCAAACCCCCCTGACTCATCTCTCTCTCTATAAAAAAGCCCTTTCTAATTGAGCCGGGCCTACCTGAAGCCCGATGGCTCGACCAGATTAAAATTAGCTCGAACCCAAATATTTATGGGCCGGGCTGAGTTTGAGCCATTATATTAAACACGATTAATTTATGAGCTGAGTTTGAGCCTAACACGGCTAAGCCCGAACATATAATTGTTTTAAAATATTACGATTAATTATTTGTATTGTAATTATAATTCCTAATTACTGCTTTTAGTTTGAAACAAGTAAAAAGTTTATTAAAAGTTATAATGCAGACTCACATATTTGTTAGTATATCAATTATGTCCTGAAGGCCTAAATACAAAGGAAAAAAGTTTAATCAAAGATGAAAAAAGATAAAAGTCAACACAAAAAGTCAATAAACTGGAGTCTTATGATTTTAAAACTCTAGTGCATGTTCATATAGATCAAACGTATCTTAATAAATGTGGGCAAATAATTCGATCTTTCAGTTAAAACAAACATTATCTAATGATATATACTCGTGTATTAAGTAATAGTAGTCTATTCATATGTGTTTCGGTAATCTAAATATTTTATATGTCAAGCTATTTTTTTCTATATTAACAAACTTGATATAGGCCCAAAACCCAAAAAATTACATGGGCTGAGTTTGAGCAAAAAAAAATCAGAAAATTTACAAGTCGAGTTTGAGCATATAGCTATGGACACCCGCCAATATTTGAGTTCGAACTATTTAAAGCTCGGCTCACAAAACCCGATTAACAGTCCTAATGACGGGTGATCATGCACCACATAATCCGTCTAGCGGTAGAATTGAAGAAGTTGGCCCTTCTCAATGTAGTGATATCAATTCTAAATAGGTCAATATTAAAAACATAAAACTGTTTATTTTTATTGCAAAAACCATTAGTTTTCTTTAAATTTGTTTTTTAGTAGTTTATGTTATGTTTGAGTTGCACCAAATGTTACTTAAGGGCAAAAAATTATTTTTCATACCATATAACTTGATTTAAATTTTCCATACCAAACTCGCAAAAATTATATCAATTCTTGATAAACGTCGTTGCAAAAGTGATACTTTCGTTAGTTTTGTTGAGGGAATTAGACCATGGAGATTGAAGTCCAAGTACAAAGGAATAATGTGACGCAAAAATTTCTGAAAAAGGTGGAGAAATAGGGTTGTAAGCTCGATTTAAAATTTGTGAGGAAAAGGGATTCGCGAATTAAATTTTCAAATGTAAAAATTGAATGATTCACATGCAAAAATTGAACAATTCACTCATCATAATATGAAATTTATTATACGTATGTGTTCGCAGTGAAGAGACGAATAAAACCCCTCTCATATTTTCGACGAACAACTATCAGAAGACGGTGGTCATGCGTGAGAAATGAGATAAGGGTCAATTCGCAATATCGCCAAATGGCAGGAGTTAATCCGTGAAACGCCAAATTTTAATTACTTAAATTAATCTTAATATTTATAAAAAAAAGTATTAGTAGTTTAAATTTTTACAGTCACGTCACGTGTCAATTCTATCAATAAATTAAACTAATGGAAATATCACTTTGTAATGTTTTATGCTTTTTATATGTTTGGTATGAAAAGTAAAATCGGCTCATTTCTATGATATGAAATTTGAATTTTCGTCGTTATATATGACTGCATGGTTCAATCTATTGCTCATTGGCGCGCAGAAAATTATATTATTTTCCTGTACTTATGTTCTAGTTCTCTGGATTTTCATCGCATGCAGGAATTTGCTCACTTGTCGGTTATATTTGATGCACTTGTAATGCTTTCAATATTTAGTAATTGAATATAGATAATCACTTATATCTAGGGGTGCACATGGTACGGTTCCGCGGTATTTTTTATAAAATTTGTACCGTACCAATTAGTGCGGTTTTTAAAAACTCAAAACCAAACTAGAGTTTTATGAACCATACCAACAAACTCGGTTTTGTGCGGTTCCGGTACGGTACGGTACGGTTTGGCGGTTTTTTCGAACAAACTTTTTTCGTGCAATTTTTCTTATATAATTGATACATAGTTGATAATTAAAAAAATTAATAATATAATATCTTACAAACCATTTTTTCATTAAATAAAGCATCGAAAAAAAATATTCACAAATTTGATGCTATAGTTCTACCTAATTGAAAAAAATAATTGGTTAATTATTTGATCATTGTTTTTATTATGTGAAGGAACTTACTATTTGGTATTTGTTGTCTAGAATTATTGCATTTTAAGTTTTCAACATATAAAAAGTTTAATTTGTGCTAAATTAGAGCATATCTTTTTTTAATTGAACGCTAGCAATATAGTAATTATAAACTATGATGGACTATAATATAAATTATAAATAATAGAGTATTCAATAATATTTGAATTTTAAATTTAAAAATATAAATTTATAAAATTTAGTTGTAAATATAAAAAAATTAATAGTTAATTCATGTTTCTTTTCAATTTCGGTACGGTACGGTTTTTTATGGTATGAGAAGTCTAAAACCAAAACCATACCAAAATTCTAGGTACGGTTTTCATCCATACCAAGACCTTTGGTTTTGAGAAAAAAAACCTAACATTCGGTACGGTTCGATACGGTACGGAACGGTCCGGTACGGTTTTGAAAACCATGTGCACCCCTACTTATATCCAAGAAAAAGTCCAGGGATTTGCAGTGCCTAGAGAAAAATTAATATTAAATGCAAAAGAAATAAAAGAGTTGATTTCATATTTTTTGACTGAGATTAATACAATTCATATCTACAGTATTGTATGGCTAGAATTTCAAAATATTAATCAATTTTTTCTTCAATATTATACTCTTACATGTTTATTGTTCAAACTATTATCTTAAATTTCAAAAAAATTATAAATTTATGGCTAATTAATAATTAATATATATTAAAGATGATAATGGTAAAAATAAAAATCTTAAATAACTAATGTTAAGTTAAGAAAATCCATTCGTGTTTCTTCTCTCAAACATAGCATGTTACGCGCGACAAGATGGATGGTGTCATATGCAGAGAAAATATTACACGTTGTACGACCATACCATTACATGGAGTGGGTATTATACTTTCTCATACCATATAATTATATATGTGACATATAATGCTAAAGTATATTAATTTGATTGTTCTATGATAATAATTTTTCACCTGTAAATTATTTATATTATTATTTCGAATTCTGAAGAACCATAGATATTCATTTTTACAACCTAATAAGAATTACTTGAGGAAAACTCAATTTAGTTAATGCAATGTTGTCAATCAAACGTATTTTTATTTAGTGATCTGTAAAACCGAGGATAATAATATTGATCCATGAGAAACCTCAAATATGACCACTAAATTATGGTAAATCCGAATATTTGAGAATTAAAACTTGAATTGTTGGACTAAAAAATGTCGATGAATAAGGTGTGTCAAATGATCATTAAGCAGAATCTTAGAAAAGCCTATGATATTGAATATAAAAAAAAAAAATGAAGCCTATGATAGGGTAGAGAAAAAGATCTTAAAAGTAGTTATGACCCATTTAGGTTTGATTCGCTTTATGTTGAGTTTATTATGACTTGTATATCCTCTGTTGTTTATTCGTTGGTTCTAATGGTGCTCGATTTGGTCTTGTGAAGTCAGGAAGGGCGTCAAGGAGACCCCTTTTTCCCTTATCTATTTTTTTTTTATGTGCAAAAAACTTGAGTTCTCTCGTATTTCAAAAGGAGAACATGGATCATCTTGAGGGTATATCTATTTGAAATGGTGCTTCGAAGGTTTCACATCATTTGTTTGCCCAAAGTTTAGAAAAAAGAAAAAAATGTTCAATGTGTTAAAATGCAACTACTTTGATCTTTATTATAAGATATTGAATATTGTTTAGTTGTGCAGTCGTATCATATGAAAGTGCAGAAGTTATGATTATATTTGTAACAAATCAATATGAGATTGATTGATTGTGGATAAATTGTTTGAATTGTTCGTAAATATTTGACCTACTTCTATTTATTAAAATGGGCTTTAGTATTTCGGGCTTGTGGACTAAATTCCAACAATGTTGACAAGATTAAAATTAGATTAGGGTATTTACAAATTATATTAGAGCCGACTATGTGGTGTTATCCAAGGGGGAGATCTTAGGTAATTGATCTGGACTCGACGAGAACGTTGAATATTTGAGTTTGAGAAATTGTAACACCCCAATACAACATTAATTGTGGATGAATTGTTTAAATAGTTAATAAAGACTTAACCTACTTTTACTTATCAACATGGACATAAGTATTTTGGACTGATGGACCAGAGCCCAACAATGTTGACAAGGCCATGAGTGGATTAGGGTATTTGCAATATTAATCACAAATAATTGTATGAGTTACGATATACTATATACATTCCCTTTGTTGAACTTCCAAGATTTATTCAGATATTAATTATTATTTCACCCTTTGAATTTTCTAAAAAATTGTAATTTTTAAATTTTTTATTTATTTTCTATTCAAAATATATAAATATTAAATCGAATACAAATTTTTAACTGATCGAATCACATCTTCTTAATTGAATCAAGTATATTGAACTTCTAATGCGATAAACATCCTAATAAATCTTAAAAATTGGATAGTGACACAATTGGGCCGAAGTTCGGAGGGTGGTAAACGGGCGGGTCGGGTTCGGGTCTGGTCCAAATGGGTTGGGTCGGGTTCGGACCGGAGCAAACGGGTCATAAATGGGTCGGGTTTTAAATGGGTCGGGTCGTAAACGGGTCTGGTCGGGCCGACCCTTTTCTATTTTTTTTTTTCAAACCAATGTTGTACTGTAGATAATTAGTGCAGTCCAATTCATATCTGATTTTCATTAGATAATTCTGAGACTACCACTCATTCAATCTCTCAAATTTATCAAGAATTGAGATGATGAACAATACCATTCGCCATTGGGACATATTATAATCCCACAAATCAAATTACTCCTAAATTAGAAATCCTCACAAAAACAAGCAACCCCTCCATAATTGAATCTTCAGTTGTTAAATCCCATAAATCCAACACAACTTCTACTTTAATAAGCAGGAGAGAATCAGTTGGAATTGGCTTCGGCGTCACCATCCTTCAGCTTCTAAGTCCGCAACCGGGTACTGCGGCGGTGGAGGAGGCGCCGCTTCCAGTCAATTATGTGATTTCACGGCGGCTCCATCAGGGCTGGCGTTCTGTGATAAAGTTGTCGGGACTGGACCCGAGACTGTTAAAGGGCAGCTGATTAAGGCAAATTATGAGCTTAAACACTTATTTTGATTTAATCTGTTTTTTTTTTCTTGCAAATGGGGATTAATTAATTGTGTTAATTGGGATTTCTTTTTTCCCCAAACCAAATGTTGTGGCCGTAGAATAAAGCAGGCAGTGAATTGTGGAGAAGTCGCTGTTAGCGAGAGAGAGAATCTGAAAATACGAAGGACGGGTTTTTGTTTTGTAAAAGAATCCGTTAACAAATCCATTAATGACTCTTTAATTTTTAAGTTAGGTCCGAACCGATTCAACCCAATAAATAATGTTCATTAATGAGTTTGGTTATAATGGGTCTGGACGGATCATGGGCTGCCCATTGGGTCCAGACCCAATTTGCCACCCCCGAAAAATAATGAACCCAATGATGATGTAAAAACTAAATGGATCTGAAGCCTGAAGGGCCTTCTAACATCTAATCCTCCTCTGTAGTTAGTGGAATACCATATTTCCACCTTTCATGTTCATCCCTTACCTGTTTCTTTATAGCATGAAACCTGTTTGCAAAAATGCCTGAGAGAAAGTCCAGAAAAGATAAAGAGGAAAAATCCACCATTACTCTCAGAAGATCCCCCAGATTCCTTCAACCCGATCCAGAAGTATCAAAGCCCCAGCCAAAGAAAATTCGGGCTCCCAATTTATTTACTTCTCCAACCAAAACCCACAAAAAATTCGGAGAAATTTCACACAAGAGAGAGAAAAGAAGTGCTAGTGCTAAGATTTCAGTAAAATCGAGCAAAGGGTATAAGAAATCTGCTACAAATGACCTGGATTTGCAGAAGCAGAACCTGATAGAGAAGAGGGTAACTAGAAATTCAGTTCTTGGAAGTAAATGTCTAGATAATATCGAAGCTGAAAACCTTTTGGGAGGGGATTTTACCGAGAGGGTTACCCTTTTTTCGAATAAAGGGAAGGGGAAAGTTGGTGTTAACCCTTCTCATCAAAGTTTAGGCAATGTCGAGAAGGTCACTCGTAAGACTAGTAAAACTGAAGTGAACGTTTTAGAGAAGAGAGTAACTAGAAATTCTGTTCTTGGAAGTAAACGTGTAGATTATATCGAAGCTGAAAACGTTGTAGGAGAGGATTTTACCAAGAGGGTTAGCCTTTTGTCAAATAAACGGAAGGGGAAAATTGGTTTTAACCCTCCTAATCGAAGTTTAGGCAATGTCGAGAAGAAGGTCACTCGTAAGACTAGTAAAACTGAAGTAAACGTTACAGAGAAGAGGGCAACTCGGAGTTCAGTTAATGGAACTAGACGTGTACATTATGAAGAAGATGAGTACCTTTCGGAGGAGGATTGTGACGAGAGGGTTAACATTTTGTTGAAAGAAAGGAAGGGTAAAGTTAGTGATAAACCTCATGAGAAATGTATAGGCAATATGAAAAAGAGGGTTACTCGTAGTTCTAGTCGAACAAAAACGAGTTATCTTGATGATAGAAAGCTTGAAGGGGATATTGAGTCATCTAGACCACGTGCGGATGAAAGTGATGAAAAAGAATGTGGCTTTAATGGGGTTAAGAAAAGGAAAAGGGATAAATTTGAGAAAGGCTGTGAAATTGTTGGAGGGTGGACTGAGGAACAAGAATCAGCATTGAATAGAGCTTATTTCACTGCAAAACCAACGCCGCACTTTTGGAAGAAAGTTGCTAAGATGGTAATGTGGCTTTTAAAGGTTTTTATAATGGTTGTTGTTACTTTTGTTTATTTCCTTGTGTTTTGAGTTTGTGGTGTAATTCACTTTTAGAGAAGAATTATTAGGCTAGCTAAACATGATTTGTTTATAATTTTCCGACCAAAATGTAGTTGATGAGGGCGTTTATTATCACAAAAAAATCAAAGCTCTGGTGGGAACATTATTGCACATACATAGCCTCAGTCCTTACGAACGAGAAAATGTCATTTGATAAAACAGCTAAAGTGCACCCAAGTTTGAAAACAAATAATAATGGTAAAGAAAATTAGAACATATATACAATATCTAATAGAGTCCTGCACAGCAAAGAAAGACAGTTGCCACATAGAAGAGACATATCTAGTTTTCTTTTATGCTAGTATTTATGCCGAATCTATATACATATACAAGTACTTTGGATAACCTGATTTTCCAGATACAGAATGATTACGGTTTTTGGCCCTTTAAGTATGTTCGTTCCTTTCCAGTTTAAATAAGCTTTATATTCATAATTTTGATATTGATGATATCCTAGTTAAAAGCATTGTCGCCGGAACAATAATTTAGGCTTCTAAATCTACTCGGTCATAGATTGATGAAATTTGCTAATACAAAATTACTTTGTGGTAATTTACCCTTTTCTGTTGTTTATTTTTTATTAAATTTTGCACATTTACAAAAACTTCACTAATGCAATCCACATATAGGTGGCTTTCGTAGTCCTGTGCTCATTAAAGTTCTATAGCATTTAAAAAGTCCAATGATTGCTATTCTAGGTTCTAAATAGCGCTGCCCTAACTTTCGAAAGCGGATCACCTATTGAGATAATTCAATGTCCAGAGTATGCTAAAATATTTTAGTGGTTTTTCAAGAATCTTAGTTGGAAATAGTTTTAGGCAAGGCTTTTTCTAATAGGTTCCCTCAAGTCATTCTGTACCCGAATGCCTATTTCAGCACCTTCCGGCAGTTATTGTTGCTACCACTAGATTCAGGGTGTTGTTCCCAAAGCAGTTGAATCTTGAGTATTATGTTTTAAGTCACAATAATCGTGAACATATAACTCATTGGTAATGATGCACAGTTGTGGTGACCTGGATTCTACTTGCACTAGCTAATTTTCCGGCAATAGATCCAAACTTTAAAATTTTCTCGCATTGAATTTGATCACATTCTTTGATATCACACTTTTGTCTGTCTTATCTTCAATCTTTATTTTAACTTTGGTTAATCATTATTAAATATCTCCACAGGTGCCTGGAAAATCAGCAGAGGAATGTTTCGAGAGAATCCATTCAGATCACATGACCCCACCTCAACCTCGTACACGTTCACGGGCAAGGACAAAATCCTCCTCCCTCTCTCTCTCAGCTACTAATTTACTCAGTCCTGCTAAGACAAAACAAAAACGGCTCAGATCCAGCAAAAAGAGTTGTCTTCTTGCACAAAAGACAGTAAGACAACTATTGCAAAAGCAGCACAACGAAAACCAAGACTACGAAGCCGACTTTTTTTCCATTTTAGAGCCAACAATCGATCCATCTTCTCCTAATTTGCAGAAGGGTAACGGTTTCTCCTCCCCTGCCCCTAACCTAGGTCCTTGTGTTCTTACAAGATGTGGGGAAATGTCCTCATCAGCCCATAAGAGAGGCAAAACACGATTAAGTAGCTCGAGCAACGCAGCTTTAGTTAGTCCTCCTGTTTTAAAGCAGATTAAAAACAAGGCTTTGCATGAGAAATACATTGATCAGCTTCATTATAGGGATGCCAAGAGAAAGGCAGAATCGTTAAGGCAGGGTAAATGCAGTCGGGCTAAAACTGACAAAAAGGGTAACAATTTAAAAGTGAATTCAGTTAAAGTTGCAAAAGATGCTTTGATTTTTGAGGCACAAGATGCTATTAATAAGTATCGAAGTCTGAAGTCGAGCTTAAGAAATGATGCTAGCGATGATGATGATAATGGCAGTCCTCGTGATGAGGATGAAGATGAAGATGAACTTTGATGTTTTTTAGTACCGTAATTTTGTCTTGATGGTGTTGAAGCTTACGATTTTTACTTGTGTATGTTTCTTAATAAAACGAACAAAATTGATTTTGTTGGTATTATTTAGATGTTGGTCTTAAGTACACTTATGTTATTCCAGCATCACTTGTGGATTTGTACTAGAACACTAGTTCACATGATGAGATTCAGATTGTATGATAAAGAACTTAAGAGCGTACAAGTACTGAAACGATCTGAGCCCGTCTGCAAAATAGTTCGAGTATCGAGCACTATGTTTATTTTATTCAATTTATTTATTTGAAACATAGAAGTGTATTGATAGAATTGGTATAACCAATAATCGAGCTTGATCAGAGCTTCAATTGATTTACGAGTGAATTTTAGTTGGAGTTCTATCTCAAGTCTTTACCTTGTGACCTGAATATGGGCTTAGGTAGGATCTTATCAAGATATGGAAATGTTCTAAATGGTCCAATTTGGTCAGATTTGACCAATTATTTAATCAATCATATTTAGAGACTAATAACTCTTTATTTAACACAGGGGCAAGTGGTTTGATTTCAGATTTTCTGTCTTCTTCTGATTTACTGTTATTATTCAGAACATTGTTACTTCGGAATTTCCATGAATTATGAATCTATAGGTGGTTCTCCAAAAAAACAAACAAAAGAAAAAAGAAACTCTTGATGATTTAGTAGATTTTGGTAGTTGTTTACTATTTGTAATTTTTTATACTTGAGCATTATTAAAATAATTGTTGAGACATGTATACCTTGATGATTTAGTACATTTTTTACAAACATGCAAGAAAATCGTGAATTAGAGTGGCTGAATTACAAGTTCATAAAATTCGTAGATTTGTGAAAACAGAATATACTAGATGACAAAAAAAATGTGTGTGAACCAAGCTAATTGACTTTTTGATATTATGAGAACAATTTATGTAGTTATTATGTAGGTAACTAGATGGGTATTTTTGTTAGCAAAAACAAATAATATATGAGATCCCGAATTAAATAAATTCTACGAAAGTTTTTGACACATGCAAGATCGATCTAATCATGGATCAAAATTTCATTTCGAATATTGGAAACTTTTCGAGATTTTTCGGAAATGTTTCGGAAACACTAAGGAAAAATTGTAATAAAAGTTATTAAATTTAGAAATATAACAGAGTTTAAAGCAAACAAATAGTTTTGGAATTACATCTTATTTTCGTTTCGTTTAATTCAAAAGTGAGAACTTTTCGATGTTTTCGCAGGAAAAGATGAATTTTGATCCATGGATCTAACTATAATTGGTACCATACAATAGACCTACTCGTAATTTTGGTACCATTAAATACGAAAATTCAATTTTGGTACCATGCATAGGATAGGTTTTCATTACAATTTTGATACCAAACCCAAAATTTTCCCAAAAATAATGATAATTTACTCCCTATGAAGTGCATAATATTCAATTTACCCTCTCGTGGTTTAAAAAATAGCATTTTACCCCCTGAAATTTTGTAAAAGTTTCACATCCCCTCCCTGATATTTTATAGGCGGCACTTTATCCACTTTTATTATGATAATGTGGCATTTTACCCCCTTTTTTATGATAAATGTGACAATTTATCGCCCTATGTTATGTTGAAGGGAGTAAATTGATTTTTTTTCAAGATTATAGAGGGGTAAATTGAACATTACGCATTTCATAGGGGGTAAATAGCCATTTACTTTGGAGAAAATTTGGGTTTGATCAAAATTGCAATGAATCTATCCTATGGTACCAAATTTGTATTTTCGTATCCAATGATACCAAAATTTCAAATTAGCCTATCCTATGACGCAAAAAAAAAGCGATTTTTCCCTAAAGATATCATATTTGTTGTAACCATAAAAGAATAAGGGTTTAGTTTGAAAATTAAGAGGACTAAAAAGAGAGTTTTGAGAGAAACTTTAAGGTTTTGTTAGAAGTTTAAAAAGTTAAGTATTTTCGAGGAAAACATTTAGATAGTTATTATCTTTTTTCTTTTTCTACTAGAATAAAAACCAAATAATAATCCATACACTTGTTTTCATATTGATCAACCGAAACCATGTACCTAAATTTCGTTTCTACTTCATGTGTCGATCAGGAAAATATTATGAAAAAAATCGACAACATTGAGAAAAAATAACTAAATTAAGAAAAGTAATTGAAAATCTCAAGGCAAAAGATAATTTTGGAATTATAAATTAATTTTGTTTCCATTGCTTCAAAATAAAAAATAAAAAACTTATGTTTTGGACGAAAATTATGAAAAATTTGATCTATGATTGATACATTCATTACTTTAACACATAATTCTCAGTTATACTCCATGCATGGACACGATTTCCTCTAATTTTAGATCGGTGTTTCTCGAAATAAAATGTCACAATCAAAATGTAGAGTATGAAGAAGCATTTTGTGCCAAAGATATATATATATATATATGCTCTTCTTTTTCACAACCAACCAAAGTGCACAAAGTGAAAGTTCCTTACAATTTGCAACTATATAGGCAGACATCGGATCCCCACAAATGGATATTTGAGATGAAAAGCAAAGCACAAAATTGAGACATTTAAACTAATGGTTTCAATACCTTGAATCTATGTTGTTTTTAGGGTTCAACTTTGTATTGTACGTTAACAAATCATCTAGGAATATGTTCTTTCGAGAAGTCGAGAACTGATGATGAGCAGAATCAAAGGAGAGATTAAAAAAAAAAAAAAAGTTCACCACATGCGAAAAATGAGTTTATATATATGGCCCTGGTCGTATATTGGCTCTTTTAAAAATTGAAACTTATTAGAATTCACCACATGATTTTAAGTCAATATTGTTTGACTAAATTGGACTTAACTCAACCTTAAAAGTTAACTTATAAAATGATGGTTGCACAAGACTTTATAAAATGAACTTCACTGTTATTTTTAAGTTTTAACCAATGTGAGACATATAGTCTCAATAAAACCAAAAACAATTTCAAACAAAAAAGGAAAGTAAAATATAAGAAACAAGCTTCAATTAAAGACATATATCATAATCGAGAGTGAATAGCAAATTAACTCCCTGCGTTATTCTAAATAGTTAATTTAACTCCCTGTGATAAATAAAAGGGCAAAATACCTCCCTGTGATATCTTAAATAGGCAATTTAACTCCCTGTGTTTTTATAAAAGAAGCACATTACCTCCCTCTAAATTTCTTATTAATTTATATCACATGGAGTTAAATTGCTCATTATTTCATTTCATAGGGAGGTATATTGCCTATTTTTATATCACGAGGAGGTATATTGCTCATTAGTTCATTTCATGGGGAGTTAAATTACCTATTTTTATTTCACAGGGAAATAAATTATCTATTAAACATATCACATGAAGTTAACTTGCAAAAAAAACCCCATAATCGATTATATTCGATTCATGTACAATTCTCACTAAAAGATAGCAGTGGTACTATAGTCCTGGTCAACCACCCATATGGCATAATTAAGTTGATCTTTTTGTGAGAAGTAATTAAATAGTTGAAGTCAAGTTGGGCATTAATTAAAAAGGGTGGGGCTTAAATGACAATTTGCTACCAATTGTACTATATGTCTAGCAACCATGTGCACATACGAGCGCCATTGCGGCATTGCAACAGTTAGAAAGCAACGGCTAATTAAGTCGTGTACAAGTTACTCAACCCATATAAATTAATATACTTTGTCACCTTAATTTTGTCACCTATATATTTGTTGCACTTTTTGTTACTCTAGAACCCTAATTCTAATGTAATAAATCGTTAATCATGTAGTGAGCATTCCATTGTTTGAAAGGTTAATAGCCAATCACTCTCGTAGACCCATATATATACATCAATACGAGAAAATTGCATTTTTATCGACTTCAAAATTTTTTCAAAATGCATATTCATATCTTATATATATACATTGATTCATATGTAAGATACATACCGTTAAATCCAATGTGGTCTCTTAACAATTCAAACGAGAGGCCGAAGAGGTCTAGCCTGATGGTAAAGTTGGGGCTCAATTACTTATAGATAATGAATTCATACCTGATGTATAGGTTCTTCTCTAATTTAATGTCAGTCTTGTTAATAAATATATTTTGTATTTGTTAGTTGAATATTATTCTACTTTACTAATGATTCAAATAGATGTAATAACAATATAATGATGTTATTGCATTTTCATTAAAAAAAATAAAAATCAAAAGAGAGCAGCCAATGAATTGGTTACTAATCATAATCAGATACATTACTTGCACTGTGATTTTCTGGACGTATTTAAATTGAATTTGAGTTAGATGTTTTCTTACGAGATGCTTACCTATATATATAGAAAGAACCATACAAGTAACACATGTTAGTGGGAAAATCCCTAATTTACCGATAAAACATAGACAACAAACATTGCAGAATCCTCATAATTAACCATCATATATATTTGCCGACATAATATTTTGATGAACTATCTGAATTAACCACTTTAACTTATGCATTGTGGTAAGTTCTCAAGTCTTGAAATACAATCTTAGGAGTCGTCTGTTGGAGATGGAAATTTTTTGGAGGGCAAGACGGGCAAGAGTGCAACCAAGGGCATCAAGGCAGGCAGACAGATAGACAATGGTTGCATGCTTGCCTAGGAGCAGGCGCGGCCTGGACGCGCCTTTGCGCGTCTAGGCCAATGGGTGGCCGTCAAATTATATATATATATATATATATATATATATATATTAATTGTTAATTTTAAAAATAATTTGAAATGTGTTAAAATATTTTAAGTTATAATATATATGTGTGTAAAAAAAATTAATTGGTCACTTTTTTTAAAAAAAAAAAATAGAACATGTATATGTGTGTGTAATAATCCTTAAAAAAATTATGAATGCCTTATGAATTTTGTGTAAAATTTTTAAAAACTTGTGCTAAAAAAATAGTCAATTTTATGTAACTAGTCACATTTTTTTAAATAAATTAAAATATTTATGTGTGTTTGTAAAAAAGTTGATTGTATTTTAATAACTACGACTTATTTTCCATTAATTATGTTTAGTCGAATTTATTTTCTTATTTTTATGAAAGCCTTATTTATTATTATTATTAATATTATAATTATTCTATTTATATTTTAATTACGAAAATAATATTATTATTAGTGCTATTATTATTATTATTGTTAAGTGAGAGTGGGAAAATTTTAAAATTGAATTAAATATTTTGTATTATTATTTTAGTTGGAGACGACAGACTAGGAAAACAAACAAACATGCTGGCAAAAGAGGACTATTGTGAAGAGCCCATTCGTCCAGTTTCTTAGATAAACAAATACTATTACAAAATTGAAGAACCTATATATGCACCTAGTATATATGCGCAGTGGATGAATGGTTCAAATGTAATATGTCACATGGCATTAAGAAAAATATAAAGTATAGCATCAAATTTCATGCAGATCGATCGATGCCCTAATTTGAACAAATATAGAGTCGACATAATACTGACAGCCAAAAATGTAGCCAGGATTGAACAACTGTGGTCCATTAATCTCTTTCAATATATAGTTCCAGTTCAGGAACAGCTAGCAGGTACTGCAGGAATTTCTACCGTAACTAATTAACAATATTTCTTACATGACTATCAATTAAAGAATATATAAGAATATTTTAGCAATCTAATTTTCTTAAAAGTACCCAATGGATAATCTGCATCTCTATAAGTATGCAAATTATCCCCCTTATTTTGCCCGTTGGGATCATATTAACTTGTTTTCATGTATTTTGCATATTTTTCATTGATTTTACATGTTCTTTTCATAAATATATTTTACCTGAATTTTCATTGATTTGACACGTTTTCAATGATATTATTCATTTTTTACACCGATTTCACATGTTATTCATTGTTGTTGTCATTTCACCAGTTTTATCTTTTTTTTTTCATGAGTATAGATCGATTTCACATGTATATATCGATTTTATGGTCACTTTTTTACTTGTTTCACCAAG
This sequence comes from Penstemon eatonii, assembly GCA_038501285.1. Lineage (NCBI taxonomy): Eukaryota > Viridiplantae > Streptophyta > Magnoliopsida > Lamiales > Plantaginaceae > Penstemon > Penstemon eatonii. Next base: position 8,820,087 of record CM076710.1, read on the forward strand.
ATTTTCACTAACTTCGCTAGTATTCACCAATTTCACATGTCTTGTTATTTTCTAATACATGTCTTGATATTTTTTAATAGTCTTTTATATTTTTCTATTATAGCCAAATTAAAATTATGTAATTAGCTAAGTTATAAGTATTTTTAATTCTTTCATAGTAAGATGCGATTCAATTTTAATTTTTCCTTTTTTTGTCAAATATTTAAGAGAATTTCATTTTATATTTTTATATTTGGAGTGTTTATGATTTATGTTGTACTAAATCTTTAAATTAATATTTTCTTACTTTAAATAAATATTGATGCTAAAATATAATTATATATATATATATATATATATTAGGAGTTATTTAAAATAATAGTGTTTTCTTATGGTTCGTTTTTATATATCATAAGAGAATAAAATTAAAATTATAAAAATCATCGTAAGAGATAATTTATAAGTTTTAGGAGTTATGTAAAAGATAAATATAACAAGATTTTACGTCTAATTATATCTCTTCAGTTATGTTTAGTCTTTTATATATTTACCATTTAAGTAAATATTACTTTACAATTTAAATAGGAGTATTTAATTTGCAAAAAAAAAAAATTTAATCTTATTTTTATGATAGTAGAGATTGAAATCTCTAATAATTAACAATTTAAATAATTTTTTCAGTAGTACTCTAGCAAACATTAATTATTATCAGTCTTTATTGAAGGGCACAAGGACAAAGTAAGTACTGTGAGTGGAAGCTGGCACTGAATCAGTGAAATTTCATGTGTTATGAAGTATGACATTAACAGCTAAAATATAAATACATATATATATATATATATATATATTTATACACCCAATAGGTGGCAAGTTCTGGGTGGAAATTATATTCATGTACAATAAAGACGAGACAATTAATTGTACATTCAATTGTGGTGGTCACAACTTCGATCATATTATGCATGCAACAAATCCTAGCTACTTTTTTCATTTCTTTAACACATATATACATGTACATGGCGCTTCTTGATTTAGACAATTTAAATTTGTCAAATTTATTTAATTGCGTTTCAATAATCTTTTTTATAGCATCATGAAAAGTGACAAAAAAGAAATTATGAAAATGGTAAAAGATTCCAACCAAGTCCAACTGATCAACTGTATTCAAATGATTCACAAGAGTATGATTTACTTAGCCTTGCGTGACTAAGTAATGTTTTTTTAAAGTTTACAAGCACAAAGCAATATGTATGAATTAATAATTTAATATAATGATTTGATAAACATCTTGTCAAATTGAACTTCTGGTTGATAAAGAATTTTTTTCGTTTGTCATGTTTATTTAAGTGTATTCCAAATATCTGTAATTGAATAAAACTTTAAAGATAGTTCTTAATTACAAAACATATACACATATGTATATATATTTTCCTTTAGATTAAAGGGTGTCATAATTCAGAATAAGTGCTAGGATTTGTTTGTATATACATCAATTTATGCACAAGCTGAGAAATATTTTCACATGTCCCAACTTGATGGAACCCAAACTTTAAGGTAAGTGCAATAAGAGCCTTGCAATAGTCAATAAGAAGACATATATACAATGGTTTCTTTTTAGTTAATTAGATAAATTCTACTACAGCAGCCAAGGGGGTGGATATCAATTTGAGTTTGGTTTGATTTACTAGTATTTTTGTTCGATTCAGTGGATCTTATTTGATTATGAAAATCCATAATATGAAATATGTATATGAAATATGGATCTCAGTCAATCTGATTCATTGAAGATTTGTATTCAATAATAAATAAATAAATTATATACATACATAATATTTTGTTAAGATAAGTTACATTAATAATATTTTATCATTCAAGAATATATCATCATTCATGAATTTTTTTTTTATGCATATTTTCATCTAAATGCATGATTATTAGTTAAGAAAGTGTGAACACATGATATAAATTAAATGAAATTGTAACGTTAACAAACTTGTTCAGAAGAAAAAAGATTAGCTTAAGTTCTGAAAAACTGAGATATTGAATCTGATATCCGAGGTCCGGGCAAAACCCAATAATCGATCTCCATCAAATTATAGTTTAACAAAATTTAGATCCGATCCTATATAAACAAAATCGAATTTTGATCGAGTATGATTCGATTCATTTCCAAACCATTGATGGCCCTAAATTCAACGTAAGGGAGTTTGAAAATAATTTTCCTTTGCCCAACGTACTTACCCCACTTGTATATATGGACCAAATAGTTAATTTGTGGTGGACTCCACCCACCACCATAAAGAGTGTTGCGGTTTTACATAGTGGTCCATAGATGTTTCACTAGTGTGCACAAAATCTAGGATTATACGTTATGATCGCCATCGTTCTAATGTAAGGATCACGAGTGCTATGAAATTGTCTCTCATCGAATAATTATCTTTGATTTTTGCATAAAATTGGGTAATCTTCAATTTTGTGCCAAGTTATATATACATGCAGTTGTCTTGTATGTCAAGATTATAAATTAATTAGATAGTAAATTAATTATATATGTTCTTAGGCTTAGTTAGTCTAGTAAATTAAATTTCACTTTTAATCTCAATATCTCATAATTATTAGTATTAAAATTTTGAATATATATTTAGTTCTTTCAATTCACTTTCAAATACTTATGTTGATTCAATACTTATGAAGTGCAATTCAGTCCATAGTTTAATTTGCGATTTTATTATACAAGGTCAAAATAAATATCTGAATCTGAATTTCGTGAAAACTATTAGTTTCAATTATCTAATCAAATCTAATAAGAAAAGTGTTATATGGTGAACCATGACATACTACTTGCAATATGATTATATATCATACATGTAGATATGTGCACAAGTTAAAAGTGACTTGGTGAGTGTGGTAAAATCGAATCATAAATAAAAAAATAAAATTAAAATAAAAAAGAAATAAAAAAGAGGGAATCATGGTACATTTGAAGATATATGCTGTACATCTATTTTCATATCTGTCGACAACTATATATGATGTGAGAGAAATTTGCCTCACCAAAATAAATCACCTTTCAGTTATTCTGTTGTGGTTAGAACATATATTCGGATGCAATAAATTTGATTTGGGAAAGGGGTAAATTAATATTGCTATTCCTTTAACACTGAAATGTAAAGAGCCACCCATTTTAGAGGGAGCAGAAACAAAGTTATGTCAGATTTTTTCTGCAATTGAATATATTTTTGTGAACCAATATTTTAGGCCCTTCACTATAGTAATAATATAATCAGACGATGTTATATAATATTGGCATATATTTAATGTGAAATTGAAGCTCTTGATAAGTTATATTGAAATGATTATAAAATGACGCAAATTGTTTGTGACTATTCAATAATATTATATTAGAGAAATCTAAAATTAACTTCTTATTTTCTCATTTATGTTTATTTTTATTATTAAGCTTGTAACGGTATTTATAGTGAATTCAATATATATATTTGGAATAGTTTGAGTAATTATTTCTCAAAGTTGGCCCGTGATGATCAAGTAATTACACTAATTTTGAGATGTAGTGAGAAAAATATATTTAACTATAATATTAGGGGTAATTCTTGAACAAAAATTTCTTTTCTTATGACATCAACATGTGCTTTTAAAAAATAATGTGCCCCCAGGGCATATCTCCAACTGGCTGACCAACAATTCATAAGGCTTGCTCCAGCGGCAAGGGTGGGGGTTCGAATCCGATTTGGAACTTGGATGGAAGCATTTTCATGGGTCTATCTAAGGATCATTTGTGGTGAAGACCCCTTTGTGCGCAGAGTGTAAGCAGTATGGTGGGATCCCGATGCTTGTTGGGGGCACATCCTGCGATTTACATCCTTCAGGGTTCTAGGGCAAGGGTTCTGAGGGTCCAGGATTAGTCTAGTGTAAGCTTGGACACCTGGGTTATCCCAAAAAAAAAAAAAAAATGTAATTAATCAAATACCTACATAGTAGTGTGAGTTATTTTAAAAACTTAAATGGTGGTCATTGTATTTACACTAAATATGAGAGATACTTTAAGCAATTATCTTTTGATATTGTTGAGTTAACTAATATAATGCATCGTCAATCATCTATAGTCCATATCTCATGAAGAAAAAAATATATGAAACATTTATTTTAATTAAATTATACATTTACAAATATTTCTAGCGCTGTAAAAAAATTCAAATTGTACTTTTCACATGCATGAAAATTGTTGTGATAACAACACATTATAATTTATTTTGATATAGATTAAAATAAATTATTTAAATTTGTGCACAGCATGATAATAGACTAATATAATTATATATGAGAAGAGAATCCTATGTAATAAACATTTAAGAGCTTACAAATTACACATAACACGTGGGATTGTCTTGCATTTATCCCTGTATATAAGTTGATCCGTCTATCTAGCTGGATATATTAATTATGGACAAACAAGAGGTCTTACTTATGAATAATTTCATGTAATTTTTAAGGAAAAGATGATAGCACGTTTAGGTCAAACCTCTTAATTACAATTATGACAGATAATGTCCTAAGGTCCCCCATCATAATGTTTTTCAGGTCATAAAATTTGCTCTTGTCAAAATTGGAATGTCGGGCCATCCTTCAATGTAGTCACCAGTTTTTCTGCTCAATGGCAACTGGCAGATTGCTACTTTCTTCAAGACATTGGATTGATATTTACAGCAAATATGATTGAGATTAATTAGTTACCAATTTGGATTAATATGAATTAAATTTTAGACCAATTTAAACGGTGTAATATTTTGTTTCACCCAAAAGTTTAAATTTCAACTTTTTAATTTTAGTTTTTTTTCTTTTTTTATTAAAGATGATGAATAAATATCACATCAATCACTATATCAGAAAATCTATTCAAATTTATTTTATTAATATTAAAATACAAAGATAGATTAATTACAAAGACTAATATATATATATTTAATTAGAGAAATATTGATTACACTAGTGGGAGTTTGAGTTGTACTCAGGACAACATTAGCTTTAGCTAACAGACTATTGCCTCATCGCTAATTTTAGTTCATTACACACAATAATTTATTTGTAAGCAAAAAAAAACACTATAATTTATTTATTTTAGTGTGACACGCTAAAAAAATAAATGGTTTCATATGGTTTTCAAAAACAAACATTAGAAATACATATGCCCAAATATTTTTTTCTAATTTTGAGTTAGAAAACGATAATTATATTAATATCATTACATCATATCACTAATGAATCACAATTTTCATCGAAACACCGAAAAATTTTCGTTTTTGAATAAGGCGGAACGAAAACTAGATGTAATTTCGAAACTATTTATTTGCCTTAAACTCTGTTGTTTTCCTAAATTTAGTAACCTTTTTTACAATTTTTCTTTAGTGTTTCCGAAATATTTTCGAATAATCCTGAAAAGTTTTCAATATTTGACTGACCGAAACATACATTCGAAACGAAATTTTAATCCATGATATCACTAAATAAAAAATCTATTGAATTACTAGGAAAATCAATCACCAAACACTAGTGTATGCTATAAGAAAAACTCATTAGTGATAGTTGAACTCAAGACCTCTTAATTTGAAGCCTCCAATGAGTCATCGCGCCTCATTGGCAATACACTTTCATATATCCAAAAGAAAAGATCCCATTTTGTTTCCCAAGGATATTCAGGTATTTGACTTTACGTAATCCCTTTCGAAGCGCGAATATCTCATATATATATATATATATATACACACACATTGGTTTCTCACTAACCAAACATGTAATATTCTTGTATAATTTTCAATTTAGTTTAATCTAATTTGCCCGCATATTTCTATATACAATTTATTTCATCATAAATAAGTTTTGATGTTTGCGGATACTTGAATTATGATTTTTCTTTGAGCGCGACAGGGACAATTATAGACAACATCAAACAATCTATATGCCAATTTGAGGTTTTACGCATTTCTCATAAACCATAATCAATTCAAAGGTGGTCTAATTAAAATTAATGTTTCTAGCTTTTACTTTTTTCTTTATTAATTTAGAGTACATGATAAAGAGCACACGTTTTTAAACCACAGAAAATGCACAAAACCAATATACTATAATATTATTGATGAGTAGGGTTGTAATAACGAAAAGTAAAGAATTTCCACTTTAAATGGGCCGAACAATATATAATTATGAAGATTCATAAACAAATCTAGGAAATTTCCAGGTTAAATCCAAAATTACCCAAAAATTTAACTACAAATTTCGGGTCAAATCACAGGCTAAAATTAAGATACTCAAAATTCATTACTAAAATTGGAAAATAGCAAATAATTGTCAAAAACAACTAAACAAATATCAGAAAAAAATCTAATAGACATATCTAGAGGCCGGAAAGATAGATATCTAGATTTTCTCTTTTGTGTTAATTATTGTGTTCCAATAATTTAATCTGCAGGTGATTAAACCAATCGTGCCAGCCAAATCATCACATGGAAACAATATGGTAGCCACATTATTTCATGTATCTTTGACCATAGGAAAAGAGAATATTAACTAATGTATTTCAACATGTCGTATCTCTTTAGATCTACTAATCTATGTATTAATATAAGGGTCAATTTTTTTTAAATAAAAATAAAATTAAAGATTTATGTGGCTTAGGATTATTGGAGGAACATTAACGTGGATGGGACCATAACCATCATTTAAACTAGTTATTTAAATAAGTAGGATAATAATAATTTTTGTAAGTGAAATTATAGAAAATTAAATAATAATTCCACCCAACTTGTTGGGAATATCAAAGGAAGATGGCTTGACCCACAAATAGGAAAATCTTCTCCAGAGGTTTCTTATGGAAAACTTTAAAGCAATCTACTGCCAAATAATTAAAAATTACAGTATACTCCTTATTTTCATGAAATTATATACGTGATGGATTTATAGCTGCATCTAACGAGAGAGTTACATTTTTAATATAAAGTCTTATGACTTTATCTTACTTTACAAATTTAAAGTATCAATTTTTTTTTTTTTTTTTTTTTTTTTTTGGTACAAGTATCAAATTTTCTAAAAAGACAAACTTTATAAGACAATTTGTATAACGGTCCTTAGAGCTGAAAATTAAATCAAGCTATTCGATACTCGGCTCGAGCTCGTTCGATAAAAGCTCGTTTGAGCTCGGTTCGTCAAATTAATCAAACAAGCTTGAACAAGATTTCTCGTTCGATAACTTTTGAAGCTCGGCTCGAGCTCGACTCGTTAAGCTAAAAATTGAAAAAACACATGTAAAATACCAAGCTACCCTATACTGGGCTCGAGCTCGTTCGATAAAAGCTCGTTTGAGCTCGGTTTGTTAAAAAATCAAATCAAGCTCAAACACAAAATTTCAAGCTCGATAAAATTCAAACCAAGCTTGAACAACTTGTCGTTTGATACTACTCGGCTCGTTTACACCCCTAAGTCGGTCCTTGACAAATTTAAGTTTTCGTGAAATATTTGAACCATTAAATAATGTTCGTCCCTTTAATAATTCAGAGATGCACTACGTACAACTAGAACAACAACTATGACATTAAATTTAAAGAATTGTTAATTATAGCTTGATGATAATCCAATGAAATAATTTTGACAGCTAAACTAAATCTCACAAAGGCCGTAAGAATATGAGAGAATTTTATTTTTGATACCATAATTTATCCTATTTTAAGGATTTAGTATCACAATATTTTGTCCGATACATTTGGTACCATTATTTGACGGGACGTTAAATTTCATACTTCCGTCAAATTAATGACGGAATTGATGAAAAGTTGTAGAATTGGTCCAATAATTAAAGATTGGTAGCAAAGTTTACCCTACATATTTTATTGTCGACAAATTTATCCCACAATTCATAAATTTGAAGCATTTCAGTCACAATTGTAAATTATTAATCCTATTTAATAAATCATTTTCAGTACTTCATGACTTGGAAAGCTTTCCGATGGGCGAGTTCAACAATACAACCAATTTGAAGATTGGAGTTGTGTAGACAAAGTAATCGGAGACCGAAGGTGCTGACGAAAGTTTTGGATCTGATTTTGAGGAGTGAGGAACTGTGAAATTTTACATGAATTAAGATATACTGAACCCATGGAAGGACTCCTTATGACCAATCGGCGCGATGCCGATGCATGGAGGTTGGGGAGAGGGATATCCGAAAGAGGTGGTGGTGGCAGTGATGGAGAAAGTGGGGGAAGAAGTTGACTTTTTTTCTTTTTTGTGTAAATATATTTAATAATATGATTAGCATTATTTTTTGTGTAAATATTATTTAATTTACGTCTTATTATATAAAATCTAATTAGTTTAAGATATTTAATATAATATATATATATATATATATATATATATATATATATATAATTTATTAAGTAGGATTAGTAATTTAATTATTTTTACAATTGTGACTTAAATGCTTCAAATTTATGAATTGTGGGGTAAATTTGTCGACTAGAAAATATGTGGGGCAAACTTTGTCAGTAATCTTTAAATATAGGACCAATTCTACAATTTTTTCATCAATTCCGTCAAATTTGACGAGCACGTGCTTTTCACATGTTCAATTTCTTCATTAATTTGACAGAAGTATGAAATGTGTAATATTCCGTCAAATAATGGTACCAAATGTGTAAGACGAAACAATTATGGTACAAAATCCTTCAAGTGAGATAAATTGTGGTACAGAAAGCAAAATTCAAATGTGTTTTTTTCAAAAGGGTTACTACCTAATGTATAAAGTATGATAAAGTGTAATATGAAAAATACAATATCTATCTACATCTTATTGTATGTAGTAAAACTATATATTGTAATCATTAGATAATTCAATATAGTATAAAATCAGACCTGGGCGGATCCATGATTCAAGAGTCGAGGGGCCCGATACATAATATAAAGATGAAAAATTATTGAATCTATTTTTGTTAAAATAAGGACCAATTATATTAAAATCAAAATAAAATATAATTTCCCTATATTGAATTTAAAAAGAATAGTTTGTAAGGTCTCTGATTTAATTTTCATAAAATTATATCAAAATTTTCAATTGAAAATTTGTAGTTATTTATTTGAGACGAAAATATTAATTAAACCTGATAAGTATGTTGTGTGTATAATTAAAATTTGTAATTGGACTTTTGAAGAAGACCAAAAATATCAGTGCAAATAAATAAAGAAATATATATTTAAGTAACTATATAGGATAAAGCAATGACTGGAGTGGGAGAGTCAGAGTCGAAAAGAGGATTCCTCACTTATTTCTCTTATTCAAAACCGTGCATGAGTAATCAAAAATCTTGAGGGGGCGAAACCCCCCCCCCCCCAAGACACACGTCAGATAATTTAAACATTGTGATGTAAAAAAGTCGCTTTGAGCCTATTCGAATATGAAATTATACAAAATTTAGTTCTTAAGGTTAGATATTTGTTGCTAGCTTTATTCGAATTGAGCACGAGTATAATTAAAATAGTCTGATATTTTGAGATATATTTTATCATATCTAGTATAGTTTATCGAATTTTGAGTAATTTGCTTAATTTTAGTTAGCACTAAATTGGAAAAGGTTTTTTAGTACGAATTTACCGGCTCATTCGTTAAAAAGTTTTTTGACTATGTTGGATATATTAAGGATATCATATTACCGTCAACATATAAAGGAGCGTTTAAATTGTACGGTATATAATTAAATGTCTCTCCCCTCATTATTTTGTTAGATTATAAGACATAAAAAAATTTATTGCACACAAATAAACATATGCAATTCATCATGTTTTTTCTTTGGGACAAAATTAGATTATGAATAATTATTAATGATGTCGTGTGATGGTGATACTGTACATAACATTATTCATTCTTATAAATGAAAAGATAAAAGAACGATAAAAATAATTCTTCTCTCTATGTGAAAAAACTCTCTCCAAGTCTCTTAAACCACTTTCTTCTCTCTTCCACACACATACAACACACAGTGTGGAGAATTAAGCTTCTGCTGCCCCTAAATTTACAGCAACTAAAGGACGAGTCCAAAGGGATCGCATTGATCCCACCTCTATTCCGAGGCTCAACTTTTATTAATTAATTTTGAATTGTAGTTTCCGCCTCGATTTTCGTTGGTATTCAGGCGATGGATTTTTGCATATATTTATTTATGTTGGATCATGCTATCCTTTTGGATTCATCCCTTGGTAGCTAAGCTTCTACTATGGCGATTTTTTACCGACTCGATCAATTATTGCATTCAAATTAGATTCGTATAACCAAATACCAAGTAAGTTTCAAACTTCTATTCTACTATATAAAAAAATTGAATATTTCACTATGTGTGTGTTTTTCTCTATCTATGGTATAGTGATCGTTCTTCTTCAATTCCATGCCTTACTTTATTGGAAGAAATAATTTTTCGTGGCCTTAGATCTATTCATATAGTGAATTATGTAACGATATAATTACTGTTACACTAAGAAAGAAAAACAAAATACTTCTTCTCGAAAACAAATTTATTAAACTTGGTTTAAATCAAATAAATGTATTAAGTACATAAATAAAAATTAATAAGCAATGAAGATTTTGAAATTACTTTTGGTTTTTTCAGTAAATTATTGGTAATGATGTTTGCGTTTTGCACGCTCATACATACATATTGAGTTTTCATATGGGTGTCGTGCATTGAATGATTGCACATGCTTCCTAGATATTTCTGCAATATATAGACATTCTTGGATATCTCTTGCTTGAAAACTAACTATTTCCAACCAATAGGAATGCAAAAAGATTTAAAGATTGGAAAAAAATGGAAATTATACTTTTACAAGAAATCAAACTCATTCTTTGATTTGTTAGTGCAGATGATCCTTGAAATAATTGGTTTTTGATAAAATGAAAAACTGAAACAATTAATTTGACATGATTGGAAATTTGGAATAAGTCTTGAGAGCTTTTACACATAATTTTTTTTTTTTTTTTCAAATGTATGTTAATAATTATCATGTACCATGGAAAATTATTGTCCAAATCTGGTTTGATCAAACTCATCCAATTACCAAACAAGTGTATTGCACTTGCTATGTAATTATTTTGAGGTCGGTCAAATCCGTTCTAAGTAAGAATTTCTCACCATGTACCATATCTTATTTTACAGAATTGTGGATGACTGAAAGCCACATTTTTTCCTGAGAGAAAATAAATATTTTGTTCAAGGTGTGTGAAATCTAAGTTCTAACAATCACGGTGTGCCAAAAGTTATCTGAATTACTTTGCAGATGACATTAAAAATCGTGGTACATGAGCTTAACATTTCTCACTATATATGCTAAAGTAAAAATCATTCATATTTTGCATTTGGTCAACTCTCTTTAAATCCGTGTTAGAAAATTAATCCCAAAGTTATATCCATTCATTCATTTATATTTATGTCATAAGTGTATTACTTTTTTTTTTTATAAATGACTTGAGTACGGGCACACACGGCACCAAGTGTAAATAAGAATTTCTCCTTTTTAATTATAGATATAAAAAATAAAAATAAAAAATAATTTCTCCATGTGATATTAACATATATACACATTTTTTTTAAGGATGAAAATTAAGAATTGTACTAAGACGAACTTAATTAGCTATTGCCTTAGCATATGAAAGACCCTGAGAATGGCCATACACATTTGGCATTTTCAAGAGCCCAAACCACGTGGTTTGAGGACTTTATTAAGAATCCAAAGCAAAGAATTTTAGAAAATATTATCTGTTTTTCCCTACTTTGAGTGTCCCAAAGGCAAAGGAATCATATTACATGTGGTCATGATCATATAATTAAAAAGAAGTCCTTTTACATTAGCTCTTGAAATAAACTGTGTGTGTGTGTATCTTTCTCCTAAACACATGGCCACAACTTTCAACAACCTCCCTAATTATAAGCACTACTCTCAAATGGTCCTTTGAAAACGTTGAACTTTAATTAAATATTATAACAGCCCGGGTCAATTTTATTTCTAAATTTACAAAAAAAAAAAAAAAAAAAAAAAGAGAAGTGTATAATCATTAATCATTTTAATAATTTTTCCAAGTACAAAGAATTATAAATAATAAATCATCAAATACTAGTATTAAAATCAAGAAAATCTCATATTAGTGGGAGTTGAACTTAGAACTGGATCTTGGATAGAAAGAGGTGATGGGAAATGTATCCAAAATAAAATAAATAAATTCTTAAATTAACTAATATAAATCAAATACTATTTTTTCTCTAAAAAATGCATGTATTAAAATATGATCGGGAGTAATGATACAACCAGAGCAATTATTATACTAATCTCTATTTTATTTTATCCTTGGCAAACTGATGTATATTCCTAAATCAATAATCATTTAATTGGTCAAAATGGTAAGCATCATTCTTATTTATGCAAGCTTAAGTTTTCTCCCTCTTCAATATGAACATAGGAGAATAACGTGTGTGGATTTAAATTTTGTTTTTAAAGAATTCAATATTGTTGTTTAATTGTGTAGATAATGTGTATAGTCTTGCAAATTGCGTGAAATGCGGATCAGGATGGTGTGTAAGGTCTTATAATTCTATAAATTTTTTCTAAAAATAATTTTTTTGAAAAATAAATATATGAAAAAAAAAATTATGCATAACCACTAACTAATTTGCATTAGAAAGCTTTCCGTAATTATAAATTATGCAAAAAGAGAAAATTATGGTGAGGGTAATATTGAGATAAACAAAAATTGCTCTACCATTATGCATTATGCTAATTGCTCTGGAAATATCAACAACCATAGAATATAACTTTAAATATCTCAATAAAAAATAATAGAAAAAAAAGCACCTTATGATTCATACTCCATAAATTCATAAATACATGTCATCTAAGGTTGTTGCACAAGAATTACAGAAACTATTAATTACCTACATTATAGGAGATTAAAAATCTTATGGTACAAAACTATCTTTGAAAATAAATAAATAAAATCTACAACTTCCCATATTGTCATTAATGAGAAAGGGGAAATATGTTAAAAAATTATTTAAGTCCTTCTTGGAATTCTAAAATGAAATGTATTTTGAATTTTTTTTTAACTAAAACGATATGTTTATAGGAATGGAGAGATTAATGAATTATAAATAATATAAATTTTTATTATTTAACACTTATTAAATAAAATAAAATAGCTCTAACCCTTGCGCTTCCTCCCACCGAGAAATTATTTAACCGTTGCACCACGTTAAAAAGTACACATGGTGCAGTCCACCAATATAATTATCTTATGTGGAGTGATAATCTACATCTCCCATATTTTGACAAATGTGAACGCATTTTTGTAATCATATATTTTTAGAAAAAACATGGATGATGTGGATTATTACTCCACATGTACGAATTATATTGATGAGTTGCACTACGAGTACTTAATAATGGGGTACATCGATTGCACTAAGCATAAGTACTTCACAGTGGCACCGGCCAATACGATTTTCCGATCAAGTGTGCTTAAGTTTGATTTAGGTTATTTCACATTGACAATGCTTCTTTTTATTTTAATTCGAGATAAATCAATCAAATGTATAAAAGAAATGAGACGATATGATAGTGAATCAGCAAAAAATATAGGAAACGCTATGCGCATTCCCTGCACATATCTTGAGAATATATAAAGTAGGTCCAACCTTTGTATCTATTTCAAAATTTTATCCAAATAAATAATTTCCCTCATAGAAAGTTTAAGAATAGATCATATCATGCAATCTAATTCTTTTTTTTTCTTCTTTCAAATAAGTCATATCATGCGGGGTCAGGTGAATTAATTGAAAGAATTAATTTGGACATGAGAAAATATATACGGTGCAAGATCGTGTGCCTTCAAATGGAAAATATGTAGGCCAAATATTGTCTCCCTTTGGGTATACACTCTAATGGTATTGGACATCTAAAACTGCCAAAAAATGTTGTATTATTTAGAAACATTAGCAAGAAAATGGGCCTACTAAGTATTAACCCCGCAAAAATTCAAACTCATATTGGCCCCAGTTTCTCTTACATAAAGATTCAAACTTTTATTAGTTTATAAAAGTAAAATTAGATAATTATCAAGTCAAAATAGTTGAGGACTTGAGGTGCGTTGAGATTTTTTATAATATTGAATTCCTTCAGATTTAAAGTAAGATTTTGGATGATGTTCTTTTGCATTTAATTTTTTTGACACGTCAAAGTTAGATTTTATGCAATTTTGTTCTTTGAGTATGATCTTGAGAGACTTAATAGCAAATTACTTTCATGGGTTATTGACAAAAGGCAATATTAAAGGTAAAGTGTCCATTATGTTATTTCATAAGGGTAAATTATCCATTATGTGTTGTTAATATAGGATTAAATTGATCATCTTTACATCAATGAAGTGTAATAGTTCCGAAATCTATTCATCTATATAACCCGAAACTTCTAAGAAATAATATAGTGTTTCTGGGTTTTTGCTATTTATAGTGTGTACCTTATTAATTATTATAAGTTTTTAAGTAGATGAAATTTAGAGAAATTGGGATTAAGTTGTTGATGCCCTGTTATGTGTTCTGATTTAGATTATATGGATCTCTTTCTTTATACTAAATCCATTAATTAAAAATTAGAGAGCATTAGAACCATAATTTCCCTAAATTACAAGAATCTTGACGGGTTCGGTTGAGATCGTTGACGAGTATGATGAATCAAGGAGTTGAGTATTTTTATAAGTGGAGAAGAATGTAATATATTGAAATTAATTATTATGCTAATTTTGAAGTTCGGATATTTGGGCTTTGATAAAGTATATATATTGATATAAGTTAAAGAAAATGATATTGAAAATATATAGAGTCCTATTAGATAAGGTTTCTTTAATTAAAAATGATACTTGGACACTAGAAAGCTACTTTCAAATCAAATTGTATTTGTATATACATCTTACAGAAGTAGTTGGGAAAAAATAAAAAAAAACAATGATATGGCGTCACAGTAGAGGCTAGGGACTTTCTCCCGAGGTTGATTAATATGTAAGTTGTTTGCTGCTTATTTTGTTAATGAAAATCTAATTTAAGAGGATAATTTGCCTATCTGTTTTATGATAATGTTGCAGTTTACCCTCTTGTACATGTGTTATGATAAATGTGACAATTTATCTCCTTGTGTTATGATAAATGTGATAATTTACTCTCCCCCGTGTTACAAATTATTTTTTATGTCCACTCTCAACTTTGATAAATAAAATACACTCTCTAGTTCAATGGGGTAAATTGTTTCTTTAAAATTATAGGGGGTAAATTGAATATTATGAATATTAAAGGGGGTAAATTTTCATTAACCCTACGATTTTATGTGAACTCAAAGTAAATATGTTTTTGTTATATTATTCGCGAAAATAAGATTAAACATGATAACAAAAATGAAAGAAGTTTTCTTTGATCATATGTAAATAAAATTTTGGAATTTCGTAATGTTTCGAGACATGAGATATTCCGTAACCAAGAAAAACATCCAAATCAATTCAAAACTATAATAGTAAACCAACTACTAAACTAGTATAAAACTACACATAAATACCCACATTAAGAGGTTTTAAAGGAGGGGCTTGTTTGTAGTGGAGGTTTTAGAAATAAGTTCGATTTGCGTAATGTTGTTTGTTTAGGTTTTGGGAGAGTGGTTTGAGTAATAAAGTAGGTGTAGGTTTTTTTGGAAGAGTTAGGTTGTAGGTGTAAGATTTGTAACATTTTATGTCAAACCATATTTGTTGTGAGATAAAATGTGTATAAGATATATTACTTTATGTCAAATCAGAGTAGAGTTTGTATAGGTTTTGTTTATAAATAAGAAAATTGTTGTTTGTTTGGGTTTTGAGCGAGTAGTTTGAGAAAATTGAGAGATGAAAATTTTATTTCAAAAAATAGAAAATACTCCCTCCGTTTCATTTTAGATGTCGTTTAAGGTTGTTTCACAAGGATTAAGAAATTATTTAATGCTCTAGATTTTAGGGAAATTAAAGGATAGTTGGACAAAATTGCCCTTAATAAATGCATGGTTATTTGTTTTGAAAATTGGGAGATACTCCCTCCGTTTCATTTTACATGTCACTTTAGAGAAAAAAAAATATTCCACTATACATGTCACTTTATAATTTCAAGATAGATTTAAATGCTAATTTGACATTTTTACCCTTCTTTAATCCTAAATGCTATACTTAATATCTCCCAATTTTCAAAACAAATAACCATGCATTTATTAAGGGCAATTTTGTCCAACTATCCTTTAATTTCCCTAAAATCTAGAGCATTAAATAATTTCTTAATCTTTGTGAAACAACCTTAAACGACATCTAAAATGAAACGGAGGGAGTATTAAGTATAGCATTTAGGATTAAAGAAGGGTAAAAATGTCAAATTAGCATTTAAATCTGTCTTGAAATTATAAAGTGACATGTATAGTGGAATATTTTTTTTTCTCTAAAGTGACATGTAAAATGAAACGGAGGGAGTATGTTTGTTTGAAATTTTTCAAACACGAATTTTTTTTGGAAAACGCCAAACAAACAGGCCCTAACTTTTGTCAGTTGCTACGATCTCGTGAACTTAAATTTATTAATTCTAAAAGACCTTCGGCGAAAAGGTGCAAAGTTGAATACAAAATTTGTTCGCCCGAAAAAATGCTTGAAAATGTATCGGCAGAAATTTTAGGCATGTATGGATTGGTAGTGGTTGGATTTCACGGTTTTGCTAAATTTTGTCAAGCTTATTTAAAATGAAGTTTGGGAATTAACTTCGTGAAACTCAATAAATTTTAATATAATAAATCTCAAATTTTTAAAAATAAATATTGTTTTGACATATATCATACTTTTTCTCAATAAAAATTAATTTAACACATATTACTTACTTTCTCCCTCAACTTCAATATTTAGACTCAATTAAATGATATTTCAACTTTTTGAAACCATAACCATATTTTGAGACCAAAACCATCTTAAACTGAATCAAAATAATCCATATAAACCCTTTGAGTTGGATTGCCAGTTGATCAGAATTATGGGGGGATACAAAAGTTTACCCATAAGGCCATCTCCAGCCGAAGGGGGGGAGGCAAGCAACAGCCCCCCCGTCGGCTGGAGAAGAGCTCCCCCCGGATGGGCAAGCAGGCATCCGGGGGGAGTTGCTTGCCCGCAGGCAGCAGCTGCTGGACGCGCGTCCAAGCTTTTTATTTTATTTTTATTTTTTAGTTGTTTTAAAAGTTAATTAATTTATAAATATAAATATGTAAAAATATATAAAAAAAAATTTAACACTTATTAATTATGTTTTCTCCTTCATATTTATACTACTAGAAGATCATTCAAACACTATTTTCAAATCAATGTGGGATAAAAACTTAACTCTCCTTATTCCACATTGACTTGAAGATAGTTTTTTAGTGACATTCAGGTAGTATAAATATGAAAGATAAAATATTATATATTTCAAAAATGAAAATGAACAAAAGTTCAAAAAATTAATCCGAACTAAGAAATATATTATTTGTCCAAAAATATTAAAGTCATTATACATATAGATTTGTAATTTAAGAAATCTATATATAAGAACGAAATTAAACTTTCCTCATGGTCAAATATAACGATATTTCTCAATCTAATGGATTAATCCAATTAATATTACTTCATAAAACTACTACTTTATTCGTAAAACTATTGTTGTTGTTTTCCATTAATTATGTTTACTCGTTTTCTATTTTTTTTATTTTTATGTATCCCTTAAAATTATTGTTATTGTTGTTGTTGCTGCTGTTGTTAATAAGTGAGAGTGGGGAAAGTTTGAGATTGAAATAAATGTTTTGGATTGTTGGTTCGGTTGGAGATGACTGACTTGACAAGGCAGGCAAGCAAGCAGGCAGGCAGGCAAGCAGGCGGGCATGAGGGGGCTATTGCCTGCTTCGGCTGGAGATGGCCTAAGTTGAGTGCGTTGTGACAAATCAGGCGATTGAGAAATACTTGTTCTATTCGTTATTGAGGGAATTGCACTTTTTATACCAAACATTTACCTACTTTATACATTTCATACCACACCTTTCATAATTGCACATTTTATACCAAAATCAATCAACCTTTTTCAATTTATATACAACCGTTAAATTTTGGACGGAATTGGACACGTGTACCGCACGTGTCCGTTAACTCTTAAAAAAAAAAAAAAAGGAAAAAAAACGTGTCACTTTTCATACTAAACATTTACCTACTTTATACATTGCATACCACACCTTTCAGAATGACACATTTCATACCAAAATCAATCAACCTTTTTCAATTTTCATACCGACGTTAAATCACAAAAAAAAAAACTCGCGGGCACTGTACTACCACATATGCTATTCTTGTTCATAACTTTTTTACAATTAACCCCTTGCCCCCTAAAATGTTTCAATTTTACCCTTGGGTGTTCTTAGTACTAATAAATATATAAAAAATTAAAATTCATGGGCAATTATAAATTATATTAATTAATGAATATGATGATTTTGAATTGAAACAGTAGTACCACGTAGGGTCTTCTCAATTTGAAGAAACCGTAATAAATTATATGATCGATAACTTTCATGCTTCTTTTTCGAAAGGGTACAAAATATAATAAAATACGGTCTTCTCTACCTATGAAAATCATGCACAATCATAATTTTGTAATTTTCTGCCAAATTTTTAAGTATAATTCAATTACAAAAAAAAAAACCCCTCGTGTTTTTCACTTTCTTATAATTAATCCCTTGCCCCTAAAATGTTAAAATTTTGACCATTGATTTTGAGCTGAAAACTCGAATATGGTCTGCTCAGTTTGGGGAAACCATAATAAATCGTAAATTTGAAAAGACCTACTTACAAAAATACACCCCACGTATTGGTTGTGACAAAAAAAAAAAAAAAAAACCCTCAGGGGGTATCTGCAATTGTACAGGGGTATTTGCAATTATATAGGGGGGTATTTGCAATAATACAAAATTTTGACCATTGATTTTGAGCTGAAAACTCGAATATGGTCTGCTCAGTTTGGGGAAACCATAATAAATCGTAAATTTGAAAAGACCTACTTACAAAAATACACCCCACGTATTGGTTGTGACAAAAAAAAAAAAAAAAAAAAAAAACCCTCAGGGGGTATCTGCAATTGTACAGGGGTATTTGCAATTATATAGGGGGTATTTGCAATAATACAGGGGTTTTTTGGGGGCAAATGATTAATTATAAAAAAGTGAAAAACACGAGGGGTTTTTTTTGTAATTGAATTATACTTAAAAATTTGGCAGAAAAATTACAAACTTATGATTGTGTATGATTTTCATAGGTAGAGAAGACCGTATTTTATTATATTTTGTACCCTTTCGAAAAAGAAGCGGGAATGTTATCGATCATATGATTTATTACGGTTTACTCAAATTGAGAAGACCTTATGTGGTACTACTACTACTGTTTCAATTCAAAATCATCACATTCATTAATTGATATAACTTATAATTGCCCATAAATTTCAATTTTTTACATATTTATTAGTACTAATAACACCCAAGGGTAAAATTGGAACATTTTAGGGGGCAAGGGGTTAATTGTAAAAAAGTTATTAACAAGAATAGCATATGTGGTAGTACAGTGCCCGCGAGTTTTTTTTGTGATTTAACGTCGGTATGAAAATTGAAAAATGTTGATTGATTTTGGTATGAAATGTGTCATTCTGAAAGGTGTGGTATGCAATGTATAAAGTATGTAAAGGTTTAGTATGAAAAGTGACACTTTTTTTTTCCTTGTTTTTTTTTTTTTTTTTAGAGTTAACGGACACGTGTCCAATTCCGTCCAAAATTTAACGGTGGTATGTAAATTGAAAAATGCTGATTGATTTTGGTATGAAATGTGCAATTATGAAAGGTGTGGTATGAAATGTATAAAGTAGGTAAAATTTTGGTATAAAAAGTGCAATTTCCTCATTCGTTATTATGATTTTTCTAGATCGATTAAATTGTGTATTTACAACTCGGAACGAATAGTGCATTGGGTATAGGTTTTTCTCAGTATGGTATCTTCAGTAGGAATCAAACTTAAGTTTCGCCTCTGGGATCACAAGCCACTTCAGCTTAGCTCAACCATCTTGGATACAAATCAATTTTATTTTTTTTACTTATTTTATACGCAAAATATATATATATATATATATATATATATATATATATATATATATATATATATCAAACAATTTTTTTTACTTATAAAGAAAAAACTTATACCCAAAAGATTAGGATATAATTGTCTTATTTTTCAGGGAACATTTTGGTGCTCTCTGAAAAAAGCCAAACAATTATTTTTTTTAATAAATTTATCATCTCTTTATTTTACAAAAATAATACCGTGCGATTCAGTGAGAATAAATACCCCTCGTGGTATTATGAGCGAACGAATAAACTAGCGAACCAGTAGTCGTGAGCTAGTGCGCTTCTAAGCCCTA
Source organism: Penstemon eatonii (assembly GCA_038501285.1). NCBI lineage: Eukaryota > Viridiplantae > Streptophyta > Magnoliopsida > Lamiales > Plantaginaceae > Penstemon > Penstemon eatonii. Next base: position 8,840,633 of record CM076710.1, read on the forward strand.
TCTAAATCATAAACAGAATAAGCGCTCGCTTGACAGATCTAACTTTTCAATGCCCAAAGGAAATCAAACTAAAATAACAAGCAATCTATCGCTATCACTCTCTAAAAGAAAAAAATGTCTTTCAAATTAAATTAATAAGTTATATTACTATAAGAAAATTTGTCAAAAGCAAAAGTACCTAATTATAAAGATTCCAAACAACTCCTTGCGCGCAGTGAGTATTGGTCTCAGCCTCTGTTGCCGGTTGAGTCACCATGATTTACCTCCTCTCACAATCCCGTCGGACAGGGGGTGAGGGGCGCCCGGGGTGAGCGATTTCACCTTTTGGAACAAAAGATTCCAAACAAATTAAAAGATCAATTCCAACACTATTGAACCTCTGAAAATTGACTAGAGAGGTTCGTTCCAAGCCATAAAACCTATATTCAGATTGTGTGCATAAGCTATGCAAGAGAAATTACTTGAACGTCTAGTCCTACAAACTTCGAGGTTCCAACAAGGGTGATTTCCTTCATCTCTATTTATAATTCACCACATGGATTGGGATAAGTCAACTTACATGGTTTAGACATAAATTAACCTCAAAAGTTAGCTTTTAAGGTTAGGATTGTCCAAGACCTTATAAGTTGGACTTAATTATTATTTTTAACCAATATTGTGGGACATTTAGTCTCAACAGTGGAACTTTCGGTAATTTCCTTCAATGGACAAGACAGTGAGAATGTGGGACATATATGGAAACAAAAAGGTGTTGAAAAATGTTTGTACACAACGACCATGGTGAGATGCCAAGTTATATTACTGTATCACTAGAAACATTGTTTACATTGATAAATTATAATGTGTCTATGATGTGCAGTACTTACTTGAATATAGTTCAATTCGGTAGATGATGACTATTTTATCAGGAGGTCACTTGATGCACAAGTTCTTTGGTCATGGAATTATACACAGAAGTACTTCGGAAAACTTTGAAACATGATCTTTGTCGAGAATTGACAAAACTTTCATCAACTCAAGGCCATATTTAGGTTTCGTTTTTTCTGGATGTGACCATTTTAGTTCATGTAAAAGTCAAATGTCGAGTATTGAAATATCATAGTTTGTGTTTTATGTGTTGTTAAATATGTTTAAAACAATCTGTGTATATAAAATATTATAGAATATTTTATATTTCTAAGTACTATAGTGAATTATAAAATATTATAAAATACTTTATATTATAAAACTATAGTAAATTATTCCAACAGAATAATTATTTATAATTAACTCTAATTATAAATCTTAGTATAGTTTATTCTCGCAGAACAAACAAAATCAGAATTAATAACAGTGTACTTACTGAAATAATTCTGAACCGTAAAATCGACCGAGGCTTGCAAATGCAATATCCTTAAGACAATATTTCTGGGCTGTCAAAGGTGCAACAGTTCGTCCCAGTGGTCTCCCAAGATACAGCGGTCGGATACTTGTTTCTTTGCACTAAGAACAAGTCCACAGCGAACTTTAACAAATAGAATACTTGAACAATTAGAGGAAGAGAAGAATGTAGAGAGAAAGAATAGGATTCTGCTTTGTTTGCTAGAAAACGGGATGAGAGAATTGGCCAGATTCTCATCCTATTTATAGCTGCAGAAGGGGTGTTTTTGGAAGGACATGACCATTCGGATTAAACCAGTAGAGATGGTTCGGTCCGAATGGGTGCGAATCGGTTCGGTTCAAACCGAACCGTTGCCACAATTCAAAATAAGCGCGCGGGTCTTTTTGGAGCAAAACGGGTCAGCCGCGCGGATCTTTGTTCGGGTCAATCTGGTACGCGGATCTAGTCCTGTATGGGTTTTAAAATTGGGCTAAAAAATTAAATAAATTTTGTCCAAAAAGAATAATGTTATGTTGAGGCCCAAGCCCAATCCAAACCCAAACCCGACCCGGACCGTGCCGAGTCGAGTCGGTCGGACGGCGGCGGCGGCGCGCGCGCGTGTGGGAAACCATTGTCATCTACGTCTTCTCCCCTCATAAAACTTGGTACCCCCAAGGGGCCCTACCCTTATACATTTTTTTGCATTATAAATGACAAAAAACTTCTTACTTTCCTCCATGTGGGATGAAGGCATTTTTCATTCTTCTAGCTTCATTCATTCCTCATTTTATGGGCTTAATTCCAATTGGGCTCAATCCAATTGGGTTAATACCCATAAAATCCAACAATCACCCACAAATGAATGAAGTTATTCTTCATATCTCGTCACACGAAACGTATCAACGTCAAATATCCTTTAGGAATAGTACTGCATCGGGATAGGTGAAATATTCCATCTTGAACCTTCCCTAGTTAGAATTTATCGGATTTACTTAGCCAATCAGTGAAATATTTCATCTTGAACTGTCGGCTGTTTATGTAAACCAAAACAATAAACTTACACAGCACTAGACCGATTTGTTAAGCGTTCTCGGTTGTGTTCGTTTTGGCCCTGAACATTCTTGGGTTCTGCGAGTGCTTTAGAGGATTCCAGCCTTATAAGAATTCTCAACGAGCCGACCCAGCTCACACTTACATAGGTGACCGCATCTATTAAGAGTATCCTACTATACTCCACTTGTTCTTGACAAGATATAGACGTCATTAAAAGCATAAGCTTAACCTAATCAAACGTTGTAGGTTGCACTTTTTGCATCATAGGAATGAGCTAGAGTTGAACTCTAAAGTGCTCCACTTTTTAAGTTAACCAAGACTGGTTGTCCTATTGAACCTGGTCCGTGGGATCTCCAGTCGCCAAGTTAGGTTTCCGTACAAGGTAACTTAGTTATATTTTAGGCTTTTAAGCCCATTCCCCTCGACGCACATTCTACTCTCTCACCAGATAAACCTTTAGTAAACGGATCCGCGAGGTTATCTTTTGATTTCACAAGGTCAATGGAAATTATTCCATTTGAGAGTAAATGTCTCACGGTATTATGTCGACGACGAATGTGTCGTGATTTACCATTATACATAAAGTTATGAGCTCTATGTAATGCCGCCTGATTATCACAATGAATACATATAGCCGACACAGGTTTCGGCCATAGTGGAATATCTTCCAGAAAGTTATGAAGCCACTCAGCTTCTTCTCCAGCTTTATCCAAAGCTATAAACTCTGATTCCATAGTGGATCGAGCTATACAAGTTTGTTTGGAAGATTTCCAAGAAATAGCGGCTCCCCCCAAAGTAAATACATACCCGCTTGTGAATTTTGACTCTTCTGAATCAGAAATCCAATTTGCATCACTATATCCCTCAAGGACAGCTGGATATTTTCCATAATGTAATGCATATTTTGATGTATTTTTTAAGTATCCAAGCACTCTCTTCAGAGCATTCCAATGTTCTTTGCTTGGATTGCTCGTGTACCTACTCAATTTATTGACTGAGTAAGCGATGTCTGGCCTCGTGCAATTCATGATATACATGAGACATCCAATGATACGAGCATACTCGTTTTGTGATACACTATCACCTTTATTCTTGTGTAAAACAAGAGATGGAATAAATGGGTTATTTGTTCCCTTAATTCCATAGTTTTTAAATCTCTCAAGCACTTTATCTACATAATGTGACTGAGATAATTTAATCCCATCCGGTGATCTTGTTATTTTAATTCCCAAAATAACATCCGCTTCACCGAGATCTTTCATATCGAAGTGTTTTGTTAATATTTTCTTTGCGGACTTAATGACCTCCATATTAGTCCCAAGTATTAACATATCGTCTACATATAAACATATTATGACAGTTGCTTGTCCAAATTGTTTAATATAGACACACTTGTCGCATTCATTGATTTGAAATCCATTTTTAATCATGACACTATCGAATTTTTCGTGCCATTGTTTAGGAGCTTGTTTAAGGCCATAAAGAGATCGAACAAGTTTACATACTTTGTTCTCTTTGCCTTTAACAATGAAACCCTCAGGTTGCTCCATATATATTTCCTCATTCAATTCTCCATTGAGGAAAGCGGTCTTAACATCCATTTGATGTATCTCTAGATTATATATAGCTGCTAAAGCTATTAATGTTATAATGGATGTTATCCTAGTCACTGGTGAATAGGTATCAAAGAAATCTATTCCCTCCTTTTGACTATAACCTTTGGCTACTAATCCAGCCTTATACTTATCAATTGAGCCATCGGGTTTTAGTTTCTTTTTAAATACCCATTTACATCCAATTGGCTTACTTCCCTTAGGAAGATCCGCCAATTCCCAAGTATTATTACTTAGAATGGACTGTAATTCACTGTCTATTGCCTCTTTCCAATAAGAGGCATCAGGAATAGACATGGCTTCAGTATATGTTTTTGGATCATCCTCTAACATATAAGTCAAGAAATCTGGTCCGAATGATTTAGCAATTTTAGCTCGCTTGCTTCTTCGGGGCTCTTCAGATTCTTCAGCAGTCTCTTTACTGATTTGAGAATTATTTTCCTTAGAAATTAATTCATATGGTCTTTTATGAGAAGTAACATCCGAGTTCTTCTTATGTGGAAATACATTCTCGAAGAATGTAGCATCACGTGATTCAATTATAGTATTCACTTGTATGGTGCTTACTTCAGATTTGAACACTAGAAATCTGTAAGCGCTACTATTTTCTGCATGACCTATATAGTAGCAATCCACGGTTTTTGGTCCAATTTTTGGTCCAACCTTTTCTTTCATAGGTTTTGGTACAGCTACCTTTGCCAAGCACCCCCACACTTTGAGATATTTATAGCTTGGTTGTCTACCTTTCCATAACTCATACGGAATGGTATCATTTTTCTTGTGCGGAACTCTATTTAGTATATGATTAGCCATAAATAAAGCTTCCCCCCACAAGTTCCTAGGTAAACCCGAATTCAAAAGTAATACATTGATCATGTCTCTTAAGGTTCGGTTTTTTCTTTCGGCTACTCCATTTGATTGAGGTGAGTATGGTGCCGTTGTTTGGTGAATTATCCCCGAGTCGGCACATAACTGTGCAAAGGGATATTCATATTCACCACCTCTATCAGATCTAAGAATTTTTATCTTCTTATTTAACTGATTTTCTACTTCAGCCTTGTATCTTACAAAGGCATTTATTGCTTCCTTTTTCTTATTCAATAAGTAAACATAGCAATATCGTGTACAATCATCAATAAATGTGATGAAGTACTTTTTCCCTCCTCGAGTTGGAGTTGACTTGAGATTGCACAAGTCTGTGTGAATTAGCTCTAATGGTTGTGAGCTCCTTTCCACTGAAGGGAAGGGTTGTTTCGCAAACTTTGCCTCAATGCAAATTTCACACTTATAAGATTTATCAATATCAAATTTAGGAATTAATCCTAAGTTTGATAATTTTTTCATTTTTCTAAAATTAATATGGCCTAATCTATCATGCCAAAGTAAAGTGGACTCAAGCAAGTAAGCAGAAGAATTATTATTATTAATAAATTTGTCGTTTTTGCCAATAACGGCTACATTAGCCTTAAATAGGCCATCACATACATATCCTTTGCCTACATACATACCCCCTTTGGTCAGTACAAATTTATCTGACTCAAAGGCTAATCTAAAACCTTTCTTAGATAGGACAGAACCAGAAATTAAATTCTTCCTAATGTCTGGGACATGAAGAACTTCATTGAGAGTAACATCTTTTCCTGAGGTGAATTTGAGAACTACTGTGCCTTGTCCCTCCACCACGGAGTGATCATTATTTCCCATGTACAGCTTCTCTTCATGATCAAACTTCTTGTATGAAGTGAACATGTTTATGTCGGAGCAAATGTGACGGGTAGCTCCAGTATCCACCCACCAGCCCTTGGATTCACTTGTCAGGAATGCTTCAGCAACTGCAGATAAATGCATGTTATCAATGTCAGATGGAGCTAGATTGATGCTAACATTTGCTTCATCCTTTGGCTGAGCACGGCTACGACAATCCTTTGCAAGGTGTCCATTTTTTCCACATGTGAAGCAAGCTCCATTGAACTTTCGCTTTTTGTTACCCTTATGTCCTTTGTTGGAGGTATTGGCCTTACGCTTCTTGCTTTTCTTTGAGCCTTCTACGACGTGAACCTTAGCCCCTCCGAGCTGAGGCATAGCCACATAGTTACTGCTGCCTTTGTCAGTATACCGATTGTTTTCTTCGGTTTTCAGATATTCTGTGAGATTTTGCAAATTCCACTTTGCAACTGATTTCTTGTGCCTCAAGTGATGCTTGAACCCCGTCCAACCAGGAGGAAGCTTGCCAATGATACAAGCAACCAGGTAAGACTCGCTAAGTTCATGTCCTTCGGCCAAGATGTCGTGAATCATATTCTGGAGTTCTTCCACTTGTTCATTCACAGTTTTACTGTCAACCATTCGATAAAATTGGAATTTATCCACCACGAATTTTCTGTAGCCCGCATCTTCAGTCTTAAACTTTTTGATTAAACCTTCCCACAAGAGTTTACTAGTCTTAAATTGACTATAAATCTTGTACAAAGATTCATCCAAATAGCTAAGAATGTAGTTTCGGCACATAAAATCCGAGTTACTCCAAGCTTTTATCACTAGTGCCATTTCTTTAAGATCCTCCGGACTGGCTCCCTCCTTTGGCTTAGGTACCTCCTCAGTGAGAAATCTAGCCATGCTCAAGGATGTGATGTAAAAGTACATCTTATTTTGCCACGTTCCAAAGTCAGTCCCTTTTAACTTGAATGGTGGTATTGCCGGCGGAGCAGCAACTTTTGGTGTTTCAACCATTTCAGTGTGTTTTGCCGGCGGAGCAGCAACTTTTGGCGTTTCAACCATTTCAGTGTTTGTTGCCATCTACACAGATGAATTAAACAGATTAAGTTATTGTCTTAAGATTGTTGTTAAATATGTTTAAAACAATCTGTGTATATAAAATATTATAGAATATTTTATATTTCTAAGTACTATAGTGAATTATAAAATATTATAAAATACTTTATATTATAAAACTATAGTAAATTATTCCAACAGAATAATTATTTATAATTAACTCTAATTATAAATCTTAGTATAGTTTATTCTCGCAGAACAAACAAAATCAGAATTAATAACAGTGTACTTACTGAAATAATTCTGAACCGTAAAATTGACCGAGGCTTGCAAATGCAATATCCTTAAGACAATATTTCTGGGCTGTCAAAGGTGCAACAGTTCGTCCCAGTGGTCTCCCAAGATACAGCGGTCGGATACTTGTTTCTTTGCACTAAGAACAAGTCCACAGCGAACTTTAACAAATAGAATACTTGAACAATTAGAGGAAGAGAAGAATGTAGAGAGAAAGAATAGGATTCTGCTTTGTTTGCTAGAAAACGGGATGAGAGAATTGGCCAGATTCTCCTCCTATTTATAGCTGCAGAAGGGATGTTTTTGGAAGGACATGACCATTCGGATTAAACCAGTAGAGATGGTTCGGTCCGAATGGGTGCGAATCGGGATCTTTTTGGAGCAAAACGGGTCAGCCGCGCGGATCTTTGTTCGGGTCAATCTGGTACGCGGATCTAGTCCTGTATGGGTTTTAAAATTGGGCTTTTAATTTTGGGCTAAAAAATATAATAAATTTTGTCCAAAAAGAATAATGTTATGTTGAGGCCCAACCCAAACCCGACCCGGTCGGACGGACGGCGGCGGCGGCGGCGGCGCGCGTGGGAAACCATTGTCATCTACGTCTTCTCCCCTCATAAAACTTGGTACCCCCAAGGGGCCCTACCCTTATACATTTTTTTGCATTATAAATGACAAAAAACTTCTTACTTTCCTCCATGTGGGATGAAGGCATTTTTCATTCTTCTAGCTTCATTCATTCCTCATTTTATGGGCTTAATTCCAATTGGGCTCAATCCAATTGGGTTAATACCCATAAAATCCAACATTATATATAGTAATATGGATTGAATCCTCCTATTTTCTAGTGACTCTATGCTGCCTTCTTCCCTTTTTCCTTATAACTTCTTTTACTTGTGTTCACTTTTTACTACGACTCTTGGTTTTCATTCATTGTCATTTGATTTTTGAGGTGAATAATAATCTCTCCTCATATATTTAAGGAACGTGCCCAACCCAACAAGGGAACTCATGCACTTACGAAAAGAACCCCCTAAACACGGGATTCATATTCCTAAATCAATCATTTTCGCAAGTCTAAATACTCCCCAATGTATGACTGAAACAACACAATTATTCTTTACGTATTTCAATACTTTATCTGCATAGCTATCCCATCTGTTCAAAAACTTGTAACTTGTAATCAACTATTATCATTTATAAAAATTTAAGTTTGTCTTCCAACAAATCATTTCTATCTCAGAAATTTATGAGGATTAAAACTTTAGTTTAAATACAGGTACTTAGCTGAAAGTTTTGTGTAAAGAATATGAAATTACATGTCAAAGTGATGACTTCAAACATAATTCAAAGTTTCCTAATTTTTCTAATAAATTAATAAACAAATTATTATTTATAAAAGGGGCGGGGTATTTTTGGAATAAAAACTCTAAAACTATAATAGCATCTCACTAATAAAATCCACCTCCATTACAACTCTATCCTTTAGTATCAACACATTGCTGACTTAACCATCGGAGGAAGCTCCGCCAGAACCTCACAGACGTGTAGTGTTTGTTTTGCAGGCCTTAGAGGTACAAAGTATTCAAATTATTTAGGTAAAGCATACCAAATCTGAATTTTTAGTATCACACCCATGGATCAAAATTTCGTTTTCAGTGTATGTTTCGGTTAGCCAAATATTGGAAACTTTTCGAGACTTTTCGGAAATATTTCAAAAACACTAAGAAAAATTTGTAAAAAGAATTACTAAATTTAGAAAAATAACAGAGTTTAAGGCAAACAAATAGTTTCGAAATTACATCTTATTTTAATTTCGCTTGATTAAAAAACGGAAACTTTTCGATGTTTTCGATGTAAAAGATAGAAATCTTGATCTATGATCACACCTACATCAAAACTATAGTTTGAAAATAACATATTTTTTATTCTAGACTCTTTCTTTCAATGATATCTCTAAAATGAATCTGTTCATTTCTAAAACATTTATTCAATACTTTTTCATCTAAAAAAAGGCTTAAACAAACAACTTTATCAAACACCAAAGAACTTTTTCGAAAACCTAATTTTTTTTAGGATAGCGAGACAAACAGGCCCTATATCATAGTATGCCTTTCTTCGCGTGTCTGCACCACACAACAAACCCAAGTCACCTGGAAATTCCCCCAATTCTACACAACAGTAAATTGGAGTAAACCCTAATTACGCTCATTCCTTAAGGGAACCAACAATCTACCTATATCGAAAGCACACTCTTAAAATGCCAAGATCTAACTCTCCGACCTCCGTTTTTCCCTTCAATTCTCCAATTTCCCCTCTAATTTTCCTCACAGTCCTTTTCGTCACTCTACATTCCTCACTTTCTTTCCCCAACAAACCCCATTTTGGTTCGAACCTCATTCTCATTGGTGACGCCAAATTCACAAACAATCTCTCTTCCGTGCAGCTAACCGACCCAAAAATTTCTTCTCCGAGCTCTGGATTGGTCATTCAGAAAAAGCCCATTAAACTTTTCACCTCAAACTCAAGGTCGAGAAAGCCAATATCTTTTTCAACTGACTTCATTTTCTCGATCTCGCCTCATAATGGAGACGGGATGTCTTTTCTTGTCCTGCCCAGAAGCTGTTTGTCGAAATTCCCCAGAGACACTTTTGGGGTTTCAAAGGAAAGCCGATTTTTTGGGATTGAGTTTGACACTTCAGTTGATGAGAATGTAAAGGATGTGAATGGAAATCATGTTGGAGTCGATGTGGGTAGTCTTGTTTCTGTCAAAACGAGCAATGTGTCATCAATTGGTTTGGTTTTGAATAGTGGAGTAAAGTTGCATTCTTGGGTTGATTATGATTCGAGTTCAAAGAGGATTGAGGTTAGGTTGAGTGAATATGGCAGTGCTCGGCCTTACAATCCTTTGTTGGTGTATCAGATTGATTTGGGTAAAATGTGGAGAAATGAAGAAATCTTAGTGGGGTTAAGTTCATCTAGTGGAAACTCGATGCAGACTAGCAGTGTGTATTCCTGGAAATTTAAAACTAGGACTGTTCCCGAATGGCTTCATTCTCAGCCCTTGGATCCTCAGGCATTTTCTCACAAACATAGTGATGAGAAATTGGCAGAAAAGAAAAGGATTTGTGCATTGGGGTTTCTTTCTGGATTGGTTTTCTTGACAGGGTGTGTCGCGCTGGTGGCATTAGTTGTGCTGTTCTTGTGGGCGTTGTTCGAAAATGGCTCAGAGACAATCTTAACAATCCCAGCAAAGTGTACGGTCCATTCAGGGGATTTCAGGTATGAAAAGATTAATTTAGTTGTGGGTGATGACTCAAGTGATGCTAAGAAGTAGAGTATTGGAAGTACGTCATGTATTTGTGTTATAAAAACTTTGTAGTGTTGTGATGTTTATTTAGTTTTCGCTACTCTAAACTATGGATGGAAGCTGTTTGTATGTATATATATGTTATGTATGTTATGGAGCTTTTCTGCACCCTATTTCCTGAAAATATTTCTTGATGCCCTCTTTAAGACCGAAGCTTTGAGATAGGCTTCCTTGGTTTATTGGAAGTCTCAGCCAAATTCGATAGTGGCTTGACTTTTAGTTTTAAGACTTAACCTCCAATTTATAAGAAAAATAGACGCCAGACAAGACCAGGACTTGCATTCTATCTACAGTAATCTGAAGTGGATCATTGGAATAGCGATAACTTATAAATATTCATTTGATCTCAATTGAAAAACTGGACGCGTATATCTATATGTGTATATATATACATATGTATTTATTGTGTTTATAGACACGAAGGCCAACTCTACGATCTTGTAAATTACCTAAAAAGACACTAGGGGTCCATATAGATTGGCGTTGGCTAGTTTCCCCTGGTTTTGGTTTAAAAAAGAATTGGTTGAGCTAGTTTTGGCGAGAGTTTTATGGGTTTTGAAACTTTGGAATATGATTTTGATTGTGCTTGATTGTTGAGGTTTGAGGGAAGGAAAGTAAGATGGTAAGTGTTAAATTAATGGCTTTTATAGTGTTTCAGATATGATATTATCTTGCTTTGGTTTGAGGGGTTTCAGGAGATGGCGGTTTCGCCGATTTCTGGGAGGATTAGATGCATATCGATTTTGGCTGGTCTCATTGGCATTACAGTTCCATAAGATCCAAGATCCATATGATTTTCCATAGGCAATGTTATAGGATGAATGAAACCTATTTTATCCGGGTAATATTTATGGATTTGTTTATTCCGAATGCTCTTCTGTACTGCTGATAAGCATCAAGAAGGTTATTTACATATTGATTGACCTACAATTTCACTATTTGTAGAAGTTGCATGCGATTGATACAATTAGATTGGATCATATTATTTACCACTCCTAAAATTCAGATTATGTTATTATCTCATGGTTTTAAACAAATCCCTCATCTAATTGATGTGATGTGGTGCACTAAATACGTATTAGCAGTTGTATATTTTGTGTTCATTTTTCTAATTTATGCAACTTACAAGTGAATATGTTTTTTCCTACTCTTGAATAATATTTCTTACGAGAGAAAAAAAAAAGAGTATGTTCATTTTACTGTAAAATTCGAAATTTGGTGCTCTAAATTTTGAAAAAGAATATTAAAATGTGATATGTTTAATGGTTTTGTTTTTTCAATTCATATGGAAAACTACAAACCAAGTCAAAAAGTGCAAAAAATGATGGAACGATTGGCCATTATTGGCAAACTCAAACCTAGAGGGTTTATGTGATGAAATTTTGTTGGCTCAGTCCCATTTTGATTTGATTTGACGTGAAATGTTGCTTTGGGAATCTTCGTGAATCCTATAATTTTCAATAATATATTGAGGTTACTTGTGAAACTTTGAAACTTAATGTAGATTGGTTTTCGTTTTTCAATAAAATATAAGACCATAAGTAATACAAGCAGTTCATTTTTAAACGAAGTTTTAGTTTTAAGTATGTCATGCATTCTGGACATGTAGCAAAATATAAATAAATTTAAATAATAGTAAAACTTAAATATTTCTTTTAAGTGTGTTTTTTCATAACATTTCAATATCACATTTTTTTGCCATAAGTAGAGACTATTATTAATATCAATTTTATAAAATGCAAAATTAATAAAAGTACAAAGTATTTTATATATGCATTTCCTTGGAACTAAAAATGCAAATTTACCTTAGTTGAACCAAGTACATCTATGTGATTTTCTATTGTTTAATTAGCATATTGTTGTTTTTACCCATAGGGTCTGTTTGTTTGGTTTTTGGGGAAGTAGTGGAGGTTTGTGAAATAATCTCGATTTGCGTAATGTTGTTTGTTTGTGTTTTGAGAGAGTGACTTGAAAAATAAAGTAGATGTAGGTTTTTTTTTTAGGAATTAGGTTGTAGATGTAAGATGTATAAGAATTTATGTCAAATCATGTTTGTTGTGAGATAAATTGTGTAAGAGATAGATAACTTTATGTCAAAACATAGTAGAGTTTGTATAGGTTTTGTTTAGAGATAAAAAAAATTGTTGTTTGTTTGGGTCTAGAGAAAGTAGTTTGAGAAAATTGAGAGATGAAAAATTTATTTTAGAAAATAGAAAACATGTTTGTTTGGCATTTTTCAAACACGAAAATTTTTTAGGAAACACCAAACAAACAAGCCTTATATATTTTCACAAGATTATGGTTAAAAAGTACACCATAAAAAATGTTTAACTATTTGCAAGAGATAGGTGTATAGTCTTTCCTGGAATGCGCAATGAATAACTTGGTATTGAGAGGAACATTGTGGAATTTATTGCAGTAATCATTCATTGGCAACTTTGTGGAGAATAAACAAAATATTGTGAATCCAGCCTGGCGCATTACCCTCTACACTAAGGCCCACGAATGCTGGCACTTCCTGCGATTTATATCCTTCAGGATTTTAGGACAAGGGTTTTGAAGGTTCATGACTAGTCTAGTGTAAGTTTGTACATCTGGGTTATAAAAAAAATATTGCGTCCACAACTTTAGTAATTTCAAAGCACAACATAAATCCTAAGAACGTTTACGCCGTCACTTCAGGGATTTCTATAACTCTGGGAAGAGAATAAGTTACAACCATGAAATTTATAGGAAGCTCCCGATCACTATCTAGAAAGAAAGGTATGGCATGAGAAGGATTTAATGGGTACAAAATATTTTTTTTTTTTCAATTTTTTAATTTTTTTTTATTTATGGACAAAGTTTTAAAATTTAGTTGATTATGTTTGAATAACACGTAACAAGAGAAAATACAAGCGGATCAGATTAAAGAAATGACTAGCAGAGTAGCATGTTTAAGAAAATATGTTAAAAGTCAAATGCATTTTTCTCCTTGCAAATTTCTTAATATAACAATTCTTTATTTGTTTTAATACATAATTTTTATTTTATGATTCTAATTTTTTTTTAAAACTTGATAATATGTCTAAAATTTCGATAATTTGGGTCATATTGAAAAATTACAGAACGTTTTAAATAAGCTAAATCCAAGTTTATTGTTATAAAGAGATAAAAGTTTTTAATTATTTATTTTATATGGATTTATGCATAACACGGGAATAATCTAGTATAGTATTATACTCCATAATTAATTGAGTTGGTGATTGCAATTGCAACCGAATAAACTAAATCTAATATTAAGAGAAACATTATTAAGAAGTTTTGTACATAAGGATTGGCTAATAATTTCGTAAAAAATTTAAAAATAAGCTTACATTCCGGAAAGAAAATAGGATCAACCTATAACGTGAAAATAGGGGTTTTTTTTTTTGGAAGAAGTGAAAATAGGGAATGTTGGGAGCATGGATCAAAATTTTCATCTTTCCGGTCGAAAATATCGAAAAATTTCTCTTTTTGAATCAATCGAAACGAAAATAAGATGTATTTTTGAAACTCAATATTTGTCATGAAATTTTCTTTTTTTCTTAATTTACTAACTTTTTTCATAATTTTTCCGAAACTTTTCGAAAAGTTTCTTATATTAAGCTGATCGAAAACAAAACTTTGATCTATGGTTAGGAGTACAATATTATAAGCTGCTAGGCCAATTGTCAAAATCATCCCATCCTTAAATTAAGATAAACTGTAAATGGTAACGTAAAGATATATTTTCACACTTTTAGCTTGCCAGATCTAAAATGGATTTCCCCTAGTTAGGGCAAGTCCAATGGTAGTTTGTATATTTGGGGATGTAAAATACATTATACATTTTCAAATAGTTGTTTGCATACTCATTTAAATTGATTCATTCCAATGGTAAGCATGTAAATTGAGTTTTTATATTACTTTATTAATATTTTTATTGTTTACTAAATATTTTTATCCAATCACATTCATTCCCTCTCAACAACTACTCTATGCATATCATGTTTCTCTCTCTTCAAGAGTAAGTAAATATAGGATTTGAAAATGAAAAATGTAAAATGGATTCCCTTTTCCTTATCCCCATTGGAGTGAAAAATCTACAAAAAAATGTATGCAAAATGGCAGTTACACATTTGCATCCCCATTTACATACTTGCATTGGACTTGCCCTTAGTAAAGAGAATTAGGATCCTCACCCTGAGTCCAACTTTCTCTCATATTCCAATTCTAATTTCTCTCTTTTTTTTCTTATTCGATGATTCAATTTATCCACTTCATTTAATTTCAATCCTTCACAATCACTAAATAATAAATTGTATTTAAGTTTCTTACAATTTACAATTTATTAATGTTAAATTTCTAATTTAAAGTTATGATCTTTTAATGTTTAATTTTTAAAATTAAATTTTATATAAGTTTATCAAATAAATGTTACATTTTTAAAATCAAAATGAACCTATTTAAAATTAATCATAAATTAAAAAAAAATTATTTAAAAAAAAAAAGATTTTTATTAACTAAAATAAGAAAAACAAAAAAACAAAAATCCATTGACTTCAAGAGATTCAAGGGTGGGGCAAGCTAACATTGACTTGCTCCACCCCTTTAGCAATGAGTGGTTGGATTCAAGGGACGTCTCCTTGAATCAATGGAGATGGTCATCTCCATCCCTTCAAGCAGGGAAGGTCATTGAAGACGGCCTTAGGACTGTCAGTTTTGTGAAGTTTTAAATGATTCAAATTTAAATACTATTGGATTTCATGATTATATGCTCAAACTTGACTCATAATTTTGTTAATTTTTTTTTACTCAAATTTGGGTCAATTTTAGTCGGGTCAATTCATCGGGCTTCGTGTTGGCTCGACTCAAATGGCAGTCCTAAAGAGAGTAGTGATTATATATGTAATTGCATTAATGGACCTAAAAAAGTGGAATAAATTCATAAGCTTTATTGATCATATTCTTAATCTTTAGAATAATAAAATTTAAATGACCAGAATCTATTCTTTTAAGATAATAAGAGAATAAGAAAAAAAGTAATATGATTGCATTTTACTATTACTATATTAAAATTGTTGATTATGTTCTATTGATTTTAGTCCATCCTTTTCATGAAGTGCTTTATACGGATTTGAATAATTTATTGTGGTGCTTGGAAGCATTTTCAAAGTAAGATAATAAAAAACCCTATGTCATTTTTAATTGGCAGTCTGTTATTCTTATTGATAAAAAGCTCGATGTATAACAAGTCAAATGCATTTATCATTTGGAGGTTACATAATGTTATACAGGGGCGGAACCAGAAATTTAAATCGAGAGGTCGAGATTTAAGTGAAATATATTATTATTATTATTATTATTATTATTATTATTTTGAATGATACGGTAGCTACAACATTACATAACTAATTCTTTTATATATATATATATATATATATATATATATATATATATATATATATATAAATGTTAAAACAAATATAAATAATATTAAGACTAGTTTTAAACTAGAAAAAAACTCTCAATTCATTTGGAATTCAAATATAAAAGGATTATTTAAAAAGTTATCAAAAATATAATTTTTTTCATATGTCGATGATTTTAGTAATGTTTGATTGAATGTACAAATCGAATATATATGATGTAAATAATCATTAGACATAGAGAAAATATCGAGTAATTTGAAAAGAGAGTTGCACATATACATGATTGAATTAAATTATTATTTAGACATCCTAAATTATGTTGTATGGTTCTTTTATGACATCATATTCACCTACAACTGAATTGATAAAACTTCGTCTTTGAGCAATTTTATTTTTAAATATGTATTATTCTTTTACATAGTTAGATACTAAGAAATCTAACAAAAAAATGAAATTGAAAATTTCTTATTCTAGTAGAAATGAAATTCTCCTTAAATCAATATATATATATATATATATATATATATATATATATATATCAGCAGGTAAGTAAATACATAGGTCCTTCTTCCAGTGAGCCGACTATTAAATATTAACAAGTATAAATTAATTTGGAGTATTGGAATTAAGCTAGGAGATTTATTAAAATAACAAGAAATTGGGATGAGATGTAGTAAACAAACAAGTAATTATTAAGTAAAGATAAAAAAAACTATACTAATGCTAAATTGCTAAGAAGAAAACATTGGATGGGTGGTGCGGTGCCCCCACCCGCACCCCATATCCCTCCGCCTCTAATGTTATATTCGCTTTAAAGTGTATTTTTCATGATTTACAGGGAAAATGACAAATACATCCTTAAATGTTTTTGGAATAAAATGCGAATTACAATTAATAATTAGAAAAATGACAACTACCCTTCTGTAAGCTTAAAAAATTATAAATGAACCTTCTACTCTCTTAAAATAATATCAATAGTCCCCTCAATGGTCAACTCTTAATTTTTTAGATGGGTGTAGGGTTGTTCATTTGGTAAAAATCGAATCAAACGGTTCTTTATTTTTAAGATCGAAAATCGAATCGAATATACTTAGTTGATTTTCACTACAAAAAATTTGAATTTTAGTGACAAAATAGTAAATGACGAAATGACAAGAATTTAAATGTTGTCACTAAAATGATGTATATATACATACTAGTGAAAAAAATGTGAAAAAGTTGTCACTATTTACATTTAGTGATACTCTTAAAGTGACAACTAAAAAGTTGTCACTAAATTATAGTGACAATATTTATTGTCACTAGGTTGTCACTGAAAGGGTGTCACTAATTATCAATAGTGACAACTTAAGTTCCATACACTTGTCACTAATAGCTATTAGTGACAACTTAAAAATATATTTTGTCACTATTGTTATTGTGACAAAACTAATATTTTTGTCATTAAATATATGCAAAAAGTGACAATTTCAACAATGTCACTTAATATTTTGTCACTAAAATCCATTTTTCTTGTAGTGTTTTGGTTCGATTCAGTTTGATTTCGATTTAATCGAAATTTTATAATATGTATAAATTATTAAAAAATTATATAATCAAATACTAAGCATTTATCACAAAAAAATCCAATTTATCAGTAACCTGCATAACACTAAATTAAATATCATTAAACATTATATAGAACAAAATAGGTAAGTAGTTAATATTCAACAATCATCAAATGACATAAATTAAACAACTAAAATTTATATCCATAGGCATAAATTTAAAAGAATTTCACAGTCAAATTCTGAAATCTGACATTTAACAATCATCAAATGACATAAATTAAACAACTAAAAAATCCATATCCATAGACACAAAATTAAAGAATTTTAAAGTCCATAAAACCGGACAAAGAATATTGACTATTTAAATATTTAAGCCCATAATTTGATTTTTGGTTCGGTTAGCATAACAAAAACATCAAACCAAAAATCGAATTAGTTAAAATTTCAAAACCGAATCGAATAACTTTGGTTCGATTCGGGTCAACCAGTTAACTGAACCGTGAATAGCCCTAAATGACTGTAGTGGTCTAATTAAAATAATAATATTATAGGAAATTGATGCTAATATATTGTTAACACAATGGTGTTTTGTTATTAAAAATATAAATGAAATTTTCTGCTAGTTAAGAATAATACAGTGAGTGTTTTCAAATTTTACTTTATTTATCAATAAAACTTGTAATTACATGTCAATTTTTTATCATTATATGTCTATGAAAAAATCAAAACTCATGCCTTTTAAACACATAACTAAATTACAAAATCATTTCATTTTTTAGTAAAGTACAAATAATATATATAATCAACTAAACGAGACTAGATTTTTTTTAAGAAATTGAATACATCATTACATTAGTAATTGTATCATTAACCTATTCAATCACTATCAAACTCTAATGCCTTTTTTCACATTTTAAATATTCTTTTTAATTATACCCACATTTCCCAAGAACCTAATAAACATATTTTCACATCTTCAAATTTATATAACCTTAACTAGGACTGTAATCGAGCCGAGTAGTACCGAACGACACACTGTTCAACCTTGGTTCGATTTTTATCGAGCTTGAAATTTTGTGTTTGAGCTTGGTTTGATTTTCAATCGAGCCGAGCTCAAACGAGCTTTTATCGAACGAGCTCGAGCCGAGTATCGAGTAGCTTGATATTTTACATGTGTTTTTTCAATTTTTAGCTTATCGAGTCGAGCTCGAGCCGAGCTTCAAAAGTTATCGAATGAAAAAAGATGTTCAAGCTTGTTCGATTAGTGTGACGAACCGAGCTCAAACGAGCTTTTATCGAACGAGCTCGAGTCGAGTATCGAGTAGCTTGGTTTGATTTTCAACCCTAACCTTAACTAGCAATTTTTTTTATCTTATTTATAAAAAAAAAAAAAAAAGAACTAGCAACCTTTTAATAATTCCCTGGAATCTTATAGTTAACATACTTTCCTTCTCTAGATATTTCACTCCATATGCTACACTAAGTAGTCAAACTCTTACATTTGAAGTAATTTATTATATTGAACTTTTTTCAACAATTATGACTTTTTCATATTTAAATTTACTACATATAGGGTTATGTCATATTTTTTTTCTCCAATAGTTTAATCCCTTTCAAGGTGTGTTAAACATGTTAAGTGGGAATCTTTTTTAACTGAACCTGAATTTTTTGTAACTTTATAGTGACTTAGTCAATTCCACTAGATCAATCACCTGTTAGTAGGTTATCTCATATTATTAGAATGTCATTGAAACAACTGGTTACATTTTTTAAAATTTAAATAAGCTGTTTGGTCTATCATAACAACTTATCAACTAAGTACAAAAGAAGGTATCTTAACTAGTCTCGATGATTCATCAACACTCCTAAAGTCCAAAATTTAAATGTCAAAAAATAAAATACATCCATACATCACTTTCCTTATTTAGATTTTTTTTCTTGATATATCATATGGAAGTTAATTATACGTCAAAAACATTAAATATACCTAAATTATATCCTAAAACCATCTAATCCCAATTTGTTATTTTTCCTGGGCTTGGAATGAATTAAATTCTTGGAAACTCTAAGGGCATGATTGTCTAGCTTTTTGAAAGCATTTAGTACTTTATGAAAAGCCAAACAAACAACATTTTTTTGCATTGAAGAAATAAATTTATACTATCTCAATTTACAAGAATATTATTATCTTGCAAAAATTCTCTCATGTCTAGAAATACCTACTTAAACTCTAACTTGATTTGACGAAAATTAACATATATGTAACATTATTTATATTACATAACAAACATGATTTAGATATGAGAGAATTTTTGTGATGATGATTTAGTGGAAGAAACTAGTCTCTAAAAAATAGTGAACTCATATTCGAATCTCTGTTGAGAGATTCTCCTACTTAATGTGTCTGACGCGCCTCGAAAGGAATTAAAACATTGAAAAACCACAAATTTATAAAATTGGTTTGACATAAATTACTTATCTCTTATATTTTTTTTTCTTTCTATAATATCTAAAAAATCTATTCGTTTCTAAAATAGATGCATATTGTTTATTTCATCTCTAAGAATCTATTTTAAGAATATTACGAAACTTGAATTTCTTTCTAAAATGTCAATTTAATTTTGAATCACTTCAAGAAAAACGAGACAAACAGACCCGAAACTACAAATATAGAAAAATATGTAATGAGCAACAATAATTGAGTCCCATTCTAAAAAAAGAAAAGAGAAAACAATTATTGAGTCCTATTAGTATTTCCAACTCCAAATTGAGGCGCCCACATAATAAAATTAAAATTTTCTTCGATTTGCGTATAGTAAATTTGGAGGTATGAATAAGAAATCCTAAAAATAACTTATCCTGCACACGTGGCCTATATACACCGGCATCCTATATCCTTGCGTGGTTAAATCTCACCCGAAAAAATTTGACTCTGACTAAATCAGCGGACCAGATTTACCCCAAGTCAACCCATCCCACTTATTCCGGCGCAACACCGAATCACATACCGAATCCAACAACGATATTTATAAAACACCGCGCCATTATAAAAAAAGCAAAAATAGGAAAAAATCTTAAGGACATAACTGAAAATTAAAATCCATCCTCTTCTGTAAAACACGCAGTTGCACACCCAACTGAGTGTTACCTATATATATATATATACATATATTGTATTATATTTCTTGAATTGTGGGCTCTTCATTTATTAATTCGAGTTAAATACAGAGAGAGCAGAAGGGCTGGCTTTTGGGCAGGTGATATTTGAAGAGGAGGTACTATTGGGAATGGTAGAACAAGAAGGAAACGACGACGTCGTGGGATCATCGGGAAGAGTTTCTGATGATCATCTGGCCGTTGAAATTCCAGACACTGCCCATCAAATTAGCCATGGTTTTTTTTTTTATATTTTTTTTAATGTTTTTTTTTTTTGGATGAAATTGTGGGTTCTTTAATTTTGTGGATGATATCTTTGATATATTTTTTTGATTGAATTGGATTTATGTTGCGTTTGAATGTGAGGGTCAGAAATTTACCCTTTCTTCTTTTTGCCTAATTTGCACATGTAATGAAAATTGTTCTATTTTAAAATGTTATTTCAAAAAGCAAAATTGGGTTAGAGTTTCTATTTATTTTTGGTTCTCTTATGGTTTATATAGGAATGAGTTTCTTTTTAGTTTTGGGGGAAATGAATACATGGTAGAAGTGGAACTCTTCTAGGCCTGGATTTATTTTCTAACTCAAAAATTCATATCTGGTGTATATCTTAGTAGTTAGATGGCATATTATAAAATGTCATTTGATTTGGTTCTCATATGACAGATGAGCTTTTTTCTGAGTAATGAATTCTTATAACTTAGTAAATATTGTAAAATTTGATTGTCCTATTAATAACCGGAGCTTATTTTGCCCATTACGTTAATGTAGATTCATGGTTTCAAGTGGGATTTGTTCTCACCACTGGGATCAACAGTGCATACGTGCTCGGATATTCTGGCACAGTCATGGTTCCATTGGGTTGGATCGGAGGTGTGGTTGGACTAATTTTAGCCACTGCTATATCTTTGTATGCAAATTCCCTCGTTGCCAAGCTTCACGAATTTGGAGGAAAGAGGCATATCAGATATAGAGACCTTGCAGGGTTTATATACGGTATAATTTTTCGTATGTTATATATATTTATACATTGAACCATATCTTATAGCTTAGGACATTCGGATTTTTCTTTTTCTTTTTATTCATTTAGTTTTTGTTGCTGTAGGTAAAAGAGCTTATTCTCTTACATGGGGACTTCAGTATGTGAATCTCTTCATGATTAATGTTGGGTACATCATTTTAGCCGGAAGCTCTCTTAAGGTAAATTTTCTTTAATTTTTTAATGTGTATATGTTTTTTCAAGAAATTCTTGTACTGTTTTGCTTATTCCTTTCTTGTTGAATGTAGGCTATCTATGTTCTTTTCCGAGATGACAATCTTATGAAGCTCCCGTACTTTATTGTAATTGCTGGCTTTGCTTGTGCTCTTTTTGCCCTTGCTGTACCCCATTTGTCAGCACTTCGGATTTGGCTGGCATTTTCGACTTTCTTTAGTCTGGTGTACATTATTGTAGGATTTGCTCTGTCGTTTAAAGATGGTATGATTTTCTTTTCCCCATGTTACCAAGTCTCAAAATGTTTTATATCTAAATCTCAAATCCGTCAAAATTATTCAGAGTTTTCTGCTGTTGGGTGAAATTTTACATCTTATAATTCTAAATTATTTCTGCTTGGTCAAACTTATCCAAGAAAAAGACGAGTGCATTTGCACACCTTGTGATTGGTCACTCTTCGAAAACTAGATCTGTAATCCAATCATAAAACAAGAGTATTGCCCATTCTTTTGCTAACTCAACATTTTCAAATTTCAATTATGAAAGCAGAAAGGGCGAGATTTCCAGCGCCAAGAACCAACTTGAAATATTTAGAGCTTATCTAGAATTTGACAGTACCTATTGTCTTTCAGTTAGTTTCTTGAGGAGTTGAAGATATTCGGAGTTTACACCATGAATGAAATATATATCACACCTTTCAAATAGTTATTCACTAAAAGATTAATTTGTCTGTCTACTACACTTCCAATTAACTCTGAATAATCTAAAAAAAGATATAGCTCTGAGTAAGTTTTGTTACTACCGGTATATAGCAGAACTTAATTTTTGGAGTTGATTTTTCTTATTAATAATGTATTATACATAGGCATCGAAGCTCCTCCCAGAGATTACAACATTCCAGGATCAAAATCGGCCAAGATTTTTACAACTATTGGTGCAGCTGCAAATCTTGTTTTTGCCTTCAATACTGGAATGCTTCCAGAAATACAGGTCGGCTATAAATCCATTTATCTTTGAGATAGACGACATCCTTTATGAATTATCACTACAATAATGCTGGTTCTAAACTTATTAGCTTTTATATTGTTGAGAAATACACCAATTCAAATTGATGCATGAAATGCCATAGAAAAGTTAGGGTGCACTTTATTTGTTAAATGTAAATTACATGTTTGGAAGGGCTCCTATATCGATTTTCTTATGCTCCTATTTCTCAAGAATATGAAATATTATTAACTTTAAGAGTAAATCGCACTTTTCGTCCTCCTTATGGGCCAACTTTTGCACATTCGTCCCTCTTAAATTTTTTCATAGCAGATTTGTCCCTATTAAATTTTTGGTAGCAAATGCATCCCTCTCATCAATGTAGTGCAACACATTCGTCCCTCTCAAATCCAAAATACATCCTAAATGGACGTGTTACACTACGTTGATAAGAGGGAGGAATCTGCTACAAAAAATTTAAGAGGGACAAATGTGCAAAAATTGGCCTATAAAGAGGACGAAAAGTGCGATTCGCTCTAACTTTAATCTACTAATTTACCTCTATTTATAGTAACTCTTGTTCCCACATTGACACTCAGAATTCCATTCATGTTCATGACAGGCAACAGTGAGAAAACCAGTAGTGGGGAACATGATGAAAGCACTGTATTTTCAGTTCACTGTCGGAGTTTTTCCAATGTATGCCATTACCTTTGTGGGATACTGGGCTTATGGATCCAGCACCTCAACCTACTTGCTCAACAGTGTTAATGGTCCAATTTGGCTCAAAACGTTCGCTAATATTTCAGCCTTCTTGCAAACCGTCATTGCTTTGCACGTAATCTTCATCCTTATTCTTCTATCATTTTGTTCATTTTCTTTTCCTCCCTTTATTCTAGTGGAAATTGCATTCTATGACCCTTGAAATATTTTTATGGTATTCAACACCATGTGAAAAGTAAGTTAGCATTTAACCTGCTTGTGGTTTAAAACTTCAGTACTCCTTCAAAAGCATAAGGGGAAGTGAGCTTTGTTTTAAGCGTGATTTACACTCGTACCCCCTCAGGTAAACCCCAATTACAAAAAAACAAAAAAAAAGAACCTGTAGTTCCTGAAATTACAAGAATTACAGGGGGTGTATTTGTCAATTTTTCTCCAAGTTGTAGGGGGTGTTCTTGTAAGTATTGTTGAAGTTGTAAGGAGGTACTTGTAATTTCCAAACTGAAGGGGTAGTCCATGTGAAACCATTAAGCCTTAGAGGGGTCTGGTTGTAAATCATCCTTGTTTAAAAGCATAAGGGGCTCGACTCCATAAATGTATTTCACAAGAGGCTAAAATGCATTTTCGCCCTTTACATTATAACCAAATACGTGGATAAACTAGGTACTCTGCTTATGATAGGCTGTTATTTCCATACTAACTTGCGAATCACTATCTATTCCTTAATTTCAGATCTTTGCTAGCCCAATGTACGAGTATTTAGATACAAAGTATGAAATTAAAGGAAGTGCACTAGCTTTGCGGAACTTGGGTTTCAGAATTCTAGTAAGAGGCGGCTATCTAGCCTTGATTACCTTTGTGTCAGCATTGCTTCCGTTTTTGGGAGATTTCATGAGCCTTACGGGAGCTGTTAGCACGTTCCCACTTACATTCATTCTTGCAAACCATATGTATCTCGTGGCTAAGAAAAACAAGCTTACTTCTTTGCAGAAGAGTTGGCATTGGCTTAATGTCGTTTTCTTCGGTTGTATGTCTATTGCAGCCGCGGTTTCTGCCTTGAAGCTTATTGCTGATCATTCCAATACTTATCATGTTTTTGCTGATTTATAGTTTCTTGTTTTGAATTTATTGAAGGGATGTTTTTATTCCCCCCATTATTCTTATATGATAGATCCACTTACATAAAGATGTGAGTGAATTCTCAGAAGTAGAATAAGGATTAGTTTTATTATTCATTGATCTTGCAAGTTGTAGATCAAAATCTTATTTTCTCACGTTGAATTTAGTAGATTTTCTTCTATTTTTTCTGCCTATGTTGCTTTTGTTTGGTTTATATCTCTAATAATTATAATATAAAAGTATATTTGCTTTTAAACTTTATAAAGGAAAAAGAATGTTTGGAAGACAAGTCATAAACACATTATCAAAATTCTCATGCAGTTTAGGAGTTTGAAATTGTTCAGAACAAGTATATCATTGTGTTTGTTTCTCACTGTTGCAAGATATTGGTAAGTTTTGACCTAGCGGTTGGAGTTGTGAAAAACACTTTTGTATTCTATCGTGATTTTAAGCGTGTTTGACAACTTCATTGGTAACACTTTTGGTCAATCATGATATTTTGTATTTTTTCAACTCATTATCATAATCATTTTTAAGATTTACAGTTGTAGAAAATCATGTGATTAATGCATTACCGTTGTATATAACACTACAAGAAATTTAGGCTTCTGCAACCAAACTTTTGCGACGAATGTGTTTCAAAATGTCACCGATGTGGGACGTATTAGCCACAAAAGAAATTCAAAGATTAACAATCCATTTGTATAACAATTTATAATTTCAAAATGTCACCGATGTGGGACGTATTAGCCACAAAAGAAATTCAAAGATTAACAATCCATTTGTATAACAATTTATAACAAAACGACTACTATTTATGAAAAGCACTCAAGTCTATCGCAAATTTTTTGTGCCAACTATTTAATTTTTGCACCAAAAATAGCGACCAAAGTATTTACAAAGGTATCAATGTGGAAATTTGAAATTGCATGAAATATACTCAAACATTGCATCAATATGCTGCCACTCACGTGAATCTATCAAATTCTTGGCAAAAATATGTAGCATTCCATCAAAACCCTTTTGTTATTATTCAACCCAACAACTTGGAATTACTTGTCAATGAAAATGTGTTATTACGTGCAACTTGAGAAAATGTTTATCGCCATAATATCTCAAGGGGGAAGAACAATGTAGAATTTGAAGAGGTGTTATTACATGCAACTCGATAAATTTCTTGTAAAGCTCGATCATACTCTCTAACTGCATGTTCTGTGAAATCTTAACTTCAAGTTCGAGTTCTTTCTCTTTAAGCTTCTCCGTGGCCCTCTCGTCAGCCATGTTATGATGGTTTTCCAGGACTCTGGCTAATGAGTGCTTTAGATTCTAGCTATGAAATGCGATGATTTGGTCAATTTGTTGGGTGTAGTTTATGATGTTGTGATGATCGTGATATTCTGCTTGGTTGTGGGGGGCGGTTAAGAGGGATATGAAGGAGAATGGCTTGATGGGTGCGACATCGTTTAGTATTCGTCGCACTTGCGAAGACGCCTGCCAGACATTGCGAGGAGGATTAGAGGAGAAGTAGAAGATTATTATTATTGAATAATTGGTTGTTGTTTTGATTTGCGGGTGGTGGTGGTTCTTCAATAACAATTCCATTAATTTTTCTCTTGCGTGGAGGAGTTGGAGCGGCGCCACCATCATTCTTGTTCGTCATTACTATAAATTGAATGCGTGAAGTAAGTACTCAATATGAATCAATGTTTTGTAATAATAAGTTACTAATTGTTTGATTGTTAGGAAAGTGAAACAAAGTATAGAAAATGTAGTTTTTATTTCCCCATATGGTGTTTATATAGCACGAAAGAAGTTTCAAATTATCCTTCACTTTCCTGTAGCATAAAAACTATTTTCCTAGAAATTTGATGGGAAAATCCTAGAAAAACTCATGGATAATTATATTTACCAATTTGATGAGAAAAGGACAATTTTGTCTTTACGGAAAAAAAAATACCCATATTCATACTTTTATAATAAATATAAATTTGGATATATGCTAAATTGAGGCTTTTCTAGAATTAAATTACTTTTCTTCACAAATATATATTTTTCAATTTGTAAATGTAAATTTTTTTTGGGTTCATGGGTTTAGCCTAGGGATATTGAGCTTTTGATGCATGAGGCATAAGCAATCGAGGAATTATTGATGATGTCAAATGCTATGAAGGTATTGGTAAAACCTAAAATTTGAATTCTGGTGGCGCAAAAATTGAGCAGATTTTCTAAAAAAAGCGGTTGATTATTCGGATTGGTTCTCGCGCAACAATTGAGCCAGAAATTGACATTTTTGCTAGGGAAATATGGAAAGAGAGTGCAAATTAAAGCTTGACATGGATGAGAACAATAATTTTGAGGAAGGGGATAGTATTATCTCCAACTTGTTTCAATTGAAAAATTGGATGATACTGAAATAAAGGAAAATGAAGGTATGTTGGACTATATATAATTTTATCCACTTTGTGATATTTCAAATATCTATTAATATCTCTCATTTGTGTATCTTATAGTGGTGGATTCCACTAAATAAGTAAAATAGGGACCACGCAGAAGCAATGATGAAACTACTATTGAGGAAGATGGTATCTTCTCCAACTTGCATGATATGAAATATTTGGTCTTCGTATAACTTGTATTTTTTTCTTTCAGCGTTCTAGACATATAATAATTGACACTTATATTCATGTTCTGATGTTATATTCCTTTCATGTATATTTAATGACAACTTATTGGCACCATTCTAGAAAGCCAAAGTTATATTTCTGACTTCAAACACGATTCATTTGATATTTTGTACATGTATAAGAACTTTAGATATACATGAACAAAGATCATGCACCTACGTGAGAATTTAAAGACATGTAGAGCTGTAATTAAGTCGAGACAGACATGATCATTGTCATTTGTAATTAAAGCAACTACGTATTTGTAATAAAATAAATTCAAAGCTTAAAACATTATTTGCATCATTATTTGAAACAAAACAACGACTACTATTTCGATAAGCACTCAAATCTATCACAAGTTTGTCACAAAAATTTAGCCCCAGCTATTCATTTTTGGCACAAAAAGTAGCAATTAAAGTATCTTTAAAGTTATGAAGGTGAAAATTCGTAATTGCATGTAATATACTCAAACATTGCATCAATATGCAGCCACTCACGTAAATCTATCAAATTATTGGCAAAAATATGTAGTATTCCAACAAAACAATTTTTTTTATTCAATCCAACAACTTAGAATTACTTGTCAATGCAAATGTGTTATTACGTGCAAACTCGAGAAAATATTTATCGCTATAATAACTCAAGGGGAAAGAACAATATAGAATTTGAAGAGGTGTTATTGCGTGCAACTCGAGAAAATTCTTGTATATTTCGATCATACTCTCTAACTGCATGTTCTATGAAATCTTACCTTGAAGTTCGAGTTATTTCTCTTTAAGCTTCTTGGGGTTGAAGATTATTATTATTGAATAATTAAGTGTTGTTTTGATTTGTGGGTGGTGGTGGTTCTTCAATTGCAATTCCATTAAGTTTCCTCTTGCGTGGAGAAGTTGGGGCGGCGCCACCTTCGTTCTTGTTCATCATTACTATAAATTGCATGTGTGAAGTAACTACTCAATAAGAATTAATAATATCTAATTATAAGTTAGAAAATGTAGTTTTTATTTTCCCATATGGTGTTTAAATAGCATGAAAGAAAGTTTCAAAATTTCCTTCACTTTCCTATAGCATAGAAAATATTTTCCTAGAAATTTGAAGGGAAAATTCAAGAAAAATCCATGCGACATTGACTCAAGTCTGTCGCATGTTTGTCGCAAAAAATTTGTGATAACTATATATTTTTTGCACCAAAAGTATAGACCAAATTATTTTCAAAGGTATCAAGGTGGAAATTCGGAATTGAACGAAGTAGACTCGAGCATCGTATCGATATGCAGACGGTAATGTCAATCTCTCAAAATTCTTGGCAAAAGCATGTTGTATTCCAGCAAAAACATTTGATTTTATTCTACCCAACAACTAGGAATTCAATGCAAATGTGTTATTACGTGCAAGTCAAGAAAATGTTTATCGCTATAAAATTTCAAGGGGAAAGAACAATGCAGAATTTGAAGAAAAATAATTTAATCGATAGTTTTATGAACTAACATAATTGAGTACAATTTAGTCCATAAATCTAAAACACAATACTCCTCCATTTTCTCGAGTAACAAAGGTTTAGTGTAGTATATTTATGTTTCACT
This sequence comes from Penstemon eatonii, assembly GCA_038501285.1. Taxonomy (NCBI): domain Eukaryota; kingdom Viridiplantae; phylum Streptophyta; class Magnoliopsida; order Lamiales; family Plantaginaceae; genus Penstemon; species Penstemon eatonii. The sequence goes on from CM076710.1 coordinate 8,869,515, forward strand.
TGTGAGAAAAAAAAAAAAAAACAAAGAGAACTTTTCCTTGTAGATGCCAATGTAGTGCTCAAATGCATATGCATCAACTTCATAATTACTAAGCTTATATCATGAAATTCCTCATTCCCTACTAAGCTTATATCATGAAATTCCTCATTCCCTACTAAGCTTATATCATGAAATTCCTCATTCCCAGGGGAGGAAAGCCAAGATGACTGAAAAATCCCCATTTGCGTCCCTACGAGTAGCCTGCAAGTACACATATCCATTTAGTATTTTATCAAAACATTGTCTAGTCATTCCCATGGAAAGTAAGTCATTTCAACATTTTTCCGCGAGTTAGTGTTTCAATGAATAAATTTTGATTTTACTCGTCTTTTAGTACTTCAAATTAAAAAATAACTAATTCATTGAGTACCCCGTTTCATCTTTTAATCTTTTATTGAAAGAGAAAATCAAAAACAGTCCATTGCCCATTCCATTCTCCCTCTCCCCTCCCTATAAATAGGAGATATGTCCATCCTCCATCACACTAAGAAATTTAAAAAAAAATTGAAGAAATTAAAGAAAATGCCAATGACATTATTTCAAGCAGGTATTCTCCTAATTCTGAGTTAGTTTAATTTTTTTTTTCATTTCAATTTATTCCTAGCTCTTCAATCTCTATTGCAGGGATTTACATGAAGGAGGCCATTTACATTGGTGCTTCTTTCATCACCGTGGGGCAGTATGGGAGCCGGGTTTGGAGAGAGAGCCGTGAACGTGAACCAAGTATAGCTATAGAGAAACAGACGAGGGAGGATGTCAAAGCTCTTCATGAGAAGGTCGATGAATTGAAGATGAGAATGGACTCTTTACATACATTGATCAAGAGGTGGTGAAGAAATGAAGGATAGTTTTTAATTAGTTGATATATATTAGTATATATTAATTAATGAGGTAGAATGAGTTGTTTATACTAATGTATTAGTTAAAAACTTGAAATATATTAAGAATCTTATTCTACTTATTCTTGCTGATTCTTGCCATCTATTTTGTCCATTTCTTCACAAAATCTACCCATTTTGGTTTGAAAACAAAAATAGCTGTATTTTTTATTTTTTTGGAATTCAAAGGAAGACCCAAAAACATTATTATTAAGAAATAAAAATAGACAAGAGTTGAAAGAGAGAATGAAAATTGGGGCCATCATTTTGGGTCTTCCCCATGGAGGGAAAAAGTAAGAAAGTGTATAAGAACTTGAGAATGCTTTGAATGCTCTCTAACTTGGAAATGCTTGGATTGATTTGTACAAATTAACCCTACACCTATTTATACTACAAGCCTCCTCAAATGGATGGATAGGATCTACTTAATCTAAGGGCTAGGATTGTATCTCTAGCACCTTCTACAAAATCCTACTCAAACTAGAACTATATACAATGTTCTAGGCTATTCTACTATATACATACAAGGTTGTGGAGTCTTCTAGATGATCCTACAACATGCTACCACATTCTATAAGCCTCTTGAGCCTTCCACAATGTTCTAGTCCCTACTGGCGTGTTCTACACTTGTGTAGGCTCTTTCGGTCCCTTATAGTGCCTTCCGACACCTTCCGCATTCTTCCGGACCCATCCGGCACCTTTCGGATTCTTCTGGACCCATCTGACACCTTTTGGCTTCTTCTTGACCCTTCCAGAGCTATGTAGAACCTTCCGGAACTCTCTAGAATGTCCCGAACCCGTGTGGAACCCTCTATAGTCCTTCGGAACCTCTAAGGGCATGTTTGGTGCATCAAAATACTTGGGGCCGCCCCTGGGCCGCCCCTTGTACCACCCGACGGCCTTCCCGTGCCCAAAGGCTTTGCCGTCGCCTATGTAAGTCCCTGTGTTGCCCAGCCGTGCCCCGGGTGATATGTTGTTCGTCGGCAAGGTCTCCCACCTTGTCGGCAATCCCGTAATGTCCCTTTTGGCTCTTGCCGCGATAAAATGCCTTGTCCGTTTGGCCCCTATGGTCGGGCAAAGTGTTGGGGCGTAACAGTGGACTCTTTACAGATATTGATTAAAGAGGTGATGAAGGATAATTTTTAATCAGTTGATATATATTAGTATATATTAATTAATGAGTTAGAATGAGTAGTTTATATTAATGTATTAGTTGAAAACTTGAAATATATTTAGAATCTTATTCTACTTCTTCCTGTTGATTCTTGCCATCTATTTTGTCCATTTCTTCACAAAATCTACCCATTTGGGTTTAAAATAAAAAATAGCTGTAATTTTTTTTTTTGGAATTCAAAAGAAGACCCAAAAACATTGTTATTAAGAAATAAAAATAGACAAGAGTTGAAAGAGAGAATGAAAATTGGGGCCATCATTTTGGGTCTTCTCAACGGAGGGAATTCAGGTGAGATTAATAATTATTGAAATCTTACCTTGAAGTTCGAGTTCTTTCTCTTTAAGCTTCTTGGGGTTGAAGAATATTATTATTATTATTGAATAATTAGGTGTTCTTTTGATTTGTGGGTGGTGGTGGTTCTTAAATTGCAATTCCATTAAGTTTCCTCTTGCGTGGAGAAGTTGGGGCGGCGCCACCTTCATTCTTATTCATCATTACTATAAATTGTATGTGTGAAGTAACTACCCAATAAGAATCAATAGTATCTAATTATAAGTTAGAAAATGTAGTTTTTATTTTCCCATATGGTGTTTAAATAGCATGAAAGGAAGTTTCAAAATTTCCTTCACTTTCCTGTAGCATAGAAAATATTTTCCTAGAAATTTTAAGGGAAAATCCAAGAAAAATCCATGGCTAATTATATTTACCAATTTGATTAGAAAAGGCATTTTTGTCTTTACGACATAACAACGACTACTATTTGCGACAATGACTTAAGTTTGTCGCAAGATAAATTTTTTGCACCAAAAGTATAGACCAAATTATTTTCAAAGGTATCAAGGTGGAAATTCGGAATTGAATGAAATAGACTCGAGCATCGTATCAATATGCAGACGGTAATGTGAATCTCTCAAATTCTTGGCAAAAGCATGTTGTATTCCAGCAAAAACATTTTGTTTTTATTCTACCCAACAACTAGGAATTCAATGCAAATGTGTTATTACGTGCAAGTCAAGAAAATGTTTATCGCTATAAAATTTCATGGGGAAAGAACAATGCAGAATTTGAAGAAAAATAATTTAGTCGATAGTTTCATGAACTAACATAATTGAGTACAATTTAGTCCATAAATCGAAAACACAATACTCCTCCATTTTCTCGAGTAACAAAGGTTTAGTGTAGTATATTTATGTTTCACTCGTGAGAAAACAAAAACAAAAAAAACAAAGAGAATTTTTTCTTGTAGATGCCAATGTAGTGCTCAAATGCATCTGCATCAACTTCATAATTAGTAAGCTTATATCATGAAACTCCTCATTCCCAGGGTGGAAAGCCAAGATGACTGAAAAATCCCCTTTTGCGTCCCTACGAGTAGTCTGCTAGTGCACATATCCATTTAGTATTTTATCAAAACATTGTCTAGCCATTCCCATGGAAAGTAAGCCATTTCAACATTTTTCCGCTAGTTAGTGTTCAATGAATAAATTTCGATTTTACTTTCCTCATCTTCATTGACTTCTTACTGACTTTGTAATCGTTATTTTGGTAATGGTAACCAAGTCCTAAAGCAACATTATCAAAATGAATATCGGAGGATATACCAATAGTCATTGGGATGATCCTATATATTCGAATGTAAGAATTGCACAAATATATTATAGAGCCTAATCTATCTCTGTAAATGAGGCACAACAAACCATTACAAGAACCAATAATCATTAATCCTACTGAAAAATATTTTAATGGGATTTCAATGTTAAGGCGACACAACAAAGTAATCTAAAAGCACGATTTGGTATATATTCGATTGGTACATAAAGGCGATAACCATTACCTTTTGAGGAACGATTTAGTGAATAATTTTGGATAAAATAACGGTCTCTAATCAGTTTATGTCATGCTTTGCACACGTACTAAAATTGCATTAACGTTTTTGTTGGAAGTGTAAATAAGATAACAATAATGATTTCAAAGTGAAGATTAGGCATGATTATTGGCGTGAATGAATAATGTTAAAATCTTCCACAATAATAAACTAAACTTGCTATAAATTGAACGTGTCCAAGAAGTAATATAATGGGTAATTCTTGTAAATTAGTGAAAATATTACTTTACTATGTCATATAATAGCACATATTAATTACTGTTATTCAATTTATTTGTTTAAAGTAATTTGTATGAAAAATACTACTCCCTCCGTCCCAATAATCTTGCTCCCTTTAGGTTCGGCACGGAATTTTAGACAATTTGTTAAAAAAGATGTGAATGATTTGGAACGTATTTGTGATAATGCCGTGAAAACGTCATTATTACCTATCTCTTTAAGCCCAAAACATCTTGTTTTGATCCGAGTTTTTGTGTGTCTTTGCGTGTTTTCTTGTCTTTCGTGCTTTTGGCCCTTTGTTCGGCTTTTGTTCGCTTTTTGTCTTTTTGTTCGTGTGTTGATCGTTTTCTCCGTGGTTTGTAGGTATTGACATCTTAGAGAGATTCGGAGTTGCGTATCAATGATACGAGTCGCTCTACCAACCCCACGAGTCAAGCTTGAGCTTCAAAGGAAATCGACCCCGAAGCAAATTGTATAAGAACGTATATAGCAGCTCACTAGAACATGCATAAATATTTCATGGATGATCCAAATGAGCTGAATTTTGGATATGTCATAGATGAGTGAGTTAGCTACGCTACGGACTTTACGGATCCGGATTCGGAGTTCGGAATCAAAAGATATGCTGCTCGGAAGAAAGTGCGGCAGAGCAGGAAATTTGCAGAGAGCTTACTGCCTGAGCTCGCGGCCACGAGACCTGCTGCCAAAAGCTGCGTGTTTAGAGGGTGTTTTGTGTACTTTGCCTTTCCCCTCCCACTTGTAATTCAAACCTCTTTTGGGGACTTTTTGGTCTTAGTTGCCATAGTTTGGAGGGTAACTTAGGCAATGGAAGTTGGTAGTTGTTGCTAGGTTAGAGGCTTAAAGGGAGATCATTCACAACTCTTACAAACTATTTTTCTACACTTACACTTTCCTCTTGCCTCTTTTGAAGAAAAGAGAAGGGTTTGCACTTTGGAAAGAAGAACAAACACTTGGACTCCCCATTGAAGATAAAAAGGCTTGAGGGAGAAGTAGTTGAAGATCTCCACCACTAAGCTTACTCTAACTCTTTTACTTTGTTCATTTACATTGATGTCTTTTAATGTAATGAATGATATATTTATTGTTATGAGTAGCTAATCTCCTTTATTCTATGTTTTTATTGATCCTATGTTTGATTCTTGATTCTTGATTAAATGATAAGTTAATGGTTGTTGCTATGCTTGTATACAAGTGTTTGTTAATCTAGTTTGAGCCTTTGTCAACTTGTGGTTAGGCCAACCATATGATGAAATTGATTGATCTTTAATTGCTAGACATAGTTGATTAAAGATTAGATTATGAAACTATGTTGTGAATTGATTTTAGGATAGAAATATACCTAGGTCATTTCATGTTCTAACAAGGTTTGGAGTTAATGCATCAATTAGGCTTAATCCTTTTAGACATAAATTGGATTAGTCTACTTTGCCAATTTATTTTCTTGTATATCTTAGCTTTGATTTGTTATTTACGTTGTGATCTTTGTCTTCCTAGGTACGATGGCCTATAATGATTGTTATCCAAGGTCAACCGAGGAAACATCGATTTGTTATTGTATACATTGCATGGGGGAGAGCACAATTGCCGGTTGCCCAATGAGTCCAACTCATTTTCAATATGAAAATTCATACATGGGTAATCATTATGAGCCGAGTCCCACTTACAATGGCTGCAATAGCGGATGGGGAAATAACCCGTATTATCCAAGGAACAATGAGTGGGGAGATGGACCACATCCGACTATGATGATGACTACCCCGTTCATCCAATCGAACTATCATGAATATTCTCAACCTCCGGTAGAAGAACAATCACCTTTGGAAGAAGCATTCACTAAGTTCATGGAGCACACCACCAAATACATGGTTAACACTGATTCTAAATTTGAAGAGATTTCCAAACAGTTGCAAGAAGACTCGGGGACATTAAGGGATCTTCAAATACAAATGGAGCAAATCTCACAAGCTTTAAGCATAAGACCCCCGGGAGCTTTGCCAAGTACAATTGAATCAGTTGCTCCTAATGAAAGCTTTAATGAACCGAGTGAAATGTTAGAAAGAAATGAGCTCCCTACTAGAGATGAAGAACAAGTTGGATCGAAAGAGCTTGCAAAAGATTCTAAATTCATCATGGAGGAGGAGTTTAACCAAAAGGCCATAAATCGTTCTTATGTGGACTTGGTTATTCCCAAAGAAGACAATTGGATCTACCCGAGCAAAGCAACATGGATAATTATGGGTAAAGATTACAAGAGATTTGAACCGGGAGATAATAGTTTTCGATTTGATATGTGGTTCAAATCCGTCCCAAAATGCCGTACAATGGAAAAATTAAAGCGTGGGACGAATTTAAAAGCAAAGAGGCCGGGGCTTATACTTGATCCCGATGGGATCCTATTCGATTATTGGCCACCCTAAAAGAAAAGGGAAGTTTAAAGTCGAGCTACCGACTATAAACAAGCGCTTCTCGGGAGGCAACCCGAGCCTATTGCTTCATCTTTTGTTGTTTTGTGTTGTGTGTTTTGTGTTGTCTTTGTTGTGTGTTTTTGCTTTTTGTTCTTGTGTGTTTTGTCGTAGGTAATGATTGAGCACGACGACTTAGCAAAATCGAGCATGAAAATACAAATCGGGAATTGTGAAATTGAGCCAATCGAAAATCGAGGTAAGTTTTTAAATTTTGTTGTTTTGAAGTGTTCAAATTTTGAACACAAAACTTACTACAATTAGTTTTGTATTCAAAAGACTGAAAGAAAAATTTTCTGGAAATAATACACCGCGGTGCAATTTTTTTCACACCGCGGTGCAAAATTTCCAGTAAGTTTACTCACCTCTTACACCGCGGTGCAATTTCAAATACACCGCGGTGCAAAATTTCCAGAAGCTATTAGCCTGATTTCAACAAGCATACACCGCGGTGTATAAAATCTTACACCGCGGTGTAATTAATTATACACTGCGGCGTTTAAATAACACACCGCGGTGTATAATGTCCAGGGACTTACATCACGTTGAAATCCTTCCTCTTCATTCTCCAAATTCAAAATATACTCAATCTCTCCCATCTCTCAAGCAAATTCCATCTCCCATTCACTCATAATCAGCCCCTCACTCAACATATTCTCCAATTCTCACAAACAACTCACCTAATCACTCAAAGTTCCCACTTTCTCCCTCAATCAAAAAAAAAAAAAAAAAAACGAATTCCACACCCAAACTTCAAAGGCAAAATTCTTCGATCCCAATTGATTGTGTGCAGCCAAAAGGTAAGTGTGGCTTACCATTTTATTGGAATTGCTATAATTGTTGGTATTGTTTTAGTTTGGTATTGCTATTTTTGGGTGGAAATTTTGGAAATTATTCTTGAAAAAGAGTTAGTTTGGGATTGCACACTAGGTGTTCGATATAATGCTTGAATGAAAAAATTGTGATTGTTGGTGTGCATTCATTCGCATTTTTGTTTGGGGAATGATAGAAGGAATTGTGAATTGATTGTTGGCTCGTTTGGTTGATTTTGAATACACTTGATAACGATGCCGATATGTAGATGTGGGAGTTTGCGTGCACCTCCTAAACGCTTGGTTATGTTGAAGATTGGTTCGAGATGTAGATTGTATTTCATTGCTTTATTATTTTATTAGTGACGTGCTCTTTCATTTACCACTTTCTTTTGTTTTGTCTTGTTGTTTGTGCGTTTGTGTGCTTGTTTTTGCTTTTGTGCGTTGTTTTGTCGTGTCAACCTCACTCCATTTTTCTCAATTCACACAATGGGGACATTGTGCGTTTTAAGTTTGGGGGTGGAGAGGTCGCAAGTACTTGCGTACATGCTAGGTCGACCCGCCAAAATTTTTCAAATTTTTATTATTATTTGAACATGCTCTACAAAGTTCAAAGCACATTGGCTAAGGTTAGGTAATATTTAAAGTGGATAACGAACTTTAGCGATAATAGGATCTAGGACTCCTTTTGCTTAACTTAGAATCCCTCCAATCCTTAGCTTGAAATCTAAATGTAAAAAGAGCATAAATGGCCTAAGTTTGGGGGAGTGAACCCTTTTCGAGAATGAAAGACCTTTGAACACCTAACTCTTAAAAGAAATGAGTAGAGAAGTTGCTAAAATGTACGCACTTCTATGAGAGAAAAGAAAGGTTAAGCCTTCAATTGATAATATTCGTTGATCATTTTTGGTAATTACTCTATCTCATTGTTTTAGTGCAAAAGTTGTAAAAGAAGAAAAGAGAGTGGTGCTAGTAGCCCACAAAAGCAAAATTGCATCAAGTTCGCCATTAGTGCAAGTATCGTATTGTAATATCGTTGTAAAGCACAAAGTGCCTTGTTTCATTGTAAAAACAAGTTTGGTGAGAAAAGAGTTAGGAGCTAAAATCGTCAATTAATTCAAGAATAGGGAAACACTCTTAAATTACCTGCAACTTAATCTCGTGAAGTGATTTGAACATTAAGTTTGTAACCTACGGTACGAAGAGATTCTTTGGTAAACATTAGAAGTCCTTGCAAATAGATCCGATGATTTTGACCTATCGGGACGTATTCACCTAAGATAGAATCTAGCCAAAGCCATCACACACACACGTAGAGCTTGTTTAATTAATAATTTGAAAGTGTTAAGTTTTGGCATTTTGATCTTAAGCATGCTTGTTTTGTTCTTGTTTTGTTTTGTTTGCTCGAGGACGAGCAAGTGTTTAAGTTTGGGGGTGTTGATAATGCCGTGAAAACGTCATTATTACCTATCTCTTTAAGCCCAAAACATCTTGTTTTGATCCGAGTTTTTGTGTGTCTTTGCGTGTTTTCTTGTCTTTCGTGCTTTTGGCCCTTTGTTCGGCCTTTGTTCGCTTTTTGTCTTTTTGTTCGTGTGTTGATCGTTTTCTCCGTGGTTTGTAGGTATTGACATCTTAGAGAGATTCGGAGTTGCGTATCAATGATACGAGTCGCTCTACCAACCCCACGAGTCAAGCTTGAGCTTCAAAGGAAATCGACCCCGAAGCAAATTGTATAAGAACGTATATAGCAGCTCACTAGAACATGCATAAATATTTCATGGATGATCCAAATGAGCTGAATTTTGGATATGTCATAGATGAGTGAGTTAGCTACGCTACGGACTTTACGGATCCGGATTCGGAGTTCGGAATCAAAAGATATGCTGTTCGGAAGAAAGTGCGGCAGAGCAGGAAATTTGCAGAGAGCTTACTGCCTGAGCTCGCGGCCGCGAGCTCAGGGCTCGCGGCCGCGAGACCTGCTGCCAAAAGCTGCGTGTTTAGAGGGTGTTTTGTGTACTTTGCCTTTCCCCTCCCACTTGTAATTCAAACCTCTTTTGGGGACTTTTTGGTCTTAGTTGCCATAGTTTGGAGGGTAACTTAGGCAATGGAAGTTGGTAGTTGTTGCTAGGTTAGAGGCTTAAAGGGAGATCATTCACAACTCTTAGGCCATCTCCAACCCGTAGGGCTATTTACAGCCCTGGGGTGTCAATCTCCACCCGGGGAATCTGCACCCCCCTGAGTATCATCTCCAACCGGTAGGGCTATCTCCTCCAATTAATTAAAAAAAAAGTCTTCCCCACTCTCACCTATATTATCTATAATAATAATAATAATAATAATAATAATAATAATAATAATAATAATAATAGTAGTAGTAGTACCAATAATAATAATAATAATAATAATAATTAATTTTAGAGACAATGATAATAAAATAATAATATTACATTCGGGACAAGAAAAACAACAAGGATTACATGAAAATAACAACGAAATTGAAACGATGAAGACAACATTGAAAATGCAACAATACAACAAAAGTAAACAACAAGAAAAATGCAACAATGGAAACAACAATCATTAGGCGTTGGGAAAATAATCAAAAGGGTTGTTTCCTGGATTCGATGACCCTCCTCCAAACAAGTTTTTCGCAAGTTCTTTTTGTTGTATCTGTTTCCTTTTAAGCTTAAATAAAGCTTTTGTGTCTGGAGTGAAGGTAGATGTATCCATCGTCAATATTTTCAAATTATTCTCCTCCTCTTTCATCGCCATTAGCTCAGCGTGCCTTCGGACACGTCCTTCTTCCAACATGCGATTCACTTCGTTTGTTTCTCTCATGCTTTGGGAATATAAGTCTAAAGAGGCAGAATTAGCAGGGGCCTTGGCCTTGCCCTTTTTTGCTTTTTTAGTTCCCATTGGTCTCCCTGATGTATTTTCTTCACTTGGAGTCCCTAGGCTAGAAGGTGTTTCAAATTGAGCCTCCTCAGGTATAAAGTCAATATGCGGAGTATAACCTGGTGGTGGGGACTCCATTTGTTGGGAGGAAATGTGCGATGATTGCGTTTGGAATCGATCCGGCCCAGTTTGCATTTGAGTTGGAACATCGTTGCTTAGATTAGTATAAGTAATACGATGTTGCAAAATTGCCCAGCAGTGGTGCAAAGTAAAAGTCGAGCCATGTTGGTTCTTATATATTGCGTGTGCCATACCTTGCTAGAAATATAAATTGAGAGTTAATATATATCATATAATTGAGTACGAAGTCCTAAAGTCAGAAAAATTACCTCGTCTTGAAGGTTGGTTCCACTTGCATACGCTCTGTGTGCTTCAGTGAGTGCGGAATACCATTTGTTGCATTCTTTAAAAATGACCTTCTTCCATCGGCACATTATTGCTTCTTTGGATCGATGTTCAACTTGGATGCCTTGGGACCCGATTGCTTCATACATTGAGCGGATGATATCATCCAACATAAGCAGGCCTTTTTTTTTATTTCCGCGGATTGGATCATCGGAATGTTGGACGAATGCTCTGCAAAGAGCTTCATCTTCGTATGTGTGCCAGTTTTTCTTAGGAGCCATAGAGAGATGATGATAATTTTCTTAGAAGAGATGATAATTTAGTTGGAAGAGACGAAGATAGTTGTGAATAAATTTTGCCGTCGACCATCTCTATTTATAGACCGTTCACTATGCACTGTACACTATGCACTATGCACTATGCACTATGCACTATGCACTATGCACTATGCACTATACACTATGCACTATTCATAGTCACGGGTCTGCAAATTGGCTGTATGCATTGTACAAAGTCACGGGTCTGCAAATTGGCTGATATTTTTGCTGTCAATTTGGGCAGAGTCACGGGATTTCAAATTAAAGCCTGAGGTTTTTGCTGTCAATTTGACAGAGTCACGAGATTTCAAATTAAAGCCTGAGGTTTTTGCTGTCAATTTGACAGAGTCACGAGATTTCAAATTAAAGCCTGAGGTGTTTGCTGTCAATTCGACAGAGTCACGAGATTTCAAATTAAAGCCTGAGGTTTTTGCTGTCAATTTGACAGAGTCACGAGATTTCAAATTAAAGCCTGAGGTTTTTGCTGTCAATTCGACAGAGTCACGAGATTTCAAATTAAAGCCTGAGGTTTTTGCTGTCAATTTGACAGAGTCACGAGATTTCAAATTAAAGCCTGAGGTGTTTGCTGTCAATTTGACAGAGTCACGAGATTTCAAATTAAAGCCTGAGGTGTTTGCTGTCAATTTGACAGAGTCACGAGATTTCAAATTAAAGCCTGAGGTGTTTGCTGTCAATTTGACAGAGTCACGGGACTTCCATTACTTCCTATATAAAGAGCCACCAATACCTCACAACTCTCATCAACTTACAAGATCTTTACTTCCATTAAAAAAAGCCACAAATTCCTTGTTTATTACTTCCATTATAACAAAAATGAGTTCACCCTTTGGTGATTTTGGTTCGAGTTCCAGTAATAACGATTTTTATGATCAATATTTACAAGAGCTTCAAGAACAAGAAGATGCAGCTCATGTCGAATTTCATAACCAAATTGAAATGGGGAAGCGTTTCATTGATGAACATGCACTCGAATTTCTACAAGAAAAACCTGTACATGGTGGCTCTGTTCCTGGGCGTTTGTATAAACCTCGGGACAGAAAAGCTAAGTACTTAGCCTTCATGAAAGATTACTTCGTCGAGAGGCCGGTTTATACAGATCAAGACTTTCGACGTCGGTTTCGGATGAAAAAACCCCTATTCTATCGGGTGCTTGCTGATTGCGAGCGAGAAAATCCATATTTTCGGAAAAGGAATGATAATTGTGGACGACCGGGGTTTGAACCTATCGTCAAAGTTGCTTGTGCTATACGTATGTTGGCTTATGCAACCCCAGCTGACGACATGGATGATAAACATGCTATTGGCGAGACGACAGCAGTCGAAACAATGCGCGAGTTTTGCAAAACTATTTTGCGGGTACACAAAGAAAATTACCTTCGTGCACCGAATGATAACGATCTTGAAAGGCTTCTTCGCAAGGCGGAACGACGTGGTTTTCCAGGAATGATCGGGTCATTAGATTGCATGCATTGGACGTGGAAAAATTGTCCAACTGCATGGCAAGGGAGCTTTTCCGGTAGAACCCAAAAACCAACAATCGTTCTGGAAGCAGTGGCGTCGTTCGACACTTGGATATGGCATGCCTTCTTTGGCGTACCCGGGGCTCAAAATGATATCACCGTCCTTGGTCGTTCACCCTTGTTCGACAATCTTGCTCAAGGAATTGCTCCAAGAGTTCATTACAAGGTAAATAATAGGGATCACTACATGACGTATTATCTCGCCGATGGGATATATCCAAAATGGGGGACGTTAATCCAAGCCATTAGACAACTGCGGGGGAACAAAGAGGCTCTATTTACTAAGCTACAAGAATCATACCGAAAGGATGTTGAACGAGCCTTTGGAATTCTTCAAAGTCGTTTTGCCATTGTAAAGCAACCGGGAAGGGGTTGGCATCCAGAGGACCTACGTGACATTATGTTGACGTGTATCGTACTTCACAATATGATCGTGGAGGACGAAAGAGATGAATAAAACGATTCTGACTCGGATGACGATGACACAGACATATCCAGATCTCGCAGGGCCCGTGCTAATATGTATGATGGAGCTGAAAGAGATTTCCAACCAAGAACAAGTCTTGATATATCCCTCGAAGAGTATATGATGCGTCGTCACACAATACGATCATTAGAAGTCAATAAACAACTTCAAAAGGACTTAGTCGCTCATGCGTGGGCCTTTCATCGTGGCTAAGATTTAAATTATTGGAATGTTTTTATAAGTTCTTATAAGTTAGTATCTACTTAATATGTAATTTTATTTATCTATATAAGTTGTTATTTGTATCCTAGTATGTGTACAAGTATTTGGAGTAATTTAATGCAAAATTGTATTTCTACATTTTGTCTCAATTATACATTGAACATTAATGCTATATTAGAGTTTAAATAAAATTAAAATATTTCAAATCAAATTTTAAATGTGGCTAAATAAATTATTATTTCATAGACAAATATATGATTTTAAAATATTTATTTGAGTTAATTATCTAATTTTATTTGAGTTCATTTTCATTCATAATGTGTAAAATATTTATTTGAGTTAATTATCTAATTTATAAATAAATTTGGCTACAAGTTTCTATAATTTATAAATTTTAATTTGTACTAAAAGTTCAACAAAAGTGATGTAGCTCAAATGGTAAGGAAGTCATGTTTCACTATAAAGGTTTCGTGTTCAAATCCCAATTGTTATAATAATTTTTAACATTAAAAAACTAAAAAAAAAATAAAAAAGGAAACCCATCAGGTGGCGCCAAGTGGCGCCACCTGATGAATTGTGTCTGGGACGCGCTGATTAGCGCGTCCCAGACCTGGGGCGGTGGGCTGGGCGATTTTTCGCCCAGCCCACAGACCTGGGCGGTCCAAATGGACCGCCCAGACTGCTCTCCAACCCAGGAGAGGTGGGCTAGGCCCATCTCCACCCACCCCCCTCCTGGGTTGGAGATGCCCTTACAAACCATTTTTCTACACTTACACTTTCCTCTTGCCTCTTTTGAAGAAAAGAGAAGGGTTTGCACTTTGGAAAGAAGAACAAACACTTGGACTCCCCATTGAAGATAAAAAGGCTTGAGGGAGAAGTAGTTGAAGATCTCCACCACTAAGCTTACTCTAACTCTTTTACTTTGTTCATTTACATTGATGTCTTTTAATGTAATGAATGATATATTTATTGTTATGAGTAGCTAATCTCCTTTATTCTATGTTTTTATTGATCCTATGTTTGATTCTTGATTCTTGATTAAATGATAAGTTAATGGTTGTTGCTATGCTTGTATACAAGTGTTTGTTAATCTAGTTTGAGCCTTTGTCAACTTGTGGTTAGGCCAACCATAGGATGAAATGGATTGATCTTTAATTGCTAGACATAGTTGATTAAAGATTAGATTATGAAACTATGTTGTGAATTGATTTTAGGATAGAAATATACCTAGGTCATTTCATGTTCTAACAAGGTTTGGAGTTAATGCATCAATTAGGCTTAATCCTTTTAGACATAAATTGGATTAGTCTACATTGGTAGGTTCGTACGATATCGAAAGATACGTATGAATATTTTATAAAATCTTGAACAACAAACATGAGTGTGGTTGTCAATCGTTGATTCGTTTGTCTTGAATTGAACTAGGTGACGTAAAATCGTAGAAGCCTTTACATATATTAAGTGTTAGTTTCCTTAGTCGCCTTAATTGAGTTGTAGTATCAAAACCACCATCACCTCACCAAACTCAACTTACAAATCTAAGTCGAAGTAACAAGACGTTAGTTGGTAATTAATTGAACAATTCCTCGTGGGTTCGACACTCCTTACTACTTTATTACTTGTAACGACCGTATACTTGCGTGTTTGCGTATTAGTATTTGGAACGCAACAATTTGCAAGAAAATAAATTCAAAGCTTAATAAATCATTTGCATCATAACAAAACAACGGCTATTATTTGCAACAAGCACTCCAGTATATCACAAGTTTGTCGCAGAAATTTTGCGCTAGCTATTTATTTTTTGTACCAAAAGTAGCGACCAAAGTATTTTCAAAGGTATCATGGTGAAAATTTTGAAATGAATGAAATATACTCAGACATTTGATCAATATGCAGCCAACCATGTGAATCTCTCAAATTTTTGGCAAAGGCATGTAGTATTCCAGCAAAAACTTCTTATGTTTGTTCTACCCAACAACTATAAATTACTTGTCAATTACGTGCAACTCGAGAAAAAGATTTATCGCTATAATATCTCAAGGGGGAAGAACAATGCAGAATTTAAAAAAAAAAACAATTTAGTCAATAGTTTCATGAACTAACGTAATTGAGTACAAGTTAGTCCATAAATATACCATACCATGCTCCTCCATCACCCACAAGTAACAAAGGTATACTGCAACATAATTATGTTCCTCTTGATGAAAAAAAAAAAAATTCCTTGTAGATGCCAATGCAGTGCTCAAATGCATCTGCATAACCTTCATAAGTAGGTAAGCTTATATCTTGAAATTTCTCATTTCCATGGTGGAAGGACAAGATCACTGAAAAATCCCATTTTCCGTCCTTCTGAGTCGGCTGCCAATACATATATCCATTAAGTACTTTATCAGAACATTGTCTAGTCATTCCCATGGAAAGTGAGCCATTTCAACATTTTTGGAAAGCGAGTTAGTGTTCAATGAATAAATCTCGATTTTACTTTTCTCATCTTCATTGGCTTTATCACTAGACGATATGATCCTAATGACTTTTCTAATCGTTGCGTAGGTAATGGTAACCAAGTCCCAAAGCAACGCTATCAAAATGTTTATTGGAGGATAGAAAAATGTCATAGGGAAGTTTATGATCCTATATTTTCGAATGTAAGGATTGCACAAATATATTATATAGCTTAATCAATCTCTGTCAGTGAGTCCCAACAAACCATTACAAGAACCAATACTCATAAATCCTATTGAAATATATTCAAATGGAATTTCGATGTTAAGGCGATTCTCAAGGGTTTCACAACGAAGTAATCTAAAAACATGATTTTGTGTATCTTTGATTGGTATGGAAATGAGATAACCATTACCTTTTGAAGCACGATTTAGTGAATGATTTTGGATAAAATAACAGTCTCTAATCAGATCACGCCATGCTTTGCACACACTGAAATTGCACTAACATTTTAGTTGGAAGCATCAATAAGATAACGATAATGATTTCAAAAGGAATGTTAGGCATGACTATTGGCGCGAATGAACAATGATATAATCTTCCCCAAGAATAAACTAAACTTGCTAGAAATTGTTTCAACAAATTTATTTTTCTTTTTTGAATATAGTATAGGGCTTTTGGCACTTTGCACCCTGGAATTATAGGGTTTTGGCACTTTACACTCTAACTTAAAAGTTTTGGCACTTTGCACCCTGGAAATTTAATTTTGTTTGCACTTTGCACCCTAGTGTGTGTTTTGAAGAAAAAACTCATTGATTGAAGAGTATAATAGTTATTTTCGAATATTGTTGGCACTTTGCACCTTAAAAGTATATATTTTGACACTTTGCACTCTATTATATAGTATATTGGTACTTTGCACCTAAAAATATAATTTATGGCATTTTCAACTCCGACTTAATATGATAATCTAAATTACGTAAATAACATGCAATACAATAATATGTTAGATATGTAAACGTGTATTTTAGATAAAAAATAAATAATCTAGAGGATACTTGAAAATAAAATGAAGACAATGTCTTTTTTTTAATCTAAATTTTACTGAGAGAAATTATTAAAATAAATTATTATAAAGTAAAATAAATTTAGAATAACAAGTTTATGATTGTTGTGCATATAAATGACCATTTTATCTCTACAGCGCCAACATTCATGAATTTGTTTTTTTTAAGAAAAATACATTAGGGTACAAAATATCATACAAATTATATTTTTAGGGTGCAGAGTGCCAAAAAATTTAAATCGGGATGAAAATGCTAATATTTTTTAATTTTATGGTGCAAAATTCCAACATTCTATATTTTAAGGGTGCAAATCTATATTGCCAAGGTGCAAAGTGAAAAAAAATTAAAAATACCTATTCTACCCTTCTACTAATGAAATTTCTCACTAAAACACACACTAGGGTGCAAAGTGCCAAATAAATTATATTTCTAGGGTGCAAAGTTATAAATCTTTTAAGCCAGGGTGCAAAGTGCCAAAATCCTATAATTTCAGGGTGCAAAATGTCAAAAACCCTATAGTATAAGCCTTTGATTAACTTTTATGGATGTAAGATACTACTAAGTAAATGTTATGAATCAACGTAAAGCTGTAATTTTTAGTACTAGAACATATAAGAAATGAAACCAAAACTTAATATAGAAAATATACTCAAATATTATGTCTGATGACCTTAGGCCAACTCTAATGTCTCAGAGGGAGAATACCCTCTCCATCCATCTCCCCCTCCCCTAGTTTTTTAGTCATCTCTAATGACTCATGATCTATCAAACCCATTTAATTACAAATTTTATTCTTCCCCACTCTCACTACAGATTTTTAATATTATTACTATTACACCAAAATTAAATTTAAAAGTGACATTAATATAAAATCAAAAGTTTATTAGGGAACATAGAAAATAAAAAATTATATTAAATATTAAATTTATTCAGAAAAGGAAATTCATCATCTCCGCCATATTCGTTGCCACCATTGTTTGCTGTCGTTGATAATGCTACCGCCACCATCTAGATTGTATCGTTCTTCATAATATGATTGCGGAGGACGAACGAGATGAATATGACAATGGGAAGGACTCAAACTACGAAGATAGTGATCCCACTAGATCTCGTAGGGCCCTGTGCAACCATTTATGAGCAAAATCAAGGCACTTCTCTTGATTTTTGATCCATGAACAAGTTTCATATCCCTACAAGATTACATGATCCGCCGTCACCAGATATGATCAATAGATGTCAATCGTCAACTTCTAAAATGACTTAGTCGAACATGTGTGAAACACAATTAAAGTCTATTTTTCTTGTTGTAATTTTACATATGAAAACATATTTGATTTCAATATGTAATCGTATTTACAAAAATATGTTTGATTTTAATATGTAATTTTTATGATTGTATCGTATTATTTTAAATTTTTTATAAAGAATTATTTTTGGGTGATAACATGCTAAGGATAGCTAGGATTTCCAGAAGTATACATCCCCAAAATTATTAAAACAAATAAATATTAAAATAATAGTCTTAATTAAATTAAATGAAAGTTATATTTTTATAATTAAAAATATTTATCTCCAAATAATACACAAATTTAAATATTTTTTAAAAAAAACTCAAAAACATAATCAAATAAAACAAAAACATAAAAATAGCTTGTGAGGGGAGGGTTTATTAGGCCATCTCCAGCAGTGGCGGTCGGGCTCGGGGCGGGGTCGGGCTGGGGAGGAAAACTGCTGGAGACGGCGCGGGCTGGCGGGGCGGGGCGGCTCGTACGGCGGCCCGGGGCGCGAGTGAAGGAAGCTTTTTTTTTTTGTTGAAGAAGAGGGGCGCGTGTTTTACACGCGCCCCTCTTTGAAAAATCTTCATTTTGGGAATGATGGTTTTCTCAAGATTTGCAGAGTACACCTCAGGCCAGGATTTAACAAATAGATGAAGCGGTTTATGCGTAAATGTATAGACATCTTTACAGTATTAAAATGAGTGAATAAAATGGAAATATGTTGTTTAATTAATGTGTTATATTAATTAATATGTTGTTTTAATTAATGTGTTGTTTAATTAATGTGTTATTTTAATTAATATGTTATTTTAATTAATGTGTTGTTTAATTAATGTGTTATTTTAATTAATATGTTATTGTAATTAATGTGTTATTTTAATTAATGTTATATGTTTTAATTAATGTGTGAGAGTGGGCAAAGGAAAAAAATGAAAGTAATTCCCCCACGGAACCCCAACTGCTGGAGACGACCAGCAGGGGAGCCCGGGGCTAGCCCTCAACTGCTGGAGATGGCCTTAGAGATACCCTTAGTTCAAGGAATAAGCTCAATGCCCAAAATTTATTAGAAAGCTACATGAAAATAGAGAAATATTTAATTACATAATTTTGTACTCTTTTGTTCTAATTCTTTTGCTCTTTGTTTTACTGGAAAAGTGCAGGTATGTGGTACATGTCTAGTTAATTAACTTAATGGGTAATTCTTGTAGATTAAAAAATAATAACTTTATTATGTCATATAGTAGCACATATTAATGAATGATATTCATTTTATTTTTTTATAAATTTGTTTGTATGAAAAATACTATCTTATAAAAAAAATTATGGTTTTAAAATAGTAATTTTCATTTTAAAAGTTCTATTTATTTGTTTTAAGAGCTACACATGAAAGTCGATCTACAACAATTAGTGTGCGGCCAACTTTTTTTTTTTTTTTCTTAGCAGACATGAATATATTAACTTGAGGAGAAGACAAGTCCCAGTTTACAAGGAGATCCCCCTTCACAAAACATAGTTTTTTTTATTTTTTTAAACATGGTTACATGCGGTTCAAGATCCTGTGTATCACTTTTAGTGTACCACTCTTGTGTATCACTACTAATTAATTGACACATGTACATGTGACAATTATAATAATTAATTGACAGAGGATCTAGACCCGGTTACATGCAAGGAAGATGGACAACACTACTCCAACTAGATAAATTATGTGCGGCTCTATTCGAGTTATGAGATAAATGTCCAAAATTTCATCAATTACCAAGTCCGGCCTTGTACAATTTAGGCAAAGGCCTACAACCCCCACTTTTAGGGCGCCCGAACTTTTGTGAAGTTTAATCCTTTTTTTCAATACATTGAGGAATATTGTAATAATTTTATCTTGATAATTAAATGCAATATAATTTTTTTAGACATGAATATATATATATATATATATATATATATATATATATTTGTTTACTTATTATGATTAATTTTTTAAACTTCTTTTTATAGTATAATTATAATATTATTTTAATTTTATTACAAAATGCCTATCCACAAAATTTTTGATTTTATTTCAAAATGGAAAGTAATAAAATTACCGATAATATGAAGTATGTGAAGTGAATATTTTATTTGTAGAAAAATATGTTATAAAAATCAGAATATTAAAATTTATTTAATACTTTTGTTCTATAGAATCAAGAAAATTTAAAACCCACATATAAAACATAGGAGCCCAATTTTAGTTGGGCATAGGCCCCGATCTTTAATTGTGCCCAAGTCCTCCAAAAGATTTGAGCGGCCCTACATATTCAATAATAGAAACAGTAATGTTACTAGGAGAGTAAAATGTTACATATTTCGAATTCATAAAATCTTAAATTCCTGCGGCAATCGGTTAAGTACAAATACTAGAATTATATACCAAATTCATTTTCACTGAGATCCAACATAACATTCAAATATAAAAATGAAAAAAAAAAAAAAAATTGTCATGATATTGTAAGTCTAACAAATTCCTTCTACGTGCCTATATCATTTTATAGAAAAACTATTACATCAGATTAACAAACTTTCCATATCTCATGCAGCACAAGGGGGTACCATGCATCTGGAAAAGAATCCCAACATTTTCTTCTGCACAATTTAAAAAGAAAAACAATTCGTCAGGTGAAAAATAAAATAAAATAAAATAATATATGGAATATGTATTTTGATATGAACCAAAACTTCATTCAGTAAATTATCCCAAAAAAAAAAAAATGTTCATACACGTACCGACTACCGAATCTGAACTTTTTGGAACCGATACTCAATCCAATATCGTAATGTATCCGGTCCAGTTTAGTACTTTTTTTAACCATGCCCGGCCCAAACATGTTTTTGATCTATTTAGTAAAACAAGATGTTCTTTTGATCTTTTCCCATCTCGACCCCGAATCCACCCTGCGGAGTCCGTTTCATATGGGTCGAGGGATTTGAATTCGAGGAGTGATTTGGAGGAAAGATAAATTCAAATGACTGTAATATTAATTAGGATTACAAATCTATTACTTTGATTGAAGGAATAGTACAAATTAGTTACTTAAGGGGATTTGTAATTCATCCAAATTTGATAGGGTGACTGCATACACATCCCTAGCTACAAGAATATTCATTTTCCCCAAGTCTAATTATAATTATATCCATTTATCTCAATTTGCAATTATTTATGCCCTCATAACATATTCCTATTTGTGATCATTAATTAGTCCATGCATCATTAATTCATTATAAACACCAAATTTAGAATGTACAAAAAGGCGTAAAAATAAATTGGGAAACGTACTCGTTTTGATTTTTCAATAAGCTCAGAAGGGATTTTGTAAAGATCTTCATCTACTGGTTTGACAGTGGTTAAGGATTTTTGTGAGGTGAAATTTGAAGACTTGTTACGATGATGATTTGTGTTGTATTGCCCCTTTTGAGATACGGGTCGGGTTTTGGGTTGATCCACCAAGTCTCGCACTTTCACTTGCTTCATCTGCTCTTTGGTGTTCTTTCCTCTTGTCTGCACGATTGCAAAACATTAGGATCCTACAATAATAAATTAAAATCGATTTTTCATCTCAAGTGTCCCATTTTTCGTACTTTGGTCACATTGAAAAATCTTGGTTTTGCAATTTTAATCCCAATTCAAAAAGCGGACAAAAGGATCAAAAGTGCGAAATACATTAAAATCTTTATTTGATCTTACGAGACTACAAATGCAATTTTATGGAAATATATATACATAACACCGAAGTGTCGGAATAATAATTAATTATAATTATGCAACATAATTAAAATTTATACTCCTACGACTAAATCCGTATAAAAAGATAAATTTCTATTAGGAATTAATATAATAAGGTTTAATGAAATATAAGACATGAAAGTATATGTAGGAGAAGTACAAAGAAGGAGAAGAAATAGAGTAAAATAAATACTCACTTGATCTAAACAATAAAAAAAAATATATGTAAAAGTAAAAAATAAATGAAACACACACACACACCAAAAAAATTAAAAAAAATAAAGTATGAATACTCAAGTTTATATAAACAATTGTATAGATCTAAAACAATGTAAAGTACCTTTCGTTGTGGAGCATCATAATTATTTACACGGCGACGAGGCAAAGGACGTTTTTGTTCAAAAGTAGCAACACCGTAAAGGTCGTTACCGACAGCGGCGCCACCTCCTCCGGCTCCCCAATAATTATTATTATTATAATTATTATAATCATTATTGTTGATATAATTAGAGTTGGCACCAGCACCACCACATTGTTCTCCGGAGCAGCTACACCGAAGCAAACCCGCCTGCCTTGCGCACTCAAAATATTGTGTTATGGGCATTTCATTTGCATTATCCCAATCACCAAATGCAGGGATTTGCCCACTCTTTCTGCAGTAGTAGTAATCCTGCATTAATTAATTAATTCATCATTAAAATCTAATTAATTAATCAAGCTTTAAATGAAATTCCAAAAGACCAAAAAGAAAGACATTAGAATTACTTACTGTATCCATTGAAAAGAAATTAATTAAGGGAAGCTAGCAATGGTAGTGGGGTGGTTGAGATTCGAGTCATTGGTTATATTTATAGGCGTTGAAATCTGAGACTTTCTGCAAGTAAAAAGGTGCACAAAAAGTCTAACTTACACACTTCAAATTCTTGAAAGTCGACAAACTTTACTCGTATCATTGAGTATTTAATTACTACAACATAGACAATTACTCAATTAGTACAAAATAGAATACGTAGATTAAATGCCTAAATTGCAAGTTTGATCCATTGATATTCACACCCCAAATGTTTTTGCTAGAATGGTTCAAGTACTAAGCTTTATAGATTTTAAAGATTTGATTTTGCACTTTCAATTTTGATGACTTTAAAAAATTTATTATAAACGAAGACATTATAACTTTGTAATTCTTTAATTAGATTTAGATATATTTTGAATTTAAATTTATTAATTTTATTTATGTCAGTGGAGTTTAAACTATAGCTAGAAGCATCACACGGCTTCTTCTTTATGTGAGTAGGAAATGTTAAAAAGTTGAGTATCAAAGCACGCGCTTGCACTTAAATTATAAGGGCTTGTTATTTTGGCTTCTCGCTCTCTGAAAATGTAGTTTCAGAGTCAAGGCCGACCCAAGTGATAGGCAACATATGGGTCGGCGCCTAGGAAACTTGGGGCCCCAAAATTTATATTTAGGCTCCTAGGAAAAATCTTAAACTAAATTTTTTTAATTTTTAATTTTATTAATTTTATACATAATATGTATCTTGGCTCATTTGGTTAAACTAAATATTAATGAGCTTGAAATTAGATAACTTTTTTTTTAACATTAATGCATATATGATTGATCTATATGCTATTTTCAGATTTACTATCTATTATTCAAATTATAAGGATGTTTGAGTCTTTTTAGGGAAGTGGATAAAGGAGGTATGTTTGCCAAAATTTCAAACTTTGGGGTCTGATTGCCAATTGACCAATGTGTAAGGGAGGTCAATTCAGTTACCGCTAATTAAGTTGAAGATACGCGTGCTCATTAGCAAGTGCATGTTCAGATTTCTAAGTCAAAGTTACTGTTTGGACTTTTTGAGTGTTTTTTATGTTATTTCGAAGTTTTCATTGAAAACAAAACAATGACAACTCATGATTATTCTCTCAAATAAATTAATTTTTTTAAGACCATCTTAAGTATCATTATCGTTCTATAAATTTTAAACCCATTGATTTCACACTCGCAATTCATTTAGAGAGGGGGAAAAGCATTCTTTACTAAAGCTTAACTAAAATCATTTTTCTAATAAAAAAACAATAATTATTATTGTCTTATCACATAATCGACAATAAAAAAAAATGGCTAATTACATTTTTTCCAGGAAAATGCAAGATTAGTTGAAGTTTGTTATTTTGAAAATATGAAGAATTTGTTTAAATTATGTTTCATGTATATTTAGGATTATGTGAGGGCTTTACGAAATTATGGATTGCATACGACCAATACAATTCTGAATGTGTAGTGATAATTCACTTTATCTATATTCTATTCAATGTGAACGCATTTTTAAAATTTTAGGTTTTTGGAGAACATGAGTCAAAAACATGGATTATGTGGATTTTCACCCATATGTGAGAATTGTATTAGGCTATGTTCACTTGGGCTAATTGTTAATGGCCCAAATTGGCTATTCGGTCCAACTAATAATCCCCCAGATTGTTTTAATGGCCCGTTCGGCATATTATAGTGGCCCGATTATAATTTATCCAGCCCAGTAATTTATCTGTTTAGTTGGCCCAACAATTAATCCTGGACTATTTTGCCCCTGGGCCGAGAATAAATCTCGACCGTAGATGTGTCTTGATCTCAGCCGTTTATTGTTATGGTATAATTATGCTTTAGGGTTCCTGTTTCCCAGTTCATTTCTTCTCTCCCATCTTCTCTCTTTCAATCGACGGCGCTAGGGTTTTCCCTCTATTGTTCTTCGTATTTTAATGTCATCCCGACGGCTCTTACCATTTTTAGCTTGATTTCTTGATCTGGTTGCATCTGTGTTACGATTCAACCCACTATTTTCTCCCCATCCATTTATCTCAACCGCGACGGTTCTAGGGTTTAATGTGTATGTATTTTCCCTCAATCCCGACGGCTCTTACGATTTTTGGTGCTTGATTTCTTGATCTGTTTGACTCGTCACAACAAATCACTTCTCTTCCATACCCGACGGCGCAAATTAGTTTTTCACATCTTCACCGTCCACTTGAAGCCTTGACACCATTGATTGAAAGGTAATTTAGGGTTTCAATTTAGGGTTTATTTATTTGATTTAATTTTATGTGATTTATTATTTTAGGGTTTCAATTTAGGGTTTCAAATTGGGATTTTTTATATTAGACTTCAATTTATAGTTTCGGTTGGGCTAGGGTTTTCAAATATTTAGTTCGAAAATTTGGGATTTCAATTGAATTTGGGATTCAATTTAGGGTTTCAATTAGGGTTTTATATTTTTGTTCTATTTTATGAATAATTCAATATTTTGATGATCTAACCTAAGTTTTTTTCAATGTCTGACAGCAATGGAGTCATCCTCTAACTCAACTGTTCGTTTAGGGAATGCGTACTGTTCTTGCGGTCTTCGCGTTAGACTGTATACTTCCTGGACGAAGTTGAACCCTGGGCGGCGATTTTTGCGCTGCCAGCGTTTGCCGGTATGAAGTGCTGAATTATGAAGTTTGATTTTTTATTTTGAATTGCGTGATTTTCTAATGAATGCATTTCTGTTTCTTTGTTAGGATGAACGCTGTGATTACTTCGAATGGATCGATCCCGTAATGTGTGATAGATCCCGAGTAATTATCCCTGGCTTGCTAACGCGAGTCAACCATGCCGAGTCCGAAAATACCCGTCTTATACGTCGCCTTGATGAATTGTCTACACAGATGCAAATTGTTGTTAATTCTGTGCATGATCTTGAGTCTGAAAACATGGCATTGCGTCGCAAGCTAAAGCTTGTGATGATCTGTGCTGTGATTGTGTTTTTTGTGTATATATGTGCTTGATAATTTGGTCCTGACTTTGGGATTTGGTACTTGCATGTTTTTATTTATTTTGCTGACATGTTAACCTTAGTTATAATCTGTGTGTACATATTTTAATTTATTTGTGATGGATTCCAGTGTTTGATTGTCCTGCAATTAAGGCAATACATGTGAAAAAAGTTCTCATTGAAATTACCACTGTTGGATTTGGGTTTGGTGCACTGTTTGGTGTGCACATGTGAATATAAATATTTTGTGTGTGAATTATATCCTGGAAAGTACCCCCAAAAGGAATATTGGCCAAATGATGTTTAATTATTTTTTAATATCTGATGGTCTGCTATTTTTGGTATTGCATGTGATCATTAATCCTAGGGTATGAAACAAGCATATATAATGATCTTTTTGAAACTGTTGGGAAATCAGTCCTTTGAATTCTGCTTTTGGGGTTGGTGCATTCTAGGGTATGAAACACCTGAGTAGTTAAAATTCATATATGTGTGCCCAAACATGAAAGTATCCCCAAATTGATTGTTGGCCAAATGATGATTAATTTTAAAATTTCTGATGGTCTTATATCTTTTGTCAAGTGCATGTACTTGATTGTATATTATTGTTTTGGATTGACAGTTGATTTTATGAGTACACAATGTTTGTCTAGTGCATGTAATTGACTGTATATTATTGTTTTGGATTGACAGATTATTTTATGAATACATAATGGTTGTCCATGATTGTAAAAATGTTGAAATCAAGTAAACTGTTTTTTAAAACTGTTCTAATTGAGTGCAATTTGGGTTCTTTTTTTTTAAATATTGTTGGAAACAGTTTCAAATTTTTTAGCAGGTTGTTGAATGTAATATTCTTTTTCAAACAAAATTCAGTTGCCTTGTCTACTTTATAAGATAACACACTGTAAACCAAGTTTATTTTGCATATATGTCTCATATTGATCTATTTTGCCATTTGATGATTTATGTACTTTGTGCATTAAATCCTTTTGTGTACTTTATGCATTAGTGAACATATATCAGATTACTCTGTTTTGTAAACCTTGTTATTTGAGTGCAATTTGATTTTTTTTTCTAAATATTTTTGGAAATCTTCAATGATTTTTAAGCAAGTCTGACTCATTTGAATATGGACAAAATTTTGCTGGCTTGTCTTGTCTACTTTTTTGTAGAAACTACCTCCTGTTTGTTCCAGAGAACAAATTAGATTGGAAACAAATATTATATTAGATTTTATGGGGCTTTGAATAGACATATCAGATATGTTACATTTTATTTTACTAATATGTGCATTAAATGGTTTACTTGACCATTTGTATTTCTCATTTATTGAATACTTTCCCTTTTGTAAGTTTTAAATGCATTGCTTGTAAATATAATATTCATTACACAATTCCCCACCTTGCATTTAATTGGGTGGTTGAACATAAACCCCTTTATATACTCCCAACTTAGTATTTGTATTTTTGTACATCTTCTCCACTCATATCAGAAACTGTTATTCCTTTCAAGGTGAACTCTTAAACTCCTTTCCTTATTTTTATATTCCCTACCTTCTGGATATTTGTTTATTTACTTTTTTAATTTAATTCTTGAACTGCAGCTCTGAAAATGCCGAAGACACGAAGGATGAGGGCTGATGATTCCAAACTAAGTGATGGCTGGAACTACCAAGAAACTGCCCATTTTGTCAACTTGCTTTACCATGAGTGTAAAGCTGGAGACATGAACAACCTGGAGCTGCTGTCTGGAGCCTTGCAGCGTATTGCAACCAACATGTCAAGTCTGTATGGCAGGAGGTTCAGCTTTGCAGGTATGAGTGATTTTTTGTTTATTTTTTTGTTTCCTTTGTTCATGCATTATAAGTGCTAATTAAGAACTCTTTTTTTTGAAGGTATGAAAAGGAAGTTGGCAACTGTGAGACACCGTAACGACATGTTCAAGAACTTTGTTGAAACCCCGGGTGTAGCCTACGATGCGTGGGACTGCGAGAGTCACGTGAACGATGACTACTGGAGAGTCATCCCCACTGCTGTAAGTGTCTGTCTGATATGCACAACCTTAGATTTTTTCCATTGGTGATGTTTTATTCTGTGCTAATTTCATAAATTTGTGTTTGTGTTTTGTAGCAAGAGTCTGAATGGTTCAGACACTTTCGTTTGCATGGTGAGCCGTTGCATCTTAAGCTCCAGTATATATTTGACACTGCCGGAGTTGGTACTTTTCCCATTGACCTTGCCGGATCACCCGGTTGGCCCATAGAGGTCCGTGACTCGGAGGATGATGAGCTTGCCGTGGTACCTGCTGAAACACCTGGAAGGATTTCTGCTGTTCCGTTTGATGCTGGGAATGAGTTGGGTTTGGTCCAGAGTGAAGCTGGTCCAAGTTCTCCCGGGGGCGTTGGTTCAATGGATGGAGCAGAAAAGAATGGGATGTTTGGGAGTTCCCTTTGGAATGTGGACTAGGACCTTTTCGGACAACCTTATGTTTATTTGATGTTTCTATGTATTATGTATTTATGTTTTTCTGATCCAAGGACCCTGCTGAATTTCTTATGTTTATGTATGTATGTTTTGATGTTGTGATTACATTGCACACTGGTGTTTTTAGTGCATGTAATTACACTTTCGGATATTTATAGGAAATTATGTAATGGACTTCTATGATATATATATATATATATATAATATATGTTAGTACTTTCCTATTCAATTTTGGATTCCTTGACATTTTTTTTTCTGCTTTTCATGTGCAAATATCCAAGTAATGCATATCCTGCCTCCCAAACGATGAAGCATGTTTTATTTGTACATGACATTGGCAGCTTGCATTATATAATATATGTTACCATACCCTTCTACTGTTTAAGTCAAAAGATAAAACCTGCAAAAAATCTGCAAATAAACTGGCTAAGTGCAAAAAATATAGTGTAAGGTAAAAAAAGAAAATATTGCCAGGAGAATCAAATCTCCTTTACATTACAAAATCTATACTTTATGTCAACTTTACTTGATAACACAATGTCAACCTATTCTAAAGCCAAATTTATTGCAAATAGGGCCTCATTAGGTAAATTTATTTATTGCATATAGGACCCTAAATACTAGTATAAATACCTTATATCATATACATTTTGTCAAACATAATTTTTGAAGAAGGAAAAAAATTGCATCTTACTTGTTCTCAAATCTGAAAAATGTCGAATTTTGTCCCCCGTCCTCAATCCCATTTCTTCTACTCTGCTAGATGGACCAAAGAATTTGACGAGTACTTGATCGAGTTTTTAGCTACCGAAAATTACTACGAAAATGGAATTATCACTTATGGTGTGCCCCACGTTTTGCGTAGAGCTCGGGACGAGGTTAATGTATTCTTCCAGCGTACTTTCACCACAAAGGAAATAATGGCAAGAATCGAACGGCTAAAACGTCGTCATGCCTCATTTTCACACTTAAGGAATTTATCCGGCTACTCATTCGATCCTATAACCAACACCGTTGGGAGAGATGGCTTGGAAATTATAAAAAATCTGTGCATGGTAATTAGTTTTATTTTATCATATATACTTCAAATGTTTCGTTGAATTTTTACGTATCTTAAAATGTTTTCATTGTAGGAATCCCCATTTTACGAAGCGTATGCAATCAATGGAGAACCGAAATGGCGTGATTTGTGCGAAATTTTCGGATACCCTGACGAAATGGCCAATAGAGGTCCACTACCTAGTTCACCTATCAATCTTCAATGGTTCGAGTTAAACGATGCACCAATTGTCGGGCAGGAAACACCAGTCTCGGAGCCCATAAACCCGCCTCAAATTACATTCTCACCGGATGCAACTATCGATGACTTCTGGAATGATTTGGCCAGTTATAATAACACAGAAATCGGTTTAGAAACTTTCGAGACCAAACCGATCAAAAACGTGGCTAAGTGTCTGTGGCCGGATGTGGGAACATCACACGATAATTAAGCCAAAAAACATTAATGCGAGGGCGTGTCATAATTCTGTGTATTTCTTGCTATTGTTATTGTTGTTGTATTCTCGTGTTTTTAATAAGGTGTGTTGTTATGTATTTTCCTTTTTGTTTTGTTGGCGTAACGCTTTTATGTAATGTGTATTGAATAAGTACTAACATGTACGTGTGTTTGAGAAAATACAATGTCTACAATTATCCATTAGTTTCATTTTGCATTTTGTAAATCGAAACAATTTATTATGTGCAAAAAATTAATAAACACGGCAACAAACATTAATTGATCAATATCAATTCGAACAAAATTACTTCATGTTTATTTTTCATGTGCATAATACATAATACCAAAATTAAAATAATATGAGGTACTACAATCGAACTAGAATTTAAACTAATGCTAACTTTGTCAAGTGCGAAATACGTTAGCCCAAGATATTCATCAAAATTACTACTATGCAACAAAATTAGAAGTAAAAATTTAACATTTCAATACGGAATTTCATTATGCCAAATATACGTCATGTGATAGTATGACCCAAAATTACGTCCCATAAAAAATACAAGTACAATAAACATCAATTAAGTTAAGTGGCCAAATCGTAAGGTCCGAACCCTATAACAAAAGTCCTAGGATTAATCAAAATATACCCGAATATACCGACAACTTCACAAAATCATTAAATCAAGTTCACAATACATGATTGGACTCGAACGTATTAAAACCTCAAAAATATACTAGGTCTAGGAATAAGTCAAGGCATTTGATTGTTTAACATCATATGGGCAATGTGCATTCGGTTCTTCTCATTCGAGTTCAAAAATAAACTCACATGTTTGGCGTTATCCATAATCTTGAACGAGAGAAAGATTCGGTTCTCATCGGTGAGAGTGTCAATGCATTCGAGCGCATTTATAATCTTTCTTGCCTTTTCATCGTAAGTGTCCTCCTCTTTCGCAAATTGGTGACTAAGATCACCAAGAACGGATTTTGCGGCATCTATGAATTTTGAGACGTCGCCCCCATCGGATTCCGGCGTAGGCGTCTTCCGTTTCTTACCAACCTTTTCAGAGTTTATTTTTTCCTTTTTGAGCTTCCTTGTTAAATGTTTAAACTTAGGACCCACATCTTGTAAACCCGTATGGTACGGTGGGATTTCGGAGCCAAACTCCCCTCCATTGGAAGCATCCGTCGTCAAATCGACACACGGACTACTATATACATAATCACTACAATTTGGATATATCATAGGTTCCTTACCATTATTATTTCCATGGTTCATCGCTTCATTCCTTACCAAATCCTCCACAATATCGACAACGTCCTCCGCGCCGTCACCGGTAGCCCTATCCTTTCCGAATATCTCCACCCAGTCCTCATAAAAGGGATACGTCTTAAAACGCATATTGGCAACATCCGGATGTGCCTACGATTCAAAATGCACATTTATAGAGAACAATAGAGGGAAAACCGGATCATATAGTCATTCGATGAAAAATATAAACAATGTTACCTTAGCATAGAGTGCCCAAACATCATCATCAACCGTGATCATTTTACTAGTATCGTTCCATCCGAATCCACTAGTCCCTTGCATACCCAAAATTTGGTAATAAACTTTCTTCCAAACCGTAAGTTTGGAGTTAATATGCTTGACGGAAAGTTTGGACGCGGGTATCCTTGCATTAAGTGCAATAGCTAATGCATTCAAATATCCCGGACGAAAACCATTATCGGACTTGTACCCCTTTGAGATTAGTTCCTTCAAACAATCTAGCAAAGCTTGTTCTTCGGCATTGTTCATTGTCCTCCGAGTACCTTTTTCCTTCCGTTGGGTTGTTGCCGTTTCACCGTAGTGGGGAATGGAATCCATCTCAATCGATGTACACCTTAAAAAATGTACAATTCAAACATAATGTACGGGACACATGGTAATTGTAGATAACAATTAAAACATATTCAAAGAACAAATTTAAATACAAGTACAATAAAAATTTGTGAATTCAAACAACAAATTAAATTAAAACAACAAATTAATCTAACAATACGGTAGGAATTATGAAAGAACTAAAGTCTTAGTGACACATACAACAACCATAAAACAACAAATTCAATTAAATTTCACTCTCGCTCCGATGTCCATTTCGTGAACATTTCATGAGCTAAGTTGTCCCGAAAATTGTTCCATGCGTGTGACGTCTCAACAACTTCGACATAGTCATCTCCTTCAAGGTCACTAGCATCCTCACGGTTTTCAAGTAAATCAAATAATGGATCGAACCCCATAACATCATCGGGTGACGTTTTTCGCAAGAAATTATGAATTAAAAACATTGCCATGATCATCCGGTTTTGCGTTTGCAAGGGATAGAACGCAGGACTCCTGGTAATTGCCCAACGTTTTTTTACTTGGCCAAAAGTGCGCTCGATGACATTTCTAGCTTGACTATGTTTCATGTTAAAATATTCTTTGTAATTTTGGGGGGCTTCCATACCAACTCCCCACTCTTTCAAATGATATCGCACTCCCCTATACGGCGTAAGAAAACCTTCACCGTTCGTATATCCATTGTCACACAAGTAGTATGTTCCTACAATTAGAAGCATGAATGAGTTGCTATGTCATAACCCTTGTAATTCAAAATTTCATAAACTATAAGAACTAAGTTTTACCCGTAGGCACTTTCAATCCATTTGGCCGATTAATTGCGTCCCTTAACACGCGCCCATCCGCCGCCGACCCCTCCCAACCGACAAGTGCATAGGTGAACAATCCGTTAATATCACACGCCGCAAGTACATTAGTTGTTAGATCACCTTTTCGGTTCCTATAACGTGCTCTATCCACTGATGGAACATTAACATGCACATAGGTTCCGTCTAGTGCCCCAATGCAACCCTATACGTACATAAAATATCTATTGTAATGCACAAGTTGAAGAAAAAACCCTATGCAAGTAGGAAAATTTAAACGTTATTCCTTACCGGAAAACAACTCCACCTATCGTCGTCACAATCATTTGTTATTGGATCCGGTTGAGAAAATAAAATTGGGTGGAGCTTAAGCAAACATGTCAAAACACGGTAGAAACACTTGCTAACAGTGGCGCCGCTTCGACGGTAATCGGTTCTTACGATACGATTCTTTTTGTGATGGGCAAAAACGGTCAAAAACATGGCAACTTGTTCGCGCACGGTCACATACTTAGTGTTATTCAAACCCCCCACGTTAGCAAGGAAACAAACCAACTTATCAAATGAATTAATATTAAGACGTATGTTATCCTTACACCTTATTGGATCTTTTTCAGTTATTCTTCGTAAGTTTTTCATCCACTTACGTTTCCTACGTACTAGGCTATACCGTACGGGTTTCCTACGATTGCGGAGTTGTTTAGAACGGAACCATATAACAAACATGCCGATCCAAAAAATCCGATGAAACGCTAACATAATCAATTGTTTCCTCCGGTCATCCATTGTATATCCTATAACAAGTCCAAACATTTGGAAACAAACACCAACAAACAATAAACCGTTTATTAAAACCAACCAAATTTTCTTTCAATGATAGTGAATTTTAATATAGGACATGTCGAAGAGTGATAAAACTTCACATTACTATGTATAACAAAATACACGAAATTGTAGTAAGTACTCATAAATTTCACAAATATGAATAACAAGTACTCAATACTACTTATAATAAATTACACAAAATTGTTATGTATTACACAAAATTCCACATCTCATTTCGAAAACAAAAAAATATTTTACAACATGTCCATCAACATTATACCTACATTATCTTTTAGATAACAAATACTTTATCCACAAAAAATTACTTTAACAAATTATACCTACATTACCTTGTATACCCATTACATACATCTCATTTCGAACACATAAAAATAACTTTATAAAAACATTTCCCCCCAAAATTACATTATACCTACATTACCTTATACCTACTTGAAATAACTTTTCCTTGGAAAAAAATTGCAAAATTCTACATTATCCACAAAATTCAACAAAATACACATACCAATTAATAAAAAAAACACGATAGATATAGTTTACCTCTATTTAAATCAACAATGAACTCCTTAAACAAAATGTCCACAGCTCACCCGACGTATTCCTCGTCCCTGTACAAGGAATTTTTTTTGTTAAAATTAAAATCTTGATTAAAAAAATTGTGACTTAGTAGGGAGAAGTGTTTATAAAAATTCAAGTACGAAATTCTTCACAATCCGGCAACTTTAGCTAACTCTTTAACTTCAGTCCTGTGAAAATAAAATTTTATAATTTTATTTCAAGCTCAACACATTTTATTTCATAAAATAGAACAATAAAAAGAACAATTGAAATAGGAGAAAACATAAGGTTTATTATTGCAATTTACAGTTAACTTGGAAGAATTTTTTCCATCTCACCTGGGCAAATGGGCAAATGGCGTCGGCAATGGAGTTTTGGCGTAGATCTACTGTGCGAAATTGAGAGGGTCGACCAGCTGGGATGGTTTGGGAAGTGGGGGGAAAATGAATATTTTATTTACTATTGTCTCTTACTTTTTTGTAATTAAACCGAAATTCAAGGGCAATTTGGTCTCAATATTTATAATTTGGGCCATTAAATTTCAATTGGACCAAGGAGAAGGTATTATAATTGGGCATATTACGGGGCCTGGCCCACAAATCGGGCAACAACTAACGGGCAGCCCGCGATTTAATGCTGCCAAGTGAACAAGTTATTAGCCTGCGATTATAATCGGATGCGGCCCAATTGAGGGCTAATTGAGGGACAATTGGCCCAAGTGAACATAGCCTTAGTTAACTGTATCATGCGTAATCGATGACGTGGGGCATCGATTGCACTAATTAGTTAATTTCTCGAGGTCATTGGAGGTTATAAACTATTTGAAATTATGAATAGATTTATTTTTCTAAAAATGGAAATGAATTGAATTTTTAAGTCCAAACTTGAAAATCCTGAACTCCAAACGGAAACGAAACCAAACACGCCCTTAGAAATCCTTCCACTTCTCTCATTTTTTGAATCAGGGATGAAAAAGGTAAATAGAATAAGACCAATAAGCATCACTTTCTATTTTGTTTTTATATTACTATGGACCACTGACCAATTTTGAAATAAAGACAATAAATAGGATATGAAGTTGGTTAAAATTAGCTCTATAGGAGATTTTTTATTTTTATATTTTTAAATCTGCAGCTCTATGAGAAATTAAGGACACGAGTACATTTGTTGAATGTGAAGTCATGTGAAGTCTTATTTTTATTTTTTTTTTAGATATGAAGTCATGTGAACTGAAAAAGGACAATATAAAGTGGAAGAGTCAACCGAAGGTCTTTTAATATTTAATAATTCAGTGTTGGATTATGGTTCATTTGTCATAGTCTAATTGATATTCTTAGAAATTATTCATGTGACATGGAAGTTATTCGATGAAAAGAGTTAAACAAAGCGTACTACTCATTTTAGTTTAATTATTGATTTTGAGATTGTGATTACGTGTAATTCTTAAACAAGAGGTGTTTGAATGAGTTTCAACAAAGTCAAAATTATATGTGATCATTGACTCGAGTAGGTTGACATATTTGCATAAATTTTGTCATTTATTAGTTTATTGAGAGGGAGTTCAAAAACTATTTGATGAGTATTGTTCAAATTTGATTTAAATTAAAATATAAAACAAACTTGATTTTCGTAACATTAAGAATGGAGTTGATTTGTCAATTGGGTCTTGAAAACATGTTGAATCAGGAAACAAATTGGATCTATTGTTAACAGAATTATTCATTTAATTCGAGTAAATTCAAAGAAAAATAAATAAAATTTGTTGGGAGTTATTCATGTGGCCCATTTCACCAACTCTACCTTTTTTTTACTCAATATATAAAAATGGTAAAGGTTTTTACTTGTAGTCATGTGCAAAAGATAAAAAAAATGTGTTTATCTTGTGAATATATTTATGAACATATATATATGTATATAAAAATATATTAATCTTGCAATTAAATGCATGCAACCAATCAATTTTCTCAAATTTGCTTTTCTATCTACAAAGAAGATTCGTAGAAGTCCCTGTTTATAGCATGTATTACTTAATAAAAGCCTATTTTTTTTCATTTTTTGCGGATGAGAAATTAAGAAAGAATAAGAGTTGGGGTTGGGGGCATGAACCATGATAGGAAAATCGAAGTGGTAGTGGAATCAACTTTTATGACTACAAGTTAAAATGGAAAATCTTACTTTATTGTTTCCTTGTGAAAAAACTCCTTTCACCCTTGATTTCCGCTGGATAATGAGACAAAAGTATAGTTTGGCCCCTCTTCAAATCACGGTACAACAATGGGTTTTTGCACCATGAAATTATAGGGAATTTCGGTGGGAAAAATGTCGGTCGGAATTTCGGTGGGAATTCGATTCCGACCCGACTTTTTACGACCAATTTTTTCGGTGAGAATTTCGGTGGGAATTTTTTTATTCTCATCGATTTTGGCCAAAATCGATGGGAATTTCGGTGGAAATTTTAATTAATTCTAGTAGTGTTTTTCTTTTTTCTTTTTATGAATTTAACTTTATACTTTTATATTAGTAAAAGTATATACATATAAAATATTTGGATGATCGAGTAATGTTCGATTCTGACTTAACTATATATTAATAATAGGATAAATATAGTGAAAATAAACCGAATATATGCTATATCTCACTTGAAATTAAATATATGACTTATAATATATGAAGAACATCTATAGTTAGAAATAAAAAAATCATCTCGAACGAAACTCAAAGTTGTGAAAGTTTATGTTTGAAGATGTTGATTTTCAATACTGAAACATATATTTTTGGGTTTTATTAAGATAGAAAAAAATACTATTATAAATTCTTCGGTCAACCTAAATTTTGAAAATTTGGCTGTAAATTACATAACTATTTCCCTTCCCTTAATTGAAACATTCTTTTATTATTCATTTCTACAATGCATAGGCATGCCTCCATCATGTCACATTAACATTTACTATTACAGTAAAATAAAATTGTCATTAAATGTATATCATCGTAATAAATGCTTGCTAATGATTGACTACATTTATATTCTATATTTCATTTGTTTGCATTTATGAGTCTCCATTTTATTAGATTGGTAAAATGATATATAGTTCATTTAGTGATGTACTATTATCTTCCCAGGAGAGATAATTTCATGCTCAAATATTTGGACGACTACTGCAAAAAATACTCCCTGGAGAGATTTTTGAGGTGAAATTATCTTTTTAGGTATGGAATTATCAACATGCTTAAATATC
The DNA here is from genome assembly GCA_038501285.1 of Penstemon eatonii. NCBI lineage: Eukaryota > Viridiplantae > Streptophyta > Magnoliopsida > Lamiales > Plantaginaceae > Penstemon > Penstemon eatonii. The sequence continues at coordinate 8,906,518 of CM076710.1, forward strand.
ATGAATGTCATATCAAATTATTTTCCAAAAAATAAGAAACTTTAAATTTGAAATGAGATAGAATAATTTTTTTCTTCTAAAGAAAATAAGTCATTTGTTTTATTTTTTAGAGAATCAAAATACTCTCTAAAATTTTATTTGTAACTAAAATTGATATTTTTATATGAATTTATTTTTAAAAACTAAATTTACAAATGAATGATTAACGATTGTCTTCTAAGTTGAAGGTATTATTAATGTTATTGATTTTAATAAAATACTATATATAAATACATAATATTCTTACGTAATGTCGAATCTGATCTTTAACGGATCAACTAGACATAAATATATATTCGTTCCACATATTTTAAATTATGAAACTTTATAATTGTATCAGATTCATCGAATAATTAATGGAATTAAAATTCTAATAAATTGGATCGGATTCGGATAAAAATTCGTCCCACTGATAACTCAAACTATTTTGATTGAGGAGATTGAGTGGAAGTTCGGACTTTAGATCGGGCCTGACTAGCCCAGTCTTAAATAAAATATCCCTAAAATATTTGTTTTCAGATTTTCAGCCCATTAACTGTTTGCGTTTTTGGCCCATTGACATGGTTACTCCTGCCAACCCATATTATGAATATACATACAAAGTTTATTTAATTTAATGTTATAGTACTAAATTTTCCAATCCGCAAAAATGTCCAAAGCCATTTGACCATATTTCAAGCTCATTGACCAAAGTAATTTCTAGAAATAATTTTTGAAAAATAAAAAAACATGCAATTGTTAACCCTCAGACTAAGTTATTAATACTAGGGTACTGGCAAATTAATACTCAATGAAAATAAGGAAAAAAACTCACTAAGTTATATATATATATATATATATATATATATATATATATATATATATATATATATATATATATATATATATAAAAGTATGAATGGATCAACGCTACATTCCTTAAATTTCAAAGTTAAAATTCATCCAATGGGGGAGACATTATTATTATTATTGTGTGTACACTGTGGAAAATTATATAGTAAAGGTGGAATGTCATTATACAATAACATAAAACACCTTAATATGGAGAACAAGAAAAAGAAGAAGAACAACAAAAAACACCACAAATGCAATATATGTGGTAACATGTTCCCAACAAATACCGATTGGAGCAACACAAGACTGCTACGCACACCAAGAAAAAAAATGAGAAAATAAGTAGAAATGAATTAGGAGGAAGAAAAAGAAGGTATTATCATAATAGTAAACTATACATTATTTATTATAATAATTATTATTAAATATATATTAGGAAATTAGTTAGGTAAAAAAAACTCATAAATGACTTGCAATCTATTTATTAAGTCATCGTGGATTCGTGGGTTTTGTTTTGAAATAAATCCCCTTGTTTTTTTCGTCACTATTTTGATTGTGCATCGGCTCTTGAGTTTTATTTATCAAATTTCATCAAAGTCTTTTATAAAAAAGAGGTAGGTCGTTTAAGTTTTATATATTTATCGTTTATATTAGTACTCTGTAATTGATGGACGGGAATTTATTATTAAGACGGCATGCAACATGATTTCAAATTCCTATATATTACTATTTTTTTATCCTTTTCACTTTTAATTTTGAACAATTGCAACTTAACTTGATTTTTCCACCGGTCCAAGTTAAATTTAGGCCTAAATTAAAAAAATGAAGTTGACCAGTTTGATTTCTCAATACCTAAAAATTGAAGTCCAACAGGCAACATGTATCATCTATTTAGCCTCAAATTAAAATTAAATGAAATATAAAGGGATAAGATATCCAATGAGCAAGAGCTATAAAGGCAAATGAAATATTTGGGAGTACATATTTGGGACTAGGCCTAAGACACCCAAGTTAAAAGTACAGGGAAAAATAAATATGAGATTGTATTGACAGAAATATGAACCTACAATCCTCTTACAATTTACGAATAATTCATCTTATGGTTTATTTTATAACATTTAAATCATGTAACATGAAATAACTTCAATGGCACGATTATTTTATCAAAATTATTTAGAATAGAATATAAGTCAATATTTTTTTTGGATTGACTATAAAAATGAAGACATTTGCAATTATTTGTATCTAGTACTTATATATGATGTCAAATGTTGGAAGTTAATTATATAAGAAATACTTATTTTAAATATTGCTAATGAGCAGATTATCATTATATTATCGATTAATGGTTATTGCGGATTAATGGGAGGAGATAAATTGTAAAAGAGCATAATTCCAAGGGGCAAATTTAATCTTATCCTAAAGAAATTATAAATGCAGTTCAATAGTTCAACAGTTCAACTTGCTTGTTTTTTATATACAGCAAAACAAATTCAAACTTTAATGAATTTAAAGATATTAAAGTTTAATTTAATTTTCTCTCTTAATTTAATAGAAGTGATGGATTATCTAATACACTAAGGTTGTGCTCGCTTGGGCTAATTAGGCCCAGATTGCGTTAATCGCAGCCTGATTTATTGGGCTAATCGGAGATGGAAGTGTGTTCGGTTGGTGAGATAAAACTCCGGGCTGCCCGCTATAATCTCGGGAATGTGTGGGCCAACCCATTAATTCCCCTTATTACAATTAGGTCTCCAGCCCAGTTATTAGTTAATCCGGCTCCAATTAAATAAAATCATCTGAATTTGCCCATGGATTTTCAACGTATTTACGGGACATTGCCATTAATACAATCTATAAGAAAAAAAATAAAATCCAACATTTCCTTTCTCTCTTTCCCCTCCAGCGCGTACCAAATAAGAAGAGCCCTAGCTCTATCTCATCTACAAACGTTGAGCTTTTTTATCCATTAATCTCCGCTAATAAAAATTCTTTGTTGTAAATTTTCATATGCAGGAGGAGTAGGAAGCCATCAACCGCACCGCATGCAACAAGGAACGAGGTGAGCTGAAATTGAGTGTTTTTTTATGAAAATTGATTCTGCCATTTTTAAAATGTTATGTTCTACGAGGCTATGATGGAAGTATAGTATAGAAAACATTCTCAGTTTATTCTACTCTCATTATTATATGTGCCTACACGGACTCCAATAATTATCCAGCAACTGCTTACATTATGTTCAAATACTAAAACACACGAGATAATCAAATTCAAATATTATGTTCACAATATTAAATTGATCAAACGAACTTTGAGAGCAACTGCAGATCTTATCACCTGACCTGAAACCACGGAATTCGTACCCACAAAACTGTTAGACCGAGAATTAGAAGCATGACTTCTAGGACCACGATAAAGGCAAGAAGAAATAAGAAGTACATTTAATGCATTTGTTATGTGTGTTTTTCTTTTGAGCGACCGCGACGACTTCATCTACTTTACCATAATTTGGGGTGGGATAGTGTAGGCATTTTGTTTCACTTCAGCCATTGATATGAGTTTCGAATAATATTCGTGCTAGAAATAAGAATGTTGTTTTGTTGAGGGATATGGTTGTTATATATGATTTGATGAGAAGATATTAGGAAATTAATGCCTGACGTAGTTTGTGGCGAAGTCTTTAGGTTTGTTGAATAAATAAAGGGGACACATGCAATAAGTTGGAAATTTGGTGTACGTGCTTTAGATAATTTTAACAATGCAATTAATTATATAGCCAGGATCATGATATGCATGCTTTAGTAAGCCCGGAAGATATTTGCTTCAATGATACGTACGTACATATTGGTTTTTTTAGAAATATATATTATAATCTATAACTTTTTGAGGATTTGGATATCTATAGATCAATAAATTAATGATTTATATTTGAATATTATAAATAGGACTTGGAGTTTAGAAGGTTTTATGTTGTCGCGTCACGTTTCATATCCGAGCGACTAATAATGCTATTTTACCCTTTACACTAAGGCTATCTCCAATGGCAGCCGTGGGGCCGGGGCCGGGGTCAGGGTCGGCGGGGGAAACGGTTGGAGATGGAGAGGGGCCGGGGTCGGGGTCGGCAATGGGGTGGAACAGGCGGGGCCGCGGGCTCCGCGGAGCACGCAGGCCAGCCCGCGGCTCGCGTGGGTTTGATGGAGAAGAAAAACACGCGCCCCTCTTTAAAACAGATTGGTCTTTTTTTTTTTTTTTCTTTTAATGAATTAATGTGTGTATGGTTTATTTAATGTGTGTATGGTTAATTTTGTATAATTAATGTGTTGTATGTGATTTTAATTAATGTGTTATTTTAATTAATGTGTTATTTTAATTAGTGTTTTATTTTAATTAATGTGTTATTGTAATTAATGTGATTTTATTTAATGTGTTATTTTAATTAATGTGTTATTTTAATTAGTGTTTTATTTTAATAAATGTGTTATAGTAATTAATGTATTATTTTAATTAATGTGTTGTTTTAATTAGGGTTTTAATTATATAGTATATAATATGATTAATTATTTAATCATATTTTAAATAAAAAAATTATGATATACTAATAAATATAGAAATAGTCCATTTAATTAACACTCATACAAATAAAATTTAGATTAATACTTAATCTAAATTAAAAATTTAAATACATACTAAAATAGACAAGAAAATTAAATTTAAAACTATAATATTAAGTGAGAGTGGGCAAAGGAAAAAAATTTAATTAATTCCCCCACGGAGCCCCAACCATTGGAGACGACCAGCAGGGCCCCGGGCTCCGGAGCCCGAGGCTAGCTCTCAACCATTGGAGATGGCCTAAGTGTATTATACTTGTCTTATGATTGTTTTCTATCTTTGAAACATGAACGGAACAAAGTCTTACTTAGAATTCAGCTGCTAGACAAAAATTAAACAAACTTACCGGATTTTTTCGATCCTCGGGTCGCCCCGGCTTTGATTTCGACTTCAAGATCAACAAGACTAAGGGATATTGGCATTGAAATAAGATCTTTTGTAACGTACATCATGTTATATACTCCGCTAATGATCCTACAAAAATATTTCACTCTTTCTCCATGTTTGCTTTGCTGTTACAAGTGGGATACATCATAGCACTATATTGGTTTGATGGTTGTTTTTCTACCTCTTAATAAGGGCAGTCTTGTAATTTTCTTTTCTTTGTATTTCTGTTAGGCTACTTTGTATTTTTTTTGGAGCAATGAACTTGTGTAATAAAAACTTACCCCTTGATTTGAAAATTTAATAACCCGAAGAATGGTAATGATAGATGATATTTATCAATCTTGGTTTTGTCAATATAATAGAATAAAATATATTTTTAGAAACATCTTGATGTATAATAAAGTGTCACGTTTTAATAAATCGAGACATTTTATAGATTAAGTCTAACAATTTAAAAATGTACTCCTATACATATTAACTAAATAGAAAATTAAGTAAATTCATCAAGAAAGTTGAATTTTTTTTTTTTAAAAAGGACCCATGACATCTAAATGTTCCTTTTCCATTTCCATTATTCACCTAGCTAGCGGCTTGGTGAATCTTTGAAGTAATTGTGGCAACGTGTTCCTTCCCTATTACTTGAAGACTTCGATTAATATTCTCACACACCCACGAACTTAATTGAGGATTTTTGGTGATAAAATTGTAAATTTGGTACAATACAACGTAGCACTTTGATATCACTAAATGTATAAATGTATATTTAATTAGTAATTTTTACCCTAATTTAAATATTAGTTCATATCATACCAAAATCGATGAAATTGGTCACGTGCATCCCATGTGATTGTTGTCTCGTTTTTTAGAGTGAAAATCATCAAAGGTTAAAGTGAAAACATGATGAGAGAAACGTCATAATTTTCTCTTCAAAATATGAAATAATGTGATAATATTTTTCTCTAAAAGTGAGGGAAACGTGATTATTTTCTCTCCAAAAGACGAGATAACAGTCATGTGCAGTGTATGTGGCCAATTTTGTTCATTTTCGTCCAAGTATTTGATGGTGGCATGAAAATTGCAACCAAACTTTAAATTGTGGTACTAAATATTCACTTATGTATCAAGGATACCAATATTGTAAAATGTCTTATTTTATGGTATCGAATCTATAATTTCCATATTTTTGGATCAATAGATAGGGAGTGAGTCAGGATGGCTAGTCATGGGTGGTGTGATGTTAATTATCAGGTGGGTTTTTAATTTTTATTTGTGCCTTTTATTTTGGGTCTTTCCAATTTCGGGTAATTATATAGAATGAACCTAGGGACTTGTTAGTCTAAGCCAAATTAATGAATACTTAGCTTATAATCAATACATATAATTAAACTTACAATTATATTAGATATCGTTATAATTTTAAGATTTTAAAATACTAAATAAAATTGGTTTATATAAAATACTTAGATGCATGAGAATAAAGACTCGAAGATCAATTAGATCGGGAGAAGTTCTATTATTAATTATCCCAAGTATTATTTTATTTAACTCAACTAATGTAGCATGACTTATACGTAGAGAGAATTGCATTTTCTTCCTGAGCTTTAGGTCAATTCCTACTTTTGGTACATAGTTTTATGTGTTCAATACATTTGGTACAATGCTTTAATAAATTGTGATACATCGGTACATCAGTTAAAAATCGTCTTTAATGGTGACATGGTAGTTAAGCATAATTACAAAATTGATGTCATTATTTATGTTGACTGATAATTTTATCCTATAACATTTCAAGCTACCAAAAAAGCCCCACCTCTCCAAATTTAGTGACGATTTTAGTCTATATTGTTGCCAAATTTCAAAATTGCCTCGAATAAGATCATGTGCAGACCAAATTTGGAATTTTTTTTACATTATATTAAATATTTTTAATTATATAATTTATTTTTAATAAATATTAAATACTATTATATAAATCTTATGATTGAAAAGAATGTTTTCTTAATTAATTTTTTGATATTTATATTAAAGTATTATTTAATTTATTAATATTACGTATAAATCAAATTAGTTATTTAAAAAAAATAAGTAAAATTTTGAATTTTGTCTGCACATGGTCATGTCTGAGTCAATATTGAAATTTGACAATAATGTAGACTAAAATCGTCACTGAATTTGGAGATGTGGGGCTTTTTTGTTAGTCTTAAATGTTATGGGGTAAAATTATCAATCAACTTAAGTAATGGCATCAACTTTGCAATTAGACTTAACTGACATTTAACTGTAATTTTTAACGGTCGTACATAATTTGTTAAAGCATTGTACCAAATGTGACAATTTACCCCCTATATTTAATAAATATGACAATTTACTTGTTCATATAGTTGTTAAGGTTGAAATTACGTGTACTAATTAATTAATAATAATTATGTTGCATTGCACCTACGTACGATTACGGCAAAAAAAATATCAGAGTTATTAATTAATTAGCAATTTAGCATGAGTTTGATCGATTTTGCTCCATTTTATGGGTCTCTTCTACATCGTGTTTCAAAAATATAGTTACACAAATTAATTAATCCTAATTAGTGGTTTGAAAAGTCTCGACCAAATTTACATTAAAAAGGGAAGATTGATGCTATCTATTAATAAAGATCGATATATAAATTCATATGTATTAAAGTTACGGCCGGACTATAACATTAACATTTATTTCTCTAAAAATAAAAATCAATATGTATCATTGAAGTAAATATCTTCTTGGCTTCCTCAAACATATCCTGATACAGGAACTGCTTTTTTCCTACATCAGCATATATACAATGTCGTATTAATTAATTATTTCGCATTGTAAAAATGATCTAAATCACCATTTAATTAATATGTTTTTGGCAAGTTAACTCTCGCTAATATGTCTTAACGGATTTAACTCCCTGTGAAATGAAATAAAAAAAATTATCTATCTGTGATATGAAATAATAAGCAGTATATCTCCCTTGCTTGTGGAGGTTTTGCACACACACTATATAATAGGACCGATACTAGGTTCTTATGTAAAAAATAACAAATTTAACCTTACCATTTACAACACATTTTATAAATGGACATTTTAACTCCTTGTGATATTGTATAATCCCATATAAAAAATTAAAAATCAAGAGGGGACGGTGTGCTTCTTTTATAAAATCACAAATTAAGATGCAATACAAATACATATATATATATATATATTGGATCTACGTAGACGTTGCAATAGAAAAAAATTTATATATGTATACATGCGTGTACCTTAGACGTTGCATTTCTTTGTTTATCGTTCTCACCAAGAATTCTGATTTAAACCTCGTGTACCAACCACAAGAATCGTTTATAATTATATCTTTCAACCTATTTGCCCCAAAAAAAAAAAAAAAAAAAAAAGAATACTATAGATTAAAACTTCTAATTCGATAGTTTCATATGATTAACTAATGAAACTAAGGAATATATGTTATACCTTAGACGCTCCATTTCCTTGGTTATCGCCTTCTCCAAAAAATTTGATTTCAATCTTGCATACCATTTACGAGAATCATTGATTTCCCTTAGCCTTGCATGCCACAACAAAATATACATAAGATGATAAGATTTACATTTTTTCTTCTTCTTTCCTTTCTCTATAAATACTGTTTAGTTAATGAATACGTGCGTATTTTTTATTTACATAATGACCCCTCCTAAACGTAAATGACAATTACAACCCCGCCAAAGCATGAAAAAAAAAAGCCTCTTAAAAAAATATCAATGACCCCCTATTAACTTTAAAGATTGGCAATAATTATATGTTCACTTAAAAAAATTGTTTATGAATGAATTTCAAATGAATTTTTTTTTATAACCACACAAAGCACCAGGGGTGTTTTTGCATATAGCTAAAAGATAAGGTATGAAAATGAAAATTATATAGCCTCGGTGATAACCTTAGACGCTCCAGTTCCTTGGCAGTCGTATTCTCCAAGTATTCGGATTTAAACATCTTATACCAACTAGGAGAATCACGGATCTCTCTTAACCTGCTTGCCACATTAACAAATTAAAAATAAAATAAAAAAAGATTACAATTTAATAGTAAATAAATTTGTAATTGATTAGTGGAAATTATTAAGGAACAAAAATTGGTGCGGAACCGAGATGGAAGAAACTCACGTGTTCTTGGCCCATTCACTATCCATCGACGGAGCCATGAAATCACTCTTTTGCTTCTTGTTTTTTACCCGACCCACGCGATTAATTCTTTGTAGCTCTAAAATTGTACTGCGTGTTATATTAATTATATATAGTACTTACTTGCTTTGCCCCTTGGACAAGTTAATTGATTCTCTCATCATATTAATATTCCCTTTCTTTCCCAGATCTTTTAAAGGTAACATCACATAACCAAGTTATTTCATTATGTTAATTTTAGATTCAATAATTAATATTTCCTTACGAGTATAAAAAATTCCCCGCAGTTATGATCCGCTTAGGTTTTGAAATGCGTTTTGTTAATCTCATTATGACATGCGTTTCCTCTATTTCTTATTCTTTCGTTCTCAATGTGTTGCAGTTTGGTTATGTTAAACCGGAAAGGGGAATCCGTCAAGGAGACCCCATTTCCCCTTATCTTTTTCTATTCTGTGCAGAGAGTTTGAGCTCTCTTATTTGCCAAGAGGAGAATAGAGGACATTTGCAAGGGATCTCAATTTGTAGAGGGGCGCCGAGGGTGTCCCACCTTTGTTTGCTGATGATACCTTAATTTTATGTCAGGCTACGGAGGAGGCTGCCATATATGTGAATAATCTTCTCATGGCTTATGGAGCTGCGTCAGGCCAAAAAATCAACTTCGAAAAATCCAGTGTTGTGTTTACTAGGAGTTAAGATGAGACTGTTATTGCTTCCATTCTCCAATATCTGCCGATCCATCGAGAAGTCAAACATGACAAATACCTTGGCCTTCCTTTGTCCGTTGGAAAGTCAAAGAGGGAAGTTTTAGATTACATCAGAGAGCGGGTTTGGACAAGACTACAAACTCTGAGAACTAAGATGTTATCCAAAGCAGGCAAGGAAGTGTTAATTAAGGCTGTTATTCAGGCTATTCCCACGTATTTAATGAGTTGTTTCAAGCTCCCTTCTTATCTAATTAGAGAAATTGAATCTATGATTGCGAATTTTTGGTGGGATGAAAAGGATTAAAAAAAAATTCACTGGATTAATTGGAATGCACTTTGTTCAAGCAAGCGTGATGGTGGTATGGGATTTAGGGATCTAGATTCTTTCAATGTTTCTTTACTTGCTAAACAGGTCTGGCGCCTTTTATCGTCCCCAAATAGCCTTCTTGGTCACATTATGAAGGCCCGCTACTTCCCCTATTGTGATATATTTAATGCTCCATTGGGTTCGGCTCCATCAATTACCTGGCGAAGCATAAGTGAGGCTATAAAACTAGTTGATAGTGGGACCCGTTGGCGCGTCGACAATGGCAATAACATCAGACATAATAACACTATAAACATGATTATTATTTTAAGTTTTTTGGATTAATTTTTTATGAATGTATGTATTCAGTCTTAAGCTTAACCTTATTTAAGTTTAATTTTATATGCCCTAGTTATCTTTTACTGGATTTGTTCGATTGAATGAATATGCCATTGATATGACGACCGTCACACTAAGTTGATATAATTAGTTTTGAAACACACAAGTTTGTATATAATCTAAGATAAAATAAAAAATTGCACAATTTTTAATTTTTTAAACGGTAAATACATCATCATGTCAGAATAAATTCAATACATGATCGTTACATCAAATTTAATTTAAATATTACAAATTAAGAATAACTTAATTAACAACGCTAATAATAAACTAGAAGAAAACTCACACTTATTGAAATTGAACTCATAATCTCTACGTTATGGGGTCTCGGCTTTCCAAATAGGCAACAATCTCATTAGCAATCGCACAAATACTTAAAAGAATGACAAATCTCTCCTTGTGTTCAAGCACTAGCTATTAGATTAGTACTACATGCAACAGCCTTGCCAATGGGGTATTGAGCTTTGCTTATCGACTAACAAATGTACTAGCTAGATTTTTCTAGGGCGTTCCCTCGACCCCTGAAGAGCTTTGCCACTCTATATATAATTTTTCTATATATAAAGCGGATATGCATATTTCTAAATAACAATTGCTTTTTGGACAATTGAAAACACACAAGGTCCTACATATACCCCAACCTAGATAATCATGGATTTCCCTTAACTACTTGCCACATTAACAAATTAAATAAAAAATAAAAAATATCAAAATATAATTGTAAATGATCGATTAATGGAAATTATTAAGGAAGCAAAATTGGTGAGGCACCGTGAGAAGTGAGATGGAAGAAACTCACGTGCCGTGCAAATAAAAGAGATAAAAACATTATACAGCTGAAAAGAAAAAACGTAAAAGATGGGAAAAAAAAAAAAAAAAAGGAACCCATAAAAGAAATTAAATGATCACTGCAAAGACATTTGCAATATCCGAGTAACAAAAATAATTCCTTTTTCACTAATTATTTGTTTATTTATTTATGCCTACTGAATTTAATTAATACTTTGAGACATGAATTGATTTTAATCTATCTTATAACTGGATATTTTGATTCCTTTACATTTAATTTTGGTGGCTACATACATATATATATAGAGAGAGAGAGTTAAGGTTAATTTATCCCATGTGATATTTATAATATTCAATTTTCCCTCTTTTGGTTGAAAAATGGCACTTCATTACGGCGTAATTTATAAAAGTTTTATACTGTTTCCCTAATATTTTTATTTGTCGTACTTTATTTCCTTATATTATAATAATGTGACAATTTACTCCCTATATTTTAATAAATATGACTGGCCAGTTACTTGTTCATATAGTTGTTCAGGTTGAAATTACGTGTACTAATTAATTAATAATAATTATGTTGCATTGCACCTACGTACGAGTACGGCAAAAAAAATGTCAGAGTTATTAATTAATTAGCAATTTAGCATGTGTTTGATCGATTTTGCTCCATTTTATGGGTCTCTTCTACATCGTGTTTCAAAATATAGTTACACAAATTAATTAATCCTAATTAGTGGTTTGAAAAGTCTCGACCAAATTTACATTAAAAAGGGAAGATCGATGCTATCTATTAATAAAGATCGATATATAAATTCATATGTATTAAAGTTACGGCCGGACTATAACATTTATTTCTCTAAAAATAAAAATCAATATGCATCATTGAAGTAAATATCTTATTGGCTTCCTCAAACATATATTGATCCAGGAACTGCTTTTGTCCTACATCAGCATATATACAATTAATGTCGTATTAATTAATTATTTCGTATTGTAAAAATGATCTAAATCGCCTTTTAATTAATATTTTTTCGCCTTATTCTTGGTGATTTATTTTTTTATAAGAGTTTGAAAGTTGTTCATTTTTTATAGGTCTTATTTTCCTTTAGTAATTAAGGGTTAAAGTCTTTTAAAAGAAGCTGCAATCTTTATTATTGTGAGATATTGATTATTATGACTTTTTAAAAAGAAAAGAAAAGAGATAAGTTGGTTCTTCCAAGGGTTCATGGGTATCTACTTATCTTGTTCTTGTGGCAAGTTTATTTAATGGAACTTGCCTGCGGAATAATCGTTATTATTCAGCCCAACTTTTCAGATGGCATCAGAGCCCCATATTTCCTTTCTTGGGCGAAGATCATTAATTTCTAAGGCTGGTGATAGTGTTCATGGTCCACATGGACAGTTTTGGTAGAGAAAGTCCAACACCATAATCACTTCGTTATGATGGAGACGATTGAGGATTTATAGAGACGGATTGCAAACTTATTCCGGCATTTGGCGGCGCATGATAAATGTCATAAACGTCCAAGATTTTGAGAGCAGTGATATCAAGACTTTGAGTTTCTGGTCATTGTGTCGTGTGCCAACATTCTCGCAGTTGTTGCTAGAGATTTCGTCCATTTGGTTAGTCGCATATAGTACCGAATTCTAGTTAGATGAACTAAACAATATATGTCGGCTTGATTCAGACATCAAATAATATTCGTAGTTAATTTTGAGTTATATTAATTTCACAAGCTTGAATTTGAGAAAATTTAATTTAAATAAAGTTAAGTTTAAGGAGATATCACAATAAAATTTAAACTCCAATAATACTATTATTAATTACTATTGAATACACCTTCATAGAAAATTAAGCCAAAAACTATATCTTCCCCTTGACTCCAGCTACGTTTTCCTACAAGATGATAGAGTAATCAACTTATAAGTATTATGTATTATCAATTTATTACATATGTACAATAAATTAAATAACCCTAAATCCAAATTTAAGAATTATTCATTACTGAAATTAATCGTACTTGAATGACGCCTGAATTTTCAGCCGGGTGAGATATCCTGGAAGAAGATATATATTAAGAAACTATAAAGAGGTATGGCACTTCTCTACAGTACAACTTGGTTCACTTAGTTTTACTTCTCATTTTCATTTGGCCCATTTAAATACTAAACGACGTCGTAATTCTTTTATTACCTACAGTTCCTTCCTTCTTTTATTTCCTTTTGCTTTTCTTTTCCCCTTCAATTTTCGGTACGCCTTCATCATGTGGGGCCTTTGGTCCGTAATTTCCTTCACAAATCACACATATGAACAGTACCTTCTCCTTCCAAGTTGATGTACCGCTCAACAGGCTGTTTGCCTTTATTTTCTTAATTCCCTCTCTCTAATTTTATATTTTGTTCCTCTTTTGGCAGGAGATTTAATTTTTATTCATGGGTTTGTGGATTTCGAGCGTCCACGTTGCTATCCGGCGTATTTCTTGTTTGGTTGAGTTTTCTTTCGATTGCCTGAAGCTGCTCCATGCCTATTTCGATTTTCTATTTCAGAATTGAGTTAGTGGAATTTTTGTGGCCCCATAGTCGGTGGCCTTATTTTAATTTACCTGTGGAATTGTTTATTGCCTGAAGCTGCTTCGTCGGATAGTTTTGGGCAGCTTCTTCTTCCTGATTCGTCAAGGTCACATGGATCTACTCCTCAAATTGCACAGCTTCTTAGGCCTACTCAAGTGGTAATTGACTTTGCCGCCTGTGTTTTCGATTCCAGTGCAATTGCTAATGATTTCCTTTAACACGCAGCTGCTTTTGTTGTAATACTTAATTTAGGACAGCTTCATATTTGCATCGAATTTGGTTGTTCCTTTTGCTGCAATTACTTGGCTTCTTTTGCTCTGCCTTTCTGCAGGTCTTTTTCCCTCATTTTAGATTTTCCTAGGCTTTACTTATTGTTTGTTGTCTAAATTTTAAATTTTGTTTTTTATTTCTTGCAGTTTAAATCTTCTTGCTTGTGATCGAGGTAATGTTTTCAACATTTTTTTTCTGTCTAATGTTATATTTGATGTTCTTTCTTAATATATTGTTCCTTTTTGGCATGTGTCATGTTTATTTTGCTTTTATTTATTTTTCATAAAGGTTCATAAGTTTCCTGCTTTTGCTTTCTTGAATTCATTAGTGTTGATGTATTCATATTTTTTATTTTGTTTTATTCTTGCAGGTGTATTTCTGGTTTTTGCTGACTTAGGTATTACTTGAAAAAGTTGCTTACTACGATGTATTTGTTTTTTTGCATTTGGTAGAATATATTGATTATTTGGCTTCTTATGCTGTATTGATCACTTTTTTTTTAATTATTTGGTGTTTTGCTTGATTATTTTGGTTGCTATGATATATGTGTTTATTAGATGTTTCTTGGATGCTTCTTAGTTGTTGTTTCTTGTTACCGAGTATCTTTTGTTGTGTGATTGACTTCTTCGTATGTATATTACTGTTGTTTAGTATGGATTAGGAATTCTATAACTTTTTTAGTGTGCTTTTTTTGTTTGCCTTCGTTTATGTCATATTTAGGTCTTCTTGGTTTTTTTTGTTTGGGTTTTGTCCGAGGACTCGTGGTACAGTTACTATTGGATTTAGGTTTTGTGATGAGTTCTACTAGTGGTGATAAGGCTGTTCGTAATGAAAAGGCTCGCCTTCGTTATGCTACTATGGATTCAGAAAAGAAAGAATTATTATTGGCCAAGCGTCGTGCGCGTCGTACTGCCGTTGTTCCTCCTTATTATGTGGGTATCGAATCTCCGTGTGATCCTTTGCTTCAGGATCCTTCTATTGACCCGTCGTATGCTGATTCTAATGTTGTATCCGCTTTCCCTATGGCTGTTGTGTTACCAGCTGTCTCTGGAACAGACCTTCCCTCTCATGGTTTGTGTTTTTCCATATATTCTTTATTATTATTGGTTTATTTATATTACGTATTATTGCTATGTCTTTGTTATCTTTTATGGTCTTTTCATTTTGACTTTTCTTGTAGATGACGAATTACCTGATACTAGCCATAATGCAAAAAGAAATGCTAAAGCCAGAGCTAGATATGCGTCTATGAAATTAACTGACAAAGAGGCTTTGCTTGCTGCCAAACGTGTACGCTGTGCTCCCGCCTCTGTTTCTCAGCCAGCAGGTTTGGTTAATATTTCATACGTATTTTACGCTCTTTATTCCTAGACTTATATATTAATGTTTAATTTGTGTGCGTTTTTAGCTTTGACAGCGGATTTTTGTGCTTCCACATCTTGTGTTGCGCCTTTGTCTTCCGATTCTTTGCTCGTGCCTTCACTTGGTGGGCTTATTCAGGGTATGTGATTGTACTACATCATCTTTTTTGCTATTCTATTTATTGTTTATGCTATGTTTGCTTACTAATTTTTTTACCTTAGGTGGTCCCTCTAATGCGCATCACTCTCTTTCTTTGGCCTCTGCATCTGAACCTGTTTGTAATGATCGTTATAAGAAGCTCAAAGAGCTTCCGATTTCTCCTTGGTATTTGCCGAGTCAGCCTCCTTGCATGTATTGTTCCGCGGTTCGTTTCCACAGGGAGGCGGCGGGATTTTGCTGTGCTAGTGGTCAAGTTTGTTTGGCTAGAACAGTACTTTGCCCTATACTATGGTTTTTATTTACTGATGAAACATCCGAGGTTGCAAAGGAGTTTAGAAGGCGAGTTAGGTCGTACAATAATGCTTTTGCTTTTACATCAATTGGGATGAGCTTTGATTCTCAGTCTTGGTGGGCAAGGGAAGGAATTTATGCTCTGAAAGTTTTTGGCCAGGTCTCTCATTATGTCAATCCTATTGACTGTGCTGCAAATAAAATAGGCCTTTTACAGTTGTTCTTCCTTGATGCTGTTACTGAGCTTGATGCTGAATTATTAAAACGAAAAGATTTGCGACCCGATGTTATGGACATGCTCATTCGCGCTCTCTCTGATAACCCTTACACTAGGTTTTTCAAGAGGCTTCGTTCTTGGGATAAACTTGATGAAGCCCACGTTGTCATCAAAACTGATCCGCCTGTGGACCAGCGAACTTGTAACCTTCCTACTGTTGATGAGGTAGCAGCTGTTTGGAAAGATGGAGATGAAAATTTCATGGGTTTAGAGCGTGATATAAGGGTGTATACGAATGGTGGTCACAGCCATCGTCTGGGGTACTATTATAGTTGCTATGATAGTTTGCAATACCCCGTGTTGTTCCCTCGGGGTGAACCTGGTTGGCATCCCGGTATTAAGAAACGTCCTCCCCAGGGGGGTGTGGCCTTGCAGAGATGGAATGAACCCTGTTCTAATGAGGTTATTGCTTGTCCTGCTGTTGCAACAAGTGCAGAGGCTTTACTTGGTGTTGAAGAACATTGTAAGTTTTTTTTTTTTTTTTTTTTTTTTTTGTCTTGTTTTACTTGGGCTGTGATTAATATCTTATTTAATTTTTTGGGCAGCGTTGCAGCAGAATAAAAAAAAACGCACAAATGTATCATGCCGTGAGTACTATTGCTACAAAGCGCAGATACGCCCGGGTGATCATTCATACTTGCTTCATTCTGGTAGGTTGGGTCACCAGTTCCTTATAGATATGTACATAAAGGTCGAAACTTCACGGCTTGATTATTATCGATCCGAACAATTCCAGCAAGAGGTACGTATGGAGTCGTACCAAGGAATTATTGATAGTCTCGCTGCTGATGGCCATGCGGATCCTTCTCAAATTGGTAAAAAAGTAATTTTGCCATCCTCGTTCATTGGTGGACCTCGAGACATGCGGAGGAGATATGCTAATGCGATGGCACTTGTTCAGCGATTTGGAAAGCCTGACTTATTCTTAACTATGACGTGTAATCCGGGCTGGAAAGAAATTCAAGATAATTTACTACCTTGTCAAAAATCTGATGATAGGCCTGATCTGTTCGCTCGTATTTTTAAGGCAAAGTTGGAAGAACTCAAGGATGAAATATTGAGGAAAAAAAAGTTTGGGGATGTTGCTGCATATGTGTATGTCGTTGAATATCAGAAGCGTGGTCTTCCACATGTGCATTGGGTCATTATTTTGAGTGGCCCTCATAAAATATTTTCTCCAACTATGTATGACGATATTATTTCAGCTGAACTGCCAGATTCAGCTCACCCTTTTCTGAGGCCATATGTCGTTAAGCATATGATGCACGGGCCTTGTGGTACTGATAATATGAAGAACGTTTGTATGCGTGAGGGGAAGTGTAAGGATCATTATCCTCGGGATTTTGCCGAGTCTACTTCAAATGGGGTAAATTCTTATCCAAAATATAGGCGGAGGGATAGTGGTGCTTCAGTGGTTGTTCGAAATAAGAGGCTTGACAATAGGTTTGTGGTGCCTTACAATCCATACTTGCTGCTTAAGTTTAATTGTCATATAAACCTTGAAGTTTGTGCTGATATGAAATTGGTGAAGTATTTGTATAAATACTTACATAAAGGCCATGACAGATTGGTCTATGGTATTCGTGGGAAGAGTCCGTTGAATCCCCTCGATGAAATTCAAGCTTATCAGCAAGGTAGATATATATGTGCTCCCGAGGCCTGTTGGAGGTTATTTGCTTTCCCTATGAGCGAAATATATCCCGCTGTGATTGTTATGCCTGTGCACTTGCCTGACCATCAACCGTTACATTTTGGTATTCAACGACCTCTGGCTGAGGTTGCGAGGAATCCTTTGGCTGGAAAAACGATGCTCACTGAATTCTTTGCTATGAATGGTACAGATGTTGATGCTAAGCGTTTAAATCTCGTGTACAGAGATTTTCCTGAATTTTTTGTGTGGGAGCCCACCAAGCGGAACTGGAAACTACGTAAGAAACAATTAGTTATTGGAAGACTTTGTACAGTGAGTCCTACTGAGGGAGAGCGTTATTTTGAGAGGTTGCTTTTGGCGAATGTTCGATGTCCTACTTCTTTTGCTGATCTTATGACAGTGGGTGACGTAAGATATGATACATTCAGGGAGGCGGCTGTTCGGAGAGGATTGCTCGCATCGGACAAGTATGTGGATGGATGTCTGGCTGAGGCCGCTTCTTTTCAAATGCCGTATTGCTTAAGGGTATTATTTGCAATGCTTCTTGTGTATGGCATCACAGCTGATCCTCAAATAATATGGGACAAGTATTACTCATCCATGTCAGAAGATTTTGTCAGGCGTGGAGGCTTTACGGAGGCTCAGGTCATGTCTAAAACTATTGATGCTATTGAACTTGTTTTTGCTTCAATGGAAAAATCTATATCCGACTTCCCCATCTCTTTTCGTTTTCCGCATCTGTCAGTTAACACTAGGATGAGCAAAGATTATGAGCATGAATGTTCAATTATTGTTTCGGAGGAGGATGTGCTTGCGGTTAATCGCTTAAATTCAGAACAGCTGGCTGCTTATAACATCATTACTGCTCGAATAAGAAAGAAGAGGCCAGGAGTGTTTTTTTTGGATGGCCCTGGAGGAACTGGTAAAACTTTTTTGTATCGTGCATTGTTGGCCTTTGTTCGATCATCTGGTTCTATAGCCCTGGCTGTTGCTACTTCCGGTGTGGCTGCATCGTTACTTCCGGGAGGTAGAACAGCTCATTCAAGATTTAACTTACCTGTCGATTTGGAGGACAAACCAATCGGCAAAATGAGCAAGCAAGGAAGTGTTGCAAGGATGATAATCGAGGCGGAACTTATTATTTGGGATGAAGCTTCCATGGCTAATAGGCTTACTATTGAGGCTTTGGAGGCTCTTCTACGCGACATTTGCGGTACACGTACGGTGTTTGGAGGTAAAATTGTACTCTTAGGAGGTGATTTCAGGCAGACTCTGCCTATTATAGTGCACGGCAGTCGTGAACAATTAGTGGGGGCAAGTATTGTCAGCTCATTTATATGGCCAAAAGTTACACGCCTCAAACTTACAGAAAATATGAGAGCGAAGGAAGATCCGGAGTTTATGGAGTTCTT
The DNA here is from genome assembly GCA_038501285.1 of Penstemon eatonii. Lineage (NCBI taxonomy): Eukaryota > Viridiplantae > Streptophyta > Magnoliopsida > Lamiales > Plantaginaceae > Penstemon > Penstemon eatonii. Next base: position 8,925,779 of record CM076710.1, read on the forward strand.
GCTAAATGTGGGCAATGGACGTCTTCCATTTCTATTTGACAACAATATAAGAATTCCACATAATATGCTCATTCCATTTACAGATGTTCGGACATCTCTTGATGCCCTTATTCAAACTGTGTATCCATGTTTTTCTGATTTCTTGATGGACCCACATAGTTTGGTTAACCGGGCCATACTTACGCCTAAGAATGATTGTGTACAGGAGATAAATGATTTATTGATGGAGCGTTTCCCAGGTGAAATGAAGGAGTATGTGAGCTTCAATACGGCAAACGATGCTTCACGGCAGGGAGAATATGAAGACCACTTGAATACTATTTCAGCAAGTGGACTCCCACCTCATGTATTAAAACTCAAGAAGAACTGCCCAATAATGCTTTTGAGGAATATCAATCCAGTTCAGGGTTTGTGTAATGGGACTAGATTAATATGTTGTGAGCTTGGCGATAATTTTATTAAAGCTGAGATAGCGGTTGGGGATTTTAAGGGCAATATTGTTTTCATTCCACGCATTCCGCTCGAGTCATCTGATAAATTAAAGTGTCCTATTCCGTTTAAGAGAATGCAAATACCAGTACGTCCCTGCTTTGCTATGACAATTAACAAAGCGCAAGGTCAAACTTTAGATGTAGTCGGGATCTATTTGCGTGAGCCCGTGTTTTCTCATGGACAGCTATATGTGGCTCTTTCAAGAGCACGTCGTTCTCGTTCAGTCAAGATCCTTATTCATCCTGATTTCAAAGAGAATAAGATAGTTGACTACACCAAAAATATTGTGTTCCCTGAAATATTTGAATTGGCTGAAGGTTTTTGCAGTTTTACTTTGTTTGATTATTTTAATTCTTATTACGTATAGCTAAAATGATTGTTTTTTTTATTCTTTCAATTATTGCACAACTTGAATTATGAAGTTCACCATGTCCCTATTGCAATGCTGTGTTTTTTTTTTTCCTGTTGGTGTGCTTATTTTGTCTGCCTTATTTTATGCTATTTTTTTTTTTCCGTTTTGGTGTTTTATCTAAGGAGAGTTCTTGCTACGGTAGTAGTGCGTACAGGTTATCTGATGAGTTCTATTTTTTTTTTGTGTTTAGGTGTTTTTGTTCATTAAACTTTGTATCTATATATTTTAATTTTATGATTGTGTGTACAGCAATATGACGACAGAATATGTGCACATTGAAGATGTGGATACCAGCCCCAAAAAATGGACCGTTAAGGTAATAGTGCATGAAAAAACGCAGCCAAGGGCATCCGGTAACAGTCCAAATTGTCACCAACGTGTAGTTTTCATGGATGAGAAGGTTGGTTCTTTAATAAATCTGATATTTAAGAATCTACTTTGGATTTAATTTTTAAAATATTTTCTGCATGTGTGTTTTATTTTAAAACAAAATATAGGGACAGAAAGTTATGGCAACAATCTACGACCCAGATATCAAGTTATTCAAGGATGAATTCAAAGTTGGCCTAACATATATCATCTCCAATGCCAAAGTAAAACATCTTGAGGACAAATACAATAGGTTTAACTATCCTTATCAGTGGACTATCCATCGAGGCGTGCTATTTAAAGAGCTAAAGGAGGAACTGATCCCCATGTCAATCGTGAGGCAACAATTTGTTTCTTTTGCGGATGTGCAAACAAAAGGCCCTACCAGTGAACGCATGGGTTATTATCTAATAAATTGCTCTAAGAATATTTTTTGGGTTGCTGTTATATGAGTTTACATACACTTTTGCAGACTGATTTCATTTTTATTTCCCTAACAGATATCTTGGGCATTGTTATCGGAAAAAATGAGAACCGTTCTTTTGTATCTAACAATGTACGACACACGGTTAAAGAGTTCGCTATAATGAACGAGGAGTGAGCAATTTATTACTCTTTTAATTTTAAATACCCGCATAGTCAAGTTATTTTTTTGTGTTGTTTTGTGTAATGTTACTGCCTCCGATGTAGGAAGAAAGTCATTATCTTATCGCTCTGGAACAATGTTGCTGAAAGCGAATCAAAGGTTATAGAGGATGCAAAACAAAGTTTTCCGATAATAAGTGCAAGTGCATTACTTTACTCTTCTTTTCGTGGTGTGTAATTTACTGTTTGCTATAAGTAATCTTATTTTCCCGATGTTTAGATTAAATGCAGAATGTGAGTTGTCTTATACTACCTTATTTACAGGACCATCTCTTGGATCTACACCATCTACATCCATTGTTGTTCACCCCCAAATTCCTGAGGCACAGATTTTGACAACATGGTAAACTGTATACTCCAATCAATGTACATATTATTCAATATTTACATGCTTAAGCTGTTGTTATTTCAAAATTATTGCTCACTGATAGGCGCTCTAAGAATATGAAAGCTATAATTGAAACCGCTGCCGCAAAGGATTACTTTGTGCGAGATGACTCATCAACTCCTATTTCGACTGCTGCTTTATCAACCATCGCAGGCATCGCTAGCGAAGTTAAGGTAAGTTGTGGTTTTTCGCTTTTTCTTAATATCTAAATTTTCCCTTTTAGTTTGACTAAATATTAATTGTGTTATCTGTATATTTTATTTTTTTTGCAGATTGATAAGTTTACTGTGAATGCATTTATTAAAATAACAGATTACGACCAGAGGTTGTTTTACATGGGTTGCGAGAAATGTTATTCAGGAATTGGTGCTGACTTTAATTATGCATACACGTGTGTCGCTTGTAAAGAAGCTACAGTTGCCAAACCCAGGTTCAGGCATTAGCTTATCTCTGATTATTCAAAAATGCGTGTTATCTACTTTCTGTAATGAGGTTTGACAAATGTGTGATATATTTATACCTTCACCTGAAATAATGTATATGCTTCCTTAAATAAGCAAAATTTTGGAAGCAAAATTTTGGATGCTTCATCCCTTTAGTCTATTAATCCAGGGGCTACATAATTGTGTCCTCTCTTTCTTCTTCATATACTTTTGACAATATTGTAATGCTCACTTTAATACAATGTAATAATGTTACTCGACAAATGCCGACCTGGATTTTCTTAGTTTAAACAAAAATAGCATAGATAAATGGCATTAGTTATTGAATTACTTCTTCTTGCACGCAGGGGAAAGTTACAGATTAATGTTTATGATAGCACAGGATCATTGGATGTAACTGTTTTTGGTCAACAAGCTGAAGAAATATTGCAGCTTACAGCTATGAAGTGTATGGACCTGTATAACACGGTAAAAACAACCATCCATTTAATTCAGCCTAATTTATCTAATACAGAAAACCAAAGTACATAATTGTTTATATTATTGCTACTAGGGAAATGTTGCTCCAATTGAAGAAATCAATGACGGCCTCGTGAATAGGCTCTTCCTAATGACAATTAGAAAGAAGGCAAAGACTTTGGCTGCTACGACTTTGTACAACTACACTATCATGAAACTACAGACAGGAGGATCTGTTGAATTGCATACTTTGCCTTCAACCTCTGAATCTGTTGCACCCAGTTCTTTGGAAACTGTATCGTTCGAGAAACCGTCCGTCGCTAGGAAGCTTTTCACACATGGTGCATTATTCTTATTATAACAAACATGCATCTAATTAGTTACATAAAGAGGCCTGCATGTTTTTAATTTAAAACTACTTTCAAATTTTTGACTTGGTGCATATATTTTGCAGATGAAGTATGAAGGCCCAAAAAAGAAGATATTACTTCAACATCTTCCAGCAGATGTAAAAATGGAGTCTTATTAGATTATGTGCACCTACCAGGATCTTCGTGTTTTGTTTCTTCATGTTAACTACGAATTATTTTGACAATGTAGTATGTAAATCTATAATAGATGGGTGCTACAAATTTTGGTTGGCTGGTATGCCAATGGGATTTGGTTTTGTTAGTTTTATGACTATCCTCAGGATGCATTTAACAAGAATCTCCAATGTGTATCCTAACGCTTTTGATGTAACTAAACTTTGCAGCTTAATTTCTTTTATGAGCTTCCCATAAATTGTATTGATATATTTTTTTTTAAAATTCTATATGTATAACTTTTACAGGTTGAATCATAAATGTGGTATTCATATTAGTCCTTCAATTCTAAAATTAACTATGAGAACTATAGACATTTCAATAAATTGTACATCTTTTGAATTTGTGATTTTAAAAATAGCATTTCGCCCCTATATAGTCTTACAAAAGTTTAATACCATCCTTGACATTATTATATGTAATATTTTAATCAACATATGTTGTCATAATGTAATAGTTTATCAATATATTATATTAAATGTGTCAATTTGTGCTACTACGGTTGGTGGCGAACTTTATTTGGGGAAAAACGTATTAGTAGCTTATATGCCGTCGGAAGGTTACTATTCTGAAGACGTGTAACCCCCCCTAAAAAAAGAAAAAGAAAATAGAGGCGAAAAATAACAAAGCTGTCTTGTATCAGACTACCTGTCGTCTTGTAGTTGGATCTCCAAGTTTTTGGAATGCGCCATAAAGAATTAAAATATTTACCTGCTTTATATATTTGGTACCAAAGTTTTAGAAAAAAATACATTTAATTTCAGAATTGCAGATTTTTTTTATGTTTTCTTTCGAGAGCTTTATTATGGAGTTTAGTTTAATGAAATGCAATAATAATCCGCGTAAAATTAACAAAGTTTCAGGGTTTTAATCAAAATTAAATCATATCTCATAATCTACAATTGGTGCCAAAATTGCCGCTAAAAAACATACTAAAATTCAGCTACCTAGCTCAAAATCAAAATATCATCATAATTTAAATTTAAACCCAAATTTTTTTTATTACTAAATGCAAACAGATTTCTTATCCAAATCACAATGAAATTTCAAATTCTATGAACATGTACACGATGAATTGTGAATCTATCTATTAAGTTATGAAATACAATATAAATAATGTATATTATATGAATGGTCTTGAGTAATACATTCAAAATATGAATACACAGCAAAATTTTATCATGAACTAAATCTACACCATAGAAAGTTGACTTTTCAAGCCACTTTCTGTATTACTAAATATAGAAATAATGATGACCTCTGCACCACCTCCACACATTGGAAAAAGGAGTGACCAGATTGCCGCTAAATTAATCCAATCAGGTGAGAAACCTTCACAAGTACCTGCAAAAAATAATAATACATAACAACAGAGAATGATGAAGTTGCACTGGCATTTTTACAAGAGATAACCTTATCAAAGAGGAATACTCTACTATAAATACAGCCACAAAACTTAGGCACATATCACATAACAAAACAGCCAAAAAAATGATTAGAAATAGTTTACTTAGTAAAATACTTCACCAAAAGATGAGGTTCTTGGATCCTCAGAGTATCACACCATTTTCTATGCAACTTCTACTCGAAGAACACTTCAAGTGTAACCTTTCTGCAAAGGCTACTTTTATTGCAGAATTAATCCAAGGATACTTGCAAGATGATTATGAATCTGATGAGTTAGATGATGGAATAATGAGTACAGAAATTACACAGATGCCAAATTTACAGTACCTACGAGGTGTATTTTTCCTGTTCTCTAACTCTATGATCACTCCTATGAAGGTAAAAAAATTACAATACTACTTAGTATCATCATAAAACTTCTCTATAATCAGCAATAACCAATACTTTATATCTATATTTCAGAAATTCCCAGCTAATGTTCAGATGAGCTTTGCGAGAAATCCTACTGGAACAATAATAATACGAAATGGGAACAAATGTTGGTTGATTCCAACAACAGAGGATCATTTCATGCACCAATGGAACAAAGTCATTACTGACAACGAAATAGAACATGATGATAAAATCGTGTTGTATCAATCATCAACAAACGTATTCGAGTTACATGTTTTCACTTTGCAAGGAATGAAGAAGACGCAGCGCTTCAATGAATATATATTTTTCCAACAAATCAACACTGCTTACCAAGGACAGGGCTTAACCGGGGGACTCAAAACACCTATTTTGCCTAAATCTCTAGAGATTTACAGTAAAACAAGTGGTTTTCATGTACACATAGCTGGACAAAGAGATGATCTGGTTAGACAATTCTCTATACCTTAATTTCAAACGAAATATTTAGTTAAGAAATATATTAATTTTTCTAGAATTTATGCTACACATGTGATGATTTATTTGCAGATGATACCAACAAGCTATGTTCATGCAGCCAAAATCAATCAGAAAGAACTTTTTCGCCTGAAAACTGGAATACGATTATGGAAAGCAACAATGGAAGAATTTGGTTTCACTGATGGATGGTCAACCTTCTATGATGACCATGGTCTAAGCAACAACACGTTGTTTTTCTTCTGGACAGGAAAAACGACTTTCGACGTTGTAATATTTGATAGGAATGGGGTGGAAGTGCTTTATGATTGGTACATTAACACAACCATCACATGCGCTTAACTCCGGCTAAAACTTTACCGTGTCTTGCATATTAGGGATAAGAAATGCTACCTTTTTTGTTTATGTAAAAATATCAGTAGCATCTCTTAAGTATCTTCTCGTAGGTGTGCTATCTTTTGGTAGGTAATATATATATATAATATATAGCTTATGTAATGTAACAAATGGTACAAATTTTGTCTGTACAAATGTAACTGTAACACTTTCTGAGATCCTTTTTGTGATAGTGTTGCTGTACCCATGTACCATTTATATATATATGAAAGTGTGTTATGTATCTGGCTGGTATCAATTCTTTGAAATTATACAGATTACAGTGGATGTAAGACTTACGCACAAAGACTGTTTCAAACAAAATATGTTCAGTTGTCTTAAAATGGAAAAGAAAATTGAACAAAAAACAAATAACAATCTCTTCTATAGTAGACAAAAATCAAAGTACTAATTTTCAGAGTAAAAAGTAAAGCCCATGAATAAAATTCTAATTTTTTTTAAGTGGGTTTTACGAAATAAAGTTTTTAATGCCCAAAAAAGACCATAAATATGGCATACAAATTTAAACAATTCCTCTGGGCAATGAACTCCACGCATTTGCGTGGAACATTCAACTAGTATATATATATATATATATATATATATATATATATATATACACATTAAAAATTAATAATATTAAACGAAAACCCAAAGAATACATACAGGAAGACACCAAAATGCGAATGAAAGGAATCAAGATAAAATTAGTTTACATTGCAAGTGACTTTTCTTCAATATATCTCTCTAGCGCGATCTTCTTCCCTTTTTGTCGAATTTTATAACTACCACGTATGAAAAATATTAATTCAATTATGAGCTAGATTAAAAGCAATTCAGGTGTCAAATTATTAAGTAATCCAATAGGTATGAATAATTAATTAATTGGTGAAAAAGGGGAATTTTCTTTTTTCGAGAACCCATGAAGAAGATGAGATTAGAAACATACAAATCCTTTATTTCGTGTCCCCTGTTACATTACAACAAAAAATTGATGAGGAAATTAATTAATTAATTAATTAATAAAAAGCAAAGCTCACACTTTTTTTTAATATATATACCAACCAAATAAAAAGATATTTTAATTATCAATACGAGATAATCGAAACTCACACTGCAGCCACGGTAACAAGGCCAATCACAGTGAACGTAGCTAATGCACCCGCTACCATTTCTGCCTGAAAGAAATATTTACATCAACACTAAGGAATTTGAAAAAAAAAAATTCAAATCCAATCAAAAAAATTTATTTGATTTGATGAATTTGTTTATTTTTGTTGAAACCTACTTCAGCTGCCATAGTTGTTTGAACTTCAAAATTGAATTGAAACCCTTAAACACTGCAACAACTTTTATATGTAATTGGGAATATGAATTCAATTAGACATGCATATAAAGAAATTTTCTTTTTAATGGAAACTTTCATATTATTATGAAAATATTACGTAGTTTGTGACTCTAATATTACCATCAAACAAATGTAAGTACGTTGACCCATTGCTTTGCCCCTTGGACAAGTTAATTAATTGATTCTCTCATCATATTAATATTCCCTTTCTTTCCCAGACCTTTTAAAGGTAACATCACATAACCAAGTTATTTTATTATGTTAATTTTAGATTCAATAATTAATACTTTCTTACGAATATGAAAATTCCCATAAAATAGATTATGTATTTATATACATGTACATGTACTCCTGATTCATAGTCTCAATTTTTTTTTTTTTTTGGAGATCTAATTAATTCATAGTCTCATTAATTACGACTATGTCAACAGAAGTAGTGTGTGCATTAACTTTTGTCACTGGGGTTGGCCTTGTTGCCATGGCTGTAGCGTGAGTTTCTTTTTAATTAATTTCTTGTATTGCTAATTAAACTATCATTTAATTAATTAATTAATTAATTAATGAATTAATTCCACTTCTTTGTTGTAATGTAACAGGGGGCACGAATTAAAGGAATTGTATGTTTTTGATCCCCACTTTGATTCATGGGTTCTCTAGAATACGAAAAATTCCCCTTTTTTCATCATTTGATTAGTTATTCATACCTATTGAATTAATTAATACTTTGAAATTTTATTTTTTTAATAAATTAATACTATGAGTACGTCCTTAATTGCTTTTAATCTAACTTATAATTGAATTGTTGTTTTTTTTTTTTTTGTTTTTTACGAGGTAGTTATCATATTAGACAAGAAGGAAAAAGGCGTGCGCTAAAGAAATTTATTGAAGAAAAGCGTGCAATGTACGTAATTTTATTTCGAAAAACATGTATGTAGTTTCGAATTAATATTTTCATTTTACATTAAATACCTGGGTTCTTGTTTAACGAGAATTTTCAAATATATATTTTCTTCCAGGGTACCTCATCCAACTGAAAATTCAGGAGTCTTTCGAGTATGATTGATTTCATTAATTAATTTTCCTTAAAATTGTAGTTTAATGTTATTTTGCATGTACCCCACTCGAAGTTTGAACAATATATATCCACCTCCCCTGGTCTTGACAAAATTTAGAAAGGTGAGGGATGGTGGATACAAATTGTTCAAAGTTTGGGGAAGGTGGATGCTATTATATTTATTTTATTTATGAAACAAATTAAGAATTATTCATAATACTAATAAGTTTATTAATTGTTCTATATATCATCTCTCGTAGGAAAATGTAGCTGGTGACCTGGTGTCAGGAGGAAGAAATAATGCTGGAGAAAAATGTTTTAAATGAGACATAATAACACTATAAACATGATTATTATTTCAAGTTTTTTGGATTAATTTTTTATGAATGTATGTATTCAGTCTTAAGCTTAACCTTATTTAAGTTTAATTTTATATATATGCCCTAGCTAGTTATCTTTTACTGATTTTGTTCTATTGAATGAATATGCCGTTGATATGACGACCGTCACACTAAGTTGATATAATTAGTTTTGAAATACACAAGTTTGTATATAATCTAAGATAAAATAAAAAATTGCACAATTTTTAATTTTTTAAACGGTAAATACATCATCATGTTAGAATAAATTCAATACATTATCGTTACATCAAAATTAATTTAAATATTACAAATTAAGAATAACTTAATTAACAACGCTAATAATAAACTAGAAGAAAACTCACACTTGTTGAAATTGAACTCATGATCTCTACGTTATGAGGTCTCGGCTTTCCAAATAGGCAACAATCTCATTAGCAATCGCACAAATACTTAAAAGAATGACAAATCTCTCCTTGTGTTCAAGCACTAGCTATTAGATTAGTACTACAACAGCCTTGCCAATGGGGTATTGAGCTTTGCTTATCGACTAACAAATGTACTAGCTAGATTTTTCTAGGGCGTTCCCTCGACCCCTGAAGAGCTTTGCCACTCTATATATAATTTTTCTACATTTATATTGTTGGATCCGTTTATGGATTCCTATATATATTCAATATGGATACATTAGTTTTATAACTAGATCAATATATAGTACGTGGATCAAGATTTTGAGTAGTTTCAACTTAGTTTGAATCTAGTCATACTTCAATTGAGGTTGTTTTAATCGGCTTAAATTCACGAAATAAATGTTTCAAGTTAACATAATGTTATGTCAATCAAATATATCACCATGCATTGTAATCCGAAGTATTAAGTAATATAATTGAAAAAAAAAAAAAGCTTGATTTTTTTTTTTAATGGTGAATACATTGTTACATCAAACACTATATCGAATCGAAACTGTTCAAGCTTGGTTTAATTAGTGTGACGAACCGAGCTCAAACGAGCTCGAGTCAAGTATCGAGTAACTTGATTTGATTTCCAGCCCTAATCGTGGGTTTTGTTTTGAAAAAAATAAATCCCATTGTTTTTCTCGTCACTATTTTGATTGTGCATCGACTCTTGAGTTTTATTTATCAAATTTCATCAAAGTCTTTTTATAAAAAGAGTTAGGTCGTTTAAGTTTAATATATTTATCGTTTATATTAGTACTCTGTAATTGATGGACTGGAATTTATTATTAAGACGGCATGCAGCAGAATTTGATTACGTCAGCAAAAAAAAATTGATTTTCCAAAGTTGCCCCTGGCTAAGTATACCATAGGGGGTGCCTCTATAATAATATCATATCACAGGGGTGTCTATGTAATAATAGCATACCAAATGGAATGTCTACATAATAATATTAAATTAAATCTCACTACTAACAAAATTAAATTTAGACTGAAACTATTAAAATTCGTACTAAGATTCAAATTTGATGTAAAATTGGTTATACTTTAGATATTTTTCAACTCTGTATGTTGTTAATACATATTTGACAAGGATAAAATCTGAAGAATGCTAATTACAAGCAGACAAGTATGTGAACCTAGATGCCATAGAGTCACCTCCCACTTTCCTAATATGCATTTCTTCGTCCTTTTGTTTAGCACTTATTATATAGGTTGTATATATGCATTTACAATCTCAGAATAAAGCACACTGTACGTACGTAGACGGTACAAACCTGCATCCATTTTCTCAGTACCATGAGTTCGTACCTCCTATGTTTCTTTACTTTTTCAACTGTGTGTTTGCTTGCTTCTTTGTTTATTGGGAACTCAAAGTATTGCTATTTACAAAGGTTTTGCACACTCAATCAATTATAAAAGTGTAAATTAATTAATGCACTAAATATAATAATGTCTCGTTTTAGTTGATGCAAATCAATTCAGCTTTGGTATAGAAGTATATATACATAAACATAAAAATTGTTAGGCAAGAGATACGTAACTTTTTATTAAACTAATATTTTCTTCATTGAATTGTCAAACTTTCTTATCATTGGCAGAATATAATATAAATATATTGTACGATTCATCAAAAACATTATTAATACTGATTATAATGGGAAAATTGTTTTTTCTTATCATAGGATATGCTGACTTGCACTTTTGGTACTATTGGATATGAAAATGCAAATTTCGTATCATATGATATGTTTTCATTGCAATTTTGGTACCAAACCCAATACTTTTTTCCAAAGTTAATGGCAATTTACCCCCTACTAAATGCATAATGTTCAATTTAACCCCTCGTGGTTTAAAAAAGAGCATTCTACCCCTTGAAATTTTGTAAAAATTTCACATCGCCTCCCTGATATTTTTATAGGCGGCGCTTAATCCACTTTTATTATGATAACGTGATTTTTTACCCATTGTATTATGATAAATTTGGTAATTTATCCACCTATGTTAAATAAAATAGTTTGCATGCATACTCTCAATTTTGGCAATCTCCGACTGAAGGGGATAAATTGCTTCATTAAAATTTTATAGGGGGTAAATTGATTTTTTTCAAATTATAGAGGGATAAATTGAAAATTATGCATTTAATAGGGGGTAAATTGCCATTAACTTTGTAGAAAAATTGGGTTTGGTACCAAAATTGATATGAAGACATATCATATGGTACTAAATATGCATTTTCGTATCCAATGATACCAAAAGTGCAAGTCAGCCTATCCTATGGTACCAAAAATTAAAAACAATTTTCCCTGATTACAATTGAGGTTGTTTTCGTCAATTGAGGTTGTTCTAATCGGCTTAAATTCACGAAATAAATGTTTCAAGTTAACATAATGTTTTGTCAATCAAATATATCATCATGCATTGTAATCCGAAGTATTAAGTAATATAATTGAAAAAAAAAGCTTGATTTGCAATTAGACTTAACTGACATGTCACCATTTAACGGTGATTTTTAACGACTGTACCAAATGTGTCACAATTTATTAAATCGGTGTACCAAATATATTGGACACGTAAATTTGTGTACTAAAAGTAAGAATTAACATAAAACTCAGTACCAAGTATGCAAGTCTTTCATTATAAGTCACTACTAGAAAAAGGAAAAATTTCGACCGAAAAATTTCAACGGAAAAAAATCCGTTGATATTTTGCTTAAATTTTTGACGGAACAAATTTCTGTCGAAATATTTCGACAGAATAAATGTCCGTCGAAATTACTTTCAACTGATGCAATGTCTGTCGAAAATACAATTATTTTAAAAAAAGAAAAAAATAATTTTCGACGGATTTCAAATCCCGTCGAAATTTATAAAATTTCGACATATGTATGTTCGTCAAAATGCAAAACTTTTTACAAAAAAATATAATTTCGACGGAAGCAAATCCGTCGAAATTATCTAATTTCGCGAAAAAAATTAATAAAAAAAGAAAAAATAAAATAAATTTTGACGGACATTAAATCCCGTCGAAATATTTAAAATTTCGACGGATTTGTTTCCGTCGAAATTGTATAATTTCACTGAAAAAATTAATAAAAAAGGAAAAAATAAAAATATTTCAACGGAAACTCAAATCTGTAGAATTTTGACAATTTCGACGGAAAGAAATCCGTTGAAATATCTTAAATTTCTACGTAATATATGTAATATATATATATATATATATATATATATATATATATATATATATATATATATATATATATATATATATATATATATATATATATATATATATATATATTAAAATGGTCAACTGGAACCTAAAATTAGTGAAAAAATATTTTCTATATACACGGGAGTCTATGAATTGGAAATAATTTACATTCAATTTTTTATCTATTCTATACATTACAGTGCATGCATCAAATGTACGTATGTGGAGTTTAGGATATTTGAAATTAGAGATAATTACCTGTACACAACCTCAAGTTAGATGAAATTTCGACGGACACAACATTCCATCGAAATTTATGAAATTTCGACGGACACAGCATTCCGTCGAAATTTATATATTTCGACGACATTCTGCCCGTCGAAATTTAATGTTTCGACGGAAAATACATTCCGACTAAATTTCTGTCGAAATACATTCCGTCGAAAATATTTTCGTCGAAAAATCCGTCGAAATTTCGATTTCTATGACACTTTTTTCGACAACCCTTTTCCGTCAAAATATCTGTCGAAATTTCCGTCTAAATTTTGCTGTTTTCTTCTAGTGGTACTGTCAACTTGTCCTCTTAAAGCTATAGTAATATGTTGTGCATGCAAGAGTACATTACGTGGTGAATCAAATGATAATGCTTGATTTCAAATATATTTTAAATTTATTTTTGGGTGATTTACACATAGAGCCCATCAGGTTTGGGCATATTACAAGAAACCTCCGTTGTTTAAAGAATTACAGGGACATCCCCTTAGGTTTGGACATATTACAAGAAACCCCTTACGCCGTTAAAAACAGACGGAATTTGATTACCACTTTGAATACAGGGACATCCCCTTAGAGTCAATGTCATGAGTTCGATTCCCAGACGGAACAATTGATGAGGAGGAGATTGCTAGCCAGAATTATGGCAACAATTGTCTCATGGCGGAGACAAAGCCAAATTACAATCGACACGTGAACACTTGTATGTTGATGCATTATAAAACGGATATTCATATTTCAAAATACCTATTGCTTTTTGGAAAATTGAAAACACACAAGGTCCTACATATACCCCAACCTAGATAATCATGGATTTCCCTTAACTAGCTACTTGCCGCATTAACAAATTAAATAAAAAATATCAAAACATAATTGTAAATGATCGATTAGTGGAAATTATTAAGGAAGCAAAATTGGTGAGGCACCGTGAGCAGTGAGATGGAAGAAACTCACGTGCCGTGCAAATAAAAGAGACAAAAACATTATACAGCTGAAAAGAAAAAACCTAAAAGATGGGGAAAAAAAAACCCATAAAAGAAATTAAATGATCACTGCAAAGACATTTGCAATATTCGAGTAACAAAAATAATTCCTTTTTCATTAATTATTTGTTTATTTATTTATGCCCACTGAATTTAATTAATACTTTGAGACATGAATTGATTTTAATCTATCTTATAACTGGATTAAAGATATTTGTTAAAGAAAAGTCGGGTGCAAATTACATGAAGTATTATGAGTTTTCATAATTCCTTATGTCATTTGCATATTACATATAATATATGTATATGGGGAAGACATGAAGTATTATGTCATTTTCATACTTTACTTTGTATATGTAGTGTGAATCAGGGAAGTACTAGTAGTCTAGTACTAGTATATGTAGTACTAAAATTATACTGTGTGTTATATTAATTATATATATATATATATAATATTTACTTGCTTTGCCCCTTGGACAAGATTATATAAAAAGGTAACATCACATAACCAAGTTATTTCATTATGTTAATTTTAGATTTAATAATTAATATTTTCTTACGAATATGAAAATTCCCATAAAATAAAATAGATTATGTATTTATATACATGTACATGTACAGCATCTTATTCCTAATTCATAGTCTCAATTCTTTTTTTTTTTTAGATCTAATTCATGATAGTCTCATTAATTACGAGTTGGGAGCATCATAATTTGTATGGGTTTTCGTGTATGTAATTTGAGGGCGCGTCAGGGAACTTTTTTTTTTTTTTCTTTCTTAATTTTATGAATTTAACTTTATACTTTTATATTAGAAAAAGTTTATACATATAAAATATTTGGATGATCGAGTAATGTTCGATTCTGACTTAACTATAAATTTATAATAGGATAAATATAGTGAAAATGAACCGAATATATGCTATATCTCACTTGAAATTAAATATATGACTTTTAATATATGAAAAACATATATAGTTAGAAATAAAAAAATCATCTCGAATGAAACTCAAAGTTGTGAAAGTTTATGTTAGAGATGTTGATTTTCAATACTGAAACATATATTTTTGGGTTTTATTAAGATAGAAAAAAATACTATTATAAATTCTTCGGTCAACCTAAATTTTGAAAATTTGGCTGTAAATTACATAACTATTTCACTTCCCTTAATTGAAACATTCTTTGATTATTCATTTCTACAATGCATAGCCATGCCTCCAGCATGTCACATTAAAATTTATTATTACAGTAAAATAAACTTGTCATTAAATGTATATCATCTTAATAAATGCTTGCTAATGATTGACTACATTTATATTCTCTATTTAATTTGTTTGCATTTATGAGTCTCCATTTTATTAGATTGGTAAAATGATATATAGTTCATTTAGTGATGTACTATTATCTTCCCAGGAGAGATAATTCCTTGGAGAGATGTTGGTTAATTAATTGATTCTCGGCTGTTATATGTGTAATGAACTAATTGATTTATCAAGCTTGAAATACTGTCTGAACTTGGCTAAATATTAATTGAACCAAGCTTTAATCAAGCAGAATACTGGTCTAGATAGCTTGATAGTTTTACTTTTATGTTCCTGTGTTTGTCTCTGTATTGGTGACTGGTGAATTTCTCATTTGGTGTTTGAGTCTTGTTACGATGGGAGAATTTGAACTTTCATATTGGCCAACAAGCCCAAAATTAGTGGATTTCAACAATGAGGGCTCGAGTGGACCAATCTGGCACTTTCCTCAAAGATAGCTTGGAGACAATAATTTTCAATGAGCACCTCATGAATGCACCAATTGATAAGAAGCGAGCATGTAATAAGGATCAAGAGAACCTCGACCACCAAAGGAGATAAGCACGTACGTTGCTTTCATCACTTATAACAACACTCTTAATAATATTATACTCCCTCCGTCCCATTGTTTTTGCTCTTATTTCCTTTTTGGGATGTCCCGAAATATAACTCCCTTTCTCTCTCAAAGAATAAAAAAAGTTTACTTTTTTAACAAACTGTCTAAAATTTCGTGCCAAACCTAAAGGGAGCAAAAATTTTGGGACGGAGGGAGTATATATTAAGAGTAATGTCTTGAAACCTAATAGAACTACCAACAAATGATTTGCCTATTGTGAGAGACTAGTCATTACAAAGTAGCGGATCCATGTTCGAATCCTTATTGGGAGAGGTTCCCACTTACTGTGTCTGACGCATCTCAAAATGGATTAAACCATTGAAAAAAAATTACTGAATAGAACTAAGTAAACGAGATGTCTAGTAAGAACGAATCCATTAATCCAGCGGTAATAGTTAACTGCCAACTAACCAGTAAGAATGGGACATTATTGCCTAGATCAAATTAGAAATTTTTTCTAAATCTTATGACTAATAATACACCACAACATTCATGAATGTGACATGACATCATCATAATTCATGATGTGATGCATTAACTTCTTGCCATTAGGTCTAGGAAAAAAGTTCCTAAACCTGTCTAATAAAAAATTCGATTTACATACTATGCAAACTCGTTTTGTAAAGATAAAAAAATTTCACCCCATAGATGCTCCTATATTTTTGTGTTCTAATTTAATATTCTTATTTCCAAATGAATATTGCTATTTTATATTTATATAGTCTTACTAATATATACTATAAATTAGATTTCCATTATGATAAACATAAGTTCAAAAAAACTATGTGACGAGAATACTTTTACTTAAAAATAGGAGTTGTTTTGGATGTCATGAACAAAGAAATCACATAACGCAACTTTACACTTTCCAATAATTTTGCCAAACCTTTCCATCGAAAAATCAAATACTACATGAATTTCAGGCTTTTTAGCCCAATTGTTAGAATCTGAGTTTTTATGCATTTATGACTTCACCAGGGAAAGTCCAAAGGAGTCTGAGTTGCTAGTCCATGGGCTAAGGCCCATTTACGAGCACTAGACGCCCATGTTTAATAACTTTAATTCACTAATTTTCGTATACGTAATTTTGAAAGACAGACGAAAAGTAACCCGCACAAATATTCTTTTAATCATAAAGAGTTAGTGAAAATCTCATTATTAACTCACCGTTTCAATTCTCTTGTGCACATTTGTAATTCTTTCATTGTCTTGTCAAGCCTAATCATAAATATTTCATAATTTTTCCATGTTTACCCAACTCAAAACCCAAATTCTTTCATTGTCAATCCCACAACTCCGTATTTTGATGCTGCATATGATCATGTCGAGCAATCCCACCAACTTTCGTGCAAGAACTAGCTGTAAAAAGGAATACATTTGTTCGGGACCATGACGATTAAGTTGACACAAAACATTCGCTCTAAATCACTTTTGTTTGTGTTGAGATTAATGCTTTCAAATATACCGCTCATGATGCCTGCGTTGCTGTACATGTTGTCAAGTTGTCCGAATTCGGGCATCACGGTCTCGACTAGATTCATGACTTGTTCTTCGACTAGATTCATGACTTGTTCTTCGTCTGAGACATTGCATGCATGCTAGAGGACATTGTCTTGAAGAGGTTCACCGTGCTTGTCCGATCCCACTTGCCCCACCTGTGACAATGGCTACCTTGCCTTCCAACCTTATATTGACATTGCTGCTATATACTCATTTTGTTGCAGTGCAGATGTCTGAAAACAAATGATTAATCTGATACAAACTTGAGAGTGTATTCTTCCTTCTTTTTATAGAAGGTGTATTCTTTGTTTTAATGGTAAAATAGGAGGTGTATTCATCTTAAGCTGCAAAGAAAGAATAAATAAGGATTAGGGGCGTAAACGAGCCAAGTAGTATCGAACGACAACTTGTTCAAGCTTGGTTTGAATTTTACCGAGCTTGAAATATTGTGTTTGAGCTTGATTTGATTTGTTTACGAACCGAGCTCAAACGAGCTTTTATCGAACGAGCTCGAGCCGAGTATCGAGTAGCTTGGTATTTTATATATGTTTTTTCAATTTTTAGCTTATCGAGTCGAGCTCGAGCTCGAGCCGAGCTTCAAAAGTTATCGAACGAGAAATCTTGTTCAAGCTTGTTTGATTAATTTGACGAACCGAACTCAAACGAGCTCGAGCCGAGTATTGAGTAGCTTGATTTGATTTTCAGCCCTAATTAGGATATTTTTAGGACCTTTTTCCTAGAAGTTTTGGAGTCAAAATATCCGTCTCAGGTAGATGCATCACGTTCATATTTGGAATGCCACTTTTATTTAGTTTAACAATATAATTCCTCATTAGTCTTGTAATATTCTATAAAAATATTTGGGGATCACAAAGGAAATGTAAATTTAAGCATGCAATTGTGTTTTTATTAATTTTAACGTTTTATATTATTTTTTTCTCAACAATTCATCTTTACATTGTCTTTAATCACCCAGGCATGTAATCCTTCTAAGTTTTTGATTAGTTAACTCCATGTGATACGTTTAGTGGACAATTTACGTCTTCATGATATAAAAATAGACATTTTACCTCCCGTGAAATGAAATAATGAGCGTTTTACCTCCCTATAATATGAGTAAATGCACACTTTAACTCCCTATTATATTGCATAATCAGCATTTTACCCCATTGTAAAAGTGTAAAAATCAAGAAGGAGGTAATGTGCTTCTTTTATAAAAACATATCCAGGTATTTTG
This sequence comes from Penstemon eatonii, assembly GCA_038501285.1. Lineage (NCBI taxonomy): Eukaryota > Viridiplantae > Streptophyta > Magnoliopsida > Lamiales > Plantaginaceae > Penstemon > Penstemon eatonii. The sequence goes on from CM076710.1 coordinate 8,944,582, forward strand.
CTATTTTATTTATCACAGGGAGTTAAATTACATATTTAGAATAATACACGAAGTTAATTTGCTTTTCACTCAAATCGTGTCACTAGGTTCATTATTCCCATATGTCTCTTTTAATTTGTATAAATGTGTTTATTTCGGAACAACTATTCCCTTCCAACTTCAATTAACTTTCATAAAATTATGTACACACTGGTAGAAGCTACATAACATTATAATACAGGGCAAGGCAAGACCTTAAAGTCAACAATTTTAATCTAAAACGAAGAATCCAGGATATAAATAAAGAACAATTAACCTATTCATTTTGAATAAATTTTCAATTGTTAATGAATGAACTATACCAGATTCAGTTTAATCCAGCTTGTGCTAGTTCCATCCATTGATTCCATTTTGGATCTAGTCTAAAATCTTACTCACCTATTTGCAACCATATCAAGATATGGCCTTAAATAAGTTTACGGGAGAAAACAATGGGATATATACATGAGACGACGGTAAGATGCTACAAAATCAAGCTCCGGCTTTTCAGTCCAGTATGCCAATTTATTCAATTTTCTCACTGAATATTTCTAACTTTCAATCCTGTCCATAGAATTATCATCTTCATCCTCGGAATAAAGCTCACCTCGTGAAATGATATTTAAGAAAGACTTAGTGGCTTGACCAACAGCACGAGTAGTCTTCTTTGCAGCCCCAGCCACGACTGGTTGTATTGAGATGATTGGCAAATTAGCCCTTTCCTGAATCATGGCTATTAGACGGAAGTGCAACTATTAGGAACCCTTTTGAGAAATAGAGAATATATAAAACCAAAATCGGTTGCATGTGAAAAATGAAAAAGAATGAGCATCTTACACACAGTTTGCTGACGAGCAAGTGAACCTATTTGTCGAATTCCAGCTTCTGCTGCTTGTACCGCTTGTGCTGATTTATTGACCCCATCTGCTATTTCTTGGCTGAGAACATGATGGAATAAACACATTGATTACAGATGAAAAAATTATATCATTGCTTCAATTAACAAGACCATTATTGTTATTGTCAATGAAAAGTTTCCCAGCTCATAGTAATATTAGTCTTTATTCCTCTTTCTAGCTTGACATGTTACATAATCGACATCTAAGAAAGATAACAAGCTGGAGGCTGAATTCATTATAGCTCCAGTTAGTTTTTTGATTAAGGAAAAAAGCAGGCTTATCAACACTCTTAATATTTCAACTATGAGGCAGGATAGAAACTACTTAATGACAAACTTCTAACCACATTACTACCTAAACAACTTAGTTTTCTACAAAAACTATCTTGATGAAAATGAAGTACCTTAAATCACTCAATTCTAGAGTGAGATCACTTATTTCCATGCCAGACAACCTGATTGCAGCCATTGTACTAGGGAGCTCCTCACGAGCAGTATCAGCCAATTTTGAAAGAGATATCGCTGCCCTTCGCATTGCCTACCAAAAAGACAAGTTAGAGACATAAAGCCTGCCCCCTAGTTTTAAACATAGGGTAAAGAACTGTGGCTGATTGGTTTTATTCCTTTCTGCGATAGTTAATTTTAAGCAATCTTTCCCAAGGAAAAAGAATTGAAGAAGAAGAAAGAGAAGTTGAAAAGAAGGAAACAGATAACCTCCAGAGAATTTCATAAAATTTCTCTATCCAATTTTAAGCATTCCAGAGGTGCAGAGGTGTGTGTAAAGCAAACTAAACATCACAGATTTCATATAAAAAGGCAGCAAAATTAATTATATTCAACATCTCCCAAGCAAAATATATACATATATAACTGTCTTCCAGTTCAACCAGCTTCATGGTCTCAATGGTATAACGACGTTGATAAGTTTGATAATCCAACAAGTTAGATCGATTTGCTCAAACAGAATTTCCTTAAACAAGCACAAATGAAGGAATAAAACTTAGTTGGTTGAGTTATGTGAGAGAAACTTGCATCAAGCATAATGATGAGACAAAACATACAATTCAGCTGTTTGTGTATGGAGTCTCGGTCTCCAGTTCAATTGAGATTCTGAATTTAAATGTCTGAATGAAGCCAAACAAATTCAAAACTCATAGAGCAATGTTAACGTTTCTCGTGGAAAACAAGTATCAAGTTTGAAGATCATGTAAACAAATTCCACAAAGTATTGTGAACTTAAAGCTGTAGCAGAAAAAACAATCTACAGCATTGCGCTTTAAAGGTGACCCCCCCCCCCTTCCAAGCAAGCATACTCCAAAAATACATGACAAAAAACAATATAAGTATGCAAAACTAGTTCTCTCAAAACATCAAATATAAACAATTTTGGTAGATGAAACCATAGAGAACACAAACTGGCAATATCTAATGGCAGTAGCTTATAGTACACTCTCAAAACAAGACAAGAAGCTCACCATCAATGTCCATCTATATAGATTTCCTCCGAACTTTAAAATCCAATCGCATTATTATCCGAAAAACCAAACTATTATGTCAAAAATCTAATTTTTACTGTATATTTTTACCTTCCAAATCAACATATTCATAGTTAGCTCAATAACAGTAATTTGAAGTGTCGATGTACGTACTGATCGTTTTAGCATAAACATGAAATTGCACTCTACGCAATGTACTTACAAATAATGTTGGCACGGCTGCAACAACAAGGCCGGCGAAAGCTATAGATGTCTGCGCATTAAAAATCGTGCAATACTCGTCACTAATCTCAATTAACAATCATTCAATTAAATAATAATAATAAGATCAGAAAACAGCTAAGAAAGAATACTAGTATTTGAAAATGTAAATTACCGTGCAAGCAATGAAGGAGAGGAGAAAAAAAGCTTGATCAGTTAAGCTTAATTTAGGGGCCAAAATTAAATTAGCAGGAATCAAAGGACTTCTCAATTCAAAATTCAATAATTTATTTCCCGGCTGCAGGTCGGCGATGTTTTGAGAAGAGTATTGAGACGCCGCCGTCTTGGTCTCGGAATTCTCCGACGTGCACGAAACTACGAGGCGAGTGTGGTGTCGTGCTAATGGTTTGAGCCTGAGCGCGAGTCTGAAAACGCCGTGCGAGCGTGTTAGGAACGACGTCGTATTTGGGAGGAGAATGGGAGGAGAAGTTGCGGTCATGACTCACTGAGTTGGATGCTTTGGAAACTCAGACGGCAGAGAATTGGAAATGAGTTGTACAAAGTGGAACTGGTTTTGTTGCACCATGTACAACACCCTATTGCGAACGAGATGTGAACTTTGATTTTTATCGAGTATATAGCATCCTTCGCTCCTGAACATTATGGAATCGGCAATTAGACCTATAAAATATTCAAAAGTAGGCAACGACACCCTTTTTGGGGCTAAAATTATCTATATCTATATCTATACTAGAATATTATATAGATTGTGACAATCCCTTTTGATTTTCCTATTTTATACTTAATATATCTATATTCTATATCTATATCTATATCTATATCTATTCTATTCTATATTCTATATCTATATCTATATCTATATCTATATCTTCTATTCTATATCTATATTCTATATTCTATATCTATTCTATATCTATATCTATATTCTATATTCTATATATCTATATCTATTATTTATTTATTATTTTATTTATTTTATTTTTATACATATAAAAGTACGAGTTCAGAAAAGAGAATTTCTTGAATTTTTTGTGAATACTAATATGCCCTTACTTAAAATTTATTTTAAATGGCAAAGCAGGAAAAAACATGAAGAAGCATACTTCTACATAAACACTACCACTTGAAAAAACATATTTATAGTTCTTTTCCCTATCGAAATTTCAAAGCCCATATCCAACCACATAAAAGCTAATTCCATGTATATGCATAGGCTAATCAACACTAGCCACCACACCGTGTCATTAGAATAAGGAATATTAGTAAAATGAATTAGTGAAGATGATAGAAAATGAAACTAATTTTTTTTTTTTTTGTGAAATTGATTTTACTTGAATTTTCATGGAATACGGGATCACTTAATGAACATTGGTGAAATCGAGAAAAGTCGGTTAAAATATGTGAAAATGATAAAAATTTGGGTGAAATTGGTGAACACCTGTAAAGTTGGTAAATAACTTGTGAAGCGGGTAAAAAGACGCCCAAGAAATCGATAAATACATATGGAATCACATAACTTTGGGTAAAATTCGTAAAAATCGGATAAGATTGGTTAAATTAGTGAAAAACGAATGAAATCGTTAAAAACTGGTGAAATCAGTGAATCGGGGAACAAATGTAAAGTCGGTGAAGACATGTGAAATCAATGAAATATGAGGTGAAATTGATGAAAAACATGTAAATCAATGGAAATACCTGTGAAATAGGTAAAAACGAGTTATATATGTAAAACCGGCAAAAAAGGGTAAAACCGGAAAAACAAAACAAATCGACGAAAAATGGGAAAAACAATTGATGTGGGTAACACCGATAAAATTAAGAACGGATAAATAGAATAAAAATATATATTAAAACGATGCAAAATGAATGAAATCGATAAAATGATGTGTTAAACTCGTGAAAAATGGATTAAATATGTGAAAACTAGCTTAAGTTTGTAAACAAATACATTTCAAATGACATGATATTATTTCAAATAAAAATAAATAACTAGTGTTCTTAAAATAGTGCCTTTTAAATGAAAACTACTATAATGAAATTAACTAAATAATTTTGTTATGATCTTATTTTAGAAAAGAATTTACAACATCTTAAGAACAAATCAATTATCATTTTAAATTTAATTATAATAATTTAAAGTCAACATTTTTTGATAAAATTATAATTAAATTGAATATTAGTCATTAATTTGTGCTATTTTGTGACATGACAAAATTAATTTTACTATAATTTATAAAATTTACTAAAGAAATTAACTAGATACATACAACGTACGTGTTAAAGAAAAAATGCTTATGACTTAGCTAATTATGTAATTTTTCTTTGGCTAGAGAAGCAAAATATAAACAAAATCCAACAATATGAAGACATGAATAACCTCGAATATAAATATTAGTAAAGTTGGTGAAAAAACGTGTGAAACCGGTAAAACAAAAATTGTGAAATTCGTGAAAACTGATGAAATTGATGGTACTCGAATTTTCATGGAGTTCTTTTCATCGAAATAGGCGAAATCGATTAATGAAAATCGATAAAATCAATGAAAGTTAGTTAAAAACATGTGACAATGATTAAAAAAATAACTGGGTGAAATTGGTGTACACTGGTAAAGTTGGTGAAAAATGAATGAACCAGGTAAAAATGCACGTATAAAATTGATAATTACATTTGGAATCGAATAACTTCGGATGAAGTTCGTGAAAAACGGATGAGATTGGTGATATTAGTGAAAAATGGATGAAATCGTTAAAAATGGGTGAAATCAGTGAATCGGGGAAGAAAAGTGAAGTCTTGAAAACATGTGAAACCAATTAAATATGAGGTGAAATTGATGAATAAACATGTAAATCCGTGAGAAAATGAGTGAAAATTGTAAAAAAAAAATAGTTTAACCAACAAAAACAGGATAAAACTGGTAGAAAATGGTTTAAATTGAAAAAAATAAAAGAAATCGATGAAAAATGGAAATAATGAGAGTAGGTTAATTTCGATAAAAGAACGGGTAAATCGAAGAAAAAATTACATTAAATCAATGCAAAAGGTAAAAAGATGGGATAAACCCGTGAAAAGATGGATTAAACTAATGAATTAAATAAGTGAAAAATTGTTTAGGTATTACGTTTACTTCCTATCCCCAGTGGATTTAATCAATGGGTTGAATGTCCTACACATGGGCATGAGAGGACAAAAAGTTGTTTGTAAACAAATACATTTCAAATAACAAATACATATTTAAAACAAATAATTTTAAATGAAAACTACTATAATGGATTGAACTAAATAATTTTGTTATGATCTTATTTTAGAAAAAAATCTACAAGATCATATGAACTAATCAATCAATTATATTTGATTACAATAATTTAAAGACATCATTTTTATTAATTAAATTGAATATTAGTCATTAATTTGTGCTATTCTATATAGAGTTTATTTTATTATAATTTATAAAATTTATTTATGAAATTAACTAGACAAGTACAACGTACGTGCACTTTTCTAATATAATTACATAACTATGTCACTTTTCAACTTCTCTCTTATTAAACTCACTAATAAAATTTTATATTTATTTTTTCTTTGAATCAAGCCCTAAAAAAATACTTATTTTATATGCATACTTTTTTTATGCACCCATAAACCTGTGTTGAGGAAGATTAACACTATTTAAAAAGAGAAGGCATGTCAATTTACATCATATTTTTATATTTTTATTTCACCCTTAATACTTAAATTAACCTATGTAACTTTTTAATTTTTTTGCTTCTCCAGTTATAACCGTTGATAAAATTTATCTTTTACTTTTTCTTTGGATCAAATCCCAAAAATAACTCTTATATTTTGTGCTTAGAAAAAATTATGCATGACTTAACGCGTGGTGAGGACGACTAATACTTAAAAATTGAAAGATTAAAATAATTTTTCAGAATTACTTTGTACTCCGTATAGAAAAGAAATTAAGTCTCTGTCTTACTAAGTACAATTGTTGCACACATCCGTCAAAAAATTGACGGAATTAGATGGAAAAGAAATTTCATGTAAAGTTTAAGAAAATATGAGGGAAATTGTTTGAATTTAAGGAAATATGGGTCCATAGTTTCGATAGTAACACAACGTCGATAGAAACACATATCTGAATACCACCAACATGGATATATTTCAACCTATTAGGCTATTTAAAACAGACTTGGTGATTATTTAAAACTCCATAAACATTTCTTTAATTTCATTTGACCTCATAAATTAAATGTAGTGGCAATTAAGAGTAATTGACATTTTACATCCTATAAATACACAATTTGACACTGTGAATGTTGGCATAAATTTATTTTTGGTTTTTCGAGGGTTTAATCCCTTTCGAGGCGCGTCGAACACATAAAGTGAGAACATCTCCCAACATGGATTCGAACTTGAGTCCGCTACTTTGTAGTGACTAGTCCCTTCCACTAAACCAATCATCTGTTGGTGAATGTTGGCATATTGCTCCCATCAAATTGCATATTATTTTGCCCAAAAATTATGTGTAATGTGCCATAATGTTTAATTTCAGGGCGCAAAATACAAAAAATAAAATATTTTCGGGATACAAAATGTCAAGTGCTTGTAATTATCCCACAATGCATGATATTTCAGTTAAATGTATTGACAGTTTATTAATTCTTTTTTTTTTTTTTTTTGGAAAAATATTGGCAGATTAATTAATTACATGTATTGGCAGTGTGATCTAGTAAACTTGCAAGATATTCTGCTGCCTACCCTCTAGGATCGATAAAACATTCTGTAGGTACCAAAGACAGGAATTAATCAAAGATGCCATAATAATTCATTCACCAATTTTTTTTTGTTAATTAAAATAATGGGATTCAATTATCAGCCAAACGTGGCCTCCTCCCCCTTTTGAGAAATATTCCAAAATGAAAAAAGGTGGCACGTTGAGCTAAATCTTCTTTGTCATTTATTTTTTAGAAGTCTCTTTAGGAATATTTTATTAATCCTTCTACCTTTAGAATTTTGAGATAATTAAATCTTAAATGAGGAAAAGGATGTCACCTGAATTATCTGATACAACAAATGTTTCATACATGTTAATTTAATTTCATAGATCAAGTAATGCATTAAAATCTAGCTATAACTTATAGCTAAAGTGAGATTTGTATTAGGAGTACATGCTCTTATACGAGATATGACTAGGGCGTCCTAGACATTTGGGGGCCTTAGCTAGGTAAATTATAATTAAACTCGGGATCCTATGTTATTAAAAAACTATACTCAAATTTTTTCTTAAATACAAAAATACTAATTCGTGTTCACATATTACTTTTTCTTAACATTATTTCTGTATAGATAATTAAAATGATAAATTCACTTAATTTTTTTGACATAATCATTTGTGAATATATTCTTGTAATTTTTAATTCTAAAAACATTCTTTTAGCTAAAGCAAATTTTATATGTAATGAATATAATTTCATAACAAGTGTATGTCAATAAATTTGACTTTTTACTTATGAAAATCAATTATCAACTCTAATGGAAATATACTCTAAACTCTTATATCTATGGTACAAGAAGGGCTCACATATTCTACTTAACTTCAATTCAAAAGAGCATGTAACAAGAAGGGCTCACATATTCTACTTAACTTCAATTCAAAAGAGCATGTATATTTTAAGAAAAGAGGAATTAAGAAGAACATAAATAAGAAAGAAAAATGATTAAAGACACAATTAGTAAGGAAGCGGAACAATCATTGAAGAAAACAATCAAAATATGTTACAAAAGTGAGTTTCAAACCTGGATCTTCTATTCTAGTTGCAACCAAATGAGCTAACAAATTTGATATGTAGATAAAACTCATAATAATAGTAATATTTAGTTCAACTTGTTTTACTCAATTTGTATATAAAATTTTGGAGCCTTTCTACATTAGAGGCACTAGGCGTCGAGCTTGGATATGATTAAAATCTTCTCTCACTTGATATTCAAGTTTGAGATATGATTCAACATAAACTGATAAACACCTTTTTAGCGAGAATTCAACTATGATTTCGTCATGCAACACCCATTAGTGTCATTTTTTGTCATAGTAGTACATATATTTTCACGATAATCTAACTAAAAATTGTTTCTGACATAAAAAGAGGAATATGAAATCTAATCCTCCAACACGATTTCCAACCCAACATTCCATGTACCAGTGTTAAATGCATGACCTTAATTTTACTCCTAATCGTATGATCCATTGTCGGACTAACGCTGCTCAATCCAATTTTACAATTTATGAATTCATCATAAGATAAATGTATTACTCATGTATTGATAGTAGTCATTCCCTAAATAACTTTTGACCGTCGTGTGTATACTTGAACCTCACAGTGTCTTGAATCAAACTTGAACCTTGTTTTAAAAAATAAAAGGGGGTCGGGTTGTGAACCCTTCCAATAGGAATCCGGACCCGCACAATCATTATCTTTTATAAATTATTGTTAGGGGCCACCAATTCACCTTGAACCGACTCGAAACAACACACATGTTCAACTTTTAGTTGGATCATACCATAAATATATACTTTTTTTTTTCTTTTTGCAAACGAAATAGGGTCGATAAGGTCCGATTCCAGAGCCGGTGGTTAGTTTCAGCCTTTCAGGGTCGGGTGCGCGTTTGAAGGTGATGATTAGGTGAGCCAATAAATAGGTGAACATTAATTGCAATTTCGGATGCTTATTTAATAGAGAAAGATAGAGAAAACACATAGACGTGGGATTCTAGAGAAAAACACGTCCATTGAAATTCTCCACTTTTCTCTCCGGAGTCAATGATGAGCAAATCCTAATTGCTTCTCCATAAACGTATATTCACCTTCTCTCTTCTTTAATCAAATGATTTTCTTTCCTCCAATTAATCATCAAATTCCATTGTCCATTATTACTATCATCAAAAAGGGTCCTTCATATTCCTGGAGGACCCTTCTTCACAATTCTAACATGCATTCTTTCTTCTTAAACTCTTCATAACACCAACCATCATAAACCAAAACCTGCAAATTTTCCCATTTTTGATGAACCGAGCAATTTACATGCATTGTGATATCATATGTGCTTGTGGGTTTTGATTTAGAAGAAACAAGGATAATTATTGGAAGGTTTTGTATAGGGGGTGGTGGTCAATTTTATAATTTTTTGAGGTTTTAAAGACATACAGGAAGCAGCCAAATTTTCGAATTGATTCTTTGTTTTAGATAGATTTGAGAGTTGGTTAATTTGGGGGGGCGGGAGGAGAGAGGCTGAAGAAATGAATTGCTTCCCCTGTTTTACAAAGAAAGAAAGCAATGATAATGTAGATGATAATTTGCCTGTAGCTCAGGTCAAAGATATCACTTCACAACCTCCTCCTGGTATGTTTATGTACATGTATATAGTATATTTATCTGTATTTTGTGTTATTTCTTTGTAGAGAACAGGATTTTCCTTGATAATGCAATCCCAAATTTAATTTCCAATTGTTAAGTTAAGAATTATGCATTTTGATGATTGAATGGTTGGTTTTTTATGCCAAAAAAGTGGGTTATTTTGCAAATTACTCGTAGTTGATTGGTCTAACTGGCAAATATTAACTGACAATTTTATTGGTGAATACTTCCTCGTGATACATAAAATACACAACATTGCTTCTAATACAGATTTACCTTTGCCGATGAGGATCTGTCTTAATGGCAAAACGAGGCCACAAGACTTAGAAAGTCTTGTGTTCGAGTCCTACCAGATGTGTGGGTATTTGTCTAGTTTCATAGGTCTTACTCATTGTAATTAATCAGTCGATAGAAAAGGAAAGAGGGGTTTGATATTTAAGCCAAAATTGAGGGCAAACTTATCCTCGTGTTTCATGAAAATGAGCAGAGGATACCTACCAATTAGACCAATCATTGCAATATATTCAGGGGAATTACGTAAATCATGTTTAGGAACATTGTGCATTTAGACTTACATTGCTTGCTGGCTCGTATGTAGGTTAGCGAAATGGAAGGATAAATGGCACATATTAATGCTGTTACGATCAAGATTATGTCTAAAGAACTTTAGAAATGTATTTCAAGATTTTACGAGTAACTTCTCAATGTTGTGTTTCCTCTTTCAGTACATAATATTAATAAGGAAACTCGATCAGACGATGCTAGTAACAAGGCAGAAGCATGCGGAGCTGAAGATGGAAATGGATCCGCCAAGACTTTCACGTTCCGTGAACTTGCCAGTGCAACAAAGAATTTCCGTCAAGAATGCCTACTTGGTGAAGGTGGATTTGGAAGAGTTTTTAAAGGGACACTTCAATCAAGTGGGCAGGTAATTTTAGTGTTTTCTTTTTTGACGAATAATTGTTTTTCTTTTATATGTACATATTTTTTTTTCCTTTGTCAATAGGTTGTGGCTGTGAGGCAATTAGACAGGAGTGGAACACAAGGGAGCAAGGATTTTCTTGTTGAAGTTATGATGTTGAGTCTCCTTCACCATCCAAATCTAGTCGATTTGATTGGATATTGTGCTGATGGAGATCAAAGGCTTCTGGTCTATGAATACATGCCATTGGGTTCTCTCAGAAACTATCTCTTTGGTACTAATTTTTATCTCTTTTTTCGATTTCACAAAATAAAGAGCTGAATGCAAAGATACTCTATTTGCTATGCCTAATTATCAAAAATCTCCACTGTTATTTTTATCATAAAACCCCCTCCCCCAGTGTTCTTGTTTTATTAGCATAAAAATCCATTTTAAAGTTCTTTATAAATGATATGGAGGTTATTGTCAATTTTTCAAGTGAACAGAGGTGGTTAGTGTCAATTTTCAAAGTTAACAGGGGGATTATTGCTAATTTTTTAGGTGAATAGAGGTGTATTTGCTTCCTTTGGTGTGTATAATTGTTGGATAGGGTTTTTTGTTAACAAAAAATTAGTAAAGGGATTTTTTTGGTAATATAAATAACACATGAGCTTTTTGATAATTAGGCAAAGCATAGGGGGTATTTTTGCTTTTTACTCATTGAATAAATGATGCTAATTAGTTAGATTTCTTGCTTATTAGAATGGCATTGTTCTACATTTGCAGATCTTCCAGCGGATAAAAAACCGTTAGATTGGTCAGCGAGAATGAAAATAGCTTCCGGAATTGCAGAAGGTCTTGAATACTTACACGAGAAGGCCAATCCTCCTATCATATATCGTGACTTAAAATCCTCAAATATTTTGCTTGATGAAAGGAACAATCCAAGACTCTCGGAATACGGGCTCGCCAAGCTTGTGCAGAGTGGCAATACGATGCATATAACGCCACGAGTATTGGCCGCTTATGGTTATAGTGCACCTGAATTTGAAAGACACGGTGAATTGACTTTGAAGTCAGATGTGTATAGTTTTGGTGTAGTCTTATTGGAGCTTATCACGGGGCGTAGAGCCTTGGACACTACACGGCCCACAGACGAACAAAATTTAGTGACTTGGGTAAGGATATATAATCATTCTTGTTTATCCTCTTTTGTCTTGATGTGTTCATGGATCAAAATTTTCATCGTTTATGTCAAAAATATCAACTTTTTTTCCGTGTTTTAAATCAATAGAAACAGAAGTAAGGTGTAATTAACTATTTGTTTGCCTTGGAACTTTCTTATTATTCTTTAATTTGGTAAGTTTTGCACAATTTTTCCTAATGCTTCCAATACGTTTCAGGAAAATTACTCGAAAAGTTTCCGATATTTACCTGAAACATACACTAGAAACAAAATTTTGATCCATGCCGAATATAACCCAAATTTCGGTCCCATCGAGTAATTGGTATTTTGCACCCCAAAAATACATCATTTTGGCACTTTGCACCCTCGAATTGCATATTTTTGGCAGTACAATAAGCATTTTGCACCACACTAGGATACATTTCACCAAGGTTTGAGCCAATGTTTTAATTACAGGATGCAAAGTGCTTAAATGATGTATTTCTAGGGTGCAAAATACCGAATACTAGTTCGCTATCTATAGTAATCTAACATATCATGCATTTCTTTTCATATTCTATAATAGGCACAACCGATTTTCAGGGAACCGTCGAGGTTTCCGGATATGGCAGATCCACTTCTTAAATCGGGATTTCCAGTAACAAGTTTAAACCAAGCGGTGGGAATTGCAGCCATGTGTCTACAAGAGGAACCTTCTGTTCGTCCCTTGATCAGTGATGTAGTGGCTGCCCTTAGTTTTCTCGCATTGGCTCCACCCGAGGCACCAATTCCGGCTCGTCTTGTTTCTATTTTATCTGCAAGGGTCGAACCATCAAGTGTACATTTAGATCATCATCGCTCTACCAACAAAGGGAACGTTTCTTCTCACAAAAATGAAGAAAGTTCCGACAGTGAAGATGAAGAAGACCGAAAAATTTACCCTAATGAACTCGAAAACGATGAAGAAGAAGAAGATGATGGAAGTTCCGATTACGAGTCCAGTGATAGTTCCGTAAGTTCACATCATGAAAAACACAATTCTGGGCGTAAATTAAAAGACTCGGAAAAGTGCGAGTCGAGTTCAAAGCATAAAAGTAAACGCAAGTCTTTCTCAAGTTCGAGCAGCAGCAGTCGACACAGTAGCATTGGGTCACGGGATTTTAGTCTTGGTTACAGTTTAAGGTGCGATAGTAGTTATCCAGAAAGAAAACTTGGATCCAATTCAAGGCAAGATGTAATCCAAGAATCTGAAGAGTATGATGGTTCGAGTAGCGATGATGAATCCTCAGGTGATGAGAATATTATTGGTTCTGGTTCTAGTTCAAGAAGCAGATCCCATGATAATGGAAGATCGAGTATGAATTCAAGAAGCGAAAGCAACATTAATCTGCACAATGAAAGTTTGACTTCGAATGTAAGCCGTTATAGTTCTAAGAACTCGAGTGGTTCGAAGTCTAGGCAGAGCAGCAACGTGAAATCTGAAGATGGGGATGTTAGTACTAGAAGATTTGATAATGTTGAATTAAGCATGAGATCAGATGATGGATCTGAGGTTGTTTATTCGAGAAATAGTAGCAATGTGAGTTCGGAGAATGGAGATCATAATGGTTCAATTCATTAAATGAAATGTGGGATTTATGAATCTGGAATCAGAACTGAGTTTATTGAGGAGATGATTGTGAATCCCATTTCGATTTAATTTGTTGAATATTTTTTGGGAGATCAAGTTTTTTTTATCCATTTGTTACATTATGTCAATTATGCAACAAACAACTTCTCTTAGCTTTTAGTTATTCCTTTTCATTTTGTACCTATTTTCTGAACATTTCCAAGACATTTCAAAGGACTCATTTTCCTTTTAGGCTGTGTTTGGTTCTTGAATTTTTGTAATTTTAGTAAGCTAAAAAAATTACTTTGGGGTAAATATCACTTTTGGTCCTCCTTATATACTTTTTTTTTACAATTTGATCCCCTTTTTGTTTTTCTTAACATTTGAATTCTTTGTGTTTCATTGTAATCCTTTTTAGGCGGTTCCACGATGCCTCTGACGTCTTGTGATTTGCACGTGACTAAAGGGAGGGTATTTTTTGAAATCACTGTTAATGCTATTTTATAGCAGGAACCAATGTATCGCGTTGGTCCCCTAAAATACTTTTTGTATCACTTTAGTCCCTCTCCCATTTTAGTGCGCATTGTACTGTAAATTACATGTGTGTTTGTCACTGGATATGTATTGATCAAAGATATAATAATTATATACATGAATAGTAAAGCCGAAAGTTTTATGTTCCCAATATTTTGAAAAATTTGGGAACATATAACAACAATGCACTTACACAGTTAGACATCCAAATACAATAACTACATTACAAGAATTGCCTACGCGCTAAAAATAAACTAATAAAGCACAACATGAATGCAAAGGACATTAATAAAACAAGTGTTTGGCTTTTGTAGTCTTCAGCCTCTTATAATTCTGTGTTCCAACTTAGCAATATTTCTGAGAAGTCCTGAAATCACTTGTCTTGCTCGCTCGCACATTGGAGGATCATATATGCCACTCGAAAAAGCCACAACCTCAAGAAGTTAAAATTATTGTGAAAAAATGCAATAAAAATGATTTATTGCCTCGTATTGTGATTAACCATCGAACCTTCTATCGAGGTTAAGTTGAGCAGACCTTCTACAAAATAGTTGATTGTTGCCCTTTTTGCAAATAAGTTCATAAATGTGGGGAGAAGTGCATAAAATTGGGTATATAGAGGGGTACAATTTTCGGCCTACAGTGCGCATCAAAATGAGAGGGACCAAAGTAATACAAATAATTTTTGTGGGGGGATCGAAGTGATACATTGGTTCCCTCTAAAAAATAACCTTAACAATAATTTTCCGAAAATACCCTCCCTTTATGTCACGTGAAGTCGGAGCCACGGCCTGAGACAGGCTGCAATGATACAATAATTGATAATGGGGAATTAATTATTAAGATAACTTAAGAAGGACTAAACTGCAAAAAAGGTACATAAGGAGGCATAAGTATGATTAAAGAATATTTCAAATAGTTATAAACTATAATAATACTTGAGGTTATTGGTGGAACTTTGAAGATATCATAAGGGCAAAAAGGACTAGGAAAAACGGAATATGCAACATCCCCAAAGCAATCTTTTAGTTGGTTTTGGTATACCTAGGAATGTCAATCGGGCCTTGTAAGCTGAGTTTTATAGCTCGAACTTAAATATTGTCGGGCTTTATAGCTATAGACTCAAACTTGGTTCATAGATTTTCTGATTTCTCTAGCTCAAACTCGGTCCATGTAATTTTTCGGGTTTGGCGGTCTATATCGGGCTTATATCGAGTTTGTTAATATAGGCAAAAATAGTTTGACATATAAACTATTTAGATTATCGAAATACATATGAATAGATTACTATTACTTAATACACGATTATATATCATTAAATATTATTTTAACTGAAAGATCGAGTTATTTGTCCATATTTTTTAAAATACATTTTATCTATATGAACATGAAGTAGAGTTTTAAAGTCTCAAGACTCCAATTTATTCACCGTTTGCGTTGACTTTTGCATTTTTTTATCTTTGATTAAACATTTTTTTTTGGGGGGTTTTGGCCTTCAATATGTAATTGATATCTTAACATATATGTGAGTTGACATTATAACATTTTGTAAAGTTTACTTGTTTCAAAATAAAAATAGTAATCAGTAACTATAACATCAATACAAATAATTAATCGTAATATTTAAAACAAGTATATGTGTGGGCTTCATTCGGGTTGACATGAGCCGTGTTATGCTCAAGCTCAGTTCATAATTGATTGAATTTAATATAATGGCTCAAACTCGGCCCAGCTCACAAATATTCGAATTCGAGCCAATTTTAATTCGATCGAGCCATCGGACTTCGGATAGGCCCGACTCAATTAACAGTCCTAGATGTACCTTTGAGTTTTAGCTTCTGAATAGCGGTTTAAGTCAATTTTTTGGGGAAAAAATTATGTTGAGAGTCCACAAGTAGTTTTGGGTTATTCAAACCCAAGGCCAAATGGCTCCTTAGTTATAAATACTTTATTATTAATTTTTAGTTTTGGAAACCATATTTCATTATCCGAGGAAAATATTACTAGTCACATTAATAGAGTCAAGATGGTGACTTTTTATTTAACCAAAATCAGTTAACCATTAAAATTATAAGAATAAACTTTGAAGGAATGCCTATAATTTTCAGAATGGACAAACAACTCTTTTTAGGTTGAAATTCAAACCAAATTACTCAATATATAAAACCTACTGAACTTAGTTCGTTACTCATATCAAATCAAACTTGAATTTTAATAATTTTAAAAATTTCGAATCGAGATCTACTACATAGGTTAAAATAATAGATTTTGATTAAATAAAAAGTCAACATTAGTACATGGTCCCGACCTAACCTTTTGTATCATTAGTCCACAAACGCAAACGCAAAGACATTAAGGGTGAGTTTGGCCCAGCGATTGGAGCTCTTAAAATAACTTTTACATCCCTATTGTGATTTTTGAAGTGTTTGGCCCCGATTATAAAAATTGATTCTGTTCAATCGTGATTTTCATGGTGTTTGGCCCCCAAGATCAAAATCACTTTTGAGATCCTCATAAGCAAAAAATCAACTTATTTTAGAAGCAACTAAAGTGTTACTTTTACAAAAGCTAATATACAAAATCAATTATTCAATAATTAATTATTATCATAATCAATTATTATCAAAATCAATTTTAGGGTGAGTTTGGCATAGCGGTTGAAGCTCATAAAATCACTTTTAGATCTCTATTGTGATTTTTTAAGTGTTTGGCCTAGATTATAAAAATTGATTTTGCTCAATCGTGATTTTCATGATGTTTGGCCTCCAAGATCATAATCACTTTTGGGATCTCGAGAAGCAAAAAATCAACTTATTTTAGAAGCTGCTAAAGTGTTACTTTTGCAAAAGCTATTATACAAAAACAATTATTCTATAATTAATTTTTTTTATAATCAATTATTACCAAAATCAATTTTAGTAAAATTAATTATCCTATAATTGCTTTTCGAATCGCTAGGCCAAACTCACCCTTAGTAAAATTAATTATCCTATAATTGCTTTTCGAATCGCTAGGTCAAACTCACCCTAAATATAACGACCAAACATTACACTATTGTATAAGATAATATGTCATTTAAATAAAGCAAAGAATAAATTCGATCAATATTTAAGTCATAACTATATCACATGAGAACTCTTTAAGAATTCACTCTTATTTTTCTAAATTTAGTGCTTCATTAAAAGCAGACAATATTTCAAATCACAATCTCATCAAGCAAAATAAAACAAAATATTAAACAAGTTAAGACAAAAAATTAATAGGGAAATCATGAAATTTATATTGTCTTAAAAGTTGGAAACTTAATTATTCTCACACACACAAAAAAAAAAAAAGAGTTTGGAAACTTAATCAATAAGCAAATATAGTAAAGATAATGAGTCCTAGAAAGACAAAGCAAAATGACATGAACTGCCATTACAAATTAAAGCAATAGAATGAACGCGGAAGATCCAGACCCGGAAAGGCGAATCTTTCCAAAGCAATCAACTGATTTTCTAAGTGGATCTGCGATTACCTGAAAATCATATAGGAAAATGATTATATGACGAGGGGTTATATATGCACATCCCATTTTTAACCTACTATCTGTTTAGCATAATTTTTTTAATTTATTAACAACTCATTCAATTTTTCAAAATTACAAAAGAGCCACCTATATTTTGAGATATTAATCCTGACTAACTAATTCATTACTTTTCAAATCATAATTTTTTGGGGGGGGGGGGGGGTGTTTAATGTAATAGGGCTGAAATAAATGAGTTTTTGTTGATTGTCATATAATTAGGGCTTATTTTTTTCTTGATGATTAGTTGTGGGCTTTTTCTACAATTTTATATTTCAGAGTCCAATTTTAAGTAAAAAAAATAATAGTACAGTACATATAATAATGTTTTGAAATAAAGTAAATATAACTTACCACTTCCATTATTATTTGCATTAATGAAACAGCGTAGATGTGGATCCGCGGGCATACCAAGGGCTTCAAACCTTCTATCATACATTGTGTACCTAAAAAATATTTTCATTTACGAGATATTGATTTGATTATGTAAATATATGCCATCGTATTAAACAATAAATTTAAATTATATACTATATTCCAAGTGTAATTTTACCTTTGAGGAGAAGTATCATAAAGACCTGAACTATATGTTTGGCCCAAAGAGATACCCGGATTTCTATAACTTGGAGCCGTATCATCTTGCCCACCCATTTTCCTCTGCAAAATAATATAAATACACAAGAAAAATATATAATTCAATAATATGAAGAAATGTAACAATGAGTCTTCCTATATACATGTAAGCCATTCGATCAATTTTGTGTATATTTTTGTAAATATTTTCAAGTTCGGCTTTATAGTTCTTGGCGCCCAAAATTTATAGTTTGGGCTCTATGTAATAAAAAAAATTAACTTCCATGTAAATTATATTCATATTAGCTAGGAAAATATGAATCATATCTTTGTATTTTAGTCTAGTTGGTATTTTAGGATCTTATTACTATAGATTACCAAATGTTCAATTTCACTGCCGACTATAACGAAGATATTTGGCCGTCGGAAAATCTGGTGGAAATTTTTCCATGCCACTTTTTCCGACGGCCGAAATCCGTCGGAAATTCCTGTTTTTCTTGTACGGGATGTGCTCCAAATAAAATACAAGATAACCTCTAAATTATTAAGATCCCGGTGAATAAAACAAATAGAGTATACGAATTTAGTTCAGCAAATTTAATAAATGCATCATATCATTCAGTGGTTAAGAAAACACAAATGAACACAAAAAGGAAAATTTAATACTACTATATTTTTGCAGGATGCATATATGTACACGCTCGACAATAACAAAAACAATTTGACAAACTCATGTTTGTATCACAAATTTCTCAACCTACTACCAAAGCTAATACAAGAACCCAGCAAACTTAACTTAATATGTAAACGAATAGTAACCAAAATTGCAACCTTGATATATTAATCTTGATATATATATATATATATATATAGGTAGGGTCTTGGGTGGGTAGAGACCGTTAAAGGCTCGAACCCTAGACAACCGTTTAAGTTGTCTAGGGTAAACCGACAATAAATATATTAATTATTTCATTCCGTGTGTAATATATATATATCAATAAACGAGTAAAGAACATATATATGCATACCTTCAACCCTGATGATGAGGAACCTTGAGCGTAATTCGAGCTGTCACCAGCCAAATTGATGCCACTTAGTACATTTGTTGGATTCGAAAATTCTTGATTTCCTATCGATCTAAAATAGGTTAAGAGTAATTAGTCTTTTGGTGAACAATTCAATTTCCATAATAATTACTAAAACATTTTTTTCGCCTATTAACCACATATTTGTTACATACCTTAAAGGAACTGAATTTCCGAGCATCATGACATTTGCATATGCCTGCGGTACCAAATAGGGTTGTTGTGTATTGACATCAACCGGTAAACCAATTGAGTTTACATATGGTGTCTGTCATAAACAAAACAAATTTCTTTAAGACTATAGTGTAATACAATTGATAACGAAATGAGATCTAGTGTATATATCGTGATTAAGTTATTATAAATATCAAAGATAAATAACAACTATATTGCTTTTTTAATATGTTACAGTATGTATATCTTAGACTATATACTTGAAATATTTAAATGATTATAATAGACTTATAGAATATATCTTACTGCAACTTGTAAGGACCCAAAATGTTGTCCTTGAAACATTGGCATAGGTAACCTTTGTCTGCCCAAGATCTCATTGTTGTACCAAACATTGTGTGAAAGTCGAGGATCAACATGCACCAGTGCATTGTCATTGTTAGACACTTGGGTTGGCTGAAGCCTATATATAAAATTATGAAATTATAATTAATATTGATATATTTAATATAAAAGTAATGTAAGAAAGAAGAAAATATACTTACGAAAGTTGATCATGCAAATGTGAACTACCAAGCACGGAGATTGCTTCAAGATTGTTATTTGGTCCATGGGGTTGTCCTAAAAACTCTCCCTAATAATAAATACAGTTTATTTTCAATTTGCATTCACATAAAAAAAAATATTCTTCATATATATAAAGAGATCAAAGAAATTACAAATGATGGAGCTCTTGAATATGATGCTTCTATTTGTTGTACTTGTTGGTTTGGCAAAACATTCGGTACAACAAGATTTGATGAATGCATTACACTTGTTTCAGTGTTCCTACAACATCGTTGATCAAGATATTAATTAGTGATCGTGAATGATATAATTTAATAATCTAAGAAGGTCCTAAATTATATCTCGTTTCCCATGTGGCATATATAGTATTTCATAATTGATTTGAAAACTAAGAGTAATTTAGTCTCGATATATGTTTTGAGTTTAAACTAACCAGTCGCTCGATCTTTGCTCGGTTTGGTTTCCTTGAACAAAGGAATGCACCAATGGACCGAGTTCATCAGAGGAGTGTGGCTCATTAGTAGAGACCTGATTGCTTTTCTCCGGTGAAGCAGTTGGTGACTTTGCTGGTGATCCGTGCTCCATCGTTGCTAAAAAAATAACACGTATATTGATATATTTATAAAAATAAAATAAAAAAACTATCAAAACTTAAATAACCATCATATTGTTTCATTTGTAATAAAGTTATGTAAAATATATGTCATTTGGTAATCTTTTTGGACTTTATTAAATCTATATGGGGGTTCTCTCATTGTTGACAATTGTTTTTCAAGTTTTGCTATAAAATTCTAGCTTTACAAACAAACAAAAAACTAAAGATTTATTTGAATCAAGTGGTAAAAATATCAGGCTTAGATTTTAACGGAAGTATAACTTATACGAACTTTAATAAATATTTTTCATTTTCATTTGCATTAGAAAGAATAACTAGAAAAGATAGAATGTCTTCAAATGTTATTTAATCCCTAAAACACATAAACCCTTGGAAAACAAAAGAAAGAAAGAAAATTCATGAGATAACTGAAAATGGAAGAAAAAAAATTGTGGTCAACCCTTTCTTAATGTTATTTGAAAACCTTGTCAATTCAACACATTAGTTTTGAGACAGAAAATAATTTCGTGGTTATGATTTCACACTTATCCGCAAACAATGCACGAGTTTATATAACACATTTCATTGGTTATAAACACCAATCAACAAAAGTAGGAAAAAAAAAATGTGGACACGTCATTTACAGATGCGCGTCAATTAAAATTTTCTATTATTGACAAAACTTTGTTTAAGAACTTCACACAATTAAAAATAAATTAGTCAAATTCGCCGACATTAGTTAGATAATTTCAAGAATACGCACTCTTACTTTCATAAAATTAAGTTTAAATATCGGAATAAGCCCCAAATGTTTCATTAATTATGATTGATTCGAGTTTTCACCCTTGACATGATCTAACATTCATATAAAATCATATCATAGAATTATATATATTTAGGAGGCCAAAACTAACCATAGACCACGAAGAAAATAAGTGTCAAGCAAGAACATAGAGATCCCTCTATTGAACTTATAAAATAGATCGAGGTTGAGAAAAGATAAAATTGAAAAGAAATTAGAGTATCTAATTTAGACAGATCTATGAAATTATCTAATTTAGACAGATCTATGAAATAAATAATTTTTAATTAGCATAACTTAACACACATAGAGATTGAAGATCAATTAAATTATACCAAAAAATGCAATTGAATAGTGAATAACACAAATGTGTGTATACCATCAATTTAAAGTAATATAATTAACGATTTATATAAAAATATGTAATACCTTAAATTTTACCTGAAGTTGTCTAGAAAGTTTATTGCTGCAAATAAATATGGAACTAAGTTAGGAGTAAAGCTAATAAACATATATAATTATATAAAATTAAAATTCATTTGAGTATGTAGATGTTTATGAGAGTATCACCATTTACAAACTCATTCAAATATATTAGATGTACAAGAAGAATTCAAGTGAATACCTTTTGTAAATTAAAGGACTCCTGAATGAATTATTTATGAAGTTGGTGAATGAAATGTGCTTTAATTTATAGCGGTGAAAACACCAACCAAATTAGGTAGAAATAAATTGAATTAGGGAAATTAATATTTCTTTTCAAATTTTCGATGACAAAATCGGTTATGTATGGGTATCTAGGCTAAAATGTTAAAATATTCAATGCTCGGTTTCAAATTCAAATGACTCCAAAAAAAACAAACTGGCATTAGTTGTTAAAGCTACTAACCTTATCTCTATTTTCATGTGTTGCACTTCGTGAGTTAGAAAATCACAAACTTTTTTTTTTTTTTTTTTTTTAGTAAAAAAACGTAAAATTTTGATTAAACACTTATCTTCATGGTAATGATATCCCTAGTAATCGTAGATGTATCATTATAAATATTTAAATTCTTCTATAATAGCGCCGATTCATCCGACTAGGTGAGTCGACTCGTTATAGACAATAAAATTATAACGTTATATTATCCAACAGAATAATTTTGATGCTATATTTCATCACAACGTTTCCAACGGATTGGCGACAGAATAACGACAAATTTATGCCGTTGAAAATCAGTTAGTAATTTTCCAACGCATTTCCAACAATAAAAATTGTCGCAAAAAATATTCGGACCCGATCGTTCATCCGATTCTTCCGACTAGGTGAGTCGACTCGTTATAGACAATAAAATTATACCGTTATATTATCCAACAGAATAATTTTGATGCTATATTTCATCACAACGTTTCCAACGGATTGGCGACAGAATACCAACAAATTTATACCGTTGAAAATCAGTTAGTAATTTCCCAACGCATTTCCAACAATAAAAATTGTCGCAAAAAATATTCGGGCCCGATCGTTCATCCGACGCTTTTTCCAACAAAACGAATCGTCGTAACATTTAACAACGGAAAAAAAAAAAGTCGTTGCTTCATTTACCTACGGGGCCTTCACCTACGAATCAACTAACGAAAAAAAGCGTCATTACACATGAATACCAACGGAAATCAAGGCTTCACCAACAGAATCTGCCATAGGTGAAGCCCAGTTTTATTGTAGTTAACTACACATTGTAATTTTTAAGTACTCCTAAATATTGTCTTTCTGACATCGTCAATGAAAATCGTGTGAGTAATATGAATATAACGTAACAAGAGAATTTTTTTTTTTTAAGAATTTTATGAGGAAGCAAAACATTATTGATGAGAATTAATAAGAGAAAATGGTCAACCAAATCAAAGCTTTCACATAGTACTTTTGATAAACATCCATCTTTTATTGGAATAATATTTAGATATTTTATTTATTGAAATTTGAAAAACACAAAATTTGAGAATATCCAATTTAAATTATCTCCTTATTTAGTTTGTAATTATCGATTCAAGTAACTAATTTTAAAAAATTCATCGATTTACTATAATTTGCTAGTCACCATTGAAATTTTCATGCATAGATTTTGATTTTAACACTTTTATAACTCACTACATAAAAATATGTTAGACTTAATTTTGTTATTGTATTATAGTAACATTGCATTAACTAAATTTAGCTTTCCTCAAATAATTATTACTAGGTTGTAAAAATAAATATTTATGTACCTTATAATTCAAGATTAATAATATAAACATTTAAATGCTCAAACATCTTTTTATCAATTGAAATCGAGCTAAATTTTAAAGTTATTTGGTTTATATTTAGTTGTATTTGTTGTACAACATTTACTTATGTAAGTGATAATACACGAGCGTTTCAATTATGTCCTTGACAATGTCAATAATCTTCCAGGCACACTTCATCATATTTTTCTCTTACTTGCAATAGGATAAATTGATAATGTATGAAGCATTATTATATCTAGATAGGCAGTGTTTTTTTAATATTAAATATTTTTAAAGTCGAGCTTTTATGAAACTTTTTGATGAATAAGTTGTCTCTCAATAGTTTAATCCTGACTAATTATTTAAATAATTCAAGAAGTCTCATGAGATATGAAATAACTTTAAAATATCTGATCAGATATGAAAGCCAACCGAGAGTACGCCAAATGAGCCCTATATTATAAATAAAATTGTTAATCAAGAATTATTAATACCTAAATTATTAACCAAATATTTACATTCTAGTTTTTCTAACATGTATATCTTAAATTATAATAATAAAAAAATATTCACTTAACTTTTTTACATACTTAGGTTGAGTTTGGCCGAAGGACTATATAATTACTATTAAAATAATTAATTCTAGTATAATTATTTCTGAAAAGATTGTTTTTATTATAATTGATTTTGACTTTAGTTTCAACTTTTTAAAATTGGTTCTAAATATGTAGATTATCATATATTTACAAAACTAGCCTTATTTGTATGATGGTAGTACTATTCGATAATATTCCTAACTATCACACACCGAATTGAAAGAGTATACTACAATCGAAAAAGATAATAGAACGATTAAGAAAAATTAACTAATTTATTTAAAACAGATCAATGGATCGTGATTAGAATTTGGCCGCAGCAGAATCTGAATGCAAGGATAATTTCTCTTCAATTGATTTTCTCTAAAGCATTGAGGCATAATTAGTATATGATTAAACAATATATCAAATATTTATATTTAATACTTGAGGATATTCATTTATTCACTTTGTTTCTTTCCGTATTTGGAATCAATTCTTTTTCTTTATTTCTGTTTTAAAATTATGACTTAACGGATATGTGCTTGTCACGTGACCTTTTTCATCCAAAAACCAACGGAGAAAGATAATGTGAAAAATGTTATTCAATTTTGGTATGAAGGCAAAAATTTAGTATGAGAAGTGCAATTCCCTCATTCCGTAAGTGTGTATATCTCTCTTTTTTTATTTTTTTTTGTTGTTGAGAAGAAGCCAACAAAGATATATTTAACAAACTTGTTCAGAAATTACGTGCTAAGGATATGATCAGGTAAGCTATTACAACTAAAAGAATCTCGACACGATAATTTCGCAACTTTATGTGCTATCCGGTTTCCTTCTTTCCATATATGTCGGGCAAAAGAAACTAGAAACATACGTTTATTATATTATTCAAGAAACACCCTAATACATAAGAAGAGGCTGCTTTATATATTACCTTAGTATAAATAGGTAGGGTTAGCTTAGCAACTAATATATATTAGGGTGATCTCCCATTCCCAATCCGCCAACGTAGTCCTCTCTCAAGCAACTTTTTTGCTCCCATATGCTTCTCCATATAAATGATGGGTTCGACCCCAAAGTTGATCCAGGCACGCTTGTATTCGGGAAATATCTTGTTTCATAAATACGATTCAAAACTTTTCCATGAGACCTTCCAATTCTTTAGTGAAATAACCAGGAAGCTTAAAACAACTCATTGCGTAAGTCGGTATTGCTTGGGCTACGTATTTAATCAGATTTTCTTTGCCTCCTTTCGGAGCCATTTTTCTTGCCATCCTTGAAGCCGCGCACAAACCTTATCCCGAATATTTGCAAAACCCTCTCTTTCTGATTTTCCAATAATAGATGGTAATCCCAAATATTTATCATGTTTTTCAACCACCTCCAAAGGTAAGACAGAAAGGATCGCCTCAATAGTAGCAGTCCCGGTATTTTTGCTAAAAACGATACTTGATTTTTGGTAATTAACCATCTGCCCCGATGCAAGTTCGTAAGTATGCAATACTCTTTTGATGCTTTCAGCCGAAATTAGATTGGCGTTACAAAATATCATAGTGTCGTCTGCGAATTGTAGATGGCTCCTTTACAGACAGCTAGCCCCATAATAATCTCTTGCTCTTCTTCTGTTCTAAATAAAGCACTCATAGATTCAACCAAAAAAAAGAAAAAAAAAAAAGAATTGGTAGGGTGAGAGTGGATCTCCCTGCCTAATTCCTCGTTCCGGATTAAGATGACCAAAAGAACCCCCATTTAATACAAAATTATACGTCACAGTCGTAACACGCTTCATAATTAGCTCCACTACATCCCCGTCGAGTCCTAACCGAAGCATATTTTGTATCTATGCTAACATGTTAAAATATTCAATGCTTGGTTTCAAATTCAAATGACGACTCTACAGAAACCAACTGTCATTAGTTGTTCTAGCCAATGTTTTAAAAACCGGATCGGACATCGAACCGGTAGCCTCACTGGTTACTGGTTAGATCGGTTTAACCGTTTTAACCACTGGTTCAACCGGTGTGACGTCATTACAATATAATATTTTAATTTTAATTTTAATATATGTAATCAACTATTTAAAAAAATATATTATTCATTTTTTCAAGTTTATTTCCATAAACTAAATGTTTATCTCATTATCAATTATTTTTCCTACAAAATTTGAGTTAAGAATGAATGATAGCAACAAAATTACAAGTATGATAACATGATATCAACGCAATCATTCAAATTATAATAAACACCATATCAAAAACAATAATTTTATTACTAATCACCTATGAAAAAGAGAAATTGTTGATGAATTTTGTCATTGAATTATATAAAAAAAATAAATTTACATAAAGTTTGTGAAAAAATTGACTTTTCTAATGAATTTGATACTCAAATATATTTATATAACTTATTATATATAAGATTTTTTTGTTTCTTGATGATTTTTTTTATTTCAAAGTGAAAAATAGAAGAAAAGATGTGAGAGTATTGTTGAAGTTTAAAGGCCGCGGAAGAGAAATAAAAATCCATAGGGTAAAGTTTTTATTTTTATAAGTGAACCAGTGGTTCAATCGATTCACTGGTTCATTGGTTTTACCGGTTTTTGCCGGTTCAAACTAGTCAGGAACAAAGCTGGTTTTGGAGGGTTAATCGGACCGGATTGGTAACTGGTTACCGGTTAAACCGGTCGAACCGGCCAGTCCGGTCTGATTTTTAAAACACTGGTTCTAGCTACTTACCCTATTTGATTTGAATATAGATTCACTATTAATATTTTTTCCTCTATTTACTTAGGTTGCATTGCGTAAGCTAGTTTTTTTTTCTAAATAAAAAAAATTATGTTTAAGTAAAAAGCGTAAACATTTCATTAATTACTTTTCTTTGTGGTTTCGATATTCCTAGTAATCATAGGCGTATCGTTACACCAAAATAATCCATGCCCGGTTACTTTCTCAAGTTAAAGAATGGCAATAGAATTACCTTCCCAAATATTTGAAAAGAACTAGTTAAAGATTTTATATCTTCTATAACAAGATAATTTCATTTTTTTAACTGAGTTATAAGTTAATTTCCATTTTTGGTATTGAGCTTTATGTGTCCAATACATTTGATACAGAGTTTTAACAAATTATAACACATTTGGTACAACCGTTAAAAATTGTCCTTAAGGGGTGACGTGGCAGTTAAGTCTATTTGCAAAGTTGATGCCATTATTTATGTTGTCTGATAATTTTATCCCAGAACATTTAAGTTTACCACAAAAGTCCCACATCTCCAACTTTAGTGACGATTTTAGTCCACATTGTTGCCAAATTTCAAAATTGAGGTGGGGTTGAACTTTTTTTTAAAAAAATTATAATTATTTATTATTTATTATTTTAATAAATATTAGATAGATTACTGCTTTTATATAAATTTTATATTTAAAAAGAATATGTTTTCTTGATTTTGGTTATTTAAATAACATAAATATCACCAAAAGTTTATTTATATTTATTTATTAAAAAGAATATTATTTATGTTTAAAAAGAATATTAAAAAATTATAATTATTTATTACTTATGATTTCTCAATTTTGAAACTTGGCAACAATGTGGACTAAAATAGTCACTAAATTTGGAGATGTGGGGCTTTTTTGATAACCTGAAATATTATGGGGTAAAATTACCAGTCAACATAAGTAATGACATCAACTTTGCAATTAGACTTAAATGCCACATCAGGGCAATTTTTAACAGTTGTACCAAATGTGTCACAATTTGTTAAAACTCTATACCATATGTGTTGGACCCATAAAGCTCAGTACCAAAAGTGAGAATTAACCTATAACCAGTGTTTTCGAAAGCGGACCGACCATAAAATTGGAAGCTCTACTGGTTACTGCATCGATCGGTGACATTGGTTCGACCACTGGTTCGATCGAAATAACAAATGTGACGTAATTATTATGTAATAATTATATATATGTATATTTATACTATCTAAAATACAATTATAATTAAAAAAAAATTGCTACTCTTTGTCAATATAAATTCAAATTGTATCATGCAAATAATTAAAGTGTCTCAAATAATTTTTTCTCAAGAATTGCACATATTTTCAACTAAAAAAATCTTTGTTGAATGGGCTTGACCTGCATACTTAATTTCTTACCCAAAGCCCATTTCCACCCTAAGAGTCAAACTATAATTAAAAGGAGAAACTCTAATCTAAAAATTCCTCTGCAGCCTTTCATCTTCATTTCTTCAAACAACCCCTGCACCACCATTTCTTTCTCTTCTCATATTTTAGTTCTTTCTTTCATCTTTTCTTTTTACATGTAAATCTGGTTTTCTCGAATTAAGTAGTAGAATTGATTTCATTATTCCCATCATGAATCTTAGGATAATTAGTGTTGTTGGTCCCAATCCGCTGTCAATGTTATAAGATAATTAAAGTGTAAATTTTCTATTTTTTTTATGCAAAATGGAAGAACTGCTGGTTCATCCGGTCGGGCGGGTCGCCGGTTTCACCGGTTTTTGATCGGGCCCTGTCGGTTCAAATTGGTTCTTTACATATCTGGTTTTGGGGGTCGATTCGGACTGAACAGACCTCCGGTTAGCGGTTAAACTGGATCGACCGATCGGCCCAATCCAATTTTCAAAACACTACCTATAACTCTGTACCAAAAATACAATTCTCTCTTTCAATAATAGCGCCAAACTCCACCAACGACTCATCCGACTAGGTTAGTTGACTCGTAATAGACATCACACACTTTAACTAGACTCTAGTTGCAATATAATTATTACTACACACTGTCATTTTTAAATATTCCTAAAAATATTGTCTTTCTGGCATAGTCAATTAAAATCGTGTGACTAATATGAATATAATTAGAGAATATTTTGTATAAGAATCTTACGAGGAAACAAAACTTTCTGATAAGAAATTAATAAGAATAATTGGTCAACCAAATCAAAGCTTTCACATAGTACTTTTGATAAACATCCATCTTTTATTGGAATAATATTTAAATATTTTATTTATTTAAAAGGGAAATACACACAATTTTATAATATTCAATAATAATAATCTCCTTCATTTAGCTTTTAATTTAACGATTCTAGTAACTAATTTTCAAAAAATTATCGATTTACTATAATTGTCACCATTGAAGTTTTTCATGCATAGATTTTATTTTCAACACTTTTATAATTCACCACATAAAAATATGTTTGAGTTAATTTTGTTATTATATTATTGTAACATTGCATTAACTAAATTGAGCTTTCCTCAAATAATTCTTATTAGATTGTAAAAATAAATATTTTGGTACCTTAGAATTCAAGCTAATAATAAAAAACAATGTACATGTGAAAACTTACTATTAAAGGAAAACCAAATTAATAGTATTACCACCGGATATAATACTTTAGCATTTTCCACTGTATACTTCCAACTATTATGTTTTATGTCACATATATATAACTATAATAAAAAAGATCAATACTTAATATGTATATAATAGTATGGTCTTACAATGTGCAATATCTTCTCAACATATGTAATGACACCATCCACGTTATTGTAACATGCTAAGTTTGATGGAAGAAAAAAAACATGGATTTCCTTAAATAAACATTATTTATTTAAGAAATAAAAATCTAACATTATTATCATTAATAAATATTAATTATTAATAAGCCATAACTTTAAAAAAAATAAGATAATAATTTGAATGATAAACACGTAAGTATATGTTAATGAAAATGATGTTGATTAATATTTTGAAATTCTAGCAACACTAATACTAAGTAGATATAATTGTGCTAATATTATTAAAGAAAAAAATATGAAAACCCTGTGTTATTTCTTTTGTTTTCAATTTTAACATTTCTAGGCAGGACAAATCTGACTTTTTTTAAGATAACCAATCGTCTATATTTCATTGCTAAACATCTTGTTGGAATGGAAGCAACTTGTACATAAAAAGTCATTAGATGAGATGCAATGTTGGATGAATTTGTTAAGTCACGTTAACAAATAAGTGCCATATATATATATATATATATATATATATATATAAATAAAGTGAGTTAATGATGATTAGTTTGAAGATCACAAATGAGCTAAGTAGGAAGATAGCGGAGAGCATGCCATCAACCAAGTTATATAAACAATTAAGTAATGGACGCTTAGTGTTTATATAATCAAAAAAATTAGTGTTGAGAAAGCAAAGTATCATACTCAACATATGGGTATTGAAAAAGCTAAGTCTCATGCTCAAGGTTTGAAGAGTTGATCAGTGTGGTTTGACTGATCAGCTCAAAGAAGATTCTACCAGCTAAGTTCAAATGAAAACAACATAACAAAGACTTCAGTGAAGAGTTTAGAGCAACAACTTAGTACAACAGCTGAGTCAAGACATCATAGTAGTTTTGGAACAGCATAATACTTGGACATCTGACAGGTTAAGGAGCTAAGTCAGTTAATAAACGAAAGATACCTCGGACAACAGAGTGCATTAAATGCTTCTGACAGATCCTTATGTGAATAAAGTCAAAAACATTGTAGACTCGAAGATCTGCAAATATAAGGAAGTTGGTAGAAAAAGATAAGGACATTCCTGGAATTGTGGGATCTTTCAACGACCATAATTTCATTCCCCTTTATAAATACTCTCATATTTGAAGTGAAGAAACTTGAACTTTACAGATCCAAATCAAGACTTTTGAGAATATACAAGACCACTAAGTTGTTCTAGAGAAAGCTTAAAGTGGTTAACAAAAACACAGAGTTGTGACAAGGTTGCCACTAAGTACAGTAGATCAACAAGGTTGAAGGACTGTAATAGCTAAGAGCTAAATGTTGAGAGAGATGAGAGTTTTTGAGTAATTTCTCTTGCTTTAAATGCATGTAATTGTTCCTTACTTGGATGTATAAGTTGTAAATATCAAGTGCAGTATTAGTCTAAGAGATTAGAACGGTGTCTTCCAATTGGGTTGACATGAAGATTGGACTAAAGAAATTTCCTTAACCATTATAAAATTATGTGTGTCCTTTACTTTCTGCATGAGCAGACTAGTCATTTGTTGCTTAAAAATTTTAAAGAACTGAAAAAAATTTAAGAAAGAAAACAATTTTGCTTTAACAAAGTTTTTTTTGATAAAACTAAGTTTATTCCGTTGCACAACATCTCAAAAAGAACTCTAATTTTAAAGGTTTTTAACTTTGTTGAACCAAGAATAGCTAAGAGTTTCACTATGATGTCAACCAAGTGCTAACGGCATAATGAACTACTCATATGTTTGAAGATTCATCGAGTGAACTACATTACTTAAGCATTCTTTGACTACTAAAATTCAAGTTTTAAAAGGTCTATTCACCCCTCCTAGTCTAGACCCTTTTGACCACTTAGGACCTAACAATTGGTATCGGAGTAGTGTTGGATTGCCCAGGCTTGATCCCTTGAGGTTCTTCCAATGTTTTCAAAAAGTTGCATATCTTTCCAAACTGACATAGTTTTCAAAACTTGCATATTTTTAACAAAAATTGCGCAATTCTCAAAAGTAGCATAAATTTTCAAAATCTACGTAAATCTTTTGAAACTCCAATCATCTCATGGAATGAATTAGTAAGGTCCCACGAATCAATGCCATGGAGTTTGATGAATGAAAAATAAGAATGGAGCTCTTTCTGTTAGAATTCAATGATCATATGTGGAAAGTCATCACCAATGGGCCATTTAAAATTATGAAGCAAAATCTAGACAAGAAATGTGAATTCCTGGAGAAGACTCCGGAGGAGATGACTGTCGATGAAGTAAAGAAGCACTTCCTGGACAAAGTTGAGAGATACATACTGATAAATGCTATTGACACCAACTGGTTCAGTAAAATTACAAATTTCAAAACTGCAAAAGAAATGTGGGATTTCCTTTGTGAGAAAAATTAATGAAATGAAGTCTTACAAGAGAACAAGCTAAGTGTTGCAGTGGAGAAATTTGACAACTTCAAAATGAAGACTAGTGAAACCATTAATCAAATGGATGCTAGATTCAAAAACATTCTTAATGATTGCATATCACTAGGAAAGATTCATACTGACAAGGAGATCATAAACATAATTCTTAATAGTCTTCCTTCAAATTGGAATATGAAGTTCATTGCCATGAATGAGATGAGAGACCTATTTTGATTGAGCTATTCTCATCCTTCTTATGAGTTTGATGAAGAGAATGAGATTAGATAAAACCTTAGCATCTGATCCTACTGCAGCAATGATGGATGCTGAGACTTAAATAAGTTAAGCCTAAAAAAATAAAAAATCAAAGGGTGAAGAAAAGTTTTATTCAGCTGATGAGGTTGCTCTATTGATATATGGAATTAATATAAATACAAATAGAAGTACCAATCCAGGGAAAAACATCTCAGAAAGCAATCATCTTCATCATTATATGAAAAGAAACTTCTTGCCAATCTTGCAAAGAATATGAATCAGAATAACAAAGTTCTTCATGCAAAGATGACAAAGCAAATCACTATCTGCACATCAAATAATGACACAAGTTCCAACTCATCTGTTGAGGAAATTCCCGTAATTATATGTCCAATGGCCAAGGAAACAGACGAGTAAGACAGTGAGGACCCAATAAAAAAAGGTACCAAAAACAAAAATTTGGGAGCAACGACATCGACAAGTGGTATATACAGTGGCTGCTCCAAGCATACATATATATGTAGAATAAAAAGGAAATAAATAAGGGCATTCTTGGAATTGGGGAATATTTAAATGGGCACAATTCCATTCACCCTTATAAATACTCTCAGATTGAAACGAAGAAACTCGAACTTTACAAATCCAAATCAAGCACTTCTAAGAGCACACAAAACCACTAAGTTGTTCTAAGAGAAATCTTAAATTGTTGAAGAAAAACATAGAGATGTAACAAGGTTGCAACTAAGTGCAGTAGATCAACAATGTGGAAGAGCTATAGTTGCTAAGAGCAAAGTGCTGAGAGATTAGAGTTTCTAAGTGATCGCATGCCTTAAATGCATGTAATTGTTCCTCACTTGGATGTATAACTTATAAACATCAAGTGTGGTATTAGTCTAAGAGATTAGTAAGGTTCCTTCCAACAAGGTTGAGAAGAAGAGTGAAGTAAAGGAATTTCCTTAACCACTATGTGTGTCCTTTACTTTCCGCATGAACATACTAGTCATCTGTTACTTTAAGTTTAAGGACTGAAAGAATTTTTAAGAGGAAAAACAATTTTTTGTCAACAAAATTTTGTTTGATAAAATATTTGTTTAAAACAAGTTTATTCCGCTCCACAACATCTCAAAAGAACTATGATTTTAAAGTGTTTTAACTTTGTTGAACCAAGAACAACTAAGTGTTTCATTAAGTTGTTAGCCAAGTGCTAACACAAAGTGAACTACTCTTTTTAAAACATCCAGGTGAACTGAATTACTTAAGATTACTTTGAGTGATAAAAGAATTTTTTTTTTAAATTTATATTCACCCCATCCCCCCAATACCCTTTTGACCACTTGGAAGCCAATATAAAAATTATATACTTAGTATAAAATATGATTGAAATAGTTTAGTACAAGAGGGTAAACCATCTAATTAAACTGCAAGAGATGAAATGTTGGCCTTAGCAAGAAGTTCAATCAAATAAATATTCAAGATAATCAACAAGAATAACCATTCAGGTGAGTTGCAAGAGATGTAGTTTGAAGTCTTAATATAAGTATGAGTCAATCGTTAGTTGACTGAACATCTAAGTCAACTGAATTACTTAGGTTTACTTTGAGTGATAAAAGAAAAGTTTTAAAATTTCTATTCACCCCCTCCCGGTATCCTTTTGACCACTTGAGACCCAACAAAAATATTTATATACTTAGTAAAAGATAGGATTAAAACAGTTCGCAAGAAGATCAATCAAATAAATATTCAATTTGATCAACAAGAATGTTGGGCACCTAAACTGAGTGTGCATGTGACTACAATTGTCTGAGTGTGCTGGTGGAATCACAATTGAATATCGTGGGCGCTTGTGTGAATGCACTATAAGGAAAGAGTATGCTTCTTTCATAAGACCAATTGGTTTTAGGGCAACTGGTAATGCCTGAGGTCCTACAAGTGGTATCAGAGTCAATGTCACATCTTCGATTCCCAGCAGGAGCAATTGCTGAGTGGGAGATTGTTGGGCACCCATACTTAGTGTGCGGATGATAGCAGTTGTCCCGTGACACCCAAAATGAGTGTTCGGGTGGGTCACAATTGAATATCGTGGGCGCTTGTGTGAATGCATTACAACGGAAGGGTATGCGCCTTTCATAGCACCAATTGGTTTAGGGGCAACTGGTAGCCTGAGGTCCTACAAAGAAATACCTTCCAGGTGAGTTGCAAGAGATGTAGTTTGAAGTCTTAACTTAAGTATGAATAAGTCGTCAGTTGATTGGCTCACTCGTCATAGCTACTAATCCAAGTTAAGAAGCTAACAACTGAGTAACTTAGAAGAGCTTAGTAAAAAATCTAATAGACAGGAAGATTGTCTGACAATAATGTAAAAATTGTATACTCTCAACAGATTTGAAGAATAACATTATAACAAATTTTAAGAATAAGCATTTCAACAAATCATAAGAATTATAAGAGCAGAGTACGAGGATAAGTCGTATGGGAAAACATACAAATTTATTGTAGCATTAAAATATCAAGGCTCAGGGGTATTAAAGTCTAATCCTCAACCTTTAATTCAAAGTTCTCTGATAAGTACCATCGCATTTAATGCAAATGTCAACTTGATAAGCAAAGTCAGGCTACAAGAC
This sequence comes from Penstemon eatonii, assembly GCA_038501285.1. Lineage (NCBI taxonomy): Eukaryota > Viridiplantae > Streptophyta > Magnoliopsida > Lamiales > Plantaginaceae > Penstemon > Penstemon eatonii. The sequence goes on from CM076710.1 coordinate 8,979,833, forward strand.
TAAGTTGTACGAAATGCGGCGAACTACAGAACACGCCACCTGCAGATAACTATTTTTTATGTGACAAGATTAGTTGGTAGGCGTATTAGTAATTTGTCTCCTTTAACAAGAGTATTACTAACCAATACTGATAGAAGCTTTGAAGACTTATGAAAAAACAACATATACAGCGAAAATTCTAGTGACTAAAAGATTAAAAGCTATCTTCGCCCAAGCTTCACAGTGTTGAAAAACACAAACCACTCTCGTACATATCTTTGTGTACAACTTAGTGTTGTGATAGGAAACCATCTTAGTGAATAGCGTTTCATGTGGCCTACTTTATGACATGGCCTATAGACATGCTTTGTGATCTGGTCTAAACTTTGACCTGCTTTGTGATTTGATTGTGCTTGCGACTGGCTTAGTGTTCAATGCCCAAGCCACTATGATTTTTTATCTCAGTGAATTTTCTCAGTTGTTTGAGGAAAGTGGATTGGGGGAATACAGCACATCTGCACCACTATAAGACTTGTGTTCTTTACTTTCTACAATTTACTTATTTGTTCTTTAAACTGCTATACGATGAATACGAGTTATTTGTTTCACTTAAAACTTATTTGAATCAATTTAGTCCCTAACTTTTACGAGAAATAATAATTTCAAATAACAAAAACAAATACTTTAAATATAACTTTAAGAATCGAATATAATTCAAAAAGAATCGAAAATACTTTATAATTTTTTTATTGTTTTTGAATGATTTTCAATTCATAAAGGTTATATTTAAATTATATCTTTTTTTGTTATTTGAAATTTTATATCTTACAAAAGTTAGGGACAAAATTGATACAAATATGTTTAATGGAGGACTTAAGTGTAAAACTATCATACCGAACGAATGATAATACCCTCACGTGCATGTCACGTGACATTGGAGCCGTTGTGCTCAGCTTGAAAAGGACCAAAGTTAAACAAACAACTCGTAGTTGGGACTAACGTGGTATTCTAATTGCTCTGATATTCTAATTGTTTTAGCTTTAATGTTTCAAAACTAAATAACATATTTTATCTTGAAGTCTGTTCAACCTAGAACAACTTAGATATAAGCATATTTCATCAATCTGCTCTAAAAAGCAAAAACTGAATAAGGTCTATTTACCTTCCCTCTCCTCCTCTCCCCCCCCCCCTCTCTCTCTCCCATCTCTCAAGATACTGTTGACAGCTTGGAACTCTAAAGCATTACCATTATCTTAAACAAGCCACAAATATAACCAATCAATGAGCATATCCCTGTGTTGGTCCCAAGTGGTCAGAAGAGGTTTAGAGGGGGGGGTGAATAAACCTCTTTAAAATTTTCTTTCAAATTTAACTTTAAAACTTTACTCTAACTGAACAAACTAAGCTGATCAGATTAGTAAGTTACAATTCTGTTCGCGAACAAATCTTTGAACAGTCTTGTTGACCACTCGTCTGATAGTTACTTAGCTGATTTTGCATAAATCAGTTTTAATACTTAGAGTACTTGCAGCGGATTTTCAAAGTGTTTTTCACAAGTATTCTTAGCAGTTTGAAAAATGTTTCCCCAGTTTTATAAACTCCTTTTAACTTCTTTTCAAACAGTTAACTTAATGTGTTTTTATGCAAACAGAAGATATGCAGTTTTGAAACAATGTAAAAACACAAGTAATTTTTATAGTGGTTATATGGATTTAAATATCCTTTAGTCCACTCTTCCAAGTCACTCAGATCTTGGGTTATACTATAATCACAAAGTTTACAGTATACTCTGCTTGCGTCGAACAACAAATGAAACGACCACAAGTTCGCAATAGGAGATCACACAGAAAACCTATCCTCTGAAGTTTGATCACTCACAAAGATGGATCACAACTCCGCACAACACTCTTGTTTACAAAATCACTCAGAAGATGTATTTTTCTTGATTCTTCAACTCCGCTTTCGTCAACAAATGACTCAGCTGATGAGTGAGCTGTTCTTGAGACTTAAAGAATTTTGCTTCGGATTTTCTCTCAGAAAGTGTGTTGCTTATTTCTTCTTCGTCTCTTGCAGCTATTTATACTTGAGGATTGAAAAATGTCCGTTGAAGAGAGACAGGATTCAAATTCCTCGAGTACTGGTCCTTAAAATCCGCGAACGGCTCTTTTGCAGTCTGTCCGTACTGTAAACAGTACTATTCTGCAGGCAGCATTAAATGCAGCATTAAATGCACTCGGCTGATGCGAAGCTTTTCTTCAATCATTTGTCTTAAATATCCTCGTACTTCAGCATTTATTACACCAAGGGGCATTTATTACCGTTGGGAACACTTCATGATCTTCTTCACTTGGCTGACAGAAGTATACGTCTGATGGTGAACTCGGCTGATCTCAAACTTGAACAAATCTGATTTGAGTCGGCTGATCTTCACTAATCTGATAACTTTGCTTCAGCAGATCAGAAGTCTTGGACCTTGAAACTTTGACTCTTCTGATGTCTTCATTACTTAGTCAAAATTCCTTGATAAGCTTATCAGCTAAGTCACTCCATACTTAGCCAATTTTACGAAGTTTTGGAATGCATCAAAACCTCCCTTATCAAACTTTCTTCAGTGCCTTCATCTTCATCTTCATCCAACAATTTCCCCCTTTTTGATGATGACAAAACTTCAGCTTAGTACCTGTTGAATACCTAAACTAAAGATTGTAATCCTCAAAATTTTCTGAGATAGAAAAAGTTTATTGGATTGAACTTGAACATTTTATAGATATGGAAAGTGAATTACATGTACAAATTCATCAGATGAGATTTCTGAAAAAGTAAACTGATTACAATTGATTTTTCAATTTCTAACTATCAGCTTCTTCATCAGATTCGAGCACTTCTTCATATTCATATGATGATTCTTCATCATCATCTTCTTCATCAACTTCTTCTTCCAGAATTGCTTTGGCAGCTTCCATCCTCTCCTTAAGTTCTTGTTCTTGTAGAGCTTTCAAAGCTTCCATGGCTTTCCTGGCAGATTCAGTGTTTTTGTACTTGGTATCTTCTTCTTCTACCTTTCCAAGCACTTCAGCTTTGTCAGTAGTGTCTTCAGTTTCCTTGGCTTGAATGGTTGCAGCAGCAGTTTCTTCCTTAGTTGATTCTTCAGCAGCAGATTCCTTTGCTGGTTCTTCAGCAGCAGTTTCCTTAGCTGGTTCTTCCCTTTTATCTTCCCCCTTTTTGTCATCATCAACTCTGATGACATTAGAAGGTTCAACAGTAGGGTTGAGAGCAACTGTTGGAATCTTCACTCCAGCACACAAAGCCTTTAGATTCTGATTAACCACGTCATGACTAGCTGTCAGATGATGAAGGTCAGTGCTGATGACATCAGTCTTATCATTGAAGTAGTCAATGTTGAGGTTGATAGTTGCAATTTCATTTTGAACTTCCTGTGCAGCCTTTGCAACTTCTTGCAACATTCCCAGATTGATTTCCTTCTCTTCATGACTGACTTTAATGAAGGTTGCAGTTAAGTCAGCAATCTTGTGCTCAGCTGATTTTAAAGCAGTGTGAAGATGATTCACATCACCCTTCACATCTTCCACGTTCTGGTTCAGCTCTCTCAAACTGTGCACTAACTGCAATGAATGATCTTGAGGAATTGGAATACTGTTGATCTCCTTTTTGATGATTTCTTCTGTCGATCCTTGAACAGTTTCCAGCTGAATTCTGTTGGTTTCTGCCAACTCTGCTTTCAGCTCCTCCTTAACCTTTAATAGCTGTTGCTGGTGCTTGTCTTCCAGTTCCTTAAGTTGGTTTTCCATCAGCATCTGGATTGCTTCCATCAGTGATGAGTGCTTATCACCTGATGAAGCAGAAGCAGCAGCTACATCCCTTTCATCAATTTCCTGGTGGACAGGAATATCTTCCATCTTTTCGTCTTGATGATTTCCAGAGTCCGTAGCCTTCCACTCAATGGCCAGGGGATCATCAGCAGCCTTTTCAGCAGACTTGTCTTCAGTCTGATCAGCAGACTTATCAGCAATTTGATCAGCAGGCTTGTCAGCAGTCTGATCAGCAGGCTTGACATCAGGCTTGTCCGCAGCTTTAGGCTCATCAGTAACATCATCATAGACTAAGTTGGTGATAGTGCCATCGTCATTGAAGCAAGTGGTTTGTCTGATTTGCCTCACAATGATCCAGGGGTTAACAAAAGCATTATTCCCCTTTGGCATTTCATAATAAGGTTGTACTTCCTTGCCAAAAATGATTTGCTGGATACTTGGCAGTAGTGGCAAATCACTTGAACAGCCTTGCTGATACTTAGACTTTTTAGCCCATCTCTTCAGGGCAGCCATAACAGCAAACTTAATTGCTCTTTCCTCAGCATCTTCAGACTTCTTCTTCTTCTCAGGCAAGGTGCTCTTGATTTTCTTGGCTTCCTCCAATGCAAATCCTTTTGCATAGCTATGCATGATATCTCTCACATAGCTTGGATCAAGAGCCTTTTGGATGGAGTTTGTCTTCAGCCAACTTAGAACCCATCGTTCTTCATCAGCTAACTCCTTCATATCTTGAAGTTCAGTAATTGACTTGTTCAGCCTGTTGTCCCTCCAACTAATATATCTTGGCTTTTCTTGGTTGAACAGAGTCTTCAGCATTAGCTTCTGATCATAGTATGCTAGAGACTTCTCAAACTTCTTGAAAAGCTCCTTATCAGCATAGACTATCTCAAATGCTTTCCTGACTTCAAACTTGTCTTTGGACTTGGTTTTGGGAGCAGGCAGTAGTATCTTCTTTTTGTCTTCTTCAGTCTGCTCTTCACCAATCTTGATGCCACCTCCATGGACAGGTCCATAGGCATCAACCTTGCTCAATTCAATCACCATAGCCATTTCAGCATCCTCACCAGCTTTTCTTTCTTCTGCAGACATGCGTCTTCTGGCTTCATCCTTTGCTTCTTGAGCTTTGCTCAACTCAAGAGCCTTCTTCTCTTCAAGCTCATCCTGCTTCCTCTGTTCAGCTTCTTCCCTTGCTTTCTTATCAGCTTTGGAGACTTTCTTTCTCCTTAGCACTATTTTTCTTTTGCCTTTATCAGCAGGTGCTGGTCCAGCAGATGATATGGGAGCAGCAGCTATAGGATGGATGATTTGAACATCTGGATCTTCTTGAGGTTGAGCAACCTCAGCTGTTGAAGTGACTTGACTTGGCTGTTGCTCATCAGCTTTGTCAGTCTCAACAGTCTCAACTGTTTCAATAGGCCTTTGAGCAGCTTCAGGATCCTCCCTAGCTACATTTTCCAGATCAGTAGGTTTTTCAATGAATGTCATCTGCTTTCTAGCAGACTTCTTTGTTCTACCTTCACGGTAAGTGGTAGCAGCTGTACTTCTCAGTTGACTTCTTGTCCTTTGAGAAATATCCTCAGCAGGCCTCTCTGCTGATGGAGTTCTTGACGGTGATGCAGGGGATCCAGTCCTTACATCAGCTATTATGTTCTCAACAATTTTAGTGGCTTCAGCAGAAGTCACTCTCTCCAACTGCTTTGATTCTTTCTTCTTGGGCTCATCAGCAGCCCTCTTCCTTTTAGTCTCAGCAGCCAAACTTGCTGTTTTGACTAACCTCTTTTGCCTCTTGGCAGGAACCTCCTTTGGTTCCTCAATATCAGCTTCCTCAGGCTCACCAGCCTTCCTCTTTTGAACAGGCATGTATTTGGACAATGCCTTAGATTTGTGAATTTCCTTTCCATTCTTCATATCACAGCCCAGCTTTGACAGCAGATAGCTGAGTGTGATCCTGTGGTTGGTAGTGGGGCCTTTTCCTTTCTTATCATCAAGAAAGTCAGCTAATATGTACCATACTATGATGGACCAGTTGATATCCATTCCATAGTATATGGCAGCCATGATGCTGAACCTCTTCATGGTAACAGCATCTAGTGAGAATGTGCAGTTCTCAACCAGCTTGCACACCATATCAGCCATCCGCTGATATTCATCCTTCAGTTGTTTCTTCCTGATATTTCCAGACAATGTTTCTCCTTCTTTGGCGCAGATCGCCCAGAACTGTTGGTGCTTATCCTCCGTCAGAACAGTGACGTCATGTCGTCCTCTGTTAGGGAGCCCAAACGTCTCGTGAAGAACAGCAGGAGTGATAGTGATAGATTTGCCTCCCACTGAAGCCTTAATCTCCAGTTTGTTGTAGTCAGCTTTTGCAGAGTTGTAGTACTCCATCACTTGGTCAGTCCAGATAATTCCTTCGTGGTATTCCATGAAGTTTACCAGCGAAGCAGCTTTGAACTTTTCGAGCAGTTCTTTCATCAGATTCGTACCAGATTGGTAGTAGGAATCATAAACGAGAAACATACCTTCGGCGGCCATTGTAGATCTGTTGAAGGTTAGAAAAACAAAGGAAAGTATGCAGAGAATTTGCAGAAATTTTCTCACAAGTACTTTTGAAAGTTTAGGGTGCGTAAAGAGCTACTCGACTGATCAGATGAGGATTTATAGAGTTGGGGTTTTTCGGTTTTCGTGAAATCTGCCAACCGTTAGATCCGTTTTTCTGTCAGTGCTGATCGTGCGGCGTCAGTTACGACCTTTCAAATTCGAAAGATATTTTAGTGAGGAGCGGGAATATGTACCGCCCGACAGTTTACTTGTAAAAGCGTGTTTTGGATAAAACGTTTTTAAATAGTTCGCTTTTATTTAAGTAATCAGATGAGTATAATAAACACTTATCTGATTGACTACTGTCCTGATGACAATGCTGTTATCAGAGAATGCCAATAGCTGATAACCTTCCTCAGCTGTTTGTCAATCCAGCTAGATAAAATAACTTCAATCTTCGATAGTTGAGTCTTCTGATGAAAACATAACTTCAACTAACTGTCATTAACAAATTTCATCTTTAATTCAGAAGTACCGCTAGTCTTACACGTTCCCCCTGAGTTTAAGAATTCATAAGTTAACTAGTCTGTTGAGAGTTAATCCTTGAAGATAATGACGAATTACTAAGCTGTTGAACTCCAGTCTTCTGATGAGTTCCCCCTCAGCTTATGCTTCCAAATTAAGTAATCCTAACTCAGCTCTTAGAGTTGAGAACCTTACTTCACTTAGAGGTTTGGTGAAGATGTCAGCAATCTGATTATCAGTATGAACATACTCAATCATTACATTGCCTTTTTCCACATGATCTCTAATGAAATGATGCTTGATCTCAATATGCTTAGTCCTTGAATGACTTGTAGTGTTCTGAGTAAGAGAGATTGCACTTGTATTGTCACAGTAGATTGGAATTCCACTGATCTTAATGTTGTAGTCTTCTAGTTGATGCTTTAACCAAAGTATCTGTGCACAGCAGGCTCCAGCAGCTATATATTCAGCTTCAGCAGTAGATATAGAAACTGAGGTTTGCTTCTTACTCATCCATGAGATCAGACGACTGCCTAAGAACTGACAGGCACCTGTTGTGCTCTTTCTGTCAATCTTGCAGCCAGCAAGGTCTGAATCTGAATAACCAATGAGTTCAAATCCAGATTCTCTAGGATACCATAATCCCAATTCTTGAGTGCCTTTAACATACTTCAATATTCTCTTGGCAGCTAAGAGATGAGATTCTTTGGGGTTTGATTGAAATCTTGCACAGACTCCAACTGAGTACATTATATCAGGTCTGCTTGCTGTTAGATACAACAATGAACCAATAATGCCTCTATATTTGGTTATGTCCACTGATTTGCCATCTTCATCTTTATCCAAACGAAGACTTGTAGACATAGGAATGGTAGCTGTTGAGCTAGTTTCCATACCAAATTTCTTGAACAGATCTCTTGTGTACTTTGCTTGGCTGATGAATATTCCATCAGGCAACTGTCTAACTTGCAATCCAAGAAAGTAATTAAGTTCACCCATCATGCTCATTTCAAACTTATTCTGCATCAGCTTGGAGAACTTATCACACATCTGTTGGTTAGTTGAACCAAAAATAATGTCGTCCACATATATTTGCACAAGTAATATATGATTTTCCCATTCAATTGTGAACAAGGTTTTATCTACCTTACCTTTACGAAATCCTTTAATTAAAAGAAAATCAGATAGGGTATCATACCATGCTCTTGGAGCTTGTTTTAGTCCATAAAGGGCTTTCTTCAGACGATATACTTTGTCCTCTTCTTGATAGACTTCAAATCCTGGAGGTTGCTCAACATACACTTCTTCTTGCAATTCTCCATTGAGAAAAGCAGACTTCACATCCATCTGATAGACAGTGAAGTTCTTGTGAGCAGCATAGGCAAGAAACAGTCTGATTGCTTCAAGTCTTGCTACTGGTGCAAAAGTTTCATCAAAATCAATTCCTTCTTCTTGACAATAACCCTTGGCCACTAGTCTTGCTTTGTTTCTGGTGACAACACCATCTTCATTCATTTTATTTCTGAATACCCACTTAGTGCCAATTACTCTTTGATGACTTGGTCTAGGAACTAAGTACCAGACTTCATTCCTTTCAAATTGATTCAACTCTTCTTGCATAGCTTCTATCCAGAAGGAGTCATTTAGAGCTTCTTCAATTTGTTTAGGCTCTATTTGAGATAGAAATGTGACAAACATAGCATCTTGTGCAACAGCTCTTCTTGTTTTCACTCTATCTAAAGGATCACCAATAACCAATTCAGGAGGGTGATTCTTGAGCCATCTGAGATCAGGTTGCAAATCAGGATGTTGTCCTCTGTTATGATCTTGCAACACTACTGTTGGAGTTCCAGTAGTAGTCTGTTGAACATTTGCCGTCTGTTGAACAGTCTCTGGTCTGTCAGCTGTTAGCAACTCGTCTGTTAGACAATCAGCACTGTGATTTTGAACAGCACTTGAGTTAGCAGCTGAACTTAGATTAGGTAGTATGATGGGAACATATTCTTCATTTCTTCCAACGTCTAACTTCTGTAAATCAGCAGACAGATCTTGATTTACACTTTGATTCTTTTCAGAAGATTGACTTGGCTCATCAAATACTACATGGATAGATTCTTCTATTAGCAATGTTCTTTTATTGAAAACTCTATAAGCCTTACTAACAGATGAGTATCCTACAAAGACAGCTTCATCAGCCTTTTCTGCAAATGCAGTAAGGTGATTTTTCCCATTATTCAACACAAAACATTTACAACCAAAAATCTTAAAGTAATGAATGTTTGGTTTTCTGTTGTTCCAAACTTCATATGGAGTCTTGTTCTGATTTTTGTTGATCATACATCTGTTTTGGGTAAAGCATGCTGTATTTGTTGCTTCTGCCCAAAATCTTTGTGGCAGCTTAGCTTCAGCTATCATGGTTCTGACAGCTTCTTTTAGTGTTCTGTTTCTCCTTTCAGCAACACCATTCTGTTGAGGGGTTCTGGCAGCAGAATACTCATGATGTATTCCTTTGATATTACAATACTCTTCAACAGTAGAGTTTGTAAACTCTGTCCCTCTATCTGATCTGATCTTCAATATCTTGATGCTCTTTTCATTCTGGATCAGTTCCATCAGATTGGTAAGATGTTCCTTGGTTTCACTTTTCTTCTTCATGAAAATCACCCAAGTATATCTTGAATAGTCATCCACAACAGCTAGGCAGTATTTCTTTCCACCATTGCTGACTGGATCAATGGGTCCAAATAAGTCCATATGTAACAGCTCCAATATTCTTCCAGAAGATTGGTGCTTCTTTTCTTTGAATGATGACTTGATTTGTTTACCCTTCTGACAGGCGTCACAGAGCTTGTCTTTGCTCATGACTGCTTTTGGAATCCCTTCTACCAAATCATTCTTGATTAATCTGTTTATGGTCTTGAAGTTTAAATGATTCATCCTTTTGTGCCATAGCCAACTGACTTCACTTGGTGCAGATGCCACCAAACAAACACTTGAATTCTTGTCAACAGAATTCCAGTCAACTATGTAGATATTTCCTTGTCGTCTTCCAGATAAAATTACCTTCTTTGTACCAATTTGTTCAACGTAGCACTTATCTGTTGAGAAGATGACTGAATATCCCTTGTCACAAAATTGACTTATGCTCAGCAGATTATATTTCAGGCCTTTAACATAGGAGACGTCAGATATCTCTATGTTTCCCTTGATTAATCTTCCTTTAGCTTTAATCTTGCCTTCTTTGCTGTCTCCAAAAGTGACTTTTGGACCATCCACAGCAACTGCATCAGTCAACTCATGTATGTTTCCACACATGTGCCTTGAACAACCACTGTCCAAGTACCAAATCTTCTCTACTTTACTCCTACTCCTAATCCTAACCTACAAAACAAAAATAAAATTGTTTTAGGTACCCTTATTGAGAGGGTCCTGAAGGATTAGTTCCACCCTTGACAACCTAAGATGTTGAAGTCTTAGGCTTCTTAGGTTTCTGAGTTTTAGGAGCATGAACAGTTTCATTTTTATCATAGTTATCAGATAAGTCATGTTGATGATCAGTATGATATGAATAATGTTCATAAGCAGGGTAAGGTGCATGATATGCAGGATATGCATGCATTGGATGAGCAGGGTAAGGTGCATAGTAACTAGGAAATTGAGGTGCATGATACATAGGATGATATGCAGCAGGTTGCACATAATATGACTCATTTCCATACCAAGCATTTTGAATTTTCTTGTTCTTATGCTTCTTTGGTTTACTAGATGCTTGCTCATTTGATTTTGACTTAGTTTTACCACTAGTCTGATTGACTTTAGCTTTATCAGCAGACTTCTTAGGACTCTGCTGTTTGGTCTTACTAGTCTGATTTCCTACACTAGGCTCTTTGCTCTTTTTAGCCTTAGGAGATTTCTTCTCCTTTAACACATTCTCAGATGAGGTAGGTTTAGAAGTTTGAACATACAGAATGACCTTACTGTTGTCAGCTGATATGAATTTTTCAGTATGGTTCAACTCTAGTTTATCCTTTTCTAAAGGTGTCTCCTGTTTCTTAGGTGTATGCATGGATGCAACAGTTGACTTATCATGAGACTCAATGATTTTCTCAAGTTCCATGATTTTTCCTTTATATACCTCACATTCAGCTTTCAGAGATTCATGCTCTTGCTCAAGCTGTTTATATTCAGCTGATTCTTTTGGCTTTTCAGCTAAAAGTTTCAGTGAACTATTTTGCTCTTTTAGCAAGTTCATCTCTTCCTTAAGCTTAACAAACTCTCCAGCAATAGTAGTATTATTCAACATCATTTGCTCTAGAGAATTAAACAGTTCATTTTCTTGAGGAGTTACCTCATCCTCAGAGTCATCAGATTCCTTTGCCATCAGGCACAGGAGAGCAGGTTTTTCTTCATCAGACGATTCTTCATCAGACGAGTCTGAGTCTGAATCAGATGAGTAGACGGCAGCTGGCTTTTCTGCTTCAGCCATCATTGCCTTGGCTCTCTGATGCTTTCTTTCTTTTCTCATTTTCTTCTCTTCCTCAGTGTACTTCTCTGCTTTTGGATATGGACAGTCTCTTATGAAGTGTCCCAATTTCCTGCAGTTGTAACACATTAGTTTTGATTTATAATCCTCTTTATCCTGAGAAGAAAAGTTAGGTTTAGAAGTAGAAGCAGCATGATTGTATTTGTTTTTCATCTTTCTCTTATAGAACTTCTTGAAGTTGTTCATCAATAATGCTACATCTCCAGCAGTGTACTCCTTTTTGTTGAGTAGAGTGGCTTCATCAGATGAGTCCACTTCAGCATTTCTTTGAGCCGGTCTTCTTTGATTTTCAGCAGCAACCAGTGCAGCTGTGGGTCCTGAAGTTGAGGTTTCTTCAATTCCCATCCTTGGCAGTTTATACTCATACGCCTTGAGTACGGAGAACAGCTCTGTAAGAGAAATCTTGCCCAGATCTCTTGATTCTTCCATTGCTGTCACCTTCATGTTGAACTTGGGAGGTAGAGCCTTCAGTACTCTGACAGAAATCTCTTTGTCAGTGAAAGTCTTTCCCAGCTTCAAAACTTCATTCAGAGTTCTGGTGAATCTGATGTCCATCTGATCAATGGTTTCTCCAGACTTCATCTTGAAGTTGTCCAGCTTCTCCAAGGCAACACTGAGCTGATGCTCTTTAATGGCATCATTGCCTTCACTCATGTCACGAACCTTATCCCACATCTCCTTTGCAGTTTTGCAATGCTTGACTTTGTCAAACCGATCATTATCCAGGGCTTTGGTCATGATGAATCTTCCGACTTTGTCCAGGTTGAACAGCTTTATTTCTTCTGCTGTCATTTCTGTTAAGTCTTTTTCCACCACTATTTGAGCTTCATCTACGATGATGGTCTTGGTGAATTTGAATGGACATTTAATGATACATGTATGCATGTTGTCATTATAGGCAGCAAGGAAGATCTCCATTCTGATTTTCCAGTCCTCAAAGGACATACCAGCAATGTGGGGAACATGGCTGATACAATCCATTTTTCAAAAAGTTTTTGTTTTTCAAAAAGATGCTCTTTTGAAAAGTTTTGAAAACCTTTGAAAAACACTCGGATCAAGCTCGTTGATCAGGCAGCTGATTCTAATGAACCACCTGCTCTGATACCACTTGTTGGTCCCAAGTGGTCAGAAGAGGTTTAGAGGGGGGGGGGGGTGAATAAACCTCTTTAAAATTTTCTTTCAAATTTAACTTTAAAACTTTACTCTAACTGAACAGACTAAGCTGATCAGATTAGTAAGTTACAATTCTGTTCGCGAACAAATCTTTGAACAGTCTTGTTGACCACTCGTCTGATAGTTACTTAGCTGATTTTGCAGAAATCAGTTTTAATACTTAGAGTACTTGCAGCGGATTTTCAAAGTGTTTTTCACAAGTATTCTTAGCAGTTTGAAAAATGTTTCCCCAGTTTTATAAACTCCTTTTAACTTCTTTTCAAACAGTTAACTTAATGTGTTTTTATGCAAACAGAAGATATGCAGTTTTGAAACAATGTAAAAACACAAGTAATTTTTATAGTGGTTATATGGATTTAAATATCCTTTAGTCCACTCTTCCAAGTCACTCAGATCTTGGGTTATACTATAATCACAAAGTTTACAGTATACTCTGCTTGCGTCGAACAACAAATGAAACGACCACAAGTTCGCAATAGGAGATCACACAGAAAACCTATCCTCTGAAGTTTGATCACTCACAAAGATGGATCACAACTCCGCACAACACTCTTGTTTACAAAATCACTCAGAAGATGTATTTTTCTTGATTCTTCAACTCCGCTTTCGTCAACAAATGACTCAGCTGATGAGTGAGCTGTTCTTGAGACTTAAAGAATTTTGCTTCGGATTTTCTCTCAGAAAGTGTGTTGCTTATTTCTTCTTCGTCTCTTGCAGCTATTTATACTTGAGGATTGAAAAATGTCCGTTGAAGAGAGACAGGATTCAAATTCCTCGAGTACTGGTCCTTAAAATCCGCGAACGGCTCTTTTGCAGTCTGTCCGTACTGTAAACAGTACTATTCTGCAGGCAGCATTAAATGCAGCATTAAATGCACTCGGCTGATGCGAAGCTTTTCTTCAATCATTTGTCTTAAATATCCTCGTACTTCAGCATTTATTACACCAAGGGGCATTTATTACCGTTGGGAACACTTCATGATCTTCTTCACTTGGCTGACAGAAGTATACGTCTGATGGTGAACTCGGCTGATCTCAAACTTGAACAAATCTGATTTGAGTCGGCTGATCTTCACTAATCTGATAACTTTGCTTCAGCAGATCAGAAGTCTTGGACCTTGAAACTTTGACTCTTCTGATGTCTTCATTACTTAGTCAAAATTCCTTGATAAGCTTATCAGCTAAGTCACTCCATACTTAGCCAATTTTACGAAGTTTTGGAATGCATCAAAACCTCCCTTATCAAACTTTCTTCAGTGCCTTCATCTTCATCTTCATCCAACACCCTGGATGCAATAAAATTCTTATGTTGTAATGATTAAACTCCAAAGAACTAGAACATAAGTACGCAAAAATAATTTCACTTTTGTTATTGAGCAATAGTTCGAATCATAAATAAAAAATACCATCTTATGCAACTTAAACATAACATACGGTATAAAAAAAATATAAGAACTTGTTGTATTTGCAACAAAAATAAACAATTTTTATTCATTAATTTGAAGTATTTAGAATTGATATCCCTACATTGAGAATGACCAACTTCTTTAGATCTACTCCCAGCTAAAGGACTATATGGCACATGAAGAACATAAATTGGATTGAGAATATGATTTCGAATTAGGGTTCAATCAACCATCGGCACTTAGGATCCACCACGAGCAGGAACATTCTCCAATGGCAATGTTGAACTTGAACTTGCTTCCTTTTTTAGTTGTTCCATCCGAATGGATGATTGAGATAGACAATATACTAACCAATTTTTTAGTTCTTTCACTTGTTCTTTGTTCATTTGTTCTATTGGAATTTCCTCCCACCATTCTGTTTGTCGAGTTGGGTTCTTCTCTTCCAATATTTTTCTTCGCTTAATTGCCGCCTCATTCTTAGAGTGCAAGTCATCCAAGTCATGATTTAACTTGGAGATTTTATCTCGCGCATAAGTATCAATAATTGTTGAAGAATCATTAGTTAGCATGTTCGGATTATTGTACCGATCAATTACCGACTCCATTGTTGGAGAAAAGAATGAATGAGGAATGCCTTTAGACGAGAAAATAATTAGGCCAATGTCTACTCCACACAAGGTGCATAACTCACTCGTTTTTTTGTAAATACCTAATCGTCGTTTGGAAAATGAGGCGTACTGGCTGTCTTGATTTTCAATTCTTTGCATCGGAATTCGCTGACGCCCTCTTGATTGTCTGTTTGCCATAGTCAATGAATGATGTATGAGTAATATGAATATGTATGTATAATTTTTGTTAAAAAACTTATGAGAAAATAAACTTCATTGATGGGATATTTATAAGAAAATGTTATGAGTATTATTTTTGTAGTTGGAGAACTAAACGTTCTTACTAATTTATAGAGGTGAAGACACCAACCAGATTAGGTAGAAATAAATTGAATTATTAAAGTTAATATTCTCTTTTCAAATTTGCGATGACAAAATATGTTCCGTATTTATATCTATGCTAAAATGTTAAAATATTCAATGCTTGGTTTCAAATTCAAATGATTCTACAAAAATAACTATAATTAGTTTTTATAGCCGCTTGTTTTTTGATTTGGATATTGATAGGTTGCTTCATCTGTTTTCTTAGGTTGTCCTTCGTAATTTAGAAAAACTATAAATTTTTACTATGTCTTTTTAGTAAAATAATGTAGATACACTATAAGGAATTAGAGTATTGACTACCATGTATCCACTACAATAATTGGTCGTTTGTATAATATAGCGCCCCGTAAATTTCGGACCCTTTTAATCGTGTTTTATTGGATTTTTAATCCAATTTCATGTGTTACATTTTTTTTTTTTTTGAAAATTAAGTGTCACATTGGAGTAAAATGTACAATTTAATTATCTCCTATGTCCTTATTAACTTTGAAATGATTTAAAAGAACAAAAATACTTTAAAATAATAGTATACCTCTTTTGAAAAATATTTGGACTTAATTGTGGAAAATAAAAAAAATTGGGGCAAAACTGCACTTTACCAAAACTTTAGGGGGCAAAGTGCACATTTCTCTCCTACTTGATTGAAGCTGATAGGAAAGCCTTTATAGCTTCCTAGGGTGGCCAAGCATGCCCCTAGGGTAGAGAAACTTCTCTACCCAAGGTGGACATGCAGTGGTTTGTTTCTTTGGGAGTAATTATATCTCCTATCTTCTCAAGGTGTATTTAAGCACCTTTCTCCTCATTTTCAAATTTCTCTCCACTCATTTTACACCTTAGAGTTCATAGTTAAGTTAGAATTAAAGATAAAAAGAGAGTGTGTGAGAATAGGTGAAAGTTAGTGGGAGAAAAGTGAAGGAAGTGGAAGGAGAAACCACCACCACCACCACCACCATCTCACCACCGCCACCGGACCTCACCACCGTTGACATAGCACCACCACCGGATCCCACCATCGCCGGACCGCCATCCACCCCCCACCGGAACCTCTTTCAAGGAGATCTGGAATCGTCTACCAAGAAACTTTCAAGAATCGTAAGCAGCACATGTGAGCGCTGTGTTCATTTGTGTGTTAGTCCGATATGCTTGTAGGTCGAGTCTAAGCAAGTAATTAGGCTGTAAATAATTAGAACATCACGTGCTATGCTAGTTACCTCGTGTATATTACTAATAGGCTGACATGTATGAATCATTTATCATATCAACATGATTATCCTAATACATGCTACACCAAATCTAGATCTACTTAGTTGCGAATATGTTCACCTAGCTATATATTTGAATTGCTTTCGTGAATTGTTAATTGTCGACAAAATGTTATATTTGTTTGATATGATATGTTTCCGATTTTATGAGGGCCCTTTTTGTTTGGTATATGGACCCGGGACAACCTGGCCGGCAAGGGCTGCAGGATTGTCACGGTTACTCGTAAGCCTAGCCTTACAATCCAAGTTGGGAGGAACACTCGGGGAGTAAGGACGAACTTAGGCAAAGACATGTTGATGCACTTCAGATAGTAAGGTCGCTCCTTACTTGGTGAGTTTGGATGGACATCAGAATAAGTAGGGATGGGATCGGGACGGGATTTCGGGAATTCGGGTATTTCGGGACGGGATATCAGGTTTCGGAATCTCAAATTTAAATCCCGAAACCCGGTAGATCAACTAAGGTCCCGAGAGTTTCGGGTACCCGATTTAATTTCGGGATTTCGGGACGGGATCGGGTGTCCCGATAAACTATTAATTATTTTTAGTTTAATACAATTTTGAAACCGCCTCGGATCTTATGTGTCAATATTGGTATGCCTTTCACCATCTTATGCACAACATGTAGACTCAGAAATATATCAAAACCTCAAGATCTGATTAAGGGAAATTATTGGAGAAGTTCGAAAATTGAAATCCTATGAGATGATATATGTTGAAAAACTCGGACGTCGGCGAGCAACGGATCAGTGGTGGACGGCGGGAGTTGAGCTGTGGTGGAGTTAAGTATTTTGATTAGATATATTAACTTGTATGTTTGGATTTTGGAGAAGAAGAACACGTAGAATGAGATTACATATATTAACTATGTAATCGGGACCGGGTTCCCCGATCGGGTGGGGATCAATACCCGAAACCCGTCCCGATTTTTCTTGACCGGGTTTTGTCCCATCCCAAATGAAAAAATACCCGTTTTGTTCCGTCCCAAATGGGAAAAACCCGATCGGGACGGGACGGGTACCCGAAACCCGATCCCATTTACCCAGTCCTAAGAATAAGGATGGAGGGTAAGTGGAGAATGGCATCAGCAACTCTTGGTTATTTGAACTCTATGCTTTGATTTTATGCATGTGATATGTGCTTAATTCATTTATACGCTCACGATATATATTATGTTGCATCCATGTGTCACGCGCACAATGCACCACAGCCTCAATAAGTTGGACGAAACTTACACGTTCCTTCTATTAATCTTTTCAAATGCATGAGTCTCGAGTTATGATGGTTAAGTCGATGAGTCAGTTTCCGAGATCCAGTCGGTCATTGCGAGATTGTCCTCCCTTATTTTTACATGCTTTCGCAATTCTACTACTTTTTTTTGTCACCTTGTTATAAGGTTGAATGATGTATTTTGAATATTGTATTTATGTTATCCGTAGGCTTGCGGGGTTACCTGTATGACCATATTTTTTGGCCTTCTCCATTTACAACGGAGCAAGCAGGCATTTTGAATTTTTTTAATTTGGATTTATCTCATGCTTTATTTAAGTCATCATGTTTCAAAATAAAATTTAGCAACTCTGATGGGTTATCCCGCGGCAGGCGATCCCGAACTCGAGGATGGGATACAAAGGACCCGATCTGGGGAAACTGGGCGCCATATATAATATACAAGCCATGGCTTGAGCAGTGGTAGAAACATCCACCAAAACGCAGTTGTTGTGGATGTTACTAACGACATATATGCTTTATTTTACGCAACATTTTTGGCGCTTATTTTGTTGATCTAATTGAGTTTTAGGTTATTTGTGTTATTGATAAAATTATGAATTTTTATGGTTGAGAAGAGTAATGAGAGAAAAGTTGATATTTTGATGTTTTCTCGATGCAGATGTATTGAAAAGAAGCATGACAAAGTTTGGGAAAACAAACAAAGTTGAAGGACGAAGAATTGCAGAAAATGGAATTTAGCCGCCACGGTGGAATTATTGGGCAAACGAAGGACAAAATACAAAGAGTTTTCGCCGCTGCCATGGAAAATTGACCGCCGCGACAGAAATGAGCTCTTCGTCGCCACTCTTAATGTCCACCGCGACGGTCGACATCAGAAGGCCTAGAGATTTAGGAGTCTCATGTAGGGTTTCTAATCACTTCTCTTCATAACATCAAGCACATAAAATAGAACACACAAGACACGCTTCTTGGAGAAAAGAAAAAAGGATAAGCTTGAAGAGATTGGAGGAAGCTCGATTCATCCACCATCTTCATTATCTTAGTCCTAAACTTTGTTTTTAGATTTATTTTCTTGTAAACATGTTTTGTGATGATTTATATTTATTCATGGTTTTAGATCTAGGGATTTGCGTTAAACTCTTTTACTTAGGATAATGGATTCTAAATGATACTATGATGTTTTTTTTTGTATGAGTTAATGTTAGTTTAGTCAATTGAGAATTATCTCTGCTTGTTGGACCGTGGTATTGTTGTTAGGGTTTATATCTCTAGCGTTGGTTTAACACGTTGATTAACAATTTGGTGTGAGTAAATCACTATATGCACGTATGTTAGGATTGGTAGCGATATGCGGTCTATGATATAGGTTAGGTTCTTAATGTGTGTTCATCCTTGTGATTTTTTAAGTGGGCCCCCGATTATAAAATAACTTCTGCTCAATCGTGATTTTCATGGTGTTCGGCCCCCAAGATCATAATCAATTTTGGGATCTCGAGAAGCAAAAAATCAACATATTTTAGAAGCTAGTAAAGTGTTACTTTTGCAAAAGCTATTATACAAAAATAATTATTCTATAATTAATTTTTATTATAATCAATTATTACCAAAATCAATTGTACTAAAATTAATTCTCCTATAATTTCTTCTCGTATCACTAGGCCAAACTCATCCTAACTTAATTCATAATTGAATAATATCATATATCAGGATGATGACATGATTCGTAAGTGTCTTCCTTATTGAATTTTTATCCATTTACTTTCCAGCAATACTTAGTTTATTAATCAAATTTACAACTCTCATTTAAATTGAATTTATTAAAATTAATAGTAAGTTAAGGGGAGTCCAACTCCATGGGGGATCGATATCTGATCATTAGATAACTTTATTACTGGTTGATATGTGCACTTGCGTTAATTGTTTTAGCGTAACTACGGAGAAAACAAGTTTTTGGCGTTGTTGTCGAGGAGTTGCAACATTAAGACACTTAACGACTTATTTTTATTCTTAGTAGTTCGAATTTTTAATTTTTTGTTCCTTAGCTACAGGTAATTCAAGGAACAAGAAAGTCATGGATTCGGAGACATACAATGGTGATGAGCAGAGAAAGAGAAAGAGTCAACCCCCTATAAGAGCTTATGGGAATCCAAGATTTCTGATATACGAGGATGAAGAATCATTTGTGCTAAAACTAGTCATATTAATTGTGATACACTTCGAGCACATCTTCGAGAAAAACTCAACAGAGGATGCCCATAAACATGGAATGAAGTTCGTGGCAACATGTGATAAGTTAGTCACACCTGAATGTTCAGCAGAATTATTCCCATACTTTGTATGCTAACTAGCCGTGGATTGGTTAATGATTTACCAAAACAAATGGTAAACACTTGGAAATGAATAAAAGAGTACTTCCTTAAGAAATATTTCCCAATAGAAAATACCACCAATTTGAAAATAGCAATTTTTTATTTCAAGCAAAAAGTTTGAGAAGAGCTGAGTGAAGCATTGGACAACTTTACGAATATGGTGGTGAAATCATTAGCTTGCAAACATTTTACTATAGTCTAGGTGAAGAGTCTAGAACCAAGTTGGATATAACATATGGTGTTTTCCTGCAAAAATGGAAAAAGAAGCAGAGTTGCTTCTAGATAATATCATGTAAAATATCAAGGAATGGTTAGAGGAACAAAAGTCTACATCACCCCAAGATGTGAAACTCAACGAATCACTAAATAAAAAATCAGTGCATTAGAGAATGAACTAACTGAAAAGTTAGACAATGTGATCCTTACGCACTTGGATAGAAGAAGAGCATTGGACAACACTTGTAGATCTAACTATGGGAAACAGAAAGAGAATTTGAGATATGAGAAATGCTTTGCCATAAGCACAAAGGGAAAGTCAAGAATTGAGTTGGACGAGGAACAAAGAAACAAAGTTGTGGAGGAAAAGCAATGAATGTTGAAGCAAGAATATAAACCATTCACAACATAACACTTCCAACTACACAACTATTACCTCTATTTCCACATAAATTGCTCAAGAAAAAAGATGAGAAAAAATTCGAGAAATTCTTGGAAATGCTTCAACTACTGAGCATAAAATTACCTTTGATCGAAACTTTAGAGCAGATGTCAACATCTGCTAATTAAGTTCATTAAGGATATTTTGACCAAGAAAAGGTCTACAAAGGTGACAAATACAATTGCTCTAACCGAAGCCACAAGTGAAATCTTACAACATAAGGCTTCCATGAAGCTGAAAGACCCAGAGAGCTTTACGATACAATGCAACATAGGAAACAAATTCTCATGGAGAGCATTATGCAACTTAGGAGCCAACATCAATTTTGAGTTGCTAGAAATAGATGAACTAAAGCATACCAAGATGACCATCCAGTTTACAAATAGGTCAATCAAACAACATGAAGAAATCATCAAAGATATTTTCTTAGGAGTGAATGAACTAGTTTTCCCTGTTGATTTTGTTGTTCTTGATTATAACGCAGATATTAATGCCCCAATCATACTTAGGAGGGCATTCTTATCCACGTAAAATGCATTAACTTATTTGAATCAGAGAGAATTAATAATGAAGCTGCAAGATGAATAGTGAAATTCAACGTTTAAAAAATGAAATACGCTGCTAATGAGGAGAATAACGAAAAATAATGTTTGGACGATGGGTGTATTGAGGAGGAATTCAAGAAAGGTTTGAGCGAGAATCTTGAGAAAACAAGTATGATAGGGAATATGGATGAGGTAGATGATGATATTGGTGAAAGAGTGGCAACTATGG
The DNA here is from genome assembly GCA_038501285.1 of Penstemon eatonii. Classification (NCBI taxonomy): domain Eukaryota; kingdom Viridiplantae; phylum Streptophyta; class Magnoliopsida; order Lamiales; family Plantaginaceae; genus Penstemon; species Penstemon eatonii. The sequence goes on from CM076710.1 coordinate 9,001,114, forward strand.
AGAAACTCTAGAAAATCAGGGCTCGCCCTTCCAGCCTCAGAACAACTAGATTATCTAAATCCAAATCATACCCCTCCACCCCTAAAAAAAATTTCAACCTAGGAACCACCCAAATTGGAATTAGAACCTCTACCAACCAATTTCAAATATGTGTTGCTATGTGAATATGAGATACTTCCAGTCATAATAGCAACATTTGTTGAAGGAAATGCAAGAGAAACTGATAGAAGTATTAAAAAGGCTTAATAAAGCAATATGATAGACTCTTGCAGACATTCAAGGTATTAGTCCAACCATTTGCCAACACAAATCCTTCTGGTACATGAAATAAAATGATCAGTTTAGCCACAAAGAAGACTAAACCCAATAATGAAGAAAGTAGTGAAGAAAGAGATTATTAAGTGGCTAGCCGCTGCTATAGTTTTTCCAATAGTTAATAGTGCATGGGTTAGTCTAGTTCAATGTGTAAATTAGGAATGAATATGGTGGAAAATGAAAGTGGTGAGTTGATAACAAGACCAGTGGTTGGGTGGCGAATTTGTATGGACTACCTCAAGTTGAACAAATTGACTAAGAAATATCATTTCCCACTACTCTTTATTGGTCAAATGCTCGACAGGTTGGCTGGAATAATGTTTTATTTTTTCTTCGATGCATTCTCATGGTACAATCAAATAACCATAGAAGCATGCTTTTCATAGAATTCCCTTTGGGTTGTGTAATGTACATGCTACTTTCTAGATATGCATGCCATCATATTTTTGGGATATGGTGGAGGAGATTTTAGAAATCTTTATGGATGATTTTACAGTAATTGGACATGCTTTTGGTGAATGTTTCAAAAGTATGGAAAGAGTCTTGATCAGATGTGAAGAAACAAAAATGGTGCTGAATTGGGAAAAGTGTCATTTTATGGTACAAGAAGAGATCGTGCTATGCCATAAGATTTCAGCAAAGATGATGGAAATGGACAAAACAGGGATTGAAATGATAGAAAATTATCATTGCCAACCTTTGTTAAGAGTTTGAGAAGATTTCGAGGCCTGTTGGATTCTATCGAAGATACATACAAAATTTCTCACAATCTCAAAGACACTTTGCAATTTGTTGGAGTATTTTCACGAAAGATACGCCCTTTAATCTCAAAGATAAGCCCTTTAATTTCAAAGATACGCCCTTTAAAATTTCTCACAATCTAAAAGATACGCCATTTAATTTCACGAAAGAATGCAGGGACGTTTTCTTGTTGGAGTATTTTCAAAATAAAGTTGATTGTGGGAGTAGTCCCACATTGGAGAAGTTTTGAACACTTTATTAATGCTTGTATATCTAAAGGAATTGACTAAAAAACAAGTTATTTCCTACTAAATTATCTAACGTTTCTTGTTGCTAAAGCAAAAGCTAGTGAGCGCACCGATCATGGTCACAGTTGATTGGAACTTCGAGTTCGAGTTAATGTGTGATGCAAGTGATGTAGTCACGGGAGAAGTTTTAGGCCAAAAAAGAAACAAGGTGTTCCATTCAATTTACTAGGCAAGTAAAATGTTGAATAAAGCACATGTCAACCACACTGTCACTGAGAAGGAATTGTTTGTATTTATGTTCGCTTTTGAGAAGTTTAGTTCATATCTAATAGGCACAAAGATAACTACTTACACCGATCACTCTGCAATCAAATATCTGATGGAGAAGAAAGATTCAAAGCCCAGGTTGATAAGATGGGTCCTTCTATTATAAGAATTTGGTGTGAAGATAAAAGACATAAAGATTACGGAAAATCAAGTTGTTTGATCATCTATCAAGGTTGGATAGAGCACTGGAGAGAACATAACCGACTCAAATAAATGAGATTTTCCCCAATGAACAGCTCTTTCACATCGAGCAGAAAACCCCACCCTGGTATATGTAAAGTTATACCTGAAGATTATTATATCCATCATCCTAAGAAATTTTTAAATGATGTTTAGAATTTTGTATGGTAAGAGCCTTTTTCTCTTTAGGGCTTGTGCAGACAGAATGATTAGGAGATGCTTGCCGGAAAGTGAGATGCAAGCAATTTTGGAAAAATGTCACTCTTCGCCTTATGGAGGGAATCTTAAAGTTGATAGGACAACAACGAAGATACTGCAATCTGGATTCTATTGGCCAACTCCATTCAAGGACTCACAAGCTTTTGTTAAGTCAATGCGATAGATGCCAACGAACTGAAAATGTGTCAATGAGGGATGAGATGCCCTTAACAACATCAATGCAGTAGAATTATAAGATATGTAGGGGACCTAAAAATTGAACGTAACCATGTGACATACTCCGCAGTCCATCATGAGCATCAGTGTTCAAAATACCGGGAAACGCCTCATCGGCTCCTCCAGTGACCAGCCGCTCGAAACTTGCTACTCCATGACCGATGATCTTGCTTTGGTCGCTAAAGAAAAAGTTGGTGTTGCGGGGTGATAATCGACAAACCGGTCGGAATCTCTTTATATTATTTATTTTCTATTTATTTAAATAATTTTTTTACGAAAATTTTACGCGTTCCATGTTTTATTCTTTTCAGTTCCAGATTTCGGGAAAATGATAGTTTAGGTTGCGGTTTTGTATCCTTGTTGCGGTCCGACCCTAGTTATTTTAAGAATAATTGTAATTTTATTTTTTAAGTTCACGTTTGATAATATGACCTTCATTTAAGTTGATGTTTCAAAACCTATATAATGTTGAAGTCGATTTTATAATATTTTGGTTAATAATTTTGTATCCTAACTATTTTCATAAATTGATCGTCTTTATCGAAGATGACTTGAAATTTGTTTTCAAATATTGATCTTAATTTGGTTTTATTCCAATTTGGTTTCACAAATTTTCTTATCATATCAAGTGTTTCTTTTTAAAAGTTTGTGTTTAAATATTTCCTCTTTGAACTTTTGATTGTCCCGTTTATTTTTCATATGTAATAAACAAAAGACAAGTCGGCATTTTAACTTTTCATAATTTAATCGTTCGATCAAGTGTTATCCGAACAGACCTGCAGTGTCGGGCCGTTACATATGGTATTTTATATTATTTTAATTTATTTCTGATCAATATTTCCATCGAAATTTATTTTAAATTTTTTTTATTTTAATTTAAATTCCGACGAATTTTCCAAAGAAAATTGCTTCGGTAGCAAAATCTTTCGAATTTTTCGACGAATTTGTTTTAGTAGCAAAAACCTCTGTTTTTTCTTGAAGTAAAATAGTATTGTAGCAAATTATATAATACAATTGCAAGAAATAGGTCAAAAATAAATATATTTACACGAGTACCACGTGCTGCTGCAGTTAGTAGTAACAAAAAAAAATTAATGTTTTTGAAATAGACCATAACAAACATTATAGTTCATAATGTATAGTATGTGCAGTTAATAGTAACAAAAAAAAAATTAATGTTTTTGAAATATAGACTATAACAAACATTATAGTTCATAATGTATAGTATGTGCACATTATAAAAAGAAAATATAGCAAATTCATATACGCAAGCAAAGTGAATTTTTGAAAATTAGTTTTCTTATGAATAATCTGACTTTAGAAGACAACAAAGAGATCATTGGTTTGTGAGCATAGCAAAGTTGATTTGCTGATGAAGAAAACTCTAAGGAAAATCCAAAGTTGAATTTTCTTATAAATATTTATATTATCCGAATATGTCAAGTAGTATAGTAAGTGTGAAATCAAGGACGGATCTACACTAAGATTTTTTTTTAATATGTATAAATATATTATTAATAGGATGGTCAATTTAGTTGGGTCTCTCCAAAGTTCGATGGCTAGACCCGATTAAAACTGATTCGAACCTGAATATTTGTGAGTCTGGTCGAGCTTTGAGTTATATTAAACCCGATCAATTTATGAGTTGAGTTTGAGCATAATACTGCTCAACCCGAATAAAATCCGAGTATAAAATTATTTTAAATATTACAATTAGTTTATATGTATTGTAGTTATATTATTAATTATTATTTTTATTTTGAAACAAGAAAACTTAGTAAAAAATTATAGTGTAAACCAACATATACGTTAGTATATCAATTACGTACTGAATGACAAAGTTCATAGGAAAAAGTTAAACAATACAAAAAAAAGATAAAAGTTAATACAAATATCAATAAATTGGAGTATTGAGACTTTAAAACTCTATTATTTGTTCATATAGATCAAATGTATCTTCAAAAATATGGAAAAGTGACTCGATCTTTCAGTTTAAACATTATTTAATGTTTTATTTGTTATATTAACAAACCTGATATGAGCACGATATAGACCCGAAACTCGAAAAGTTACATAAGCAGAGTTTGAGCAAAATAAATTAAAAAATTTATGAGCCGAGTTTGGGACTATAGCTATGAGGCCCGATAGTATTTGAGTTTGAGCCATTTAAAGCTCGACTCACGAGCACGATTGACAATCCTAATTATTAGTATATATAACTAGTACATTGTGTATTTTTACCCAATTAATAAGATTTTTATTAAATAAATAAGTTTATGCCACAATTAAAATATTGAGTTAATTTCACGAAGTAAAACAAAATTAAAATCACAAATGACACAACATTCACTTCTTTTCCATGAAACTATTGATGATTTGTGTTTTAGTGTGCACCCAATTATAAATGTCTTGTTATGTCAATTGTAAAACCATTTGTGCCTTCATTTTCAAGGCATGCTAATAATTATTATATTCAACTTTATTGATTGTAGATTTAGTATAATACTTAAATCACAAATCTTCATTAATTTCATTAATTTTGTATTACGATTTACTGTAAACTTACTTACAAAGATGCACACACCGCGGATTGTTTCAAAAATTCACGAAAAGCAAAATTGTTGATAAGTTCGGATATTCATTAAACTAATTCTACCTTTTGCTCTCAAAAAAGTATTTCTTAAATAAATTTACTTCTTAAATATAATCATTATATTCAACTTCATTGATTGTTGATTAGTATAATACTTAATCATAAATCTTCATTAATTTTGTATTACGCTTTATTATAAACTTACTTACAAAGATGCACACACCGCGAATTGTTTCATAAACATTCACGAAAAAAGAAATGTTGATAAGTTCGGATTTTCATTAAACTACTTCTATCTTAAAGTACCTTTTGCTCCCAAAACGGTAATTCTTTAATATATTTATAATATTTTGATTTTTGTGAACTTTTGCAAATAAACCAGTTAATTTGGATAACATTGATAAATAAATAAACCACACATGTAATTCGGTCCCCCAGTGCTCGGATCTTGGATCCGGTCCCTGGCTGAGTTCCATGGCCTCTAAATCCTGGATATAATTTTTACTAGTATGGGATTTTCATATAATAATGACATATTGTAGGATTGATTATGTGATGTAACGATGTATTTACTATTCAAATCAAATAATACTTGCCTACAAAATGTTCCAAATAGTAAAACAAAATCAACAATTCCAAATGTCTAGAATTTCAATTGTCAATCAATTTACCTCTCCATTCTCTCGTTTGAAATTATGTTTGTCTCTTCGTTTAAACATCTACCTCCTTGCCTTTGTGCTGCTGAAGTTCTTTCTATTAAAGTGGCTTGTTCCATTATTGTCCATTGAAAATTGAAGATGTTTGTTATATGGATGATTGTCTCTAAGCTATCGGGGGTATTCTAAATTGTGGGAAAGAGTCGAGTTGGATTGCTCGTGGCTTAATTGAAGAAATTCGATATTTTTGGACATATTGGCCTAATTTTGTCTCATTCACATGGATCTAATATTGCCGTTCATAACCTAGTTGAGAGTGTCTTTAGTCTTAATTAGTTGAATAATTTTTGTTTTGTTCCGTTTGATATATTTTTGTTAATTAATTATTGGATATTTTCGGAATAGACTTGGAAACATTAAAAAATACGTAGAGCAATTCGTTAATCAAATAGACATATTGAATTAATATTGACCTGATACTTCTTTTTTCTTCCGAATGACTCTAAAATGAAAATTTGTCGGTACATATCTCTTTTTCTATCTATCTACTATTATAAAAATATGAATATTTCTTAATTTTTTGGCAAGGACAAAAATACCCCAATGTGATTTTAAAAAGCAAAAAAAACTTTAAGAAGAATAGCTAGATTAGGACACATTAGAAGTTAGACTTAACATTATACAATTCTAACTAAAATAATTTCATAGGCAAAATAAACTTAAAAAGAATAGTGAGATTAGAAATCACAAGGTATAACTAGATTATAGTTTTTGATAAATTCTAAATGATATAGAAAATAAAGCTATGTATAGTACTTTATAATAATAAAAATAATATTTCTATTTATATAATTTTGTGATATATTAATTTTTTATGTTAATACCTATATTTAATTATTTATAATATATTTGTGCATCGAATTATTTAAAATAAAAAATAATAGTAATTAATTGAACACGTTCAACAAGTGTGCATCTTCCTAGTCTCTGGAAAACGTACGAAAATGTTAATTTATTTATGAAGCATAAACTCTTAAAATAATTTATTAGGAAAATTGGTTGATAATAGTTAAAATAAAAAGAAAAAAAATAGAACAGAGCAATAATCGGAGGAAAGCACGATCCATCTATGTGTTGATGAGAAATCCGCCCTCTCTTCTCTCACTAGCAATTGACTCTGCCGTCCACAATTTCTCTAATATTTCCGATCTCTCCTTTCTCCCTGAACACATTCTTCTCGACCTCTTCTTGGTATGTACACTACTCACTGATCAAACTCACTTCATATCGGTACGCATATACTCTATTCATGTGTCGAGAATCTTTCATTTTGGAATTTTTATGTACCCTTTTGATTGTTGTGAAGTGGGTTTGGCTTGATTTTGTAAATTGTTGTTTATTCTGATGTAATCTGAGTTGGGGTTTTTGATTTTTTATCTCAGATTTGTTTTGACCCGTTCTTGAGAATCCGGGTCTGATTATTACTGTAGTTCTTTTCTGAAATTGAGTAATTTTACCAGGAAAAGTTGTTTTGATCTGTGCATTCATTTATAAATTTAATAATTGGATGTAAAACCTACTTATGGACTAATTATTAGAATTACAGTTTATGATTGTTACTACACGCTTCTTCATCAGCTCTTGAATATTACTGTGACTTTTGTACTGTTGTGTCTCTCCTTTGCAGTATAACTTTTTATGCAAAAAAATCTATGCTTTCATTTCTCTTTAGTGGTAGCCAGTGTTTGTGCAAGTTTTAATTATTAGGAATATAATTTGGAGAATATGTTCATAATAGACCACTTCAGTGTGATAGTTGAATCAGGCTAAATTGTTTTCGTGGTGGTTATGTTGTGATTCTTTAGAGAGAATTTTCTTGGTTATTATGCCGTAAGGAAATTTACGAACATACAAGAAGAAAAGAAGAGAGTTATTGGGTCTTAAACAAATTTTACGGTATTAATAGCTTGTCACTATGTTTTGTATGCTTTTATGTTATTCTGACAGGAGTTGGACTACTGCTTTCGTTTCATCTGTCCATTGCCCAGTAGCTTAATAAATGTAATAATTTTTCTTGGAGAGTCATCCGTTATCGAACTTAGTAACCCTGTTGACCATCTCCGTGGGGTGGTAAAGGGTGCCCTTCTTAAAAAGATTAGGCTTAGAAATATTGGAAGAGCTTCTTATGTTGCAAAAAAAGCATTACATTATAAAAGACAGTATGAAGTTGTGTCGGGTCTGTGCACTGATGCAGCACACTCATCTGATTTCTGATCAAACTATTGAAAACATGTTTTGCGATTTTTGCTATTTATTTGTGGTGATTTTCCATTGATATTACATGCATTCTTTGAATTTCTCATTATTTCAATGTTGACAAGTAGACTTACACTCTTTGATTAATTTACCTGCAATTTTTTTTTTTGAACATTCCTGTGCATCAATTTTTTTGTCTTCAGAGAACATTAAAAGCTGGGAAACTGAACGAGAAGATTTTGAAATTGTTTTTAGCAACTGGCAAAGAAGAAATAATATCTCTTGTAGAGGCTCTGAATATCCAACACATTCAGATCCCTGTACTTCCCACTCGTAAGTTATTGTAACATCCAATACATAAGTATTATTTACTATCTTTTGTGAATCCTCCTTACTTTTCAGGTTGTTCTGAGAAATTTTGACGGTCTTTGGGATATAGTGTGCAGCTGTAATTTCATTTCTTTGTTAGAATCTTGAAATAATGTCCAATATCAGCATTAATGATGATGAGGTGGACATTGTGATAGGCGCCCTTGAGCCAGATTTAACATATTTCCTTGAAGAATGGAGGCCCGTTTTCTCCCGTTTCCACTTAATAATCGTAAAAGATCCCGACCTCAAAGGTGAACTAAAGATTCCGGAGGGATTTAACCTCAATATCTATACGAAGTCCGATATAGATCGTGTAGTGGGCTCATCTCCCATTTCATTTTCTGGCTACTCTTGCCGGTATTTCGGGTATCTTATGTCCCGTAAAAAATATATTATCTCCATAGATGATGATTGTATCCCCGCTAGAGATAGCAAGGGGGGTCTAATTGATGCTGTTGCTCAGCATATTACCAACCTTACAACACCGGCTACACCTTTTTTCTTTAACACTCTTTACGACCCCTATTGTGAGGGAGCTGATTTTGTCCGTGGCTACCCTTTTAGCTTGCGAACTGGAGTCGACTGTGGTCTATCCTCTGGCCTGTGGCTTAATTTAGCCGACTATGATGCACCTACGCAAGCCCTCAAGCCAGAGAATAGGAACTCGAGGTATGTCGATGCTGTTCTTACGGTGCCTGCTGGCACCATGATGCCTTTGAGTGGAATCAACATCGGTTTTAATAGCGAGTTGGTGGGACCTGCTTTGGTTCCGGCTTTTCGGTTGGTGAAGGAAGGGAAGTTTAGGTGGGAAACGGTGGAAGACATATGGAGTGGGATGTGTGTTAAGGTTGTGTGTGATCATTTGAAGCTCGGTGTGAAAAGTGGGAAACCGTATGTTTGGAGGAAGGAAAGAGGTAGTGCTATAGAGAGCTTGAAGAAAGAATGGGAAGGTGTTAAGCTTATGGAGGAAGTTATTCCTTTCTTCCAATCCATTAGATTTTCTGAAGAAGCTAAAACTGCAGAGGATTGTGTGGCTGAGATTGCTTCATTGGTGAAGGAGCGATTGGGACCGTTGAATCCTATGTTTGCTCGTGCAGCGGATACCACGGTGGAGTGGATTAAGCTCTGGAAACGAGTTCGGGCTCAGTAGATTGCTGATATCACTTGCAAGGTGGCGATAGTTTTCTTTTATGTTTTCTACAACCCGTGCGATATTTAACACCTCATTGTCTCTTGTTTTCTCTCTATATACAGGATTTCTTCCTTTCGACTAACTCACCTGAAACTTTTTCTTTGTTTGCTCTTTGATAGAGTTATTTGCAAGGCGTAGCGAATAATAGATGTTGCTTGAACTTGTATTGTCCTTGTGGCTCTGTCATTATTAATGAAGAACTATATGTTTTTTTTTTTTTCTCTGCAGTGTTTTGGCTTTAATTTTATTATCCATGATCTTCACATGGAGCTTAATGGTGTTATTGCTCTTAATTGTGACCAAGTAAAACAAGAATGGCTGTGTTTTGTGTTGCTTTTAAAATTGGCTATGTTTGGTTGTTAGATTTGAATGAGTAGAACGTTAAGAAGAGTGAGATAAATTCTTTTTCCATTCTTGTTTATTTTTATTATTTTACTTGCTGAAATTCAAAAGAAAAAGTATATATATATATATAAATGGGACAACGGGGACATAGGTTCTTACCCGATTGGTCTAATTGAAAATGAGTAGTCAATTGTATTATATACTCTCAAAATCCATTTCATTCACATAAGGCTGTCACTTTATGTATATAACCAGGTTTATGAAAATTGAAGCTTCGTGGATTATCATTTTGCGTAACTGGTAAACATTAATTAAAACAATATTTGCGTTTGAGTTCGTAAGATTCAAGTTTCGGCTCATCTATTCAAATTTAATGAATCTTTAAATCAGTAAAAATATGTCGGTTTGGTTTTTTTCACTATAAAAATATTTGATTCGACATTTCTTTTTATGAATTATTGATTTAAAACATATTGCTCATTTTTTTTAACATAAAAAATTTTCATATAGAGTTGGGGGAGCCTTGAACCTCCCAAATAGGGTTGGCAAATGACTCAAACTCAAATAGCATCGAACTTTACGATCACTGGCTCAAACTCAGATATCATTGAGTTTGATTCATGTAACTTTTCGGATTTCGTATTTTATATCGGCTCCTATCGAATTTGCATACTCAAACAAAATTTACTTAGCAAATAAATACTACGCATTGTTAAAAATGCATATAAATAGAGTAATCTTACTTCATACACAAGGATATATATTTTTTGAGTTAATACTAATTATCCCCTATGAAATGTATTATGTTCAATTTACACCCATGTGATTTGAAAAATAGCATTTTACACCCCCCCCCCCCTTGTGAAGATTTCTAGAGAAGCAATTTACCTTCTTCGGCCAGAGTCTACCTCAGTTGTCAAAATTGAGAGTGGGTATTAAAAGTGATTCGTAAAATAAGGGTGTAAATTGTCACATTTATCATAATATAGGATGGTAGATTTCCACATTATCATAAAATAGAGAGGTAAAGTGAAACATATAAAAATATCAGGGAGGTGGTGTGAAACTTGTATAAGATTAAAAGGGGGTAAAGTATTCTTTAATATCACGAGGAGATAAATTGAACATTGAAGGTAAATTACCATAACTCTATATTTTCATACTTGTAAATCACATTATAAAACATTAATATAGTTTGTAAATTTGCAAGACTCCCAATCGATTTGGCCATTTGTTTTAATATTTTATTTTTTTTCCCCTTTGGCTTGCATATACATGAGCTATAACGGATGTATTTAAGGAGAAATTATTTAGTGCAACAACTGCATCACGTCATCAAGTACATGTGGTGCAGCTCACCAATGAACTTGTAAAATGTGGAGTGATAATTTACATCACCCCATATTCGTGCAATGTGAACACATTTTTTTAAATTCTATTTTAGTGGAACATGACATAAAACATGGGTTGATGTGGATTATCACTTTACATGTCACAAGTGCGTAGGTGGGTTACACCACGTGTACATAACGAGGTAGTGTAACAGTTGCACTAAATAATCTCTCATATTTGAGGGCAATGAGTTTACAAAATCTATTTCAAAGTAATACTAGTTAACTACTACACTATAGCTTTATTATCAATAATCATTAATATTATTTCAAATAATCATATATTCAGACTTTATTTGAGTTGAGTCTTAATAGCCTCAAATCCGGTCCATAAATTGATTGAGTCTAATATAATGACTCAAACTCCATCTGACTCATAATTAGTCGGATTCGAGTGAAATTTAATCGGGACTAAGCAATTGAGCTTCGGGTAGCCCAAACTCAATTGACAATTTTATTCCCAAGATTTTAAATTTTTTTCTATAATAAGTTTCACTATATGAATATGAAATTGCGGGATCTGAAAAAAATGAAAATTTCACTAAAAAAATATGAGATCCTCGTATTCCACATAAATAGATACATAGATAAACTTTTTTTCTTGCATTAAATTCCACCACCCTTTTAGGCTCATTTAAACATAAATCTAAAACAAAAACTATACAATATTTGTACTTTTCCATTTTCCTAAAAAAAAATTAACATCATTATAAGCCATGAAAAGAACCAACGCCAACAACAAGAGATATAATCAAACCAGTCATAGTTAGTATTTGAAGGCATAACCATCTCAAGCTCCATTTCGAAACCCTTTTCTGCACAAGGTCCATTTCCATTGGAAATAAACCAAAGGACAAATGTCGAATGCCCCAAGAATCCCAACAACGTATCGTTGAAGTATGACATACGCATGGATGTAATTGTAGTTGTGAAAGCGAAAACGATTCTCTGAACGAGTCTAAAAAGGTTGAATTTGAAGGTTTGAATTCAGGAACTGGGATTTGGACTTCTTTGGTGATGAAATTGCTATCAAGAAACCATGTGTATGCAGTTCTTTCAACGAAGGCAAAAAGGAGTTGACAGTAAACTTGATATGCACCAATGAGAAGGATTACCATGGCAGTGTTTGCTATGTGAAGATGTAATTAATGATTTTATACCATTTTTAAGTTATGTATAGTCATTTTTTTCTGACTAATTATAATGGACATGGGACAGTACTTTGCTAGATATTTCTATAAGGTTATTTTTTAATTTTATTGTATATGAATTTAACATAGTATTACTTGGATAAAATCATAAAATTTACTATAAGCTATAATTTCAGTAATTATGTAGCAAATTTAATATATATTTATATGTGTAATTAATAATTACAGCAGAGAGACTCTATGGAGTTCCAATATCGAATAACCAAATTATAGTAGCCTACTATCAAAAAATAGGAACTTAACCTAAAAATGTAAAGGATGAAAATAGAGAATTTTGTAGGAGAACTTTAAACTAGAAAATTTAACTTTGTTTTTAGACTTGATACAAACGAGTGGATGAACCATATATTTATATTAGTAAAGTTATCTAAAAACCTAAGAAATATCTATGAATTCTTTAGGCCTTTGAGCTAGGATAAAATGATCTAGCAACTATTGAAAAATAATTCTTTACGCCTTTGAGCTAGAATAAAATGATCTAGCAACAATTGAAAAATATCTTGAAATATAGTACAATTAAAACTATCTAGCAAGTACCTTGAAATGTCTAGAAATTAACTAGTATAATCAAAACACATATACATAATTATAGATCAATCTTGAAAGGCTTCACACTACCAACAGATGATTGGTCTAGTGAAATGAATTAGTCACTACAAAATAGCGAATTTAAGTTCGAATCCACGTTGTGAGAGGTTCCCGCTTAATGTGCCCAACACACCTCGATAGGGATTATATCCTTGGATAACAAAAAAAATTAGCTTCATACTTCTCTTTAAAAGTGGGCTTCTTTTTTCAGAAAGTATGCCAATGTGATCAACAAGGAATCCAAACAGTTTTTTTTTTTTTTTTTTTTTTTTTGAGATAACGAATAAATTATTACATGAATCGTTACATAAAATATTATATTCGAATATATTTCAATAACTATTAAATGCTTACATTAGATTAGAGAAATACTTATATTAGTTAGAGTTAAACCCATTTTGATGAATTTATCTGATATTTAAGCTCGGAACCCCCAACTCTTGTTTGGCTTTATCACTGTTTTTCTCTCAAACCTCATAACTAAACACAATATAAGAGTGAAGTTGGTCCAATAGTGTGAGCTCTCAAAATTATTTATTGATCTCCATTGTGATTTTGTAGATGATTGAATCTGAAGTAATAATTACTTCTGAACAATCGTTATTCTGAAGTTCTTTGGCTACAATGTCAAATTCACTTGGAAATCTCTAAAAGTAAAAAAAAAAAAAAAAAAAAAAAAAAAAAAAAAGGAAAAAATCAACCTATTCTAGAAGGGACTAAGGTCTTGCTTTTGGCAAAAACAATTATATATTGTACAAATTATTGTCAAATTTATTTAGAATTGTTTTTCGAATCACTAATCCAAAATTTCCCTAAATATATTTCAAATTGTTGAACCCATAAATCAAATATTCAAACTCAATTCAAATCGTGTTTTTAAATGTTTCACTAAAATCACGTAAATTAATTTTTCGAAACTAAAATCTAAGTGAACCGAGCTCACATTAATCTATACGAACTCTAAGCATTTGGTCTAGTTTGCACGTCAATATGTAATTATAATATACCCCTCACAAATTTAATAGTATCACTATATAATCTATCTTTTCAATATTTTATTAATTCAAAACTTGAAAATGAAAATTTGAGGATAACACATTGAAATGGATATACTTAAAATTAATTTTTTTCTTTTTTCCTTTTTCCTTTTTTATTGGTGTAAATTAATAAATGCATCAGAATATCAACATTTGAATTAGCGAATTACAACAAAAGAAACAAATTATAAAGAATATATAAGTATTAACTAGTATCAATCTAGACATATACTAACATATTATATTTAAGTCTTGTCACCTCAGCTTTGCCGTTACACTTTCTTTGGCATATAATTATAATTAACAACCAATTACTAAAAAAAAATTATACTCCACTAGTAGAGTTTTTTTCCTATATAGCCTATTATATAAAAGTATTTCTCAAAATGATCAAAAGTATTTCCCTAAATGTACCTCTTTGTTAAAATCGCTATTGGCAGTGTCGATTTTACCTAAAATCGATGTTGTCAATAGCGATTTATCAGTCATCTTCGAAAATTTAAAAAAAAAAAAATTCACTTAAAATCGATATTGGCAGTATCGATTTTAATTAATATACGGTTTAATTAATATACGGTCTAATTAATAATCGATGCTGTCAATAGCGATTTATCAGTCATCTCCGAAAATTTTAAAAAAAAAATTTCACTTAAAATCGATACTGGCAGTATCGATTTTAATTAATATACGGTTTAATTAATATACGGTCTAATTAATATACGGTTTAATTAATATACGGTTAAAATCGACACTAGCAGTGTCGATTTTAAACTTTTTTTTTTTTAAATGTGAATAACCTCTATCTTATTTTTGGTGAACGAACCTCGATTTGTATAACTCAAACAATAAAGAACAACTCAATTTTATAGGGAAATTGGTGAAGGATCGTATGTCACAGATATTCGTGCAAGTCAAGTTCAATTGTCTGAGAGTGACGAAATAGGTATAGGCTTGCTTTTCAATGGCGTGATGAAAGGTGCTCGTGGTATGCCTATTACAACAATTATTGAGACTTCATTTTATCGTTGTGTTTATTACTTTCAATCTAGACTTGGCATTGCTGAACTTGCTCGTGAAAATACTGGCCTACCAAACACCGAACCCCAAAATCGATTTAGTCCCAAGGTTTACCAAATGCTCCTCCACAACACCTCGAAGGTTGGGGGTATGCATGTAACAATCTTCAACAATTCTATACGTGGGGGCGGTGGGGTTTATTCTGTAATCACAGGTCGTCGCATGACGAAGGGAGGTAATGTTCAAACTGTGCGCATTGGCGAAAGGACATGCACTTGTGGTAAGTGGGTAGCCTATCATGTTCCTTGTTCCCACGTTCTTGCTTGTTGTAGTAACCAAAATGTTGATCCTTTATCTTTTGTATCATCATTTTATACCGTTGAGAATTATTCGAGGATATGGAGTGGTAGATTTGAACCATTGGATAATGAGTATTATTGGAACGAGTATTATGGTCCAGTGTTCAAACCAAACTACAAGCTTGAACGGGAAAAAGGTTGACCAAAATCAAGACGCATTCGCAATGAAATGGATTTTCAAACCGACAAACAGGTGATTCATTGTTCTACTTGTGGGAAGGAATGACATACGCGTCGCAAATGCACGAATAATAGGAAATAATTTCATATATGTTATTGTAATAGAGCTATTAATGTGGAAACATTTTTATGTATTGAACTTGTTATGCAAGTAACATTGTTATGGTGAATTGATTATGTTATTGAGTTCTTCTTTATTGTTTGAGTTATACAAATTGAGGTTCGTTCACAAAAAAATAAGATAGAAGTAATTCACATTTAAAAAAAAAAAAAAGGTTAAAATCGACACTGCTAGTGTCGATTTTAACCGTATATTAATTAAACCGTATATTAATTAGACCGTATATTAATTAAACCGTATATTAATTAAAATCGATACTACCAGTATCGATTTTAAGTGAATTTTTTTTTTTAATTTTCGGAGATGACTGATAAATCGCTATTGACAACATCGATTTTAGGTAAAATCGACACTGTCAATAGCGATTTTAACAAAAAGGTACATTTAGAAAAATACTTTTCAGTTCCGATCATTTTGAAAAATACTTTTGTATAATAGGCTATATAGGAAAAAAATCTCCCACTAGTATTTATTTTAATTTTTCAACACTAAATTTGGATGTATTAAAAGGAATCTTTCACCAACATTAATGTGCCAGGTGGAAAAGGATTCCCTCCCTTGTTAGTTTCCAGGTCGGTAAAGATACTACTAATGCCAAACCAATTTAACTCGCGACAGATCATGATACACTCTCTTCGACAGTACATCGTGCTTCCTAATTTGTACTTCATTTTTGGAATTTAAAACCTTCTTTCATCTCCCTCATTCTCTCTCCACAACAAAAATGGCTGCCACTGCAAATTTCTCTCTCCTTCAATTCTCACCCCAAACCCCACACACCAGGCTCCATGGATACAAATTCAATAACGTAAAATTAAATGGTACAATTCATGATGCAGGGCATACAACTCGTTACTTTTTTTTTTTTTCCTATATTCAATTATTAATTTTGTTTATGTTCTCATTTTTTATGTTATTCAGGGAGGTGTGTGACTGGATGTTCGAATTCGACTAATGGTAAGGGGTTCAAAGACGACTCGGTGAAAAATGTGGAGAAGCTTCCAGAAGAGAAGCGCCGTGTTGAGCTGTCGGCTCGTATTTCTTCCGGTGAATTTACCGTCCAAGAGTCTAGGTAACGATGCTGATACGTGATTGTACTCTTGCCTTTGTTTGTTATACCGAGGACTAAACGTGAAGTGTTATCATCGTTAGGGGGACTTAAATTGAATATTACGGAGTATAAGTTAAATTACTGATCATTTAAAGAAAAATAACTGCTCTGTGTAAAAATGCTATACCTCGTGCCTCACCTGTTGTACCTTGTGATTGTGATACTATATCTTTCGGGATTTAATTTGTAGAATAAAGTTGAGAAAGTACACTTTGACTAATGTTGACTGCCACCTTTGTGAAAAATTGTATAAAATCTGCATAATGGAAGAAGAAGAGATATGATGATGATTATTTTACACTTTCAGGGCTTCAATTTATTGTCAATGTTAGACGAGCTTTGAGTCGAACTAGTTTTTGAATCAACAAAATGGGGGAAGTATATTTTTATTAATTATTAGTAGCAATAATCTTTTGTAGTTCTTACAGTTAGGAAGTTGAAGCTTTTTGAGTTTTTGTGGATTCATTATTGTCATGGGTTTTTATATTTTGTAACTTTTCATATATGATCAATTGTATAATAGATTTTTTTTTGGGAAAATTATTTTTTTGGTACCATAGGATAGACTGACTTGCACTTTTGGTACCATTGGATTGAAAATGTAAATTTGATACAATATGATAGGTTTTCATTGCAATTTTGGTACCAAACCCAATTTTTCTACAAAGTTAATGGCAATTTACCCCCTACTAAATGCATAATGTTCAATTTAACCCCTCGTGGTTTAAAAAAGAGCATTTTACCCCTTGAAATTTTGTAAAAATTTCACATCGCCTCCCCGATATTTTTATAGACGGCACTTAATCCACTTTTATTATGATAATGTGATTTTTTACCGATTGTGTTATGATAAATGTGGCAAATTATCCCTCTATGTTAAATAAAATAGTATGCATGCATACTCTCAATTTCGGCAAGTGAGTTACAATCTCCGGCTGAAGGGGGTAAATTGCTTCATTATAATTTTACAGGGGGTAAATTGATTTTTTTCAAATTATAGAGGGATAAATTGAACATTATGCATTTCATAGAGGGTAAATTGCCATTAACTTTGTAGAAAAATTGGGTTTGGTACCAAAATTGCAATGAAAACATATTCTATGGTACCAAATTTGCATTTTCATATTCAATGGTACCAAAAGTGCAAGTCAGCCTATCCTATGGTACCAAAAAAACAATTTTCCCATTTTTTTTTTACATGCAAAATTGTGTTTTCCTCGGATTAAAATCATGAAAGGATAAGTTTAAGCTGAGAAAAGAAAAGGATAATTTTTACATGCAAAATTGTGTTTCTCAATATTGATTATTTGCATATATTTCTGATGATAGCTTCCAGTCGCAACTCAAAAATAATTTATCAAAGTTGGGTTTTCCCAAAGAAGTTCTAGAATTCATATTCAGCTTCGCGGGTGGTCCTGAGGATGGTCATCCAAGGATTCCAGAGGCAAAAGGATCGGCTAAAATCATTGGGGGTGAACCCTTCTTCATTCCCTCGTATAAGCTTTATCAAAAGTACGGTGGAATTTTCAAGCTATCATTTGGTCCTAAGGTTTGCTTCTTTTTCCTTTATGCCGTCTTCAACCCCCTCGCCCCCCTCCCCATCTTATAACCATAATTGAATGAACATAATTATGGCGGTTGTGGTGCAGTCTTTTATAATAGTGTCTGATCCTTCAATTGCCAAGCATATTTTGAAGAACAACTCAAAAGCTTATTCCAAGGTAAACTTTTTTTTTCTTTTTTTTTTTTTTTTTTTTGCAATTTTTATTACATAAAATTAACCTCCTTGATCTGTACAGGGCATTTTAGCTGAAATTCTGGAATTTGTGATGGGCAAAGGACTTATACCCGCAGACGGAGAAATATGGCGGGTCAGGAGACGGGCTATAGTCCCAGCACTGCATCAGAAGGTAGTACCATGATGGCTAAAGACTTTGCGATTATTTCTTGTCATAATGGCGAAAGTACCATGGTGTCCTTATTTTTCTGTTAATAACAGTTTACCATGTTCCTTGCAGTTTGTGGCAGCAATGTTTGGCTTGTTTGGAGAAGCAACAGATAGACTGATCAAAAATCTTGATTCTGCTGCATTAGATGGTGAGGATGTGGAGATGGAGTCGCTTTTTTCTCGTTTGACATTAGATGTCATTGGGAAAGCTGTATTCAATTATGAATTTGATTCTTTGAAATTTGATACTGGAATAGTAGAGGTATTTAATTTTGGCTTCAGTTTATTTCTTCTCAGTTCTTGAAGTTACACTACTTAGGTATCAATCATAGCTATTTGATGCTTAAACCAGGCTGTGTACACTGTCTTGCGAGAAGCAGAAGACAGAAGTGTTGCCCCAATTCCATTTTGGGAAATTCCTATATGGAAAGATATTTCACCTCAGCTGAAAAAGGTTAACAAAGCACTCAAGTTGGTCAATGAAACACTCGATGGTCTTATTGCGATATGTAAGGTAAAGTTTGTTCATGATGTGTAGGAGGAAATAGACGCATTCGGCTATGATAAAATGAGGGTCATTGTTTGACTTCTAAACAGTTGATATTGTGCTTCCAAGAATAAACAGGACGTCTTTTCTTTTATTTGGATTTATATTTCACGCAATCGACCTTTGATTCTGCATATTATGCATTTGCAGAAAATGGTAGAAGAAGAAGAGTTGCAGTTTCACGAGGAATACATGAACGAACAAGATCCTAGTATTCTTCATTTCCTATTAGCATCTGGTGATGATGTATGAAATCACTTATAATATTTACTGAATATATCTATTGAATTTTCCGGAATGTTCCTCATGCATTAAGTCGCAGGTCACAAGTAAACAACTCCGCGATGATTTAATGACATTGCTCATAGCTGGACATGAAACATCTGCTGCTGTGCTGACATGGACCTTTTATCTTCTTTCTAAGGTATTGATTACTGAAGTTATCATGCCTGAATCATTTTAAAGAATTCCCTCTTTTAGTATCGACTAACGTATATTTTCTTTTTCCTTTTTTAGGAGCCTAGCGTCTTGGCCAAGCTTCGAAAAGAGGTAGGTTGAGAGCCTACATTTTCAGTTGCATCGATATTCCTCGTTTGGATGTGATAACTTTAGTCATTAATTGTGCATTTTCTCTTTTGACTGCTTCATAGATTGATTCAGTTCTAGGAGATCGATTCCCTACAGTTGAAGACATGAAGAAGCTCAAGTATACAACAAGAGTAATTAATGAAGTGAGCAAATTTATTTTAAAAATTAAATATAGTTATGCTATCTCCACAGTTGTAGTATCCATAACTAACTATTCAAAATCTAAACCCCTTTCCGTTTACAGTCTTTGAGACTCTACCCACAGCCACCTGTACTTATCCGCCGTTCTCTTGAAGATGACGTACTTGGGGAGTATCCAATTAAAAAGTTCGTCCGAACATCACCTTGAAGGACTTCAGTTTGTTAAACTCGTCTTGATTTGAAACACTTCTCATCCTCATGCATACGGAATATGGTTTTTGCAGGGGTGAAGATATTTTTATTTCCGTGTGGAATTTACATCGTAGTCCTAAACATTGGGAAGATGCTGACAAATTCAATCCCGAAAGATGGCCTTTAGATGGCCCCAACCCAAATGAGACAAATCAGAATTTCAGGTCCGAATCCTCAACTTTCAACAATTTCAAAACACATTCATCGCTATCACTGTTATTGTTTTATTCCCCTTGTGACTTGAGGAAAAGTTTAAGTTCAATGAATAACTTTTGCGAGCTAATATGCTAGATTGCGTTTACTTGATTTGATACAGTTACTTGCCATTCGGTGGAGGACCAAGAAAATGTGTCGGAGACATGTTTGCTACATTTGAGGTAAATCATCTTAAACTTATCAATTATTGTATTTCACATTGATACTTAATAAACATCTTGAAAATACTTCACCAAACAGTAACTAACTTGTAAGTCCAATTTGATTTCGTAAATTTCTTGTTACATCCTTCATTGTGTCAACACGAAATTGAAATCACCGAAAGTAAATAGTTGACATTATTGTAATAAAATGACATAATCTATTTTTCCTGAAACGAAGACTATGGTAGCAGTGGCAATGCTCGTTCGTAGATTTGACTTTCAACTGGCCCTTGGAGCACCTCCTGTAAGTAATCTTTTTCTATTACTTTCAAATTGAGTTTTGGATTCATGTCTGAATTGGCAAGAGAAGGGCCAACTTTTGTACTTAAAAACTACAATCCCACGTTTATGTATCTGGTTCATAGGATTGTGTTTTATTTATCGATTGTCATATGTAAATTGTTATAATATATTTATATAAACTGCTCGACAGGTGAAAATGACTACGGGAGCAACAATTCACACAACAGAAGGTCTGAATATGACATTTACGCGTAGGAAAATAGCTCCTATCATCCCAACATTTGAGATTCCAACTCTAAACATTAATGCAGAGGTAAAATCAGACGAAGTTTCCTCTGCCATTTCTTAGTTATTCGATATGATCCTAAAATCAGATCATTAACGAAGTAAAATAATTAAAAACGATAGAAGGAAAGGTATACTAAGGATCAATACTTGCTTAGAAATTGTATCATAAGGTGACACCTTCATTCACGAATGAAATATGTTCATCATTGTTTCAGTTTTCAAGAATGACATCTCAATTTTCAAGTTTGTTTAAGTTTTCTCGAATACAATCTTCGTGTTGTCTACCAGAAAGTCGGAAAATATAAGTCCTTTGTGTCCGTTGTTTAGTTCATTCGAACATATAGTGCTGGAATTCACAGGACATGTTTATCACCTTCTTGGGTGAGATGATCTGATGCCGCGATGAGAGACCACGTATGCATTCATTATTATTGACAATTTCAAATTTCAAATTAAATTCAATCACAAAGAAATGGTTGGAAAATCGGGTGATTTGCAAAATACACCCATGTGTTAGTTTTTATATTGGCAAATACACCTGTGCTTTTCTATTGACAAATACCCCCTTATGTTCATAAAAATGTAGCAATAAGACCTCTTTATGTACTAAAAGTCCTCTATGTGATTAATCAGGATTAATGATCCATTTTTTCTTTTAAATTAATCTTTAAATGTCTATATAATAATCCATATGATGTCAATAAAAAAGTTGATTGGATATGATTCACATATCGTGAACAAAAAAAATAATCATATTTTCTCGTTAGTTTAATGCTAAGTAATAACTTGTCATTTGATTTTTCTTTAGATTAATATCATAATTTTATCTAATTGTCTTCTCCCAATTGAATTTTATGAAATATTGGAATCAAATAGTATTTTAAATACCTTTAGCCTTTAGGTTGTGTTTGGTGTCCACTAGAAAATACTCCTATTGGTTATCTAATGGATGGACATTGTGATTGTGTTTGTGTTTGTGCCCATATTATGTAAGTCCACTTATAATTATGTGGTGTCCGGTCCGAATTATTGTACACCGAATTAAAAAAATCTGACCCACATACCCTTAACCCAATTTCGGATAACTCACACCCAGCCCATTCCAAACCCATTTTCCAAATGTGTCGAAAATTATACTAGCGTCTTTCACTTCTCCCAGAAGTCAATGAGGAAAAAGAAATAATGGAATAGTCAATAGAAACTAATTTGGGCTCTTACATTGGGAAATTTAGTTCTTACGCCATTTTTTGTTTTCTATCCTATGACTATGCGGCCCTAATTGGAGTACAATTTATGTGTATGAGGTGCAATTGCTAATGACCTCAAAATCCTACCTGATAGGGGCAAAAATCACAATTTTGGCACCAAGTTAACTTATGTCTACTTTAGAGCATCTCTAATGACTCCGAGAGGGAATACCCTTTCCCTCTCCCTCTCTACCCCCTCTCCCTCTCCTTCTCCCTCTCCCTCTCTTCCTAATTTTTTAGTCATCTCTAATGACTCATTCTATCAAACTCATTTAATAATAAATTTTATCCTTCTTCATTATTATTATTATTATTATTACTACACCAAAAATAAATTTAAAATTATAATTAATTTAAAATCAAAAGTACATTAGGTAACTTAGAAAATAAAAAATTATATCAAATATTAAATTAATTCATATAAGAAAATTCATCATCTCCACCATATTCGTCTATGTTTTAGTCGAACATGATTTCATGATTGTATCGCATTATTTTAAACTTTTAGAAAGAATTATTTTTGGGTGATAAATACAACCCCAAAATTATTAAAACAAATCAATATTAAAATAATAGTGTTAATTTAGTGAAATGAAAGTTATATTTTTATAATTAAAAATAATTATCTACAAATAATATACAAATTTTAGGAATTTTTTATTTTTACATAAAGATAAAAAAAAGAACCAAATAACACAAAACAAAATCACAAAAAAAAAAATAGCATGTGAAGGAGGGGGGCATGGATGGGAGAAGCTCCCCCTCCCCCTCCCTTCAGGGTCCCTCTAGTCCGTATACCCTCTCTCTCCCCCTAGTCATTAGAGATGAATTTTTTTTTTTTTGTGATTTTGTTTTGTTTTATTTGGTTCATTTTTTTATCTTTATTTAAAAATAAAAAATTCCTAAAATTTATATAATATTTGTAGATAATTATTTTTAATTATAAAAAATATAACTTTCATTTCATTAGATTAACCCTATTATTTTAATATTGATTTGTTTTATTAATTTTGGGGTTGTATTTATCACCCAAAAATAATTCTTTCTAAAAATTTAAAATAATACGATACAATCATGAAATTATGTTCGACTAAAACATAGACGAATATGGCGGAGATGATGAATTTTCTTATATGAATTAATTTAATATTTGATGTAATTTTTTATTTTCTAAGTTCCCTAATGTACTTTTAATTTTAAATTTATTTTTGGTGTATTAGTGATAATAATAATAATAATAATAATAATAATAATAATAATGGAGAAGGATAAA
This sequence comes from Penstemon eatonii, assembly GCA_038501285.1. Lineage (NCBI taxonomy): Eukaryota > Viridiplantae > Streptophyta > Magnoliopsida > Lamiales > Plantaginaceae > Penstemon > Penstemon eatonii. Next base: position 9,024,735 of record CM076710.1, read on the forward strand.
ATTTATTATTAAATGAGTTTGATAGAATGAGTCATTAGAGATGACTAAAATACTAGGGAGAGAGGGAGAGGGAGAGGGAGGGGGAGAGGGAGAGGAGGGGGGGTATTCCCTCTCGGAGTCATTAGAGATGCTCTTAGAGATGCCCTTAAGGCCCGATTCGGTTTGACAGATAGGGTTTGATTCATTATTTTATTGGCGTCCGGATGGACTAATAAAAAGGCGGGCTGCCCGTCGATATGTGGGTCATGCCCCGTAATTCATCCAATTGCAATGGGTAGCCCAGCTATTATATAAAATGGCCCAAATAATTTAAATTGATTATTTAAAAATAATTTGAAAATTGAATTTAAATTCTAATTGCCCCAAAAAGTTCAAGATAATTTGAAAAATACCAGGCTGTAACCTGTCGACATAATTTGAGTTGAAATTAAAACATTTTTTCAAACATATTTCATACTACAATTAAACGGTCCATATTGATAACACTGTCAACCTTTGGACAGAAATGGTCTAAAATCACTATTAAATAAGTGTTTCAGAGACCTACTAGCCTACTAGTATTAATTATTGTCTATCCAAATATATTGTACTTTATGAAAAGAAAAATTGTATGATTGGATCACTTCTTTATATCTCCAATGAGATGGGAGGAAAGTGAGTCCATGAAGAAGGGGTGAAGAAATAAACTTCAATCAAAATAGGAGAAGGAGGTGGGTGATGGGGGAGGAGGGGTGGATCACCCAACGCCCAAGGTGGTGGGGCGATGGATGACCAGACCGCCCAACCCACATAATTTGTTGGATGAACAACGCGCCCAATCAACAAATGTTTCTTTTTGTTTTCTTTATATAAGTTTAGGGGGAAAATGTGTTTTAAAAAAAAAAATTTACCTTAATTTAATTTTATTACTTGTATAATTTGTACTTTTATTTAATATACTTAATATCAATTTAATCTTTAATTTAATTTTATAACTTGTAATATTGTAATTTTATGGACAATATTTATTAATTATTATTATTATGTAGCTCTATTATTATTAATTTTATTAAGTGAGAGGAAAAATATGAGAATTAGATTTTTGTGGAATAAATGATAATAAACTTAACATTAATTTAATTTTATTACTTGTATATTGTAACTTTTATGTAATAGACTTAACGTTAATCTTTTTATTGTTTAAAATTTAATCACATCGTAAAAAAATATGATTTATGGAAATTAAATATGGCTAGTAAATTAAAAATAATTAAAATTTTATATTATTTAAATATGATAAACTAAATTAGAAACGACATAACCCTTATCAATTCGGACCGCGTGTTAACCACGCATGTTCGACTAAGTCGGCTTGAAGTTGGCGATTGACCTCTGTTGATCGTATCTGGTGATGACGGAACATATATTGTTCTAGGGATATGGAACTTGTTCTTGGATTCAAATCCAAAGTAGTGCCTCCTTCTTGGTGAATGGTGATAAATGGTGGCTCGGGCCCTATGAGATTTTGTTTTTGCTTTTTATTATTAATGTCAATGCTAATTAGTTGTTATTAATGCCAATGTTAAATTACTTATTATTATTGCTAATGTTTAATTTACTATTGACTTAATTATTAATTATTATTATTATTATTATTATCATTTTATTAAGTGAGAGTGGGCTAAGTCTGCTTAAATGAGTTGGGCATAACTCAATCTTAAAAAATCTAGTTCAAGATGCAAGAATTGCTCAAATCCTTATAAGGATGACTTATTCTTGTTGAATCCATGTGGGACATTTTTAATCTCAATATTCCATCTTTATGTGTGGACGGACTAAAAGTATGAGTGAAACAAGCCCAACACGTGATATATTATTGTCCAACCTTGCGACATGTGGGTAAAGACCCAATACAGGAGTAATGCATGGCAATCCAAACCTTGTTAGCTGGACGAATAATGATAAATTAAGTCTTTGTTATATGAACAAAGTTTGTGGATAGAATGAAACTCATCAAGCAAACAAGGACGAGCCATCACGAAAAGAGACGAGACGGTCCATTTTAACATGGGGTTTTGATAACATTTTAATGTTTTTCAAATGGGTTGTACTAAATCCACTTAAATGATTTGAGTCTAACTCAACCTTAAAAGCTAGCTCAATATATGAAGATTGCACAACTTATTTTTTGTCATCCAATCAACGTGAGACATTTTTAGTCTTAATACTATTATATATATGTACGTTGTCTCCAGTGTATACCTATATTGTCTTGACAAATGAATTTAGTAAATAGTTCAATACTTTCTATTTTATTTTAAGAATATATTCATCATTGATTATTACATTAAAAATCATTTTAATAATTGTTCAAGGACAAATAATTATAAATAATAGACAACTACCAAATAATAATAATAAATTAGAATAAATATCAATATTAGTGTGAGTAAATACCCAATTAAACATATAACTTATTAGTCTTGGAGCCTGAGGCTGAGCTTTGCCAGTGAATTCAATACTTCACTTTAAAGCTTATTGCTTTTTTTTTTTTTTTTTTTTTGGGCATAATTAAACTTCCATAATATTTATTACTAAAAATAAAAATGCATTATAATTACTACTGAAAGCAGTAAAAAAAACGAGAGATAAGTTAGCAAATGAGGAGTCTTTTGCACTTTGCACCTTCGAAATATAGAAAATAGACAATTTGTACTTATGAAACTCATGTTTAGTACTTTGTATATTCGAAATATGAAAAATTCAACACATTACACCCTTTCTTATTTTCGGGCAAAAATGATCACCGAAGTCAAGGGCAAAATAGGCAATTCAGTTGTAGATCTTTGACACTTTGCACTCTCAAAACATGATAAATTGACACTTTGACCCCGAAACAGAATTAACACTTAACACCCTCGAATTAAGAACAACTCAGCAATTTGCATTCTCGAAACACATTGGAAGAACTAGACACGTGTCATTAGACATGATTGACAATCCAGTAAAAATCAAAAAAAAAATTGTTTACCCTAATCTAATTAAAACCAAGTTAACTGTACCACGTGAGTGACTGCAAGTTTGTCATTTGTCTGCCGACCTGCCGAGAGTGTTGCGTTTTCAGAGTTTCTTTTCCTTTTTTTTTTTTTTTTCCTTTTTTTTGTGATAGTTCGTTTTCATAGTTGAGGGTGAGGTGATCATTGATCAGGATATTTTTACTGATCCAGGCAAAAAAATAATACTAATAATATATCTTGACTGAGTTTAACTTTTCATCATACTTTTTGTTGTCTAGTTCGAATTTGGAAAGTCATGGACTTGTTACAAAAAATGTTAGATCAACATGCTATGATAGATTGGCACATGGATATTTTCTTAGGAAATTGCATTTTTTATATCAAATTTTTAGCATCTTTATATTTTTCATATTATACTTTTTAAAATTACATATTTATACTAAAATTGACCAAACTTTTTTCAATTTAGGTTTGGCCGGACGAAAAAGGACACGTGCCGCACACGTGTCCGTTAACTCTTAGAAAATAAAAATAAAAATAAAAATGAGGGAAATGTATTTTTTATACCAAATTTTTACCTACTTTAGATTTGATACCAAACTTTAAAAAAGACACATTTAATACCAAAATTGAAGGATTTTTTTTTCATATTTCTTTCTCCGTCAATTTTTTAGGGCAAAATTTTGTGTTCTTTATATGATTGAAAAGCTCTTGACGAGAGCTTTATAATGGTACAAGTTTCAGTTAATGAAATGCAATAAATAATCCGCAAAAAATTAACAAAGTTTCAGTATATTAATTAAAATTAAATCATATCTCATAGTCTACAAGGAATCATGTCACAAATAATTTTCAGATATTATATAGGGCACATAGGCATACTATGGTAAAAAGTAGGTAAAGATTTGGTATAAAAAATCCATTTCCCTCATTTTTTATTTTCTTTTTTATTTTATTTTCTGCGAGTTAACGGACACATGCCGTCCATGATTTAACGGTCAAACCTAAATTGAAAAAGGTTGGTCAATTTTTGTATCAAATGTGTCATTTTGAAAGGTATGGTATGAAATGTATAAAGGTACCAAAAATTTAGTATGAAAAAGTAGTGTATCAGATATATTGGGGAAACGAATATGCATGAAATACGTATTCGCTATGTCACATGGCGTATCGATAATAAAACTAGATACGTATCAGATACATAAATTGGCATCATGACACGTTGAAGGATTTTTTATGTAATATTTCAGGTCAAATTTAAATTATAAAAAATTATAAAGTCTCTAAGGTTAAACATAAATGACTAGTACCACCATTCAGTCTCTTATTCAAATCTATTTCCTATGTCATTAAATCTCAAAAATAAATTATTTTCTTTGATCAGCTATGTTAAAAATGAAGTATGTTTGCTTTTAGAGTTATATATCTTTTGTTTATGCTGGAGTGAATTGTTTTTGCTTTTAGGATTTAAATTGAAGGATCTAGTTATTTATACATAAATTTAAATTATATCTTTACTTCAATATTCATGTCCCACGTATTTAATAAATTTTAAAAATTTATATCGTCATATCCGTATTGTATTATATATATATGTCCCGTATCTTTATCCATGCAACATATTCAACAGACCACCTTGATATATACCAAATGTGTACATCCTTTTGGAATTAAAACCATCTCCATGTACTTCATTTCCACGTTTTAATCTCTCTGACTTTATCTCTCTAGAACAAGAATGGCTGCCTCCTGTGGCCTTTCTGTCCTTCAATTCACACCCCAAACAGTACAAACTAGACTCCAAAGAGAGCAATTCAATAATGTGAAGTTAAAAGGTACAATGCATGAAGCTCGACGTGCAACTCGTAAAAATTCTCTGTTTTTAATCGTTTCTTTTGCTCATGTTCACTGTGCATGTCCTCAGGGAGGTCTGTAAATAGCTTTTCGAATTCAATTAATTGTAAGGGGTCCAAAGACGACGCCGTAAAGGATTCGGAGAGGCTGCTAGAAGAGAAGCGACGTGTTGCTTCCGGTGAATTCACCCTCAAAAAATCCAGGTGACAATAATACGGTTACATGATTGGATCCTCCGGTTATTTTTTGTGCGCAAGACTCATAGTTAGGGGGTTAAAAAGGAATTATCTAGAAATAGGGTTGTCAATGGGTCGGATTCAAGTCAGGTCAGACCTGATCTAGATAGATCTGGATCTTGTTGGATTTTGAAATCGATTTCATGATTTTTTACGCTTTCAAACTACTCCCTCCATTCCTTTTTACATGTCGTTTAAAGTTGTTTCACAAGAACTAAGGAAGCATTTAATGATCTAGATTTTAGGAAAATAAAAGGGTAGTTGGACAAAATTACCCTTGAGAAACATGAGTAAATATTTTATAACGCCCCATAATCCTCTCTCTATCTTGAAAATGAAGAAGGGTAAAAATGTCAAACTAGCATTTAAGTCTATCTTGAAATTCTAAAGTGACATGTATTGTGGAATTTTTTTTTTCTCTCTCAAGTGACATGTAAAAAGGAATGGAGGGAGTACCAAATAAGTTTTTCTACAAGCTACTCTATATTTTCGAGTTAAATGCAAAAACATCCCCAGTATAATTTCTAATTAATAGGAAATTCAACCAATGTGTAATTTGTTAAGTGGAATAGTGAAAGGGACTAGTCAATTTAAAGTAATTAACGAACCTAAATTTGAATTCCTATTGGGAGAGACTTTCACTTATGTTGAGAGTGGCTTTCACTTATTTTGTCTGACACACCTCGAAAATGATTAAACTCTGAAAAAACCAAAAAAAAAAAAAGGGAATTATTCTATGTGTTATTTTTGTTAGCAACACCCCAGGTATTAACAAGCCAATGTCTTTTATCTCCCTCCTCGGACGCAATATGTAAATACTTGCTCGAGTGTTCTTCATGATATGCGCGGGATAGGCCCATATATATGTTGTTCTATTTTTGGAATAAAATGTTAAAATCCGATTATTCACTTAAAATAGACAATAACGTAATGTAAACTTAAAAATTAACAATAAGCACTCACAAAAATGGTAATAACCCCATTAGTCAACTCTTAATTAAAAAATTGGTGTAATGAACTAATAAAATGATAACAAAGGAGTCTTTGCTAATACAATAGGAATTCAAGGATCTTTTTACTAATAAAAATAAATCGTGAGATTTTCCGTCGATTAGAAATAACATATCGGTGTTCTACATTTTGCTCCTATGAAATCATGATTTACTAAAATCAAAATAGATATGTAATACCATTCAAGTAAACATTATATTCTACAGGGTCTTGATATTTTGAAACATTCTCTTCTTGTTTTCAACTTCAATAATACATAAGTATAAGTATGTTACTTGAGTACTAGAGATCTTCACTGGAATAGCATTTGATTTAGGGTGAGTTTGGTCTAGTATTTGAGTACTAGAGATCTTCAATTATAGGAGAATTAATTTTATTAAAATGGATTTTGACAATAATTGATTCTGAGAAAATTAAATTATAAAATAATTATTTAAAAGTAACATTTTAGTAGCTTCTAAAATAAATTAATTTTTAGCTTCTGAATATCTCAAAAGTGATAATTATGATATTGGAGGGCCAAACACAATTAAAATCACGATTGACTAAAAGTAATCTCTATAATTTGGGTCAAACACTTCAAAAATCACAATGGAGGTCTAGAAGTATTTTTAAGAGCTCCCACCGTTAAGGTGACTTTGGCCTAGCGATTCGAAAAGCAATTATAGGAGAATTAATTTTACTAAAATTGATTATGATAAAAATTAATTATAGAATAATTGTTTTTGTATAATAGCTTTTTTAAAAGTAACACTTTAGTTGCTTCTAAAATAAGTTGATTTTTTGCTTCTCGAGATCCCAAACGTGATTATGATCTTTGGGGCCAAACACCATGAAAATCACGATTGAACATAAGTAATTTTTATAATCAGGGCCAAACACTTCAAAAATCACAATAGAAATATAAAAGTGATTTTAAGAGCTCTAATAGCTGAGTCAAACTCACCCTTAGTCCCAAACGAAACTTCTATTTGTTAGGAGAATGTATCATTTCAAATGGGAGAACTTTCTGTTTGGAAGTGGTTTGGTCCAGTTTGGGTTCACCCAAATCGGGTCAAATTTCATTTGCTAAAGAGTTTAAAATTTTCAACCAAATCGAAACCTACACAATCTAATTGAGATATATAAAATTATTGATTTAATACCTTCTACCTATTTTTTTTTTCTCCAGACCCAATAATCAAACACAATCAATCATATCTCAAATTTTTAACACGCATTAACTTTTATTTATTGATACTCCCTCCGTTTTTTTTATTTGTCGCTTTGGCAAAAAAAAAATTGTTTACTTTCATTTGTTTTCGTTTTAGAATTTCAATTTAAAAATAATGATCTTATACCAATTTTACCCTTAAACTTGTCATTAATGCTGATAAATGCTAATATTATTTGATTAAAAGGGAATTTTGGAGTTTTTACTTTAAAAGAGTGACTATATATAATATTTATTAATTGACTATATATAATATTTATTAATCCTCCAAATCAACAAATAAATAAATGGAAGGAGTATTTAACATCTCAATATTCCGTTGAAACCATTATCAAAATAATCTTAAATAGATTTGTCGAAAACTCCCATACCTTTTTTTAAAATCAAATTGAGACTGAACTAGCCAAACTATTTAATTTCATAATAAATATGGGGTGGTGTTTCATAATAAATATGGGGTGGTGGGTGGAGCCGATCGAAGTCGTACCAGTTCTTTTTGTCCATATTAGATATGTATTCCAAAGTCCTGTCCAGAAACGAAAAGATAAGAAATCAATCATTGCTTTCCATTTAATCTCTAATCTCTTTCAAAATTAAGTTGATCCAAGATCACAATAAAATCATTAATTAGTTGATTTGTGTAGACTATATGAGAATAAAAAGGTAAATGAGATACTTAATAATTTGGCTGGAGCTAATTTTCATTCCACGCCGCATGCTAATTTTTCATAATAACTTTTTTTTTTTATCAAATAAGAGAATATTATATTAAAAAAATTGTAATAGAATTTTAAACTTAGAAAATGCTGGATTCTTATTTTGATATGTCAAAGAAAAGTAATTACCAAACAATTAGTATTAACACTAGAAAAAAAATCCAAATTAGAATTCAACATAATACCTCTTAGGCCATCTTATATAAAATAGTAGACTGTTTTGTTTTAGATAGCAGAAATACAAAATGAACAAAAAGATAAAGTTACGCATTTAAAAAATTGAAAAACTTTCACATCCACAAATACATAACAAATTATTCTCCATATATTTTGATTAATGACAACTAATCCTCCACCCGTTCGATAATCTTATATCTTTCACATTCACATAAAGTAATGAAGTAATACAATTAATTCTCAATTAAGGATACATATAAAATTATACTATTTTTAAGTTTATATTTAAAATTACGTATCAAAAGTGAAAGAGAGAAAAAAGATAAAGGACGGGAAGAGTAATCTCTACTTTTAAAAAGAGTGAATATTTTTTAACTTTTTTGTACAGTCTAAAATACCTCTATTTAAATTGTAAAGTGATATTTATTTAAATGGTAAATATATAAAATACTAAAAGTAATTGAAGAGGTATAATTAGACATGAAATCTTATTATATTTATCTTTTACATAAACTTCTAAAATTTATAAATTATCTCTTACATTAATTTTTGTAATTTTAAGTTTCTTCTCTTATAATATATTAAAACGAACCACAAGAAAACACTATTTTTTTAAATAACTCCTAATATATATATATATATATATATATAATACTTTAGCATCAATATTTATCTAAGTAAGAAAATGTTAATTTAAAGATTTAGTGCAACATAAATCATAAACACTCCAAATATAAAAATTTAAAATGAAATTCTCTTAAATATTTTACCAAAAAAAAATTAAAATTGAATTGCATTGCATTTTATTATGAAAGAATAAAAAATACTTATGACTTAGCTAATTACGTAATTTTAATTTGGATAGAATAGATAAATATAAGACTATTCAAAAATATCAAGACATGCATAAGCTCGAATTTTTATTGAATTCTTTTCATGAAAAACGGGTGAAATTGGTAGAAAATTGTGAAATTGATAAAAAAAAAAAAAAAAATCTACGACATCATTGAAAACATGTGAAGTAGATGAACATTTGGGTGAAATTGGTGAACACTAGCGAAGTTGGTGAAAATTATGGTGAAACCGATAAAAAAGTGCCCATGAAATCGATAAATTCATGAGAAAAAGACGAAACCGGTGAAACGACAACAGTGAATAACATGTGAAATTAGTGAAAAAAATAAATAAAATCATTGAAAACGTGTCAAATCAATGAAAAGTCAGGTGAAATTGGTGAAAAGAACATGAGAAATCCGTGAAAAATGTGCAAAATATGTGAAAACGGGTTAATAGGATAAAAACCTATGAAATCAGTGAAAAAAGAAAATTTCAACAGGTAAAATATGGTGAAATCAGTAGAAAAATCGTAAAAACAATGAAAATAAGTTATAACTGATAAAAATTGGGTAAAACAGCTAAAAATTGATAAAATTGTAAAAATTAATGAAATCGGTTAAAAAACAAGTTAAATCGGTAAAAAATAAATTAAACTAATTAATTAAATAGGAAAACGGGTTAAATTACTCTACTTATGACATAATAATTATACTCTAATTTACAAAAAATACCCATGAAATTAACTAAACACGTAGTAAATCTAGTTATGTTATAAACACAAATAGTAATTGTTTAAAAAGGAAAAGAAAATACAGTGTGATGTGACAGGCTGACAGCGTAACGGCGAATATTGGTAAATGAAAAAGAGACGTAAATCTTTCTCTATTTCATTTAGGAGAAGTTTAATAATTATTTGCTAAATATGACTGATTTTTAGGAGAAGTTTAATAATTATTGAAATGAGATGAAAACGCTTTGCAAAAAGTAAGAGGTGTGTAAGCAACTGAATTTGTTAGTTTTCGTGAGAGAGGTGGTGCTGGTGCAGCAAACATATGAGATTTATTTAAATTAGTTGTTGCATGCATACAATACACGATTGGGATAATATAATTGAGTCAACTTTGAAAATTCTATTCTTTAGGAAAACTGAATTCGAAAAATATATATAGTTTAGAAGTATAGATATAGTAGGAATATAGATTTATTATCGGATTTTGGTCTGCAATGGATTGGATCAACTCGACCAATTTTATTTTCGGTCACACATAAATGTGGATTGTGGAAATGATCATACATGATTTTATTTTCTATGATCGATCTCGAGTCTCGACCAATTTTATTTTTTTGTTTTTTCTATTAGAAAGAATGAGACAAAGGTTACTATTACATGCAATAAATGTTTCTTCTTCATCTATGGTTGTTTGCATATCTGGCTGATGATAGCTTTCGGTCACAACTCAAAAATACGATATCAAAATTGGGCGTGCCTAAAGATGTTGTTGAATTTGTATTCAACTTGTCGGCCGCGGGTGGTCCTGAGGACTATCCGAGGATTCCAGAGGTAAATGGATCAGTTAGAGCCATAAAAAGTGCGCTGCAAGGATCATTTAGAGCAATCAGAAGTGGGCCATTTATCATTCCTTTGTATGAGCTTCATCTAACATACGGTGGAATTTTTAGGATAACATTTGGTCCTAAGGTTCGCTTTCCTTTCCCAGCTTCGTTCCATCTTTTCTCGTTATAACTAACCGTGGTTGAGTGAATATAACTAATTACGGTGCTTGCTGTGCAGACTTTTTTAATTGTGTCGGATCCTTCAATTGCCAAGCATATATTAGAGAACAATCCAAAATCTTATTCCAAGGTTAAGTAATCGTAGTTTCTTTCTTCTTGCCAAGCATATATTAGAGAACAGTGACAATATTGAATATTTTCACAAGGTAGTTACGTGCAAGTTTCACAAAACACAAGGGAGTATCGATCTTGCATTTTCATCTAACCCATACACACTAAAAGTAACTTCTTTAATCTATATGTCAGGGAATTCAAGCTGAATATTTGGATTTTGTAATGGGTAAAGGACTTATACCGTCTGATGGAGAAATATGGCGTGGGAGGAGACGGGCTATACTCCCGGCCCTGCATCAGAAGGTACGTAGTTCCAATATGGCTAAAGATTGTCTATTAGTTGTCTTCTCACGTTTGATATCATTTTACGATGTTCCTTACAGTTTGTGGCAGCAATGTTCAGCCTATTTGGAGAAGCAACATATAAACTGTGCAAAAAGCTTGATGCTGCTACATTTGATGGGGAGGATGTGGACATGGAGTCCCTTTTTTCCAATTTGACATTAGATGTCATGGGAAAGGCTGTGTTCAATTATGAATTCGATTCTTTCAAAGTTGATAATGGAATAGTAGAGGTATTAATTCTAACTTGGACTTTATTTCTTCTCGGTTTGTAAGTAATACTACTTAGGCATTACCATCGCTGTTTGATGCTTAAAACGGCTCTGAGATAAGCTTTTGCTAGAGCAGGCTTTATACACTGTCTTGAGAGAAGCAGATGACAGAAGCGTAGTCCCGATTCCATTTTGGGAAATTCCTATCTGGAAAGATATTTCACCTAAGCTGAAAAAAGTTAACGCAGCACTCAAGCTGGTCAATGAAACACTCGATGGTCTTATTGCGACATGTAAGGTAAAAAAGAATTCGTATATTTTACGCTGCTTGCTCAATTTTCTTCCTTTGTCTTTTATTGAAATTTAGATGATGAGATAATTAAAAATAAAAGAAAAGAGTTTGATCCATTGTCATGAGGCATGGCATATATTGAGAAGGCAGAAAGATAGATTATGGTCCTTGTAGGTGGGGCTGAAAATCAAATCAATCTAATCGATATAATATCAAGCCACTCGAGATAGACTCAGTGTGCTACTCGATTAAAACTCGTTTGAGCTGCATTCAGGTTTTTTAAATTTGCTTTCTGATCAGTATATATTAATCTGTTTAATCTTTACATTGTTATTCGTTTGCAGAAAATGGTAGATGAAGAAGAGTTGCAGTTTCATGAGGAATACATGAATGAGCAAGATCCTAGTATTCTTCATTTCCTATTAGCATCTGGTGATGATGTATGAAATCACCTATGATATTTTCTGAATATATATATTGAATTTTCCGGTATGTTCCTCATGCATTAAGTCGCGCGCAGGTCACAAGTAAACAACTCCGTGATGATTTACTAACATTGCTCATAGCTGGACATGAAACATCTGCTGCTGTGCTGACATGGACCTTTTATCTTCTTTCAAAGGTACCCAAGTAGTCGAAATCTTTTCGAATAGTTAACATTTAATATCGGCTCTTACACATATTCTTAATTTTTTTTCTTCTATTCTAGGAACCTTGTGTCATGGCCAAGCTTCGAAACGAGGTAGGTTGAGAGCCTACATTTTCAGTTGCATTGGTCTCAGAACATCATAGTACTAGATTTGATGTGATTTTTTTAATTCTGATTCTGCTGCGTCATAGGTTGATTCAGTTTTAGGGGATCGATTTCCTACGGTTGAAGACATGAAGAAGCTTAAATATACAACAAGAGTAATTAATGAAGTGAGCAAATCTCTTATACAAATTAAACAAAATTGCTTATCACTGCGGTTGTAGCGTCAATTCCTAATTCTTATAAAATAATGTTCCCCTCTTATACAGTCTATGAGACTTTATCCACAGCCCCCTGTATTGATCCGCCGTTCTCTGGAAAATGATGTTCTTGGGAAGTATCCGATTAAAAGGTTCATTCTAAGCTCTAACATCATCTCCAAAGACTTTTCTTCGGCTTATTCGTTTTTATTTATGTACCATAAGATTGCTTATTTGGTTTTTGCAGGGGTGAAAATATTTTTATCTCTGTGTGGAACTTGCATCGCAGTCCTAATCATTGGGAAGATGCGGACAAATTCAATCCTGAAAGATGGCCTTTAGATGGCCCCGATCCAAATGAGACAAACCAGAATTTCAGGTCTAAATCTTCAAACTTTATACAATTCCAAAACACGTTCATCACTAGCATTGTACGTAGTTGAGCTGTTTTATTCGACTTGTGACGACTAAAGCTTTCTATTGTCGCTAGCTGGATATGTCAAACGGGCTAATATGATAAACTACATTTACGTGATTTATTACAGATACTTGCCCTTTGGTGGAGGACCAAGAAAATGTATTGGACACAAGTTTGCTTCATTTGAGGTATATACACCATTTTAAACTAGCATTATTATAATTCACATTGTTACTCTAAATTGATCACATCTTAACATTAACTACGATGTCGTGTTCGCCTAAAAGAAATATTTAGTATATTGTAAGATAAAAATCCACTCTACAAATGAAATAGTTGACATTAATTAATGTAATAAAATGACAACCTATAATATTTTTGTCCGAACGCAGACTATAGTAGCAGTGGCAATGCTCGTTCGTAGATTTGACTTCCAACTGGCCCCTGGAGCACCTCCTGTAAGTAATCTTTGTATTTCCTTAATAGAGTTTGGATTCATGTCTGATTCGGCCCAACCTGCTCGATCGACAGGTGAAAATGGCTACGGGATCAACAATTCACACAACAAATGGTTTGAAGATGACAGTTACACAAAGAAGAAGAAGAGCTCCTATCAGTAAATCAGTATCAGATCAGAAAGATTAAGTCTCCTCAGCCATTTCTGGATTGTATGATAACACGACATCTTGATTAAAAGATGAAATGTGTTAATAACTGTTGCGATTTTCAAGATGACATCTCGGTTCATGTTTTGTTTAACTTCTCTTAATTTGAACCTTTGTCTTTTCGACTATCAAAAGGTTGCAAGATGATGTATTAGTTTATGCAAATATAACATATAGTTTTAAGTTCTTGAATCAAGGATATGTTAATCTATAGTCTTATTGGGTGAGATGATCTGATGCGACCATGAGAGACTACACTAGCTGAATTCATTATTGACAAAATTGAAATTGAATTTGAAACTAACTAAATGTAAGTACAAAGGAATATGTGTGAAAATTATCAATTGACAGAAGTGTCAAATGATGTAATATACAATTTCGAATCGAATTATTTTTCTGATTCAGCTTTGGCTTGCCTACAATCACAAGACAAGTAAATATTGTGTGATTGTTAGCTTTACTATGAGGGTTATCAATAATTTTACTTTGGACCTATATTGCAAGTGATTTGGGTAATTGAACTTGATCCAAACCAGGTCGGGTTGTCCCATATGGCTACGAGATGTTTGGTAGGGAGCATAGTATTAGAAGAGATTATATTGATTAATCACTTAAACCTTTGAAAATATCATTTAGATTGGATTTTGAAGTTTGATTTTGTGGTTTTTAGAAAGTTGAGCTAGGATTTGGATTGGTTTTCTATATTAGAGTTTGAGTAGAAAAAATAATTGATACTTGATATGTGTCAATTTACTATCTTTGATTTTAAAACCTAGGTTTCGTGAAAACTCTGCTTAAAGTTCATTTGGAACGAGGTTGACCCAATTTCTCAAATCCCAGCCAAAACCTTTTTGGCCCTTGGGTTAATATGGAAGTAGTTTGATCGGGTTTGGTCTCGGTTTAGTCTAAAAAAGTGGTTCGAATATTTGGGTGAAACCTTTGAAACTCGGTTTCCTATGGAAAAGTGGTTTCGAATGTTTTGAAACCTTTGAAACTTGATTTGAATAATAATTTCAATGGAATATTGAGATTGTAAAATATTATTAAATAATAGTTAGTGGATTTCAAAATTTGAGATTTAATTTGGATAGTGGTATGGTTGTTGGGGTTTGGAGAAGAAAAATGGGTAGTAGGTGTTAAATCAATAATTTTATAGGATTTGAAATATAATATTTTATTGTGTAATGATTGAGAATTTGTTGTATTTATTTAGATATGAATGTGATACAAATTTAGATGATGATAAAACAATTGAATGCTTATTTATTTATATAAAATTATTAATAATTTTATCATCTTTTAAATTATAAGATATGCATAATATCTAACACGACACTATTTTCTAGGCAACATATAATCAAATATAATACGAAAAAATATAATAAAATATTTTGATAATAATTGTTTGAATGCAAAAATTGTAACATCATTCACATAATGCATAATATTAAAAAAAAATGAAATAACTATCACCAAATAAAAATTGAGAAAAATATAAAGAAAAAATTTGAGATAGAAATAAAAAAGAAAATTGAAACGGAAAAAAAAAAGTAACTGAAAATAAAGAAAAAAATTGAGATCGAAAAATGAAAGGAAACAAAAGAACTGAAGAAGTGAAGAAATTGAAACATAATGTTATTTGGTGATAATGGATCGATTTATACTAAAGAAACATTTTCTTTTTTTGATAAATTAACAAAGAAATTTATTATTTATGAAAGAGGTTGCCGTATTTTTTGGAATAAAAACTCGAAAACTGTAACATAGGGGAATAAGTGATACAATTGATACTTTAAATGTAACTGATATCACCCTCATACTTTAAAAGAAAAAATTGTATTTAACCCTAAATAGAATGATATATTTAATGAGATAATTAATGCATATTTTTAGGTTGTAATATATACTATATTAAGAACATAATTTTTACCAACTAATATAATTGAATATAAAATTTAAAATTTCAGTTAGATATTTTAATAGCAATAATTAAATACAAAAATTAAATAATATGACAAAAATTAATAATGCAAAAATTAGTAATGTAATTGATACTGTTAAAATATAAATTATATAAAGTTGGTATATAAAAAATAAACAAATGACTCAACAAAATATCAAAAAAAAGAATTATAGGTAAAAATAAAAAGAATTAAAAAGAAAACATAGAAAGGTACCTATCCCCTCACTTGAGGTGGGCCTAGGTAGGTTTCGGCTCTGGGCCGAAATCAGTGTCTGGGCCAAAATCTGCACAGACTCGTTGCCAAACATGGTTTGACCCAATTTGACAGAGACTAAATTGGGTCAAACTAGATCAATATGGGGTCCGAGCTGCTGTAGTCAGACCTTCATTTCAAACTTTTGTTGTATTGACATAAATGGTTCAAATTGTCAATTTAGGTTGGTTTTATTGGGCTAACATGTCCGCTTTAATTTTATGGGCTGCAAGATTGAGTAATCTGCCCGTCCATGGGTAGATTCTAATATTGGTCTAGTAATTTGCTGGCCCATAATTGTATCAGACCGACCAAGTATTCTACCTCCCACACCTTTTAGTCTAAATTGTGTCCGTCCGATCAATTTATTAGAACTTTTATGGAATTTGAGATTTGATGGATATTTATCGAATAAGAAGATTTACAATATATGAGAATTGAATATGAATCTAAGTCGATCTAATTCGTTAAAAATCTGAATCCGAAAATAAATTAAAAAAATCATATATTATCTTTTATTTCTAAGAATTATTTTTTATACATTGATATCGATGCTATCATTTTAAATTAGAAGCAAGCATCCGTGAGCGGATTCAAGATTGAAGAGTCGATTGATCAAATTATATTATTAGAAAAAAGTTTGAAAGACGTATTTAATATATTTTATTTGCATACAATCATAATAGCATAAATACATTAAATAAGTTGTCCATAAAAGTTATAGTTAATGTAAAATGCAAAAGGTTAACTAGCCATTATAATATTAATCGAGTTAATTGTACTCTGGATACATAAGAAATATCAACACGAATCTAATCTTACTCTATAGCGCAAATTATACAAGAATAACATAGAGTAATATGTCAATTTGAAATTTTAATCAATCTTAGAATTATTTAGTAATGTATCATACAGACTGTAAGCTAGGGAAATTCACTATTTGTAATTGCATATTAAATTCAATTGATAAATTGGAATTTATAAATAGATGCAATTATAGATTAATACAAATGTAGACAATCATGATAAATAATGTATAATTGAACACAATAAGTTGGAAGCAAATTCGCTTCTGGTATGTGGTCCCTTGCTTTTTTCCTATTTTTGTCTTGTTAAAATTAACCAAAATTATCAACCACGCCACATAATTAAGTTGAATACATATTATGTAAATGAGTCACGTTGAGTGTCGACGATAAAAAACAATAGAACAATAGTTATATTACTATTTTTTCACTTTGACGTTTGATGTTTATCGAGATCTTTAAAAGAAAAAAAAAAAAAAAAAACAACAACAACATAACAAATCACCTAAATTATATACAAAATATATATATATATATATAGTAAAAGAAAGAAAAAGGTCAAGGAGGGTTAGGGTCCCCCTACAACGACCATGAATCCGTCTAGTAAATTAAATATGTCGATAAATTGTTCTTTAAATTATGTCGGAGATTATAAAATTAAATGAAAAAAAAGTGAAATTAAATGAGGCTCGAAGCCCTGCCCTACCATTGGAGATGTCCTAAGACCATCTCCAATGACTCCTCAACCTAAGTCCAGTTTTCCCTCAGCTTCAGTCAGCTTCCCCTCAGATTTCAAGTCCAGCTTCCCCTTTCTTTTTCATAAGTAATCTCCAATGACTCAATCTATCGATTCCATTTATAATTTCAATTTTCATTCTTCCCCATTCTCACTTATTAATAATAATAATAATAATAACTAAGAATACTTCTAAATTAATTTAACATTAACATTAATTTCAAGAAATACAAATTAATTTGAAGTTAAGTTTCTTAAACTAAAGTTAAGTTTTATTTAAGTTTTTAAAAAAATATTTAAAAAAATATTTCTTAATTAATAAAATAAATAAAACAAAAGAAAAAAGCAATTGAAAGAAAATAAAAAAATAGAGTAGGTGGCCGATGACTTAGGCCATCTCCAATGACCAAGGGGGAAACTTCCCCCTTGAAGGGATGGAGATGACCATCTCCATTGATTCAATGGGAGGTCCTCTTGAATCCAACCACCCATTGCTCAAAGGGGTGGTGCAAGCTAAGTTTGGCTTGCCTCATCCCTTGAATCTTAAAGGCAATGATTTTTTGTTTTTCGTTTTTATTTATGCTTAGTTAATAAAATTCTTTCTTTTTTTTTTTAAATAAAAAATTTCTTTAGTTCATGATTAATTTTAAAAAGGTTAATTTTAATTTAAAAAATGTAAACTTTAAAGTTAGGAAACTTAAAGAAAATTTAATTTTAAAAAATTAGCATTGAAAGAACGTAACTTTGATTTATGAAATTTAACATTAATTATTTGTAAATTTAATAACATTGTAAGAAACTTAAATACAATTTATTATTATTAAGTGATAGTTGAAAAAAACGAGGATTGAAATTAAATGAAATTGATAGATTGAGTCATTGGAGATGACTATGGAAAAGAAATGGGAAGCTGAACTTGGAATCTGAGAGGAAGCTGGACTGAGCTGAGGGGAAGCTGGGCTTAGGCCTCCCAACAGCTCAAGCTAGACTTAGCTTGAGTAAAAAAAAAGTTCATTTTTTTTGCCATTTCCAAGTTAAGTCTAGCATTGGACTTGGTCATTGGAGATGGCCTAAGGTCTTGGACAATAATCACTTCTCAAACTAGCTTTTGAGGTTGAGTTAGCTCCAAGTCTAGTAAGTAGTCTTAGCTCAATCTATAAGTTGAAATTCTAATAAGATTTGATGGACTAAAAACTCTAGAATTTGATGGACTCATAGGACTCCATAATTCAACAAAATTTAACATGAGGCCGAGTCAAGTAAGTGGAGTCGGATCTGGCCTATTCTGATTCAATTCGAATTCATCTCGTCCACGACTAAGAAATGACTAATTGTAATTTAGTCAGATTAATTTATGATTTTTGATACAATATGTGAAAAATATTTTCTATTATTATATTTTCAAGTGAAAATAGGTGCATGCAGCAGTAATTTTGACTAAAGAAGAGTTACAACTAAAATACTATGCTGCTAAAACAAGGTACGTAGTACAACATACAGATCGAATAGTTGGAGAGGGAGACAAAAGGCATGTAGTACAGTACGAGTAGTATTACTGGTATTTAAGGAAGAGAGAGAGAGAAAGAAGAGAGATGTTCTGATCCTAGCTCATGATATGTTGTTTTCTTTTATTTTCCTTTCAATTTAATTTACTACTTAATTTATTTATTTTGTAGGAAAACGTGCATGCATTTCAAACTCCAATAAATAGAGACTGGTAATTAAAGGAATAGTCAAAATTGCAATTTCCAGAGGTTAACAAGTAATAGGATTAGTCAATTCAGAATAGTGAGTAGTATAGTATATCATGCTGCTATTTGCGCAGTCATAAATTTTGACTAGACTAGTTGTATAATGAACAACAGTATTATTATTATTATTATTATTTAATTTAGGGATAACGATAAAAGGGTTATTCACGTTTTAAATATTATAAAAACCATCCACAATTTTATTGAATTGAAGAAAATTTTGCCTTTTAATTTCTATATAAATAATAAAATTAATCAAAGTGTACTGGAAAAATTGGATGACTTTTCTAGTAATTATGAAATATAAGTTATTTTGTATTTTACTTGAAATTTTTTTTAGATTAAGAAAATAACCACGATCTTAGCTAAACCAAACCTTCTCCCCTATGAGAAGTTATTTCATGGAGTAGAGTAGAGATATGGGATGTTTTATATTAAGGGTTTTTTGCACTTTGCACCCCCAAAACATGGGAAATAGGCACTTTGCACCCTCGAAACTTAGATTTAGCACTTTGCACCCTCGAAATATGAAAAATATAGCACTTTGCACCCTCTCTTATATTCAAGCAACAACTTAAGGGCAAAATAGGTAATTCTATTTTAAATATTTGACATTTGCCCCCCCCCCCCCCCAAAATAAAATTAGCACTTAATACTCCTAATTAAGAACAAATTAACAACTTGCACCCTCAAAACACAATAAAATGAACACATTGCACCCCAAAATACAAAATTAACACTTAATACCCTCAAATTAAAAAAAAAAAACTCAAACCCCTCATTTTTTCTGGCAAAGTTGACCATGAAGGTGAATTTTTTTCAAGGCAAAATAGGTAATTATTTACGGGTCTTTGATATGTTGAATTAAACACTGGGTCTTCAAGAAGTTTACTTGTAGTTTATTTAGTTTATGGGTATATTGTTGAATAGAAAAATGGAGAGAGAAATGAGTATCCGAGTATTTATAATTGTATTTTGCAAAATTTAAGTAAAAAAAATGAATTACCTATTTTGCTTAGATTTTTTTCACTTTGATAGTCAACTTTGACAAAAAAAGAAACGAGGGGTTTTGGTTTTCTAAATTTGAGGGTGTTAAGTGTTAATTTTGTATTTTGGGGTGCAAAATGCCCATTTATTGTGTTTCAGGGGTGGAAATTGTTGATTTGTTCTTAATCAAAGGGTGTTAAGTGCTAATTTTATTTCTGGGGGTACAAAGTGCAAAATTTTCAAGTTTTGAGGGTGCAAAGTGCCAATACTATTGAATTGCCTATTTTGCCCTTGAATTTTTGCTTGAAAATAAATGAGGGTGCAAAGTGCTGCATTTTTCATATTTCGAGGGTGCAAAGTGCTAAATTTAAGTTTCGGGGGTGCAAAGTGCCTATTTCCCATATTTCGAGAGTGCAAAGTGCAAAAAACCCTTATATTAAAGTTGAATTTTCTATAATGTACGGTAGAGATTAAATTTTGAATTGCCACTACTTCTAAAAATTCGAGGAATACTTTCTGTGTAGAATTATTGATGTGTAATCATAGAGTATATAATTGGAGGAAAAAAACACATCTGATACCAAATTTTAGTAAAATACATATTTGATATCAATGTTTTTGAAAAAAATACATTTTATATCATAATTCATATATTCTTGACACATTTAGTTTTATTGTCAATTTTCGGACGAAATTCACCGCGTGTCGTACACATCCCGTTAAGTTAACGATGGTGGGTCTTTTTCTTTGTCGCCTTTTATTCATGGAAACCCCTTCCTCCCCATTCCTCCCCATCCCCATGTCGTCTTCGTTTAGCAAGGGGAAGGGGAAGTGTGGACCACCACCGCGGAGGGGGAATTGGTGGAGAGAAGGGTTAGAGAGGTCTGAAGATCTTATATATCTTTCTTCGTGAATGTAAAAAGTTAATTTTTCACAATGACATGATAAAAAAAATTAAATTAAGTACTTTATATTTCATGTTAAATAAAAATTAGAAGAACATTGAAGAGCTTCTCAATAGATTTACTCATTTGCTCTAAAAACTATAATATATTTTGTCAAAAATGAAAAGAAATTCTAATTAAAAGTGAAATACTAATTAATCTAATTATTGGGATGAAAATTAAATATGATGTGTTTGGGAGAAATGACAAGTGACTAGTGTTAGGCCCTTTCAGTATTTAGAAGTATATGATTAACTACTTTAGGTGTAGGTTGTGGAGGTGGGAAAAGGAGGAGGAATGGTGTCATGGTGTTGGCACTATCTATAATAAATGCAGAGAGAGTGAATACATTTATGTATAGGGGCAAAACGCATGTAATTACTACATACATACTCGAATTTAATTTTACATGAAATGTAATGGAATGTCTCGTGTAAGTATATTCTAGAGAAAATATGTGTGTATATATTTAGAGAGAGAAACTGAGATGTATTTGTGTGTGTGTGTGTGTGCAGAATTGAAGAGAGAGAAGGGGGTCAGAGGGACAACCCGAAATAAATGCTTCTTTTTTCCTTATTGTCATATAGCTTCGTGAGGCGTGCTTCTGTCGGGATATCCCCCAACCTTTAAAACCATCCCTTTCACTTCATGCCCCCCCAACCAAACACACACTTACACACACACACACTCAAAAACCCGAAAGAAAAAAGGTTAAAAACGTATGTATATGTACTACTAGTACTAGCTAAATAAGTAAGTGATCTCATCAACATTGATTAATTCAATATTTTCCTCCATCACTTCGAACGGCTTTTTGAGGTTTCTCCCACATTTACATACTTTTGGTAAGAAAATATTGATTTATATTCCTTTTATTCCATTTTCCTTTTTATGAGCTAACTTTGCTACATGTGGAATTTCATATACTAAAGCATGGATTTACATGACTTAAATCCATCATTTGTGCTATTGGACTTCAATTTCAAACAATAAAAGTCAAACTTAATTTTATAGTACAAGTATTCAAAAGAGTGTCAAAATTAATAGATGGGACAAATTAAACAAAAGTCGATTTGCAATTGGACCTAGTTGAAGTTGAAATTGAAATTGCTAAAAATTGATAAATTGTGAGATAAATACATCAACTTGGATGGATTATGTTATGATTTAAGACTCAATCCCAACTTCTAACTCCCAGAACTCAGAGCACCATCAGCCAGAGATTGAAGAACCCAGGTCGGGACAACCTGGATTGAGACAATCGAAACCCGTTGTGACAACCTAGTTTTTTATGAACCCCGACCGTTACAATCTAGGTTATCGATTCTAAATCCTGTTAGCCTGAGTTTGTAGATCCCACATTGTATGGCAACAATGGCTTGAAGGGTCGGGAATGGGGTGGCTTGGTGTGCATAAGATTCGAGAAACGGGGTTCGTGTGGTAAGGGATTTGACGTGTGGATGTTATTATAGTATTTATATATTTTGAAAAATAGAATCATATTTCATTTATCAACAATATATTAAAAAAATCCCTAAAAAAACAATATATCAAAAAAATTAAATCATTTTAATAAATACTATGTAAATATATAAGGTTTTTTGTTACATTTGGTAAAATTTTATTAATCAATTACTATTATATATACGTCAGATTGTTTTAATATATAAATATGTCGCTAAGATTTTTTATTTATATAAATATTATATTAAATTTTTGTTTAACCCATTAATAATAAAAATAAACTCTTTTAATAGATATATGTAGGGCTGTCAATGGGTCAGATTCGGATCTTGCTCGGATTGTGCTCGGATCTAGATTTTTTGACTCCAACGGATCTTGGTCGGATTTGGCCGGATATCGAATATTTTTCGGATCCAATAAATTTGTATTTAAAAAGTTAAATTAATATTTTTTTCCTAAAACAAGTTTATTATCTTTTCAATTTTATTTAATTTTAGTTCACATTTTCAAAGTTTCTTTACTATATTCATATTAGTAGAATGAATATATTGGTTTAAATAAATTTATAAACGAATTATAAATTACTATCTTCTTAAATTGACGTCGAAATATTATTAATGATACTTATTTTAAAAATCATTTTGTATATATATATCTTTCTTTTTATTTGTTGTCGGATACGGATCGGATCGACCTAAATCCATATTCGCTCCATGATTTCGGATTTCGGATCTTTATAATCGGATCAGGTCCATCGAATATCTAGTCGGACAATTATCCTAATAAATCGGACCGAATTCGGACGGATTCGGATTGAAATCCGCCCCATTGACAGCCCTAGATATATGTAATCAAAGATAAATGTTGAGGGTAAAATAGTAATTGACATGAAAACTAATTGTTTTAGCCACTAACAGAGGAAGGGAGGAGCGCGCCGAATTTAATAGCACAAGTTCTATGCAATAAACATCACAACGAGGAATTTTATGTAGGTTACAAACAACATGTGAGAATTCGTTTAATATATGTTAGTCAAAAATCACTATTACTTTATTTATAAATAATTGTTATATGTTAGTCTTTTCCTCTTGAAAAAAGGAGTTTAAGTATATTACCTCGTATATATATCCTAATTATTTTGATACGCATAATATTCAGTTTATTCTCCTGTGATTTGGAAATAGCAATTTACTCGGTCCCCTGTGAAAAATTCAAAGGATTAATTTAACTCGTTTCATTCGAAATATAACTACTAAAAATAGTGATTGAGAATTTGTAATGACACGTCATCATTTTTTTTATATGAAAGAGTATTTTTAATAAAATAATTTAATCTTTGAAATTTAATTAATTATTAGTGAAGCATCGACCTCAATCTCAAATTAAGGGAAATAAAAATATGAATTTAAGGAAGAAGGAAGCGCCCACTATCTTCCCAAATAAAATCACATAAGTAGTATTTTTTAAATATAGTACTTTTATATAGTATTTTTTTGATAATAAAATTGAAATCAGATGGATTGAGGGTAGAAGGAATTAATTTGTACAGCTAGCTATGTGTTTAGGAGTGTGTGCGTGTGTGTGAGGAGAGGAGTAGTCAAACGAATTACAAACCCCACCACAGACCCCAGTAACATACGCTGACTTAAAACATTAATTCATAATACGGAGTATATATATTAATATATATATCTGTATATGGTATGTAGCATCAACCTAGCTATACCTAGCTACCTTCTACACTTTCTTTAAGAGATCAACCTATACCTAGCTACCTGGAGAAGGAGAAATTATTTAGTACAACCGATGCACCACGTCATCAAGTGTCCACCAATACACTTGAGACATGTGGATTGATAATCCAATCATCCCATATTCTAGTCATGTTCCAAAAAAATAGGAATTCAGAAAATTATTTTCACATTGTCAGAACATGGGTGATGTGGATTATTAATCCATATGTTCCAAGTGTATTGGTGGGCTGCACCACGTGTACTTGATAACGTGGTGCAGCGGTTGTACTAAATAATTTCTCCTGCAGTAGACCCCACATTCCTTCCAATATTACTCCGTAGTATATTAATAATAATAATATACAATATACATAAATAATTTTTATATATATATGTACGTATTATTATTATATTAGGCCATCTCCAACAGCCCTCTTAAATTCTGACCTCCTATCTTAAATTTAAAGGAGTGAACAGTGTTATACATTCCTATTTTTCACTCTGCACTCCAACAGCTAGTTTATATTTTAGATTCTACTTTTAAACAACAACACTATTTCACTCCAACATCTAGATAATATTGAATAAAGTATTTTTAATTATGATTCACATATAAATAATAGTGGGATATATATACAGAGTGTGTATGTATATATATATATAATATTTATTTATTTAATATAATAATAAGATATTAATAATTTAATTTAAATTATTGTGTTCTATGAATTTAAATTAAATATTTCGTAAAAGTAACATAAAATTAAAATATTATTATTTAAAAAAATAATATGAATTACTATTAAAACATTTGTAATTTCCTATGGGAAAAGTACAAAAGTTCAAAAGTATTGTACTATCAATGCAAGAACAACTTTTAAAATTTAACTTTGGCCTCTTATACTATTTAAGAGGCCAAACTTATAATTTTTTGTGGATCTTAAAATATAAGAGTTCTCTTGGAGCTCATTTTTTTGCCAAAATTTATATCATTTCTTATAATTTGAGTTATACATAGTCTCTTGGAGATGGTCTCACGACCAATGAAATTAAACTCCAAGTATATATATAAATATATATATATAGAGAGAGAGAGAGACAGAAGAAGGAAAGTGTTGGCATGGGCAGTGTTCCAAGCGTGAGCAGTATTACCTGATATGCATGCAGGGGGGGTTGGGTTGTGTTGACCCTACTGCAAAATGCATTTATTGTTGGGTTATCATTACATAGGGACGTCATAATTGTCAATTTCAAATCGACTAATTCTAAATTTACATATATATATAACGTATAACGTAACTGAAAGCTCAAAATAAAATGGAAGATCACCCACTGATATTTTACAATTTTCCCTTTTCTGGATAGTACGTACGTGTGGTTGAACATGCTTTTAAATGTTCAAGTAAAACTAATTACTAAGTAACTTTTTACTAGAATGTAAAATTTGGAACTTTATATACTATGGACATAATAACTAAAAAAAAAAGACATTGCTATGATTTTAAAAGAAATAAATTGAAAACATATATAATATAGAGCATTAATTTCTGAGCATTTCCAACGTATAGATGTTAGGATCTCCATAATGAGAGATTGCTCTGCAGGATACCTTCATAAAAAATTACTGTAAAAAAATAAATGCAATTAATTCTAACAACTTCTAGACAAAAGTTCCAAGTTTAACTGAACCCTATTTATTTATCATACTCCCAGGCCTGTCCGTTAAAAATAATAATAATACTCCTGTAATTTGGTTTGAGCACAACTAGCTATTTTACTGTTCCTATAAATTCTCTTCCACTATTTTTTTTTTTTTTTTCCAAATGTCTCAGATCAAGTCTTTTTCTAAAATGAAACTATTTTTCAAACACTAAATTATCACTCCTTTTTTTCTTCTTGGAGTGGCTCATAACAAGACTTCGTTTTCTTAAATAAAATGTTCTTTTAAATTACTATTTCACATAAAATAGTAATTTGACATAAATGATTTTAAACCACAGCTTTAAAGAGGATATATCTTAAAATTTCACATTTTTTCATATACATAAAATCTCCTTGTCAAAAATAGAGGAAATTGCACTTTTCATACCAAACTTTCATCTATTTTATTCATTCGATATCATTTCTTCTAAAAAAACACATGTGATACTATAATTTACCTCCCCCCCCCTCCCTGACACATTTTCTTTCTCCATCAATTTTTTGGACAGAAACCGGTGTTAAGTCACCAAAATGGTATGCTTATGTACCCTATATCATATCTGGAATTATTGTGACATGATCCTTATAGATTGTGAGCTATAACTTAGTTTTGATTAATATTCCCAAAACTTTGTTATTTTTCTGCGTATTGTTTATTGCAATTCATGAACTGAAACTTGTACCATTAGAAAGCTCTCGTCAAGAGTTTTTCAGCTATATAAAGACACAAAATTTACGGTGAAAAAATTGACGCATAAAGGAAATGTTCCAAAGAAGGTGAAATCGTGGTATTAAATATTTTTTTTTTTTTTCAGAAAGCATGATACCAAATATAAGTTTGACCTTAAGGGCCTGTTTGTTTAGTGTTTGGAAAAGTAGTTTGGGAGAGTAGTGGATGTTTGTGAAATAATATTGATTTGCGTAATGTTCTTTGTTTGGATTTTGAGAGAGTTGTTTGAGAAATAAAGTAGGGCAAAATAGCAATTTACGTCCCCTAACTTTTACTAGTCCGCAGAATTAGGACACTTAATTTTCCAGCAAGTAATTTACGTCCCTTAACTTTCACTGGTATGTAGAATCAGGACACTTAAATTCAGCAAGCAATTTACGTCCCTTAACTTTCAGTGGTCCGCAGAATCAGGACACTTAATTTTTCAGCAAGCATTTTAGGTCCCTTAACTTTCACTGGTCCGCATAATCAGGACACTTAATTTTTCAACAAGCATTTTACATCCCTTAACTTTCATTTGTCCGAAAAATCAAGATACTTAATTTTTCAGCAAGCATTTTACGACCCTTAACTTTCACTGGTCTGAGAAATCTATAACTTTTTTATACCTACAATTTTAGTCCACTTGACCGCAATTTTAATCCACAACTCGCTGAAAATTCCATAATTGCCAACTGGACAATTAATTTGGGGATTAGAATTAATATTGATGTTGTTAAATAGTTGTAGACGATTTGTTAAGTGATTGTCAAGTGGGTGTTTTTGTTAAGTGGAGTAAAATTGCGGGTATAGAAAAGTTATGATGTATTTTGCTTGTCGAAAAATTAAGTGTCCTGATTCTGCGGACCAGTGAAAGTTAAGGGACCAAAAATGCTTGCTGAAAAATTAAATGTCCTGATTCTGCGGACCACTGAAAGTTAAGGGACGTAAATTGCTTGCTGGAAAATTAAGTGTCCTAATTCTGCGGACTAGTGAAAGTTAAGGGACGTAAATTGCTTGCTGGAAAATTAAGTGTCCTTATTCTGCGGACTAGTGAAAGTTAATGGACGTAAATTGCTATTTTGCCAATAAAGTAGCTAGGTGTATGTTATTTTTTGAAGAGTTATATTGTAGGTGTAAGATGTATAAGACTTTATGTCAAATCATGTTCGTTATGTGAGTTAAATTGTATAAGAGATAAGTTATTTTATGTCAAATCAGAGTAGAGTTTGTATAAATTTTATTTAGAGATAAGAAAATTGTAGTTTGTTTGACCTTTTGAGAGAGTAGTTTGAGAAAATTAAGAGAAGAAAATTTTATTTCATAAAGTAAAAACCATGTTTGTTTGGCATTTTCCAAACACGAAAAAAAAAATAAGAAAACGCCAAACAAACAGGTCCTAAGGGACTGAGAGTGTCATTTGTGCTCAAATAAGAAAGTTTGAAAATTAATTAGCAATGAGATACGGCTCGGATTTTTTATATCAGACTTTTTCCATGGAAAGTCAAATATTTTTTTTAAGACGCTAGATTTAAACAAAAAGAATTATATTATTCATCCGACATATATATCTACTTTGGAGATATGGTACCAATTTTTCCAAAAATAACACAACTTATACCACAATTTTTTTTTTCTTGGTACAACAATTTAGAGACTTTTACACGTTGCTTACCAACGCCAAATTTTGAAGAGAAATCTCGCTGCTAGCGCAAAACCACATTTTAGCGATGAATCTTTTGCGACAAAAAATTTCCATCGCTAAAATTGACTTCTAAAAAATATATTCCTTTTATTAAATAAGAAAGTTGATATTTCTCAAATGTTATGAAATAAAATATATAGAATTAATCCAACTCTAAGCCTTCATTATAAGGGGAAAAAATTCAACTTTATTAAATTAATACAAAATAAACTCAACCAAAATTTTGAGTTGAAGATTAAAAAAAATTAAAACGAAAGTATCTTAATTGTCAATTATCTCAAATTATAACTTTACTTTGCTTGAAAAGTAGCAATTGCTAAAGTTAAAATTTGTAAATGAAAAATGGCTATAAAAGAGAAATTGTTTTTAATTATTATAAAAATAAAACTCAAATATATATTATTGTTTAATTCATTCTAAAATACTTAATCCATCCTAGAAATATGTGAAATAAACTTTATTCGTTCAAAAATGTTGTGTCTGCTATTAGTTTTATCGTCCTTATATAGTAATAATAATTTGGTTATAATTAATTTAGAACTTTCAGGATTTTTAATATGAATTTTTTTTTGTTGGTAATTTGAATTCTTCTCCGATCCCAAGAAATGTTGCTGTTTCATTGATTGATCTTGGATGTGTGCCCATTTTTTTTTATATGAATGCTATATAGTTTTCTGTACCTTTTTATCTCTATCCGTAAAACTGTATAAAAATTAAAATGGCATAAATTCAAAAGAGTAAGAACAAAAACAAACTGTGCAAAGCATGAAGATCTTAAGGAGGGGCCTACCCCATCTAGGCTTATTACTGTTGGGTACTGTCTCAATAAGTACATTTTTGTCTTCAATATTATTTGCTTTCCTAAAAAAATAAGGTTCACAAATTTTCCTTCGGGTGAAAATTATATAAAGGGGTTTGTAATAGTAGTATGGAAATACGGAAATATATAATTAATAGAATATATAAGTCCATAATTATATATTTGCGAGTTTGATAATAAATTGATTTATTTTTTATCAATTAAAGATTTGATCGATGTGATCGATTTGGAATGTTCTTAATCTAAAATATATCGAGTGAATATGGATCTAGACTTAATTTTTTAATTCAATTAATGTTTAATAAAAATGATACTTAATCTTTATACGTTAGATTTTATTTATTGTTAAGTAATACTAGAATGTTAAAGGTTTGCTAGCTCTAACAACTTAAGCTTTTAGGTAATTTGAACATTCAATATAATATGAGAATTCAGCAAAGAAGAGGTCATGCTTAATATCGATCTCTCTAATATTCATTTCTAAATTTCATGTATTAGGTTTGAATAAAATGTAGATCGCGTACACAACAATTCGTCTCCTCTTTTTGTATCAATTTCAATCCTCAATTTTAAGATGAATTGGACATTCAGTATTTATATAATAATTAGAAATTATAAATAAAATACTAAGGTATTTTTAACTTGACACACTGTGATGGATCAAGTATATTTACATCACATAGAGTTGTATAGCCTATTGACAAAAGTTGATGCCACATGATTAATAAGGCAAGAGATCTTGTGTACGAATGTGAATATATATTTCTCTTAGTTAATAGTCGTCTTGGTAGTTTAATTATTTATCGTTGTCCTATGACAGCGATTGAATAAATTTATTATACAATAACTGATGTAACGATGTAATAATTATTGTAATTCAAAATTTCAAATACATAGTTATGTACCCGAAACTATTGATTAATTAATCCACATTTTCTGATTCATAATGGAAACTTCATAATTAATCCACAAATCGGAATTAATCCACAGTTTCATGTACATTTTAGTTAATTATCCTTACCAACATGTGATTGGTCTAGTGGAATGGACTACTCACTACAAAATAGCGGACTCATGTTTGAATCCATGTTGGGAGATGTACTCACTTAATGTGTCAAATCCGTCTCGAAAGGGATAAAATCCTTGAGAAACAAAAAAAAAAAAAAAAGTCAATTACCCTTATAGCAAATTCCTTGTTATTTAAATATGACCAACAGGCCCCTAATCTATCAAAACATGATCTAATAGTTCTAAGTATCTTAACCCAAAAATTGAAAACATGGCCGGATTATGAGCATTATTTGCAACAAATTACTAAAATTAGCTAGATCGTGATTCTAATGCACATCAAATAAAGAATAATAAGTTTTATTATTAACCAAAATTGAATTAATTTTATTTGTTACACTAGCTAGAAAATAAGTGTATTCAAATTCATTGTACATTTTAGTTAATTTTATTTATATAAAAAAGTATATATCATTCTTAGAGACCAGCCTGGAAAGTGCCAAAGTCAAATATAAAATCCGAATATCGTTTAGGGAAAAAAAAAAGAAAAAACACACACAAGACTAATAATAGCAATAATTCTTAATAACAACAACAATTAAAAATTAAATATAACAAGTCTTTCTTTTTAGTAGTAGTAGTGGTGGTATAACAACTTATATATAAAAATAATAAAAACTCACTATTCCCATTTTAATAATAAAAAGTAACGAATAGTCAACTCATCCGATCATGCATCGATAACAAATTTAAAACCCTAATTAAGACGGCTCCACCGGCGTCCTCCTCCCATCGGCCGCTGCCCCCGTGGTCCTGGACTGCGCCTGAAACCCATTCAACTGGGCGGACATATTCATGGCAAGTAATCCACTACCATCATACCCATTACTCCCCCCATGATCAAACGCCGCCCTTATCATCTGATGGTGGTGGCCGTGGTGGTCCCTACCAACTCCGCCTCCTAGCAGATTAAAACCCTGATGCTGCGCTGCAATAAGGCCAAGGTTCTGGTACTTTGACAATTCCGATTTGGCACAAGTGAGGTCCATTTGGAGTTGTCGGAGCTGGTGTTGGAGGAGGGAGATTACGCCTACGCAGCCGTAGACGGGGTCGCGTAGTCGCATATCCGCCTCGTAAGCTAAGGAGTTTACGGCGTCCTCGCGTTGGTGTGGTTGGAGTTCGTTGAGGAGTTTGGTTACGTTGCTTGCTCCGAAGACTTTGTGGACGTTGGCAAACTTTTGAGGCTGGTCAGGGGGGAAGTAGGGGGCGAAGACGCACTCCGGTTGGCATTTGCGACGGAGGAATTTGCACGCCGCGCACGGTGAGTTGGACGAGGAAGCCATGGTGATCTTGATCTTGGTTTTGTTTCTTCTTGTGGTTTCCTAAGAGAGTAGTAAGTAGATGAGATTGGGGGAAATATGAATGTGTGTGTGTGTGTGTGTTTATGTGATTAATTAAAGAAATGGGATAGGAGAAGATATATAGAAGAAGAAAATGGAGAAGAAGAAATCATGAATTGAATTTCTTACTAAATGTTTTCATGAAAATATATCTAGTTTATGGTGAATTGAAACGAAGAAAATATAGTGTAGAAACTAATTTGACAGATTTATTTGATTAAATTGTTTGAACTCTTTTGCAAAAGATTATAATATTTGCTTGAACAAAACATATCAAGGAAATGAAATTCTAATTTATGAAAGAAATTACACTAAGATTGGCAATCTATCCAAACTTGTTTTTTGAATGGGAATTGTGAAGGTGGGTTTTTCACCTTAATTTTATTGTTTGAATTTTCTCAAGATGGAATTAACATGTGAATTGGATCAAAATTTTATATACGATCTCAAATTAAACACCAAACACCTAAGTTTTTTATTTTTTATTTTATAGTCACTTGAAACGAAAATATAGAGTAATTTATATTACATTATGTTTATTTGATTTAATAAAAAAAATCAAATATTTTTGAAAAATTTCGAAAATATACCAAAAAAAAGGAAACTTAAATTCATGTCTGTGAATAATTTGAGTAGATAAAATTGACTTTTGATTAAAATTTTCCTAAGAATAGAAAATTTTGAACAAAAGTTATGAATGGATAAAAGAGAGGAAGTAGCTAGGGGGCTTGTTTTTCTTTCTTAATCGAATTTAATTCTTGTTTGGTTATGCGGTCCAAGGAAATTAAATGAAAACCACAGGGCCATCATTGAACAGCCAATTGAGACATGAAATTAGACAAGCAAATCATTGACAAATTTAAAGAAACAAAATCCATAAAGTTGATTGAAATTAAGATTAAAGTTACTACAGAATTAAAAGAGTCTGACCAAATCTGGAAATAATTAAAATGAATGTTTGATATATACCTGCCTTTTATAAGCTCACCTCGTAGAATCTCTAAATCTTTTAAATATCTCCACCTAAACAAAACAAAAAGTTAGGTAATAAATCTACAAAATATATAGAAGTATATACCATTCTTGAGTGTGAAAGAAAATGTTAAATTTAAGCTAGCTACTATTATTAGGGTTTTTAGAAAAATGAAGAAAGAAGATATGTTTGAATTTAATTGGATCTGGTGAAAGTGAGGAATTAATTTAATTTTTAGTATTATTATGTCACTTATATCGATGTTAGTTCTATAAGCAGATCTATCTTGCTTAAAATTCATTTCATTCTCACATGTGAGTTAGTGAAAAAATAAAATAGAAAATGTATATAGTACTAGTAAAATAATTAATAATTAGATTACTTCACTTACCTGTATGAAAATGTGACTTTTGAGACTAGACCAGTTGTGAAATATTATAGTAAAACACAAAATGAAAAAAAAAAAATTTGAAAAAAGAAAAAAAGTTACATACCTAGACAGAATAAAAGTAGTTAAAATTCCCTTCTTGAAAAACTTTACTTGCCTCGATTTCTGCGGTCAAATGTAATTTTTCAATTTTTTCTACAGTAGTCTTTTTGGCTTGTGTGCAGGTTGACAAATAGATGAAACCAATTTTGGATCTTGACCCTAATAATAATAATAATAATAATAATTTTCCTTTTGACAAAAAGAATTATTGAATATTGATGATAACTACTCTGTACAACTTTGCAATTGCATAGATTGCATAGTAGTAGTAGTTATAAGTACTATATAATGGGAGTAAGTATTTTTAATTCAAGAATCATGCAAAAAGAACTTTCTAATTTCCAGGTGCAAACTTCTCGCTTTTCTTTATCTTAAAAGGTAGAAATGATGATGAAAAATATTCTGTCTCTCTTTTTTTTTTATATGCTTATAAAGATGGTGAAAAGATGGCGCTGCGGAAGAAAAGGAAGAGAAGAAATATATATAATTATATATATATAGAGAGAGAGAATATATAGAGATAGATAGAGACAGAAAGTAAGTGTGTGTGAAGAGAGGTGAAGGCGGAGGATAACCCCCCAAGAACAGAGGCTATGGAAACGGGGAGAAAGTAAAAAAGGAGATGAAAAAAAAAAAATTTAAAAATTACTCACTCGAGTGTGTGTTTGTGTGTGTTTTTTTCTGTCTTCTTCTTTCTTGATATATAATAATTTCTTTCTGTGAAGGGCTAGAGGAGGGGATATTGAAGAGAATTATTGTTGTGCAGAAGGTGGGGGGGGGGGGGGTGGTGTGGGGTGGGGTGGGGTAGGGGGTAGGGTGGGGTATAGTATAAGTATAATCAGTATGACTATCTTACATATTTCAGTGTGCAGGGATTTGAGAGTGAGTTGTCTAGTGTCTTGATATGACCTTTCCTTTTAATTTTCTTTTTTCCCCATTTTGTCTCAGTCGAAATATAATTATTATTATTATTATTATGTAAATTGGTTGGGTGCAGTTAATATTGTGGGATGGTTTCCCTTTATTTTGTGGTTTTGAGTCCATCTATTCTAATCCCAATTTGCCTATTTATGGCATCTAGGGGTTCATTGCTATTTGCTAGCTATCAACTAACAAATTTGCTAGTGTGTCATCATTTCTTGTATGGGGATTTAGTTTAATGGAAATTATATTAGCATGTGCAGTTAATATTGTACATTTTGATTTATTTTTCTAGTAAATTCTAGTTTAAACTATCTTGATCATAACGAAAATTATTATGAGTAACATTTTGAAAAATTGATAGACATGTGTAAATTCAACTATATCCAAATCATTAACAAGGCAAGTGCGTTACACTGGTCTTATAATTGTGTTAATAATCATCTGAATTAACATTATGTAACAACACGAACCGAGGGCCGAGAGGAACTTTTGGCCTGGTTCCTCTTGGATCGCACCATGAAAGCTTGAAATAAAAAGATAGTAAATATTATTAAGTTTTCAATGAAAGATAGTCACTGGATAAGTAAGTAGAAGTCTTACGAAACACAAACTCCTGATTACAGTACAAAATCGTAGAGTTTTTGAAAAATTTAGTCTAAATCCTTTACACATAGGACTGACAATCAAATCAAACTACTCGATAAAATCTCGTTTGAGCAAATTTTAAAATTTGGCAACAATGTGGACTAAAATTGTCAGTAAATTTGAAGATATGTGATTATTTTGTCAGCTTGAAATGTTATGGGGTAGAATTGTCAGTCAATATAAGTAATGGTATCAATTTTACAATAACACTTAACCGTCAAGTCATCAGTTGACATTCAATTTTTACGATGGCACCT
Source organism: Penstemon eatonii (assembly GCA_038501285.1). NCBI lineage: Eukaryota > Viridiplantae > Streptophyta > Magnoliopsida > Lamiales > Plantaginaceae > Penstemon > Penstemon eatonii. The sequence goes on from CM076710.1 coordinate 9,059,772, forward strand.
AAAGTAATTCAATTTCTTAAATTGTGGTACCAAATATATCGGCCTCAATTTTTATGTTACCACAAGTGAAAATTGGCATATAGTTTAACATCACAAGTGTAATTATCTCAATAAATATTCAATAGTTTACTTTAAATTACATATTTTTTCAAATGTTTTGAAAAATTTCATGACATATTACTGATTTATTTTTAATATTTTATTGATATAAACATAGCAATAAATTTAAATTTTAATCCATGCTTTAGACTCAAATATTATAACCATCTCACAAACCTATCCTTTTAATTTTTTTTAACAAACACTCTTATTCGCATTAAAAATTCATAAACCGAAGTCAAACTATACTCTGTCAAAATATTGGAAGAGATTTATTCATTTATAATAATACCGCTCACTCACAAAAAATCAATGCAACATGTTTCAGTCTTCTTCTTCTTTTTTTTTTTTTTTTACTGAATTGAGCAACAATTAATATATTCAAATATCTACATTTGATTTTTCATTTATCATTCCCTTGTTAATCTTTTTATTTTTTTGGTTGAAAAATATTCGCTTGTTAATCATTGAAACATATATTAATTGTCAACCTCGTTCGTCATTATTTCCCAAAAGGTGAAGTCATTAAAACCATATACTTCCGGTTACGCCAATCCGACCCATTAATAGCAGCAAGTCCATTTATGTTACCAAGAGTAGGGCTGGTTTCGTGGTGGCTGTATTTGTGTATTGTAGGTTCAGATTGGTAATACTTTTAACTAGGGCTGTCAATGGGGCGGATTTCAATCCGGATCCGATCCGAATCCGGTCCGATTTATTAGGATAATTGTCCAATTAGTGAACCGATGGACCTGATCCGATTAGAAGATCCGTAATCCGAATTATATGGAGCGAATATGGATCTAGGCTGATCCGATCCGTTACATATCTGTATCCGATATATATTACTATATATTGTTTATATATTATGTATTTAAATAAAAATAAAACTATCTATGTTCCACTAAAATATTTTACTATATTAAATTTTTTTTAAAAAGAAATGCATGAGATCAGATGTTGGTGGACTGACCAGATAACTAATTGGGTCTACAACATATTAATTTATACTATTTAATAAGAAAAATCAAACCATAACCATTCATCCTTCAATTTCTATCTTCTCTTCAATTTCTCAATATTGAGTTTTCTTCTTTTTTGTCCCAGTTTATATCTTTTTTACTTATATTTTTGTTTATTCTTTTGTTCTAATTTTTATCTTTTATATTTGTCCATCATATTCCATCTTCTACAATTTTTAGGCAATAGTTTCGATGAAGTAAGTAAAATTTTACATTTTTAATTCATGATGGTGGAATCTGCAAGTGATTTGGAGGAAAATGGAAAAAAAAATTAATTAACTTGCTAAATGGATCCGGATAAATTATCCGGATCCGGGATATCCGCCGGATTCGGATCCGGTTGCTAATATTCCAGATCCGAACGGATCCGGATCCGGATAGAAGAAATGGAAATCGGACTCGGATCCGGATCTGCCCTGATCCGGTCCGAGTCCGACCCATTGACAGCCCTACTTTTAACTGTAAATGCCCTACTATAAATTCGATCTGTAATGTACTTCAAATGGCCCAAAAACCTCAGCCCATTTAAATCATCTCCCATCTATCTCAGCCCATTACTATTACTATTACTATCTCAGCCCATTACTATTACTATAAAAAAAGATTATTTCAAGGGTTTAATCCCTTTCGAGACGGGTTGGACGTTGACACATTTCCCAATAGAAATTCGAACTTGAATCCATTACTTTGTATTGACTAGTATACCAATCACATGTTAATTATTACATATGGTTGTATGTTAAATCAATGAATTTTCTGTGAGCAATGAATATATTTAAGATTATACAACTTGTAATTTATTGTAACTTACATCACAAGACATTAATTTTGTTATATTTTGATAGATATTTTTTTCATAAATGAAAATGATTATTTTTTTGGGAGAGGTACAACAATAATGTGTTCAATAGCCTCAAAAGGAATTAAAAGACTGGAAAATAAAAAATAAAAAAAGGATAATTATTATTTAGTCTCTAATTTGATTACCTAGGTTTTAGCTCTGTAAATCGTTTCCACTTTTGTTTCTTTTATTAAACATTATTGTGGGATAAAAGATTCCTACGGAGTATGTTGGTTAGAAACTGACGATATTACTTAGAAGGAGTAGAAGTTTATTTTTTTTTATTTTTATAATATATTAAATTAATGAGTAGTAGGTTTACATTCTTTAAATATTTTATAATATTAATTATCTGTTAAAAGGGAAAATTAAGAAAAGCATATAGTACTAAAATTTAATTTGATATAAGGAAAAAGGTCAAAAATTTGGGGGCTCTTCCTAAAACCCTGAAAACCGGAGAGGTTTTCCTTCAACCAAACCCCTCCACCTCCTTCCCCCGCCCCAATGCTCGGAACAGCCGGCCGCGCAGCGGGACGGAGGCTCCACTCCTCCACCAACCACCTACTAAGAACCTGCAGAATTCTTGCAGCTCACCATTCTAACCACAGCAACAATCCTATTACACACTTATCCACTAGAAGTAACAATAATAATGACAGATTTAGTAATTTCTGTATCACTTCAATTAATAAATCGTCGTACTCAACTTGCTCGACTCCTTCCAATTCTGTCTCAACGGCAGCATCTGATGTTAATTCCGATGTTGAGTCAGTACAGAGCGGAGGCGGGGAAGCATATGCGGCGATAGAATTAGCTTTGGATTCGGTGGTGAAGATATTTACGGTAGCTAGTAGCCCTAGTTACTTCCTCCCTTGGCAAAATAAGTCTCAGCGTGAATCCATGGGCTCTGGTTTGCTCCAACTGCTATTTTCCTTTTATTTCTTCGTTTATTTTCTATTGTTTTTATTCATTATGAACCTAGAATGAAAATTATACAGGGAAAATAACCTGGAAAGACAAGGCTTTCTTTACAAGTATATATTTTTGTCTGCACAGCCATTAATTCGAAACATGTCTATTATCATAATTGGTGCCGATATATTTGAACTGACATGTATCCTAATTTTAAAATTATGAAGGTCTATATATGCACTTGTCAGTGAATACTTATCATCTAGCGCAGAAATAATAGTCACCTGAATTTTCACATGATTTTTTTCGGAAACAAGTAGTTATTATAGCATCATGGATCAAAATTCCGATACATTTCCAACGAAAACACCAAAAATTTAATGTCTTTAAGCTAATAGAAACAAAAATATAGAGTGGTTTCTACTTTAACATATTTCTTCGATTTACTATTTTCTTAGTGTTTGTCGAAAATTTTGAAAACTTTCAAAAAAGTTTCTTATATTTGACTGACCGAAACATTTCTCGAAAACGAAATTTTAATCCATGTATACTCAGTTATCTAGCCTATGTCCCAATTTTAATTATTTTCCAAAATTGTGTATGGATTTGTTTGGATAGTTACAGGGCTGACGAGTATGGTGTTCTGTGTGTGATCTAACAACAGGGTTTGTTATTTCGGGAAGGAGGATTCTGACAAACGCACATGTCGTGGCTGATCATACGTTTGTCCTTGTTAGAAAGCACGGTTCACCCACTAAATACAGAGCACAGGTCCAGGCTGTGGGTCATGAATGCGATTTGGCTATCCTGGTGGTTGATAATGAGGAATTTTGGGAAGGAACGAACTCATTGGAGCTTGGCGATGTCCCCTTTCTTCAAGAAGCTGTTGCTGTTGTTGGTTATCCTCAAGGTAAATTTGCAATCCATGGACACCAATCCTTTTGAGAGAGGAAGATTTTCCTATTGGCCAATGTTGCCATTGAATTCGATTTCTAGTAAAGGAGAACTCGGTGGTTATGTGCTTGAAGACTCAAGTTTACAAGAGTGCTGAGTGCGTAATATGGAAATTTAGATTTAAAAAATTCAAAAGCATTTGGGCACGGGTTAAATTCCAATAAGGATTTAATGTGTATAGATGTCATGCTTGTAAGATAAATGTAGTAATTTATCATCCAACACTTGTTAGTAAGCCCATTTAATTGACTGTAGACTTTTAGTGCAACATCTGTATTTTCATTTGTGAATTTATGTTTAAACAGAATATATGTTAATTGATAATGTTGGTTTTTAAAAACATACATCACTTGGATTGCTTTCTAATAAATCTTCAATGATTTTAGGGGTTAATTGCCTAGCTCTGAGCTTATGACTACTGTCAATCAGTGTTACTTGAAATCTTCCAAAGTTTTATCTTGTCTGAGGGATGATGTTTTTTATAATCATGTATTTATCTTAACTATTTCATGTTGGTTTGTAATGGATGACTACAATTAAGCACATCTGCTGATTTTATTAGATAAAAATTGCTCTAATGATTACTTATTTACAGGAGGGGACAACATTTCTGTTACGAAAGGGGTTGTCTCTAGAGTTGAACCTACACAATATGTACATGGTGCAACCCAGCTTTTAGCAATACAGATTGATGCTGCTATAAATCCTGGGAATAGTGGAGGCCCGGCAATTATGGGTAACAAAGTTGCAGGAGTAGCATTTCAAAACCTTTCTAATGCAGAAAACATTGGGTAAAGTTCTATACATGTGTCCTTTTTTATTTGACATTTTATTTGGCATAATAACCCCCATCTGATTAGCGTAGACCGACTTCAAGTGGCAGAATCGCATTTTGACAGAATTTAGCGACATGCTATTTCGGCTTCAGGCACAAACTAAATCCATATTTAGGTTTATGACTTGTTATGTTATGTAAGGTATCTAAATTCGAAAAGATATGCAAACTCGATTCCTATACATTGAAGGATCTTTTGTGATTTCAGCCAGTATTTTAACATTGTTTAGGCTGCAGCTTGCAGATGGTGATATATGTCGTGTGTGTTTTCAGTAATATAAATGTGACAAAACAAATGCAACATGCATCAATAGAAAGATCTGTGCTTTGGTAGAAAAATTATATAAATATGGATGCTCTTTATTATCACCACCCACCATTGAGTCATAGAGATGAATACTAAGTATTGTTTCCTTCTGAGTTCTGACTTAGGATGATATGTGGTTGAATGGATTCATCCTTGTGCAATAGGGAAAGATACATGCCTCTGCACACATGGATGAGTTCTGACTTAGGATGATATCCTTTTTGACCATGTAGTTCATATGATCTAATGCCCGATAAAACATTAGAAACAAAATGGACGTGCCCTTAATACTTTTGTATTAGCTGCAAAAAAAAACTTATAAATGTTTTCTTGTACAAGTGGCCAAAACTTCCGTAATCCCAACTTTAAAGATTTTAATTGATGTTGGGTAAAAAAATATATTTATGATCATATTTAAGGTTATAGAAAAATGAAAAAAATTACTTATTACTTAATTGGCCCGAGGAATGCTCGTCTTTGCGTAGTTGACTATAATAAATGTTATTTTCCAAACGTGGCCTGTTTTCAACTAATATTTATATATTCAGTTTGTTGAAACGCAAGGTCAAAGTTTTTAGAAGTTATAGCTTTATAATCTAATCTCTAGACCCGAAATACAAAATACTTCTTGGGCAGAATCACTATGGAGTGCTATAGCACCTTCTAAAGTAAAGGTTTTTTCTTGGTTAGTACTTCAAAACCGGGTGAATGTGTCTACAGTAATGCAAAGAAGGAGGCCCTATCTCTCCTTATCGCCAAACTGGTGTGTTTTATGTAAGAAGAATGAGGAATCCGTGGATCATCTTTTCTTGCAATGTGGATTCACCTCACTTTTGTGGCTGAAATTGAGGGATATTTTCAACATCACATAGGTAACTACACCACACTGTTCAGAGATAATTAATTTACAAATTCAGGGAGGAAAGAGAAGAAAAGTGTTGTGGAAAACAGTAGTACTATCTTTATGGTGGAACGTTTGGATTGAAAGGAATGAAAGGATTTTTGAAGATAATGAGCACGTCGTTGAAGAGTTATGGGAGAGGATAAGATTCTGGACATCTACATGGTTGTTTAATTCTAAACTTTTTAGAGGCATTCCCTTTTTTATGTTACTTTCAGATTGGACGGCCTTGTAGTTTAGTTTGTTCCTACATTGTTTGGTTGTTCTTCCTATAACTAAGCTAAGCTATTCTTTCTAGTGCAACCTCTGCACTACCCCTTGTACTTTACCTTTATTAATATAAATGGTGTTGTTTCAAAAAAAAAAGAAGTTATAGCTTTATATGTGATTTTGGAGTGAGTCATTAAAAGTTATTTTGGATATATACTCTTGAAACAGTGTGTTCTTCATTTGGGGCAAACTAATTTGATAAAACATATATTTTGGTCTATTGCAGTTACATAATCCCAGTCCCGGTGATAAAGCATTTCATTGCGGGTATTGAAGAAACCGGAGATTATGTTGGATTCTGCTCTATGGGTTTGTCCTGCCAACCTACTGAAAACGCACAACTTCGGGAACACTTCCAAATGCCCCCTGGTTTAACTGGGGTACTTGTGAGTAGAATTAATCCAGTCTCTGATGCATATAGAGTTCTGAAAAAGGATGATATCGTCCTTTCATTTGACAGTGTGCCAATAGCAAATGATGGATCAGGTACATTTCAACTTGGCCCCTTCCTCTATGATTTATGAATGTTGTCTCATGCTTAACCTCTTCTTAGATTTTTCCATTTTCTTGAGTGAGAACCAAAAATATTTTGTCAAATTTGGGAAGCGGAACTTTTACTATATCATTAGATTATTGTCCATGATCTATGTTGTGCCTTGTTATGTTTGCAGTTCACTTCCGAAACAGAGAGAGAATAACATTTGATCATTTAGTCTCCATGAAGAAACCTAATGATACTGCTCAAGTTAAAGTATTGAGAGATGGCAAAGAGCATGAGTTCAGTGTAACCCTTCGTCCTGTAAGTAAATTCTTTATTCTCGTAGTATACTTGAAATTTAGCCTTCCTGTTTTACAAATTACAATATCTTTATTGGTGTTTGATTAACTATACATGGACTAATCACACACTTTATTTAATATGCAGTTACAACCACTTGTTCCAGTTCACCAATTTGATAAGCTTCCAAGTTATTTCATTTTTGCTGGTCTTATATTTATTCCATTGACGCAACCTTATCTTCACGAGTATGGAGAAGATTGGTACAATGCTTCACCCCGAAGATTATGTGAAAGAGCACTTAGAGAGCTGCCAAAGAAAGCCAATGAACAACTTGTTATCCTCTCTCAGGTTCTATTTTCACCATATTTATCTCCTATAACATTGAAATTCAATGATTAAATTATTGCTTCTTCTTTTCTTATTGTTGAGAGAACCTGCAAAGTTGTCGAATAAAATTTATCTGCCAAACTGAACACAAAAAATGATTTAAGTAGGACAACAGTGTATTTTACCAAAATCAACAGTAATATTCCGTAGTTAAACTTATATTCCAAATTTGATCAGGTGTTAATGGATGACATCAACACAGGTTACGAGCGCCTTGCTGATTTACAGGTATACTACAGCCTGTATCCATTTTCGAGTCTTTTTAGCACTTAGATGATCTTTATTAATCATTTTATCTAGATATTTTAACACTACTTACATTGTCGACAGTTGGTTTGTGTACCTAAATACCTATCTATGGTTTTCTGGAACAATTGTGTTGATTAATGCAATAGTTTTACCTTCAGATGTACAACAGAGAAAGTTTCATCTGAAAGAGAGCATCCATATAGATTTTATATGAAAACTGAATGTTGATTACAATATCAATGTCGAATAGATTGGATTGATGCATTTATCCCAATAAAGATAAATTGTCTCGCTAATACTAGACTTAGTTATTAATCATTTATCTGGTTTCGAAATATTTGTCTAGTCTTTACATGATAAGATCCTGTCTTCATAAATTTTCTTCATCCAATAATTTGAGCCATTCCTCAGGTGAAGAAGGTGAACGGTATAGAAGTCGACAACTTGAAACATCTACGTCGACTTGTGGAAGATAGAAGCAAAGAGAGTGTAAGATTTGATTTGGATGATGAAAGGGTAATTGTTTTGAACTATGATTCGGCAAAACTAGCTACATCGCGTATACTTAAACGCCATAGAATACCTTTTGCCATGTCTAGAGACCTTATTGATGAACAAAATGAGGCTGATGCTAACTTGGCCTGTGCTTCCATCTTCTAGGTCACTTATTTATTTGGAATGTTGATCTAGATCAATTGATTTTTATTAAATTTTAATTATAATTAGCACTTTACAGAATTTGATTTTGGCAAAAACTACAATTTTTCTAGTATGTTGTATTGTTATCTATGGCTTAAATTGATATATATTTTTCTTTTACAGTTTATCCTCAAGAATTTTCTAATTTGACAAAATTTATTTCCAAGAAATCTCCCTTCAATATTGCAAGGATGGTCAATAGTTTGGAGGATATATAATTAAAGATTCTCAAATCATTCTTTTTCTTTTTTTTTCCTAAGAAATTTCATGTAAAACTCTGCAAATTCAATTTCAAATTCAAGTCCAAGTCCAAATCCTTGTTCAATTCTCATTTAATTTTCTATGCAAATTCAAAATGTAGAGTGTGACACTTCACTGTTGTTTTACCTTGCATTTTTCATTGTCGAATAGGCAAACAGTGAAAGTGAACCAATATCCTTCTTGATAGAAGATTTATAGGATCAATTATGCAAGTGGAAAGGAATAAAATAGTCGTGACCTGGTCGAACTCCATTTTGTATACACGACCAATTTTTCAATCAGAATACATTTTGTAATTGAAAATTTTGAAATATAGGCTAGATTGGATACAAGCTCGTATTTTCCATTAAATTCATAATATTTCCTTTAGTTTAGTGAAAAACTATGAATAGAAGGAATTAAAGAGATTCACTAAAATTAAATGGCAAAGAAAATAACTAAGTATAGTTGGGAGAAAATAAAGGAAGACCACAATAAGAAAAGTTGCCACAAACATGAACGCTGCTTGCGGTCAATACATCAAATTCTAACGGCCTTACATATATATATATTACAACATGTACGAACAATCAATCATATGTCTTAACCTTAGTTACATATCAAACCAAAAAGTACACACAAAAATGAACAAACTAATAGGTTTCTTGTTTCTGTCACTTTTTTCAACCACATTTGTTCTAATCAATTCTGAAGATCCTTACTTATTCTACACTTGGAATGTTAACTATGCCACCCAATCCCCTTTAGGTGTACCTCAAAAGGTAATCACAATCAATGGCCAATTCCCTGGTCCAAGAATCAACTGCACTTCTAACAACAACATAGTCGTTAACGTCTTCAACAACCTCGACGAGCCACTGCTCTTCACGTGGAACGGTATCCAACAACGAAAGAATTCTTGGCTAGACGGTACCTTAGGCACCAACTGCCCCATCCCACCCGGCGTAAACTACACCTACAAATTTCAAGTCAAGGACCAAATAGGCAGCTACTATTACTACCCGACAACCGCTCTCCACCGTGCTGCGGGAGGGTATGGCCCGATAACCATCCACAGCCGTGAGTTAATCCCTGTGCCCTTCGATTGGCCACAAGAAGAATACATCGTGCTCGTTGGAGATTGGTACACGAAAGGCCATGACACGTTGAAAAAGTTCTTGGATAGTGGACGTACCCTTGGTAGGCCAGAGGGCTTGATCATCAACGGGAAACACGGAAACGGTGATGGGACCGATGAGCCAATGTTTACAATGATCCCGGGTAAGACATATAGATACAGGATATGTAACGTGGGATTGAAGAACTCTATCAATTTCCGGATTCAAGAACATTCGTTGAAGCTCGTGGAGGTTGAAGGATCGCATACTGTGCAAAATTTGTACGATTCTCTCGATGTGCACTTGGGTCAATGCTTATCTGTTTTGGTTACTGCTGATAAAAAACCGAAAGATTATTTCTTCGTAGCCTCAACTCGTTTCACAAAGAAGGCTCTAACTTCTACGGCTACTATTCGTTATGTTGGTGGCAAGGGCCCTGCCTCGCCTGCTTTACCCGAGCCTCCGGCTGGGTGGGCCTGGTCGCTGAACCAGTTCCGGTCCTTTAGATGGAACCTTACGGCTAGTGCAGCTAGGCCTAATCCTCAGGGCTCGTACCATTACGGAAAGATCAACATAACACGCACGATTAAGATAGTGAATTCAGCTAATACGGTTGATGGGAAGCTGAGATATGCTATCAATGGAGTCTCACATGTTGATCCTGAGACACCATTGAAGTTAGCTGAATACTTTGGGGTTTCGGACAAAATTTTCAAGTACGATATCATTAAGGATGACCCGACTGCGGATGCTAGTGACAAGGTTGTAGTTGCACCTAATGTCATAAATGGAACCTTCCGCAATTTTGTTGAGATCATATTTGAAAACCACGAGAAGAGCGTTCAATCATGGCATTTGGATGGTTATTCTTTCTTCCCTGTCGCGTAAGTATCTTGTCTTATCACATTTGTGCATATACAATACTGCATTACATTGTCCTCATGTATAAGTACTGAAGAAACTTTCTATGTTGAAGGTTCAATGAAAATATTAACTTGTATCTTCAAGTACTAACAATATTCATACATCGGTAATGTTTCTTGTATAAACAAAACATGTATGTACATAATTTATCTATGCATTATTGGATTCAAATTATCTAATCTATCTAAATCCATTTTCACTTTATGTATTTCGGATTATGAATCTTTTTATTTTCAAAAGAATAAATTAATCCAGCAGATCAGTCTTTAATCGATTAAAAATCCTAACTACTGATTGAATCGAATTCCGATTCAAATGTCCTTGCAACAGGATTGAGCCAGGAACATGGACACCAGACAAGAGAAAGAAGTACAACCTTATAGATGCAGTGAGCAGACACACAATCCAAGTATATCCAAAGTGTTGGGCAGCAATTATGACAACATTGGACAATGCAGGAATGTGGAACCTAAGATCAGTTTTGATAGAGAGGCAATATTTAGGACAACAACTCTATGTTAGCGTGCTTTCTCCCGAACGTTCTCTTCGCGATGAATACAATATCCCCGAGACATTGCCGCTCTGTGGTATCGTCAAGAGTTTGGCAAGGCCAACACCATATAGTTGATTCAATGGAATCAGATCAAGTGTTAAAGATGGAAATTTTGATGAGTAATTGTGTGAGAGCATATGAACAAAGAAAAAAGGAAAACAAAAAAAAAGAAGAGTAGAAGTGAATAGTATTTGTTATAAAGGGCAACCTTAAAGTTTTTGTTTGATTGTAGGTATTTGTTATAGTAGTTTGTTTTTTGTCATTCTGCATATGTTTGTTTCTTGTTCATGGTTCTGTCAAAAATGGCATGTACTTTATGTTGAAATTTTTTGAACAGATATATTACCTAGTGAATAAAATATGAATTATTTCATTTATGTTACATGTCCAGAGCCTAGTTTGTTGATGAGGTCAAAATCTAGTGTTAACAGCCAAGGCTCCAAGATCAAGAAGTTTTGGATTCGATTTTTACTAACTAAAGTAGTATTTTTCTAGTTTATTACTATTATTTATAGTTGATATATCTTTCGAGTAATTTGATAGCAATCAAATCGATTCAAATAGACTTCAATGATACTGATTGATTTTTATCTTTTTTCAATGGTTTAATCCCTTTCGAGGCTCGTCGGATACATTAAGTAGGAACTTCTCCCGCAACTTTGTGATAAAAATGGCATCTCCAGCTGCTACGGGATCCATCCCCGGCCTGATGGACGCGCCTGCTGGTGGAGCCACTTGCTTTTTTTTTTTTTCTGTATTTTTGTTAAAAATGTGTTTTTTTTTTAAAAAAGAAACTCAACTAAAAATTGAAAATTTTATTTTTACATTTTCTGTAAAATTTAACTTGCTATTCTTGAATTGCAGAATGTAAGAAATGTTGAGGATGTGAAGCTGGCAAGTTTGAGGCATAAGAAACTGGATGAACCACAATTGAAATGGGGAAATGATATTGATAATTCCCGCAACAAAAGTTCAGATAAACAAGTGATTGAATATCTGCAACCTAATCAGAATCTTACATATCTCAATATTGCATTCTATGGAGGTGAGAATTTCCCGATTTGGATTGGGGACCCTAAGTTCCGTAAATTATCGACCGTAATCCTCAGAGGCTGCACAGAATGCACGTGCTTACCGCCATTAGGAATACTACCTGAGCTCAAAGAACTTCATGTAAGAAACATGCCAAAATCAAACACATAGGGGTCGAGTTTTATGGGCGTGGTCCCGGGGTTCCGTTTCCAAATTGGAGATATTGAGGTTTAGTAACATGATTGGATGGGAGAGATGGTCTTCGTTTTCTAACAGTGAAGTCGACCACATACAATTCACACATCTTCGTCAGTTTTCCATGCTCAAATGTCATAAATTGGCATATGTTTCTGCACTGAATTTTATGGTTCTTCGCGAGTTAGATCTCGAGGAATGCAACATGGTAGTGTTGGAAAGTTTCCACCATCTCAAATCCTTAATATTCTTAAGGCTCAAGTCTATTAAACAGATGTGTAATCTACCCAGAAAACTTGTCCACTACCTAGCAACGCTTAAGGTTTTAGAATGTTGTAGCTGCAACGAGTTGCAATTCCTATGGCCTAGCGATATTCCACTCGACCATCTTATCCGACTAAAACATTTTATATTAAGGATTGTTCGAAACTCGCATCATTAGGAGAAGGAATGCCTAACAATCTTGAAATTCTTGAATCATTTCGTTGTGCAAATTTATCATCCCTTCCAAACGACCTAAACAACCTTGGATCATTACGGGATCTTATAATAAAGTATTGTCCTAAATTTGTAAATTTTCCAGAAAATGGTGTCCCTCCAATACTCGAACGCCTTGAGATCCTCAATTGCAAAGCTCTAGATTCACTGACGAGTAACATATTGAATCTTGAAAGGTTAGATATTAAAGAGTGCTCGTCTCTTAAGATATGGTTGACTTCCCAATTGACCTTAAGTATCTTTCAATCAACAATTGCACTAAACTCGAGCTTCTTTTAGAAACGATATTCCCTCAGGGCAGTCGAATGTCTTTAGAACAACTTAATTTATGCAGTTGGTTAAACTCCGAAAATCTATTGCAACGCTTGAACAGATTTTCAGACCTCGTTGAATTGAATATATCAAGTTGCTAAAATCTAACGCATTTTCCAGAAGAATGCCTGACACCACATTTGAGATCACTTTCATGTAAAAGATTGTGCGAATCTTAAGTCGTTCTCTGTGAAGATACAAGGAATGATATCTCTCTTATCACTTGAGATATGTAGTTGTCTGAGGCTCGAATCATTCCATGAAATGTCATTTGCCTCCTAATTTATCCTCACTTAAGATTAGGCCTGTAATCGAGTCGAGTAGTACCGAACGACACACAGTTCAAGCTTGGTTTGATTTTTATCGAGCTTGAAATTTTGTGTTTGAGCTTGGTTTGATTTTCAATCGAGCCGAGCTCAAACGAGCTTTTATCGAACGAGCTCGAGTCGAATATCGAGTAGCTTGATATTTTACATGTATTTTTTTAACTTTTAGTTTATCGAGTCGAGCTCGAGCCGAGCTTCAAAAGTTATCGAACGAAAAAAGATGTTCAAGCTTGTTTGATTAGTGTGACGAACTGAGCTCAAACGAGCTTTTATCGAACGAGCTCGAGTCGAGAATCGAGTAGCTTGATTTGATTTTCAGCCCTACTTAAGATATTGGATTCGAAGAAATTCAAGAATTTGTCAAAATGGGGCCTAGACAGACTTATGTCTCTCGGAGAATTATCCATCAGTGGTGGATTAGAAGAGCTTAAGTTACTTGGTGACAGAGAGGGTATTATTCCTCCTTTAATAAAATTACATTTCCAAAGCTTAGTTCAGTCACTAAGGTGCTCGATGATTTGACTTTGCTTCGACATTTATCGATTTCGAACTGTGCATGTGACAAAGTGCTTACAAATCTATGTCTTTAAGATAACTCAATGTGAAGTTTTAAGTAGAAAATGTGTTAGAAATAGAGGAGCTTATTGTTATTGGTCTAAGATATATGGGATTCCTTGTGTGGAGATACATGAGAATTCTGCTGTTGGCGACATCTTGAATCAGGTATACTCAATGCTTAAGGATGTTTTATTGATTACCTTTGAATAATTCATGTACGTATGTCTATATATGTTTCTTTTATCTAGTTTTTAATTGCTGCTTGTCGTATAGGCGTTATATTCTATTACTATTCTGATTTGCACTTTAGCATTCCCGAACTATAATTATTTTATGATATCTAATTGCCTTAAGAAGTGTCTTTGAACGGTTATGTTTTGAATTATGAAAGAATTACCATGTTTATCTATGTTGGTTTTTTCTGAAGTTTCTGAAGTTTGAACCAATCCGGTTTGCTAATTGAGTATCTTTTTCTTGTACGGGTGCAGTGCTTAAACCCAACAAGATGCTACTTTTTTAGGGACATGCTCTTTGATTGCGGCACGAACTCTAGCACTGGTGGCTTGATAACTTATGTCGTGTATATTTGCTATGTCTTTTGATACTTTCTTAAGTAATTTATTAGTATATAACAAACTTCAGAAAGTCGATATATATACATTTTATTATTTTTAGTTTATCGAGTTGAACTCGAGATTGATTTAGTATGTATGGAAAAACTATTTTAACGTGATCGAGATAAATCTATAGTAGCTTGTTTTCACTTTCATGCGTATCTTTAGTACCATTTGTTTAATTAATAAAAGCACAGAGGTTTTTGTTGTAATGTCACAATACTACGTATTTACTTGAATTAGTAGTTTATAACGAACAAGCTGCGGTATTAAATGAAGCTAATTTATCTTTATATTTGTTGTTTTCATCTATGTAGTATATTTCTGTTACATAAATCTATAGTGAAAGTAAAGTATGAACTGGAAGAATATGAAAGTACAGTAATGGAACAACAATAAAAAAAGATGAACAGATACCAAAGGTTTCTGCAGCAACTTGTTGAGTTGTTGTGCCAAACATATCGGGAACTACTTCAAGATATATATTGAATTGCCAATTATGCGTTTTTAGATAGGCTCCCAGCATTAGTTTTTGGCATCTTAAGGGGGCTTCGTAAATATTTTTAATGGTTAATGGGATTAAGTAGCAAAGGTTAGGAGACAAAATGAAGAAAGTTCACAGTAAAGGGGGGTAAATTGGGATTTTTCCATACGGCTTTTGAACTTCCCTATAATCAAAAAGAATTTCATTATTGCATCAAAGACGACCCCAATAGACAATTCTTGTTTTCCCTTGGCCATTGGTTTCTACTTTCTTGAAGGTGAATATAGACGAAGTTTTCATAGATGGGGTAGAGTCGACTGCGGTCATTGTTCGCAACTCTAATGGATCCATTATTTTTGCCTTTGCCTCTGAACAACCGTGTTTATCTCCTTTGAAGGCAATATTGCGTTCATGCTCCTCATCAAGTGGCGTATGCAGGAGTGTATCGAAAACAAAGCCATCTATGAGATTTTTCAAACTCTTGAAATGTTCTAGATTTTTTGTACAATATACAAAAGAGATGCCAACTCAATGAGGCATTCAAAAGGAACTATGAATATAGCCGATTCGGTTTCCTTCACATATATATCATCCAAATTATTTCTAGTGTAGAAGTGAGAAGATCCAAGGTGGAAGTACAAATTATTTTATTTTTTTCGAGAAAAAAGGAAAGATTGATCCCAAATTGGATAATGAAGTAATTGAACTAAGAGGGTAATTCGACTTCTGAGCTTCACAAAATCTCGAACATGAAGTCCTATTGCAAGAGTGTTTTGAACTGCATGCTAAAAAGATCTGCAAGCGCACCGCGAACTTCCATCTGAACAAGGACAACTTGTTAGAGTTTGGATACATTATTGAAACAGATTAACATTTTTTTTTATGATACTCGATCGAGAATTGGGGGGGGGGGGGGGTAATCATTATTTTGAGAATTCTGGTAAAGGAAACCTTAGAATCGACATTATTGCACATAGTGGTTTTTCTTGGAATTTTAAGCTAATATAGAACTTTCGGAACACTTTTGGAATAATGATTCATGAAACTCAGTTAGGTATGAATTGTTTCAAAAGTAATGCCTGAAGAAAATAAATCACAACAGATAGACATGTGGATTTCTTTTTCCTAAACTCTAACAGCACATGTAGACTTTTTGGTCCTATATGATGAATGATGATGCAATAGAAGTTGCAAAAGTCAATGCTGAAAGGGGAGTTTACCTGATCACAGCAGACAAGTTTTGTAATGGAAGGATAAAAATCTCTGAGGTGATTTTGGAAAATCTGAGTGTTCATTCGGGACATGCCTCTCAGTACCTGGAAGACCATGAATTGAGATTTTAACTAGCACTTGAAAAATATCACACATTGAAGATCATAGAAGGTCGTGTGCGTTGTGTTTTACGTTGTCAAACAACTTGGAAATATTACCATATTTGATTAAGCTCACTTTCGGAAATTTGGAACAGAAAAAACACTTAAAATTGATTTGGACGACAAGGAAATAAAATAATATACTTTTTCGAGAAACATGTAGGGCCAATACAAATTTAGTGGCTTTGAAGATGTGAAAAGTGACAATGTTTTTCCAGTGCTGGCTTTTTTGGGAGCATGTGGGCGCATTAAATTTTGTCGAAATTTAGAATGTGAAATGTGAATTAGCATAGGGTGCTCAGAAAGAATGTGGGGTTAATATTAATCTATGAAAAAGTAGAATTTTGATGTTCAAAAACGAAAAAATTCTATACACCAACGCTATGCTTGTTTCAAGTTTGGAATATGAATAATTTATACCTTCACAATTATTGGAGTCCGAAGTTCAAGAACTCGATGAATATCCACGTTGGTTGTCTCTTCCATGCTAGTTTGAAATTCAGATGCTTCTCTCAGCACCTGTTCACAAAAGGACACAAGCTTTTCTTCAGCTATTCCTTCAACCTTCTCATCTTGAACTTGTTCATCTTCATGAACTTTAACTTCTGCAGTTGTTTTTTGTAGGATATCCAGATAGATGCAAGTTCCAGTCAATTCCTGACGGAGAAGATTCAATGGTGGTCTATGCAGGAAAAAAGCCTTGTGTTATGATGTATTCTCAATGAAGTAACCAACTTAGAATATAGCTAAGAAATATTAAACTTCTAGTTAAAGCCAAACCTTTCAGCTGGAATTTGGTGCATTCTCAGTCTTAGGTTATTGTATGAGTTGTATGAGGCAGCAAATTCCAGGACCGAGAACAAAATTTCCATCATGGTGATCTTTTGTTCTGTATGCAACTTGTTCCAGTATTTCTTCTGCCAGATAGGAATAAGAACCAAAAACAAGTTTGAAATATATTTTGGTAGCACCATAGTGAAAAGAGAATTATGAAGAAAAGATTAGAGCAAACAGTAGAATTTCATGAATTTTCAATCCACTGAACTTCTAGAAAACTATAACACTGTTGTAAATTAGTAGGATTGGCCAATCAAATAATGATAGGAGCAGTTAATCCTGAAATCATATACTGGAAAAACTGACTCTTGATACCTGAATATTATCAATTGCACCTAAAAGTAACAACTGTGTGATGCATTTACTCCTTATGGTTCCCAAAATTGGACTTTCATCCTCGTCTCTCGAATCAGATTCCGTAGTACCATCAGGAAACTAGAGAACAAGCAAATTAAATAGTCAAAACCAGTTCTAACACATACTAAGTTAAATAAAGCAGTTAGAAGATTTATTCAATAAAATAGTTTTTCATGTAACTACATACTAACTCTCCGTTGTTCAATATTCCTGACTAAAAGAACTCATCTATGATGAGTAAACAGTAGCCATAGTTCCATCACAAAAAGAAAAGGTTGAAACATAAACCAGTAAAAACATGAATTAGAAATAGAAAATATAATGGATTTTGGTCCACTTTCGTGTGGAACTGTGGATATATGGTGATTCCTTTGAGCTCTGATTATTATCGAACAAGAACTCCAGGAGTTCAATAAGCTGACCAACCACTATCAGGAATTAGTGAGAAAATAAAGACATACATCATCATGTCATCCCTACATTCCATAGGGAAAGAGTAATCAGGCCTTCTTTGCCTTTATTAAATGATATAAGGGTTTAGTTTATTTTACCTCCTTAAGTTTCTATGTCTAAGCTCTTGAGAATTCTGACAGATTCACCCATAGCTTGCTTTCTTTTTCCTTTTACTTCATAACTTCGCATGTTTAAACTGTCACCTGAGATCCCTCTTTGGTGACTTTGATTTGTTATAATCTCTCCTATATAATAGCTTAATTGTTTTAGAATGTTACCATTTAATATAATTGAACAGCAGAAGCGGCCAAGGGATAGTATTTGGTTCAAGTCTCAGCTCCACCCAAGCAAAGAGTTCCACATCAAAGAATGGTTACAGACTGCATGCGATGGGAAGTTACATTTACTCCTCCCCCCCCCCCCCCCCCCCAAATTGGTTGGTTATGCTTTTAGTTTTAGATGAGGTGGTAACCTGAGTCTAAAGGTCAAAACTATTTGCAGTTATGCTGAAGCAATATAAGATCTTTAACAAATTAAGTATTCAGAAATTGCTCGTACATTGAAGCAAAAAAGGAATAGAAGACTTTAATAGCCAACATAAGATTAATCTGCAAAAGTGTAAATGCAATACCAACCTTCGGTGGAGAAGATGGTGACATTCCATCAGATGTATGGTCCTTTGGCTTCGAGGTAAAACTTCTCACAAAAACGTTGTCCATCATATTTCCCATAATTTTCTGTCCTATTGTTTGACTGCGTTGAAGATTTCCGCTGTCAGTACGTGTTGTAACTCCAGATGGCGATATGCCTACAAAAGGATTTAGCTACCATATCAATTTTCAGTTTAGTATCCAACCAATATTTATATAAAAATATCATTGTGCAAACCTTCAGATCGTTCCAAATCAGCTAGGTGCACTGCTTCTTCATTATGGTCCACCGTATTTCCATTGTTACTCAGGGATGCAGCTCCCATTGTATTCCCATTTTCATGGA
This sequence comes from Penstemon eatonii, assembly GCA_038501285.1. Lineage (NCBI taxonomy): Eukaryota > Viridiplantae > Streptophyta > Magnoliopsida > Lamiales > Plantaginaceae > Penstemon > Penstemon eatonii. The sequence goes on from CM076710.1 coordinate 9,078,899, forward strand.
CAGTATGGTCTTGGTTATAAGATAAGTCACTAGTGCTAGCGACTGGAGTAGTGATATCTAAGTCTTGTGACAATACTTTTTGATGCTTTCTGTTCTCGAAACCGAAATCATTTAGAAGCTCAAGGGGTTGGGTTGTGTATGAAGCATCCCTGGTCAAAATAAATCAGGACAGTGACCCAAGAACAACATCACATATACAAGCGAACTGTTTAGCAGTCTATCCAACAAAACAGATAAATAATAAATATTTAATCTCACTATTATAAAAGCATGAATATTTCTTAACTTTGAAGTCTTGTTATATTAATTTATCTCCTACATAAACTCCTAAAATTTATAAATTCTCTCTTATATCATTTTTTAATTTTAATTTTCTTCACTTATAGATAAAAACGAACCATTAAAAAATACTAATATTTTAAATAACCCCTAAAAATATATATAAAATTATTATATTTTAGCATCAGTAATTATTGGAGTAAGAAAATGTTAATTTAAAGATTTAGTACACCATAAATCATAAACACTCTAAATATAAAATTCAAAATGAAATTCTTTTAATCATCATTATGTTACAAAAACAAATATTAAGATTGAATCGCATCTTACTATGAACGAATAAAAAATGATTATGACTTAGCTAATTACGTAATTTTACTTTGGCTAGAATAGAAAAATACAAAGAATATTCAATCATATAGAATTTCATGGAATTTCGTGAAAAACGGGTGAAATTGGTGAAAAATGGTGAAATCGGTAAAAAAAAGTTCCACTGAAATCGATAATTTCATGTGAAATTGATGAAAATTTGGGTGAAATTCGTGAAAAATGATGAAACTGGTGAAACAACATATAAAGCTGGTGAAATATAAAGTATGTGATTGATGAAAATAACATGTGAAATAGGTAATAACGGGTTAATATGATAAAAACGTTTAAAAGCGGGTTAATATGATAAAATCGTGTGAAATTAGTAAAAAAAAAAAAGAGTTTAACCGACAAAAGAAGGTGATACCGGTAGAAAAATGGTTTAAAACGTAAAAAACAAAAACAAAAGGACAAAATCGTAAAAAATAGTTAAAATAAGTTATAACTGATAAAAAAAGAGTAAAATAGTTAAAAAAACATTAATGGTAAAAATAAATAAAATTGGCTAAAAAAAGGTTAAACCGGTGAATAATTCATTAAATAGGTAAAAACGAGTTAATTCGCTCGATTTTATGACATTATCAAATTAATTTTACTCTAATTTACAAAAAATTAATTTATCTAGACACGTACAACGTACGTGCACTTTCCTAGTATTAACAAAAACTGGTGCATGTGTGAGGTTTTGAGAAAGTGAAATGGAGAATGTACCTGATACTTTTCAATAGAGTATCCCAGTCGTGATCACTAAACTGGTGTCCTCCAACTTCAATGAGATGCACCAATGCACCCAGAGATATTGAAACTACTGATTGATCAGTCTTCTTGGCACAATCTAACAGTAAACTCAGGAGTGGTGGCAGCATAAAACACACATCCTACATAAACCAGACATCAATTATCAGGAGGATACTTTTAATGTCATTCTTCTCAAATGTAAGAAGACTGAATCAGCACTAAGAGTCTAGACCCGTGGAACCAAAAAGGACATGCAGTGTCACTAATAGGATACCCAGCAAATGTTACTTTGAAATGGTAAACCTGGTAGTATACTTTGTATGACTGCCAATTCATGCCGTATTTTCAAACCAATATGTGAATAAATATCAAAATATTCAGAGAATATTTCAGGTAACAAAACTAAGAAATTTTCAACATGTATGCATGCACAAACTTTTGCCAAAGACATAAGCTAAAGAAGGTTAAATAAAGTGACCGAAAGATACTTGTGAGCCAGGTAACATACAATAACTGAAATTTAAAACACTAAAGAATACAATATAAAAATGACATGCCAACTAATTTGAAACATAAATTAGTTTTGGAACTTCAGTGGAGTGAAGTAACTAAGCAAAGTAAATACCCTGTAACATTACTATATTTAGCTTCAGGAAATAGGAACATCAGTAATTTAACTACCAGGAAAAGACAATAACTTTTATTAACAATTACCAAAAGACAAGATCAGGAGCAGCATAAAACACGAGCACTAACACAGACAGAGAGCAGCTCCATTGACAGGTATGATAGAAAATACAATGCACACTTCATGAGTATATTACATCAATCATCAGGGTTACCTTGTAAAAGGAGCTGAAAAGGTCGCATAACAACTGGAGTGAATGAACACTGCTTTCGCGTAGCACCTCATCCCCAAAACTCTCTTTCCCAGCATGTCTCACATGATCAAAGATAGGAAAAAGGACCTGTTGAAAGATGTTCTCCCAAAATGAAGATGAGAATCTGCTGCCTCTCTCATTCAGTAAATCAAACAAAACCTCAAGTGCACAATTTCTGACTTCTGGTCTTGGATCAGAAGTCAGACCAGAAAGACCAGCCAGCATAGGAAACCAATAATGCTCGGTCACATCGGAAGTCTCATCTGCAGTGCTATCAATAGGTTTCAGAGAACCACCTGGTATAAGGCCCTGGACAGAGAAGAAACAAAAGTAATCATTAATTGCATGCGGTAAAAATGTTCGCCTTTGGAAAAAAATAACTTTTATAATCAGCTGATACTACATAATACATTTTGTGCAAACCTACCAACAATTATATTCATAAACCTTTTCAGATTGGGCTTCTGGAAATATCAAGAGCCTTGAAAACAAAATTCAACAAATGAAGCTCCAACAGAGGTCCATATATGAAACTTTTCCGACATGTTTTTTTTTTAGTTTTTCCTTATCCTATTTCCTTCTACAGGAGAGGGGTGATTTCATTGTCAAACATCCAAAAATATTTATAAGCATTAGGAGATGTTATGACCTTGGGAGAGCCATACCCCAAAAGCTAGCTATTGAAGTGGGAGAACACAAAAGGCCATATAAACCCCACATTAGTATCCCATTCTACCAATGTGGGATAAGGATAAGGTCCCATACCCTTCAACTAAGATCATTACATTCCACCACGCTCCCCTCCAAGGCCCATGTTGGCCTACTCTAGTTGTCCACTCTAAGCGGCTTCCTTAGGTCTCCTTCCTGGATAAAAGCGTGGTGGTCTGCTCTGATACCAATTGTAATGACCTTGGGAGAACCATGCCCCAAAAGCTAGCTATTGAAGTGGGTGAGTCCAAGGCCATATATACCCCACATTAGTATCCCATTCTACCAATGTGGGATAAGGTCCCATACCCTTCAACTGGGATCATTACAGGAGACCATCAGAAATTATCTGCTAATTATGATTACACATCTGTTCTTCAACATTTTCTCCAGAATTCTGTGAAAAATGAGGTCGAAAGCAGAAAATGTGATCCCAACCCCCAACCAAAACTCTTCTCCATCAAGCCTTAGAAAGAAAAGGTAGCAAACAAGACAGGTAATACAGTAACAAGTCCTATAAAGTATAAGCTTAGACGAAGATCAAGGTACAGAAAAATCTTGTCGCATATCAGTCTTTTTCAGGCATTGAGAAGGTACAAAAGAGGTGCTTCAAGTAACAGACAAAAGGCAGATTACGAACAAATTTTGACAAAATAAAAAATTAAATCTGCTCCCATCCTGTTCACTCTCACAACCTGAGTTTGCATATGCAATACCATACTAATTAGATTACAACCGTTGTACTTGAGTAAACCACAAAATTGCATTACTTTATGTCAAGATACTAGATCGAAAAATGGCTGACAACAAAGAGTTCTAATAAATATAGGAAACTAAATACTCAAAACCAACCTCTGCAAGACGATCCTCGCATATGCGGAGGAGAGCAATGGCCTTCAAACTTATACCGTGTGAAGTCTTATTATTGGCAAATCCAATCAGGCAGTTGACACAATCCATAAAGCAATCTTCAACAACCTGATCAAAGTGTTCCAAGATAACTGCAACCATTTGTCTGTGTGAGATGTGATTTTAACAAATTCCTAAGATTGTCTAAATAATATTTTTCACAAAAGAAAAAGGGAAATGAAAAATTGGTCCCAACCTTGTTCCACATTTTCAAATGCACTTTCAACTATGGGTTCCAGGTCATCATCCGCGGCAGCGGTGAAAATCATGAACACACTTTGCCAGCCAGACTTTATGCTTCCAACTTTAGATTTTATCATCTGTTATCCCCCCAGTATAAGTTGGTATCAAAACAAAAGTATTATCAAAATGACTGATAATAATAAGATAATGCATACATACTTGAACAATGCAATCCACTATAAGCCTCCGTATAGATTCACTTCTACTGTGTCTCATGAGCACAACAAATGGTTTCAAAATATCATTCTGGAAAGTGAAGCTTGCAAGTTCAGCACGCTTCAAATATTTCATGCTTAGCTGCCGTAGAGAATCTATGGCATACATAGCAACTTTTTCATCAGGATGACTCGCAGCAAATATAAAATGCTGGGCCAAGATGGACCATATTCTAGCCCAAACCTGAAAAAAGAACATATATTCATAGAAGTCATCAGTGTCATGATACTTGTCAATAAGGCTCAGTACAAACTCTTACCACACTGAAATAAGACACAACCACTGGCTACTAATATAAGAAGATTCTTAGCAAACTTAAATAGTAAATAACCATATGATCAGGAAAAGGAATAGGGATTCTAATTATATTTGAGCTGGTGGTTTTCAGAATGTGGACAATTTTTTTTACAACAAACAAAAGCTAATCACATAAATTTTTGTATTCACAGGCCCTCCCATCAGTGTGGTAAAAAACCTAAGCAGAGAGATTTTGTAGACAAACAAAAACAACTACAATATAAGAAAAGCAAATTGCTTATTTTATGTTCGGCCAGTCTGCTAAGCATTCAGGAATATTTAAGATTAGCCATTCAATGAAGAAAGTAGAAAACTTGATGAAACTATATTACAGATATATAAGGAAAAAGTTAGAAAGGAGTTTGTCCTTCATGAATGATCATCTCATAGAGGGTTAATCTGGTCAAGAGGAGAGATCTAATATGTTATTTATCTCCATCACGCCTCTCAGTATTAGGCAAAAATCATTTTTTAGCCTAACACGTGGAACCCCTTTTTTAATGAACGGATCATAATGAAACTCAAACCATGAGCTTTACTTAGTCGTATCTGATACCATATTAAATGAAACCTTATTAAAATGATTAAGCTGGTACAGAGAAGAGGCATTTAATATAATGGAGGTGGACAATCCATGAAGCTGACCGACATGAGTATACTGCAATGTGTTATATCGAGGAAACAAAATGTCAGAGATTATTCAAATGCATCAGTTGTAAAAATTGAACTCTTTTCCTATAACTGGTTTAACTGGACATGAATTAGCAATTGATTATTATATTGACCTAGACGTTAAGTCATCAAATATGTTATTCTTGAAATAGAGTAATGCTTGTTGATTTAGTGCAGAACAATTATGGAGACATGACAGAGCCGTTGATAGCATCACAACAAGACACCAAAAGAATTACCATATCATAGAAGCATGCAAGATATTTATTTAATTAAATCAAAAACAGGTGAAGAAATTACCATTCGTATACGATCCATATTGTAGTAACTAACTTCAACAACCTTTTGCAAGCTAAAAACACGAGCTGGATTTTGTTTTAATTCCTCTGCTGACACACTACACAAAGCATTAAAAAACTCTACCACGGATTCACTAGGCAACTTAATGCTATTCACAAATATTTGTTCAGTTGGCTTGCCAGCCAGCTCTCTCAGAGATTGAAGAACGGCATCTCTAGATATTTGGTTTGATCCTTGCATGATAGTCGCAGTCATAGCAGGCCATGATACAGCATATTCAAGGCGGGAAATACATTCCATAATGGCAATCCAAGAGTCTTGAAGGGCATAGATCTCAGTATCACATAATGCAAGTAATGTGCGTAGTGCTTCTACATTTTTGCTGCGCATATCTTTTGGTGCATGTAAGTAATTATACCTGCAGATCAATTTTAGAAGCATAGTTACATGCTTAACAAACATTTTCTTGGGTTAAACACTATTTAAACAAAAGAGCATAGCTATGTTGTTTTAACATGCAGTAAGGCAAGACTTATTTGTCATGTTTACATTTCCAAGTACGTTAGCACATTTAATCCCATTATTAAATCTTTTACTTTTCCTAGTCCTATTTTAACTTCATCACCAAACCACGGAATCTCTTTTCCAAGATAAGAAAAATCCTAGAACAAGTACTCAATATCTCTCTGTTTCTTGATTTTTAAAACAATATTTTTTCCTGATCATCTCTATGTTGAATTAATTTAAATTTTGATCGAAGGACTTCAATTTGAGATGAAATTTTGTGTTTGCACAGAGGATATATCCTCACTCTCGGTCTCTAAAATCTAATGACATTAGTGCCATTGAATCAGATAACTAATTTGCACCTGTAGGAGGAAAAGCATGCGGCTTAAGCTCTGGAAAAATAAAGATAAAGTAAGATGGAAAGTTTCAACTGAAGTATATTCTTTCTCAAGGAAAAAGGAACTGAAATATAGCATGACTAATGTACTGTCTAGTATTGTTAGACAGTAAACTACTGTGAATTGTATACTGCATACAGTTCCAATAAAACCAAAGTTTCACTCTCTCATGCATAAAAAGTCCAGAACTCTAACATCACTACAGATAATAGAGCAGAAGCTAAGGCATACAAATTATCATATCCAAGAAGCAACAAAGTCGAAAGTGAAGAGAGAATTACCTTATCAATGATGACAAAAATGCGTATCGCATGGTGTCCATTCCTAGAACATGTGTTATGTGTATACCTTCTCTAAATCCTTCCATACAAAGACTAATCCTTGGTTTGTTATCTACTTCACCCATGGTTACAGCAAAAGTAGCAAGTAACGGCCATCCTAAAGCTTCAACCATGGGACGTACAAGTTTAAGCCTATGTGAAGTGTATAAGATCCCCCCTTTTCCTCCTTGGTCCTTACTTAGAGCCTGTGTTTGCTTGAAAATTTCCTCATTCTCAGATTTGGAGTCAGTTAAAGAGCTCCATGTGGGGAGAGCCAGATTGAGAATATTGACAAGTCGACTTCTCTCTTCTACTTCTGGCTTTTGCTTATTGCCAGCAGGAACATCTTTCATTTTTATCTCTTCTTTAACAATGGAATCATAAATCTCCTCCAAGAGTTCTTGCGGAGCAGAATTTTCAGCGTCATTCGTGGAGTTTATACGTATAAAATCACATTTCGACATTTTTGGCCACACCATTGGATTATGAGCATCAGTATTCAACATAATAACTGCGTAGGCAAGGACATAAGCTGTATCTGCATTCTTGAATAGAACAGGATTGTCTGCATAGTAGCTGCAAAAGAATCATCACATAATATAAAAGTTTGAACATGCTAAACCAAAAATTTGGTACAGCAATTTTCATAATCATATTGCAAACCAAACTGAACCATTGTGGGAATTGTGATTTCAGATTTCTGGCTTTTGTTAATATCGACCAATTAAAGGGAGTCTAATAACTCAAAATCGCATGCATAATGCAGAGTTGAACTTATCAATATATCAACAAATATATTGGGATATACAGTAGGAACGAGGCAAGGAACAATAGTGAACCAAATATTGGAAAAAAAACCCATCAATTACAGTTGCTTGGTACTAATTTTCAGTTCTGATAGGTTTACTGTTCAATGAAGAATCATGTAGCATCTATTTACCAATATTTAGTATATAAATCATATTAGAAGTAGCTTCAACACTGAAACTCTCAGTTTCTAATCGCAACGAGCAAATATGAATCACATTATTTAAATAGTTCATGCGTCTTCTGTTGGGGTGAATATTGTTATTTCTTCGATTTACTATAACTGATTAGGAGTAAATGGTCATTCTGCCTTTTTCTTTTCAGTAAAAGCTCATCCTAAGTTCAGGGGAGGTGCCAGTAATTTTCCAAATCCAAGGGGATTTACGTGTAATTAGCCCGAACCTACACCAGAATATAAAATATTTACTGGCTTAAGGAAATAAAGAATAGTCTGGAGATTGAATAAATATCTCAGTTGGTCCCTTCACTTTCACTAATTAAACTCTATTTGCATATTTCCAAATAGTCATTTTCAACCTTTTTAAAAACTTCTTGCAATCAGGTTTGTACATTTCAAAACCTAGTATGTCCTACCCTCCATATATACAAGTCCTGCTGCAGGTGTTATACTAACAAAAATTATTATCATCATCATGGGAATCCACAACTGTTTTGCTGCATCAGTATTGCTGTCTATGACCACATACATTTTTAAACATAATCAAACATGCTTTTCTAGTCGAAATATTTTTTTTCATCTTTAACATAGATGAAATTAAGCAGCCATGGAATTTCAGGACAAAAAAACAGCAGTATGATGCCGAAGTAAAACTGAGAATGGGAAACAGACAACGACATAAATCAATTATGATTTGGACGCTTTAAGGGACTTCTTTCAAGTGAGTGGCAGGACATCCATAAGTTTGGAAGTACTTATACAAATACAAAGTCAAAACAGATAAACCTATCCGCCAAGAGAAATTTCCAATGAGGGCTTCTCTTTGGTTGTGGTGGGGGGGCATAACTCACAGGAAAAAAGCATTGCTTCGTCGCTGATAAAAATTATGTGTGTTAACGTATTTCCATTACCAAGATTTTTAGTAGTTAGTACTTCTGATTACTAAAGAATCCTTTCTGATGTTGTCCCCAACAGGGAAAAAACCTCGATTTAAAAGCAACAGGAACCTGGCCTCTTAGAAATGAAAAAGCATTTTTTGTTACAGTCAATTGAAAGCTTATCCGCCTTGGGTTATAAAGGGTTATGAATTTAAGCCTCAAAGAAGATCTAAGCTCTTCCAACTGGACATCACCATTTAATATTATCTCAAATGTTTGACTTTCTGTTTTTCTGGTACGAGGCCAGTTCATATGCGCGACACATGTTCATATGCATACAAATGAAGCAGCATAAAGTACCTACCGCTCTGCAAACTTTTCCATAATGCGATCTATTTTCTGAGCTTCCCCGGGAAGCCGAAACCCTTTAAGGAACTCACGAATTGCAATATCAAATTTCATTCCAGAGAACTTGATGCAATCCACATAAGCATGCATAACAGCATTGGGGAACTCCTCATGCTGGCCCAAGTAATCCCCAAGCATAGCCTGTGCATTTAATTTGTAAGGTAACTGTAGCTGTGAAACTTTATCCCAAAGCAAATTCTTATCTACCTTGTCCAAATTGCGGGTATTTCGGAGAAACTGAGCAACTGAAGCTGGAGTATTCTCCACCAATTGACTGGATATCAAAAGCTGTACACCCTTTCCAGGTTGCCGATTGAACTGTCATATTTGAAACTACTAGTTAGACTCCCCTACAATAGATTTAATACTTTTGAGAAACCAAGTAGCAAATAAAACTGATATCAAGAAAGCAGATCACAGTACAGAAACAAAACAATAGCAGAGATCCACACACCTCAGATACAACAGCCTCAATGGTGGATTTATGAGCCTTCAACTCAAAGTTGCTTGGTGAATCTTCCCCACTTCTTGATTCGTCCAATTCAATAGGCGACTCTTCGTCAGAGAATTCCTTTACCATATTCTGCTTTTCTGATTCTCTGTAAGACTTCTCCCAAATGACTAGTGATTTAATGACATTCACAAGACCCTATTTAAGTCAAGAAATAGGTTAAGTCGCAGAAAAAGATCCCACAAGGCCACAAAAAATAAGAAAATAAGATGGCCAATGGACATGCAAAGGCTATGATATACCAGGAGAGATGATGTTTTAATTGATCCTGTTTGGGATGCGGTAGCAGACTTTGGATCCACAATGTGAGTAACTTGAGCAACTTTTGATAATGTAGCGACCTAAATGAGAAGACGTCATACAATAATTAAGTCTTTGACATATGGAATACGAGTACCTTGTTTACTAAAAAGCATACCATTTTTTCAAACAAGTTTGGTGCTTTAAGATCACAATCATAGTTCATATAAAGGTCAACAAGCAACTGAGGATCCTTGCAGACTTTCTCCAGCATCCTGCAAAATTAGATTATATGAAAATATGTACCTACATAAATTAGAAATTTCAAAATTCAACATGAGCTGCAGTACATTAAAAATGTGTCACACATAGTCAGCCAGAACATTCTTTTGTTTTTTAAAGGATTGGAAACTAAGTGTAAACCACCTCATATTACATAATGTGGATACATGAAGATCAATATCTTTTTAAAGGAACACATCATACCGAAGAACACTTAATTTTTGGTTAAGATCTGATCCGTCCAAAGATCGTAAAACAATCACAGGAAAGAAGACTCCAATCTCAACCTGGAAAAGTATTTACAGTCAGCTGGAAGAAGCAGATGAAATAAATGTTTCATTTCTTATAGAGAAGATGAAATAAAGTTAATGAAAATAATCTAACCTTGAGACTTTCCCTAAATCTTAATAAAAGAATTGAGAAAATTCCTGTCGAATACTGCCAAGGAGTTGAAATAAATCACTAGCAATAGGATTGCAGTAGAAACTTCAGGGTCAAACAAAACAATAAATTAAGAGGGAGACAACCCAACTATACCTGAAATAGAATAGGAGACTGGGAAATTGATGCTCGCAATAATGCATATGAAAGGTGAGCTCTAATCGAGTCAATAAACTGAAAATTCTTTGTGAATGAGTAACTAACACCTTCCAATAAACCCTGTAGTCAATATGACAAACTAAATTTCACAAGTACATTGAAATCATAAATTGAATTGGAACATTATCATCCTTATTTTATAAAACAATAATTGTTCACTTCCCTGATAAAAATTGTCAACTAGCAAGAACACCTGTTGCTTTCATCTAACACATCAAGCCAATTCAAATTACATGTGCATTCAATCACAAGATTACTAGTAGACATATACCATAAAACACAAAGACAAACATAATATTAGTTTATCCAATATATGCAAACCCTCCTCACTTCATCCCTTGCAGCCCACTCAACAACACCCTATACTTAAGGACAATCATTTCTGTCGCTGCTCTCACTCTGATTATCTTGATTATTGACGTTGAACAAGAAAAAAAAATCATATCTTCATTAATAACTATTAATTTGCATACACACATTATATCACATCAATTAAGACATGTGATCAACAGTACTAAGTAACCTAAGTCAGGAAAGCAAACTTCAGCAGTACCAGAAAGTACACTTACAGAAGGAAACAGTAAATCAGAATGGAAACAGGGATCATGAAGGAGGATAAGGGAAAGAAAATGTTACCTAATTCTCCTAAAATATCTCTAGAGACAACCTAAGTATGTATATATATATATATATATACACACATGTATGTATGTATGTATGTATGTGTATACACGCAGGGGGCAAGATCTTGTTGCCAAGAATCAGTATATTAAAAAAGGTGATATCCCCAACAGACACCCGAAGCAATCTGCACTACTATTCCATAGTAAGTGTACAGGTAAATATAGCTTCCCATAATTGTGTCTTCCCTACCCATCCAAAGATTACATATTTACATGTTAATGCCAACATGCAGATCTTTGATTCTTGTACTTCTCGTCAATACTATTCAATCTTTGATATGACAGTGAAATAGTCAAGTCGACAAACAGTTGACAGATATTCAAGTATTTTGATTTTATATACAGGAAACGTCGAGTACTGTAAGCTGAGAAACACCTATCTACAATAAACTTCCAAAGCTAACCTGCAGAAGCTCCAGAGACAGAATGCGTGTTTTTGCAGTGACATCATTATTATCCTCTTTCATAGCCATCTGCAAACACGTAAGATGATTACACCAAACTGGCTGCACAAAGAAAATGTGGAATAGAATTCAAAGAAAATGCTTGAGTTACAAACCTTACAGAGAGTACGGAAAAGAAGTATAGCATCTCGTTGTCTAATACTCATGCTATCGGGGCTCATACCTCTGAAAGAAAGAGCAATTGAAGTTTAGAAAGACAGTTATAATTAAAATTAACAATATAGCAGAACGAAAAATTAAGTTGGCAATGTCAGAAGGTGACGGTAACTTTAATGCTTTGATTCCTGCACTTTGCTGTATGAATGCGCGTGCACAGTGAAGGAATCGCACACTAGAGCTTGTTCACATTTTCCTCCAAAAAATATACAATCTCAAATTTAGTATTGTAGGCTAACCTTGGGACCTTTCCACCATCTTCAAGGTTCACAGCCTTCTCAAGAACAGCCTCCAAACCCTGTAAAAAAAAGAGTTTTTAGATAAATTACCAGATAAGAGGCAGATATCGAAAAAGCAGATTGTATAATAACTGAGAAGTCAAACAATGAAGAACTGCAGACGGAAGTAAAGTGAATATCATTGGAATGGCTGCAGCAATGCTAAAAGACACCTTTATATCAGTGCCACCAACAAGTTTCTGAATTTCTTCAACAGACTCAGGAGATGCATTATTTATCTGCTCTACCAATAGTCCATCGCCGGAAGTAGTTCTTGGATCATTATGAACACTAGCTGATACTTCTTCAACCAATGTGCTCGACCCATCCTCCGGAAAAGCTTCTTGGGTTGCAGGAACATCAGAAGAGACCTAAACCATCATGGAGTAATTACTCTCTGACTATATATACTTTATATCCATACAACCAATCAAGCAACATAATAAAAGATTTCGAACAAGAGAATCTTATCACTTACCACATCAGTTTCCATCCGTCCAAAAACAATACTGACCATTTGTGTTAACATGGCCTTTGACGTTGCTTGGTTTATAGGACTCTTGCTAAACATTGAAACAGATGGTAAGAGCACTGGATGATGTTAAATCAAATTTACCATGAAAAATATAAAAGAAAATACCTATTAAGAGCAATATTATAGCAAACCCTGATTATTCCAAGCAACAGTTCACCGTGAACTGCATAGGAAGTGATCAAGAGATTATAATTGAGAAAATGAGCATGTAAATACTAAATCATAAATTATAAGGAGATTTTAACTAGGTAGTTATAAAATGCAAACAAGCCTTTGAAGTCAATGTCAAATTCAGGAGATTTAGACGGGTCTTGTTTCAAGAATGACGAGCATGCAGGCTAGACAAAAGGTATATAGAGCTGATCAAAGAATGTGATCACCTAGAGGGGGTTCATAGTTCCCCCCATCAAGAGATAACTAGAACCATGAGGATCATATAATTTCAAAATTGGCTCGGAAGTTTGGGCTTGTGCAAGTGTAGGTAGAAAATATGATTATATTGTAAAGATATCAATATCAACTTCCAACCGTTAATTCAAAGGTAACACATGCCATGTGTCATGGAAAATGTACGAATTGTATCATTCGAAATGGTGGTGAAATTTAAGTTCTAGAATTGGTCAACTAGATAATAGTATTGCTTATAGAATTGAGGTTTGTCTCTACGTTCAAAAACCAAAAATTTCAATAGGAAATGTAAAAATAGAGGCTCACAATAAATATACAGCAGTCACACTGGGTGGTGCAGGTCCATCAAGAAAGAGTCAGGGGATTGTCAATTAAGGCAGATCGATCAGAGGCCAGCAAATAATATTTAGATGATCCTTTAGGTCTAGAAGTTTTGGACATAGTAAAGAGCATATGGGAGAAATATCTCAGTCAATGTAGGAACTATGAAGGAAATAGGATGAGGACAATAATAAGGAGAAATCAGTAAGAAAACAAGAAGTTACAAGGTTTTTGATTTGGTTGTGACTAGAGGATAAGGGAGTGGAATTGTTGTACCGTGGAAATAAGATGGCCTTTCCAAGTGTGTAATTAAGTTGTTTAGAGAATTCTTCAGCTATTGTTAATGAACTGACAGAGGTCTGTTCATGGATTCGTGCACATCTTTCATTAAACTTTTGATCTTATAGATGGTCTTACACCACCTACTGAGGCTATTCTAACTACTATGAACCCTTCCACCCAAATGAGAGGAAGAGAGAGCGGGGGCGGGAGAGAGTTGATGGTGATTGGTGAAGATAAGTAAACAGCACAATCCGAAGTATTCAGTTCAAAGGTGAGAGAGCTCTGGGACTGGAAGAGTGGAGAAACAGCAACACAGACTATTCATGGAACTTTTTCTGTCAGAAAGAAAATTAACCCTAACTGAGGACTGGTCTAAGAGATCGTATTCTATGAAGAAAAGAAGGATCCATATAAATCAATTTTAAAGAGCATACATATATCACCTATTGACAGGATAAGACCGACATAGTACTCTTGTACTCAAAAAATAAATACAAAAAAGAATTAGAAGGGAAAAATAATAAAGACATTTCAAGGACCGAGCTGAATTGCCAACATTTGAGAAGAAGTCAAGAAACTCAGAATTGAGTAACAATTGAAAAGATATAAATATAAAAATAAACTTGTTTACATGATAATCCAGCCCTTAACGACATACCTTGCATTTTTGTGGACGATACAGCAGTGAGAAGCACTTTCAACACTTGAAGAATAGTGCTGCATTAATTGCCCCAAGGTTATGCTCAAAAAAATTGAAAAATGCAGATAAGCACTAGTTTCAATCTCACAAGATTATACCTGTCAGGTGATGAATTATCCACACAACTGCATACCATGTTGAGGATGTCCGTCAATAGTTGTGCATTTTTACCACCATCAAGACCAGGATCACCCTCTAAGTGATCGTATTCAATGAGTTTCTGCACGCGGGGAAAAAAAGATAGCATAAGTTATTGAGTTAGCTCCACAACACTTGGAATACATCCATCAGATCTTTCTAGCTGCTTCTAAACATGTAAATATGTGCCTAATGCATAGCGTTCACAAAGAGATGCAAACTTAGAAGCAACCAAAGTATATTCCTTCAGAATCTTAATAAGGTAAAATGTCAAATAACACATCTAGAGATGCAATACAGAAAAGTAAAAGAATGAACCAAAGAGAGAGAGAACCCAGACCAAGTATCATATTGGCAAGTGAGAGAAAGAGATAGAGAGAAGGAGCTCAGACCAAGTATCATATTGGCAAGTGTTACAAGTGTTAAGATTGTAAAGCACCTATTCTGGAAATATTCCTTTCTAGATTTCAGTACCAAGAAACAAGATGAGCACCTACATGAAGACAATCCAATGCAAGCTCCACAATTTTCATGTGTTTTGTTTCAAAGGCAAGCCTAAGTGGACTCAAAACAAGTTCGGCCTCAGCTCCTTCTAAAGTAAGGCCGGCATTTGCCAAGTCTTTTGTGATAGATCGACTACTGCTTGCAGGTTCTATCCTTTCAGCAGCAGAAGGAGCTCCAGTTGAGTGATCGGCTCTCAGCTCAATCTTCCCCGCTCCGGCATCAGATTCAGATGAACCGCTAAAATCATGAATTGCAAAAAAAAAAAAAAAAAAAAGGGGAATAAATAAATAAATGGGAATTCATTAAAGATGGAACATATTCACCAGAAATTATGTTTCTATTTAAAGAAATAAAATAAAACAAATGCTGCTTGCAAGTTCCATGACCAAAAAGCCAAAAATGATGTATCTATAGTACTAGGTACTAGCCTAGTATGAAGGTAGAATCCACAACCACTCTATCATGTGAACAAACATTCTTTTTGGTATGAACATAGATACTCAATGATCTGCAGATTCTGCACCGAATACCAATTAGATCTTGATCCTCGTTTGATTAACCTAACAATTAATTTAATGTACTTATAACTTCACGCAAATTAGATACTATTAACAGCCTGCAGGCACGTGGAGAACCTGAAATCAACTCCCCTCATTGGTAGTATACTTCATTGCACTGACCTTCTAATTCGACTCAAAAACATTCAAGCAGAGAGAATTATGTGTGACAAAAAGGGTTTTCCTACAGAACAAAAAGCAGAATTAAAATATTTAAATCTAAACAACCTATTGTATTGGACAACATAAGGCGTACTACGTTTTTCATTTTTTGTATTTCTTGCGGTACAGTGAGATCCTCATTTTTCATAGTTTCAGAAAATGAACCTACTTTCTTTTCAATAGAAGCTTAGATATATTTCTTACCAATGACAGTTCTTCATTACTTACATTAATCTAATAATTACTCTAACAACTGTATTAATGATATGGTCATACTCATATACCATGATCTTCATGCACTTAACTCTAATTCTCGCTCCCAGTTTGTCATTTGGTTTCTTAGGTAACTTATGTCAAAATTTCTCGTCACTAATATGAATAAATAGACAGAGAAAAGGGGTATGCATGTACATAGGAATAGGATGACATGGACTGCAGTTGGAAAAGAGAATTTAAACTTAAAATATCAATGCGGTTACACCTTTGATTTGAAGTTGTTGATAGAGCTAGAGTAGTCTCACTGACTGACTGCTGATTTAACTCCTTTTCGTTGTCTGAAGCATAAAAGCATATCAAACATTATCCATAAGATATAGATGTTCCAATTCATATTATAAAAAAATAAACATAAAATAAAAAAGAGCAAAACATAAGATTATTTTAAAATGTTAAATAAATACTGATCAAATCATTACTGCAAGCAAACACTCCCATCCCATGTATGTCATCTTCATGCTTCTTCACCCCCCCCCCCCCCCGGGCTTGGCAAACTCCCAGCCCCCAAGCAAAAACTAAAATATAATCCATTTGCATAAGTTAAATAGATAATGAAGATCATCACTAGAAATAAAATCCAGATGCAAAAACTACATAAGTGAATTAGTGAAGACAGCTGGATTAGCACCCAGGTTCAACCTATGCAACAAACTAGACGTATAATAGTTACCTTAATTGTTGTCAGAGCTCACAATACATAATATGTAACTGCTCAACAGATTGATATAGGTAGACCCTGCTGTATTAATTCAAAATCCATGGTCTAAACAAATTCCTATTTTAAACCCACTATTCATTTTTTCTACTTAAAGCTACTCGAAATCAATGTCCAGCAGAAAATAATCTTTTACAAGTCACTCGGTCCAACCCTTAGGTACTTCAAGAGTAGAAAGCAGCAAAAAAACTGATAAACTGTCTCGGAAAACACATGTTTTCAGCAATTTTGAAGACATTCAATTCTTATGTACCTTTCTATGTACACATTGGCTAAACTTACCACAAAATGGTGCAAGTCCTTACTTTCAGATAATACGTCTCTAGTAGCCATCTTCTAAATATATATGGAAAATAGTAGACCAGCTCTAATAATCTAATTTTGGGCAAGTATACTCCCACTATAAAGCTCTCTACAAAATCAAATTGCTTATTTCCCCCATGTCCATTAATCACCTGATTATATGTAAGGATCGAAAAAAAAAAGCAGCCCTTTACTATGCCTACCAGTGATTGAAACAGACTATCTATTATCCTAAAGGTTCAAAAAGCTAGTTGACAAGCCTATAAATATCTGAAGAATGTAATATAAAATTATGGGCAAGCAAATTTTATTTGTACAGGAAAATAGTTGTCTCTCACAAGTAGGTCGCAATGCATTTTATAACACACTAGTTATTTCTGTTCAATCAGAGTATCACCAAGTCCTTTTATAAGCCTTACAGAGTACTAATCATGACAGTGAAGAAATCAAATCAAATCAAATCAAATCAAATGCTTTTTCTCCTACATAGTTCAAAAAGATATTTGCAACGATAAGGGGCCTAAATTAATATATGAAGTTCATTTTCAGCATTTTTTGGTTCATGATTCACAGGTTGATCACCTCCATATAGTTATGCTACAACATAATTCGAACTTATAATACATTAATCGACGAATGATCCAGAATTTGCAAATGAGTGTACCTAAATAAGTCCGAACAGATGACTGGAGAGAAGTGTATTTCTTGTTAGCACACTCTTTGAGCATCGACTCAAATGCTCGCGTCACAAATCCTCCGGCTGCACCTCCCGCCATTTCGTCTCCTCAGCTCAATCTCCGATCGAGAAGAATTAATAAATGTGGAAATGTCAACGTGAGATCGGATTTGAGATCTTATGTTCAATTGTAGAGTCGGAGATCTGATTGGGAGAATGAACGCGGAGAGCGGTGAAGTGCAGTATTTTAGTGCCTATGTAAGAATCGGACTGCAAGGAAATCTGGAAATAGAAAAGTAGCATTTTATATTGTCCTCTAAACGCGCCTTCGGTTGAAAAGTTTTATATTGGGCAATTGGCAATTTGTATCCTCATAATATGGGAAATTGATATTGTGCACACTTACCACCCTTGAAGTTATATTAGTGTGGTTTGCTTGCACCCTTTCTCAAGTAAAATTTGAAATACCATACAATTCACTTTGCACTCAGGGGCAAAATGGTTAATTGAGAAGTGTATAGAAACCAATCGAGCAAAAAGGGCTACTCCACTTTTATTTTTGTTGATTTTGGTTAGTATTTTGTGTTTGGTATACGAGATTGATAATCCATAATTATTATGTGTTGATTTAAAAGTAAAAAAATGATGTCGATTTAAGCTTGAATAAAGGGAATTCGGCAAATGAGAAACACTTGTCGACTAGAGTCATATTTATGGTACTAGGTTGGAGTTCGAGATGGTAAGGTGGTTTTGGGAATACCATAATTGATTGTGTAGCCATATCAATAGTAAGGACAAAGTTGCTAATAATAATGTTATTAATGATATTGAGTGATATCGAGAATTTGTTTGGTTGTAAGTTGGAAGTGTTAATGCATGACAAAGTTGCAAATTATAATGTTATCAATGATATTGAGTGATGTCGAGAATCTATTTGGTTGTAAGTTGGAAGTGTTAATGCATGCTTTTTTGGGTCAAATGCGCAAAGAACTCTTGTATTAATGTTATTGCATGAATACCCTCTACAAGTTTTATTAGGGCAAACCCAATGGAGGGGGTTTAGCTAGTGAGAGGGGTTGAGGTGGTATTAATTAATGGAGGGGGTAGTTGGGGGGAGGGGGGTTTAGAGGTAGTGGGGGGCTTGGGGCTAGCTGGGAAGCTCAATGGAGCTCCCCAGCTGCCTTGGCAGACGCGTGATAGCGCCTGCCAGCTGCCTAGGCGCGTGCACCCAGGCAGCAATCAGGGGATGGCGTCCCCTGATTAAAATTATTTTTTTATTATTTTGTTTTATTTTAATTTTGTTTTTAATGTGTGTATTGTTATTTAATAGTGTGGTATATTTATGTAACGGAAAATTCTAAGATGCCGATACGTCACATGCCGCTAATTATAACCAATAAGAATATGACACATCATTAATTAGTAACCTGCTCAACAAGTTGCCAACAGGTCATAATAATTTTCCATATTTAGTGGTACTATACCACAATAAATGATACTATACCACAATAAATGATATTATACTATATATGTACTCACATCGAATAGTAAATTATTTTCAAATAAATTATTATGGAAATAAATAAATGAATATTACAATAATATTTTAAAATAAATAGTATATAATATTTTTGTTGAATAATTAATATTAATTAAGGAAAAATTGAATAATACACATGTGAGTTATAAATACTACGTGATGTGGGTCATACTAGACATATGTGGTTATTACTGTGTAATGTGAGCCCATACTAAAACATGTGAGTTAATTTTCCTTTAAAGTGATGCACATTACTTGGTAATACCACCTAATGTGTAATAAATATTATATGATGTGGGGTCATACTAAACATATGGAGTTAATACTATACAATGTGAGTCCGTAATATCACATGTGAGTTATACCATATAATGTGATCCACATTGCATGGTAATACCACCTAATGTGGAATAAATACTACACGGTGTGGATTATACTAGTTATACCATCTAATGTAATACACAATGCGTGGTAATATCATCTAATGTGGAATAAATACTACATTATGTGGGGGTTATACTAGATATATAGGTTTAGTACTATGCAATGTGAGTTCATTCTATCACATGTGAGTTATACCATATAATGTGACCCACATTGCATGGTAATACCACCTAATGTGGAATAAATACTACACGGTGTGGATTATACTAGTTATACCATCTAATGTGATGCACATTGGTTGGTAATACCACATAATGTGGAATAAATATTATATGATGTGGGGTCATTCTAAACATATAGAGTTAATACTATGCAATGTGAGTCCGTACTATCACATGTGAGTTATACCATATGATGTGATCCACATTGCATGGTAATACCACCTAATGTGGAATAAATACTACACAGTGTGGATTATACTAGTTATATCATCTAATGTAATACACAATGCGTGGTAATATCATCTAATGTGGAATAAATACTACATTATGTGGGGGTTATACTAGATATATAGGTTTAGTATTATGCAATGTGAGTCCGTACTATCACACGTGAGTTTTGCGTGGTAATACCGCCGAATGTGGAATAAATACTACAGATGTGGGGTCATACTATGTAATGTGAACATGTGTTGTCACATATGAGTTATACTATTAAATGTGATACACATAGCATGGTAAAACCACCTAATGTGGAATAAATACTACATGATATGAGTCATACTAAATATAGGGGGATACTTTTATGTAATGTAAGCAATATGATACATATTGCGTGATAATATCACATAATGTTTAATATACTACTTGATGATGTAATATGAGCTCATATTGTCACATATGAGTTATATTGTTGACTTCACTTAATTAGTCGAGCCAATTATTGATTTGAATTATGATAATCTAAGTATACATTACCTTAAGCTAATTAACGATTTGAATTACGATTAACCTAATTATACATTATCTTAATATAAACAATATTGAGAATCGAGCCAATTATCGATTTAGATTTCGATTAACGTAATTATACATTATTCTAAGATTAACAATGTTGATTAATAAGTCGAGCTAATTATCAATTTGAGTTACAATTAACCTAATTATACATTACCCTAAAATTTGGGGTTTTTTTTTATATGAAAACACTACTGATTAGCTTTGAAATTAGCATATATTTGATTAGCAAATTTTAGCATATACTAATACCCTTACAATTTTTTTTTTTCATATAATGATTTAACCGTTGAGATTTGATAAAGTGGAGTTTAGCTTACATTAATTTTATATGGTGTATCAAACTAATGTTTTTTTTTTGAATGCTTATTGAGATAATGACATGAATGATGGAAAAATATGTGTTCTTGGAACCTCTCGGATGGTAGTTGCTCCTGGAAACTCCTTATTAATTTTTTTTTATCTATAATGAACATTGCAAATTATTATATCCAAATTAAATCTGCCTAAATTTTATTGTTGGATATTTATTCATATTGCTTTTCGGATGAAACTAAGGTTAGTTATGGTGGCGGTCGATTTGGTGGTTGGGGTAGATTGGTTGAGGTGAAGAAGATAGGTGGTTGGATGATAAGAGTTAACTTAAAATTCCAGAGTCTACTTTGCTGGGGCGGAGATATCTTGCGCTGGGGCGGAGAAATATGGAAGAATTAGCTTGAATTTCCAGCAGCTATTTCGCTGGGGCGGAGAAATTTTTTTTTTTTTTTTAGACGAGAATTGATGCCCATTCAAGAATTACTAATTTAATTCGTGAATCGACTCTAAAAAGTAAAATATGCAATAAAATCTCAAACGACTCACAATTATTCAAGAAAAATACTAATTTAAGCATAAAAAATCCACGCGATAACTCTATTTTCACAGAGTTATCACAGATAGAGCAATAGTTTGCACTGAAATCGTATCTAGCTAATTAATTTATATGTACCCATTTCTGATGTAATTTACAAAACTATACATTGTATTGTGATGTCAAAAAATCAAAATGTTTCTCAAAAATTAGCTAATTGCTGAGAACATTAAGAAGGATAGCTCTAGTTTTGACTAAACTCCTAAAATAAGTGTGATGCTACTACATCACTTGATTTTTGTGGTGGTAAAAGAAAATGCACAAAGATAAAGGAAGTCTGTAAGTGCAGTAAAAAAAAACTTAATGGATCAATATATAGACAAAGGAAGTCTGTAAGTGCAGTAACTAAATATACTGAATTTCACTTCACTAGTCATAAAAACTCTCAAGATTGCTAATTTGTAGAACTAGAACTATGATCCATGATCCATGATCAGATCTTGTTCCCTGCACACTGGAAGGTCTTCTTTCCTCTTCATAAGATCCTTCACCTACAACACAAAGCAAACCATCCTATTATCAAACAATTTCACACGCATATTTAAAAAACCTATATTATGTCATCTTCTGCTGACCAGTAATTGAATATGTCATCTTTGAATCCTGCAATCATGTTATAAAGTTTAATAAAGATGTTAATTAAATAATAAACAGGAAATACTTTTAAACACATGTGATTCAGTGATTTTTGCTTGCAAATCAAGGTATAAGTTCGAACAAATTCATAGAACGTGGAAAATATGTGATTTAGTCATCTTAACCTGCTGAATCCTTGTATCTATTTACACTGTCTTGTTAGTCAAAGTCCTAGAAAGAAAATTAATTCCAGTAGTATTACTTATAGGAAGCTAATTAGGCTTCATCCAAATCGAAATAACAGGTGGGCACAAAGTGTGACAAGACTACTGTGGATGCCACTACAAATAAGATCAATAGCTTGCTCTTCAAGGTTATTCATTGATGGTCTTGTAATAGTTTTTCAAAATTTCTTTTATTGTTTGCGGAAGGTAAAAATTAAATAGCTTATGGGCATTAATTCTCTTATTGATCAGGTTCGTTCCCTTCGTATGAGTGGCTCTTGTGCATTTAATCTGTGTGGGATTGCCTGTGGAAGACTTGATCTGTTCTATGAACTTCGGTTTGGAGGCCCTTGGTAAAATTATTTCTGTTAAATGTTTGGTCTATATTATGGCTCTTCATAAGTTAACGAAAGTTGGGTCTTAATTTCAGGTATGACAAGTTTCGGGTTAAATTGTATACTTGAATATGTCGAATCTAATTGTAATATTCTCATTTGGGTCCGAAGGGTCATAGGTATCTGCAGCCATAAAAGCTCAAATGAGACTAAACAAAACAAGTTAATTTTCAGTATGCAGAGCTTGAGAGAAGTAAAGTATGCCTGAAATTCTGCATTTTGCCATTAACAACAGTAATATTAGCATATAACACAGTCCACGAGAATGTAACGAAACCATTTTTGAAACAGACAGAAGCTCTTATAGCTGAATTGACAAATTGGAAAGCGACATGATTATAAGAATTTAGGCAAATGAAACACGAAATATCCACATGTTAAATGTTTTAAATTTCAAAGATTAATGTCTTATAGTAAGTAGTATGCTCCATCAATGACAACATAAAAATGTACTAAGACTAGAAAACTAACTGCATTTCTTCTCCAAGAAAATTTCAAAGCCACCATTATACAACTGCTTTAGAATTATATTTCTTGGATAACAGGCTTAAAGTTTGATTCTAGAATGAATATAGTTGCACCAAATATCATATTATTCATATCAAATTAACCTAAAATCAGAATAAGAACATCCATTATTTAGTTCAACCTTGAGCCTTACCTTATTCCCCTTGATATTCATATCGTTCGATTTACCTTATTGTGATTTGAAAAAAACAATTATTACTAAACTAGAATGACCCCACATATAGCCCATACGGCAATTAATACTAAACTGCAATCTAACGGCAATTGATCACATATAGCCCATACAACTAGTATGACCCCACAACATGTAGTTCATAATAATCAGTACTTTCGCATTTTGCAAGACAACATTGCTGAAATTTAACTTCAACTAGCCCATAAAATGAACACTGCCAAACAATTTAACTTCATATATTCAAATTTATTAGTTAAAATTTTCAGGATAATCAGTACTAAACTTAGTTTAATCAACAAGAATACAAAATATCAAATCAAAATCAATTTTAATAGGGTTCTCTTTTTCCAAAATCGTACCTGTAACCGAGAAAATTGAGCAATGAAATTAGGCAAACCAAACTTTGCATCACCAATTTGACAAGCTCCACGATTTTTGGGGATTCTTGGGGAGACGGAGTCGATGGCAGCGGTTGAGCATAGAAAGAAGAGGAAGGAAAATTTCAGCAAAAACTCAATTTTTGCATCACCCAAATTTCTTCTGATGGGCGAACGCGAACAGGAGGGTTACGGGATTTTTGGGGAGAATAGAAAGAAGAGGAAGGAATCACGAGGTAGCGGAGGACTTCAGCAAAAACTCAATTAAAAACTCAATTCTATGAGCTAAGCGGACATAATCGGATATGAGATTTTTGAGGGAATAGAAAGGGGAAAGAAGTGTTTGGGGGAGAAAAGAAAGAAAGGGGAAAAATTAATAAAAATTAGATTAACCGGTCCAACAGGTCACCTTTTGTCATTTTATTTTTCATATTTTTAATAAGTTGAATTTTGTATGGTATTGATTACATAACTAAAATCTAACGGTTCAAATTAAATTTACGGCACGTGACGTAGCGGCACCCTAGAATCCCCCGTATGTAACTTGTGATATAGTTTTTAGTTAAAGATTTTTTGTTTTAACTTTTATTGTTAATATTTTTTAAGACATCTTAATTTATTGAATTAAAATTTTAATTTCATTTTAAAAAATAAAATTACAATTAAACCATTTAATTAGAATATATGTGGTTATATATATTTTGAACAATATAATTTTTCAATTACTTTGATAATATAATTTAAACACTTAGACAAAAAAATTCAAATTCATGCTTCATTTATAACATTTTTGTAAGCATATTTTTGGGTTGAAATTTTTAACAAATATATTTATCATATTAAATCACCAATGTGAAATTTAATAATTTGCAATGAAAAATAATTGGAACAATACGATTTAATTTGATTAATAAAATAAGAACAAACAATTTAACATACACTTAAGCAAGAAAACACTTAACCAAAATAAAAACAAACAAGTGAAAAAATACTTAAGCAAAATAACACCAAAATAAAATACGAATTAATTTGAAATACATCTCACAAATACGGTTTATGTCTGTGATCCAAATTTTGCCCACACATGGGCCATTAAGTCCTTTTGAACCATTGATATATGTCGATCGTATTGTGTTATGACGCGACATATAATCATCCAATGTTTGATTTCTTCTTACTGGATTATCGCTATCAACCTCACCTGCATCATAAATTTTTGCACGGGCTCTACGAGATGTTCTTAAGTCTGTATCATCGTCGTCTGAGTCATCATCGTTGTAATCATTACGTTCATCCTCGACAATCATATTATGAAGTTTTACACAACACAACATAATTTTGGACAAGTCCTCTGTATGCCATCCTCTTCCGGGTTGATTTACAATTTGGAATCGAGCTTGAAGAATTCCAAAAGCTCGTTCAACATCCTTTCGATATGATTCTTGGAACTTTGAGAGTAGTTGTTGTTGAGGGGTTATGGGGTTCCTAAATGATTGGATTAACGTTCCCCATTTAGGATATATACCGTCAGCGAGATAGTACGGCATGTGGTATTTGTTGCCATTCACCACATACTCAACACCCGGGATTTTTCCATAAGTGAGTTCATCGAACAAAGGTGAACGACTAAGGATGGTTATATCGTTCATTGCTCCAGGCACGCCAAAAAAGGCATGTCATATCCAAGTATCATGTGAAGCTACTGCTTCAAGAACAATGGTGGGTTTGTTGGTTCTTCCCGAAAAGCTTCCTTGCCATGCAGTTGGACAATTTTTCCATGACCAATGCATGCAATCTAAGGAACTGGTCATCCCTGGGAATCCACGTCTTTCTGCTTTTCGTGTAAGACTTACTAGATCCGCATGGTTTGGATGACGAAGGTACTCGTCTTTGTACAGTCTTAAAATGGTAGTGCAAAATTCGCGCACCATCTCAGCAGCCGTAGTCACCGCAACGCGAAGATTTTCGTCAAGGGAATCAGCTGTGTATGCATAAGCTAGTAAACGCATAGCAATCGTTACCTTTAATATGGGTGAATACCCTGGTCGCTTTACGGCATCAAATCTTGTCGAAAATATGGATTTACTCGCTCGCAGTCTGTAAGAATACGAAGGAATAGGGGACGCTTCATGCGAAAACGGCGTCGGAAGTAGCATGTGTCGTTGTTGGTGGTTCCTGTTCCGAAATTTACGCCCAGGACCAGAACCACGGTATGCAGAAGCTTCATTAATTTGAGCTAAGGCAATGGAAACAGAATGTTGTTGAACCTCCTCAAATAATTCAGAAAATTCTTCGTCAAATTGATTTTGTTTTTCTACGTCTTCATTATATTGAACATAAAAATTTGATTGGCTCGAACTTGAACTAGAACCATTACGAGACCAATTGTTAGACATTTTTGGTTTGAGAATTTGTGTTTGTTTAGAAGTGGGTTTGTGGAATGAAATTATGATACCGAAGTGCCCATTTAAATAGAGAATTTCTGATAATAGATTGGGGGGTAAAATTGATAATACTTCAAAATACAATTTCAATTATGTAATTTACCCATATCAATAATGTAATTTATCCATGGAATAAATGGCGTACAGAAACTTGTGACTTCTCAAATCACAAGTTGATGTTATTTTATCATATTTTTTATAATCTAAATACCAAATTATGGAGGAAAATTAAAGTTCTGAAAATACCGATGATATTTTATCAGATTTTCTGCCATCTAAAATACCAAATTGTGGAGGAAAATTAAAGTTCTAAAAATGTTGATGATATTTTATCAGATTTTCTGCCATCTAAAATACCAAATTGTGGAGGAAAATTAAAGTTGATAATTGGCAGAGAATCTTATAATGTTATCAGGAAAAAAATGATGGTGTACAACTTCTCAAATCAATACAAAACTTGCAGTTGTGTAAATCTGAAAAAGTAATGGCATGACTTTTCAAATCAATACACAACTTGCAATTGTGTAAATCTGACAAAATTGATGGCATGTCATACCAAATCAATTATCTTGCAGCTGGGTTTGTCATGACTTCTCAATTTAAATGGCAGGATATGGGTAAATTACACTATATGAAATAAGTTTGAAGTATTATCAACTTTACCCCTTATATGTTATCCGAATTTCTCTATATAAATGGGATCTTTGGGCATCATAATTTCATCCCACATCCACATCTTCTATAACAAACACAACATTTCCAGTTAAAAGATGTCTAAATTGTGGTCGAACGAAGAAGATATATCGTTGACGAGAGCATACATCGAGTGCTCTGAGGATAACATAGCCGGTATAGGCCAAGAGAAAAAATCTTTATGGATGAAGATTATCACAATGATGTACCAAATTCTCGATGTTGCTGGTGTCCGTTATGAAGTACGGACGAAAAATGCAATTACTAGCCGTTGGAATTTCAAAGGCATGAACAAATGGAACACTGCATGTATTAAAGCACATAGGCAATGCGCAAGTGGATCTAACCTGACGGATGAGGTAAATGCTGTGAAATTATAGTGTTTCATACTTAATTACATTATTAGCATTATCATCATTTCATTTTATCGTTCAATTTTTGGGCTTTGTAGCATCGTTTGGCGTTGTTATTGTATAAGACGGATGCTGGATGCCTTTGGATGTTCGATCACTGCTGGCAGGTTGCAAAGGATTGGGTGATGTGGTCTATGATGTCAGATACTCAAACCCAAACTCAACCTCAGGATTCTCAATTCATGTCTGGTATGTCATCTCAACCAACTCTTGACAGAGAAAAAGGTATTTATTATCCATCACCTCCACCAAATGATTGTTCACCGAGTCAAGCGGAGCTCAACGATGAAAATTTGGAGACTCCTTCATCGGACCAATATAGGGCGAGACTTACAGGAACAAAGAGTGCGAAAAAAGCTAAAGGAAAGGCTCCGTCAAGCTTAGAAACAACTGCTCAATTTAATGAAAGGATGAGACAAATGTCGGAAACTGCAATGATATTAGAGGCGGGACGCCAAAAAAGGCACGAGGACAATCTCCGACAAAAATCAATTGACGACGAAAATAAAGAACGAGAAAATGAAGCTAAAAGAATCGACGACCAAATCGCTAATGAATATCGAATTATGTCCATGGATTGTTCTTCGTATACTCCAGATACGAAGACTTATTGGAAGGGTCTAAGGAAAGAAATTAAAAAAAAAGGCTTACAAAAAGCTTATTTTCAGGTTCAGGAGGTTCGTCAAGTGAAGGAAGAAGTGGTTTTGATCTTAATTAATTAAAAACTTGTCATATCCTATTGCCGATGATGTGTGTTCTTGTATTTTATTTCATTTTCCTTTGTTGCGTGGTAGGACTTTTTTTATTTCGATGATATATTTTCGTGTTGTATTCCGACAATTTAATGAATGTTATTATTATTATTATTATTATTATTAATTTATATTATTATTATTATTATTATTATTATTATTATTATTAAAATTATTATATTTGTTATTATTATTAGTAATAGTATTATTAGTATTAGTATTGTTATTATATAATTATTATAATGGTGAGAGTGGGGAAGAATTAAATTGAGATTAAATAAAGTGGGAAGCCCCAGGGTTGGATTTGGATAAGCAGGGGGTGGAGGCAGGGGCAGGGGCAGCTGGGGAGCTCCGGAGCTCGACCCCTAGCCCCCAGCATTGGGTTTGCCCTTACAAAAAATCTTTATCTTTTTTTTCTTTGGGAAAATTCCAAAAAAGGTTTCAAACTAATTAATAATTTTGGATTTTTGTCCCAAGTTATATCACTTTGTTAAATTAGTCCCGTAATTTTATATTTTCTTGGAATATCTTACCACTTGCTACATATGAATCGTCATTTCCATAAAATTAGAAATTTAATAATGGACTAAATCCATGCCAAATGACAAATTGTGAGACGGAATTCGGCGAATTAATATATTTTGGGACGAAAAATCAAAATTTAGAATTAGTTTGGGATGAATTCTGCAATCTTATATAATTGTTTATGATAAAATTTATCACATCATGACATGTAAGCATCCATGTGGCAAGTGAGACGATATTCAAGAAAAAAAATATAAGCTTACGGTAATAAATTGGCTAAGTGACATAGCTTAGGACGAAAATTCAAAATCACTAATTAATTTTGGAATTTTTTGCAATTTTACCTTTTTCTTTTGTCATTGTCGTCCGTTGAAAAATAAAATTTGTTAATTTTAGCTTAATTATCATTACATTATGACCTTAATGCGTGAACCTACTTGTAACATTTAAAAAAAGGAAAGATATAATGGCATTAAGTTTTTTTTTAATAATAAATAATATAATGTATTATGTAGTATAAATAAGATAAACAAAATATTATCAAAAAATTTAAAATTTAAAATTTAAAATAAAACACAACATTTAAAGATGAAAATATTAGTATAATATTTTAATAAAAAGTTAAGCTCAACATATATAGATGCTCAAGGGGTAATTCAGGATCGGAGCATCAACTTCATATATGGATCGTTCAGAGATTCTAAGGCCATCTCCAATGGTTTTCCGGGGCCAGCCCTCGAGCCAGCCCAGACTTTGGGTGATCATCTCCAGTGGTGGTCTCCAGCACTCAATTTCTTTCAAAAAAATTTCTTCCCCACTCTCACCATTTTTATAATAGTTTTAATATTGATATTAATAATAATAATAGAATAATAATTATTATTATAGAATAATAGTAATTATAATTTTAATAATATAATTAATTTAAAAATATTATAATTAAAATATTTAAACATTAAAATATAAATTATAATTATAATTAATTCAAAACACGAATTATAACATTAAATAAAAGGCACACTTAAAAACAAGATAAGGGTTACAACAAACACACATGAAAAAAAAAATAAAGAAGATTACAACATTTATTGATTTGCCCTTTGGAACCAGTCGGTTTCTTCATGCGATGATCATCCAAATAAGTCTCAAGCAAGATTTTTTTGTTGTATTTCTTTTCTTTTTTTCTTCCAATTCGCCTTCGTATCTGGGGTGTACGAAGAGCAGTCCATTGACATTATATTTTCTTCCCTTTCACGATCAATTGTAAATCAACCCGGCAGAGGATGGCATACGGAGGACTTGTCTGACATTATGTTAACTTGTATAATACTTCATAATATGATTGTGGAGGATGAACGTGATGAATACAAAGATGATGACTCCGACGACGACGATGATGACTTAAGTACATCTCGTAGGGCACGTGCTAAAATTTATCCATCGGAAGGTGTTGAGTTGGAAAATCCATTACCAAGAAGACAAACTTTGGATAACTATATTATTCGTCATGATGCTATACGATCCAAAGAAACCAACTGTAGAATCCAACAAGACTTAATCGCCAACGTCTACGCAAAATATGGTTAACAATATATGTAAATTGTAAAATTTATGTATTTTTTTAATTAAGTATGTTTTTAAATATTTCTATGTTTAGGGTATCAATTTAAATTATTTATCGGTGTTTAATTATATTTTCAAGTAATTCTAATTCTAATTTAGAGGAAATTTTATTCTTATTAAATCATTTTCCAAGTGTGTAATTATATTTTCATTTCTTACTTTAAGCAACAGTTTTAATTGTTTGTGTAAGTATGCAATTATATTTTCATTTAATATACTAACGAATCATTTACATTTCTCAATTAAAAACTAAAAAAATGTATAAGTATGCAATTATATTTTCATTTAATATACTAACGAATCATTTACATTTCTCAATTAAAAACTAAAAAAATGTGTAAGTATGCAATTATATTTTCATTTAATATACTAACAAATCATTTACATTTCTCAATTAAAAACTAAAAAAATTAAAAACAAACAATTAAAAATGTTTTATATAACATTAAACAAAAAATTAAAACAAACAATTAAAAAAAAACTCACCGTACCAAACAAACAAATAAAGCTAAAAAATTAAATAACAAAAAAAAAACAAAAAGAAGAATCAGTCAGGTGGCGCCAAGTGGCGCCACCTGACTTAAAGAAGGAGAGTGCCACTTTCTTTCCTAAATCATTCACGCAGCCACAGTTCCTTCCACCATTCCAGCCCGCGACCGCCGCACAGCCCGTGCTGGCCCGCTCCCCGCCACGTCCCACCGCTGGAGACCACTTCTCCACCCCGGATCGGCACTCACGCGGCCCCCAGCCCACGGCTGGAGATGGCCTAATATACATGTTCTTCAGCATGCTCTCAATTCGTTTTTGTTTTTCTATTTTCTTTGGCATTTCCCTTTGCCCTATTTTTTCATTCCGCCCCCTCACTTCTTTTTCTTCCTTTTCTTTTCATGGTGAGTTTTGTTCGTTGTTCGTCTCCGCCCATTTCATTATCCCTCTTATGCAAAAATTTAATTATTTTGGGTATCTTTTTCACCTTAATAATGCATCATAGATTTATTAATTCGATTTTCTAGTAAATTATGCATATATAATTTTAGTTATATATTATAATATTTGTGTATTTGTTTTATATTTGATTATACATATACATTTTTAATTATGTGTTGTAATATTTTTATTCTATTATCAACAATTTCAAATATATGAAATTTGTGAAGTCGATTTTTGATTGCATATTTCTTCAATAATAAGTAGTTGAAATATTAGAATATTAATACTATATAAATTTTATAATTTTAATAAAAAAATTAGGTTAATTATAATAGATAGTAATTATTTAAAATGTTTTTTAGTTCATTTTTATATTAAAATACTCCATTATTTAATTTATTAAACATCTTTTATAAAATTAAATTAATAAAATATATATATGTAAATAGAGGATTTTTGGCACTTTGCACCATAGAATTAAAGGGTTTTGGCACTTTGCACCCTAGTGTGTGTTTTGAAGAAAAAAATCATTAATTGAAGGGCATAATAGTTATTTTCGAATATTATTGACACTTTGCACCCTAAAAGTATAGTTTTTGACACTTTGCACACTGAAATATTATTGGCACTTGGCACCCAAAAAATATAATTTCTGACATTTTTAACTCCGAATTAATATGATAATTTAAATATTGTAAATAACATGCAATATAATAATATGTTAGATATGTATATTTTAGATATAAAATAAATAATTTAGAGGATACTTGAAATAAAAAGAAGACAATGTGTTTTTTTAATCTAAACTTTATTGAGAGGAAATGTTAAAATCAGTTATTATAAAGTAAAATAACAAGTTTATGATTGTTGTGCATAGAAATGACCATTTTATATCTACATCGCCGACATTCATGAGTTTATTTCTTTTAAGAAAAATACATTAGGGTGCAAAATATCATACAAATTATATTTTTAGGTGCAGAGTACCAATAAATTTAAATCGGGGTGAAAAATACTAATATTTTATATTTTTAGGGTGCAAAATACCAATATTCTAGATTTTAAGGGTGCAAAATATATACTGCAAGTGAAAAAAAAAATTGACAATAACTATTCTACCCTTCTACCAATGAATTTTCTCACTAAAACACATACTATGGTGCAAAGTGCCAAAAAAATTATATTTTCAAGGTGCAAAGTGTCAAAACTTTTAAGTCAGGATGCAAAGTGCCAAAATCCTATAATTTCAGGGTGCAAAATGCCAAAGACCCGTAAATAAATTAAGATGGAGATTAAAATAGCATTTAACCTACTAACGGAGTTAATAATTAACAATAAAAGGGAAAGTGTGTGACATTTTGTTAAGCACCGGAAGATTCTATGCAATAAAAATAACATAGAGGATTTTCTACAAGTTTCAAAATACATACTATAAGCTATATGTTTTTCCTCGAAATCAGGGATAAATGCACGATACTATTCATTGTTATGCAAAATCGGGACAAAATTACAACAAAAATCCCTTTACTTTTAAAATACCTGCATAAAACACACTCAGTCTCCATTAGATACTAACATCATTAATTTTTGCATAATTTTATTTGCGTATGACTCCTTTATACTTTTGAATATTTGCCCAAATCTCCCTTGTGCTTTTGAAAGTTTGAAAACAAAAACAAACTCCATTGTACTTTTAAATATATCTAAGGATAATGTAGATAATTCGATTAGAAATTAACGGTGTTAGTAACTAACGAAGATTGGGTATTTTATGCAGAGCTTTTTAAAGTACAAAGAAGTTCGGTGACAAAATAAATACACAGGGTAATTTGATGCAAATTTCGCATAACACATGATAATATCGTGCGTTTTTTCCACGAAATCATCTATACGAATTTTTCAAAATGAAATTAATTTTCTAATACTCAAATCAGAGAAATCGAACCGATGGTCACGTTCTAATTTTCCAAAAGGGTATTTTGCACTTTGCACCCCCGAAACTTAGATTTAGCACCTTGCACCATCGAAATATGAAAAATACAGCACTTTGCACCCCCAAAATAAAATTAGCACTTAACACTCCCTATTTAAGAACAAATCAACAACTTGCACCCCCGAAACACAATAAATGAACACTTTGCACCCCAAAACACAAAATTAATACTTAACAACCTCAAATTAAAAAAAAAAACTCAACCCCTCGTTTTTTCCGGCCAAGATGGCCATTAAGGTGAAAAAAATTGAAGGCAAAATAGGTAATAATTTATGGGTCTTTGATATTTTGAAGTAGACAATGAGTCTTCGAGAATCTTCGAGAAGTTTACTTGTACTTTATTTAGTTATTTAAGGTTATATTGTTGAAAAGAAAGATGGAGAGAGAAATGAGTATTCGAGTATTTATAATTGTAATTTGAAAATTTAAGGGAAAAAAAATGAATTACCTATTTTGCCTTAGATTTTTTCACTCCAATAGTCAACTTTGACGAAAAAATTGAGGGGTTTGAGTTTTTTTAATTTGAGAGGGTTAAGTGTTAATTTTGTATCTTGGGGTGCAAATTGCCCATTTATTGTGTTTCAAGGGTGGAAGTTGCTTATTTGTTCTTAATTAGAGGGTGTTAAGTGCTAATTCCATTTTGGGGGTACAAAGTGCAAAATTCTCAAGTTTTAAGGGTGTAAAGTGCCAATAATATTGAATTACCTATTTTGCCCTTAAATTTTTGCTTGAAAATAAAAAAGGGTGCAAAGTGCTACATTTTTTATATTTTGATGGTGCAAAATGTTAAATCTAAGTTTCGGGGTACAAAGTGCAAAAAACCCTTTCCAAAATTAGCTAAGATTTTCTTAGATATTCTTCACAAATCACTTGCCAGAATCTAAAAAAGACATCCCTACACGTGCATAGAAGCTGGTATTGCAGGTGGCCCAACAAAGCAGATTTCCTCCGTAACGTGTCTTTCAAAACTGTTGCACCTATTTTTCTCCAAAAAAACTAACTTCCAATATGAAAAGAAACCGAAATCATAAAATCAAACTTTACTCTACAAATTAAACCACCCTCTCATCTTCTTCTTCCTTTTTGCAATTTGAAATATCAAAGGACGAAAGAAACGAAGAAGCAATAGGAGTTTCTCGATTTGCTTTCATACCCTTTTTCCCTTTTACTTTTACACCCGACAGCACATTTGCATTCACGTCAAAATATTCCAAATACATTCTTAATTAAATATAAGAAATCAAGAATTTACCTTATCAAAGTATCAATCTTTTGTTTTTGCAATCCACAGGTGTAATGGCTGAAGTTCCTGTGGATTTTGAGGTTGTAATAGAGGGAGAAAAACATGGAGATGAGAAAGTTATATTCGATGAGGGTAATAGTGGGACTTCACAGAAAAACCCAAGTCCCAGTTCTGCAGGTAACTTGCTATTTTCATCTAGAAGATTCTTTCTGGGGTTCTAAGTGTATAACCTATTAAAGCTTAAGTACAATGCAAATTCTGCAGTTTTTTTTTCATTGATGTTGTACAGTTTCAAATTATTCTGAATGTGACTAATTGAGAGGGTGGTGCTAAAAAATCCCTATTTAGGATAAGGTTTCACTGTATAACCATTGCAGTAGAAAAAATGTTGGGTAATTTTGTTCTATTGAAGTTATTAATTAATTAGCCCTTTATATTAAATTGATACTTATAATAAGAAATCAAGAGGAAGGGATTCAATGTAGATATCAAAGTATGAAATCATATGCAGGGGAAATAGAGCAGAGAAATCGAAGAAAAAATATAAGGGGCAATAAAAGTTTACGACCCCAAATCTTCAGATTGTTTAAGATTAATCTTTGTGATAGGCAGCATTTGTGAATGTCTGAGTTAATTCTCTTTTATTCACATTTAGATGTGTTATTAAGTAGTATCACTATGCCTTATTATATCAATTAAGTAATTTCTATATTCATGATTCCGTTTATGTGCAAGCATTTCCTGTTAATTCTAATCTGCATTGCTTAGGATATGTCGACAGGACTCTAGACGAGCCAAAAAATTTAAATTCGGAGGAGTCAACAGAAGACCATTCAGACAATAACTTCGTTCAATCTACATGGACCGATAAAAAGAAACGAGAAAAGTCTCGTGGTCGAGTGGCAAGAAAGTTTTTGGATGAAAAAATTCCTCTTAAGAAAAAGGTCTTGCCTTTATGTCATCTAGTTGATCCCTCTAAACCATTTTAAGTGCGGTATTAACTATTTTATTGGGACTTTGCACTTGTAGCTTAAATGGTTGAGTCGATTTGCCACGATTCAAGATGATGGGACTGTAAAATTTGATGTTCCAGGTGACATTAAACCACATAGCCCCCATTATGGTATCGGGGTTATACATGATGAGGATATCGATAAAACAAGTCGAGACACTTCGGATGACCTTTTGTTACCTCCACTTCAGATTGTGATGCTAATCGTTGGAACGAGAGGAGATGTGCAGCCTTTTGTTGCTATTGGAAAACGTTTACAGGTAAAAAGAGAAGAATTCTATTTAGTCGCTTAATATCGACTTTTACTAGGAATGTAAACTAGTCTTGTAGAGTCGATCAATACAATATTGAAGTTTGCTGTACTTTTCTTGTTGAGTTTGAGATTATGTTTGACTTGGTTTGATTGTTAAACTTACAGAGCTCATACAAACTTTACCGATTGACTCAATTTCCTTGATATTGATCCATTCATATTGGAATTTTTTTGGCAGGCAGATGGTCATAGAGTGCGACTAGCGACTCATTCGAATTTCAAAGAATTTGTGTTGACTGCTGGATTAGAATTTTTCCCTCTTGGTGGAGACCCAAAGGTCCTTGCTGCTTGTGAGTTGTTGATATTAACAAAGGCATATTCCTCTGAGTAATTCTTCTTCTTGTTGGCGTTATTAGAATAAAGCAAAGTTATGTTTACTTTACATGTATATATTGTGCAGATATGGTAAAGAATAAAGGGTTTTTGCCATCTGGACCTTCTGAAATACATATTCAACGAAACCAAATAAAAGATATTATATTTTCCTTACTACCTGCGTGTATAGATCCTGATCCTGACACTAATGTCCCGTTCAAGGTAGATGCAATAATTGCCAACCCCCCTGCATATGGTAAGCTTTGCATATTTTGTCATACTACTTGCTTACTTAATTGCTTTAATTAGTATAAAACTCGTAATCGACAAATATCATCTTTGTCAATTATCTTCGACTAAGAGTTCAGTCCATTTCCTCCGTATTTTTCCACTCGGCTCACCATTTTAAATGTGCAAATAACTTTAAGTGAACGATCATTTGATGTGCGTAATTTTTGGGAATGTTAGGACATACACACGTGGCTGAGGCACTGAAAGTACCATTGCACATAATTTTCACAATGCCATGGACGTAAGTGTATCATGCATTTATTTCTAGTTCACCTTTCCCTTCTTTTATATGTTGAGTGAATGTTTAATATAAAGATTTCTTTTGGTACCTACTTGTAGACCTACAAGTGAATTCCCGCATCCTCTTTCTCGTGTTAGGCAACAAGTTGGATATAGGGTGAGTTCATAAATCTCATAGTTACTTTTTGCAATTTGATTCAGTATTCTAAGAGTTGACTACTTTTTGCAGTTATCGTATCAAATAGTTGATGCTTTAATCTGGATAGGAATACGTGACATGATAAATGAGTTTAGGAAGAAAAAACTGAGACTAAGGCCTGTGACATATTTAAGTGGTACCTATAGTACACCTCCCCATGTTCCTCATGCATACATTTGGAGTCCTCACCTTGTTCCTAAACCAAAAGGTGAGCGAATCTCTTTCTTCCACCATTTATTTTATGGCATTTGTTTATAAAACTTATGTTTCTTTCAGATTGGGGGCCAAATATTGATGTAGTGGGGTTTTGTTTCTTGGACCTTGCTTCAAACTATGTACCACCGGAATCACTGGTAAAGTGGCTTGAAGATGGTAAAGAGCCTATCTACATCGGGTTTGGAAGCCTTGTAAGTATCATGCTTGGGTTTCGTCATATTCATTTTTCTTTATTAATTGTGGTTCTTGATAATGTGCGATGAATATGGTTCCCATTATTGTATGTAATGGTTTGAATTGATTTATAGAAGCTCGTTTGAGTTCGGTTTTGTAACAACTGATCCCACATTGTTGAAGGAGAAAATCTAAGTTATCGATAATGCGTTTGTTTACACAACTTGTCAGCATAAGATTAAGCATAAACATTTTGGGCTAGTTGGATTATTTGTCAGAATATAAAATGTTATGTAGCAGAATAGTTTCATTAGATAAATTTGACAATTTTGTGAGTGTTTCACTGAAATTTTGTGTTTTCGTTATTTTTATGTGTATCTGCAAGTTACAACTTATATATATATATAAGAAACCAATAATTGATTTTGATTTCTTGTTTCGTCTTTACAGCCGTTAGAAGAGCCTGAAAAGATGACTGAGATAATTGCTCAAGCTCTTGAAATAACAAAACAACGTGGCATCATTAATAAAGGCTGGGGTGGCTTGGGAAACTGTATGTATTTTCATGTTAAAATCATAATGTCGCAAAGCCAATTTTGTAGCATTTAATGTATCTGATCTTTGTTTCAGTGAAAGAGCCAAACGACTCAATATACTTGCTGGATAATTGCCCCCATGATTGGTTGTTCACTCGGTGTTCTGCTGTGGTAAATCACTTATTATTGTCGAGTTGTAATCAAATTGGCTTGATTTCTTCGGTTTTATATTGTGTCTGAATTTGATTTTAAATGAACCGAGCTCGAACGGTTTTAGTTTTGAGCAGATCTCAGAACTTACATATATTTCATTATTTTTTAGTTTGTCAAGTAGAGTTTGATCTGAGTTTCAGAAGTTCTCAAACGATAAATGTCGATAAAACTCGAGCCCGGATGTCAAAAGTTATATTGAATATCTTGTTTGATTTGTTTGTTTCCACTTGAATTAAGGTTTCTTTTAAGAGTTTAGAATTGTCAAATAGTAATACTTAATGATCAGACTTGATATTGTAATTTCTTGTATATATTTGCAAGGTGCATCACGGAGGTGCTGGAACGACAGCTGCAGGCCTAAAGGCCGCGGTAACTTCCATTTTCTCCTACTTATCTACTTTAATAATAATAAGCTTCTCGATTATTATTCTTAAATCGTTTCCGGTTTTTATTAGTGCCCGACAACAGTAGTACCTTTCTTTGGAGACCAACCATTTTGGGGAGAGAGGGTGCATGCCCGGGGAGTAGGTCCTGCACCGATACCGGTCGATGAATTTTCC
The DNA here is from genome assembly GCA_038501285.1 of Penstemon eatonii. Taxonomy (NCBI): domain Eukaryota; kingdom Viridiplantae; phylum Streptophyta; class Magnoliopsida; order Lamiales; family Plantaginaceae; genus Penstemon; species Penstemon eatonii. Next base: position 9,117,608 of record CM076710.1, read on the forward strand.
CTAGACAAATTGGTTGATGCCATAAAGTTCATGCTTAATCCAGTGGTACAAAAACATTCTTATTCTATTAATTAGTATTTCATAATTTCATAAGAATATAGTTCATTCCCTTCTCCTATTTTATGTTTCACTTTGGTAATATTTTTTCATTCAACAAAACAGAACACAAGTAATTGTTAACAGTGATTATGCTCGCTCCAAACGTCTCTAAATTTTCTTTCTGTTAACTGGATCAGATCCATTGAGTCTTACAAAGAGCTATTTGGTATGTTGATTAATGCAGGTAAAAGAACGGGCTCTAGAACTGGCAAAAGCAATGGAAAATGAGGATGGAGTTTCAGGAGCAGTGCAAGCTTTTTATAAACAATTTCCTCGTAAAAGCTCTAACCGGGAATGGGAAAAGTCACAGTCTTCTTCACCTCGTTTGTTTTCGTTTTCATTGAAACGTTGCTTTGGCCAATCGAGATAAAGATTCAACATTGTTGGACCTTGTACTAATTTGTAAAGTATTGATGAAGTTGCACAAAGATGTTTCTGTGCAATTGGAAGTCTTGTATCATGCTTGTTTGTTTAATTTGGAAAGACATGTATTTGCATTTATGGTCATCTATGTTCGATTTCGATGAAGCTTGTTTTGGTTTTGGTTGCTATACAACAAATTAAGTTAGATGATGCTTAATTTTTTGGCAATCTTTAGACTTTGACCTGAACTTGATTTGATGAGTTAAAAATATCAAAACTACCAAAGTATGTAAAATATTGAGCTATTTAACATATTTGGATTAATAAATGTTGTTATAACTCGATTTCTTTTTAAATATGCACATAGAATAGTGGTAGGACACGGACAGTCTCCCTCAAAGTAGGGATACTCTAAGGTTTGAATTGCTATCTCTGCTGGTGATCATCTTCTTTGTCTCGGTATAGTTACCTATGGGGCAACCATTACAGGTGTCGAATGCACGGATTTGACTGAGAAGTTGGACGAACAAAGTTAAGATTTCAAAATCGAGAGGTTATGTGTTCGATTCATATATAATGTGGTATTTTTCTAGTTTATTATTAGTATTTGTAATTAATTTATATTTGTAATTGACAAGAATTTTAAAATACTTTTTTTTTTAAATATATTTATGGTCTTAAAAGGAACTACGGAAAGGTTGGATCCCACTAAGTGTTGGAAGTTATTAAAATGTAGAAGGTGATGTTGTAGGTATTTTCTTAAACTAATATTGGAGTATGTTTTAGGTTTTAATAAAGGTATTAAGTTTTGAATTTGACTTAATTTTTTTTAATTCGGCATGCATTTTATGTAGGAATTTTTTTTGCGAGAATTCCGATATGGTTGATTAGACTATGGAGATTAGTCCCTTTTACTAGATCAAATATTATGTTCTCTTATAGTTAAATAGATATTTTTTCAGGATCATTTCAAAACTTGTGTAACTATAGTTATCACCCTCCTTGTTTGACAAATTACTCTTGAGGTATTAAATTCATCACAATTACTTCGTTATTGTGTTTGTTTCTTACGGTATATGCCGACATCAATAAAAATAGATTTAATGTCCAGAAATACCCCAGTATATCAAAATCACAAATAAAGGGTATTTCACATTTTTTTTCCACCAGATTAACTCATTTTCTCATCAATTTCATTTATTTTTAACTAATTTTAACCATTTTTTACTTTTTTCATGAGTGCTTTTACATAAAAAAAAAAATTAAACCGTAAGAGGGTAATTGTACTATATCCAAGATGATGAGTACAATTAGAGTAAATACATGTATAGTTAAAATAATTTTCTCCAAAATAAATCACAAAATTCAATCTTAAAATGATCATATTCAACTTAATTAAAGTCCGATTAGCTGATTAATAGTCCTAGATACAAAGTCAATGGATCATGGATGGATGCAAATTCAACCTGATCTATAACTAAATTATTCACACTAAATCAAACTTGTTATACGATGGTAAAAGCATCTCCAGCAGTGTCTTCTATAAGTGGTCATCTATATCAAATTATACATGGTGAACAGTGTTTTAGCTACTCAGTTTTAGTTATTCACTCCAGCGGTCATTATCTAAAATTTCAAAATTTTTATATTTTATTCTTCTTTCAATATCAAATTATAAATAACATTACAAATAATGTTTTATTACATTTTCACGTAAAATATAAATAATAAATACATGTTTTAATGTTTCTTATTTAAATATAATAAATTAATAAAAAAACTTTTTTGAAATAAATGGCTTTAAATAACGATTTAATAAATATTTAATTCAAACAAACATTTGGCAGGGGAGGTAGTTGGGGAGATTTAATTTGCTGATGTGGAAGTCTTGTAAATTTATACATGAGCCTTTATATATACAAGTTCAACCCTTCAATATACAGTCTTCTATTTTTACAAGTTACTGCTGGAGCAAGATTTTTAAGTTTGGTTATGTATAAATTCAATTTTAGCTCTTGGAAGAGCAAAAAACACAACTGTTGGAGGTGCTCTAATATTTTTAGAGAAGTAACTTACTCAAACACTTGCAGAATAAATAATAGATTTATTTTGTAATCGAGTAGGTGAATTAACCTAGTCAGATTTGACCTAAACTATATGTCAAACACACATTATATAGAATTCATTAGCACAAAATTAATGTTGTACATTTTAATAATATAATCTGCTATAAATTTAATCAATTTGCATCATTGTGAACTATCTTGATGTGGAAATTCGAACCAACAGTCATGGCATATGCCTTCTACCATCACTAACTATTTTGCATTGCATTTCCAATTTTCGGACTTAATGTTAGTTAGAAGGCAAGGCAACCTTCACCAAGAAATTGTTAAATGGAGTATTTCTATAGTATTTCTTTGGCAGCACCTGATTTGTCAGTCACAAGCTAAGGTTTGTCTCGTATTTTCTAAAATTATTTTGTGTTAAAAAATCGGGACAAACATGTTTTCTATTTTATAAAATATTTATATAATTTCTCAATTATTTCAATTTACTCTCTCAAAATCTAAACAAGCAACACTTTTATTATCTAAAAAAACCTACAAAAATTCTACTTTGATTTGATATAAAATATCCTAATTTTTTACACATCTTATCTCACATATCAAACATGCATGATTTGATATAAAGTCTCACACAACTTACACCTACAACCTAAACTCTTCCAACAAAATATTTACTACCTCATTTCTCAATCTTTCTCCCAAAATCCAAACAAACAACATCACGCGCGCAAATTAAAATTATTTCACTATTCTCCCAAATACCAAACAAACAAACTCTAATACTTTTCTTCCCTAAAGTTGTACGTATAATATTGTAGGATATATGATTTATTTTTTCCACAAATGCCAAAGTTGTAAACTTTAATTCAATTATATACAATCCATCACAAGTCTCATGCTTTGGTAATCCACTGGAGAAACTATATTTGATTTTTTTTTTAGTTAGCAGTGATGGATTGAGACTAGTATTCTCATAATTAAGGGGAAATTATTAAACTATCTAAATTCATAACAAAATCTTTAATTATCACATTTTTCTTTGATCTAATGCAAAACAAGTATAATAATACGCGTCAATTGATATTGGATTCATCTCAATAAAGAAAAAAGAAAAATGATATTGGATTGAAGTATTGCAAATTGAAAATTGTTTTCATGTTGGCTAGTGGCTACCCTCTATTGAACATTTATTGCTTTTAACCCCTTATTAAATAAATATAATAGTTATATATATAAAATAATATGACGAAAGAACAACCTATTCAAGTACAGCGAACAAATGTATATAACACTCGACTTTATAATGCACAAAAAGACCAAAATAATTCCTAAATTATGTAACTATTTTTTAATATTAAATGAAGATTAGAAAAAAAACAAAAAAAATCCCATCCTCAGGTCGCACTTGAAACCCAACTGCCACTCACCCCCACCATATCGCGGCTGCCTAGGTTTGTTTTGCTTCAATGACGTGGTGGAGACATCTAAATATATTATATAAAAAATATGTTAAAATGAAAACATTCTCACATAAAACATGGTTTAATGTATCGAGAAGATCTATAATAGACTTTAGAAATATCATAAAAGCAAAAATATAAGATATTTAAAAAAAAAAAAAATTCTATAGCCCCCCTTCCCCCTATCTCGGTCCGCCTATGCGAGAAAAAAAAAACCCTACTCCCACTCGCATAGGCGGACCGAGATAGGGGGAAGGGGGGCTATATAATTTTTTTTTTATATAGGTGTGTTGTAACTTTTTTTTTACAAAAAATTTAATATATTAGCTCAATATGAATTTTCAGCCCAAATATTATTTCAAGTCCAATTAATATACACAACCCACTTTAACAATAACTTACTCTATTCAATTGTAAGCCCCAATTCTCAATGGTTTACAAACTTGTGACATTGATGCTTATTCTACCCGTTGCAACTGCATCAATGGAGAGAACTTTTTCGGCTATGAAGATAGTAAAGAATCGACTTCGTAACCGAGTGAGCGATCAATGGCTAAATGATAGACATATTTAGTAGTATTTCAAACGATGCTATCATGGACCGGTTCCAAAAGATGAAAAACCGTCGTGGTCAATTATTAAAATAAATGTGTAGATATTTTGAGTTCTTATGTGAATAACATAAACTTTATGTTTAACTGTTTGATAAATTTTTTTTTTTGTGTATAAGTTTAGCCCCCCTGACTCAAATTCCTGAATCCGCCCCTGGCCACTCAAATCTTCAACAACCTAGGTCTATGTAATAAGGCCGCCACGACAAGGTTACGTTTTAGAGATCCATGTTGTGGCGGCCTTGGTTGACCGTCGATGATCTTGGTAGAAGTAGGGTTAATATTTGTTTCAAAGTATTTTTCTTTTATGATATTTTTGAAGTTTATTATTGATCTTCTCGAGAAATTCAACCATGTTTTATACGAGGATATTTTTATTTTAACATATTTTTTAAGCCTTTGAGAGGCTAATTAGAAAAATATATGGCTAAGTGTTTTTATTATCAAAGAAAACATTTTTTATTATAATTTTTTTTTAATGATAAAGGTAAAGTGTACATTAAAAATATCATACTCTTTAATATTTTGTTTGGATCCACTTATATAAGTGTGAATGTATTCATGATTGTGACGCGCGATAGTGATAAAGATGATATTTTATCCCGAAAGTCATATTTCAAAACCCTTCAAAAATATCATTTAATTAATACTCATAAATAAAAACTAGCAAAACTCAAGCTGTTTTCTTCACATTTCACAATCACTCCAACTATCAGACTCCTAAAACCCCATATTAAACAATTACACAAGCAACTAACACTCATGATCAAAGAAGTGCAAAAAACCAAGTCAACTTTCTCCTCCATATTAACATAATACAGTAATATTAATAAAAACAATAATTATTATTAATTAAACCAATTTTCCTTTTATATACCAATTAGATTGTTATTTCACACACTGACCATACTCATTCTTCCAGCAACAATACAATCATATCAATCAGAAAAAGAAAAAAAGAAAAACATTCAATCCGATTTCATCAATTCATAAATCCAATCCCAAATTCCCTTCAATTTTCATCACCTCCTTAATTAAAAAAATAAAATAAAATGCATAACCATTGGGGAGGATCGTTGGAATTACACGGTGGGGATTCGACCATGGAAGACGAAAAGAGTAGGAACATGGAATGGGATAAAGCCTCAATTTCACATCCACATTATCAAAACTTAGATGAAACGCAACAAAGTTGGCTATTATGGCCGGATCAGAACAAAAAGAAGAAGAAATACGTCGATTTTGGGTGCGTTGTGTGTAGCCGATCCGCGGTGAAATGGACGTTGGGGACTATTTTTATCGCGTTTTTAGTGATTGGTGTGCCGATCATTATAGTCAAATCGATTCCCAAGCATAAACCTCGGCCTCCACCCCCGGATAATTACACGGCTGCGCTTCATAAAGCACTTCGCTTCTTCAACGCCCAAAAGTGTACGTTCTAATTCTTTCACATGCGTTTGATTTCGTTTTAATTAATTATTTTCATTCATTAATTTTATAAGGATTTGTTTGTTGTGTTTTTGGTAAATCAATGGGAGTTTCTGAATTGTGGTATATATGAATTTGACGTTGTTTTATAAATTAGGGTGTATAAAATAACAAAGTTGCCGAGGTAGATTTCTTTTCTGGGTTTAAACATACATTAAATAAAAATTATTTTATATTTTGGTTTTAGTTAACTTGAAAAAAAATTACTTACGAATTTTTTTTTTACGTTTATTTTCAATTGGGACTAAAAAATTCGCAATATTTCAGTGTTAATTAATTTTCGTAGTTAAATATCGCAAGAGTCTAGTCTATTAGAGTTTTGAGTTGATTAGAATTTTCACAAAATGGAAAACGGCAAAACGCATAAGTTCTATGTTTGGTTCCTGTTATTTAATTAGTGGGTAAAATAATACAAAAAATAAATTAAAAAAATCAATGGTCTACCTATCCGATGTAATTGATACATTATTTTAATTAATGTTTTGCTCACTCAAATTCAAGAGCCAAACATATAATCGTAATGAAAGTTGTTTTTTATGAGTGAAAGTTGTTTAGCATTTCTCCTTCCACGGTCGTTCTTCCGAGTTTTATTCATGATCTTGTAATCAACGATTTTAATCATTAGTGATTTTACCCTGTTGGATTTCTAAAAAAAAAGGTCAAGTAGGAGCTTCATATGAATAAAATTTGAATTGTTTTATTCCAGTCCATTAAAAAAGGGGCAATATGGTTACCAGATGATGTTATAAATTTGATCTTTTTACTGTATTGTCATAATTAGGTGATGTAAATATGTTATGGGTAACAGAAACACGTCTTTGCCAGTACCACATGAATGAATATGTTTTTTGGCAGATTATACGCCATCTTTTATGCTTTTACTTTAAATGGCATTGACTTTTTTTTAGTAATATTCCATTTGCATATCTTTTATACTGAAAATGCCAAAGACGTGTGCTATATTTATTATCTAATTAATAAAATGTTTGCTCATTTTAATTTTTATAATTTTATTTTGGCATGTATATATTGGGTATATGGCATTTCGCACATTGAAATTGTAATATTGACATTTTGCATTCCCTAATTATAATATTTTATAAAAAAAAAAAAGTGGACATTTTGTACCTCCATATAGTGCATCTTGCAAAAAAAAAAAAATGCAATTCTAGGTTATAAAAAGTCAAAATTTTAAGTTTAGTATATAAAGTACCAAAAATATATTTTTCTAGAGCGCAAAATGTCAATAACTCATATTTTATAACTACATCTAAAGTATGTTAATTTTTTTGGTGATTTTGATGAGCAAACTATATGAAAAAATCACAGTAGATCTTATGGCTTTGGATTGTGTTGTCAAATATTCTTTTAAAATTACAGAGAAGTTTGAATGTGATTTTCCAAAGTTAATGATAAATTAACAAACCTATACCTTATATAATTATGCATATCTATCTGCATGCGCATTTTTGTCCCTTTCCAAAGTTTTCTTGTGAAATAACTAAAGATATAATCAATAATACTAGTTTAAATTTTCAAGTCTATTGTATATGATATGATATGATGCTTCTTTCTAATAAATAGGAGTAATTTATTAGGCAAATGGACCGTTCAATATATAATTTGGTACAATTAGTATTAGTTAGAAGGCCACATCTTCATTCCGACTATTGACTTTGTAAATTATCTATCGTACATCTGAATCTTGCCTTTGCCCGTTCCGCAAGCTGGCATTAGCAATTTTGGCATCATTTCTACATCTTAGAATTAAATAAATATTCTTTAATATGACCTTTTGTATTATTTAATTCCACGTTTTGGTATTGTTTGAAGTAATTCCATACGTAAATTATTAAATTAGTTTTCCCCATTTCCTAACAACTTTATCCCGAACGTGTACTAATTCAATGCCACTATACATAAGAACAAGCTTTGTCTCAAGGGCAAAATCGAGACCTCAATATTCTAATGACTAAATTTTTGTTAAATTTGGGCTTAATTATCTAAACTAGATCAAGCTTCATTTAAATATATGTGTGTGCAGATCTTGAGCCAAATGATTCATACTTTATGTGTCCGACGCACCTCGAAAGAAATTAAATTCTTGGGAAACAAAAAAAAAAATCTTAAGCCAAACCTCAAGTTAAGGCCCAAGTTGATATCAACCCAACTTTATTGAGACGTATGAAGTTATTGATTTGACAACTTTTACCTACTTTAACACTAATAAAATTATAATTAATTAATTTGACACTTACGAATTATTTTAATTTAACACATCTCAACAATTAAATCTCAAATTTTAAAATCCACGAACTATGAAAAAAAAAAATGTAATCTTACATCATTTAATATTTTTTGTTGACTGCAGCTGGAAAATTGCCCAAGAACAATGGTATTCCATGGAGGGGAAATTCAGGGCTGGAAGATGGGTCAGATGTAGCAGAAATCAAAGGTGGTCTTGTGGGAGGATACTATGATGCAGGGGACAACATAAAGTTCCATTTTCCCATGTCTTTTGCAATGACAATGCTGAGTTGGAGTGTGATTGAATATGAACACAAGTATCGTGCCATTGGAGAATATGATCATACCAGAGAATTAATCAAATGGGGAACTGATTATTTGCTCCGTACTTTCAACTCCTCTGCCACCAGAATTGACAAATTATACATCCAGGTACGTTACGTATAATATTATATATATATTTTATATATGTCTAATCTTGTGACTTTTACATATCTTTCAACGGGTTAGTTTAAGTATTGACTAGCAGAAATAAGTCGATTTTGGAAACAAAGTTACTTGTGGGTGAGCTAAAATGGATCAGTTCAAATAATTTTTATATGACAACACTAAAACATGTAGTCTAACAACAGCAACTGTTATTTTCAATGTCTATTATAGGTTGGTGGTGCACCGAACATTTCAACATCACCAGACGACCACTACTGTTGGCAAAGGCCCGAAGACATGGACTACCCTCGCGCAGTCCTAACCTCAACCTCCGCCCCCGAGCTCGCCGCTGAAATGGCCGCAGCCCTTGCCTCGGCATCCATAGTCTTCCGAGACGACACAGCCTACTCCAAAAAACTATCCAAGGGGGCCGAGACCGTCTTCGAATTCGCCCGGGCCAAACAACGAAGAGTATCTTACAGTGGAGGCAATGGCAAAGAAGTGATAGCCCCTTACTACAACTCCACTGGCTATTTTGATGAGCATATGTGGGCCTCAGCATGGCTGTTTTATGCTACAGGAAATAATACTTACTTTTCTTTAGCTACAAATCCAGGTTTTCCCAAGCATTCCAAGGCATTTTTAATGATACCTGATTTGAGTGTCTTGAGTTGGGACAACAAGTTGCCTGCTGCAATGTTGCTTTTGACAAGAATAAGGTTGTTCTTGAGCCCCGGGTATCCGTACGAAGATATGTTGAGGATGTATCATAATGTCACTGGCCTTACAATGTGTTCTTATCTTCACAAATACAAGGTCTACAACTTTACTCAAGGTAATTTAATTTACTACATTGTTATAAATATTTCCTATGAATATGAAAAATAGGATAAAAAAAGCGAGTAATTGGCACTTTGTATCCTGAAATTGGAACTTTGGCACTTCATAGCCTCGAATTGCATATTCTTTGGCAAAACAATAAGTATTTTTGCGACCCAATAAGATACATTTTCGATGCAATTTGTGGGTACAAAATGACAAAATTATAATTTCATATTGCGACCCAATAGCTTCTATGTGTGGGATATTAATTTTTATTGCGACCTATTGTAGCATCTTTAATAATTAGGTGTGAATTACCTTTTTACCCCTGTGGGATATGATTTGTGCAGGGGGGTTGATACAACTGAATCATGGGGGAACACAGAATCTGCAGTATGTGTCAAATGCAGCATTTTTGGCTTCTCTATTTGCTGATTATCTGAATGCTACTGGGGTTCCAGGATGGAATTGTGGCCCTGATTTTTACCCTATCTCTGTTCTTAAAGATTTTGCTGCTTCTCAGGTAATGCTCCTAATATATTCAATAATTAATAAGTTTTTTAATTTTTTTGTGGTTGTCTAATTTGATACTTTATTTATTTTATGAAAATTAGATGAACTACATTTTAGGTGCAAACCCTATGAACATGAGCTACGTAGTGGGCTTCGGACCCAAATACCCGAAACACGTCCACCACCGCGGTGCCTCCACGCCTAACAACAGAGTCAAATACTCTTGCACCGGCGGACGACAGTGGCTCAATGCCGGCACCGCCAATCCCAACATCATCAACGGTGCCATGGTCGGCGGTCCTGATCGGTTTGACAAGTTCAAAGATGTCCGTACCAATTACAACTACACTGAGCCAACGATGGCCGGAAACGCTGGTCTCGTGGCTGCCTTGGCATCTCTCACTACTAGTGGGGGCGTTGGAGTTGACAAGAACACGATTTTCTCGGGGGTGCCACCGATGTATCAGAGCAGTCCACCACCACCGCCGCCGTGGAGGCCTTGAATTAGTTGAGAGTAAAGCTTAGGAGTTCATGATATTTCATGTAAACTTTTGGGGTGCAATTATAATCAAACGTGTATTTATGTACAAACACTTATATTTAATTCATTGTATGCAATTGCAACAATTTCTCCTTTAGCTCTTCAAGTTTTGACAAATTTTAAACAAAAGTCTAGTAAGGCGGGTGGTTATTTTAGTGAAACAACTAGTCCTAAACTTCGAATCATCCATCTATTGGATGGTTTTCATTGATTGTTTAAAAGACCTCCAAAGATATTAAGTAAAGTTTTTTGTATATTTTGATTAAGAGATTCAAAATTGTACATGCATATACCTCTAAAGTTTCAAAAAATTTCGATAATAAAAGTTATATATATTGACTTTGTTATTACAACATACTGAGTTAATAAGTTTTGTTTGTTAAACAGATTCTTTGGCATTTTTATTTGATTTTCACTCTAGGAGTAGGAGGAAGAGACTAATATGCAATTATAATTTCTTCTTAAAATGTCCTTGCGTAAAATTTGCACTATAAATTTTGATGATACTTTCCTCTACAATTCTAATTAATAATATCTAAATTTTCTAGTAAATATCGAGGAGCTATCTTTTAAATTATTAATTTTAGTTGTTAGATTGACCATATTTGAAATGTTCATTTCAAGAGGTGTCCATTATAACTAGTGTTTCGAACTTCCTTTCGTAAACCAATCAAATTAAATTTGAGAACACACTCAACAAGTTGCAAAAAGAAAAAGAAAAAAATCATAAAAAATATGAGCATGTCTTTACAAAGAGATGTGCCTTGTCATATCTAATTCATGTATTTATAAAGCATATTGTCACGCCACGACATTTTGTCAGAAGCATGGCTTGAGGAGCTCGAGACGTAACTTATTCAATCCAACGGGAAGTACATAGAGGAACAAAGACAAGCAGGGGCGAGGCTTTGCATGGGCTGGACGTGCCAAGCGCGCAGCATGGGCAGCCAAAACCATTTGAGAAAAACGAAGCATGCTAGCCAAGCTGGTTCATTCCATGTAGCAGGCCAATTGGGCATTAATTCAAGCATGGGAGTGGAGGTTTTAGAAATGTCCAGGGGGTTCTACATAAGTTCAGAATAGTTTACACATGCGTGGAGCATTATAGAATATTTTACACAATGGTTATTGAAGATTACTTGCTCTGCTCTGTTCACCATTTTTGCCAATCAAAGACAAGAAGGTTGGAGTTAGTTAATTTAGAAATTTTAATTTATATTCAGTTTATATTAAGTTGTACATATAAGTAGCGTTATTTTGTAATTAGCGTTTTCTCCTTTTTGCCTTGTTACCGTTAGTTTCCTTAGGGTGTGTTCGTTTGGCTTGATTAGGCCCAAATGGCCTTAATTGTGGGCTGAATCTGTGGGCTAATCGGAGATAGTTTGTAGTTCGGTTGGTGTGATAAAAAGACGGACTGCCCGCTATAATCTCGGGAAAGTGTGGGCCAGCCCACTAATCCATCCGATTACAATTGGGTCTGTAGCCCATAAATTATATAATCCGGCCCGAACAAAATTAAAACATTTGAAATTGTCCTTGAATGTTCCACTTATTTACACAAAATGGCCATTAATTTATCCTCCATGATAAGGAATAAAAAAAGAAACAAAAATTCCTTTCCCACTTTCTTCTCCCGCTCGTCCAGGTAAGAGAGCCCTAGCACAGTTGCCATCTTCAAATGTCTTCATTTTTTTTCTTCAATCTTTAAGTTTTGAATTTATTTTGCTGTACATTTTCATAAGTTTTGAAAATTGCATACCTTGCAGCAGTGGAAGATATGCCCTCGGAAAATTGATTGAAAACGACGAGAAATGCTCGGAGAAAGACGCGGCGGCGGAACCCTAAACCCTAATCGGAGAAACAAAAATTAAACCCACCAAATTCGAAGAAAACATGGAAAATTATCGTCTAAATTGCATACCTTGTAGCGGTGAAACAATTTCCTTAGAAATTTAACCCTAAACGACGAGAAAACTACGGAGAAAGATGCGGCGATTGGTACATTTTAATAAATGAATATTAAAAAATAATATTAAAAATGAGCCATTTGGTAAGAGATTGAACCTAAATGAGATGATAAAACAATTTTTTGGTAAGAGATTGAACCATTTGATAATTGAACCAAATAGTTCGATTTGACATACTGTACAAATTTTTAAACTACCACATCAGACTAAATATAAAAAATTGGTACATTTTAATCTATATCTATATCTATACTTCTATACTAATACTAAAAGTGTGAATATTTTAAGTTTTTTTCTTTTTTTGTGAAGACAAAAATGCCCTTATTCACCTTGTAAAGTATAATAAAAAATATAATCAAACATGAATTTTCCTTAAATTTTCTCATCAAAAATTTGGTAGGAAGATATTTTAAGAAAATTTGTAACTTTCTTTCCTCCTAACCAAGCACCATGAATATGGAAGAAAAACAAAACTAAATTCAAATTAAACTATAGTAACTCTAATAAATAAGAAATTAACTCTTACATTACTTTTATAATTTAATTATTGTTCTCTTATAACACATAAAAATAAAAATAAAAACACTATTATATTGAATAGTTGCTAAATTATATATGTAAAATTATTATAATGTATTATCAAAATGTTGTTATGTGCAAAATATTATTTGTATCATTTAAAGATTTAGTACAATATGTCACTCCTTAAAAAAATTTATATTTTCTTAAATATCATTAAACATGTTCAAGTAGAATCGCATCTTACCTATGAATGCACAAAAATGTTTATGACTTAGTGAACTAAGTAATCTTTATTTGACATGAAAAACATTACCTCAAATTTTCACGGAAATCTTTTCGACAAAAACGTGTGAATTAAGTGAATAGTAACTCTAATAAATAAGAAATTAACTCTTACATTACTTTTATAATTTAATTATTGTTCTCTTATAACACATAAAAATAAAAATAAAAACACTATTATATTGAATAGTTGCTAAATTATATATGTAAAATTATTATAATGTATTATCAAAATGTTGTTATGTGCAAAATATTATTTGTATCATTTAAAGATTTAGTACAATATGTCACTCCTTAAAAAAAATTATATTTTCTTAAATATCATTAAACATGTTCAAGTAGAATCGCATCTTACCTATGAATGCACAAAAATGTTTATGACTTAGTGAACTAAGTAATCTTTATTTGACATGAAAAACATTACCTCAAATTTTCACGGAAATCTTTTCGACAAAAACGTGTGAATTAAGTGAAAAAACGGATATGAGAATTGGTGAAACCGTTCAAATAAATTTGATGTAATTGATGAAAATATGTGAAATCGATCTGGATGAAATTTATGAACGGTGAAGTAGGTGAATAAAAGAGGCAAATCAGTAATAAAAAGTGCCAGTAAAATTCGATAAATACATGTGAAATCGATGAAAATTAGTAATAAAAAGTGCCAGTAAAATTCGATAAATACATGTGAAATCGATGAAAATTCGGATGATATTTGTGAAAACATGGGAAACAAATCGGTAAAATCAGTGAAAAACGGGTGAAATATATGAAGAATGGGTTAAATCATTGAATAAATGTTAAAGTCTATGAAATCAATGAAAATTCAAGTGAAATCAGTGAAATATAAGTTAAACTGATGAAAATAAATAAAAGGAAAAAAGTTTAACTAGCAAAACAGTGTGTACTAAACTACTAGAAAATTTTCGTCTTTTTTGTTTGAATATGAAAAAACAAAAGAAATTGATGAAAAATAGGAAAAACAATGTACAATAGGGTATAATTGATAAAAAACGAGTAAATCAGTAAAACAATATAAAACCTGTAACGCCCCCAAAATTTCGAACCCGTTTGATTGGATTTTTAATCAAAATTTATGTGCTACTTTTTATTTTCAAAGTTAAACATTAATTTGAACTAAAATATACAATTTAATTATGTCCTATGTCCTTATTAACTTTGAAATGTTTTAAAAGCACAAAAATACTTTAGCATAATAGTATACCTCTTTTGAAAAATATTTTGACTTTATTGTGCAAAATAAATAATTTCTGGGGCAAAAATGCACTTTACCGAAACTTCAGGGGGCAAAGTGCAAATTTTGCCCCATACTTGATTGCAGCTAATAGGAGAGCCTTTATAGCTCTCCTAGCCTGCCATAGGGAGTGGCCAAGCATGCCTCTTGGTTAGAGAGATTTCTCTATCCAAGATGAACATGCATTGGCTTGTTTTATGGGAATAATTATATCTCCCATCTTCCCAAGGTGTATTTAAACACCTTTCTCCTCATTTTCAGATTTCTCTCCACTCATTTTACACCTTAGAGTTCATACTTAAGTTAGAATTAGAGAGAAAATAAAAGAGAGAAAAGAGACTACACATTTAGAAAGATAGAATTTTCGGATCTTCACAACCCAGCCTCGGTTTTTCGACCATTCTGTCTTCGTCCACCGTTGGATCATGCCCAAATTTTGTATGGAGGTCCTACACACATGGGGCTACATATTGACCGTTCGGATCGTCGATTGGATCTCCCAAAGAGAGAGAGAGAGATGCAAGAGGAAACACATTTAGAAAGATAGTTTTCGGGTATACTCAACCCAGCCTCGGATTTTCGATCGTTCCGCCTTCGTCCACCGTTGGATCATGCCCAAATTTTTCGTGGAGGTTCTACACACATGGATCTATATATTGACCGTTCGGATCGTCGTTTGGAACTCCCAAAGTGAATCGACAGCCATTGGAAAATGGTGAAAAGTAAGGATTTGAGGGCCTTTTTATGAACCACCACCGAAGCCACCACCACTGCCACCGGAGCTGCCACCACCACCTTCGAAGTTCTGGAAATGAAGAGATTTCCACCCCTTTCGTTGATTTGGGTAAAAAGACATCTATGCATGTGTTATTTAGTCTTTGTGATATTACTTTATTCTCTTTAAAATATATGTTGAAGAAGTTAGTTTGTCCTTGTGATAAGTTGTTGAGTTCATATGTTATATTTAGTTGGTTTTGTTTAAATATTACTTATATGTTTGGATCTTGATTTATTTTCGTAAAAAAGTTATTGTTCATAATTTCCGAAACTTTGGGGGGTATTTTTGAAAGGTTTTAAAAGTTGAAGGGCTTAGGTTGCGATTCTTGTTGGGATTAAAAAGGGACTGAAAATATAAGTTTTTGTTTGATATTTGGTTAGGTTTACTTGAAAAGCATTTGTTTTAAAGTTTGTTCCGATATTTTGCAAAAATGAGAGTTTTTAAAACATTTGGGGTTACTTTTGTAAATCTGAAAATAAGGGGTTAAAGTTGCTGTTTTGTTGCTGTTTTTACATGGTTCTTTTATAAACTCTTGATTAATTGATTTGAAGTAGTGTTTTATTCATTTTAGTTATAAGATTGAAAATTTGTAAATTTTTCCGAAGAAAATTTATAATTAAAGAACTTTTGTTTCTCATTATTATTTTGTGAAAATTTATTAAAATTTATTGTTAATTTCTGTTTTATATTGAAATTATGCTTGATTTTTTTTAAATATTGCTTAAATGCTTGAATCTTGAATTATTTTTTTAAGAAAGTTGATTTTTCTATGTTTTCAAAACTATGAGGGTATTTTCGAAAAAGTTTTAAACTTGTGGGAATTTTAAATATTTGGTTTTTGAAGTAACAAGATACTTAATACTTTTGTTTGATTTTCAATATGAGTTTAGTTAAAAAATCTTTTGATTAAAAGTTTGTTGCAAATTTTCGAAAAAATGGATGTTCTTCAAAGTTTAGGGGCTGTTTTGTAAATCTGGAAAATGAAGGGAAAATTTTGCTATTTTGGCGCTGTTTTTGTAATTAGAATTTCGAGTTTTGAAAATAATAACTTTTAGTTGGAGTTTGATGTCGAAAGTTCTTAGTTCTTGTGTGCGATGTGTTAGTTTAGGAAATCCTTGTGTAGGATTTTCCTCGGTTATGTTTAAGTAAGGTTGTTAAATATATTCTAAGTCGTATACGTACTTGCTCAGGTTTTGGATACGCTTCATTTGTGGAGTATTAGTCGCTATACTAAGCGACAAAGGTGAGCGCTGTGTGTTTAATTTGTATGTCGGTCCGATGTGCTAGTAGATCGAGTCCAAACATACACTTAGGCTCTTAATAATCAAAGAATGAATTATATTCTAACTTTTCTTGCATGTCGTCACGAATAGGTTGACTTACTAGGTCAACATTACTCGCATGAAATCACTTAACATTTCAACATGATTATCCAAATACATGCTACGTCCGAATCTACTAGTTGCAAATGCATTTTACTAATTCATCATGACACCTAAAATTGCATATTATAAGTTGTCAAATGTTGATAATATGTTATATATGTTTGATATGTTATGTTCCGTTTGTTTCCGACTATATGTTTCCGTTTGTTTCCGATTATGTGTGGGCCCCCTTTTGATTGGTATATGGACCCGATGCCAACCTGGCCGGCAAGGGCCGGCAGGATTGTCACGGTTACCCGTAGGCCTGGCCTTACAATCCAAGTGGGGAGGAACACTTGGGGAGTAAGGACGAACTCCGGCAAAGACATGTCGATGCATATTAGATAGTAAGGTCGCTCCTTACTTGGTGTGTTTGGATGGACTTCAGACTGAGGAAGGAGGGTAAGTGGAGGACGACATCAACAATTATGAGTTATGTGAATTCTGTGTTTCTTCCGTCTTAAATATATGTTTATTTGATTGATAACATGCTTATGTTTTATAATATGTTGCATTCACACATCACCATACAAATTCGCACATAGCCTCACTAAGTTGGACGATCAACTTATGCGTTCTATGTTTCACTCTTTTCAGTTTCAGGCGTTCTGGAAATAATAGTCGGGTTGCGGTTAGGTCGTCACGGTTGCGGTCCCACCCTAGTATTCGGGAGAGTAGTAATATTTTGTGGTCAATTTATGCTCTTTCGATTTTGTTTAAAACTTTGCTTAGAATGTTTGTTTCACTAAAGTTGATCTATATTTTCGTCAAAGATTCAAGATTTTCATAAAATACTTATTTATCTCTCTCGGTTGATTTTCATAAAATACTTATTTATCTCTCTCGGTTGATTTTGTTCAAATCTTTCGATACGTTGTGTTAAAATGCTTCCGCTTCAAAACCTTTAATTTATTGATTCCATATATAAAATTCTACTATGAAAATTGATTTTATTTGTTCGTCAAAAAACTTAGTAATCTAAATTTTTGTTATTTTGCTTTAAACCAAATTGTTCTTATTTCGTTTTAAATCGCTTCCGCTTTTAAACCTTTAATTCATCGTTCCAATTAAAAAAAAAAAAAGTTTCGATATTTTAACGTTTTTTAAAAATAAAAATAATTTTCCGACCGTCATCCGACGGACCCGCGGAGCCGGGCCGTCACAAAACCAGTAAAAAAAATCAATGAAAATTGAATTAAACTAATTAGTATAATAAGTGAAATGGCTTAGAACGATAAAGAAATATCTTTCGAATTATAAGGTAAGTGAAATAATTTGAGATATACCTAAAATTAATTGAATATGTATAATTATTTGAGTTGAAAATTTGATAAATTAATGTGAAATCGATGAAAATTCAAGTGAAATTAGTGACACAAATTGATGATATCGGTGAAACGATGAAATTTTATAAAAAATGATGAAATAGGTGAAAAATGGGTAAAATCGGTGAAAAAAGGCTAAAGTCGGCGAAAACATGTGAAAATTGGTTAAACTGGTAAAAATGAGTGAAATCAATATAACAAAAAAATTTCAACCAACAAGAACAAAATCAAACCAAGAGATAAATGGTTTAAACCAAAAAAAACTAAAGAAATCGATGAAAATTCATGATGAAGTTAATAAATTGAATAGCAGTCATTAATATGTGGTATTTTATGATATAATGAAGTTAAATTTACTCTGATTTATAACAAAATACCACTGAAATTAAATAGGCATGTACAACGTATGTAATGGTATGTGAAATCATAAATACCTTTGAAATCAATAAAAAAAATTGGTTAAAATTTGTGAAAAATGGATGAAAACGGGTAAAAGCAATTAAAATAAAGATAAAGTTGGTGAAAATATTTGAAATCAATGAAAATTAATTCTAATGGAATTTCTAAGAAAAATGATGAATTCAGTAAAATTTGGTAAAACCGGTGAAAAAAGGATAAAATCGGTCAAAATACGTAATGTTGGTAAGAACGTATTTAATCAATGAAAAATTCTGGTGAATAACATGTGAAATTAGTGAAAACACATTAAAAATAGGTAAAAATGGGTTAAAATAATAAAAATGAGTGAAATCAGTTAAAGAAATAGTATAACTGGTGAAATCGGTAGAAAAATGGTTTACACTAAATAAGAAATACAAAAGAAATGGACTGAAAATGAGAAAACAGTGAAAAATATTATAAGCTGTAAAAAAAAAAGGGATAAATTGCTAAAAAAATAAACCGGTAAATTATTTTAAAGAAAGGGATAAAATCAGTAAAAAAAGCTTGAAGTCGGCGAAACGTGTTTAATCGATGAAAAATTTAGGTGAATAATATATGAAATAGGTGAAAACGAGTTAAACTTTAACCGACAAAAACAAGGTGAAATCAGAAGAAAATGGTTTAAATTGGAAAAAAAGATCGACGAAAAAGGGAAAACAATGAAAAATATTATAATCGATAAAAAATGGAAAAATCGACAAAAAAAAAAAAAAACAGTGAAAACATATGAATCGATGAAACTTCAGGTGAAATTGGTTAACACTTGTGAAGTTTGTGAAAAAATCGGTGAAATCAGTAAGAAAATTATCGTGAAATCGATGAAAGTTCAAGTGAAATTTATGAAGAAACGGATGAAACATGTGACATCGGTGAATAACGGATAAACTTGACATGAAAACTACTATGATGTAATGAACTAAAAAAGTTCTTATGATCTTATTTGAACCAATTTTATAAGATGTAATGAATAAATTAGTCATCATTTTATATTTATTATAACTATTTAAAGTCATCATTTTTTTTAAAATTAATAATAATTAATAATAATAAATTTCATAAAAAATAAATTGACCAATATAAGATATTCTATGAAATAAAAATAGCTAATTTTACTCTAATTTATGAAAAATACCCATGAAATTAAAATTAGTACGTTAATAATAATTAATAATAATAAATTTCATAAAAAATAAATTGACCAATATAAGATATTCTATGAAATAAAAATAGCTAATTTTACTCTAATTTATGAAAAATACCCATGAAATTAAAATTAGACACGTACAACGTACGTGCACCTTTCTAGTTATATTAAATGCACACCCACAAGATTATGATTGTGCACAATCCCATAAATTGTACCAAATCGAAAATTTTGGATCAATATACGATATGAACTCTTTATTGAGTTTCATTTTCGATATTAGCGATAGATCGAACCTGTATGTAGGTTTACCAATAGGTTTGCCAAACCAATCCGGTATACCCTTTTGGGTTTTTCTGGGGTTAGTTCTCCTTTGTAGTATTTGGCATCAGGTCTAACTTAAACTTGTGACACTTGGATATAATATTACCTGCTACTTGAATTAAAGGTTAATAAAATATTAAATTTAAGACTGAAAAACCCATGGATTATATATACTTATAATATTCCTAAAAAGAAAAGGAAAAAAATACGAAATAAACTTTACCCACCATGTTACCCCCACCCACCCCACCAAATCGCCGGAGGTTGTGGCCGTTACCTATCTCCACCAGGTGGAGCTATTCAGGTATTGAAAATGCTTTGATCAAACAACTGTTATGCATAATTTAGAATTTACTACTATTATTGATATATTAAAGAACACTAGATTTAATTCCTACTGGTGGAGGGGAGGAGAAACTGTGGTGAATTGGGGATGGCGGGCGGGTGGGTGGAGTGGGGGAGAAGAGGGTTATTTTTGCAAATAGTGAAAATTTTGAAAAATCATATATTCAGTTCTAATTATTAAATATTTATTCTATCAAGTCCAATTTAATATCAATTGAGTCATAAGACTTCTACGATAAATCAATTTAATCCGGACATTAAGGCAAAATTAATTTTAAAGCAATTTTAATTTATTAGAATAAATAAATTACTAAAATTTGTATACGTAAATTTCACTTTATGATAACCAAAACAAAGTACTCTGATCATTATAAATTAAAAGATAAATAAATATAAGTATGGTTAATACAAAATTATTATATATATAATTGAATATAAGTACAATGGGTTATTGGGGATGGGGAAGAGACGGAAAAATGGGTTGTGGGGATGAAGGGTGATTAGAAATTTTTTTAATTGAAGGATGTTCTTGTAATTTTAGTATTTTAAAATTTTTAAAGGTTGAAAATGTATAAAGTACAACAACCTATTGTACAGGTTGCCATTTAAAATATTTAATGGTTAAGATCAAAATAATTTTGATCTAATGATAATTAAAGGGAGACCTAATGGATTCTCAACACAAGTGGTACTAACCTTAGAAAAGCCCTACCCTTTTTTTTAGTCCCAATTCTTAGAAGTTAAAGACAGCGTTCCAAATTTCCAATCCAAGCTTCACTTCACTCTTCTCACTTCTTCTACGGACGTCCTAGAGCAAAACCCTAATCTTCTTTTCTCCTTCAATTCAAAATCCCATCGCGCCGCCGCACCACCCACCCCTAACGCGCCTTCCACCACCTCTCTCTCGGCCCAGAATTGTAATTTACAGAGGTACAGTCCAAATTCTAAATGTCCAATTTTATTCTTATTCTGATTTTCTCTTAATAAATTGGGTTCTGATTGCATTTAAAACCCAAAACTTGAATGATGCTAAAGTAATTTTTGGAGAGGGGACTGAGGCTAGGGGATTTCTGATGTATTCTTTATAATTTCTATTCAACTTCATTGGATGGTTAGAGTGGTAGGAAGCATATTCTTATTTACATATGTATTCAAGACATTATTTTTGATTCAGTAATTTTTCGGTTTTTTTGTACCGAATCAAATTGAACTGTACTGAATTGGTAATTTACCGAATCAAACTGAAATTTTCGGTTTGGCAAAGGGTACGAGATTTCAAAATAAGCAGAAATATTACACTTTCATACTTTATCTATTTACTTATTCTGACTAGTAAAAAATTATATTCGTTAACTTACATTTGTTATATATATATATAAGATACTTGTAGTTATTGCTTTTGTTAAGAGCAAATTAAGAATGAAATGTCATAATAATATATTAAGGTTGAATCTAAAAAATATCAGCTAATTTGCAAAAGAGGGCCCCAATTTTAAATTAAATATCGCCTGGCGCCCCGTAATATGTCAGGCCGGCCCTGTTTATAAAACTTCAAAAAGCATAGGAATTGAAGAGGTTGATGAAGATGAGGAAGAGGAAGAAGAAAATTTTATGACATTGGTTGATGAATTAGAACTAAGTGACTTTATTGGAGATTATATTTAGTTCATTTATGAGAAAATTATCATTTCATTGATATTCAGTTGGAGATGGCCTTAGTTAGACATCTCTGACTTTAAAAATATTTTCCGAGTAAGTTGTCATTTCTAACATATTTATTGGGGTTGATTGCGAAATCCCTATGAAAAAAGTCAAGTTACCAAAGTGCAAAGGTGTCTTGGTGCTTTAGCGCACGAGTATAATATCTTTATTGTATATCAGAGTTCAAGAATTTGTTAGATTTCGAAAATTTAAAGTAAAAGCAAAAGCAAAAGAAAATTAGGCACAAAGTTCTATTATTTGAAGTAATAAATTAATTTTTTCTTTTCTTAGTGAAATCCATGAACTTCTAAGTAGCATTTTCATGTAGGTACTGAAAGAGAAGCAGAAATAGAAGAGTGCGGAAAAGAAGAAGAGGATGACTAAGGCAAAGGAAGCTTTGCTTCCATCGACGATTAAAAATAAGGAGAAAAGGTCGGCGGTCCATGCAAAGCTAAAGCATCAAAAGAAAATAGAGAAGAAGAAGAAAGCTAATGCTCGTGAAGCTGCTGAGAAGAGAGCTCTGGAGTTGGGGGAGGAGCCTGCTCCGAAGAATATACCTCGTACTATCGAGAACACTCGTGAATTTGATGAGACTATCTGCAGACCCGATGATGATGAGCTCTTTGCTGGTAATGATGCTGATGAATTCAGTTCCATCTTGAAACAAGAACACATTCCGAAGGTCTTGATCACCACATCCCGTTTTAATTCAACGGTATGCCTTTGAAAGTCTCCAGATTTATACTGTTATATTTTCATTAAACTTTTTAGGCGTTTAATGTTTTTCTTTCTTTCCATTATTGGTGATTCGTGGCGTTGAAATGCAGAGGGGACCTGCTTTTATTTCGGATCTTCAGTCTGTCATTCCCAATGCTCATTACTACAAGAGAGGAACCTATGACCTTAAAAAGGTATCTGATCCCCCCCCCCCCCTCCTACACACACCATGCACACACACAGGATTCTAAATAAGGTATGAGTTGGTGTGAACAGTTTCACCCATGGACAAATTTTGATTCTCTATGCTGTCATGACTCTGCAGATTGTGGAATATGCAAAAAAGAAAGATTTTACGTCAGTCATAGTTGTACACACCAACCGCCGCGAACCAGGTCTATCCCTGCTCCAAGCTTAGTGAAGTTGTTACTGTTCTTCTAATATTAGTTTCACTATAATGTGGTTTTGACTGAGCAAAGACTACAATGCATCTGCTTTTTGTGTGTGTGTGTGTGTGTTTGTATGTGTACCTGCTCTTAAAAAATTATTCTGTTTCCAAAGCAAATATGTTGATGGTGGAAGAGGAGCCATACATGCATATTATTGTTGGCGTATTGTGTCGATGAGGAATCAACAGATAAAATTATGCAGAGCAACTTTATAATCAGCAGGGTGTTTCTTTTATAAGTGCATTTTCCATAATTTTCAATTTATTTGGAAATTGAACAGGTAATAGTGGACCTATAGCTTGTTCAGTTTTAAGCATAACGCAGTCGGGTGATGAGGGCTTGATGCATTGCGACGAGGGTGTTATCTTTTTTTACTTGTTTCGACTGAAATACTTATTAATGGTTACATATATATGCATACAAACAATGTTTTATAACACTGTTTCTCATCTGCATAAACAAAGAAAGTGGTAGGTTTGATGGACTTAAAGTCAGATCTGTTCTTCATGGATTAGATTTTTGTGACATTTTTGGGACTATTTATGAAGGTGGAATCCAACATATCTGAGAGTTGGGAAACAGAGAAAAGTGGATATAGGAAGTTTGTTTTTTAGATTTGTGAAACTTGATATTTTTGACTATTTTACCAGATTCAGCAATTATATTTTGTATACTATTGTTCTCTTCATTGTTCAAGAGTTAAGGAGTGTTCAAGCTGCTATTCAGTTTATCATCCTGGAAACTTCAAGCTATTAACCTGTGTATGTTGCTACAGATGCTCTATTGATTATTGCGTTGCCTGATGGTCCTACTGCCCACTTCAAACTTTCAAAGCTTGTTTTGCGCAAGGACCTCAAGGTGAGTGGATTTAAAACTTTACTATTTCTCAATATTACATACCAACTTTTTTCTCTTGAGGTCAGTATTCTCATGTTACATTGTTGTGTACCCGAGTCACTTGTGCACTAGGTTGTAATTTCACTTTATTTCGCTCATGTATTATTTTAGTGAAATTCCATATGCCACAGCTTATTCACTATTGATGGCCTTTTTCATAATTTCACAGAATCATGGAAATCCCACCAGTCATCAACCTGAGTTGGTTTTAACTAACTTTACCACACGTTTGGGGCATCGTATAGGCAGGTACTTTCTGGTTGCTGCTTCCCTTGATGCTTGATAATACTAGGTCTTACTAACATACAACCTTGATTCTGTCGAGTACCTTCGTTCTTTGTTGATATGTATGTCTAATATATTTTTGGATAAAGTACTCTATTTGGTGGTTTATTCTTGAACGGAAGTATATCATAAAGTTGTGGAGCCATAAAGTTGATGAATCTTCAAATAATTGATTTATAAAGATATCTATACTTGCCTAACTATTGGATGTGTTTGGTTTGCATTTTCCTGCTATGAAGAATCCTTGGCCTTTTCACCCTCAGTCAATCTAGATTCTATACTTTTCCTTTTCCTTTTCCATTTCTTGCTGACCCTCCCCCCTCCCCTCTTTCTTCATGCAATTTCTACATGGGTTTAATTATGTTTTAGTTATATGTTCTGTTGTGGGAATACAGTTCAAGTTGAGCTGAGTTCTTAATGTCTACATCTTTTGACAAAATTTATCTATGATTGTGTAATCTAGGTTGATGCAGTCTCTATTCCCACAAGACCCAAATTTCCGTGGTCGAAGAGTTGTTACTTTCCACAATCAACGTGATTTTATATTCTTCCGACATCACCGGTTTGTACCTTTTTTCTGTGTTTAATGCTCTGTATTTTGTTCAGTTATGACCTAAATATCTGATAGTTACTTATCATTCTGTCCAAAAGTTACATTTTCGAGACCAAAGAAAGCAAACAGGCAGACTCAAAAGGTAAAGTAAGCGAGAAAAAGGCCCAGGAGAAAGTCATCGTGCGGCTTCAGGTTTGTACTTCTGATCCCTCATCCTCATGCCATAAACGAGTGAGGGAATGTAAATGAAATAATGAGATGATTGTTGCATTTCTGTGATTCCAACCATGCAGGAATGTGGGCCTCGCTTCACATTGAAGTTAACCAGTCTTCAAAATGGAACATTTGATACAAGAGGTGGTGAATATGAATGGGTACACAAGGTAATTTATCGATTTTATTATAAGTTGCTGTTTATTCCTTATAACTTGCTCGAACCGTTTTTCCTTGTGACATACGTATTAGTTGCTTACATAATTTTTCTCATCTTTTTAATGTCAGCCTGAAATGGATACGAGCCGCCGGAGATTTTTCTTATGAGACGGTTTTTTGCCATTTCGCGGAGCTATGTTGAAGCTAGATAGAGTTGATTACTCAAGAAGTGATTTAGTCTTGCTTTTGATTTTATTTCCAACCAATTCCTTCTCCCCATGCTTTCTGAAGGAAAGAATTCTTTGTTGTTGAGCAAGTCAATCTTATTATGTGTTAAAAAAGATGAATTTTATTTATGGAACATAAACCTTACTTTTTGAAATTGTTTTCATCTCATTTACATTTCGTGCAAGACTTGTGACTTTGAACACGTTTTTAGGTTTTCTAGAAATCATTGTTCGGTCAACAACAAATTACATCATATAACCGGAAACAGAATTTAATCAACTGCTTAAAGCTTGGGATAAGAAAGTTTAGTTGAATGTGGTTTATTCTACGTAGCAAATTAAATTTTTAATCAACTTTGTTCATTAAATTATGTGATGTTGATTTGTATTTGAATCCCCTTTGTTTTCGTCATAAAGATTTGATTTTAATATATTTTGAGTTAGATAAGAAAATTTAATGAAACATACACAATAGAATAATCTTAGTTTAAACTCAATTTGGGAGCGTACTCAATGATAAAGCTAAGTGCATATCTCTAATATCAAAGCAAGTGCACTTGTATTTACTTTATATGAATGATCATTATATATAATTTATATATATATGTCAACTCTCTTACATAAAAATATAAGTATTTCACAAGCTTTGTAGCTTTGTGAAAAATATGGTTGTAGCTTGGGGTAGAGATTGGCTTCAGGCAAGTCTTTCCCTATTTAAATTTTGTGAACAATATTTTATATTTATTTTCTTCGTTTACTTTGATAATAAATTAAGCCCTCAATTTATTTAAAATTATGGATTGTTAGTTCAACATATTCAACAGTAATTGCGGCCAAATCTCTCTTAAAACTTAAAAGTAAACACAATCAAATTTTAAGAATTCTAGTTTGATCACCAACTCTCACCTATTAATTCAAACTCCTCCACCTCTTTATCCCACACATCCACACAAACTTGAAGAAATTCATATATATTCATCAAAATATATCCAACAAAATTCAAATAGAAGCAAAAAAGAAAAAAAAGAAAAGAAAAAGAAAAATGTCGAAGATGGAAGTTGGTTTTTTATATTACGGAATTGCTTTAGTGATTATATTTTCTTGTTTTTTAACACAAAATTTAGCACAAGTTGGACGACAAGAATGCATGAACGAGCTTCAATCGTGCCTAAATTATTTCAATGGGAATAGTCACCCACCGGATAGTTGTTGCCGACCCCTTGATTACGTTATAAAATCGATGCCGGAATGTTTGTGTAGTTTGATGAGCATTCAAGGTGCCAATGAAGCCGAGCAAGCTGGGATTAATATAACTGAGGCTCAAACATTGCCCGGTAGATGTGGCCAACATATTAATCCTCTAGGCTGTGTTATAGGTTGGTTTGTTTAGTATTCTTATTGAGCTTCATATTGTCTTTTAACTTGATTTAACTTTGACCTTTCACGCGTTTGAATTAAGATTGCTAAATCATTTACATATAATTTGTCATACTTTTTTTAATCTTATTGAGTCGAGTTATATGAACTTTAAAATCTATCAAGATGAAACATCGATTGAGCTTATTTGTTTGTTATTTGCGAACCAAGCTGTAATTAACTTTTACCGTTCGGACTTGGGCCGAGTCTTCATTATATTGTTTTGATTTTTAACGCCGTTTGATTACACAAAGCTAAAGTTTTTCGCAATTGCCTCCCTATATGTAATTGTCAAAAAATGCCCCCATATTAGTTTAGTCGATACAATTCCTCTCGTTTATTAAGTCAAAAGCTAAAAGAACCCGGTTGTGATGCATAAACAATTCAATATATTTTAGGTGGAGAGAAAGCAAAACACTCCTTTGTCTTATAGAGAATATGCACCCGCTCAACAATGTTAATTGCATTTAATTTTTTATACTATTAAATATTCAACACGAAACACCTATGTATACAATCTATTTTGACGGATAGGTGGTTTCATGATTTTAATAATACATAGAGATTTCTTGCAATAAATATTTCACAATATAATTTTCTTGCCGATTTCGCATAGTATGTTGAAGTGTCTTATCTTTATCCTAGTTTTTGGGCACATGCAATAAATCAAATAATTGTTGGGTGCCTTGTGCTATTAATAATTGATTTGGTTTGTCATTAGGTACACCTGATACAAGAAATTCAGTTCAAAGTTATGCAAGCTCCACAATACAATCTTCAGTCTTCATTGTAGTTGCTGCTCTTGCTGCTTCAATACTTGTACTTTTACA
Organism: Penstemon eatonii; assembly: GCA_038501285.1. NCBI lineage: Eukaryota > Viridiplantae > Streptophyta > Magnoliopsida > Lamiales > Plantaginaceae > Penstemon > Penstemon eatonii. Next base: position 9,145,504 of record CM076710.1, read on the forward strand.
TGCATTGTAGTATTAATCTAAAGTTCTAAACATCAATTGCCTATAATAATTTTCTCTTTTTGTTTCCCTTTGCAATATTTTATGTTGTACAAAAATATGTTAAAGATATATTTTATGTATGTATTTTAATTTGATATTTGTGTATCAATTGCATCTAGTTTTTGGTCTCTGTAAAAAGAGTTTAATAAGATGAGTATTAAATTAGGTGAATTTATAAAGGTCATTGTTAATGTATGGAAGTAATTATTAATAATTACAAGTTGCGTATAAAATAAATTATCAGTAAAATTATTGTAGAAATATTTATTAATTGTAATGTTGATCTGTTAATATAAAAATTAGTAGTTGACTACCACTTCACCAACATAATACAAAAAATTGCAACATAAATAAATCTTAAATATATGTAATTCTTGTTCTAGAGATTATTACTGTAAATTTTGATTTTTTTTTTCTTTCTATTTTCAAAAACTAAAATTGCTATATAACAATATAACAATAATCATAATCTCAATCATCACACAGGTTAATATTATATTTTAAATCATGTAAATTACTGATTTGACTCCGATGTATAACATATTTTTCTCTCTCAAATCTCAATAGGCCAACACCAAAAATTAAATACAAATTATATTTTAAATTTTCATAATGCAATAATTATTACTAATATTTATTCATCTTAATATATCATTGACAACTAATCTCAATCGAGTTTTTTTTTTTTTTTTCCAAAATCTCAATCGAGTTTGTTTGTATAGAATGATGTCGGCTTAAAAGTTAAAATATTTCACCAAATTGCATCCAAAGAAGCCACAATGTTACTGCAAGCCATATGGAGTAAAATTTAATCAACATAATAAATTATGTGATTATGTTTACTAAACACCACAACAACGTCAATACGGTCACAAATCTAAAAATAGAAAGGAAAAAAAACTTTAAACAAAAAGAAAAAGGATAAAAATCTCCGGTTTCTTCATTTGATCAGTTCCTCTAAATCTCCGGTCAGAAAAATCCGTAACAAAATTTCACTATATTCCCGTTTACATGGACGACCCAAACGACGACGCTTTACTCCGCAGCTCCAACAGTTTCCGCTCTTACTCGGACAAGTTCGCCTTCCGCTCAGATTCCGACGAAGACTCCGCCGACGTCAGCAGCAGGAAATTGAGCTTGGACGACTCCTCGTCGAAAGCCCCTCGAGTCTTCGACCGCTTCGACGAATCCTCTTCGGATGACGCCGATGATGACGTCAGCAGCTCCTCCAATTACCAGCGGCGTCTCGATTACATGCTCCAGTTCCTCGACCGTAAGCTATCGAACAATTCGTCATCCTCCCCTGATCAGCCGCTGCCTGAATTTTCCGGCTCGGGTGGTGGAACCGGGATTTATAAGCCGCCGGTTCGGGCGCCGGTTCACCCGAAACGGCCTCCGAGTCTGGAGATAAGGCCTCATCCGTTGAGAGAAACTCAAGTCGGGCGTTTCTTAAGGAAAATTGTGTGCGTTGATAATGCAAATGGGCCGCAGTTGTGGGCTGGGTCTGAGTGTGGAGTTCGGGTTTGGGATTTGAAGAATGATATTTATAGTGCCGGCGTGGAGGAAGAGGGGGAGGTGAGGTATCGGGAGTCGGATGAAGTGGCTGGGGCGACACTCTGTGTGGTGGGGGATGGAGGGAATGGAGTGGTGTGGAGTGGGCATAAGGATGGAAGGATTAGGTGTTGGAAAATGATGGATTTCTTTGGTGACAATGTAAGAGGGAAAATGAGTGATGAGGGGTTTCATGAGATGTTCTCGTGGCAAGCTCATCGAGGGCCGGTGATGTCCATGGTTGTGTGTGCTTATGGTAAATTTTCTTATAATTCTTTTTATATGGTTTTATCATAGCTATAGAATGTTGATATGGTTTTGATTGATCTGAGTTTTGGCGTTTGGAAGGGTGAAAAATAAAGTTTGTTGATTTATTTAATTTTAAATTCATGTTGTTGTTTAATGTATAAGTAGTAAGCTTTTGAGAGTGGAGAGCTTGGATTTGATTGGGAGTAGGTTTTAATTTGGAAAATGGGGAATCAACCGAAAGTTCCATGGCATAGATTGCAAAGTTGGAGTTCCAAAAATAATGTGAATAAATTATAGTTTAGATTTGACGATGGTGATTGTTTAAGTTAGATTTACTTCTTCAATATGAATTACACAATATGAAACTTTTGCAAATATATTAACTTTCACTTCATTAGTATAACAGGAACTAGATAGTTTTTCCCAATAATATATTTAGATCATCCATACTATATCTCTTTATATACAGGTGATATATGGTCTGGATCTGATGGTGGTGCAATAAAGATATGGCCTTGGGAAGCTATTGAGAAGTCACTTACTTTAACAGTTGGAGAAAGGCACATGGCTGCTTTATTGGTAGAAAGGTCCTACATTGATCTGAGGAGCCAAGTTACCCTAAATGGTGCATGCAGTAACATATTTACTTCAGATGTCAGGTACATGTTATCAGATCATGTTGGAGCAAAGGTGTGGAGTGCTAGTTATCAGTCATTTGCTGTGTGGTAAGCTATATAGTTCTTAATAAACTATAAGTGAAATAACAGATTTACACTCATTATTTTAATATAGTATGTACAGATTGATCTTCTTAGTTTTTTGTTACTTCTATAACTCTATAGACTGTATAGTTTAGCGTGAAATTAATGTTATTTTATACTTTAAAATTGAAAATCAATGTACATCTTGGATAGTTCAAAAGAGAAGTCTGGGTATATGGATGTTGCACGCTATATAAATTACCGGGTCTTCTCAGACAAGCCAAGTGGCTCGGAACTTTTTGTCACTTTTTGTCTTGTGTATAAGGTTGGAAACATCTATGATAATAAATGATAGAGAAGGTGATTCTTTTGAATCTTAAGAAGTTACACTTTCATGTGTTGTATAGCATCCACAATTTTTAAACAATTAGTTTACACCTCAGACTATGCTAAATTGACTGAATGGTTGGTATAGAAAATGGCTTGTTAAAGAAATGAATTGCCATTTGGTAGTATTCTTATTGATTGTTACTGACTGCTTTTATTACATAATACTTTTTGGTGAGTTTTGACTTCTTCTCTATTCCATAGGGATGCTCGTACCCGAGAGTTAATAAAAGTGTTTAACATTGATGGTCAGATTGAAAACATGTCATCCGATTCTTTAATGGAGGAAAAGGCCCAAAATTCAGTTAATTTTTTCCAACGTTCTCGGAATGCTATTTTAGGGGCAGCAGATGCTGTTCGTCGAGCTGCAGCAAAAGGAGCTTCTGGAGACGATAATCGTCGAATTGAAGCATTGGTCGCAACAGTTGATGGAACGATTTGGACTGGATGTGCAAATGGGTTACTTCTGCAATGGGATGGGAACGGCAATCGGTTGAGGGAGTTCCAGTACCATTCCTATCCTGTACAGAGCCTCTGTACACTTGGTTCAAGAATATGGGTTGGTTACATGAATGGCATTCTGCAGGTTTTGGATCTCAATGGTGATTTGCTTGGAGAATGGGTGGCTCACAAAAACCCAGTGATAGATTTGGCCGTTGGGGCCAGTTATGTATTTTCTTTGGCTAATCATGGTGGTATACGTGGATGGAGCATCACCTCTCCTGGCCCACTGGATAATATATTACGTTCAGAGCTAGCTGGGAAGGATTTTTTGTATACAAGGCTAGAGAATTTGAAAATATTGACTGGAACGTGGAATGTTGGGCAAGGAAGAGCAACTTCTGATTCCCTTATATCATGGCTGGGATCTGCTGCTGCAGACATTGACATTATTGTCGTCGGGTTGCAGGAGGTGGAAATGGGTGCTGGTTTTCTCGCTGTCTCTGCTGCTAAAGAAACTGTATTATACCTCTCTCTCTCTCTGTGCGTGTGTGTGTCTGTGTATCTGCATAGGTCATGAACTGAGGTGGCTAATGTGCTGGACTGGCTTGAATCTGGATCAGGTTCACAATGGATCCTGACCCAAGACAAGTTAGACTCATCCACAAACTCACATTGATCCATGACAATATTGACTTTTATCCACATTCTTAAAAGAAAAAAAAATCATTAACATCTTGGTGGAATTTAATTTAAATGAAGCAAAAAATGACAAAAATGTAGACGGGGAGGGGTTTAACATAAAAGGAATCTGCACTTCTAAGTCTAAAGAGATCTGCCTATTCATTATCTAATTCGATTTTATTCATTCAATAACATTTCATATATATGTGTACGCTGAACGGTACTCTAATGATGATTGAATACTTTGTGAAGATAGTATTATACTTTATATCAACATTTAATTTTAGTTGGAATATATGTAGACCCATTTGAATCAGCAGAATGGTAAAACTTTAGAATTGGATCTGATCCGTAGTTCGAATACTATAATTGCAATCCCTATTCAGGGGCTTCTTTGGTGAAAGGTAGTTACTTGCTATTAGCTGTGAAAGCATTTCCTTTATCAAAAATCTTTTGCAAACCGAATATAAGATGGTGCACTGCACCTGGCTTTTTCGGGTTGAAGATTCAATCATATAAAGCCAGAGCTAGTTTCAAACCGATGTCTCACTTTTTTTTTTTTTTTTTAAATATGTTGAACAGACCAGGACATCAACGAGCAAATAATAGGATACTGACTTCTCCTGACGTTTTTATTAGTTAAACCTTCAGCCTGTGTAAAGTCACCTTTAATGTTATTTTTAAACACTCGTCATTTTCAAGATTGCATTTAGTCCTTTCAGACTGTTCACATTATTAACAGTTCTCTCTCAGACGTGGAATTTGTTTACCAGTTTAGTCTTATCATAACCCTGAAATATTTGGAAAAGAATGACCATTCACAATGCGTACACATACAGATAATGATATATGAACCATCGCATTGTTCAGTTTCATTACAATATAATTATCCACAATGTTTTAAGAGATATTGAATGTTTCATTTATATTTTGAAATTGCTATTATCTCTCTTCTCTTATTCCTTCAGTTTGATTTTTTCAGACTGACTCTTGCAATACTTGCAGATGGGTCTTGAAGGTAGTTCTGCTGGACAATGGTGGCTCGATATGATTGGAAAAACATTGGATGATAGATCTACCTTTTCACGTGTTGGATCCAGGCAGTTGGCAGGCTTGCTTATCTCTGTGTGGTTAGTACTGTTCCAATTTGTTCTTCCTCAAGCTTATGCCATAAATTTCCCAACTTTTTTCTTTTACTAGACATTTGATTTTTTAATTTATTGAATACTAGTTGGAAAATCATATTGTAGGGTTAGGAACAACATCCGAGGTCATGTTGGGGATGTTGATGTTGCAGCAGTTCCTTGTGGTCTGGGGCGAGCGATTGGAAATAAGGTATAATTTGTTTGCCAGTTCTCTTAATTTAATGAGTCAAGTAAAACAATTTACCTCTTTTGGACTTGGACAGACATACAAACCAAGATAAATTATTTTGATAATCAGCTACTAAGTTAATAGCAATAATTTCCTAGTAAAATTATTCTTTTAAGTTCATATGTAAAAGAAAACGTATAATTGTTTATCATATCTGAGGAGGGTGGGGGGGGGGGGGTGGTGTAATTTATTAATACTCACTTTTTCTTGCATCTATATCACAGGCTTTCTTTATTTCATTCTGGATGTTGGTGGTAGTCTGATCCCTGCAATAAAGTACATTCATATCTTGTCATACATCTGAATTGTTAAATATTTTGGTGTTATACGGCGTCTCATAGGGTTATTATTTACTTTAGCATTTTTATTAAAAAAAACACTTTTATCTTTTTTTTTTTTTCCTGTTGAATTTTCTTGTTCATTGCGGAACCTTGGCATTTTTTGGGCATATATTGCTGTTTTCATGGTAACACATCTAGACTTAGCATTTTTTTTCTAAGTTCTCTCCTCTATTATGATTATTGTATATTAACTTGTACCCAGCTGTGATACTAAACTAATTGATGCTCCTCTTGGCAGGGAGCTGTTGGGCTAAGGATGAGAGTGTATGATCGAGTGATGTGCTTTGTTAATTGTCATTTTGCCGCACACTTAGGGGCTGTTAATCGTCGTAATGCGGATTTTGATCATGTATATCGAACTATGATTTTTAGTCGCCCGTCTAATCTTCTTAATGCTGCCGCTGGTATGATGCTGCCTTTATTCTTATGTTGCTTGCTTGCCTTCTCAATGTATTTATTGCTGCTTGTTTATGGTTCGCGCTTTCCGTTGGTCCTTTCTGTTGCAGCTGGCGTCTCATCTGCCATTCAAATGCTTCGCTATACAAATGTATGTGCATAATATACTTAAAATGCTATCTTACTTCAGGTTCCTTTTTTTCCTTTGTAATTTAAGGTGGTCTCCGCAAAATTGCATATTTAGTCTAACACATATTGGCACTCGGCACTTTTAGTTGAAAAAGTGCTAGGCACTTATGATCTCAACTTTTTAACTTTTTCCTCACATGTCGTAATTTTCCCCCATTCCACCCAAATGCAAAACTGGTACCATAGGATAGTCTTTGTTTTGCACTTTTGGTCACATAGGACATAGGACTGGCTATGATTTCAACTTATGGTGCCTATATTGGACCAAAAGTTCTGAATGTAGAGTCTTGTAGGACTAAATATGCATTTTGTCTTCTAAGAAAATATGGTAACTTGGAAAATAATATGTCCTGAGGTGTACAGGCTATGGGAATTAACCCTGTGGAAGGAATGCCGGAGCTATCTGACGCAGACATGGTTATATTTCTTGGGGACTTTAACTATCGACTTGATGGCATATCATATGATGAGGCTAGAGATTTTGTTTCTCAAAGATGTTTTGACTGGCTTAGAGAAAGGGATCAATTACGAGCAGAAATGGTAGCTGGAAATGTTTTCCAAGGAATGCGGGAAGCTATTATTAAATTCCCTCCAACTTACAAATTTGAAAAGCACCAACCTGGTTTGGCAGGTACATGAAGTTTCTTTGATAATTTTAAATAGATGTGTGATTTTTTCTGATTCTAGATCTATCAATACCCATGATTGGGTGTGTATTGCATTTTTCTTAATATATTTGGAGCTCTTATCTGGGATTTGCTATCTTGTTTAAGGGTATGATTCTGGAGAGAAGAAACGTATTCCTGCCTGGTGTGACAGAATTTTGTATCGAGATAGTCGTTCTGCTACAGTCTCTACCTGCTGCTTAGAATGCCCTATAGTTTCTTCAGCCTTGCAGTAAGCCATTTTGGAATGAATGTCTTACCTTGCTTATTTACTATGCTAGAAAATTTGGTTTGCACTATAAATATATATGTTATATTCATGTATGTATGTATATTGCTCTCTTCAATTACCATATGAATGGTGTCTCAGAATACTAGCAGGTTTAGACATGTTCAGCTCTTCTTAAGGTTAAATTTGCTCTGACAGATATGAAGCTTGCATGGATGTAACTGACAGTGATCACAAGCCCGTTCGTTGCATTTTCAATGTGGAGGTAGCTCGAGTAGACGAGTCAGTAAGAAGGCAAGAATTTGGAGAAATCATCAGATCAAATCAGAAAATCAAGCGTTTGCTTCAGGAACTATCCAAAGTTCCAGAAGCAATTGTTAGTACAAACAACATAATCCTTCAGAACCAGGACACATCCATATTGCGAATCACTAATAAATGCAAGAAAGACAGAGCTCTGTTTGAAATAAGTTGTGAGGGTCTTGCAACCATTAAGGAAGATGGACAAGCATCTGATCATCGCCCACGAGGTTCTTTTGGCTTCCCTCGGTGGCTTCAGGTGATGTTCTACTTCCCTTTTTATGGAAAATTGCTTTTTTAGTCCATAAGTTTGGACCTTCAACACTTCCAATCCTGCGCTATGCATAATTGCACTTTCGTTCCTTTTTCAAATCCATATTTTGCATTTTTGGTCACATGGAAGTCTCCGTTTTGCACTTTTTGGTCCATAGGACTGTTCCCAATTGGATGGAAATGGGGCAATAGGAACAAAAGTTCAAAATATTTTGAGTAATTAGGACCAAAATTGTATTTTATAAAATGCGGGACCAAAAGTGTTGATGGTCTGGCTTAGGACTAAAAATACCATTTTACCACTTTTTGATGTGTTTGATAATGCTAATATTATGTATAACTTGTGCGATTTGAAGTACAACTTAAGTCGGTCTCAAATTTAAACAGGTCAATCCAGCTTCTGGAATCATTGAAGCAAATAATATTGCTGAAATTTCAATCCGCCATGAAGAATACCAAACGTTAGAAGAATTTGTCGATGGTGTTCCTCAAAACTTTTGGTGTGAAGATGCCAGGGACAAAGAAGTAATTTTAGCACTAGAAGTTCGTGGGAACTGCACAACGGAGACTAAATGTCACCGTATATGTGTACGCTACAGTATTACTGGCAAACTCACACCTATGAATCGCAAATCCAATAACTCGAACCCTGTCCAATCAAATCTCCTTCACCGTTCTGATTTTCAAAGGATCACCGGGTCCTTTGATGTGGTTGACCACTTACGAAATCTGCATACTCCTGATGCAGATTAAAAGACGCTCCTTATTCTGAGTATATCAGATGTAGATATACATACCTGTGGAAACAGAACACAGCTCATCAGCCAACTTCAGTTGTCACAAGCATCAACTTCTTTGGAGTATGCCTCTGTATATAGTCGAGCAGTTCGGTTTGCAGGAATGTATGTGCTAGGTTCATAGGTAACTTCCATTCTTAAACAATATACTTTTCTTATTAAAATAATATTGCGTTGAATGTGTCTGAATTTATTGGATCCGGTTTTGATGATACATTTAGAAGTGAGTTTAGGTGGTCAAAATTGTATAGTATTTATAAAAATAGGTAATATCTGGGGAAGAGAAGTGTTTTAGTTTTCTCTTCCCTTGTTTTGGTTTGAATTTTTCCATCCTCAAAATTGTCTGGTGGCTTTTTTGTCTTTCAAAATTTTATGACTTCTCTTTCATTTCATGAGAGTATTCAGTTATTTGACATGGCTTATTGCTTTTGAGACACTATCTGACACATTATGTGAACATGTTGAGATTTTATGACTTCATTTTAGTAATTGATAAAATTCCAGTTTTGAATCTCAGTTTATTGTAATTATTGTACGGCCCAACTCATGAGTCCTGGTTGAACCAAGTCTTTGCAAGTAGGTTGAAGGGCCTTCAACGGGGCGGATATTAATCTATTAATCTGAATATGATTCGATCTAAATATGGTCCGATTTATTAGGATTTTATTGGATTGGAGACCCAATGGACTTATCCAATTTTGAAGAAGATTCGTAAATCAAAATATCTGGAGCGAATATGGAACTTGATCGATCTCATTCGCTAAATATTCGATTCCATAAATAATAATAAATTAAATATATGCATATTCTTTATTAAGATAAGTAACACTAAACATATTTTATCAGTAGTCAATTATTAATTAATAATTCATTCATGATTTAATTTTATGCATATACTCATTTAACATGAATATTAAATAACAAAAACTGAATACATGAGATAAATTAAGTAAAATTGCAAAGTAGAAAAAAATTGTAAAGTCTACAATCTTAATTTAGACAAAAAAATAATGGTCTGAATGTCGAAAGGTGATATGCTATGGATTCTAGAAAAAATTCGGTATGTAATCGAGTTCGAATAAAGCTCGGATGAACTCGAAAAATTTAGATTGAGTGAGATTTGAATTTGACCTGAATTTGATTCAACATAAATGGAATCGCATTTGGATCAGGTTGATCCGACCCGAACTCAACCCATCTACAACCCTAATTGCAAGTATAAAAAGTAAATATATTTTTTGTGATTAGGTGGTTGGACAAATTAGGTTTGATCATTCTTTTGAAAAAACACTTGTTAGGCTCAACTTTGCGAATTGCGACATGTGGGTAAATACCCATCACACAAATGGTGACACTTGAGGCATTATTAGGAACCCGTCACACAAATGATGACACTTATATGGCTTGACCCTAACTGTTGAATATTTTAAAGTTTTAAAATTCAAAATATAATAAAATAAATATTTATTTTAGTAATTCCCAAGATAAATGTTATTACTTTTGTAACTTATATAACGTTGAAAAATGATTTTATGATACACCTAAATGGCTATAATGGTGGATTTGATTTTGACCTTTAAGGTGTTCTTTATCCTAATAAAGAGACCTCATGAGTTCTGAAGAAATATAACTATTCTAACGTGCAAATACAATACCAAAGGCATGCACAATTTTGTGTTTCTTATAGGCTTGGGCAATATACAAGGTCTTGTTCACCAGTCTTACTGTGATTGCGGTCACGACGAAGACGTCGACTGTGACCTCTGAATTTTATCTTGGGATTTTGATCAGTCGTCATAACTCACATAAGAGGAGACAATCACTTTTTTAATTAGAAAATTGTTTATGGCGAGACTGCTATATAGGCCAATCCTTGTTATTTTCTATTTTAATTAATTTATGATTATATTAGTTGTTATTTCAAAACAATGATTTATTTAAATTTAGTGAAAATTGAAAAATTACACAATACTAACTCATCTCAAAAAATAGCTCAAGAGTTGAGGATTGTCCACCTTATTATCCATTTGCAATTCACGTGGGACATTAGTCCCAACAACACGTAACAATAATATCAAAATTAAATTGTTATGGATATAAGATGAGATTAAAAATTGAATCCGGACATAATAGTGATTATTCTGCAGACAAGTTCCATCAGATAAATTTGCTACAAGAACACGAGAAATAGGCAACCATGAACCTTTGAGAGAACAAATCTCTTCTTTTTCAAAAGCTCGTAATCATCAATATCTAAAAATAGTGAAGATTACAACTCTTTTTATAAGTAATACATATTTTTTTAGTGAATATACATCAAAAAATGTATATAGTTACCACAAAAGATCGTTGTAATAAAACGTAATCCAATAAAGTTGTACTTATCCACATTGAAAATTTGACTCCAGGATTTGTAGCCAGATTTTATAATCTCCAGTTGATTATATACCTTAAATAAATCTCTTCAAAATTTCTATAAATTGAACCAATTTAGAGGCCAAATACCACAAGTCACGAGAAATAATAAATCATCATGAATTATTCCGTAACGAAATCGCAAGCCCTCGTAGCATGTCTAGTAGTTTTGGCGACACTTTCACAAACAATGGCCGTTGAGAATAAAAAGTGTCGTGTGGTTCATATTGCTAACGGCATTCCTTCAAGTGGTCTAGAGTTTATAGTGCAATGTGAAGCTGATGGTAAAGATCTTAAGTTTCATAGAATCCCAGAAAATCAAGAATATAGCTTCCAAAATTGTGATCTTAAGAAAGGTGTTAATTGCAGTTTTTATTGGTTTAGAGTCTTTAGACCAAATGGTATTGAAAACCAAGCTGTTGTTGATCCTTTTGGTAATAGCCCATGTATTAATGTTCAAGAATGTTACGTTCAAGCAAAAAATGATGGTATTTATTTTTCAGGTAATTATCCTCCGAAAAGTTTAAAAAAAGTATATGATTGGAGGATTAGAAAGTGAATCTGATATTTTATTCGAATTGTAAATCTCCATGTATAATGGATTGGTTGATTGATTGAAATAAGGAAGAGTTGGTCATTAAATTTTATTTTTTAAATTAGAACGTTGGTCATTAATTACTTTTTTATGATACATTATTGAAAATATCCAATTCCGATGATTGATTGTTTGCGCCCTAATTGTACCTACGGCTGTCAATGGGTCGGATTATGGTCGGATCAGGCTCGTCCAGATTCAGCTCCATTTATATCGGATCGAATTCTATCGGATTCGGATCTTGTTCGGATTGTGCTCGGATCTAGATTTTTTGAATCCAACGGATCTTGGTCGGATTTGGCCGGATATCGGATATTTTTCGGATCCAATAAATTTGTATTTAAAAAGTTAAATTAATATTTTTTTCCTAAAATATGTTTATATCTTTTCAATTTTATTTAATTTTAGCTCACATTTTCAAAGTTTCTTTACTATATTCATATTTGTAGAATTTGTAGAATGAATATATTGGTTTAAATAAATTTATAAACGAATTATAAATTACTATCTTCTTAAATTGACGTTGAAATATTATTAATGATACTTATTTTTATAAATCATTTTGTATATATATCTTTCTTTTTATTTGTTGTCGGATACGGATCTTCAACGGATCGGATCGACCTAAATCCATATTCGCTCCATGAGTTTCGGATTTCGGATCTTTATAATCGGATCAGGTCCATCGAATCTCTAATCGGACAATTATCCTAATAAATCGGATCGAATTCGGACGGATTCGGATTGAAATCCGCCCCATTGACAGTCCTAATTGTACCTATCACTATGAAGTCACGAGAAAATCAAATTCAAATTAATAAAAATGTTGGATTGAATTTCAATTTTGAGTTAGTGTAAGGATAATTTTAGATTTTTTTTCTTTTTTAATTTATGTTATGATTGATAATCATCAACTAATTTCATTTATATGACTTGGGCCTAACTCAACCTCAAAAGTTAGCTTATGAAGTGATGATTGTCCAAAACCTTATAAAGTGGACTTAAATTTAGTCTCAATATCCCCCCCCCCCCCCCTTTACATGTGAGCGGACTGAATGTATGGGTGAAACAAAACCAACACGTGACATATTAAAGCTCAATCTTGCGAATTACGATATGTGGGCCCTAACACACGAATAAAGACTGTCTATGCCTTTGTTAACTGGACGAAGAATGACAACTCATGCATTTGTTATCAGGGAGAAGTGTGTGGGTGAAGAATAATCTCATCATACAAACAAGGTGGAGCCCATCATGGAAGAAGGTGGTCCACTTCAACCTGGGGCTCCTATACTATATAGGGGCCGTTTGGTAGGGCCTAATAGGGGGTATTAGGTCATATTATATGAGTTAATATGGGCTAATACATCGTTTGGTGGCATTGCTCTAATACCGGGTCAAATGGATTAAATCCTTACGACCCGGTATTAAGACTAGATTATAATCCACCCACTCATGGGTGGATTAGTTAATCCGGGTGAATATGTATAAGGTAAAATATAACTAATAACCTAAAATTTGCATATTTTCCTTTTAACATATCATAAATTATTCTCAAATCTCTAAAATGGAAACACATTATACATAAATAAATCACAAATTAAAATTTATATCAATTCACAATTAACATGAAAGCATTCAATCAAGTCTATCAAACATATTTTTAATATGGCCTTCAATCCGGCTCCAATCTAATCTACCTTAATTCCATAAACCCTACCAAACGGCCCCTATTAGAATTCACCACATTGATTGGACTAAGTCCATTTACATGACTTGAACCTAACTCAATATCAAAAACTAAATTATGAAGTTTGTCCAAAATCTTATAAAGAGAATTTAATTATTCTTTTCAATCAATATGAGACTTTTTAGTCTTAATACTATATTGACATGATATGTATTTAGGGCTCTTAATAGAAAATAGTATCATATGAAGTATTTACATTTCAATTTTTTTTCTCTTCCAGGATAACAAGGAAATTTCATTCATATAACTACTTTTACAGTATGACATTTCAACTTCTATGTTATGAATATGGATATTAAATTGATTTGGTGCCTCGTAGTTTGCCAATATAAAGACTAGGATAATTACACCCACTTCCCTTAAGATTAGATGAAATTACAAAAATTTCCTCAAATTTTGAATGATTCGACACCGTAAGTTATATCTTACATATTAATGCCCTCTACGGTTTAAATTAAAAAAGAAAATGATATCAATTGAAATTTATGATAAATATAAAATACCATTTTTTATGCATATTAAATATAAATATGAAGAGAGGGTCAACATAATATATAAAAAAATCTTGATAATTACACATTTCCTATTCTATATCTATATCTATATCTATATCTATCTATATCTATATACATATAAAAGTACGAGTTGGCCTAAGGAAATTTCTTCCTTTTTTTTTGAAGATTAATATACCCATATTTGAATTATATTGTGATATTTAATTTTATGGCAAAAAGGTAAAAGAAAAAAAATTCTAGAATTATAATTAGACAATAAGTCTATCCTACATCAACCTTATAATTATCTTTTAAAGTTTTCCAACTCATTAAAACATTAATGATAAAAAAAAAATTTATTCTATATTTCTTCAAATATTTTTGAGGTTCCTTAATTAGTAATATCTTAATAAGTATTATCCTACATCAACCTTATAATTATCTTTTAAAGTTTTCCAACTCATTAAAATATTAATGATAAAAAAAATTTATTCTATATTTTTTCAAAAATTTCTTTGAAAAGTTCTTAAAAGTTATTACTTATTAAAGAACCTCAAAAATATTAAAGACACTGAAAAAAAATTATGTCACATTCATGCTACATGAATAAAAAATGTACTATTTAGTTAACTAAAAAAATATATAATTGGCTTAAGCCCAAAAAAGTCAAAAGATAGAAATTGTTAAAATCAACAATTCGATCAAAAATATATGATAAAAGTAGTAAAATCAATGGGAAAATGGATCATATAGAAAGAAAAGCGAGTTAAAACAAAAAAAATGGTGAATTGATAAACAACACGATTACCCGACAGAAAAATGGGTAAAACCGGTAAAAAAAAATTAATGACATCGGATAAACACGGGATAACAAAAAAATGGATCAAATCGATAAAAGAACAAACAAAAAAATGGTGAATTGGTAAAACAACAAGGTTAACCGGAAAAAACATGGGTAAAACCGGTATAAAAAATTGAATGACATCGGATAAACACGGGATAACCAAAAAATGGATCAAATCGATAAAAGAACAAAATGGTTGTTTTAGAATAATAGTTATGTAGACATGTAGTTTTATATCAAAAATACTTAGTAATTATAGTTCAGTTTTTATTTTCAAGGGTTGGTTTTAGATATTTATAATAACAACTTTAAATTTTTGGCAACATAGTAATAATTAAAGCGATTTAATCAAAGAAATTATGTGGCATTTCATTTTGACCATAGTATAATTAAAAATGATGATATGATTCAACGTAACTAACATAAGAAATTAGTTAATCACGTACAAAGCATGTGCACTTTTCTAATTTAATTAAGAGAAATTAGTTAATCACATACAAAGTATGTGCACTTTTCTAATTTGATTAAAAAAAATTAGTTAATCATATGCAAAACACGTACAATTTTCTAATTTAATTAAAAAAAATTGATTAATCACGTGCAAAGCATGTGCACTTTTCTACTTTCATTCTACTAGATGAAAGTAACAACATTAAATTGATAAAATTATATGTTATCTTAAACTTGAAAAAAATCTATTTCCATAATACATACCGGTTGTGAGCCTCTTCTTCTATCCACCAGAGATACCCCTTCTCATTTCATCTCCCACCAATATATCAGCACACATATCTAACCCCAGAATCTGTTTTCATAACACACACACACAAAAAAAAAAAAAAAAACTATGTTATATATTATTTATTAATTTACTTGGCTTGCTTTTCCGGAATACAATATTGGTAAGAGAAGATAAGAAACCTTGAGAACATAGTCTGTTACTAGACTAGACTCTTGGCCTGCTACTGCTGTGGCTTTCATGAATGCGTCAATTTCGGGGTCGGGTTTAATTCCCTTTTCCTTTTCTCTCCTCGACAATTCAGCAAGTGGCACAATTTTAGGGAATGATTAGTGTTTCAATTTGAAAAATTTTTGGGGGTCAAATTTTTTTAATTAAATAATAACTTTTATCATTTTTAAAGTAGTAGAAGATGAAAACTTTTATCATAGCACGGGAATGGACTAGTTTATTTATTTAAACACAAATTACAATAGTGAAAATGTTTTTAATTATTGAAATTTCAATAAAGATTGATGTAATTATCACTAAAAATTATTTTTTCTTTTTCAAACATTATCACTAAAACCTATTAACAAACTATAAAAATTAAAAAAGGTTGTAACACCAACCGACTTGATTTGACCAAAATCCATCATCCAATGCAAAGACAAAACTTACCCCCTATATGTCACGGCTAATGATATGATTGAACCTTCAATTCAACAAAACAACATACAATGTATAGCATATTTTTATATCAACAAAAGAAACATTTAAAATATTATGATAATTGGTCTATCTTATAAAACCACATAATTATTAGTTCTTTTGCAAAAATACATAGTTTATCACCAGTCAAAACAGCACACAACTAGCTTCATAACTTATTGAAACATGTAGATAGAGTATTATCATATGTATCATCATCATGCCATCTTACTCGGGAATAGACTATCCCCGGAGGTATTTCGAATCTACACCCGATTCACGCACCAATGCAACCCTCCCGGTCCGTGCAACCTTCACCATCAAACATAAAATGATCCACTAAGTCAGATTAAATTCAACAAAATTGCATTTTTAGTTCCACAGATCTAGTGTGACCCTCAACACGTTAGGTCCATGGTTTTACGAAATTGTTGAGGGTCTAGTCTTGTGGGACTAAAATGTAATTTTAGCAGTTTTTTTAAAACTAACCTCACAAATGCCATAAGGCTCCAACAATCTCTGCAATGCAATAATTTTGCTGAAATCTCCGGTCACCTAGACGAAATCAAGTAATTAATTTCCAAAAAGAGTTCAATATAGAGACTTAAAGCTCAATTTTCAAGCATACAAGGTTGATTGAAATTTAACCTCTAGTGTTATGGCATGATAAGACACGTCAACAGGATTAGCCCGGAAAATGTATGCAATGTCAAGAACGCTCCTTCTTGTTTTAGCATTTACAGCAACCTTGATAAGCACGAGTTCACGTTCAGCAAAGGGCAATTCCGTCATGTCGTGAACCTGAAGAATTAATTCATCAACATATTTTCTCTTAGCTAGCCATATCATCATTCCAAAATATATAATGGGGGCAAAAGTGTACTTTCTCACCTCAAGAACATCGATCAACTTATAGATGTGCTTAACCAATTGTCCAATACTTTCATCTGTTCCAGGAACAACAGTTGTTATTCGCGAAACCCCTTCCGTTTCCGCAGGGCCCACAGCAAGACTCTGGGGAAAAAACATTGAAATCTAAGATTAAACTAGTTTAATATATAAAGTTTAATAAATTAAATTTAGCCAAAAGTTACCTGAATGTTATACCCTCTACGAGACAGAACGCCAGTGATCAAATTGAGAACTCCGGGAGAATTGCTAACGAGTATGGACAATGTATGTGACTGAAGTCCACTCGACTGCAGTACCGATAACATAAAATTAAGAATTTTCCAAATGAAACGAAAATAAACGAAATGCATGTTTCTTACATCTTCATCAAATAAAATTCCCCAATCGGCATTGAGAACTTTACTAGAGAATCCATAATCGAGATCCACGGGATATACATCACCCTTCAAACAAGACAAACATTCTTAAAAATATGAACTACTAAATTTGTTAAGATTTCTTTTAATAGAGAAAGAAAACAAAAGCATGTATTATGTACCCCTGAGGCAACAATAAGGTCGTCGTTAGAGATTTGCTCTCTGCCATTGTTCGAAAATTCCTCAATGGGCATTGTATCCCAAAGGTCCGGATATGAAGCTACAGGAACCTTCCGAGAGGGATATGTCTCGCCCGTCTTTTCCCTTCTCATCTTTTCCCGTCTCAATGCAATCTAAAATGTGTGAATAATGTTTCATAACTTAGCAAAGAACTCAGAGACAATTTTAAAATTAAAGAAAGCAAGAAAGGAAGATCATTACCATATATTGACTCAATTAAACAAAGGGACCTTTTTTCTTCTTAGATGTCAATTGAGTAGAAAAATAGAATGGGTGAAAATTATCCATCGACTATATATATTTATACTAACCGCATGTAGATACACTCACTACTTAACGTAAGCAATTAAAACTTGTTGAAATTCATCTAAATGCATTCTAACATCATTACACGTACAATGGTAAGTCAGGCTCGACATTCTCATGCTAATTTCATCGATTAATACAACATCGTTAAATAGTAAATACATTATAATATTACCATTCCAGTTCTTGCAAGTTCTTTAATGCCAAACTTTTTGAGATTTCTCAAGATAGCTTCCATCTTCCCGGGATCTCCGGTGACCTATGTAAGAAAATAAGCTTATAGTACAGATTGTAGCTTGAAAGAAGAACACAATAATAAAACTCGAAGAAATGAAAAAACTAAACCTCAATTGTCAAATATTGTTCTGATATATCCACAACTTTTGCTCTGAATGTCTTTACTATACACATAATCTGAAAAATTAAGGCCAAACATCAACAATATAGATCTATTTTTCTTTTAAGATAGAATAAGTTGAAAAAAAAAAACTTAATTTAGAAAATAGTAACCAAATACGAAAAATCGCCATACTTCGCCTTGGGTGCTGGAATTTGCATCGAGCTTTATGAGCATTAGTTCACGTTCCACTAGAGGCTGTTTCGACAAATCCTCTACCTAATACATGACATATTCAAACTTTTACAAGTAAATATACGACAAGGATTATCATATGAAAAAGGGTACGTATAACACGTTCAAAATTAAGTAATATGATTTTTTTTCGGAATACTCGTTGTTAGTGATATATAGCATCATACATAGTTTGTTAAAAGGAGAATATGGCATAGACAATTCATCATGAAATATGTATAGAATTTTATATTAAATTTATACATTTAGAAATACGTACCTTCAAGACATTTACGAGCTTCTTGAGTTGTTCTACAACTTGTTGCACAATCTTTTCGGTTCCAGAGACAACTATCGTGAAAAGAGCCTTATCCTTGTTCAGACCTACAGCAAGAGACTCGATGTTGTATCCTCGACGAGCAAAGACTCCAGCTATGCGGTTTATTATGCCACTTTCATCCCCGACAAATACTGAAATCGTATGTTGTTTTATCCTGTGATTTATAATTCAGTTCAATCAATATACTTGAAAATGCAAATAGAAAATACATTATTATTTTTTTGGTTGCCCAAAGGTATTCAGACCTAAGGCCTGACTTAATCCTTTTCGAAGGGCATCGGACACATTAAAATCTATAAAAATATTAAATTGTGATGATCTAAGTAATTATGATCAGCTTATAAGATTTAATTGAATCCGACATAAAGGTTAAATATACGAAAATGACAAATTAACATATTTATTAAAAAAACAACAAATTAATACTTATTTTCGCCTCAAGCATTGGTTAAACAACTGGTGTATGTGCTCAAATCGGGAACTTGATAAAATCACACATAACCACATCACGGTCTTATGGCATTGTGTGTGGAACTGACTATACGATCGATCCTCCTTGGGATCTTACAATTTCCAAGTTGATTTTCAACTCTCAGACGAAACTCTTGGTTCCGTATACGTAGAATATCACTTAAGTGAGATAGAAATGATGTGATCTCTATTACTGAAACACTAATTAATATGGGAGAATATATAATATTAACAATCATACTTAGAGTATATTGTTTAAATGATAATGAATAAATTATTGAAATACTTGGAAATAATTCACATAACTTTAGTTATCCTAGGAAATATATACCACACTAAATCATAGTATAATGCATCATTCATGAAATCCAACACCCACAACCCCAGATTAAATGTTGGTTATCCAAAAAATCCAAATACCAAAAATTAAACAATTTCAAGAAAAGTTATGCATTATAGAACTAATTTTCTTTCCATAAGAAAATCAAAAGAACATGTGGAGAAACAAATCATACTTAGTTCAAATCTTAATGAAACCCAATGGTGCTAATACAATTAGTACGTTTTACTATTTAAACCAATATTTTAAAAAAAAAATCTTAAATCAGATTTCACTAATTAAACAGAATTCCATGAATCCCTTTTAATTTCATAAGAAAATAATTACCATTCTTGCTAATTCCACACACACACACACACACACAATTTATTCAAAAAAAAAAAAAATCAAATTCATTTGATTAAACAGAAATCCACCAATCCCATTTCATATTTAGAATCGAATTCCATTAATCAAACAGAATTCCACACAAAACTTAATCTTTTCACTATACAAAAACTTAATTACAAAAAATCTAAGTCTATTAATCAAACATAAATTCCACCACCCCATTTCAAAAATGGAAACTTAATATCTCAACCATGCATTCTAAATTCACACACACACACACACAGGGAGAGATCTAGAAACACAGAATAAGAAACCAAAAAAAATAAATCAAAATTTACTAATTAAATTTTTAAAAAAAAATCCCACCAACCCCATTTCAGGAAAAAAAAAAAAATTAATCTTTTTAGCCATGCATGAAAAACACACACATACACATACTAAAAATGTATAATTACCTAGAGGCAGAGGAGTTATGTTCAGGCGGAGAAACGGAGGAGTTGTTGTTCACAGAAAAAGCAGCACCCTTTTCCATGCTACCACCACCATTATTTTGATTATGTGTTGCATGTGCCAAAATTAATTGTTTATGTGGCCTAAAAATTAAGCTTCCAAATTGAAGGGTGGTGCTACTTAAACTGAAGAAATGTGGTGAATTTCTCAACTTCAATACGCCTGTCATTGGGCTCTGTGTCACAGCCACTGTAGCCATAGCCTCTCTCTTTCTCTTCTCGAGAATTGAGTTCTTGAGAATGGAATCAGAAAGTGAAAAAATGGAATTGGAGGCTAAATCTAGAAAAGATGGTATATATTAATTCAATTGGATAAATTTTTAAAATTACCCAAGGTACCATGTAAGTAAAAGGTGCAGCGTACAACATTTGGCACGAAGAATATTATATAATTAATATTCCTTGGGGGTGGTACTAATTTGTGAAATGATTTAAGAGGTAATTTCTCAATTTTCCTATTTTGCCCATGACATTTTATCTTTTTTTATTTGTTTAGGTAAAAGTAATTATAGGGATTACATCATAAATTTCTAAGTTTGGTGCTACGCTGTAATCGAGTCGAGTAGTACCGAACGACACATTGTTCAAGCTTGGTTCGATTTTTATCGAGCTTGAAATTTTGTGTTTGAGCTTGGTTTGATTTTCAATCGAGTCGAGCTCAAACGAGCTTTTATCGAACGAGCTCGAGCCGAGTATCGAGTAGCTTGATATTTTACATGTGTTTTTTCAATTTTTAGCTTATCGAGTCGAGCTCGAGCCGAGCTTCAAAAGTTATCGAACAAAAAAAATGTTCAAGCTTGTCTGATTAGTGTGACGAATCAAGCTCAAGCTCAAACGAGCTTTTATCGAACGAGCTCGAGTCGAGTATCAAGTAACTTAATTTGATTTTCAGCCCTATTTGATGCACTTCACTACTTACTAATTTATATATACAAACTAAGCACTTGCTTTGACTAGCTTTTCAAATTATTAAATTTTATTTAATTATTCTATCATTTTGTACTTCACGTTTTCGATCGTTCTCTCTCAATGTCGAATGATCAACAAATGTGAGATGTAATAATTTATACTATATTAAAACAAGAAGTTATGCGACCCTAACAAAATGACGATTTTAACATCGATATACAATTTTTTTAACTTTCACATTTGTTTAAATTAACATCTTAACTTAATCACTTCTCCAATGAAGTACACTCATTAAGAAACTTACCTCTTACATTTTTTTTCAAATTAAACTACCTGTATCATTTTCTATCATTCAATGTGCGTAACAAACACAAAGAATATATATATATGTGTTCTTTTGGTCTATAATTTTCTG
Source organism: Penstemon eatonii (assembly GCA_038501285.1). NCBI lineage: Eukaryota > Viridiplantae > Streptophyta > Magnoliopsida > Lamiales > Plantaginaceae > Penstemon > Penstemon eatonii. The sequence continues at coordinate 9,167,346 of CM076710.1, forward strand.
AGATAGTCCCAATTAAGAATTTTTGTAAGATTGATTTTTTTTCTCAGATTTGGGATGATGAAACTTGGAGTAGAGTTGAAAATCAAATCAATTTTTTAAAAATATAGAAATGAAAAATATCTCAAAAGTTTCTCCAATTTTTAAAATATTATCTGAAAACACAAACAAACAAACAGGCGCAATAGTGATTTCACAAAAGTTGGTAGAATAGATAAAATTATGGCGTTCACCTAAAACGGTACACATGCAGGTGTGATTAACACCGTGGGTAGGGTCCCACCTGTTAAAATTTGTAATTATTTTGATTTAAAAATTGACACGTCAGTGAAGGCAGGGCGGCGGCTTGAGAGTGTATAAACGGAGTGGGGCCGCGTGCTTACCAATGCAGATTTCCTCTGCTCTGTCTCTGTTCCCAAGCCAGAATATATTAGTAGTAATTTCTATTAATTACTTCTCCCTTTATTTAGACTTAATTATTTATTTGCCTGAATTGCCATTTGAGGACTTATGTTTAAGGCATTTTCAATAGTAAATCAGTAAATGTTAAAATTTTAGCTAAATTTAGATTTTTCAACAGAGTTTCAATAATTCGAAATCTCGTTTGAAGAGTGGAATGCATAACTTACAAGATGGATCTAAACATAAAAGTATAGTACATGTTCGATTTTAGTCTCATTTCGTAATGTCTAAATAATATATTTACTAAATTAATATATAAGACATCAAACAACAAGGAAAAGGGTGACATATTATTCACCATCCATGACTCATGAAATTAACATTCTCTTACTTACACACATATAGAGACACACATACACCAAAAACTTTTTCATTGTATTTTCACTTGTACCTAAATTCTTCAACAAATACAAAAATCAAATTAAACTAAAGAATGTTAGCATACATATCTACTATATCGTCCACTCCACTACTTTGGTTCAACTTTGGCTGGAACTATATATCCTCCACTATACTCAAAAGCATCATTCTCATTAGCTTCCCTTCTAGACAAAGATCCATTATTATAAGGATGTCCCAATACACCTTTACCATTTCCAAACTCTGTAGTAGATGAAGCTGCAGAGGTTGAATTTGTATTAACACCATCATTCTGTAATAGAGTCTCAATAAATTTCACGATTTCGCTCATTGTGGGCCTGTCTGAAGCCGACTCTTCCACGCATAGCATGGCCAACTCTAGAAACTTCCGGAATCCTAGGAGATTCGGAATGTCTCTTAACACGGGATCCATTAGTCCCCTCAATCCATAATGCATTTCATCATTTTTATCCATTGCTAATCTTACTTCGCGTACAATGTACTTTCCCTTTTCGATTGGCTGCTTAGCTGTAATAAGTTCGAGCATTAACACGCCAAAGCTATACACGTCGCTTTTTTCAGTTAATTGTTGTGTCATGTAGTATTCAGGATCTAGATATCCCTACAAAACATGAAGAAAAAGAATGAATGGATTTTCTTGAAATAGTTGGATTTATATAGGAAGTGAAATTACCAATGTGCCCTTTACTTGAGTCGAAACGTGCCCTTTTGAACTGTCCGAAACCAGTTTACACAAGCCAAAATCTGCAACTTTAGCTGTTAAATTTTCATCTAACAAGATATTGGAAGACTTGATATCGCGATGAATTATTGGAGGGTGAGCGAGTTCGTGCAAGTAAGCTAATCCTCTAGCTGCACCTAATGCGATTCTTAGTCTTCTTTTCCAATCTAGATGGACTCCACTTCTTCCTGTGCAAATTAATGTACAATAATATTAACCCTCTGATCAATAGATTTTGTACATAGTATTGTGCAATTTAACTTACCTAATAAGCTTTCTCTGAGTGTTCCATTAGACATAAACTCATAAACTAACATTTGCTCTTCTTGTTCAAAACAAAATCCCACAAGGCCAACAAGGTTTTTGTGATGAACTCTTGAAAGCAACTCGATTTCGGTCTTGAATTCGAATCCACCTTGCGTGGAACCTTGTTGAGCTCTTTTTATTGCGACTATTTGTCCACTTGGGAGCATTCCTCTGTATACCTTGCCATAGCCTCCTGAGCCAATTTGATTGCTTTGAGAGAAGTTGTTGGTGCATTTCTTGAGTTCATCGTAGGAGAACCATCTTGCTCCTTTTAGTTGTGGTGCCCCTCCGCTATCTTTTCCGCTCGGCGCCCAAGATGCTGGATACGAAAAAACAAGAAACTTAGTCAAAGTTGGAGTTTACAGAACCTTTCTGAATCGAAGGGGCCAAGAATAAAATTAAAATCGTCGCCTTTAGACATGAGGAACGATGGATTTTGTCAATTCTGGTCCCCAAACGGGCGTTTGTTGTTTTAGTAATTATTAGCATGTTAATAAATTTTCATAGGAAAGCTCGATTTACAACTATAAGCGGAAATGTTGTATAGGATTCTGAGTACTCCTAGGAACTGGTTTTCACTAGTTTTTGCTATTTTTAGTAATTTTTCGATGTTCTATGATTTAAGACCCACAAAGTGGCGAGACATGTTTAAATTCCTACTGGGAGAGGTTCACATATAATAAGTTTGACGTGCTTCAAAAGAGATTAAGTCAGGTCTCAGACTTGAATACCCTCATGAAACCAAAAAAAGATAATTTGTAAGCCTTGTGCAAACCAAATGCAAGAAATCAATGAGCCTTACCAAATGGTTTACTCAATGATATGGCTTGTTCAGCGCGTTTTTTCTGCCGTAGAGCATAAATCCCAATCCCGGCTAGTGCCACGACCAAAAACACACAGCCGAAAGTTATTCCAACGACCACACCCGTGCTAACGTGAGTTCTCTCATTTCCATCTGAAATGTTAACAATAATTTACAACCCATATCTACTAATTAACCAACATTTTTCAACGAAAAAATATCGAAACTTACCTCCGAAAATGTATGGAGATGCTATGAAATAGTAAGGTCCAAATTCTTTTGGAGGTTTATAAGTCTGATTGCTCATATAAAATCCAATTCTCCGAACTTCTGATCTATTAAAATACTTTGAACCGTATGGGAAAAGACCGAGTTGCACCTGAAGATAGTCATCGACATTGAAGAAAGGATTCTGCAACGAAACTGATCCAGGCGAGAGGTTTAGTTTTAGCCAAAGGCTCAGTTCTAAAGAATGAAACAAACTTGCATTTGATAAGTCCCTGAAAGAAGGTGCTCTAAAGTATAATGTTCCTTCGTATGGATATGAACATTCACAGCTTTGTGGATTGAGTTTTTGATCAGAGCTGCACGATTGGCTTCCACAGTTTGCGAGGCTTGTAGAATAAGGCTTTGCTGATTGCTGAATTTGACAGTAGACCGTGTTTTCTAGAGAAGTCGAACATACTGGATTTCCAATCAACCTGCAATATTGCACCAAAAAGGCATATGAAATACTACTACAAGGGTATTAATAACATTTTGCAGGTTGAGAAGATCGTTTACATTAATGTATTTTTGTACGTAGAGCCAAGTGTTACTGACGATATGTCGTTGCTCTCCAAATCAATTAGCTGAAGTTGTTGGCTGAACCCGACGCTCATGTTTAAGTTGTCACTAAAGGCATTGTTCCTAAGTTTCCTGTCAAAACATTACATTAATCATAGAAAGATCTTAATAAATAAGGCAGTGTATGTTGAATAATTTGTTGGATTGTTAGACTCACACTTGTCCAATCTGAGGTAAGTTGAAGACTTCTGAAGGCACTGATCCTTCTAATGGTCCATATTCGATCACCCTGAACACAAGACCATGTTCGTAAACGTTAGATGCGATTCTTTGATTCTTGAATTTTTAAGGCAAAACTAACTACTTGTTTCGACTAAGTCATACTTACAGAGTAGTTAGCGCCTGTAGTGTCGTGAACCAATCTGGCGCGTCTGATTTTCTGAAAGAGTTGTTGCTCAAGTCCCTGCAAAACGAGAAGATGACTTTTCGTCATAAACCGAGGAAGGAATGAGATAAGGGTAGAACTCTAAGATAGCAAAAACATTGTTTCTTACACATAGTTCAGTGAGTTCATTCCAGTTAGATTTGGTAATGGACCAGACAACACATTGTGAGCTAAATTCCTGTAATAAAACACATAAAAGAACAATAAATTCATGTTATTGAATCAAATACAGGAGTTACCTCAAATAACACTTCATTTTTAAGGTATATTAGCTGGAAATAAATTATATAAATACCCACAATTCAATGAGGTTAGTAAGATTGTTGAGCTGAGATGGGACATTTCCATCCAAGCCATTGCGATCAAGGCGACTGAAAATCGAGGAAAAAAGGACTTAAATCTTCGAGAAAGAATGTAAGTGGAATGAAACAAAGATATGAAGTTAAGGTGAGTTTAATTACTCACAGAACCTCAAGTGTTTGAACCAATCCTACTGTATTTGGAACTCTACCTTCAAATCGATTCCCATCGAACAATCTGCACACACAAAAAAAAAAAAAAAAAAAAATCCCATTAAAGAATTTTTTTTTAAAGATTATGACAAAATTGTTAGTTCTTAAGTACTTACACATGAATCAAGGACATATCAGAATCGAAAAGCTGGGCTGGAATTTCACCTGAAAGCAGGTTTTTGTTGAAATGGCTGTAAATATATACAAACATTAGTAAACTTGAAATGGGAAAGTACAAAAAAAAATAGGCGATAACTGGTAACTACACTCACAAGTGTTTTGCCTTTTTAAGGTTGTCGAGTCCTGGACCAGAAAGTATCGATGAAACTGGGATTTGTCCTGTCAACTGATTCTCAGCCAAATCGAGCCAATATAGCTTCGATAGTTTACCAAACGACTGCGGTATGCCACCAGTCAAGTTATTCGAATTAAGAGCCCTGTTCAATTCGTATATCATTTTATAAAAGAAACAAGAAAACGACACTAGAATATAGATTCATCAAAGAATGTGACAAAATATTCTTACAGAAAAGTTAGTTCAGACAAATTTCCAAGTTCACTTGGTATGTTGTTAGTAAAGCTGCATCCAGCCAGAATCCTGAAATCATATATATGTTACTAAAAACCCATTATTAAATCAATTCATGTTTATAAAATTTGAAACAAAATTGGAAAATAAATGAAAATTATGCATACAATATGGTTAATTTTTTGAGATCTCCTAGTCGAGGAGAGAGGGAACCGGTGAGGCCAGGATTGAACGATAAATCCCTGAAAGTTGATAGCTTTAGGCCTAATGAAGTAATACACGGTAAATTATACCATAAAAGAAAAAATCGCGGAAGAACTTACAAGGAAATAAGTTCGGTTAGGCCTCCAATGTCACCACTCATTTTACCAGTTAGTCCCATTGTTGACAAACCTCTACACAAAATCAAACATTTTTGTAAGAATTCACAAAGATCATATGAGATTAACCAACCTCGTTAATTAAAAGATATTATACTGATATTCTTACAAAGAAGCGACTCTTGTATTGTTGCACGAAACACCATCCCAATCTGCACAAGGATCGTCCGACTTATCCCAACTCGGTGGTGTGTTTCCCCATTGATCTTTTAGTGATCGAAGCACAGCTCCTGCATCCGATTTTTCAGTTTAAAAATAAACGGAACTTATGATCCAAGGTTTCATTTATCAACTCAAATCAATGTCCTAACATTCGAAAGTGTAATAATTCACTAGCAATAAAATTACCATCTTGTGAGTTTGTCTCAGAGTAAACTACACGAGTCCATACAGCCAAAACGAGCATAAAAACGAGCAGCAGCCAAGTGGCTGCCATATCTCCTTCGAAAAAGATGACCACGTATCGTATTCGATTTAGTTATAAAGAAGAATACTAAATCCCACATTGAACATTTTATCCAAGTAGAGAAAGATGAAACAAGGAAAAAGAAAAGGCTGAAACTGTTTGATATGCTACTTTACATGATGAAAACTTGTCTTAGAATTGAAGCTAAGTTATCCACTAAAAGAAAGAAAAAACATTCATTATTAATTGTTTAGCACTCCACAATTATAACAACATAAAGTATAACTAAATTAACTTTTTATGATGTTTAGTTGGACTATGTACTCAGTTTTCTCCGCCGGCCTGTCTGGCATGTACACAAGAACTAGAACAACAAAACTACACATTAGGGGAAATGGGATTTTGAGCCGATTATGTCTAAATAATGAATATTAATTTAAATAATTAATTATGCATGATTTGTTGTCCAAAGTTTAGTAAATTGAATTTGTTTTCATTGTGCTAAAATTATTCTATGAAAATAGATTTATACTTTATATGTTATAAAATAATAACTTAGGTGAAACCAAATTGGACTAAAAAATAATTTTGCGATTAACTTTTTTTTTTTTTTTAATATTGAAGTAAAAAATGCAAGAAAATCATATGTATTATGCGAAATCAACAAAATTATTTTACGAAATGTTTATTGCATCCAAATATTAATATTTGTCTTTTTTATGTCAGTGAAGAATGAGACACTTTTTAGTTAAGACAAAACTGGTATTTAACAACTATTGATGTGGGATTGTCCATCAAGTCCATTTCAATAATATTCCAACCGTTCCTAACTAAATGTTATTTTCCTCTTTTTATAAACAAATGGGTTAATATACAAAATTATGTTCTGGCAAATAAATTAATGACGTTGTGAATCATTGTCGTGCGACTAAGCTGGTTTATACTATTTTAATTTTGGTATTGATACTGTTTGATATAAGGGGAAAAAAATAGGTAATGCCCCAAAATTAAATTTTACTTTTAGCTGTTTTGAAAAATAATTGAACTTTTATGCAATTTTTCGACGAACTGCGATTATGGGCCTAATGACCCTCTCAATAGTCAAGAGTATAAATAACTCAAAACCATGGCCCACTGATCACGAGGCCCAAAACTAGGCCCACTTTGTTAGATGGTTTGACTCAATAACTTGTTTTAAATTTTCAAGTAGGGTAAACACCACTTTTGGTCCCTCTTATCATAAACTTTTTACAGAGTGATTCCTCTTATGTTTTTTTTTCACTTTAGTCCCTACTATGAATTATTTATTTCATTGTAGTCCTTTTCAAGTGGTTCAAGGCGATTCCGATAACATGTGATATGCTCGTGAGGGCAATTTTGTCATTTCAAGTAAACTAATAGGGATATTTTCGTCTTTCTAATTATTTAAAAAAAATTAAATGTATAATCTCTTCCAAACTAGGATTTCATTCCAATCCAACTTAATCGTACATTTTGTTACAAACTAAAGTTTTTTCCTAAAATCTTTTTTAAACACCAAAATTGCTCACCAATTAAACAGTATCTCAAATAGTCTCAATAGTGAACGGACGAAAATACCCTAAAAAATATTCATATGCATGTCACGTGTTATCGGAACCACCTGATAAGGACTAAAGTGAAACACATAATTTATAATAGGGACTAAAGTGAAATAAATAATTCATAATAGAGACTCTTCCAAACTAGGATTTCATTCCAATCCAACTTAATCGTACATTTTGTTACAAACTAAAGTTTTTTCCTAAAATCTTTTTTAAACACCAAAATTGCTCACCAATTAAACAGTATCTCAAATAGTCTCAATAGTGAACGGACGAAAATACCCTAAAAAATATTCATATGCATGTCACGTGTTATCGGAACCACCTGATAAGGACTAAAGTGAAACACATAATTTATAATAGGGACTAAAGTGAAATAAATAATTCATAATAGAGACTAAAGTGGAAAAAAAATATAAAAGGGACCACTCTGTAAAAAATTAATGATAAGAGGACCAAAGGTGTTATTTACCCTTTCAAGTATAATCAATTAATCATGCATATTATTTTATTTTATTTTATTGGAAATCAGAACATGAAAATATAATATGTTAATTTCATGTATTGCCACTGAAATTGTTGCACTTCAAAAACAGGGTTTAATGTCGAAAAAAATTTACAAGCTGTTTATTGTTGTAAATTCTGTTTAATCTACAAGGAAAAGGTGCTTTCTTTTCGCCGTCCTTTCTTCCTCCTCCCAAATCCCAATTGAAGGTCAGTATTTTCGAAGAATTATTTACATACATTTGATTCTACAGTGTTATGTATAATATATGTGTGTTTTTAACTTTTTAGCATTTCTCTGTTGCACACAGTTCATTTATTTGGTGGATACAATAAGTTATTATCAAGTGGTAGAAATTACGTCTTCAAATTTTAGATAATTCATACAACTGGTATTAGTTGATTCTGATTATATTAAGATGCAGTGAATTATTGGACATAACCTAACTTGAAAAATGTTGTGCTGTATTTAGGAACAATTACTTTGACATCATCTCGGAGTAAGTTTTTTGATCGAATAGAAACTACATAAAAGGATAATGCGCCATGGCCAAAGCTTTAGAGTAAATAATGTTACAAAAGTTGCAGCAGCTTCAAAACTTGGCAACCTCCTAGTAGTCGCTTCTATTGCCAAATCTCTATCAAAATCCGGGGGGATTCATCTTCTGGAAAAGGATGGAGACTCCATTCCCTTGTCCGAGGATCTTGTGCTGCAAGTCCTTCGTCGGAATTCTCTTGATGCATCCAAGAAGTTGGATTTCTTCCAGTGGTGTTCACTTAGGCCTAACTACAAACACTCGGTGGACACCTACTCTCAAATGTTTAAAACCATCTGTAGTTTCCCCCATGAACACCACAATGATATTTTTGAGTTGGTCGCTTCCATGAGGAGTGATGGAGTAGTTCTTGATTCGGTGACGTTTAAATTGATTCTTGATGCATTTATTAGGTCTGGAAAGTTCGATTCTGCTCTGGAGGTGTTGTATTATGTTGAGAGAGACCTGACAAGTACTAGTAGTTGTTTGAGCCCTGGTGTATATAGTTGTGTTCTTATTGCTCTTGTGAAGAAGAATCAAATTTCGATAGCCTTGTCAATTTTCCTCAAGCTTTTAGAATCGTCTTCCTCCGCGACTGGGGATAATATTGCCATTCCTGATGCTATTGCATGTAATGAGTTACTTGTTGGTCTTAAGAAGGCAGAGATGAAAGGTGAATTTGGACAAGTTTTCGCTAAACTGCGTGACACTAAGCTTTATCCACTGGATAGATGTGGTTATAACATATGTATACATACATTTGGATGTTGGGGTGACTTAACTACTGCTTTAGGACTGTTTAAAGAGATGAAGGATAAGAGTGGTTCCTTTGATCCTGATTTATGTACGTATAACAGCCTTATCCATGTGCTTTGCTTGCTTGGGAGGGTGAAGGATGCCCTGATTGTCTGGGAGGAGCTGAAGGGATCCTCGGGTCATGAGCCTGACATGTTCACTTATCGAATACTTATTCAGGGTTGTTGTAAATCTTATAACATTAATGAAGCAACGAAAATCTTTAATGAGATGGAATATAATGGTATACGTGCAGATACTGTTGTTTATAACTCCCTCCTAGATGGCTTACTCAAGTCTAGGAAGCTAATAGAAGCATGTAATCTATTTGAGAAAATGGTTGATGATGGTGGTGCCAGGGCCTCTTGCTGGACATATAATATACTGATCGATGGACTGTATAAAAATGGAAGGGAAGAAGCTGCGTATACTATGTTTTGTGACTTAAAGAGAAAAGGCAATAATTTTGTTGATGGGGTCACTTATAGCATTGTTATTTTGCATCTTTGTCGAGAGAATAAGCTTGAGGATGCATTACAATTGGTTGAAGAGATGGAGGCCCGGGGTTTTGTAGTTGATTTAGTTACTATCACTTCACTATTGATTGTGTTTTACAGGCGAGGTCAATGGGATTGGACAGAGCGACTTATGAAGCACATTAGAGATGGGAATATGGTTCCTGCTCTTATCAAATGGAAATCTACAATGGAAGGTTCAATGAAAAGTCCACAGAGCAAAAGGAGGGACTTTACACCTATGTTTCCATCTATAAAAGATCTTTCCGAGATTTTAAATGTCACAAATTCAGCTGATGTAAAGAACGGTGGTGTAGTTGGTGAAGAAGAAACTGACAAGTGGTCATCTTCTCCATATATGGATCTACTGGCGAATCAGTTTGCCTCAGGTAGCCATTCCTCACAATCTTTCTCAGTGTCTAGGGGGGTCCGAGTTAAGGCTAAAGGTGAAGATTCTTTTGATATTGATATGGTGAATACCTATCTATCTATCTTTTTGTCGAAAGGGAAGTTGAGTTTGGCTTGTAAGTTATTTGAGATTTTCACCACTATGGGGATTGACCCTGTCAGCTACACTTACAACTCGATTATGAGTTCGTTTGTCAAGAAGGGGTACTTCAAGGAGGCATGGGGTGTTCTCCATGCAATGGGGGAGACAGTTCACCCAGCCGACATAGCAACATACAACGTGATAATTCAAGGCTTAGGAAAGATGGGAAGGGCGGATCTAGCTAATGCTGTTCTTGACAAGTTAATGAAGGAAGGTGGTTATCTTGACATCGTAATGTATAATACGTTGATTAATGCACTTGGAAAGGCCGGTCGAATTGATGAGGCAATCAAGCTATTTCAACAGATGAAGGCTAGTGGGATAAATCCTGATGTCGTCACTTACAATACACTCATTGAGGTGCATAGTAAGGCAGGTCAACTGAAGGATGCTTACAAGTATTTGAGGATGATGTTGGATGCTGGATGTGCGCCGAACCATGTGACTGACACAACTCTTGATTTTCTGGAAAAGGAAATTGAGAAACTAAGATATCAAAAGGCTTCGATGTCTCGTGCTAAACCAGATGATCTTTCCTAAAATCAATCTACCATGTTGCTTGGACCTATTGAGGTACTCTCATCCCTTTATATCATATACAAGTTGTGCTTCAATTAGTGTATGCCGTCTTATAAGCTTCTTCAAGTTATGATACTGTTGAGTTGTGTAGTGGACATTATATGAGTTACAATTCTTGAGTATCTTATGAATCCATTCAACTTGGAATATATTATATGAGTTGTCATTTTCAGTTTCCCCTAGTTATCACAACTAAATACAAAATAATATTGTATTGCACTGCGTTTCTCTAATTAAATTATGTTGAGAATAAGGAGGATAGTCACCTAAAAGAAGATAGATAATGTTAATGTAGTTTTACACAAAGTAGTTTGGTTATGATTGTTGGAAACTGTCCCTGAAGCAAAAATTACAAATGTGGAACATTAACTTAGTGATGTGGAATTTGTTATGGTATAAGATCTTTTAAGACTAAATTTTATGAGATAAAATATCACTTATTATGCCTCCACATCTATTGAATTTTCTTGAGTTTTACTTATATCACAATAAATTCAAAAAAGAGTATTTGTCTATGTATATAAAAAAATGAGAAAAAAAACACACAAAGGCAATAATGCGTAATTTGATAAGCATGGTTTTTGTTTGTTAAGTATTAGTATTTTAGTTTATAGATGTAATAAAATCATGAATCAGAATACCACAAATATTAATTTAAGCAACAAAATTTAAGAGAACAAATCTTCAATAATTTATAAAAAGAGTCCTGATATACCTACATCTTTTCCAAGTCAGTGTTGCCTTGTTGGTAATTTCGAAGGACATACTTACCGAAGTTTATTCTCATTAACACACCAATAGCTATTAAATTACTATATCAATTCTAAATCTATATTATTAACTTGTTCATGACTTCATCAGATTAATTCCCATCGCAGTAATCCTATGACGCACGTGGACTCAAGTCTAGATTGTGCTCCATGACTTCATCAGATTCAGTCAAATAATGTGTAATTATCAATAGCTATAGTCTCTGCCGGCTGTGGACTCAAGTCTGTGACTCCATGTTCACTCACATCATAGTAATCATCTGATGCGTGGGAACTCAACTCTGAGTCGTGGTCCACTGCTCCATCATATTCACTCTCACCGAAGTAGTCCTCCGACGGCCGTGGACTCAAGTCGTCTGAGTCATCATATTCACTCTCACCGAAATAATCCTCTGACGGCTGTGGGCTCAACTCGTCTGAGTCATCATAGTACACATCTGACGGCTCTGGACTCAAATAAAATTCAGGCCTTTCATCGTAATCCTCTGGCGATTGTGGACTCAAGTCGTCTGAGTAGATGTCCTCATCAAATCCACTCCAGTTGGAGTAATTATCGAAGTCTGGTACGTATTCTGCATTGGTATCCGTATCATTTCGTTTTGGTAGGTCGTCTTGTATGAGGCGGCGAGCAGTGGCACTGCATTTCTCTTGGCTTGCTATGACCAAGGCAATGACCACAAGAATCAAAGAACAAGTGTATTGGTTAGTGCTTCTTCTACCCATGATGTTGTTGGTATGTGTGTTGCTCTTGAGAATTTATGTTGGAATGTAAGTTCTTGCAAATTAACTTAGATATATATGGATATGGATGGGTTGCTCTTGTAGGCTGTTGCTAAAGCACATGAATTTATTAGTACTTTACATGTAACGGAAAGTATTTAACATGCCATAAATGGCAGGCAGTTTTGTCAATGAAATTTAATGAGAATTAAAGCCAAGCCCTGTTTGGATGAACTTTAGCTATGGAGTTTCCAGTTTTTGGAGTGTTGGAAAATTATTGAAAATTGCTTTGGGTTGAGAAAAGAAAATGTAGGATATTGGAGAAATATGAGGGTTATTTGAGAAATGTAAATAAAAAAATTGTTTGGGTTTTGTTTTTTGTTGAGTGTTTTTTTTTATTAAGAGTTTTGTAATTTATAAATTTAAAACTATGTTTTCACCGGTAGTAAGTATACTACCCAAGATATTTTTATTATTGTTGAATTTTTATATTAGCGCACTAGTAGAAGTTGATCCAAATTTTATAGACGCTAGAAAGGTACACGTGCGTTGCACGTGATTAACTAATTTTCTATATTAATTCCATTATATATATCACATTTGATCATATTATCTTGTAATTGAAATACATAATTAAATTTATTTAATATATTTCGAAGGAAAGTTGAGATCACAATTAACTAATACCAAACTTGAAAAAAAAAAAGACTATAATTACCAAGTATTCTTTATCCTAAAACTACTTGTCTATATTATTATTCTAACAGTACCATTTGAACGACCAAAAACATCAATTTTTTTCTTTTTTGATCTTGATATTTCCAAATGATATCTTCTCGTTCGATTTGACCATAATTTTTTTTTTTGTCCTTAATTTACTAAGTGCCTCTTCGTCACTCAAAATTTCAATCGGGATGACGTCTTCTTTGACCTTCTTTGTGATTCGCTTTTTCTTTCTTTCAGTAGTTTCTACATCAATTATAACCTTCTTTCCATTGATGTCCTTTGTTGTGTCATCGTCATCTTGAGCTTCGTTTGGAATTTCAGTGGAGATGTAGTCATACTTTTTCTTTTTTGTGATTCGTCTTTTATTTTTTTCAGTAGTTTGTACCTCTTTCAGAACTTTTTTTTACATTGGTGTCCTTTGTAGTGTCATCACCATCTTGAGCTTCCATTGAAATTTCAGTGGGAATGTAGTCTTCCTTTTTCTTTTTTGTGATTCGCTTTTTCTTTCCTACAGTATTTTTTCGACTGATCACAACTTCTTCTGCATTGATGTCATTTGGTATATCATTGTCAGTTGCCTCACTTGTCTCTTGATGGCCACATGTCACTCTATAATCTGTATTTTCTATTTCATGCAATGTTGGTTGCATCTTTTCTATTGCATCCGCTACAAGATTAAGTTGTCCGTTTGTTGTTTGTATTTTTTATGGGTTAACCATAAAAATATATTCTTCTTCAGAATGCAAGCTTAATCTCTTGTAATAATTGGATTTATCTTATCCCTTAAAAAAATATTAACACATTATTAATTTATGAATATTACATATTTTGGAAAAATAACTGATTTTAAATAATATATATATATATATATAGAAGTTAAGACAAAGTACCTTATCGATGGATCTTATGTATTCTTCTGGAGGACATCCAATATATAATATAGCTGCATCCTCAAACAATGTGATTCGAACATTGTCATCTCCTTTTACGACATTTAGAACCACTCTATATATGTAATTAATTAATTAGCATATTAAATTATATTTTATAAATATATTATAAGAAATAACATTTGCCATATATAGTAAATATAGGTAGATGTGTTATAACCTTGGTGTTGCTTCTATTTCTTCATTGATGCACCTTTTGCAAATTATGTTATCTTTAACTTTGAAAATTGAAGAATAACATTTATCGCACGAATCATAGCACAATGATGATATATTTTTGACCTTATCAACCATTCCCTTAAAAGAGCTATACTCATCCTGCAAAATAAAGTATATTTAACATTAAACTTGTTTTGCTAATAAGCAAAATAGGTAATTCATTTTTTTACTTAAATTTTGCAAAATACAATTATAAATACTCGAATACTCATTTCTCTCTCCATTTTTTTATTCAACAATATACCCATAAATAACTAAATAAAGTACAAGTAAACTTCTCGAAGACCCATTGTCTACTTCAACATATCAAAGACCCATAAATAATTACCTATTTTGCCTTAAAAAAAATTCACCTTAATGGTCAACTTTGCCCGAAAAAATGAGGGGTTTGAGTTTTTTTTTTTAATTTGAGGGTATTAAGTGTTAATTTTGTATTTTGGGGTGCAATGTGTCCATTTATTGTGTTTCGAGGGTGCAAATTATTAATTTGTTCTTAATGAGGGAGTGTTAAATGCTGATTTTAATTTTTTTGGTGTGGGGGGGGGCAAAATGTCAAAGATTTAAAATAGAATTACCTATTTTGCCCTTGAGTTATTGCTTGAAAATAAGAGATGGTGCAAAGTGCTAAATCTAAGTTTCGAGGGTGCAAAGTGCCTATTTCCCATATTTCAGGGGTGCAAAGTGCAAAAATCCCTATTTTTAATTCTTAATATTAAATTAATGTATAATGTATTTTCTATTTCATTTACCATTTATGTATGTCTATCTTCTTCAGATGTTGGATTTATTTGCATTATTGATGTCGATGTTGTTTGCAACTGCACCTCACCTAAACCAAATATATAGATTAGAATATAATATTAATTAAATAGAATAGAATAATACTATAACGACATATGATAAAAAAATTACCTAAGTATTTTTTTGCTGTGACTTTTGCAATGGTAACTATTGGTCTTTTCTCGATAAATTGTTGAAGTTCATTTCCTTCATGTATTGTCATATCTTCCCAAAGAGTAACCAACAAATGTTGATATCTAAATATGAAAGTATTAATTGTGTATATAGATTTTTATATTTTTTTAATAATTGTTTTTCTGAAACAATTTGAATAGAAAAATTGATAACAACTATTGTATGATATAATTGACTATTATCAATCAACAAATAAAATTATAGATGCATAGAAAGAAAGTATATATATATATATATATATATATATATATATATATATATATATATATATATATATATATATTTCAAAATAGCTATTGTCCTAATTTTGATAAAATATAATAAAAACAAAATTGTATCGTGATATGAAACTTACTCTTCGTCGATAATTGTTATTTCCCTCACATGTTTTAGTGCTCCCTTAGAAGGTGTCGCCATTCTGATTGTTTGACTTTATTGACAAGTCCACAAACATCTATATATATAAATATATAAAAAATTTATTTTTAAAAATAAGTATTGTGAAAAAAATGATATAATTTATTAAAAAAATTAAAGATACCAATTGCTTCCTTGTCGTGAATATCAAGATTAATGCTTTTAAAATCCATGAATTTGTAGCAGACTTTGGTAGTAAGAATGGGTTCTGAAGCTTCTTCCACCTTTGAATACTTCTTTAAGATCAACTCAATGTATGAGTGTGCATTGAAGTATGTAGGGTTACTCTTTTGAACATGTCTATTTTTAATTATGTAGGTTTTGTGGAGGAAGAATATTTTGTCGATAGTTGGATATCATCATTAAATATAACTATTCCGATTCTTGTTCCCTAACATAAAAATAAAAGAATTTTTCTTTGAGTAGAATAATATAATATTGAATATGCTTCAATTCATCAATATATATTGATATGTTATATTCATGATTTCAATAGTATTTAATTAATACTTACTTCGTCGTCCATCATTATCATCTTCTTAACTCTTATAGAGGAATTTGCTCCACATCTTGTCTCGGTTCCTATTCGTAAAGTCTTTAGTCGAATTGTCCATGTTTTTTTATTCACCTCTAAAGACTTGATGGAATCATTCGTCATCATAGTTTGTCTTCTATATTATCATAAATCATGAATTAAAATATATGTGTAAACAAAAAATAGGAAATTCAAATAAAAATCGTATAATTATGTACCTGATAAAAACAAATATAACGTGATTCTCTATAAACTGCTACTGAGATTTTTTATTAATTATAAACAAATATTGTCTTATTTATATTGAATGAATGAATAAGCCCACTTGTGAAATAAGAACTATATTATATTTCAAATAGGATTAGAAGTATTTTATTATAGATTCCCTATTAGTTTGTGAGTCTTAGTAAACATTAAATCGATATAGGAAACCTAATAATATAATATTGTACGAAAATCATACCAGAAGGTTTAAGTTTGTGGTTATCTCAGATAATTAAACGGGATTCCAGAGAGTAAATTGATTAAGATTGTCTTAATCCTATCTAAAACTTTTGGGCAGAAATTAACTCAAAAGGGCCATTAGATTTAAGAATGAGAAAACGGGGTAACAAATTCAATTTGATATTCATGTATTTAAATGTGAAAAAAATGCATAAAAATCATTTAACGATATTAATGGGATATTGAATTTCTATGAATGTTTTCTATTATTTCAAAAAATAATTTAATTGCTTATATTCCTTGTGCAAAAAAAATTCATACTTAAGTCTCTCTTATATAAAAATGTGTTACATTGATAGACACTTTTCCGGTTAAATTACACCGATAAAATTTGATAGAGTTAATGCCAATTTGCCTCTGTAAAATGCATAATAATCAATTTACTCCTATATGATTTCAAAAATAGCATTCATAATCCAAACTTTTGATAATTTATAGTTACACCGATAAATTTTACAGAGTTAATGTCAATTTACCTCCCTGTAAAATACATAATATTCATTTTACCCCTCTGTGATTTGAAAATGAGCATTTACCCCCTCCCCCTTCCCTCTTATATGAAATATGTTAAACTTATATCCCATGTGAAAAAATATTTCACACTTAAACTCTCTCTTTTATAAAATGTGTTACACTGATAGACATTTTTTCGGCTAAACTATACCGAAAATGCATAATAATCAATTTACCCCTGTATGATTTCAAAAATATCATTCATAATCCAAAATTTTGATAATTTATTACACCGATAAATTTTATAGAGTTAATGTCAATTTACCTCCCTGTAAAATACATAATATTCATTTTACCCCTCTGTGATTTGAAAATGAGCATTTACCCCCTCCCCCTTCCCTCTTATATGAAATATGTTAAACTTATATCCCATGTGGAAAAATATTTCACACTTAAACTCTCTCTTTTATAAAATATGTTACACCGATAGACACTTTTTTGGCTAAATTATACCGAAATTTTTTATAGTGTTAATGTCAAATTGCCTCTGTAAAATGCATAATGTTCAATTTACCCCTATGTGACTTCAAAAAGAGCATTCCTAATCCAAACTGTTGATAATTTATAATTACACCGGTCAATTTTATAGAGTTAAAAAAATAAAATTTCTGAGAATAATTAAAATCTTTAGACGATAAGGATTGATATTTATGAATGTGACACAATAAATAACATATTTGTCGAACTACCACAATAAATGTTCAATTTTAAAATACATCAACTTTGTAGGGGCAAAATTACCAAATATCGCCCTGGATAAAAACTTTTTGTACTGTACTTTCATCATTCAACTCCTAGAAAAAAAAAACTCCTAGAAAAAATTGCCAAAATCTTTCCTTTTGGGCCTTATCTTCACTTCAGCACAAAATTTGCCACCATATTCAAAAACCCAATTCTTTCTAACTTAGTAAAAATTCCACTCACTTTATACACATCAGCCGCTTATTCCCCAATCTCTACTTTATCTCTTTCACCAAAATTTTCTTCACCCATTAAAACCAATTTTCAAATGTATAAGGGCCTTCCTTTTTCGCCTATGAAACTTCGGATTGCTCGGACCACTACTATATGATATATTATCATTATTTCCTTCAATCCATATAGCCGCAACTTGATCAGTAGTTGAATGATTATATACTCCTTGATCTAAATTCACATCTTTTGAGATATGGAGTTAAACATCTTCCATTGATGGATAATTTTTTAATCGTCTAAACACCTTGATGTACGGATTGACTTCTAGAATTTTCATTAACTTTTTTATAATTGCTTCAGATAAAGATGAATTCTTTAGTATTTTGAGTCTAGCCTCAGCTTCATTTTCAATATCAAAAAATTACAATTGAAAATATGATGGCCCATTTTCATTCAGAATTAATCCGGAAAAATTATGGTAGACCATTCCTTGTGCTCGAAAAGTATAAACCCTGTTCTTAGCATTTGCAAGCTCTTTATCATACTTCACACCAAATGAGGTAAAAGAGAATATGCAATTCAAATGAAGAATATTTTTTTCGAAAGTTCATAGCCTCTTCTGACTGTGAAGTGAATAAATCTGGAATTTCAATAGGTGCTAGTTTAATTGTTCCATTACCACAACAAAAAGTGTAGGGCTCATATTCAAATCTTTCAGCACCACGATGAATGCATTTAGACACTTTTTTCAATTTATGCATCTCCGAACATACAGGATCATAAAATGTTAACCCTATAAAAATGATAAATTAATAATAAGCCTTTTAGTAGATATCTTAGAACTTAAGAACACAAACTTAATTTTTTGTACTAACCATTTGACTTATATGGGATCATTTGAGCTCTAAGAAGCGATTCTCTTTGGACAGATGTTGGACACTCGATATGCTCTTTAATCCTTTGAATAAGTGTCGCTTTATTGCCACTCAATCCTAGTCCATATTTCTTTAGATAAATCTTGCATTGATCGACTTTCAATTTTTCAACTTGACCATCTACCACATTCAAGAAAATAAGACTAATATAAACACAACACAAAAAAGTATTCACAACATTCATAGATTATGAAACAAACCTTGAATGATTTTCTAAATAGTTTCGTAATATTTTTGATTTTGTTCATTAATCGTCCATTGATTGTTCCTGGTAATCTTAGATCTCTTAACTTTTTCAATGTACTTTTGTTTCTCTAAAGGATTTTGGCTAGCATACTTTCTTTTCATTTGATCCAAATTTCATTGTCGTATTACATGTGTCATACACAAAATATAAAATAGATTATCAAGAGGCATAGTTTAAATTTTTGAAAACTAAAACTTGACTTTATTATATGTAATAACAAACCTGACTTTGTATGTAATAACTGATGCATCACCATTGCATGTTAACTTTTTTTGTTAATTAGTTCTTTGTATCCTATACGGGGAGACCCTTGTTGTTTGTTCACAAATTTTGGACGGATCTTTTCGTATTTCAAAGAATGTTGTATTAATTAGAAATCTTGAGACAGTAGTTTATTATAAGAACAATTTATTGATTTCTTCAAAGTTTTCTGTACTCTTCAAACGTGAAAGGGACATAGAGCTAACATGGGGATATAAGTTTGTTGGATTAAATATACTAAATGGTTTTTATGTTTGATATGGACTTTAGAATTTTGATGGGGAAATAATCCCTTAAGATATATCTTTCAAGTATCTTTCAAGTAGTAGTGTTTATGTAGACATAAGATTCTTCAAGTTACTTTTTATTTCACTACAAAAAATTCATAGGGGTATATTAGTCTTCACAAAAAATTCAAGAAACTCTATTTTCTGAACTCGTACTTTTATTTGTATATAGAATAGATAAAAGAGTTCTCTCTTTTTTTGATTTTTAGTTAGAGTTAAATGGTAATTTATTCGATGAAATTCACAATGTTTAATTTACTTCAAAGTATTATAAAAAAATAAATTTTACCTTAAGTATTCTTATAAAAGTCATAATGTCTCCCTGATATTTATAAACTTTAAAAAATTATAATTTAACAAAAATATCCTTCATTGTATAGTATATATTTAGACTTATTTTAAACTTGAAAAAATGAAGAAATTTATCTTCTTATGTTATTTTATATGTATCAGTTTATCTTGTGTGTTATTATACATGTGGCACTTTATCTCCGTTATATTTTTCTGTATGGAAAAGGATAATTTTGTACTTTTACGCGCAAATTTTTCATTCCCATATTCAATTCGACGAGTGAGTTATACTCTCGGACTGTATGAGATAAATTGATCCTTTAAAATTTTCACAAAGAAATAAAATACTATTTTTAAATCATATGAGGACAAATTAAATATTAGGCATATTATTGGGGTAAATGAAAATTAACCTGTTTTAGTTATGACCAAGTTCTAAAAAGGTTATATTCATTTTTTCTTTTGACGTGGAACTGAGCTATGATTCTATTAAAAAGTGTTTATTCTATGACTTTTGGGGCAATATTAATAATTTGGAATACACAAAGATTTTGTATACTTGTTTTTTAATGTATTATTTTGCAAAAAAATAAAAACTAAATTTTAGAATTTTATTTGTATTTGAAATAATGGTACCACATGAATGCATTTTTAGAGTATTAATAATTATTCGGAGAAGGATGTATTATGCTTTGGTCTTTTAGAAAATAATAATACGATGTATAATTTTAGATCACATTACTTAACATACTTGGGTATGTACAACAAATAATATAAGCTTTTAACATATGTATCTTTCATGGTTTATATAAAGGATTACATGAATATTAAAATTGTACATGTCTTTCTACTTCTTAGGCATAAAATCACATTTCCCTGTTTGCTTTTCTAGCTAATAGGGGTAAACGCGGTCGGGTTTTGGCGGGTTTACATGAAAAAATTAACCCGGTCCAATAAGTGCGGGTTGTCAATTTTTTAAACTGCACTCGCGTTGTTATTTTCCAAAACCGCTCGGTTCGGGTGGAATGGGTGCGGGCGGGTGGCGGTCGGGTTGACGGGTTGAACGAAAACAATGTCATAAAATCTTGACATCTAAATATAAATAATTAAGCATATAATTTTAAGTTCTTCAAACAACAAATAAGATGTATCGAATATGTTCACCTACATTTGAAATTAAATTCAAGAAGCAAAAAATACAAAACTAGAATATAGTCAACGATTTCTTACTAATTAAATCAATAGTCTCCACCAAAAATAATATAACAAGTCCCCACAAAAGAATTCATTACAAATCATCACTCACACATTACAAACAATAACAAATTAGTGAAGTTTCTTCTCGATTTTTCCAACAACAAACTCTTTAGGAAAAAATGTGCTAACATATACGTACCATTAACATTAATATAAACAAAAAACTTGAAGAAAGTTTGTTTATTTGTTCTTATTCATTTGTTAGTAAATGTAATTTATTTCACAATTTTATTAAATAATTAATAAAAAGTACATCAAGGATGATTAAGTGCGGGTTGCGGGTGGGTCGGTTTTTTAACCATCAAACCCGTCACCCGACCCATAACGTGCGGGTTTACAAATTAGCAACACGTACTTGATTATTTTAAAAATAAAACCGACGAATTACGGGCGAGTTGGAGCAGATTGGACGGGTTGGACAGGTGGAACGGGTTTATGAACACCCCTACTAACTAACATAAAGTTACAAAGTAAATTTGCTAATTTAAAAGTGTTTTCTTCGTTTGTTCATAAGTAAGAGCAGAGCAGGAATGAAGCTTTGACTTTTTATTTTAAAGAGAAAAAGAAAAAAGGCTAAAATTGTTGTGTTATTAAATCTTAGAAAGAGACACATATTTTTGTTATGTAATTAAGCTAGAACAACATAATGATAACAAATAGAATTTAATATGAACTTGAAGGAGCTATTTAGAATAACATTGATTCGTATATTGTTGGAAACGTTGGAATAATTTTTATCAACTTGACTCATTTTATTTCAAAAATAAAATTCCCGATTTTGATTTCCTATAGAGGTAATCAATATGATTATTTAAATTGTGAGCATCAGCATATAGGTTCCAGATTCAAGTGATATTGCGATATTTTAAAAAGTCACATAATAAGATAGGAAGAGGTTTCTAATGTATTAGAACATAATAAAACTTATAGTCTGTATTATACTTCTGGAATAGTTTGTGACATCTATTCAAATATCACTACACAAATTAAAAAAAAAAAAAATTATAAATAACTCTTTTTATGTTTGATTTGTCTTTAAAAATAAACATAATGAGCAGAAGCAGATTTACATTTCTA
The DNA here is from genome assembly GCA_038501285.1 of Penstemon eatonii. Taxonomy (NCBI): domain Eukaryota; kingdom Viridiplantae; phylum Streptophyta; class Magnoliopsida; order Lamiales; family Plantaginaceae; genus Penstemon; species Penstemon eatonii. Next base: position 9,189,734 of record CM076710.1, read on the forward strand.
ATCGGACAAATATAACCTCCCACATTTTCCCTAAACCCATTTATACCCTCAGATGTGAAAAGCCATAAACTCTTCATTCCCTCCCCCGCTACATTCATACCCCATAACACCTCAAATTGTTCGTGACTCCATTATTATTGCGCTTCTCCTCCGGCGCTAAGGTTAGAACATTCTAGACTTCGGTTTATCTACTCGATAAAATATCCGAAATTAGTTATCTATTACCATGTTTAATGACCCTTATTTTTTAATTAAATTCGCAGTTCAAAGGTTGGAAACTGAAGATCATTAAGCTCGATTATCGTCGCCTCCCGCGCGAAGGTGAGATAGCAGCAGATTACTTTACAGTATTCAATAATTTACAGTGATTTCCAAAATAAATTACTCGGAAAGGATATACAACTATTAACAATTCATTTCCAGTGATTTCCGTGTTGTTGAGGCTATTTTTTGTGAATTTACATCATTTTGTGTAGATTTACATGAGAGAGCGGTAGAATATTGTAGATTAGTTATTCATGTACAGTGATTTCTATAACAAAATTACTTGGAAAGGATGTTTAACAATTAGTAATTCATTTACAGTGATTTCTGTGTTTTTTAGGCTACTAGAAAAGTGCACGTACGTTGTACGTGTCTAGTTTTAATTTCAAAGTTTTTTTTCCATTAATTAGTGTAAAATTAGCCATTTTTATGTTATAGAATATCATATATTTATGACTGATCAATTTATTTTAATGAGATTTATTTTTATTAATTATTATTGGTTCTTTGAATAGTTGTAATAAAATATATAATGATGACTGATTTAATTATTACATCTAAAAAAACTGGTTTCTTAAAATAAGTTCATAAAAATATTATTTAGTGCATTAATTCCATAATAGTAGTTTTTATGTCAAGTTTATCCGTTATTCACCTATGACAAAGGTTTCCTCCGCTTCTTCATAAATTTTAACGATTTCAAGAGCATTTTTTCTTACTGGTTTCACCAGTTTTTTCACCAACTTCACAATTGTTTACCAATTTCACCCGAAGTTTCACCAGCTCATATGTTTTCACTTTTAATTTTTTTTATCTACCTTTCCTCTTTTAATCGATTATAACATTTTTCATTGTTTTTCCATATTTTTCGATCTTTTTTCCAATTTAAACCATTTTATTCCGATTTCACATTGTTTTTATCGGATAAAATTTAACTCGTTTTTACCTATTTCACTAATTTCACATGCTATTCACCTAAATTTTTCATTGATTAAGACTTAAAGCCTTTTTTACTGATTTTATTCGTTTATTTACAAATTGCACCCAAACTTTTCACACTGTTTAAATTTTGTTTACCCGGTTTATTTTTTAGCGATTTATCCTTTTTTTATCGGTTATAACATTTTTCATTGTTTTCTCATTTTTTGTTGATCTCTTAACCAATTTTCCATCGATTTTCCCAGTTAAACCATTTTTTAACTGATTTCTTTCGTTTTTACCATTCTAACCAGTTTTTTTTATCTATTTTTCATGTTTTTTCACTAATTTCACATGTTATTCACCTGAATTTTTCATTGATTAAATATGTTATTACCAACCGTACGTTTTGACCGATTTTATCCTTTTTAACCAGCCTTACCCAATTTTATTGGATTTCACTGGCTTCATCATTTTTCTTAGAAATTTCATTCTTTTCATCGATTTCACATATTTTCACCAACTTTGTCTCTATTTTAACCGATTTTACCCGTTTTCATTCATTTTTCACAAAATTTACCCCCCCTTTTTTTTATCGAATCTCAAATGTATTTAAGATTTCACATTCATTTTTTTCACCAGTTCAAAGTGCACATACATTGTACGTGTATATTTAATTTATCTGGTATTTTATTGTAAATCAGAGTAAAATTAACTTCATTGTGTCATAAAATAAATGACTGCTATTCAATATATTAACTTCACCATGGATATTTTCATCAATTTCTTTAGTTTATTTCGATTCAAACCATTTTTCTAATGCAGGTTTGACATTGTTTTTGTTGGTTGAACTTTTTTCATTTTACTGATTTCATTTTTTCTTACCAGCTTAACCAATTTTCACATGTTTTCACCAACTATAGCCTTTTTCATCGATTTTACCCGGTTTTCATATATTTCATCATTTTTTTATGTAATTTCATCGTTTCACCGATGTGATCCATTTTTATCGCGAATTTCATTTGAATTTTCATCGATTTCACATGTATTTTGCCGAATTTTCAACTCAAATAATTATACACTTTTCAATTACTTTTATCTATATCTCAAATTATTTCACTTACTTTATCATTTGACAAATATTTCTTTACCGATCTAAACAATTTCACTTGTTCTATTAATTAGTTCAATTTTCATTGATTCTTACTGGTTTTATACATGTTACTGATATATTCGTTCTTGATTAACTTTAACCCATTATCCATTGTTTTTCCTATTTTTCATCAATTTCTTTTGTTTTATCCTATTAAAAAAAATCTACTGGTTTAGTTCATCCTGTTATAGCTAGTTAAACTTTTTTTTTATTTTTCTGATTTTACTTATTTTATCAGTTTAACTTATATTTCACATTGTTTTCTTTAACAATTTCACTTGAATATTCATTTATTTCACATTATTTCACAGATTTTAACAAATTTTCAATTATTTAACCCATTCTTCATAAATTTCACCCATTATTCATTGATTTCACCGATTGGTTTCCCATTTTTTCAGAAATGTCACCCGAATTTTCATCGATTTCACATGTATTTATCGATTTAACCGGCACTTTTTATTACCGATTTCGCCCATTTTTTCACCTACTTCACCAGCGTTCATAAATTTCATTTAGATCGATTTCACATATTTTCATCAATTACATAAAATTTATTAGATCGATTTCACCAATTTTCATTGAATTTTCATCCATTTTTTAATTTATTTCACACGTTTTTCTCGATAGACTTTCACGAATATTTGAGGTAATGTTTATCATGTCAAATAAAGATTACTTAGTTCACTAAGTCATAAGAATTTTTGTTCATTCATAGGTAAATGCGATTTTACTTTAATTAACATATTTTATCATATTTAAGAGAATTTGATTTTTTTTAAGAAATGACAAATTGTACTAAATCTTTAAATGAAACAAATAATTTTTCTACATCTATTCAAAATAATAGTATTTATTTTTATTTTATGTGATTTAGGAGTTAATTTTCTTAATTATTGAAGTTAATGTAAGAGATAACTATGATAAGACTTGATATATATTTAATTTGAATATATTTTATTTTTCTTCCATATCCATGGTACTTGGTTAGGATGCATGGAAGTTACAAATTTTCTTAAAATAATTTCCTACCAAAGTTTTGATGAGAAAATTTAAGGAAAATTAATGTCTAATTATATTCTATTAATATACTTTACAACTTGAATAAGGACATTTTTGTCTTCACAAAAAAAGAAAAAAACTTAAAAGATTCATACTTTTAGTAGTAGTATAGAATTAATATACTTTACAACTTGAATAAGGACATTTTTGTCTTCACAAAAAAAGAAAAAAACTTAAAAGATTCATACTTTTAGTAGTAGTATAGATATAGATTTTTTCTTTAACTAATTCCACAGCTCATATTTGTGTTAATGTGTGGATAATTTGTAGAGAAACTATAAATCTTGATTCATATGATGGTTTTGTTGTGAGTTTTGCTTGATTTGGAGATTTTGTTTAGGCCTTGATGTACAGGTAGTTTCAATATTTTTCAAGTAGTGATTTATTTGTATAAGTACATATGTTGGAATATGTTTTCCAACATATTTATTGTTTTAATAAATATTAAATAGATTAATGCTATTATATAAATTTTAAATTTAAAAAGAATATGTTTTCTTAATTTTGGTGATATTTATGTTAAAGTATTATTTAACTTATTAATATTGTTTATAAATCAAATTAGTTATTTAAATAAAATAAGTAAATTTTCAAATTGGTCCGCACGTGGTCTTATTCAAAATCAAGTCAATTTTGAAATTTGACAACAATGTAGACTAAAATCGTCACAAAATTTGGAGGTGTAGGATTTTTTTGGTAACTAGAAATATTATGGGATAAAAATATCAGTCAACATAAGCAAGGACATCAACTTTACAATAAGACTTAACTGGCACGTCATCACGTAACGGCAATTTTTAACGGCTGTACCAAACGTGTCAACTTTACAATAAGACTTAACTGGCACGGCAATTTTTAACGGCTGTACCAAACGTGTCACAATTTGTTAAAGAACTAAATGTGTTGGATGCATAAAGCTCAGAATCAAAAGTGAGAATTAACCTATAACTCCGTACCAAAATTGCAATTCTCTCTTCTTTTTTAAACTTGTGTATCTCTTGCGGAGTGATGCTTGTACCATTTTGAATTTTACCCTTTCATAAGTCTGTTCATTTTGGGCTAATTTCTAATTTCTTACCTCTTATCTGTGTTTATCTCTTCATTTTTAAAAGATGCCAAATCTTAGAGTCTGCGCTCTATTCAGACCTCTAAATTCTAAAGAAAAGTCCGATCATGGCGATTCTGTCTGCATTCGTGCAATTGATTCTGAAACTTTCATATTCAAGGTACAAAACTTCTGTAGTTTTTATTTATCAATTTTATTTAAGTTTACGTATTTACAATGGATTTATTCTTGACTTCTGATGTTTATATTGGAAAAACAAACTTCAATCTGTATAGGTTATGGCTATGTTATGCATTTAAGTGTGTGTTTATTATTATGTCATATTTAAAACAAACATGAATGAATATATATATATATATGTATATGACTATTGTAAGTAACAGTGAAAATTGTCTTTTATATCGAAAAGCATATATGATATTTATATGAGTGTAGATTGACACTACCATTAAGTGTTTTATGTTAGGACGAGAAAGAAGAGGAATCTGAGTTCCAGTTTGACAAGGTGTTTTATCAAGGATCAGAGCAAGCTGACATATATGAATTTCTTGCATTCCCCATTATAGAAGGTAATATCTATTTCTAATTCTCGTATTTTTTGTGTTTTAATTTTCTCTTTCTAGAGCATCGTTTGAAATTGGCTGCAAAACTTCTAACTATGGATGGAACAGGTGTAGTTAAGGGAGTGAATGGGGCAATAATTACATATGGACAGGTATATTTCTTGTTTCGTCTATGAGGAAAAGTTTTATCAGTCAGTTCATTAATTCAGTAAGATGTTAATTTCTTCCAATGGAACGATCTAGGCATATGAATGGTTTCCATTATATCTGGATCATATTTATAATTCCTAATTAAATGTATTGGTTAATAATGAGATTAACGAAAAAGTGTGCTTTAAAATCTCAACTTTGCGAATAGTCATTCTGTTCATTACTGGTAAATTGTTCACTGCTAGCTTTGCTCTTTAGGTGAGGATGTAAAAGTGCATCAACAGTGAATCAATCTAAACTGATCTAATCTAAATACTCAGAAAAAGTAACTAAAGGAAGATCTATATGTTTGTTAATTTTACAATTGCATTTTCAGTTATGAAACATTCTTCCACCTGTTATTCTGATTGCTGAGATGAGTAACTAATATGCTCTGGCTGTGACATATGCAAAAACCTGCTGTTCAGGATTTCTAGTTGTCTAATTATAATGTTTAATCCTTGCCTTGATATAGATACATTGAACGAGAAATTATTGAGTTTGATAGTGTTTATGTCCTGCTCCTTACAAAACTCATTCCTTACCCCTTCAATAGAGCGTATATACATTTATATTGCATGTATTAGTCTACCTAAAATGAGGAGGGTCAAGTGACCACTGTTTCTTTAACCAAGCTGGGTACGTATCTTTGTCTTGTGAATCAGTTATTATGATTTTTGTAGATGCTGCTTTATGCCGTTTTTTCTTTTGCTCTTCTTTACATTCTTCCTTTTACTAGATCTATTGTCAAGAGTGTGATGTTATTGAAATCCATTTTATGAACCTTTATGTATATGTTTACCAGACAGGAGCTGGGAAGACTTACAGCATGGAGGTAATATGACAATGAAATATGAACTTTATATTGTTATACGCTCTCAACTGCCTTTTGTTTTAGGGACCAAGTGTAATAGATTCTGATGAACAAAAGAAAGGTCTATTATCAAGAGCGGTGGATGGGCTTTTTAATATTATTAAACTATCAGATGAGATGACCAAGTACACAGTCAAACTATCAATGGTACAAAACTCTAAAGAACACCTTCTCCTGCCACTTCAGATTTTAAGTTCATATTGCTCATTAAGCACCTCTTCTCTTGCTATAATGCTTACAGGTAGAAATATACATGGAGAGAGTAAGGTTAGCATCACTTCAGAAAGCACCAGCCATTGTGTAATGGGATCCTGGAGTTGGATATTGATAGTGAACTCATCCTGACTTGATGGGTACTTCTCAATCCTCAGGGACCTTTTTGATCTATCAAAGGACAATTTACAGATCAAGGAGAACAAAGTACAGGGAATATATGTGAGTGGAGTGACAGAGGTATGTATTCCTCTCTGCCTCCTTCCTAACCCCAAGCTCTTCAGCTTATGATTAGCATATTCATTAAAGAAAATATTACCATTTTGCGGACAACAGCACTGTTTGTCAGCATCTACTGATGATGTTTAAGAGAAACTAGGTCAGCTGTCTTTGGCTAGACCTGTATTTCTTTTTTAGCTGATCTATTCTCTTTGCCAAACTTCTCAAAAGGTTAGATGATTTCTATGATTGGAGTATCGAAGAAGGTCGGGATTTCATCATGAAATTTTTTTAGTCTTTAATTTAGTAAAATGAATGATACACACAAAAGGGAGTTTGATATTCAGAATATGTGATCTTACTTCCAAGATGAGTTTAAATCAGAATGAGCTAGGACTATTAGAAATTAGAATGAGCTAAAAATGGGGCAGTATCTATTAATTTGAAAGATATTTCTTTTTGTAAGATGGATTTTACAATTTTGATCAATTATTAAGCGCATAATAAGCAATCCAATTTCTCAGAAACAGGCCGGGTCATAAATTAATTCTCATGCTTTTCCACAAAGAAGGATGAGTTGCTTAAATTTTCACTTTGCTATTATATTTGGATGTTCATATTCCTGTAAACTGTCCATAAGTCCATTATTTTCTACTCTCCCATAATATAACCTTCAAGAGCCTTCCTTTCACATTTTCCAGATTTGTGTCACAGATTCTGCAGAGGCGTTAAGAAGTCTTTCTGTAAGAAAGATGTTTCTTCTATCCCCTTCTTGCTTAAAGTTGTTTTGTTGTCTATAAACTAATTAATTTTGTAGAGAGGAATAGCAAACAAAGCAGTTGGAGAAACCCGTATCCTTTATCTTCTACTCAAATCTGATCTTATATACATTGTAATCTATTTTAATAATGTTTTTGCAAAATTCAAATTTGAACTTATACATATTGTAATCTATTTTAATAGTATTTTTGCAAAATTTAACATATATAGAAATGAACATGGCCAGTAGTAGAAGTCATTGCATGTACATATTCTTCATCCAGCAGGAGTTAAAGAAGGAGAAAAGGTGATCTATTCTCAACTTCAATCATTTAGATATTGCAACGAAATTTATATGTGCACTTTGTCTCAAGTTACAAACAAATTTTCTTATTCAAGTTTTTCTATTACAGGTCTGGTAAGTTAATCCTTGTAGACTTGGCAGGATCTGAGAAAGCGGAGAAAACTAGAGCTGAAGGAAAAGTCTTCGAAGAAGCCAAAACTATCAATAAATCACTGTCAGCTCTTGGGAACGTAATAAATGCATTAACTTGCACTTCACAAGCTAAGGCTAATCATATACCTTACCGTGATTCTAAGCTTACCCGGATCCTGCAGGATGCTCTTGTTAGCCTCCCCCTTTCGAACCCCACTGTAAATATTCCATGCTTCAATCGTTTACAAGCGTTACTTATGTAGCACGTGGCGCTTTACAGGGAGGGAACTCTCAGACAGCATTGCTTTGTTGCTGCTCACCTAGCCCGTCAAACGCACCAGAAAGCCTATCCACTCTACGTTTTGGTACAAGGTCTGTAACTTACCTTTGAGTCATTCTAATCCCAGAACATATTTTAAATTTTTCATTATGAAAGGAGTTGCTTTCTTCTTCCTTGAGCAGAGCAAAGCATATCAAAGCATTACCTCGTGTCAGTTTAAAAGAAGATGAAGACACCCGCAGTACTGTAATCATCTCTTCTACTATAAATGAGTCTCGTGAGAGAATATTGGCAAAGGTTGGATGTGACTTCCAAAAAAGAAATTATCTGTGATTCCATTTATTTGTGTAACTAAGCATTTTTCATTGTGAATATAGTTGGGACAGAAAATGAATGCTGAAGATGTGCAACTACTTGAGCAGCTACTCATTCTAGAAGGCATTTTCTTTGATCCGAACTCTGTGGAAGAAGTTGAATCAGCTTACGAAGATGTTACATCAAGAACTATTTCATCTATGCAGAAAACCATCAAAGAGCTTATTACAACAGTTGAGAAGGTAATTAGTAGTAATTATTTAGTGTAAGTGGAATATCGATCTTACGGGAATAAAACGCATCCAAAAGAATGATTATGATGAGGAAATATTTTTATTACTTCTTTACTGAAGTTATCATTTTACACTTTCAATTTTAAGTTTGTTTCTATTCTAAATTATAAGTGAAGTCAACTACATCATCACATCTCAAGAGGGACTCAATATAATCCACTTTTTGTTTGATAAGTCAGTCTTGCTTAAGGATTAAACTAGTTGTATTTTGTTCTGTATGTTATAATTTTTGTTTAACCACGTCTAAATACTGTTTTCAAACTGGTTGCAGCTTATGAAGGAGAACCAAATTCTTAAAGCCATGATCAGACGCCACTGACACTTTCTTCTGCTCTTAAGATTTTTAGCACCCTATGCTTCCTCATTACCTGATGATGCTCCATGTAATAACTGGTTAAGTTTTAATTGAGTTTTGTGAGAAAATGTGTAAAAACAGTCATGTAGAGTTTTTGAGAAATATGTGACCAAGTGGGTGATTAAATATGTTTGTATATATGTTGGAAAACATGCGCATATGCATAATAAGCTCATCCTTTTGTTTTTTTTTTTTTTCCTCTTTTTCATACATGACATGTTATGTTCAGCAGTAGGGGTGGCAATATGTGGATCTGATCCAGATCCGATCCAAATCCAAAGGATTCGATCCATAAAGATCCATTAAATTTTTACTTGGATCGGATCTGGATCGGATCTCATAAAATCTGGATTCTTATTGGATCAACACATACAAGTAATGGATTGTGATGAATCCATCAATGGATCCTTAGGATCCACTAATGGATCCATCGGATCCACTAAAGAATCCACCGGATCCATTATTCGATCCAAAAAAAAAAATTATTATTGGAATGTGAAAACCTATCTCTCTAATACTTATTTTTTAAAATTGCAATTTTAACCCCAAATTTTTAAAAAACCCAGAATTTAATAAATTCAAATTTCCAATACGGACACTGATTTTCAGGAACAAAATTTGCACTTTTGGTCCCTCAATTTTTGGATATTGCAATTTTGACCCTAGATTTCTGAAAAATCATGAATTGCAATTTAGTCCATATTTTAAGAAAATTGAAAATTTAAATTCAGCCCCTGATTTCAAAAATCCAAATTTGTTGTTTTGGTCCCTCAATTTTTGGATATTGCAATTTTGACCCTAAATTTTTGAAAAATCAAGAATTGCAATTCAGTCCAGTATTTTAAGAAAATTGAAAATTTCAATTCGGCCCTTGATTTCAGAAATCCAAATTTGCAGTTTTGGTTCCTCAATTTTTGGATATTGCAATTTTGACCCTAGATTTTTGAAAAATCAAGAATTGCAATTCAGTCCAGTATTTTAAGAAAATTGAAAATTTCAATTCGGCCCCTGATTTCAGAAATCCAAATTTGCAGTTTTGGTCCCTCAATTTTTGGAAATTACAATTTCACCCCATATTTTTTAAAAACCAAGTATTGCGTTTCAGTTCAGAATTCTCATAAAATAAAATAAAATTCAATTTGGCCCAATATTTTCTGAAATCAGAATTTACTCTTTTGGTCCCTCAATTTTCAGAAATTACAGTTTTACCCTAAAATTTTGAAAAATCTAAAATTACGATTCAGTGTATTTCTGAAGATCAAATTTTCATTTCGGCCCCTGATTTTCAGAAATCCAAAATTTCACTTTTGGTCCCTTAAATTTCAAAAATTGCAATTTGACCCTATATTTTCAAAAAAATAAGAATTGCAATTCAGTCCATAATTTTAAGAAGATTAAAATTTTCAATTCGGCACCTGATTTTCCAAAATCCAAATTTGCACTTTTGATCCCTTAATTTTAAAAAATTGCCATTTGACCTCAGATTTTCGAAAAACCCAGAGTTTCAATTCAGTCCAAAATTCTCATAAAGTCAAGATTTTCAATTTGGCCCAGATTTTCTGAAATCCAAATTTGCACTTTTGGTCCCTCAATTTTCAAAAATTATAATTTTGCCCCAAATCAATTTATGTGATTTTATCCCGATATCAACAACAAGAATTAACTCATAGAGCAAATTATAAGGCATGATTGGGAATTTTTGAAAATATAGGGTCAAATTGCAATTTTTGAAAATTAAGGGACCAAAAGTGAAATTTTGAATTTCTGAAAATCAGGGGCCGAAATAAAAATTTTAATCTTTAGAAATACACTGAATCGTAATTCTAGATTTTTCAAAAATTTAGGGTCAAATTGTAATTTCTGAAAATTGAGGGACCAAAAGAGTAAATTCGAATTTCAGAAAATCTGGGGCCAAATTTAATTTTTTTAATTTTATGAGAATTCTGAACTGAAACGCAATACTTGGTTTTTAAAAAATATGGGGTCAAATTGTAATTTCCAAAAATTGAGGGACCAAAACTGCAAATTTGGATTTCTGAAATCAGGGGCCGAATTAAAATTTTCAATTTTCTTAAAATACTGGATTGAATTGCAATTCTTGATTTTTCAAAAATTTATGGTCAAAATTGCAATATCCAAAAAATTGAGGGACCAAAAGTGCAAATTTGGATTTCTGAAATCTGGAGCCGAATTGAAATTTTCAATTTTCTTAAAATACTGGACTGAATTGCAATTCTTTATTTTTCAAAAATCTACGGTCAAAATTGCAATATCCAAAAATTGAGGGACCAAAAGTGCAAATTTTGTTCCTGAAAATCAGGGTCCGGATTGAAAATTTGAATTTATTAAATTCTGGACTGAAATGTAATTCTGGGTTCTTCAAAAATTTGAGGTCAAAATTGCAATTTTCAAAAATAGAGGGACCAAAAGTGCAATTCGAATTTTTGAAAATAGTAGCCGAGTTGCAAATTTGAATTTTTCGAAAATTCTGAACTAAGTAGGATTCTAGATTTTTTGAAACTTTGGGATCAAAGTGCAATTTTTAAAAATATACAATGTGAATATTTTTTTAAGTGGATTTCAAACGACTAGTTTTAGGAGGAATTTCAAATCCATTTAAAATTGGCTGAAATCCATGACGGATCCACTGTGGATCCGTCATGGATCTATTGGGATCCATGGTGGATCCGAAATTTTTTCACCCGGATTCGATTTGTATCGGATCCTAAATGGATCCATAATGGATCCATTTAGGATCCGATCCATTTGAGATCCGATCCGGGTGGTCCATTTGCCACCCCTGCCAGTTCAGGTATACTTGATTAGCATGCAATGCATCTGATCTAGTGACTTGAATTTTCTAAAAATGAAGAAGAAGAAGAAGAAAGCTGATCTATTTGTTTAGTTGATAAAACATTAAACATACTTCGGTTTATGTGAACACTCTCGCGTAGAAGTGTTTCTGAAGCTAAAGATAGGCATGATTTCTATCTTAACAAGAAAAGAAAAGAAAAAAAGCATTAGGATTTCAATTTTTTATTTTTTTGAACGACGTTATTGCTCTATTACAAATGATACACAATATCAGCAAGTTCATGATAACGACGACTCTGAAGAAGAAGAAGAAAGTAACGCCACATTTGCTGTTAAGCAAACAGTTCTCACACGACCACAACCAAAATGCAGCTAATCTAGTGGCAAAAATCAATATAGACACGAGCAATTTGTGTTAAAGATCGAGCAATACACAATGACGACTCCTATATATCAATCTAAGAAAGAATATCACTGCTATACTAAAGGTCGTATCAGAAATGAGTAACTATATGCTCTACATTGCGTGTATGCGCTCGACAGTAGCCTCGACACAATCGAGTCTTTCCTTAGTGGAGAGTTCCGTTTGGGAATATTCTTCATTCATGTACATCCTTTGCATGAGCAATAGGATTAATGTTGGTTAAACCATTTTTTTTTTGTTGGGTTGGAAACTAGACTTGTCTAGCTTACGAATCTTATATATATATATATATATATATATATATATTATATCTTATAAAGGGGTACTGCCTGCATGAATAGTATCCCTCAAATCTTTCCTCTTTTCTTTTTCCACTCCCAAGTACTAAACGACGTCGTTTCCAGAGAAAAATGCCCTTCCCATGACTAACTTAATTATATTTTTTATTTTTATTTAGTCCCTTATTTATTCAACTGTCTTTTGGTGTGGGCCCTTTTGCCACTGTTTACAATTCATTTATTTGATTTTGCAAGGAGAAAAAATATTCTAGCCGCAATTCTTTTTCCATGTCAGACTGCTCACATTGTGGGACCTAATTCATTAACTTTCAAGTGTGCTCAATTGTCATTCTTTCCGAAAAGAACTTCTCGATATTTTATCTTCCGATCTCCTCATTCTTACTGCCTGCATGAATAGTATCCCTCAAATCTTTCCTCTTTTCTTTTTCCACTCCCAAGTACTAAACGACGTCGTTTCCAGAGAAAAATGCCCTTCCCATGACTAACTTAATTATATTTTTGATTTTTATTTAGTCCCTTATTTATTCAACTGTCTTTTGGTGTGGGCCCTTTTGCCAGCTTAAGGGCGCCCCCCCAAGAAAATCTGGAAAAAATATTTTTATAGATGTATTTGTCTATTATGTTCAACTTTAGTCAGTAGTGCAGTGGTTGGTTTACTTCATTTCCAGCGATGCGGCCAAGGTTCGATTCCCCTGATGCTCTTAGTTGTTATATTTTTTAATTATAATCTATTTGTTTTTCTTTCCTCCACTTTAATGTAAATATATGAACCAATTTATAAACTTTAATGTAGTGTGTACTAACATTATTGTAATTATTTTTATGTTAATAATTTCTTAATGTCTTAATTATAATCATCATATCTTATGATAAAAATATTTGATTTTATAAAATGCATTACAATAAAAAAAGTTCTAATATTAATTTTAGTACTTTTTATAGCAATTTTTTATAGAACTGGGATTATGTTGAAAAAAAAAATTATGTGTTTTAAGATTATTCAATATTTTGAACCATTTGTTGAATGAAACTCTTTAAAAAATTGCTAATATATTTTTCACCTTTTATTAGATAAATATACAAAATTACTTATTTTCATTAAGTTGTCATTTTATCTCAATAACAGAAAAAATATCAAGTTTACTATTAAAAAATCTCGCCCCCCCCAACCAAAAGCCTCTAGGTCCGCCCCTATATATATATATATATATATGAAACACCTTCTAATTAATTACTTTATAGTGAATAAAAGCATATCTTCATTCATATTTATCATATCTGCTGGTTCTGGAATTGAGTTTGCATCATCTCAATTCACACAATATCTTGTTAAGTAATATGACTTTTCAGTTCAGATTTAATTAGATGAGATATTACAATTAGCGTAATAGTAAAATGTAGTTTTCCTTATTTTTTTGTTTTTTTGGATGATAATTACATTATTACATCTTCATTACATCAAGAGTCAATTCAATAAAGTCAAATTACAAAGAAAAACTAACAACCTCTAGGAACTGACTGGTGCCTCAGCATTGTGTTGTTACCAGTTAGTCACACCAATTCTGAAAGATAAAGTACTTTTTATTTCATTAATTCATGTAGATAATAAAAACACATACATTATTTGGATATGTAGTCAAACGATACATATATAGGGAATGTAGATAATAGAAACACATACATTGGAATATTGGATACTCAAACAATACATAGTAATGTAGACAATAAAAACACATGCCGGCGTAGATTGGATACTCAGAGGAAATTGCATGTGTAATTAATTCTTTATGGGATGGGGTTCACAAACAATGCAATAATGTGAGGTTTCAACACTTTTTCTGGTTGAGTATATCCATCTTGATTATTCTTGTAAGTAACATCTATTATACGCTCGAGGTTCAGTATTCGCATAAGAACATCTCTCGAGTCTGGAGTAGATGGCCTCAAACATTCCTCATTAATATCTTTCCATGCATCGTTAACCATTTCCATAAACTTATTCACCGTCTCTTCCTTAGTCGCACCATATTCCTTCATGTAGCATTCAATACCAGTTGCAATTTGGCCCCTTTCCTTCTCAACCTGAAAGCTCATATGCATGCAGTTAGTTGAACGTACTATAATATACAAAAATATATATAGTACGTTGTGTACGTACGTACCTCGTATGTAGCTATATCATCAATGAGTCGACAAATTTTGAGGCCGGCTACTAGCATTTTAGGTTTGTTACTTAGCCATTGAAACTCATCCTTTGTGGCAGATTTAACTCCCAATAAAGAAGTGGTAGTGTGATAGCAATAAGTGCAAGTGATGAGGGCATTCTGTAAGTAGTCTGCAAATGGTGGCTTGTATCCTTCAATGAACCATTTCGCCTCAACATGATAGCTCCTCACCAACTCTTTTAGCTACATATTTCATTCATGCATGATGAGAATATATAAAAGTTAATTAATTAATGTTTATTGGACATGCATCATATAAAAAGTAATGATTTAATTCAGAATGAGTGAAAAAAAAAAAAAAAACATTCATACGGCTTCTATAGCATAATATACTGCATAGGACCTTCCTTCCTTTGCTAATTCATTGTCAAATTGCTGGTAAAGTTCCAAAAGGGCTTCATAGATTGGCTTCATGTATTCTGGGAGATGATTAATCTCAGTAAAATCCCACCTAAGATAAAATAAACACCCACTTATTAACTTAAATTTGCATGCATTAATTGATATATATGCATAATATGTGACTGGGTCAAAATATAGTATATATAAGGGTAGCTTTGTCAATTAGTTTTTTTTTTTAAGTTTAAAAATATCATGAAGACAGTGTGAAACTTTTATAGAGTATGATTTTAGGGAATAAAGTGTTATTTTTCAAATTACAGGGGATTAAATTGAATATAATACATATCATCGGGGATAAATTGTCATTAACCCTACCTGATGCAACATTTAGGAAAATTCTTATCCAAGCCTGGTTTGGCCAAACCCATTCAACCACCAAGCAAGTGTATTGCACTTGTTTTATGATTGGTCACTCTCTTGGGAGTTACATCCAATCCCAAAGCAAGTGTATTGCACTTGCTTTTTAGTTACTTTGGGTTCGGCCAAACCTAGTTTTGGTAATAATTTCCCCAACATTTATTAAATTGAGCTAGCATGAATGAGTTTTTCTTTTTTTTTTTACCTCTCAATAGCCTTTGTAAAAATATCAAGTTCTTCGATTACGCCGTAAGCATCATAAGTGTCGTCAATTACTGACGTCATAGCAATGGTTTTAGTGAGCATGACGCGAGCACGAGAATACCGAGGTTCATGATATACCCCCATAGCCCAAAAGAAACATTCAACCACTCGATCTCTCGCGTAAGGAAGTTTAGACACAAGGTCCAAATCTTTCCACCACCTAATGCAATATCATAAGATATTATGAATATCACATGGTAGTAAATTGTCATATATGTTAGTTAATCTTACGTACCTCGAGATCTCAAGAAGCTCTTTCTTGTGAAGTATTTGCAAATAATTGTAGTCTAATTTGGCAAATTTTAACAGGGATTCATTTTCCTCATAAGTTGAAATGAAGATTCTTGATTCAATCCTTGGATTGCCCCAATGCAAAGGTTGATTGAGTGCATGAAGAACTTGATTTCTGAGAAGTGAGCCTAGGTTTGGCGCCATTGATTTAAGATTGGTTGTAGTAAAAACAAGTGCTTCTTCTAATATGTTCTCTCCATGTATTCTCAGATGTGATGCTTCATACAAGCTCAACAAACCCTTTGCATCACTTTTAAGTGACTCTTGGAATTTCAAGTTTCCGTCCAAGAATTTGCGGAAAATTTCTGATTAATTAAAAATTTACAAAATTAGTAGGATGTATCAGTACTACTGTTAATAATTAATATATATACTTCTTCTTTTACTTTTATAATCGCGCGTTATTATTAACATGTACGTACGTAGGTATGTACCAGAAGATATACGGTGTCCGTGCTGCCTGAATAGTCGAAAATGCAGTGCAACGGTGTACAAGTCAAATGACTCATGATCATCATCGTCATAATCTGTGTTGAGATTGAAAAATTGTTCCAACTTCTCTTCAATCTCGCTTTCAAAGTGATACGATACGCCTAACCGTTCGAGTGTATCGATAAAATTCATTGCTTCCACCATGTTACTTCCGCAAGATGTGAGCATACCTTTCACTTCATCCTTGAAAACTTCAATTTCCTTGCAATATTTTTGTGCCTCCTGCATGCAAATTAATAATTAACTCAATTAATTTATAAATATTTATTAACTTAATTTGAAACACAAATTAATTAAGATATATATATATATATATATATATAAGTATGATATATTACCTGAGTATCAAAGGTATAACTAATGAATTGATCACCCCATATACTAGGTGAGAAGTTTGCTACTGGCCTAACAGTTTCATTTACCACAATTGTTGAGGCCATTTTGTATTAATGTATTTAATTAGCAAATAATTAATTATTCTATTTGAAGAGATGATCGATAGATATTTGTGGGTGATCAGAGCTATCTCAGACACCTCTATTTATAGTCTAGAAATCATGAGTTAAATAATATATAGTGGTCAAAGATATGAATAGTTGTGTCTGTTGAAATAAATAATAAACTAGATTAATCTAGGCAAGTGCTTAGTGAATTTGGTGCTTAATTAATTAAGTTGAACTGTTCAATGCATGAATGAAGAATAATACATTTTATGTTAATTTTTAAATATGTTAAATAATATATAGTCGTCAAAGATATGAATAGCTGTGTCTGTTGAAAGAAATGATCCTACACTAGTGGATTTAATCCATTGAGGTTGGATGAATGCCATATGGGTATGAAAGGACAAAATATTGTCCTTACATGCTCATGTGGCATTCATCCAACACCCGGATGGATTAAATCCACCGGGGTAGGTACTAATTTTTCGAAATAAATAATAAACTATATTAATCTAGGCAAGTGCTTAGTGAATTTGGTGCTTAATTAATTAAGTTAAACTGTTCAATGTATGAATGAAGAATAATACATTTTATGTTAATTTTTAATTATGTTTTGTTCTAGTACTTCTAGAAGAGGAGTATATATGCAAATAATAATGATATTTTTATTAATATTATATATTAGTGGATATTCATATTGTTACTTTAATAGTTCATGTACTAAATTGTAATGTATATTTATTATGGGCTTCCATATTTTATATGGGTTTTGTAAGGCCATCTCCAACGGTCCATGTTTAAGTTAAATTATAAGAGTCTTGTTAAAATTATCACAAAAACTGCTTTTCAAGAGCATATGTATAATCTATGTGTTGTTAAAATTTATAAGTTTGGATGGCCAAATTCAAATTGCTATTTGCAATAATTTCCTGAAAAACAATAAATTATTCTGTGATAAAATTAAATTTCATACTTATTAAATTCAATCCAACATATTTGAATTGAAATTGTAATTCAAATTTTATAATCTGAATATCATTATAAGAAATTTGTCACTACTGATAATTAGCGAAACCTCTTTAGCGACATATTAACGATAATTTTTTGTTGTCACAATAATTTAGTGATAATATTTTGATTATCATTTTTCGGGCATCGCTAAATATCAATAATAAAAATTAATATTTTTTTATTATGAAATAAATTCAATTAGTATTATAAATATATCATTATTATTTTATATAAAATAATAACAAAAGTTATTTTTTAATATATAAAATAGTTGTTCGAGTGAAATGGTATGGTTGGTAAAAAATAGTCTCTTAAAATATAAACTAAATGTTGGAGTGCAGAGTAAAACGTGGAAGTGTATAACACTGTTCATTAGTTATATTTTAAGATAAAAGGCTGAAATTTAAGAGAGCTGTTGGAGATGGTCTAACCTCTTTAATCGTGAAAGGAGGTTACTTAATCGATTGCAGAATATGGGAATTTTCAAACATTAAGAGCGATATACAATGAAGGTTTGGCGGGGCTGACCTTTGGAGCCCAAATGTGAACATTTTCCGAGATCCTCGATGGGGAAAGGGACAAGAAACGCCCGGGGAGGACCCAGCGCTGGCCTCCTATTATGCGGCTAACTACGTGAGGGGGCTGCATGGCAATGGGGGCACCACGAACAAGTTGAAGGTTGTTGCCTGCTGAAAACACTACACTGCCTATGATCGGTTACTTAGATCCTACACTAATGGATTTAATCCATTGGGGTTGAATGAATGTCACATGGGCATGAAAGGACAATTTTTTGTTCTTTCAATTGTCCTTTCATGCCCATGTGGCATTCATCCAACACCCGAAGAATGGATTAAATCCACCGGGATAGGTACTAATTTTCCCACTACTATTACATATAGTAATAATTAATGCTTTTGACTTGTTATCACATAAATCTTTTTTGACGTTTATTAAAAAGAATACAAGAACTTTTACCCAAATATAAAGGATATTTTTGTATTTTACTCGCTTTGTAAATTAAATAGTTGCATCCCATGTAAAAGATTCATATATCGCTGTCATATAACTCAAACCATCTTTCATTTCATAATTGGAGCTAAGAGCTTCCAATTGTCATTGCTTGCACGGATCATCCATCAATAATTGAGTGTATCCGCATAATTTTACGACCATATCCTTAACAGTAATACAATTGTACATTTGAGGCTAAAATCTCTTGTCCTTTGTTTTTTCGGGCTTTTCGTCTCTTTCTTTCATGTGATAAAGATGACATGGAAGTTTTCAGCCCTTGTTGATCAAGCTTCTTCATTATTGTGTTCATATTAATTAGGTCAATTGATATAAAACACGTCTTTGTGATTGATATTTTAGCATATGTTTTTAGTTTCAATTCTCAAGGGTATACGGACTATAAACCTGACGTAATCTATTTTAAGACACGTGAAATATACATTACGTGGAAGTCTCTCTCAACGAAATTTCGAATGAATCATATTTAAAATGTTCAAAAACTTATACTATAGTTTCTTTAATTATCGTTTATTATCTTAAGATATAAGAAAGTATTGGTATATATTGCATGGGTAAAATTGCATAAAACGTCCCAAACTAATTATTGATTTTGGATTTTCGTCCCGAACTATTTAATTTGACGAATTTTGTCCCGTAATTTAATATTTTTTTGGAATATCGTCCCAAACTAATTACTAATTTTGATTTTTCGTCCCAAACTATATCAACTCGCCAAATTTCGTCCCATAATTTACCATTTGTTATGAATTTAGTCCCAATATTAAATTTTTAATTTAATGAAAATAACGTTCATTCTTGTAATTAATTTGGGACGAACTCTGCAATATTATAAAATTATTCATCTTAAAATTTACCATGTCATGACACTTAAGTAGCCATGTTATAATTCCGTCTTATAATTATGGTGGGACGATATTCCAAAAAAATATTAAATTACGGGACGAAATCGCCAAATTAAATAGTTTGGGACGAAAATCCAAAATCAGTGATTAATTTAAGATTATTTTTGCAATTTTGCCTATTGCAGGTAAGCAAACAAGATTTGGAGGAAACATACAGTGTGCCTTTCAAAGCATGTGTATGAAGGGAAAGTTGCAAGCTAGATTGCACGGATACGGATACGTCAATACGGTATAATATGATGCGAGTACGGCGATATGGATTTTCAAAATTTATAAGATTCGATACGGCAAAAATACGTGTTTGTATATTTAAAAATATATTAAAAAAAATTATGTTATATATATTTTAGTTCACTTTATATTCCATATTAGAATAAATAATGCTATTTACCTCTTATATAAGTGTTCAAGTAAAACCATAGTGTTAATATCATAGGCAAAGTATTTGGTCATATACAGATTTTCAAGCGTTTTATGTAGATTTACTTTGATAATATACATAATCTAGAAATTATTTGTAGAAATACATGCTCTCAAGTATTCTGGGAATTTCCGATACGTATCTTTTTTATTTTTTATTTTCTTAATATTAAAATTGACACGGTGGAGTATTTCACAAGTATCGTACGAGAATCTGAGTATTCGAGTATCCGATACGCATACGATATTGCACGGTATATAAATTCGGAGTATCCGTGCAACCTAGGTTGCAAGTATAATGTGCTCATACAATAAAATCAATTAGTATTATAAATATATCATTATTATTTATATAAAATAATAATTAAAGTTATTTGTTAAAATATAAACTAGCTATTGGAGTGAAATGGTATGGTTGGTAAAAAATAGTCTCTTAAAATATAAACTAAATGTTGGAGTGCAGAGTAAAAAGTGATAGTGTATAACACTGTTCATTAGTTATATTTTAAGATAAAAGGCTGAAATTTAAAAGAATTGTTAGAGATGGCGTAACCTCTTTTAATCGTGAAAGGAGGTTACTTAGGGTGAGTTTGGCCCAGCGATTGGAGCTCTTAAAATCACTTTTACATCTCTATTGTGATTTTTGAAGTGTTTGGCCCTGATTATAAAAATTACTTATGTTCAATCGTGATTTTCATAGCGTTTGGCCCCCAAGATCATAATCACTTTTGAGATCTCGAGAAGCAAAAAATCAACTTATTTTAGAAGCAACTAAAGTGTTACTTTTACAAAAGCAATTATTCTATAATTAATTTTTATCATAATCAATTATTACCATAATCAATTTTAATAAAATTAATTCTCCTATAATTGCTTTTCGAATCGCTAGGCCAAACTCACCCTTAATCGGTTGCAGAATATGGTGTTATAAGTAATTTTCAAGTAAGTCTGCTGAATCTTTTGTATTTTTCTAAGTTAATTATTTGCTTTAAATCTGGGAATTTTATGTTTTAAAGCATATTAAGAATTATATATGCCGTAACTTATGACCAAGTACATAGTGTAATAACAACCAATTAAGGACATACAAAATATATATAGTGATAAACTTGTAAAATTCCACTTAGCTAATCTATTGATTGATTAATGTATACATGTTTAGAATGACAAAAGGTCAAAAGAATCTATTGATTGATTTTTGTGTATTTGAATTGGAATTATTGCCATAAAGGAACCACTATATATAAATTAAAATATGTGTTGTTTTACTTTCTGCATATTTCATTTGAGCAACCTTACAAATAGTTTGCACGAATAACCATTTGGAAAAGAACTTAAGAATTTTTCAATATGTTGCATATAACTTAACCCCAATGTCCTCCAATTCTTCAGACAATTATTGCATAAAATGAAATAGATCGAATATTTATAGAAAGTGCATTTTATTAATCAATTAATTAATTAATTAGGTTCAGTGATGATATTTAACCTATGTGAATTCTTTAATTGAAAAAATTGATTGAATTTGTCTAACAGAAAAACGTGAGATAATGAGTAAACTGCATGCGTGAGTTGACTCTGGAATGCATGATCTTAGATATTTGTGTTTTTGAGCAATAATTTAAGTTTGGGAGTGACTCAAGAGTTATTGCGGCCACTTTTTTAACTTAATTATAATTGTTGATTTTTCCTTAGGTTCGGCCTAATCCGACCCGACCCTATTCAATATATTTTATTGTTGATGGGTTGTGTTGAGATGGATTTTGTAAAGATTTATAGGAGCTTTAATGAGTACATAAGCGGATCATTAAAGGGTATAGTAAAAAAATACACATTTAGTTAAGCTAATTAATATAAATTTAATGGCTTAATTTTATTTTTGTCTCTTATATTCATGAAAATTTTGGTTACAATATTAAATTCTTAAATATATTTAAGTTTTAAATAAATATAAAAATAGTAAATTGCTTTCAAAAAATAAAATAAAAAAATATTAAGGTTAGTGAGTTTTTCATAATCCGTATAATTTAAATATTATCATATTAATTTAATCTCATTTAGTTATACTTGAATATTTGAATAATATATTCACTTATAACTATAATGTATTTATTTAATTTTAATTACTTAGTAAAATACATGACACTATTACCATATTTAAATAGGTCAACTCATGATACGATTCGGACCGATCCATTTATAACCTGACCCATTATCAACCCCGCCCGTTTAGGACCCGTAGAAAGTGGCATGTTAATGACTCGACCCAATTTCGACTCTGCCCAATCCCTCCGTTTGTCACCCCACCTTTTATGATTTTAGTCGTAATAATTCTGTTAGTTTAAGTAGAGTCACAAGCTTAATCAATTTTTAAGAACTTTATTTGATTTTAACGTGAATTTAATATGTTTTCTTGCAGGAAAAAAAGAAATGGAGTGAAGAAAATAAAATGATAAAAATAATCATGTAAAGGTTGGAGGAGATGCACATTAATTAGCATTTTAATCGGGTATTTGGCCTGACTGGGAGTTGGCCGAGGGAGACTTTTCAGCATTGAGAAATACCGACAGCACGTAGAAAAGAAACGAAAGGAGCTAAATTTCACCTTGCACCCTAGATTTAAGTCTGTTTATTATTTTGTACCCATAAAAATTAATTATTTTCGCAACCTGAAAACACATTAATGATTTCATTTTGCACCGGCCCTCAACATCTTCGACCGCTTTAATATCTTTGGAAAAGTCATTTCGACCAACTAAGCAAGGACATGTTTGGTCCTTAAGAAAAAAAGAATCTTCTATTTCTACTGAACACGTCATTTTTCTCTCAATTGAATTTTCAACGCGTGACTCCTAATATAATTTTATCTATTTAAACATCAAACCAATTCTTATATTTTCTTTGGTTTCATAACCAACAAAATCACATATAATGTCAATAAGAGTTTCTTCGTCCAGTAGCTCTGAAACACATTAATTATCACTTCGTGAACATATATATTTGGATGATGCAATTATGAATATGAGCTTATTTTCTAAGCATTTACTATGTTGAAATTATAAACTAAATTCATATACATTCATATTAGATAAGATATAATAAGTTTAGTTTTAGAAAGTTTTTATACATGGATAAAGATGAGTACGTGTGTATGTATGTTTTGGTTTAATTTGTACTTAATTAGAAGGGAGATATGAACTTAAAATATTCTAATGTACTAGGCTAGGTACATCATACATGTTAGTAAAGAATTATATATTCCTTTATAATCTACCATTTTTAATAAGTCATGAAGTCAAGTGGATATTTTTTAAGGTTTGCTCTTCAAAGTTCAAATCATTAATGGAAAAATAGCATGTTCAATACAAAATAGAGGAAAAAATTTCATAAATGTCAAACATGCCTTGCTTAATAATTCAAAGTGACTTTTCCGACGATATTAAGGTGGTTGAAAATATAATAGAGTGTAAATTGAAGTCCATTAAGGTACTTTGAGAATGCAAAGTGAAATAATTATTTTTGGGGGGTTAAAATAATAATTGACATATTTATGGGGTGGAAAGTGGAAGTAAGCCAAGGAAAAAAATAGGAGAATTTCTTTCAGGAGAAAAAGAGGCCCATCAGCATTGTCAAATACGAAAAGGACGTGGGAAGAAAAGAAGGAATAAAAGAGAGGGAGAATTTTAACATATTAACATGACTACATGAGTTCTTTTATTCTTATTTTTTCGACATCGTCCTTATGGACTAATGTTTATCTACATGGACTATATGGACCACATATAGTTGTTTAATTTTTTCTAGATCAGGATACCGACTTAAAACTATTTGTTTATCTACTTTTGTATTTTATATATGCTTTTGCATTGATTGGTCACATTTTCAATTGATTTTTTTTATTGAATCCGAGAATGGAAAATTAGGGATAGAAGAGAAAATAGATTTTGGGTTGTTCGTTAGAATATGATTATATCTAATTTCGGATATGAATATATTCGTATCTAATTTAGGTTAAAATTCTTATTTATATTGAGGTTGACCGAACTCAAAGTAATTACATGGCAAATGCAGTATACTTGTTTTGGAATTTGATGTAACTTCCAGAAGAGTACATGATCAATCACAAAGCAAGTGTAATATACTTGTTTGATGGTTGTTTGAGTTTGGCCAAGTCGGACTTAGACAAAAAAAAATCATAATTTATGTATGTTTTAATTACGCTTACTTAATAATAAGTTTAATGAATTAATTGTATAGGTTCTTGAGTGATTCGAAAGATTCAGATGAAAAGTGATCCCTAGAATAGCATATGAAGGTTACTAGTGTAATCCCCATACTATATTTCAATATAAAAACATAGAATAATAAGTTGAATGTGTTTCTTTTCCAAAATGTTATTTCAGTTTAGTACTTTATAAAGATTTTAAATGCTTACTCTATCATCAGGCAATTCATGAGTACTTTATTAGTAATAATTATAAATGTCTAATCATTTAATTATTAAGTTATGCCAAAGTTATTGGCGAAACTAATTGAGTGATAAGTAGGAATCAATTAAATTTAAGAAACATTTAATTAAATTGATGGGATTTGTTGATCATTTGTGACATCTATTAACTTTTAATTTCTAGATGAACTATTTTTTAAAAGGAAAAATAGGTGAACAAAAATGTATGATGCTGTAATTTAGAATATAATCCACATGTTATGCATGACATTGGTGAGCTTAACTGAAAACAATAAAATAAAAGGTGTACATCAATTTTGCACGAAGTAATGAAAATCTATAATCAATTTTTTTAAAAGGTTTATATTCAACATCAGTTCTTGTTTCATTATAAACTATATTAACAACTCAATACAACACTTATACAAGCTATATATTTTTTATTTCAGAAGCACTCTATAGTGGGTAAGTAAGGTACATTTTGTAAAAGAATATGCAATTCTAAAATAGAATTTGACCCGATTTAAATGTGACAGTCAAACTGCTTCCATAAGATTTTTTGTAATCGATAACTATAGAAGTAGTCAAGCTCTTCTTCTTCTTCTTCTTCTTTTTTTTTTTTTTCTTTCTCATTTTCTTTCGGACATGACATTCTCTATCTTTCTTTTTACCAAACCTCCATTAATTTTCTCTCTTTTCTTCTATCAAACCATAAACACATTGGGATTAAGTATCTCACATTAGTTGAAAGTCATAGTTAAATCCATTTTATAAGGTCTTGGGCAACTCTCACCATACAAGCTAGCTTTTGAGGTAGAGTTAGACCCAAATTATGTGAGTGAACTTAGCCAAAACCATGTGGTGAACTCTAATACAACAACAAAAATTCCTCCATTAATTTTCTTTTACTAGTATACAATAAAAATCAAAGAAAGTCATGTGAGTTGACTTAACTCAGATCATATGGTAAATTCTAATACAACAAAAAAAATTCCTCCATTAATTTCATTTTATAAGCACCTTATTTTCTCCCTCTGTTTATGAAGTTTCCCTCAAATTTTTAATAGAAAAATGCAAAAGAGTCCAAAGTTTTGAAATTATGGTATATAAAATGTGTTTTTTAAAAAAACTTGATATGAAAAGTAGGGGTGTTCGCGGTGCGGTCTATTGCGGTTTTATACTCGCCCAAATCCGACCCATTATTTGCGGGTTTTTAATACTCTAGACAAAATCCAACCCAATAAGTCTAGAGATTGCACTTTGCGGTCCCTTCAGATTGGGGCGGGTTGGGGCGGTTTTTGCGGTCTTTTTTTTGGAGCTTTTACTTTAATTTATTATCACTTACTATTTCGTTATTGTACTTTTATCTAAGAATAAAATTCTTGAATGTTTCATAATCATATGAACAATACTACTTTTTCATAATATTTAGCTTTAATTTGATTACATATTTAAAGTCTATATTCGTTATGTATAGATCAATAATTGTTACTCAAATACAAAACCGAACAAGACTTTTTCAAACAATAAACAAAAATTAAAAATACTTTAATTATTAAAGTTGATATTGGTGGTTGTCAATTTATAGAATTTAACTTGGATTGTTGATAAATTGTGTCGAGTATTTTAGGGGACAAATTAGGTTTTGGGGTCGAGACGGTAAATTAAAAGTATGTATGTGCTTAAATTAAATTAAATAATAAAACACAATTTGTTATTTTATATACATGCACTTGTGTGCAATTTATGCAGTTTTTTAAAATATAAACACAAACCCGATCATAATTTGCGGTTTTTTGTTCACAAAGTCCAAGACCAACCCATTCATCGTTCAACCCACGAATTACGGTCGGTTTGGGTTGGGGCGGTTTGAGGGTTTTATTGAACACCCCTAATGAAAAGTATCGAGTTGATAAAAGTTTGACATGAAAAGTATTTTTCCCTCGTTATGTTACTGAATTGAATAAATTAAATAAATAAACAGGTATATTTGTTTAGTTGTTAAAACTTAAGCATGCTCGCAGAATCGCCTCTAAAGCTAAAGATAGGCATGACTTCTATATTAACAAAAACAAAAAAAAGCAAAAACTTTAGGATTTTAATTTTTTTTACTCTTTGAAACGACATTTGCAATTGCTCTATCACAAATAATACGGGGGGGGGGGGGGGGGGACAATGCATTTTGTACTGTTAAGCAAACAGTTCTCACACGACCAAAACCAAAGCGCAGCAAATCTAGTGGCAAACATCAATTTGGAGACAAGTAATTCTAGCTACATTCCAACCAATATTGTGGTGTCTACTCATTCCCGTCCCACGCCAAGTAGCCACTGGGCAAGATGAGTCAAGTATGGCTCTGCCCCGGAACTACTGCTCAATATTGGCCCTAGACTCTGAAGCTCACTAGCAAATTCCCTTTCAAAATTCCTGCAGAACATTATGCAAAACAACAAGTATTGAGACTAAATGACCTACATGGGTTGAAAACAATAGTTAAGTCCACCTTATAAGGTCTTGGACAATCCTCACCTCTCAAGCTAGTTTTGAGATTGAGTTAGACCCAAGCCATGTAAGTGGGACTTAGTCCAATCCATGTGGTGAATTCTAATAACATACATTCACACACAGAGGATGGAGTGAGCGTTCTAACTTAGAAATTTCTTCAACTTACAATATAGATTCAATAGTTGTGGCATCTTCAGGTGCTACTTTCACCGTTTGAGATCGGGTTCTTAGTTTCAACTTTTTGTATTTATCCACATAGGAAGGCTCAGTCTTGGTTGGAGCAGTAATCATATTTGGAACTGCTGCAGCATACTGAAGGCATATAAACTTCATTTTCTCCAGTTTCTGCATTAATAGATGTCATCAGTAAATCTAAGAGTGGCCCACGTTGAAGCCTAATTGTGAGTAATATCTCAAACAACTTAATTAGATTGGTAAAATTCAAAAATATCTTTTTAATCAAGAAAGAAATAATTCAGCAATTACACTCCCAATGACACTCATTATACGAAAAGCAGTATGATTTTAATTTTTCTTGAGAACTTATCACAAGGCAATATATACTGGTAACGAGACATGCACATACCTTGAGAAGTACAGGAGAAAGGAGCAAACATTCCCTCAAACATTTCTCAAGATAAAAGTCATGGTATTGTATAACCTGCATCACGATATTAGTGATCACTAGACCATAATATCTAAAAGGCAACTACAATTAACAGTCTCATTACTTTTTTTGGCTTTCATTCCTCGGAAAAATTAAACAGTTACAAGTATGGTGAATTGTTGAATACCTCGTCGATACTTTTTGCAGTTTGCAATCTATTATGCATCACATGCGAATTTGGCTCAAGAACCTGTAAGTAAACATGATACCGTCAGTGAAAAATATTTTAGCAGCATCCTTCTCAGGAAATAGATCAAGGAGCAAGTTAAAGTGCTATAGGAATGTCACTGCAGAATCATTAATTTATAAATATGTTGGCATTGCTTGGCGATGATTCCATATGAGTGAGCACATAAAGCATATACGAATAATTAGAGATGTGTGACCTGCCTCAAAGGTCAAATAATGAAGAAGGCTATTGATAAATTTAAGCATATTACGGCACAGCAAGGATGAGACGGAAATTGATATCCCTTGCATATCACGTCTGCGGAGACCCTACAATACACATCTCAGACAAGTATCAGGAAAATGAGTTAATATGATATAAGGAAGCAGCTAAAAAGGTTGAACTATTGTACTTGATGTAGTTGCCATGCTGTACAAAGTTGCCGATTCACATGCTTGCAGTGAAACAGAAACCGAAATATCAGCTGGTATTTTGTCAATGCTTTTCTTGAGATCACTAGGGATAAGGGCCATCGGACCTGAAATACAAAAGACCAACTTCCATTATACGACAGTGGAACTGCCTTACAATAACATCAGTAACTAAGACAATTTGAATAGACCAAACTTATTTGGCCCTGTTTGTCTCGCCTTTGGGAGTAATCGTAATGTTGTTTGTTTGAGTTTTGTGAGAGTGGTTTGCGAAAGTAGGTTTTTTATAGAGATTTTGGAAAGAAGAGATATTGTGCAAGAGATGGGTTACTTTATGTCAAATCATGTCTGTTATGTGAGATAAGTTGTGTAAGAAATAGGTTAATTTATGTCAAATTAGAGTTTGTGTAGGTTTTTTCACATATAAAAAAATTGTTGTTTGTTTGGCTTTTCGTACAATAGTTTGGCAAAATTGAGAGATGCTAAATTTATTTCTGAAACCATTTATGTTGTTTGTTTGGCTTTTGGGAGAGCACCAAACTACTCTCCCCAAAGCAAGACAAACAGGGCCCTTGTTTCCTCAACTTGAGTGATTGAAAGAAGTTAATTATTTTGTCAAATCAATTATTAAGTGGTGATTTTAGCACAACTGATGATTGACAAATTTTGGCAAATCCCTTCTATCTAGTAGAAATAAGACAGCATTTTTACTGCTGGGAAAATTATTGACACGCTTGTGCACCCCAACAACAAAGTTGCAATTAAGAATCTTAAGTATAAATATTTTACCAGGAGTTTATGAGAGAAGAAAGAAAGAACAAGAACAAGAAAGATGCTGCCACAAACATACAGACCTTGAAACTCAAAGAAAATGTTTCCAAGCCTGTAATGCTCACAGGTTCTTCCAGGCCACTGCTACTGTAAACTGTCTGGGTGGTCTGAAGATCTTTGAGTGTACTCAATCTTTTCAACAGAGTGGTTCTTTCCTGGAAGCAAGATGGCAAAGTTTGTAAAGCAAGTGGCACAGATACAGTTCCAATCCAAACAGGCATGGATACTTAAAAATTTAGTACTGACCACACAACATGTTAAATCCTCGTAACAAGGGTCTGCTACCGCTGATGATGATCGTAATGCCAGGTCCAGGAGCGACTATATAGAACAGGAAAAATTCATATACCCAGAGCAACAATTTGTTTTGTTCAGTCTACACTACACGAGAAAGAGAAAGAACGAGAAAGAGCAGAGGGCAGAGACAGCGCGTGAAACATAATTTCCGTTGCATGTAATATATTTGCAGACACACCTGCAGCTTCTCAACAGAAATTTCATCTGGCTTTTTCACGAGTTCCTCCCGAGCTATATCCATAAAGTGGACCAAGAAATCACCCTGCAATGTTGGTTAAATGAAAAAATATGAAATCTCTCCAAATAGTTTTGAACATCCAAGGATAATCTATAACCAATCAGACAGGTCATAAGCAAACGCTGACCAAAAGAAGAACAAACAAAACCTTAGTAAAAGAAATGAAGTAGAAAAATATTCACGTATAAAACTCGGTGACAGAAAGGGAAAGCTTCATTATCTAAGAACTTCTGAATGCTGGTCTTCGAGTTCAGATAAATTAAGAAAATGGATTTAGAGCTGTGCAGCGTGCAATCACAAATACGCGGCTAACAATTGGCTTTACGAACCACAAATGAATGATCTACCTAGAAAATTGTTCAGTTCTTGCTACCTTTGACATTTTGAGTAGAAAAGTTAACAATAAACCCAACAAGTTCTTTAATCAACCACCCATAAAAGAGTTTACCAGAATATGTCAATTACTCAATCTACACTGATAATATGATATAAACCTATAAACTAGCAGCCACACCTGATCCAGAAGAAGATAGTGCTTGATCGACCTCAGTTTTCCCATTAAGTCGTACTGCAAATAACACACTGGATTCATCAGAAAAATAAGTTTACCAAGCAAGGGAAAGAAATCGAAAGAAAAGCAACAACTTATCTGAACAAACCTTTTCTTTGATGAGATTCAATAGTTCACCACTAGCAAAATCATAAGCGGTTTTGATGCACTCAAGATAACGATGATTAGACCCAACAGTTGTCAACTTTGAACTTTCTGCCACTGGAACCTGCTCATAGAAATCTGATAAACAGTGTATACAGACTGGCAATTAAGCCAATTGAAAAAATGGCTTTCAAGACTATTGCGTTATAAACCTGGATATTGTGCCCACATTCTCTCATAACATTTAAGTATTTTCCAGTTGTCAATATAGTTTCAGCAGCATTTGCCAGGAAACTGGGGATATCATCTTTAAGGCTGTAGCGCTGTTGCCAATACTTCGCATCATAATCTTGCGTAAGACTTTCCTGTTATAAGTAAGATTGTGTCAGCTCCCATAGCTCTAGTCTGAAGCACTTACTATTAAATAAGGTCATACTTTCTGAAGGGACTTGTTCTCTGCAATAAAAAATTCTCCATAAGGGTCATCAATCACTCCCTCGTAGACCCACCTATAATTAAAATAAGCACTCCATCAGAAATAAGGTGATTAGAGGAAACAAATTAATGGGTAGAAGAGAAGACATCCCTCCTAAACCGCAGATCTGCATATTATAAAGAATTCATGACAAGTATCATTCAAAATTTCAATAATATCATACTTGTCTTTCCAACAACAGAAATGCGTCGTTCGACATAAAAAATTATCCTGAATTTGATGGAGATACCTAGGAAACTGATCAGAGCTTTTAAATCTAAGGTCATAAGGATTATCCAATTCAAGTTATTCAATCAACATGAGGTGCTTTTTTAAGTAACCGATGTGAATTTGATAAAATATTGTTGGCCTTCTAAGCTAACTTCATCAACCAATTAGCTTTGTTTTCCCATCTAGAATGTTGAATTCTTTTTATTCCTGCATTCTTATTTTAAGCTTTACTTTGTCTGCAGACTTTTAAAGAATTATTTTACTCTATATCCACCCCATCTAATATCTTTGAAATACTATGACAACCCTAATGGTGTAATGATTAACTGCAAAAGTACCTCTCTAGTATTCCAAGATATGCTTGGCTTGCACGATGTGACATTTTTTCCAACAAAGACCTCACTACATGGTCACCAGCCATAGCCTTAGCCTGAACGAAGATATTTATTCAGCAGATATGATTCAGAAAGCACCCCACAAAGCTACCGAATATAACTGCCCAAACTTTCAGGAACATTATGATGATGTAATGTCGTACCTGGCTTTGCAAGAGGTTAAGAACAGCAGAACCAATAAAATTATTTGCTAAAGCCTTCTTTATCACTATGGATAAAGCTTGCATTGTGCCCATCATTGGCTGTTACAAATTACCAAAACATTATGGGATAAATTCCTTGATAGCGCAAGGTAACAACAAAAAATAGGTTAAGTTTTTTTAGTCAAACCTGGCAATAAAACCATAATCCTTGAATAGAAAGTTTTCCCAATCGAAATTGGTGTTCAAGCTGAGCCACCATGGCTTGGTAATCCTGAAATACAAATTTGGTATCAGTTTTCTTCTTGTGATTGCATCCACACATGTTCTGCTAGTTTAGCATGAAAGAGAAAGCGGTAGCTTGTATCATTTTACAAATAATTGTATAAAATAAAGCCTCCGTTTGAAGCTTGAGCAGAATAAACCATTTGCAGTATTTTTCTGGATTGAAATAGGAAACCATCTAACTGAATTCTTCTATCCATTAAATTCTGTAAAACCTATGATAGAGGTACTAATCTGTGTATTTGACCAAACTTCAAAGTAACTACTAAATACTAATAGCAGGAGCCAGTAGCAAAGATAATCCTACTACAATTTGTCAACATACACATGTCCATAACACACATACAGGATAGTATGCTACCTGAAAGGCGTAGATATCAAACTACTTGAAGATTTTCTAAGGTGAAAGAGCACTATACCATTGAGAGAATACAAGGCCAAATTAGGAAAAAGATTTGTATACTTATAAAACAAAAAAATGAGAAACCTACCAGTAACAGTGCTCTAAGTGCAGCTGCAAACGCATGATTGACTAGGCCTGTCTTGAACTGGGACCTTGACTCAACAAACTGATTAATAAGTAAGTAGCTCTCACAGAGAGGAAAGAGCCGTTTCGCAGATTCCTGCAATCATTGTGATATGAAAAATTGGTCAAACAATTCACGGCAATGATGGAATCTGCTTTACGATAAGTGTAACAAATTCACCCCTATTTGGCTGGAAAACAGGAATCCAAGAAATATACTTGCCTGAAGTGCCAAATCCATAGAAGCATCAACTTGGAAGGTTACACTATCATCCTTCCCTCGGATCCTCCGAATTGAAGTATAGCGCCCTTCAATCCCAACCAAATCGTATAAGAGATCGTCAATTAAAATCAATTCCTGACCAAAATATTAGCAAATTCATAATTTCTCAAAGAGTTGAACAAATTTACAGGAATTTAGTACGCTCTCATACAGAACACTCTTTCATAATAGTATCCTTTCTATAACTTGAGTGAAGATAGAGAATTTATTACACAAACCACTAAAAACAGGAATACAACACTAACACATATGCAAGCATCAACATCTAAAATCACTTCTTCTAGTTTTCGATCACAAAATAATCCAGAGTTAAGCAATACGCCAATTTCAATCACATAGTACTGCACATATTATATGGGTTTAAGATTATTAATTTCAACATAATAAACTGACAAGGTTAAATTTACCTGAATTGCAGCATGGTACAAACCTATGGGCTTGTCCACTCCAGCACTGCAAGCAAAATTATAATATTAACAATATTGCAGAATTTTTTTATTTATTAAGTTGCAAGAAATAAATTTAATTAAATACAGCGACGTTCATTTCTTAATATATATTCGAACTTCATAGTTTCACCAATAAATGAAACGCCAATGCTTGTACACTAGGATTTATCAAGTAGAGAAATTCAGTATACGAAAATGAAAATATACCTAAAAGAATCCACAGAGAAGCCCTTGCCTTCTGTGTGAAATCGCCCGGTAAGAAAAGGTCGATCGACGTTCCATTTCGGTGTAGAAGGGCTCGCAATCGTTGAATCCATCAAATCTCTTTCCAGAACTTTTAAACCCTAATTTCAGTGTAATATATACATACATGTAGATACATACACTTATAAAGTAGAAGTGACTTTGTGACTATGTTTTGCATTTGTAGCTGCCGCGCAGTTATTTTCAAATGTTTTTAACAAGACTAAATATAGCACTGATTCATTGAATAGATTGTCTTTTTAATGACTTTTAAAATTAGTTAGGAATCTATCTAATATTTTTTTTTTTTATAATTAGGAATCTATCTGATATAGTAATTATAAAAGTATGTTGAAATTTTGGGACATGTTTGTCTTTTTTCCTGAAGTATAAAAGTTTTTTTTTTCGCATTTACACCCGTAACTGAAGTAAAAAAAAAAATTATCTATTAGACTGTGTATGTACAGTTCGAATCGAAGAGTGCAAAGGGTATAGGCTCTCCCCAATGTGCTGTCTCCAATAGGATTCGAACTTAAGTTTCACCTCTGAGGATCGCAAGCCACTACCGCTTGGTACAACCACTTTGGGTGAAGTACAAAAGTTTTAAATCGAGTTTTTTTATAAACAATAATCCATTCGTTAATAGCTGAATCAAAAAGGTTGTTACAAGAATTTGAGGAGAACCTCCATCACAAAAAAACTTCAGGTCGAAGGGAAGATAATACAACATGACTATTCAAATTAACATTATTCCCCATCTAACGAGGTCATGAGTAGAGTTTTTAACGAGTCGGGTATCTTCTTTGTTTACCAATTTGGTCAGGCTTTTACAATGTTCCGAGAGAACAAAGAATCTGCTTCAGTGGACCATTCAAAGGAAGGTACATGACTTGAAATCATCAAAATAGAATTAATAGTGTCACTCTAAAAAATAACTTGTTAAAATTGATGGTATCCAAGATGATGAAA
Source organism: Penstemon eatonii (assembly GCA_038501285.1). Classification (NCBI taxonomy): domain Eukaryota; kingdom Viridiplantae; phylum Streptophyta; class Magnoliopsida; order Lamiales; family Plantaginaceae; genus Penstemon; species Penstemon eatonii. The sequence continues at coordinate 9,224,308 of CM076710.1, forward strand.
GTTTGTTTGAGAGTGGATGTCTCGGCGCTAATTGAGTCGCTGAAGGAGTCTGAAGAAATAGAATCGTACACACACGAATCAAAATGGAGAGAAAAGCAACACCTTCGTTGAACGTGGCATCCACGTTAACCTTAAGCCATTATATAGGTGGGGGAGTCCATTATAGACTAACATGGTCGGGGCTCCCTTAGCTTTGAATAGTTTGGATATATGAGCTTGAACACCATTTTTCGTTCGATTAGTGTGACGAATTGAGCTCAAACGAGCTTTAGTATCGAGTAAGATGGTTATTTTTTAACATGTGATGACTCAAGGCATCTCCAACCCAATGGGAGGGGCAAGGATCCCCCTATCCTTCCCCCCGGCGCTTTGACGTGCTACACGGGTGCGTGCATCCAAGCAGGTAGTGACATTTACTTCATCCTTTTTTTTTCTATTTTTTCTATTTCTTTCTTTTTAAATTGTTTTATTTAAAGTGTGATTTTTTTTAAAACTTAACTAAAAATAAAATAAAAGTTTATGTTTAAATTTTATGCAAGATTTAATATCATTGTATTAAAATTAGATCTTTAACCTTACATATTAGTTTTTATTCGAATTTGTAAATTTGTCTACGAACGTAAATAAAAAAAAACGTACAAATATTATGAAAAAAATTTATTTTTAAATTTTTATATAATTTAACGACGTTGTAGTTTAAACATTATTATTGACGAGATTGATGGTGGAAATTAAAATTAGGAATCCTCTTACAGATTAGGGGATAAACCCTTGGGTTGAAATTTGCCTCATACTGAATTATGTTTTATCTAAATTGGGCAACACTCGAAAAAAATTTAAATCAACTATTTATTGACTTCAATTAGCTTAATTATGTATTTAATTAAATTTTTTTTTCCGAACTTATCAATCGAAAAAATATGTTCAAGTTTTATTTGCTATGTTTTTGGTTGTTTTTTAGGAATTTATTTTCTATGTATAACTAACATAGTTCTAACGAAATTTATTCAATAAACAAACTAATTTATCAACTTCATACTCAACCCTACTCCTGAGTATTGACATTATTTTGTCAATTTAGGTTTATCCGAATTAATTTCGTTGTTGAAACTTAATTTATTAACTCAAGTACAAATGAAATTTTATAAAGCGCTAATCGAAGTACGACAACTTAGGGCCTATTTGTTTGGTATTTGGGAAAGTAGTAGAGGTTTATGAAATAATCTCGATTTTGCGTAATGTTGTTTGTTTGGATTTTGAGAGAGTTGTTTGATAAATAAAGTAGGTGTAGATTTTTTTTGGAAGAGTTAGTTTGTAGGTGTAAGATGTGTAAGACTTTATGTCAAATCGTATTTGTTGTGAGAGAAATTATGTAAGAGATAAATTACTTTATGTCAAATCAGAGTAGAGTTTGTATAAATTTTGTTTAAAGATAAGAAATTTGTTGTTTGTTTGGATTTTGAGAGAATAGTTTGAGAAATTTGAGAGATAAAAAATTTATTTAAGAAAATAGAATACATGTTTGTTGGCATTTCCCAAACACGAAAAATTTTCTGGAAACGCCAAACAAACGGGCCCTTAGTTTTAACTTTTAACCCATCCCATAAATAATTCCTTATAGTAATTTTTCCCAGAATTATTACATTAAATAAATAATTTGAGAAAAAAAATCACGGATAACTACCGATCTGTATATTATTGAATGAATTGGTTTCTGCTTCTCACGCTCACCTCTCATATCCAACAATCAGGTCATACTTTCTCTCTCTAGATTTCGATCTGCACTCTCAAACAATGCCCGAAGATCAACCCCAGATCTCCACCGAGGAGGTAACCACCGCCGCTGTATTTATCTATATCTATATCTACACACGCACTACACGCACAATTCCGAGGTCAAAATCACGAACAATTTTCAGTCACGATTGAATGGAACTGATCTAGTAATCAGGAACTAGCATTTTAATTGGAAATAGTTACGTTTTATGAATTGAGTACTTAATTTATCTATTCTACTGCTTTATGTTTTTCTAATTGCGTTGAAGGTGTTGAAAAACGATATCCCATGGGAAACTTACATGACGACTAAGCTAATCACCGGGACAGGGCTTCAGCTGTTACGTCGATACGATAAGAAGCCCGATAATTACAAGGCTCAGTTGCTCGATGATGTAATTATTCTATCTAGCTTCTTTCCTAATTATGTTATGGTTTGTTCGGATTAATTTATTTGCTTGCAAGTTGATTCATTGCTTGTTCTTGTGGTACAATGTAGTCGATTAATTGTAATACTCATAAGGTTTTTCATTTGATGGTTCTAATGTAGTATTTAACTTGGTTCTTGGTAGCGTGTTAGGTAAAGTGCAGTATGTTAATACCTTAATGTTTTATTCTAAGTGCAAAATTATTATACGTGTCCATAAAATGACATTGGAGAAATTTATTGATGTTAGGATTGGTGAATTGCTTTGATTAACTTATTGTTGCTAATTAGTTTGTTACTGGAAAAATAAATGCAGGATGGTCCAGCTTATATTCGTGTTTTTGTAAGCATTTTGCGAGACATATTCAAAGAAGAAACTGTAGAATATATTTTGGCCCTGATTGACGAACTTCTCACAGGTAACTGATAAAATGGATAATATCTCTATTTAGTTTGACATTCAAGCAGCTAACCTTTTCTTTTGTTTTCCACGGCAGCAAACCCTAAACGAGCAAGATTATTTCATGATGCATCTCTTGCCAATGAGGATATATACGAGCCTTTCCTAAGGCAAGGACTGTGCACATGTGTTGCATCTTATATTTATCTGGATATTTGCATTTCGATCAAGTGAATTGTATGATCTATTAGTATGTATCCATCTCGTTTCACCTCCGCTTTCCACTTTGGCAGAGGAAAGTATAAGTGGATCAGCTTCATTAAACATATTTGCTTCATAGTTAGGCTGGCGTATAGTGGAGGAAGTTTCTATTTCTGTTGAAAAATACTGATGCTTAATACTGGGGACTTAATGATTCTCGAGTTTCTGACGACAAAACCCCTCTCCAGCCACCCCAGTGAAAAAATTAAAACATAAAAAAAAGGCTAAAGGGATTGTATATGTTATAATTGCTGATGTTGCATGATTTGAAAGACTGCTTTTTGTCATAAATATGTTGTTTACTTCTCTTGCATCTAAGTGAGCCCTATTGTTAACTGAATTGTGAATCATTCACGAGTAGTTTTTCTGAATAAATTTTTCCATGTCCAAAGAGTGGGTGACAGATAAATATTGACTCCCTTTCTTTTGTAGATTGCTCTGGAAAGGCAGCTGGTTTATTCAAGAGAAGAGCTGTAAGATACTTTCTTTGATAGTAAGGTGTGTAAAATCATACATTTCTTGTCATGTTACGTATGTTCGTTATATTATGCCATAACATACCTTCTTTCATCAATCCCAGTGGAAGGCCAAAAGCTCACGATAGTGCCGTTGCTAACGGGGCGTCAAAGTCAAAGAAGGAAGTCCCTACTATTGATGATGTTTTGAAAGAACTGGTTGAATGGTTGAGCACACAGGTCTGTGCTCCTTCCCGTCTTTATTGTATTAGCTTCTTTCTGTGTTGAGAAACAGGTTATTCTTATAGATATTAAAGCCGTCTGTATCAGTTCTTCTCGTCATTGCCGATTGAACTTTAACAGTTTTACATTTCTCTGTGACGACGGTTCAACTGTACACGGAGTTGCAAATCTAAATTTGTTTGTTCAAAAGCAAGAAGGCTTTTAAAACCTTAGAATTGCTAAAATAGAACACAGGAAAGTAAAGAAGTGCTCTTGAGATTAAGAAAGTTCACCAACCAAATCTGTTCTGAATCTAGAGAGGTGGTATCTCATTACACAATTAAACTAAATATTTCCTCACTATTTTCTTTCCAACTAAAAAGCACAACTCTGTACGGCCAAATAACTGGTTGACTTAGAAGACTATTCCACAATAATTATTTAACCAACATGGAACAATCTAACAGTTGACTGTTTCTGTTACACTCATAATACTTGTAATATAAAGATGATTCAGTTTTCTAGAGTGAAAAATTCAACTCCCAGTTTATAATTATTTATCATTAATATTGTGGAGGTAACTTCAGATTCAATGTTAAAGGTTGTTATGTTTTAATTTATTTACGAATATATCTTATCGAGTTTTAAACTGCGAAACCAATATTAACATCGATGAGAATCCCATGTATGTGTAAAGGTTCAGAAATTTTCAAGTTTAAGAATGCTTAGTGGTGGGCCGCCTTGAAATTTCAAACTATGTAAACATTCCTAATTCTTAAGCTAATGAAATATTTTTATACTATTATGTTTGTAAGTTGAATAGCTCAAGTTAAATTTTGAGCGAGAAACCTTAAAATAATATGGTTTTCTAGGACATTAAAGGTCATATCAATTAATTGGGTTTAAATACAAGTTGAAGAGCTTACCAATAAGAACTTTCACTTTTTGTTAGATGTCCATTCAAACTATTGCCAGCAATCATTGTATTCATACCTGTCTGGTTTGTACAGCTGAAAAAGCCATCTCATCCAAGCCTTGGCATTCCGTCCGCTATCAGTTGCCTTGCAACTCTATTGAAAGAGCCTTTGGTGCGATCTTCATTTGTTCAAGCAGATGGTGTCAAGTTGCTTATTCCTCTGATTTCTCCAGCATCAACTCAACAATCCATCCAGGTAAATTTTAATCAAATTTTTCATGGAAGACCATTATGTATATATCCCAAATTTGTATCAGAATTTATTAGGTTAGTTGGTGGTTTGGGTTATGAAAGTTCTCCTACACACTCTGGATTTAGCATTTTTGGCTTTGGATTGTAGTCTCTGATTTCTCATATACAATTGTGTATTTAATTTTATTATATCCTCGAAACAGCTTCTCTACGAGACATGCCTTTGTGTATGGCTCCTGTCGTACTATGAACCTGCATACGAGCACTTGGCTACTTCTAGATGCTTGCGACAATTGGTTGAAGTTGTCAAGGGATCCACTAAGGAAAAGGTCAGTTCATTGACATAATATTTTTTAGGTGAAGGTGTATCATACATTTTATATACAAGTCAGTTGTGGAAATGATTCGCTACTATATTCTTCATAATAATTGAATCTGCTAATCTGCTCATCTCCAGTTTACGTAATACAAAGTTTCCTCTATATTAAGAATAAGCAACTGAAACTATATCTAACAATACTTTTCTTCGAACTTATGACAGGTTGTCAGGGTAGTTGTCTTGACTCTCAGGAATTTGCTTCACAAAGGGACATTTGGTGCTCAAATGGTAGACCTGGGATTGCCGCAGCTTGTTCAGAGTTTGAAAGCTCAGGCATGGAGTGATGAGGTGAGAACCACGTAATAGTTTGTAATCTTGTTTTGCATAAAAAAATACTATAAAAGGGAAAAATAAAATTACATGCGTGAAAATTCCAATGTTGTATGTTCTTTAGTTTAGACTGGACAGCATGCCTGTAAATTCTTTCTTAGTATCACATCAGTTTAGAATATAGTACTTAATACACATGTACTATTGTCCTTATATATGGTAGGTAGTTTTGAACTCTAGCTCTATATTACTCATCTCTTCTTGGGTGATCTTTCCTCAGTCTCTTCATGGCCCTTGATATGTAACTGATAAAGTTACCCTGCAGGATCTGCTGGAAGCTTTGAGTCAACTGGAAGAAGGATTGAAAGATAACATTAAGAAACTTAGTTCTTTTGACGTGTACAAGTCTGAAGTCCTCCTTGGACATCTTGATTGGTCACCCATGCATAAAGATCCTATATTCTGGAAGGAATGCATAACAAACTTTGAGGAACATGATTTTCAGGTATTAGTCCATGCATTGTTTTGTGATCGCTGTTGATACTTCAGCCTCAGTACGATTGTTGGCTGAGTTACTGAATCTGTGGCATTTGCATGTATAAGCTGATATTATATGCATAAAATGTCTCTATTAGGGAAATGCACACTGCAATGTAACTCGTATGTGTTACTGAGCATCTAGGCTCAAACGTGAAGGTGCTCAGAATATAATTTCTTAAACACAAAGTTCTTTAGATGTTCTAGTAAACAAAAAAAGCTGCATATTCTAGAGAAAAATATTTTTTTGGTCCATGAGCTAAGGAATAAATGGCCAGTTACCCCGCTTGCTATTCTATCAGACTTCACTTGGCCTTTCTTGTGTAGGCTTCTCACCAGGACATTTTCCTCACCTTAGCGCGAGTAAAGGTTATTATAGAAAACTACAGTCATATACACTATTTTTTGCTTGCTTATTTCCAGTTTCTTTTTTCTTTCCTATTATCTAAGAACACTCTTAGATTGACATGTATGTTGATTGGTCTTTTTTTTATAGATTGGTTCAACTTCTTGTATTTCTACCCAAATTAACATGAACTTTGTTGCAGATTCTAAGGGTCCTCATCACAATTTTGGACACGTCTACTGATCCTAGAACGCTTGCTGTTGCTTGCTATGACCTCTCCCAGTTCATCCAGTACCATCCTGCAGGGCGCATTATTGTGACTGACCTCAAAGCAAAGGAACGAGTGATGAAATTGATGAACCATGAGAACGCAGAGGTTACTAAAAACGCGTTGCTCTGCATCCAAAGGTTATTTCTAGGTGCCAAATATGCAAGCTTTTTGCAGGTTTAAGTAATGTTTATAGAAGTTATTGTTCTCTCACATTATAATTTTATGAGAACTTTTTGAACAAGGACTGAGTCAGTCTGAGTGTATTATTCTATTTATCGGATCATTGCAAGTTTATGACCCTTGTTGTCGGGTGTGCTTTTGTTTATATTATGGCATGTGCCATCCAATAAGTTGAAATGTTTCTTTATACTTCGCTTTTGTATATTGAGGATTGATCAATAACTAGCTCATGTCTTGCTATATATTTCATTTTTGTTATCTGACTTCATATTTCGTCATTGGGGCAATTTTCATTGATTTTCTCCTTGAAGTTGCACTTATATCCTCAAGGTAAAGTCTTTTAACACATTCATTTTTTGATGTTAATGCGTTTTACTTTCTAATTTTTAAATCATGTTTCACTTTATTTCCTAAGTTTGTAGTTGTTTTGTACCTCATTCTCTATAGCCACGTCTTTGTCGGGATTTGTGAACGACAGTGATTAAAAGAGTTTGTGGAAATCAGCTACTAATTTATGTCAATTCTTTTATTTTAAATTCTTCGTTATGATAATTAATAATGTCTTCTTTTTAATTATTGCACTACATCCAAAACACCACAAACATTAATTCATGTTTTCAACTCAACTTGAAAAAGTCGTTATGTTTCCTTCTTTTCGTTATTAAATTGTGCAGGACCTGTAAGTTGAAATAAAATGACACAGGACATGAGCAAAACATGAATGAAGTAAATCGATGCAAGATAATTAAAATTACAAAATGCCAACATTCATCTCCCCAAATTAATGAGACACAAGGATACCTAGATATCAAGCACCACTTTGTCCCTATTCTTAACGCTCCAAATGTTCATAGTATAATAGAAAAGGCCAATGAGTTCTGAATAAACAGGTGATAGATTCAAATCTGACAGTGTCCTGCAACAGACGATCAGAACTTGTTCAAACGAGAACGTATTCTCACTAATACAAAAGCTCACCATGTGAACGAAGGAAGCACGTATGTTGGATAAGCATCATGTTTTGTGGCAAGAGAATGAACATAAGATTCATCCGCAGCTTCTCCAAATTTTCGCAGTCCAAGTTCAGTTGCATGAATTCCACCGGTGATAAAAGCTGAAGATATTCCAGCTATATTTGCACCTTTTATATCATGGTGGAGAGAGTCTCCAACAGCGATACAATCAGCAGCATCGACACCAACCATTTCCATTGCTGATTTATAAATTATCTATTGTTCATTGAAAATTTCTCAGATGATAAATCAAAATGAGACACACGGCTAATAACAGCTTGAACATACATTTCTTTTTTGGATGAACAAACTCAGATTATATATTTCTTATATATATATATATATATATATATATATATATATATATATATATATATATATATATATATATATATAATATAATATAATATAATTTTTATATGAAACATGAATTGCATAAAAATTCATATTCGTCAAAATCCGTCATGTTAAATATGAGAAAAATATTACTTAAATGTATCTCGTCCAAAAGAAAAAAAAATCCTATTTGACATATATATATATATATTAGCATACCATATTTTTCTTGGTGTGCAAATGGTATTTAGGTCTCTATACGTTTAATTTCTTTCGAGATACGTTATATGTGAGCCACTCACTACGAGGACATATTAACATATTAAATAGTCTTATACGTAATTTAATCCGAGAGGCGTCAGATATACTATATGTGAACATCTCACAATTAATGAGGACATATTGAAAATGCAATTAACTTTATGAAATTTAATTGTGTGATTCAATAAAAAAGAAATTGGTTCATGTGTTTTGTGAGAACAAACAATGTTGAAACATGATATTCATTAAAAAAACCAGTAAAATACAAATCAGATTGCCAAAAGAATGTCTAATTGAACCCAATCTGTTGAATTCTGTATAGCTATGCAGAAAAAGCAGAAGAGAATGAATGGGAAAACAAAAACCATTACTACATATTATCCATATCATCACCATAAACTTCAGTTCTATATTCCTTCAGTGCAACCCTAGCATCCTGAGCTGAAGCAAGTACATGAAAAAATGGCATCAAAAAACTCAACTCCTCATCTTCATCATCATTCAAAAATCTCTGAATTGGCATTGCATTTCCAGGTTGAAACAAATAAGAATCAGGACTATCATCCACAATCACTACTCTGCTCATATGCCTCCCTGTTTTCAAAAGATCCTTCACACATTTCCCATTGATTATCGTACAAGAATCGCGATATAGACGATGGGATATAAGATTCCCAGTAGGATCCAGTCGATCAAGAATAGTCGAAGCATAACTCTGAACCCCAGCAGTAAACACAACAATTTCGAACCTTTCACTCAAGAAATTCAAGAATTCATCCACAAATGGCCTCCTGCGGACGTAATATACAAACTGGTCCTCATCAGGAGTGGTGAAGGAAAAATCGTATTTTTCAGGAGGTGGGTGATCCAACATGGAAACGGTGGTGTGGATCAATGTCTCATCCAAATCAAGAAATACAGTTTTCATGTTGGGAGAAGGCAATGGGGGAAGGGTTCTTCGGTCATTATCCAGAGACTTCTTGATGATGAAAGATTTCTTGCCTATGGGGGGTTTGATGGTAAGATGTATACGTTTCTTGAAGCATTTTGTGCGTTTCCTTTTTACTATTTTGAACACCATTTTTTCAGAGAAAATAGAGAAGGTTTTTGAAAATGGGCTTAATTTGTTACTATATAGTAGTATTTATAAAGAAAGTTAAAGAAACAGAGCAGTATAAAGGAGGAAGACGTTGTTTACAGGGTCGGCTGATGCGGAGTTTAAATCCTTTTTTTCTGGTGGCGGGGTTTTTTTTTTTTTAAAAGAAAAAGAAAAAAAAAACCGGGAGGGCAAATATAGTATTATTTTAAGAATCAATATTACAATATTGGTTTTTTTATTTTATTTTATTAAACTAAAAATGGGTTCTCATTAGTAAGAATTCTGAATACAAGCCTAAGAACTCCAGAACTACAAAAACAAGAAATTAAAGAAATATATTTCAAACTTATGAAACACATAGATACAAAAATTACTAAATAAAGTTTTTATAATTAAATCAGTTTGTAGCTAGCAATTGATCAACGTCTAAGATAATATCATCGAAAATAGGATCATTGAAATCATTTTATGAGTCCACATTGCTTGAGGGCTCTAATTATGCAACATCAATTGATTCACCATAAACACCAGTAGCATGGAACCATTCTTGCCAAAAGTCCTAATCCTCCAATAATTTTTTTTTTTCCATTCTCCATCCACTAGGATTGGAATTTGCAAAGATATTGGGAAAAGTTGAAGTAGAACAAAAATATTATATGACCTAAGGAGTATTCAATATAATTTTTTTTCTTTTACATCAGAATATGCAAATAAATAAATGAAGAGTGTCTAACAAAAAAAAAAACTTTACACCAAATATTTAGCAATTATTGAAACTTGGGATCCTAAGAACCTAAAATTTAAGTTTTAGTGGTTGGTGGAAAAACTTTATCCTCATGTATAGATGAGTAGTGGTATTATGGGAGACTAAAATATAGGTTTAGGTCTGTACTGTTGATGATGATATAAGAAGATGTTCGGAGAAACATGCACGATAGTTGTATGTATTTTTTATTTTATTTTTTTATTTGAGTTAAAAGATAAATACATCGTCATAAAAGAATCAAAGAATCCGTTGGCTTACAATCAAGTTACAAAGTTAGTTTGCAAACTCTAGTGGATAAGTTGACAATAATCACTTCAAAAATAAGTTGAAAATGATTGCAAATTCACTAAAGAATCCATTTATGTAGTGTTTGCAACAAATTTTTTGTGCTTAGCATATTTTCATAGTTTTTACGAAAATGTTCCATTTACCCTTGACATAGTAGCTGTTGGGATTCGGTAAGATAAACAGCTCTAGGCACAGCGGAATATAATAATTTTTTTAGGACCTCTTACGGAATATTGCCAGGATACTACTCTAGGTGTATATATATGAACTTAAATAAAACAATAGTATAATCAGTTGCAGTTATACCTATCTCCTTGCAAATCCTTGGCTAGCAAACGAACTCTGATTTCTCCTACAGTGAAAATCGATCCAAACCTATTGAGTAGCGCCCCACGTGTTGCGCCTCTACACGAGTTGAGACACCACAATATCACGAAAATAATAAATCTTGACCAGCTAGAACACAAGATATATTATGATCTAGGATTTAAGAACGATCTTGGAACAAAGTCGAAAAACGAAAAATTCTTCCACAGGGAAGAATGGGTTCGGCTATTGCTGTGTGGGAGAGGGAGAGAGAATTTTGCTCTTGCTCAATTTTTGCTTATGGAGTTCTGTGAAAAATAACTACAAGAAAGCTGAAAGCTACTTATAGTTATCTCCCTAACATAGTCCTATTAGGACTAGGGTTCCTCTCTCCTACATGGGCCATGGCCCTCTTTAATTTAGAAGACTAAGTCTTCTAATTAATTCATGGCCCAGTTAATTAATTTTGACCAGGCTTTTTTTTAATCTCCCAATTAAATAGCCCAATTAATTAACTAGTCTCCCAATTAATTAATTTTGACTCTAAATCTAATTAATTAATTATTCCTTTAATTAATTAAATCCAACTTAATTAATTAACTCACAAATTAAATTCCAATTCAATTTATGATCCTGATCCAATTCCAATTGAATCCCATTTTGTTCCAATTGGGTCGACCCAGTCGACCCACCCATAATAATCGACCCAGTCGATTATTCACCCAGTCGACCCAGTCGACTCGGTCGTTCTTATTTCCTCGCTTTCGCTTCATGTGTATTGTGTATGCCCCCGTAGGTTCACCACATAATTGACCGTGGGTTATAATTAAATATTATTTAATTATTCGAGTAAGACTTACTCTAAATCAATCGAACACTCTGTCGATTGATCATTCCAAAATTAGCACCCCTGCCAATTTGAGAATTCTCCCACACTCCATGGTCGATGTCCAGCCACAAGCCCATGGAGCCCAATCACTGGTGAATTAATTCAGTGAACCTTTTATCATTTATAATTTCCATATACAACATAATCTCTCCATCGATCAATCTCCCAGTCGAGACTTATAACATTATATCAAAATAATTTCCATATACAACATAGTCCCATTTAGATTTTTTTGACTAAATGACAACTTATAACATTATATCAAAGTAATTTGTATGGTCTCTTTATTACAATAAAAGTATAGAACCCATCTTACACTAACTTGTCACCATATAAAATTAGAATTTAATCGTTTAATTTTTTCAGGTCGATAAATCTAATCCATCTCTTAAAATTATATAATCCATCTCTTAACGACAAATGCTTGTTCATCCAAAAAAGAAAAGAAAAAAACTTATAAATGGATAAAATGAGCCAACATCTGAGTTTGTATATGTGCCCTGGTCGTTTTTTTTCTTTCCTAATGATTGTGAAGTGATACTGTACATGTACCATTAATCTTTCTCCTCAATTATCATTCGTGCAAATTTAGTCTATTTTTTCTTACAAAATTATATAATTTTATACACCAAAAATAAACTAAAGTGCTTAATTGAATATTACATCAGTTAGGCCTTAACAAAAATTTGCAATAAGCTTATCACGGTAATTGAATATTACATCAGTTAATTAGTAAACTTTCATATCCTTAATCAGCTACTAATTTATGACTATCAATTCTTTTATTTTAAATTCTTCGTTATGATAATTAATTAATGTCTTCTTTTTAATTATTTCACTACATCCAAAACACCACAAAAATTAATTAATGTTTTCAACTCAACTTGAAAAAGTCGTTATGTTTCCTTCTTTTCGTTATTAAATTGTACACGACCGATAATTTGAAATAAAATGACACAATAGATAATTAAAAGGGTAAATTTTCCATGTTTCTTTCTCTTTCTTGGCAATTGAGGACATGAGCAAAACATGAATGAAGTAAATCGATGCAATAGATAATTAAAATTACAAAATGCCAACATTCATCTCCCCAAATTAATGAGACACAAGGATACCTAGATATCAAGCACCACCTTGTCCCTATTCTTAACGCTCCAAATGTTTTTAGTATAATAGAAAAGGCCAATGAGTTCTGAATAAACAAGTAACAGATTCGAATCTGACTGTGTCCTGCAACATATGATCAGAAATTGTTCAAACGAGAACGTATTCTCACTAATACAAAAGCTCACCATGTGAACGAAGGAAGCACGTAAGTTGGATAAGCATCATGTTTTGTGGCAAGAGAATGAACATAAGATTCATCCGCAGCTTCTCCAAATTTTCGCAGTCCAAGTTCAGTTGCATGAATTCCACCGGTGATAAAAGCTGAAGATATTCCAGCTATATTTGCACCTTTTATATCATGGTGGAGAGAGTCTCCAACAGCGATACAATCAGCAGCATCGACACCAACCATTTCCATTGCTGATTTATAAATTATCTATTGTTCATTGAAAATTTCTCAGATGATAAATCAAAATGAGACACACGGCTAATAACAGCTTGAAAAGCTGAATATGCTTGGGAAGCAACTATACCATCGACATCGGAGAATTGCATTCTTAGTACCACAACACTTGACCCTAAGCACTTTTTGTGCCGCACTTCACAAAATTGCATTTTTAGTCCCAATATTTTTAAAACGTTTTTGAACGTTTGGTCTCATCCTTCTTTTCCATCCAATAGGGGAACAAAAGGACTAACTGAGCAGTCCTATACTAGTACGAAACCAATAGAGTTATATCGAGATTATTTTATGAACCAAAAGTGCAAAATACTTTTAACTATTTTTTAGACCAAAAGTGTAATTTTGTAAAGTACAGGACCGAAAAGTGCAGAGAGTTCAATCTTATATGACTAGAAATGCAATTTTTTCCATCGATATTCATGCCAACACTTATCTCATATTACAATTTCGTATATCAAAGAAACACTAAGCACTTTAATATCTCATTTTAGAAAATTTAGGACCATTCCTAAAAAGATCAGCGTAGTGACAAATTGAAGGAAACCGAAGTAAGATAAACTATAAGGATATTTGCAATTGAACTTTAACAGCTGAATCTTTTACATAGAAAACTCCACAGTTTGAATAAGAGCATCTACCAGTTTTGCAAGCTATCAAATGGAAATGAAAAATATGCCACAACTTGCTCTTCGTGCAGACAGAGTAAATTTTATTCCACCTTCCCCCTTATCTCACTCAACACAGAAAGAGGGCACAGTTTCAACAATTCGGTAAGAACTACAGCGTCATCAATTCTTAATTTCATTTTCATTTATTCAGAAAAAGGTTTTCTTGGTATAACAACTCTGATTTCCTCAAAAACACACCAGATTTAAGTAGTTGTGCTCGCAAAAATAAATTGAATTGAGCACAATTTCCATTCTTATAACTAAATATACAAACGTGTTAAGCAGCCACAAAAAAAATGTCTCTGAAACATTCATGTTAGAATTTCAAGATCTTAGTAAAGTTACCTCACCAGGCTTGCCCATCCATTTCACTTCTCCACCAAGCTTCTCATATGTGGCTGCCAATGTTCCTATAAGAACAAGTAACATAGAATAAATTCAATACGAAGAAGATATACAAAAGGTGATCTTATCAGTAATTATCATATTTCTTTTTCAGACGAGACAGGTTACATTGCATATAACAAACTTTACCAGGCATCACACGCAGAGCTCTAGCCTCAACGGTAACAAAATCTGGATTTGCTACCACCATAGGAATCTTCTTAGCTGCACATTGCTCCAAAACTTTCTCAAGTTCCTCAAGATTCTTGGGCACTGCAGCACCAGATGAAAGCCCCAAAGCTTCAGTACCATGAGCTATAACAAACTCGGCTTCTTCAACTTTATCTACTACTCGGAGACCTAAGCCCTAAACCAAGTCATTTTATTACGGAATCATTGAAACAAAAGTGAGGTGCTTGGCGAACAATTGAAAAGCTTCCAGTACAATTAAGCCTACATAACTACTATAATATCAGGATAAATAACTATGTATAAATCATGGGGGATTATAATCCGTACCAGTCAAAATTCATCTCCAGTTTACACATTTGAGTTGTGGACTACCAACTTTACAATTTCTTTAATATTTTAAAGGATTCAAAAGTAATTTATGCTTTCTGCATATAAAATAAAGAAGTTTCAGAAGGCGTGAATAACATACATTCTCTAATCATTTTTAATTTTTCAGTAAGTTCAAACATGTTGAATTAGCTAGCAGCTAGAGAAAAGGCATTTCATGGAATTCAAATGGGTCAATACACAACATTATACCTCGAGAGATATAGCACCTCGGTCATTCCAGGTCATGTGAATGCAGGACCTTCCTAATCGAGCAAACCATGCATCATCCCTCCTGTTCAAAATTGTTTTATGTTGCTGATCATTTTACAATAAGTATTAAATTCTGAAAGCAATAAATGATGAGTCATACATTACAGAGACTTGCAAATTTGCTATCTTTTAAGTCAATTTTACAAGCCTATCTATCTACGGCAGAGGCATTTAAGCTACAATATAGAAGATAATTCATAGAATTGAGCCTCTAGCAGTGAAAGCAAGATACAGATTTGTAGTGACTTTAGTCCTCAGAACCTGATGGGTTATACATCCATTCATCAGCATAAATAGATCAACTGAGACAAGGTTTTAAATTAATAATCTATATCATATGTAGATCTCTACTAACATTTACACACACAAAAAAAAAAATCAACTGCCTGCTTTTATAAGAAATAACAACCCAAGGTCAGGAAATAAACTACTAAATTATCACAAAGAGTTAATGACAATTTATGGGTTACAAAACCCGCCTACTAACAAACAGAAATTTAATATCCATTAGAACATTTGAAACTATAAAATAAACTTAAGAAACATGGAATGTTGCTATAACTTATAAGTATGCTTGTAACTAGAAAGTTATACAAACTAACCTTGAAAGTTAATTTTTATAATTTAATCAAAAAGGAAATAGCAAGGAATTATGGAAAGGAAATGGTGATTGCACATTCTCATCATTTTCAACAACAAAACTATTCATATGATAAAGACACTTCAATTAGTTCTTCTACGAGCATCAATCAAATGACAGCATAGTTCATAGATCCACAACAAACTTCTAAGCGGACACCCAGCAGCGAGAATACAGGAGATGGAAAGAATGTAACTTAAAGTGGAAATAAATTTGTTGAAGACAACAAGCTAGTCCGTCACGTTTCTATGAAAATAATGAAGCTTTACCATGAGGCCCAAACATGCTAATCACTGGAATCATGCAAACAACCATTGTTGCTAACTAGAAATGCGTTAGAGATTCAAATCACCATGAGAACCCAATGGACTCAGAAAAGACCAATTATACAACTACAGTAAAAAGTAATTACATTTATTGTGTTGATCCAGAAGAATAACCTCAAATTTGTTCTCTAGAGAGAGTGTGGAAAATACTAAGAATAATTCTTCCACTAATTCTGTACATGATTACAATATGATTATTTTTATTCAACTAAAAGAATTTCTAAAATTAACTCACATTATTGCAAAAAATATCAGAACATAACACTGATGGAAAATTCAACCTCAGAAGGTACTGATGCGTTAACTCCCCACTGGTAATTGCTCCCAGGAAGAGTGAGGGATCAAACCCCAAGCTACTCAACTTTTCAATGGTTGTTGATGCACGCCTTGAGGAATTACTTATAATCACCATCTTTGCACCACAAGTTGCCAACTTTTCTACTGTTCAATAGTAATGACATAAATATCCATAATAGTCTACCAAACCTAAATTCAATACTCAAGCTGAAGCTACGACAAGCTTACCAAAATGTCAAATCTAACAGATGAGAACATACATGTCGTAATGGCACCTGGATATGGCTGTTTCCCGTCATGCAGGACTCCAAACTGATCCAAGAACCATGCCTGCTCCCAAGCCATTGTAAAATAGCAATAGATATTAGGTATTTAACTTATTAACTTCTAAACATACTCAAAGTCGAAATGACACCCACAACATTTCTTGTTACAGATTGTATTTCTTTCATATCATGCATGAATGGTCCTCAATACTGAGATAGGGGACTAAGTATTCCTATAAGAACTTGTACATTTTATTTCGTTTTCATCAGTAACTTATAACTTATGCTTCTAGTGCACATAAAGTATAAAAAAAATCTCAAATGTTGCCTTTACACTGGGATTTTATAAACTAATGAAACTGCTTTACCCGATAATTAAACATTTAACAAACTGATTCATGCATATATACCGATATAGTTAGTCACTGATCGCCTGTCAAATAGTTCGAATTGATAAATGAGACTATATAAATTTACATTAGTTTTTTCATGAATTTAAGCAGAAATTGCTATAAAAAGTTTTATAGAAAAGGAAGAAAAAAGTATATGATTTTGCGGTACCACTGATTTGAAACAGAGTTGTACCTTGAAACGGCGAGATTCAGCAAGCTGTTGCAATCCATGGATGCTCTGAAATTGCTTGATTAGTTCGGTTGGTTTTGACGATGGAATCGGCGAACAGCATCTTCCCCTAATCATCTTTGGTGCTTTGGTGCGTGTCTTTGAATGTGAGGCAGTGTGTGTAGTTGATTGAATGTGTATATATACCAGATAATTTCACTTTTATTTCCGTAAGCTACCACACTTTAATGATATGGTACTTTGATTTTTTCATCCGACATATTTCATACCACTATTTTCCGATCAATAATACATAATTTCGTCCTATAATTAACGGAATATCCAATTTTTGATGGAAATAGATGAAAAATTCAAAATTGGTCCCATGAATAAAGCTCACTAGCAAAAGCTTGGCCCACATATTTTTGGGCACACATTTACTTCACAATTTACAACTTGATAGCATTTCACTTATAATTGCAAAATTAATTAAATTATTAATCCCATTAATATATTTTATATATTAATATTAAAAATTAAATTAATTAGATTTTATATATAATATAAAATAAACTAAATAATATTTTATATAAAATCTGGAAAAAAAACTTTTTAAAATTATATAAATATTATCCTATTTAATAAATTTTATATTATAATTATTAAGATTTTTAAACTAATTAGATTTATATATAATATATTTAAATTCAATGATATTTTATTTAAAACCTGAATTAAAAGATTTCAAAATTTGTGCAATTACTACCAGCTTTAGGAACATCAGCATGATTTCAGAATTAAATTCAAGTATTATCAAACAAAATCAGAAGAAAAATCATACTGTGGATCGCACAACCAATTTCTTCGATCAGCAAAATGTAAATCAATTACCTCAATGGACATGGAAATGGTGTTGCCAATTGAGTTAGAACAGCTCCAAATTGTGATTCCAGGAGAGAAACACAAAAAAATCTAAGATTAATCTAAACCGAATTTGTTTTTCTTGAAATAACGAAAACAGCAAAAAACGAAGAAAAATGAAAAATTAAATCAGCAGAGTTGTTCGTGAGAGTAAGAGTGATGAGAATGAGTTTAGGTTTGCAAGAATCAAACCACAATCAATGGATATATGATCGATAAACTGACATGGAGTGAGTGTTCAAGGTGGGTTTAGTTTGAAATAGAGAAAACTTTAGAGAGTGAAATTAGCATTCCATTTTATTTTTTATTAAATAGGATAAATAATATTTATGTGATTTTAAAAGATTTTTTCAGATTTTATATTATTATTTATTTTATATGTATTATATGTAAAATCTAATTAGCTTAAATTTATATTTTAATTTAAAAATCTAATAAATTTAATAGATATATATTTTTTCAAGTTTTATATAAAATATCATTTAATTCACATATATTATATATAAAATCTAAATATAAAGTCTAATTACCTTAAAAGATTTAATTAAAATAAATTTATCCAATAATATTAAATAATTTAACTATTTTTATAATTGGGAGTGAAATGCTTCAAACTTACAAATTGTGGGGTAAATTTGATGGTCCAGAAATATGTGGGGCAAATTTTTCCATCAAGCTTTAATTATGGGAACAATTTTGCAAAATTTTCATCCATTTTCCGTCCAAAACTGAGAATTCCGTCAATTATTGAATGGATGTACCAAATGTATAGCTAACAGATAAGTAATGATATGAAAAGTGTCGAATGAAAAATTTATGGTACCATATCCTAAAAGTAGGGTAACTTATGGTATCAAAAGTGAAATTCTCTCGTATATATACAATTGTAATTAAAGTTCTATCATAAAACTAATAATAAAATTACATATAGATTTTCTTTAATCAAACACAGGCAAATTTAAACATTATATCTCATTAGCGAAAATATATATAAAAAAAATGAGGTGAAGTTTAACAAAAATAACTTACACAAATCACTTTAATTACATACTCCATATTATAAGAAAATAAATAATTGTATTCTTTTCAAAATTGTAAAGAAATATTTCTACAAATTAGTGCATTGAATAAAAAAAAACTATAAAAACAATGAAAGATCATATTAAAAATTAGTAAAGAGGAAAAATAACACAAAAATAAGTAGGAATTGTCTCAACTTAGGTTGAACCTAAACCTCATGCCTTTAGTTGTAAACATTTGCCCAGTCATACTATTTAACAGAAACTTTTAGGCCGCGTTCGGTTGGGCTAATAAGCCCATGATTAGCCCATGATAAATAGTCTGGATTCTAATTGCGGGCTTAATTTGGTGTTCGGTTCGTCCAATAAAAACCCGGGCTGCCCGTAATAATTCCCCGGTTTTGTGGGCCAGCCCACTTAATCCGCGAGATAATAATTGGACACCCCCCCGTGCGATTATAATTGGGTCTGAAATAATGGCCCAAATTGAATTTTCAATCCCGATTGTACCCTTTCATTTCGTCGATATTACAATTAAACCGGGGTAAATCAAACAAAATCCTGAAAATTTTCCCACTTCATTCTACGCGAACTCCCTCCTAATTGAGAGGTGAAAATTTTCAGAGCAAGAACCCTATATTCTTTCAATCAATTTCGTTCCTTATTTCTGAAACTTTGGTCGAATTTAGTTGTTACGGTTCATGTCCAACTTTTAAACCCCAATTTCCTTCCTAATTTCTCAATTTTTTTTGATTTTGCAGGTTATTAATCGTTGACGGAGCAGCGGCCAAGGATTGCAAAATATTTTCGTTTTCAAGCTTGAGCACGGTATTATGCCTGGGGTTTTACCTAAATGTGTTTATCTCGTGTATTTTGTTAGGTTTTTTTTTGTTAAACTGTTTTTGGATAATATGATAATGTGTGTTCTTGTCTACTAGTTTTGTGTATATATAATAATGTTTGCTTTCCGGAATTTTTGGGGTTTTGCTATCAAATTTTGTGTCATATAGCAAAGATGAAAATAGGTTGCTGTTGAAATTTTTTCTTCTTTGATAACAATGTTTCTTTCTAATTTTGTATAATTCTTGGCAGGGGTCTGTTTTTGCAAATACTCCCCTGCCTATTGTTATGTTGCAACTATCCCCATATATGGTGATGTTTTTTTGCAAAGACCCTCCTGCATTTGTCCTAATGGCAAACATTTTCATTTTTATTGTATATTTTCATACAGGAATGTATTTTTGCAAATACCCCTACACAATTGTTGTTTATGTTTTCTGCAAACACTGGTTATTTGAGTTGAATCATTTCTCATTGAATATTAATTTGGGTTGATGGATGCTACATATGCTGAGAACATATCACTGCGTCGTAGGCAAAAGCATACGACGACCTGTGCTCTATTTTCTCATGCCTAAATAGATCATAACAAAATGGCTTGCATAATTTCATGTCCATGGATTATGGTGGTTGAATGCAATATGGTGGACTGTATACTACTTTTGCAAATCTTTCCTAATAAATGAGTTTCACATTTCTATTGAACAATCTATAATGGAGATTCACATTTCTTTACAACTTTTGACATAAAATTATGAGATCAAGTTTTTATATGTCATTTATATTTGATGATCCAGTATTTAGTTTTTGTGAACAATTTTCTGTTTTGCGGTCTATGTTTTAATTGGGAAAATATATCTTTACAGCTCTTTTGCAAAATGGATCCACGAAGGAAACACCTCCTCGTATTAATGTTCCATCAAATGTTTTGGATGGGTGTTTTTTATATTTGCTTACGTATTATTGCATACCATAAAAAGAATAAACGAATACGGTATAGCTTAATACGTAGAAGGCGAGATCAAGAAGCTGAATTTGAGTTTTATTGTATGGAAGACTCGATTAGGTGTAAAGATAACATACGTCTTACTACTAGTTCATTTGAGAAATTTTGTTGTATGCTTCATAACCTGGGAGGTTTAAAAGATACTAAATATGTTCCTGTTAAAGAACAAGTGGCCATGTTTTTAACCGTCCTTGCTCACCACAAGAAAAATCGAATAGTCCGGTCTGATTATCATCGCTCAGGTGATACCGTTAGTAAATGCTTCAATCGTGTGCTAAACTGTTTGTTGAAGCTCTATCCAGTTTTAATATCTCGGCCCGATCCAATAGCAGATGATTGTGAGGACCTAAGGTGGAGCTGTTTCCCTGTGAGCTTACCTATTTTTCAACCCCCATTATATTTTAATCAGTATATGGTAAATTGTCTTTTGGTAATTGTTTATTTTGAACCGTTGTTCGCAGGGTTGCATAGGTGCATTAGATGGGACGTATGTGAATGTTAGGGTTCCTGTGGTAGATAAACCTCGTTATAGAAACCGAAAAGGTTGTATCTCCACCAATGTGCTTGTCGCATGTGACGTGAGAGGTTCATTCACATATGGTCTGTGTGGTTGGGAAGGCTCTGCGGCGGATGGTCGAGTTCTTAGAGATGCAATCCACCGACCAAATGGTTTGAGGGTTCCTGCAGGTTTTAATTTCATATATATTATTTTAGTTTTCTTTAATAAAATGAAATTGGTGTTAATCATAAGATATTTTCTATTCATGTTATAGGCACATATTATCTATGTGACAATGGGTATACCAACGGGGAAGGATTTTTGACGCCTTATAGAGGAATACGATATCATTTGAAAGAGTGGGGAGTTGGAATGGAGGCCCCACAGAATGCGCATGAATATTTCAATATGAAGCATTCTCAAGCAAGGAATATCATAGAACGAAGTTTTGGAATTCTTAAGAAGAAGTGGGGCATTCTTGCCTATAATGCATTCTACCCGTTGAAGACGCAGAATCGAATCATACTTGCATTATTATTGATTCAAAACTTTCAGCGACAGACTATGGCCGAATATATGACGGACTCGGATGATGATTCGGATTCATCGAGCGACGAGGACAATGATTCAAGCAATGATGAGTACATTGATGTGGTTGAGCCATCGACTGAGTGGAATAATTTTCGTGAAAACATGGCCAATGATATGTGGATGAAATGGAATTCGGAACGTCGTTGATTTGAGTTTAATTTATATGGTTGTGGTGGTGTTTGTTTTTCAATTACACAAGTTACCTTGCATTTGTATAACAATCATTATATTTTGTGGCGAGACACTATTTCTTATGTATGACATTTGATTGTTCATCATTTAATACTTATTTGTGCATTAATTGACTGTTGATCTCTATGTTTTTGAACCCGGCTGTTTCCTAATGAATTCTAATATTTCGTTAATTTTTGGTTTATTTAATTCGTGTTTGCTTTCATTTTGTGCAGTTTGAAATACGATAAGATATGGCATCCGTCCCTCGATATGGTGAGACGGCTTCCACACAAAAGAGGTCACAAGGTACGCGTAGGACATGGAACGCACGTGAGGAACAAGAGTTAATTAATTGTTTAAAGGAGATGTTGACGTCCGGTTGGAGGGCAGATAACTCTTTTAAACCTGGCTACTTGCAAGCAATTGAGGGTGTTCTTAATGTTAGGCTTCCGACTAATAATATAACCGTTAAGCATATCAATTCGAAGTTGACGGTTTGGAAGAAGACCTATTACCAATTAATAGGTATGCAAGGCACGAGCGGCTTCGGGTGGAATGACAGTGGACATTTAATTGAAGTAGATGATGATGTTTGGCAATTATATGTGAAGGTTCGTTGATTGTTTGTTTATGCCCATTTACCCCCCTGCTCTTAAACAACTTGCATTACCCCCCCCCCCCCGAATTTACATTAAACATGTTACATTTGCTGGAATTTACATTTAAACATGTTACATTTGCTGGAAATTACATTTAAACATGTTACATTAGCTGGAAATTACATTTAAACATGTTACATTTGCTGGAAATTACATTTAAACATGTTACATTTGCTGGAATTTACAAACATGTTACATTTGCTGGAAAATACAATTGCTGGAAATTAGACAGTTAACCCTCTAAACATGTTTTACTTATTTGCATTTACCCCCTGCTGTCAGTACTAATTGAAAATGAGTGACTAATGGATAATAATATATCCTCGTTTATGTAGGCACATCCCGACGTTGCAAACATGCGTTATAAGTCATATATCTACTTCGACGATTGGGTGGATATATTTGGGAAGGATAGGGCAACCGGTGATGCTGCGGAGGACTTCGTTGATGTTGTTGAAGACTTGCTAAAAACCAACCCGATCCCAAATCACATTCCAACTGAGCCAACCGAAGTAATTTCCAATTCAGAGATTGATGCGATGCTTTACAATAGCCCGTGTGTAGATTTAACCACGGATTATTCGGATGGCAGTGAGTTTCATGTGGAGTTACCACCATACAAGAAGGGATTGCCTTCTATTCATCCAAAGAAGCTAAAGTTGACGAAGAAAATAAAAAAAAAACCTATAGGAAAGAAGGACAAACAAGAGAGAAAGAGAAAAACCACTGACTCAACCCCTCCGGATTCATTGAAGGCTGATGTGGATGCATTCATTAATGCTGCCAAATCCACGTGGAAAGATCTTTCCTCAACATTTGCCAAATCGGAGGAAGACACGTACGATGATAAGGCGATTAGGATCATAAAGGCACTAGAGAACATCTCCTCGCTTACCGAAGAGAATCGGATATACCTGGAATATAAGATCATGGACAATGCCAAGCATATAAGTTTGTTCTTGAATTCTACCGAAAAGAGCCGCGAGATACAAGCACATATGATGCTTGAAGGTAAGATGCCTTGAAGTAATTGAAAGTGGAATTTTAATCTTTCTGATTTTGCATGTTATGAATGTTGGTGCTTAGTTATTTTGAAGACACTGCATTTTGGTTGTGTATATTTTGATTTAAGGGTGTTTGGCAATTACTAGTTATGGTGATAACAATGAGAACATGTTGCTGTTGTCATTGCTCTAACTAGTTGGTTCTTATTTTGGTAGTTTGGTTGTTCCAAATGATATATTGTAGATTTTGTTGTAATGAATTGAATCCTTGCTATTAATCATTACTGGAAACATTGCATATCATTTTAATCAATTTTTTTTTTGTCATGCTTGGTTCGGTTATATAGAGGGAAATGTAGTAATTTTTTGTCATGCTTGGTGTACAGCAAGGCTTATTGATTGATTTTTGGTAGTTTGGCTATTTATTATATGAGAATTTGGAACAAGTTTGTTAGTTGGGTATTTTGCAAGTTATTCTTGTACACATCTACGGAGGATTTGAGTGGGTTTTATCGGACAATGAGACCATGTCCCCAAGAGTAATTATTGCAATATTGAGGGGCCTAAAATGTAAAATATCCTAGTAGCTATAAATTGTTATGATGAACACTTTTGACTATTTGCATTGCTACTGTTTTTGTCATGCTTCACAATCGGTTATGTGAAGAAAATCAATCAATAAGCCTTGCTGTTTATTTCCAGCATCATTGTAAAAAATAGTTGTTATGCCAATTTTATCAACTAATAATAAATAAACTTGATAAAAATCACATAAGTTTAATAACTAAACAGTAGCCTCCATTCATTAATACTGGAAAATTATCAATTACATAAGTTCCTAACATGCCTTCAATGTCATTACCATGCACTTACATAGAATTGTGCTGGGTAATGACAACATAAGTAGATATAAGGATGATTAACAAAAGCCTTGATTCAGTCTAAACATAAAATACACACGTACATCAAAAACTAAAATAAAATCATTTGCATAAACTTGATAAAATTATTTCGACTCATTCGACCTTTGAGAAGTCCCCACATCCGGCCAAAGACACTTAGCAACGGTTTTATAGTTATCACCCTCGTAATTTTCAGAGTCTGCTGTCAAGGTGTTATTGTGGTTGGATAATTCATTCCAAAAATCATCAGGGTCCGATGGTGAGAACCTAATTTGAGGGGGATTGATAGGCTCTGGAATCGGGGTTTCTTGACCAACTAGCGGCCCGTCGTCTATTTCAAACCATTGAAGATTAATTGGAGATGCGTGTGGTGGAGGAACAGGGTATTCAATTGGGTGTCCAAAAATTTCACATAAATCAATCCATTTGGACTCTCCTTCCATGGCATATGCTTCATAAAATGGTTGTTCCTTCACATAAAAATAAACAAAACTGGTGATAAAATTAAACAGTTAAACAAGCTAGTTTTTTCATCTTATGTATTCGTATTTATGTAAGTGCTCAATATTAAAAAATTAAAATGTTGATAAAATCAAATATACCATGCACAAGTTTTTAACAAGTTCTAGTCCATCCCTCCCGACATTGTTAGTATCAGTATCCAAGCAATATCCTGATATACCCCGTAGGTGAGAAAACGTGGCATGTCTACGTTTTAGTCGATGGACTTTAGCCATTATCTCCTTTGTAGTGAATTTTCGTCTGAAGCACGCATTAACCTCATTCCGGGCAGTTCTAATCACGTGGCTCATGCCATAAATAAGAACCCCATTTTCGTAGTAAGAATCGTTTGCTAAAAACTCAATTAAGAAATCATCAATTTCTTTGGGCCACTTGTCGGAGTAAAAAAAATGAGATTGCGGACGAGGGTGAAAATTTGCCATAAGTTGATTTGGTTTGTGTGTATTATTTCATATGGTCATCCAACCCTTTTTATAGATGAGATTTCAAAGGGCAATAAGAGATAAGATGTTATTATGTAGGGACTCAAATGCAATTAACCCATAAAGGTAACCTTTACGTCTACTTTGTACTCAATTTTCATATCAAACAGGAAGAAAAGTTGATTGGATTCTGCACATCAGATTTAATTTTTTGCTGTACAAGATTGCTTGTTTCCATATATTGCTTTTGCAGGCTTTTACAAGTGATATGTCAATTTGAAATGTAACATCTACAAATCACATTTTTTGGCTCTTTCTGAATAAATTTGTGTATGCACAGAACCATTTCCAAAATTTATACTAATAAAGTTTATTTCATGGTTTATTTCATGTTGAAACATACGAGGCCTTTTTAGCTTATCACAATTCATGGATAGTTCAACAAGTATGAAATGGTTATAGCTTACTATCCAGCAATTGACAATGCCAATTCAATACATAGTTAAAAATCACATAAGTTTAATAACTAAACAGCAGCCTCCATTCATTAATACTGGAAAATTATCAATTACATAAGTTCCTAACATGCCTTCAATGTCATTACCATGCACTTACATAGAATTGTGCTGGGTAATGACAACATAAGTATATATACAGATGATTAACAAAAGCCTTGATTCAGTCTAAACATATAAAAAACAACCAGCCTTAGAACCACAAAAGCATAAAAAAACTTAAATCCTACCACCATCATTCCAACAAAATGCCCCACCAACCATCAAGCCATTAATAATAATAGTCATAAAAAGAGGACTGCCAATAAAGTAGACATCATAAAATTATTTTAATCAACTTCCCAGAGACTAGGTCCAAACATGCCATCAGAACTACCACCCAAAGTATTTTCACCAACACTCTCATGAATCACAATCTCATTACCAAGTTCAAAAGGAACAGCAGGGACAGAACCACGTCCTTGAGCAGGGACATAACTATTTCCTTGAGGAGGGGCAGAAGCACTTCCTTGAACTGGAACCACAGCCAACTCATCATCATCTGAGTCGCGCACGTGTATGGGCCATTCAGGTGATCCAGTGAGATCTTTGGGGAACACAGCAACTCTTTTAGTGTCAAAGATGTAATACAACTTCTGGTGGAAAGGCTCGCCATTCATCCTAAAGTATCTAAACCATTCTGACTCCTCCTACAACACAAAGTCAGATATCAGTATAAAGTAATACATATCAAAAATAGTTCATTAAAACATCAAAAAATTTAACAAGTTAAATACCCTGACAGGGATAGCCCTCCAGTAGTCATTATCCACAGATGAAGTGCACTCGTGTAGTTCGTAAATGACCCCAGGGGTATCCAGAAACCTTGTGAAAGTGTCGTGCCTGTTTCTCATTTGATCCACCTTCTTCTTGATGGAACACAAGCTAAACCTCCTCTCAAACACGGCAGACATTTCAGACGCGATGCGTTGGCAGGCCCCAATAAGCAACTCAACCTCCTGTAGGTTACACCCCTTGGCCTCATGGAACAACAAGTCAACAAACCTGGAATTCTGCTCGTATGTCCAGCCATCATTCAGCTTATGTGCATCATTTCTCATTCTTCTTGTCCACGGCATCTTGCAACTGACCTTGATATCCAAAAGCAATGAAAATTGTTAGCTTAAAACATTTATGGAGTGGCTGACAAAAACATTATAACAAAATAATTAAACATATGTGAATACTTACAAATGAATATGGTTTTTCTTTCAAGTGTTGGGAAGATGTAGGATGGTTGGTATTCTTAGTATGTTTTATATAGAGGTTATATTGAACCATTCAACTACCTCAATAAATGCAGGGTAGGTGTGAAAAAAATTAATTGTTACAATGAATATGGAAGGTCTGTCAATATCCCAAGACATACCATCCAATTAAAGCAATGCATTTAATGCTCAACAGACAATGCATGGATAACCAAAGATCTTCACAATTAATGTTCCACAAATACATACAAATTGAAAGTGATCTGAACATCCAGATTGTAGACTGTCATGGAAGTGTAAAAAATGGTTGACCTTATGTTCAAAAACTGCAATATCATTAAATGATCCATACCAAATATACATCATAATAAGGTATTATTCAAAATACATAAACATTTGTTAAATTTGAATGGGACTCAATGTAAAAAATCACATTAAATTATATCTATTGTATGGAAAACTCAAAAAATACTGATAATTATAACCATCAAATAAACATCATAAAAATTCAACAATCAAGTATGCATCCAGATGCCAGTTTATAATACTCTGTGTTTTATAATCATCAAGCAGTTGACAATCAAAGATGAGTGGGGTATTTGCATCATATAGTAAATTTGACAAAATTCAACTATCAAGTATGCATGCACATAATACAAATTTATAATGGAAACACATGACTTTAGGCAGTTCACAACCACATACTTGTATTCTGCATACTAGGCCATCGGTCATTATTTTAAAATCATCATTTGGCCAAATAAAAAAAAATTAGACCCACTAAAAAAAATACTAGTTAATTATAACCATCAAGTAAACATCATATAAATTCAACAATCAAGTGTGCACCAAGTCACAAATTTATAATACTCTGTGTTTTTATAAACATCAAGCAGTTGACAACCAAAGATGAGAGTGGGTATTTGCATCATATAATAAATTTGACTCATAGAACTATCAAGTATGCAGGCCCATACAAATTTATAATAGAAACACATGACTTTAGGCAGTTAATCACCACATTCTTGTATTCTGCATACAAAGCCATCAGTAATTATTTTAAAATCATCATTTGGCCATCCAAAAAACAGTTAGATCCACTCAAAAAATACAGTTAATTATAACATCAAGAAAACATCATATAAATTCAACAATCAAGTATGCATCCAGTCACAAATTTATAATACTCTTCTGTGTATTTTTAACCATCAAGCAGTTGACAAACAAATATGCTAAAATATTATATTTCAGCCATCATTTAGCCAAAACAATCAGCAGCAAACATTAAAAACATCCATGCAAAACTCTGGATCATTCAATTGCAATCTATATTACATAATATTACATACAAAAGGCCACAAGCCAATATCAAATAACCATTGTCTTAACATGATCACAAAATTCCCTTGCAACAACCAAATAATACAACCTACACCAACAAGTTACATCCATATTAGTTTTGCCCCTATACAAAAACACATTACATGCAAATCACCATAAATTAGCATGTTATGACAAAAGTCGCAAAAAAACTTACACCACAATACAAGGCATATCAAGCAAACACAAACCAAAGTAAAACTACCATGGCACAGATCATTGCAAGCTTTTGCTTGCGACGCAGTGCCATGTTTTGAGCCTCAATACTTTCCAAAGAACTAAGAACCAGATTTATTTCGCGGGTAAGTCGAGTATTTTCGGCCTCTGCGCGATTAACACGCAGTAGCAACCCAGGGATTATAAGACGGGACCTATCACACATAGGTGGGTCGATCCATTCGAAATAATCACAGCGTTCCTCCTATCCATTAATAAACAAAAAAATTCTTATTAGTAACCTAAAGTGCACAAAAGATTAATTTATGAAAATGCATTATTTAAGGTGGATACGTTGCTAAAAAATAAAAAACAAATTTAAAATACATTCACTATTCCTCGGCAGCGCGCAAACCTCCTTCCAGGATTATCCTTCGTCCATGATGTGTAGATTCTCACACGCGACCCACAACGACAGTGATCAGAACCCAAACGAACCGTAGAATTCGAACTTTCATCCATTTCTACAATATAAACAATGAAAAAATTAAACAAAACCCGAAAAATTATATAGTCCCCAAGTGATAAGATGTTAAGAAAGGTTTACCAACATTTACCCGTAATTAGAACTATTGCCGTGAAGATCTATGGAGATTTTGAATGAAGACCCTAGACAATATAAACAAGATAAATTAAACAAAGCCCAAAAATTATGTAGTCTTCAATTCAAAAAAATTAAGAAAGGTTTAACAACATTTACCCGTAATCAAAAGATATTGCTATTGCAGTGAAGATCTCTGGAGATTTTGAATAAAAACCCTAGACAAAGCGAATGCGGTCGCACAAGAGTTGTGGAGAGAGAAATAAATTTGCCAAATGAAGATTAGGTTAGGGTTAAATTTCTTACATATACTCCTACATCAACGGCCAAGATCGCATAAAAATGAACGGCTAGATCGCGCGGATCCAGGGGCAAAATTGTCCATAAATGTAGTTGGGCCAACCGAACATAATTTCGTATATTTGGATTGATTTTTAATCGGGCCATTTTTTATCCGCCGAACATATGATAAAACAAAAGCCCACATTGATTAATTGGGCCAAACTGTTATCAGCCCAAATTTTAATACGCCAAACCGAACGCGGCCTTAGTGATTAATTAGTGGTTCTTTTGATAATTAAGAGAAAATGCTCCCTTGAACTTATAATTGCACTTTTTCTCTGAACTTCAATTTTTACAATTTTCATCTTCAACTTACATTAGTATTGCATTTTTCCATGAACTATTTTCTTTTTATTTTCAAAGAGTTCGGGGGAGGGGGGGGGGGGAGTGCAACAATGGTGTAAGTTTAGGGCATTTCTAATGACTCCGAGAGGGAATACCCTCTCCCTCTCCCTCTCCCCCCCCCCTCTCCCCCTCCCCCTCCCCCTCCCCCTCTCTCTAGTTTTTTAGTCATCTCTAATGACTCATTCTATCTAACCCATTTAATAATTAATTTTATCCTTCTCTATTATTATTATTATTATTACACCAAAAATAAATTTAAAATTAACATTAATTTAAAATCAAAAGTACATTAGGAAACTTAGAAAATAAAAAATTACATCAAATATTAAATTAGTTCATATAAGGAAATCCATCATCTCTGACTATTGATTTGGATCTACGAACAAGTCCCATATCCCTAGAAGATTATATGATCTGCCGTCACCAAATACGATCTGTAGATGTCAATCGCGAACTACTAAAGGACTTAGTCGAACATGTGTGGGACACACAAGGTCAAAATTAAGGTCTATGTTTTAGTCGAACATGATTTCATGATTGTATCGTATTATTTTAAATTTTTAGAAAGAATTATTTTTGGGTTTAATGATTGTATCATATTATTTTAAATTTTTAGAAATAATTATTTTTGGGTTTCATGATTGTATCGCATTATTTTAAATTTTTAGAAAGAATTATTTTTGGGTGATAAATACAACCCAAAACTACTAAAATAAATCAATATTAAAATACTAGTGTTAATTTAATGAAATAAAAGTTATTTTTTTATAATTAAAAATAATTATCTCCAAATAATACACAAATTTTAGTAATTATTTTATTTTTAAATAAAGATAAAAAAATAACCAAATAAAACAAAACGAAATTAAAAAAAAAATATAGCATGTGATGGAGGGGGCTTGGATGGGAGAAGCTCCCCCTCCTCCCCCTCCCTCCAAGGTCCCTCCATGGTCCCTCTAGTGGGTATACCCTCTCTGCCCCCCTAGTCATTGGAGATGATTTTTTTTCCCCCTTCCCCCCATATACCCTCTAGGGCATCTTCCCACTAGTCATTAGAGATGCCCTTAGGTGGGGTGGGGTGGGGTGGGAAGAATGCAACTTTGATGTAAGTGTAGGGGGCATAACTCAATTTTCCGTAACCACTTATAATTCAAAGTACAAAAAACATGAAATTTTAAAAAATATGTAGAATTGTAATAAGATATATAATACAGATAAACAAAAAATTTAGTGCAAAATCAACAATATAAAATAGATACATATAATATTATTTAGACATTTCATAGTGAAAATAAAATCGAGCATACACTATACTATCATGAGTAGTTTCATCTTACAAGTTTTGCATTACATTATTCAGATAAGGTTTAAATTTGTTAAAAATTGTAAAAAGAAAAATTATATAATTTGCCAATTTGAAATTGTGGAATTTCTAGTTGATAGTTATCATTTGAAGAATAAAGAGGTAGACTTATTAATTTAAGGAAAAAATACACTTTCAACCAAAAAATTGCACTTCACTGAACTCATAGCTGAGTTGTATTTTCTTCCCTAAACTTACACCCTCATTTTACTTTTCACCCTAAACTTTTGTGTTGCACTTTGCCCCTTGAACTCTTTGGCAAGAAAAGAGTTCAGAGGAAAAGTGCAACACTAATGTAAGTTTAGAGTAGATAATGCAGAAAGTTAAAGTCATGGGAAAGTGCAAATGGGATGAAAGTTCCGGGAGGGAAGTGCGATTTTCTTGATAATTAATTAACTTGTAATTAGTAAAAATATATTTCAACCTTTATATAGCTTAAATGGATGATAAAAATATGTTGTCACGTTTATAAATAATTATTAAGTTTTTACACAATATAAGTGTTGAAAAGTATATTTTATTGCTCAATACAATTTGCTAGTTTTGAGAGATGTTGCAGATTAGGTTAAATCTACGTATGGCAGGCAATTTTGTGTACAAAATTTATAAACAATGTTAGATTTATTAAGAAATTTTACATAATGCGATATTAATATAAAATATCTCTTGTGATAAAAAATAAAAATTCAAATATATTTTCTTGTCCTAAAGATATTAAAAACTAATCAATTTGCGGTACATTATTAAGAGAATATGACAAGGTACGCCATACCTCATCTATATATAGGTATAATTATCAAAAAAAAAAAAATCTATATATAGGTACTCTATGAGAAGAAAATGCAACTTTGAAGGAGTATAAGTTGAAGAATAAACAAAATTTATCTTTGAAAAGTTTATCGAAGTCAAGGAATTCTTCGTCAAATTCAAATCGTTCTTCAATAATATCAAAGCAAGTGATGAAATTTGATTCTAGATTAAGTTGTGAAGCCCAAACAAGAAATTCTGCATTGAAAAAATGAACTATTAAACTCTATTCAAAAGCTAAATAAGAACGATAAACAATGATTGCCCCTAAAAAAGATAAAAGTAAAAGTTCAACATCCAAATTTATCATTAATTACATGACCAGTTTTACCCACAAGGGTTGTTTTACTAAACCGATTCAATTTTTCTTACCCACCTAAACCAATTCTACCATGCAGAAGGTTGGAAATAATCACTAATGAAATTTATTAGTTTAGTTCTCCATCCATTCCACAATACATGTCTTTTTAAATTAGAGAGAATATTTTGTTCCATAATATATGTCACTTTAAGAATTCAAGATAAACTTAAATGCTATTTTTATATTTTTACCCTTCTTCATTAAAAAGAGAGAGAGAGAAGAAAGATGTATGAGAATTGGGAAAGAAAGAGATGAATTATAGGGAGTTACAAAAAAATTAATTGCTTCTCAGGGGTAATTTTGTCCAACTACACTCTTATTTCTTATGGGTATTAATTGATTCCTTAATCCTTATGAAAAAACCTTAAACGAATGTGGAATGGAGGAAGCAATGGTTTGTCAAGAATATTTAGATGAGTGAATAGCATTTTTGGTTCTCCTTATGTGTCAAATTTTGCATTTTCGTTCCTCTTAAATTTTTTGTAGCAGGTTGGTCCCTCTTATCAATGTAATGTATTCATCCCTCTTAAATTATTTGTAGCAAATATGTCCCTCTTATCAATATAATGTAACACATTAGTCCCTCTTAAATACAAAATACATCACCTAAATTCAAAATATATTCTAAAGTGGACGAAAGTTGATGTATTTTTTATTTAAGAAGGATTAATATGTTACACTACATTGATATGATTAACGAATTTGCTACAAAAAATTTAAGAGAGACGAATGTAATATACTATATTGATAAGAGGAACCAATCTGCTATAAAAAAAAATTAAGAGAGACGAAAGTGCAAAAGTTATTCCATAAGGAGAACCAATAGCGTGATTTACTCTATTCAGATTAACATAAAAGTGGGTGACCATGTAATACTTGATGGGACATTGAACAATAATATGATAAATCATTAACATATTAATTAGCAATTATTATACGTAATGTACTAAATATGGGTATCCGATTATTTTCATTGTCTCCTTTACTTTTACGAATCTAGTAGGTAATCACTATTTATTTTTCTTTCACGAGAAGTAAATTTGTCTATTTCAGCTAAATTTTAAACTGATATAAGACTTCCCTAAACTGAAGCCAAATGGAGGAATATTCCAGGGGTAAGTTCAATTCCATTTATGCATAATATTTTTAAATTCGAGTTTTTATTTTAATTCTTCGTAAATTACATTTTTCAAGAAACATTATGACCTCACAAGTTTTAAAATTTTCAATATTAAAAGTGCATCAATACAAATTTTCAAATTCCAAAAATGAGCCCAATAGCTGTAGGATTTGAACATGTTAACCATACAAAACTTGACCTGATCCACAAGTTTCCCAAATTATGTACCTAAGTTTTGAAAATACACCTAATATAATACTGTATTAGGTGTATAAAACATCGAAAAGTTTATGATTTTGAATTAATCAAAATGAAAATTAGGTGTATTTTCGAAACTTTATATATACTCCGAAACTTTCTCTTTTTCTTAATTCAGTAACTTTTTTTATAACTTTTTCTATACTGAGCTGACTGAAATATGTGTCGAAAATAAAACGTTAATCAATGTAATCATGCATTTTGAAAAAATATTGAAAAAAACTGTATTTGTTTGGGATTCATGTGAGAACGACACAAATTTTAAAAACTAGTTCATTTCTCGAAAATTAGGAAATGTTTGTTTGATTTTTAGAAAGTTTGAATACACTTCCTTTAAGTCCAAAAAAGAAACTCCAAATTTTAAATTTCACTCTTAATTAACACCATTTTTTCCCTTTTTACGTATATGCTGCATCATTTTTAGTACAATATGCCCATAAAAAAATGATTTTATATTAAAAATATGAAATTTGCAATGTTTTATCGTGAAGATAATTATTCTCACATTTATCGGTTATTAAAACTTCGAAATGTAGTCAAGAAATCTGTACCGTTAATTTTTTTACACGACCATATCCAGAAAATATAGACCGTGCACCTGCGCCACACTATTGACTTTCCCGAGTTCGAAAAAACAAGAGGCGCTTTGGTTAGCCTTTAAAGTCTCGAAATAATTTCAAAAAGACAAGAAAATTTGACGAACTTGAAATCGAAATCGAAATTCACTCAGATCAGACAAAAATCAAAGATTCCCTCTTTATTTATCTCTCTACACATTAATAGAGATCATTTGTATGTACACGTTTCTGTAAGTAAAGTGCTGCTTTGAACTCTGCTTTGAAGTTCGATCTTAGCTGGAATTGAAGCTTCCGGTGCACAATTAATGGTTAATTGAGTGCACTGGGTTATTAAATTTGGCGAATTTCTGGGCGGAGTGTTGATTTTGGAAGTTTCGAGTGTTTTTAGTGAGTTCACGTATGGTATGCAAATATTTTTTTGCAGAACATAGGGTTTTATATACTGGGGTTTTGTGCGAGAATGGGAATTGAATGCGAGTTGTGTTTGGTTTTGTATGTGTGTCCTGATTGAAGTGGAAAGTTTCGTGCTTTAATTGTTTTTCTAAGTTAAGTTGGGGTTTTTGTAATTCTAGGGTTTTGAATGTACATAGGAACAGGAAATTGAGAAGGAATAACACTTGGAGTATTTTAGTGTATTTTGTCTTGTTTTTGTAAGAGTACAAATTTATTGGTTGGTAGTGAAAGGAGGAAGGAGAAATGTTTTATTCACAGTTTATATTAGCGAAGAAGGGCCCGCTGGGAACTATATGGATAGCAGCGCATTTAGAGCGCAAGCTTCGGAAGAATCAGGTTGCTGATACTGACATTGGAGTCTCCGTAGGTAAAATTTTAATTTTTCTTTTTCTTTCTGATGGTGCCATATCTTGTTTAATACGAGAGTATTAGTGATATGTTGTGCTTTATGCAAGTAAACCCACAGGCAGACATGCACTTGTAGATGGATGGAAAATTGTGGTTTGGGTGGTGGTAGAGACAATAGGAAAAAGTGAAATATTAATTTTATGTGATGGAACCTGCTTAAAGTATTAATTGAGTTGAAATAAGTGTGATGGCTTGCATAAGTTATTTTTTTACTCCATTTTATGGAAGTATGTGTTTGAATGTGATTGGAAGTCAAAATATAAGTCAGGTGATCATTTTATTTAATGCCAAATACGAGGTGGCTGCATAAAATTTTGTTCCATCAAACACGGGGCTAATTTGTCGTATGTTATATTGTCTTAAATTCAATAAACAATAAGGTCAGACCACTTTGAAGTAATCTTGGCATTGTATTTCTATAACCAAGGTCCTATGTCTCTTCTGGGAGAATTGACAATGAACCTTTCCCTACTTCAACAGTTTCCTAGACTTTCATTAATATTGTCCACTCTTGCTGGCGCTACCACTCAAATATACAGTTTGGTTCGTTTAGAATTTTATTACATAAGGAAATAAATGTTTATCCATCTTAGTTTTCTTAAATGCGTAAAACATGCTTGCTGGTGCGACTAGTCTATGCTTGTGCCACATGTCTCTTTTAGGAAGCAAGAGTCCACACTGTTTATATTGGAGATTTTCTCACCGTTGTGCTATACTTCTTTGCAGTCCAGGATTAAAATACAAAAATTAAGAATTCTTTGACATTGGACTTCTTTTTCCATGCAGCTACATTTGGAAATCTCCTAGTTTTTATGTAAATAAATTAATTGAAACAGATATAGATTACAATTACATTTGATTAGTGTAGTAAATTTTGTGTTCTTTTCAAGCATAATTCCGCGATCCCTATATCTTGGCCTTTAGGTGCACCATTACTTGAATTGCAGTTCATTAAAGGTGTACATAAATATCAATCATAGGTTATGTATTACAGACACAACTAAGATGTAAATATGGAAAAACAAACAGGGAAATTTACCTTGGTGAAACAAATGTAAGTCCTTAGAATTACTTATATGTAAGCCATTGCCTCATTTGAATATAGGACATGAACGACTTGTTTGTTCTCTCATGATCTGCATGTAGAAGTCACGTTATTGCAAAATCTGAATTTGTCTTCAGTTGATATAATGTTCACCTTTAATTTTAGCCTTTAATCATATTTATAGAAGATAAAAACTTGGAACTTATATATTCCCATTTGGTGCGTTTCTTTGCTATGAAAAGCATTTCTATCACCTTTTTTAATATGAGCTTCTTCTCTCGTACAGACTCAATTCTTTCTCCTGATGTGCCCATTGCACTTCGGTTGTCCAGCCATCTTCTGCTTGGTGTGGTGAGAATATATAATAGAAAGGTGAATTATCTATTTGACGACTGCAGTGAGGCTTTGCTCAAAGTCAAGCAGGCTTTTCGCTCTACTGCTGTGGATCTACCCCCAGAAGAGTCGAAGGCGCCATATCACTCCATCACCTTGCCAGAGACATTTGATCTTGATGATTTTGAGTTGCCAGATAATGATATTTTACAGGGGTTTGTTTTGAATTATTTTTAAGAGTTTTATTTCTTCAACACATTTATCTGTATACACATGCTTTAGATTTTTGTTGCGTTATATACTTGTATAGATCAGTGCAGCTGCTTTCTCTTTTTCTATTTTGTTGTGCTATATAGGTTTAGTACCGCTGCTAACATGTAATGGCTATAAAAGATTGGTTCGCTCATTATGACCAAGTCTACTAGTTGTGAATTTGCACGCAATGTCTCTGCAATCTCAAGCAGTAAATGTGACATGATGTAAGGTTCAATAAATAAATCAATAGCCCAAATAACAAAGAGATTGGTCACCATCTAGGTGAGATGGTAAAGTAAAATGAAAATTCTAGACATTCACAAAATGAGTTGGCTTGTATCATTTTCTGAAGTTTTACCAAGATATTTGGAAGTGATAATGTGCTATTTGATGTTATTTAAGTGTTGTCATTTTACTTCATTCTGTCCAACAAAAAAATTCCAAATTTGCAGTAACTATGTTGATCATCACATTAGTTCAAGGGAGCAAATCACCCTTCAGGATACCATGGAGGGTGTCAGTTACTCCACATCAAAGTTTGGATTGGACGGTTAGTAGCATTCCTGCTTGTTTTGCATGAGAGAGATTGATGAGAATCTTTATTAGTTATTAATGATGGTCCTTTATGTTTTTTCGCCTGATTGTTGTTTGTGTTGTTATTAGAGAGATTTGGTGACGCTGATGCTCCTGGGTTGGACCTTGATGAGGTACATCAATATTAATGCTGTTGTAATATTTTGTCCTCTTTCATTTTGTGCTACTGTCTTATTGGTGTTTTCTGGAGAACTATACTATATAGGGTTACTTGAAACAATTATGTGAATCTATTAATTGTATTATACACTGAATTTTAATTATTATTATTCTGAGAAAACCTTTTTTATTTTCAAATTTGCTTGGGAAATAGTATGCAAAAACATTTTCGCTGTTGGGATACAGCCACAGCCTGATAAAAAAAAACCTGCATTGTCTATAGTTTACCCCTTTACTAACGCTGTTCCTATTACATGACTAAAACTGAAAGTGACACACTTGGTTTGTTGCGAAAACTGCTGTGTGGTGAGACATTTTGTTTGTTTTAGTACATGATTTTTATCTGGAAAGAAATAAGAAAAAATATTCTAATGTTCTTCCAAATCACTGTTGCATATAAGCTATATTGAGGATTGACATACAAATTGATTTTGTGGTCCTTGTTTAGTAGTGGCCAAATTAAATGCTTGTTTAGACCAAGTCTTTTGACAAGAACATGTTAGATATGCGATTCGACACTTCTACTTCCATTCCTGAGTCTGATCAACTGGGGTAGAAAGAAAATTACATGGTTCAGTTCTTGTTTATAGGCAGTAGAAGATAATTATTGTGCTTGTAATGAATAATGAATGTAAGTTAATGAAGGCCGTTTTCAGAATTTGTTAGTGATGAATATGGCTCTATGCCATTGAAATAGACAAAATTTTACCGGTACTCATATTCACATGGCCACTGAAATCACGTCCCTATTTTAGCATAAGATACTTATCAAGTAGGCCATAAATCAGTATCCTTACATGTATTGTCTCTTACTAATTCCTTTTCATTCAAACTCCTCCAGGAATTATTTCTGGATAATATTGGCACTTCAGGACATGCCGATGAGAGGTTTGCAACTTTTTCTGAATAGCTATTTGAATTCTTATTCATCTTTACTATAAAGTAATACTCAAATTTTCACTTGTCTTCAAATTTTATGTTATAGCAATACTCTATATAGTTCCTAGAAGTAGCATATATGTGCAATAGTGAATTTCCCTTCGAACCTTGCATTAATTGAACTTACAGAGAACATGAATGAAAAGATAACTGCCTTTTGGACAATTTTCTATGGTTGTTTTGGATAATGTGGAAGTGCTTTAGTATTTGCAAGGAGTTAGTAGGTGCAGGAACTATTTTTTAGATCCATGTATCAGATCTCAGTTGGTCCAAGTTGGGTCCAAAATAGTCCCATTTTGGATCCGACAAGAACTCTATGTTAACTTCAGCTTTAAAATTATCTAAATGAAGGAATTTGAATCTGCAACTGTTGTCCATTATAAAATTTTAAGTCGTCAAAAAATCGCCAAAAATGGCATCAGAATTTACAATTTGTTCTATTTTCCATCTTGCCAAAAAAGCATTTGACTTTTGTTCATTAGAATATCTTAGGACTTTACAAGTAAATATCTAGATATACAATTATGGCCTAATCTGAAAAACCCTAACTCTGTTCCTACTCCTCAATATTCCACCTATAAGCCCTCTACCTGTTGCCGCCTTCTTTAGATCTGCCATCCATTGCCACCTCCTTTCCGTCTCCTATATACCTCAGGAAAAAAGGAATCACAAATTCATCTGGTGGCTGCTCAGAATCTCCCCTGTATCAAATTCTACATTCTTAGTATTTGCTGGCTTTTTTTTCTTTGGATTTGTTTTGATAGACTATGTTCTGAAATTGATTGTGAATTCGAATTCTTCATAGAATTATTTAGTGCATATGTATACATTTTAGATATGCTCAGTATATGTTCAATAAATATAGAGAGTAATTATCATACCAATAAACTGCCTTTCTGGAGCCCAAAAATGTGTCTGACCCTTCTGTTTGCCACACCTAGTTTCTAACATCTTTTGGAGCAGAGGGTGTTATGTATGGCATCCAGTCATACAATTGTCTAATTTAATAAGGTTGATAATGACCATCTAATTCTAATGCTCATGGATATGCAAGAACATTGATCGCAACTTACCGAAATACAGAAAAGGAAAAGCGAGTTTATATTCGTTCATTTTTCTAAACTACTTTATTTCCATTCTTATCTGCATATGGCATTTTGATGTTACCATTGATGTATCGGAGATGGGATTAGGGTATTTAAGTGAACACTGCCGCTCTCCGTCACTATTCTGTTATACTGAAGTATTTGGTGTCATATCCCTGATCCAGCGTATAAGTTAGTGATTAATTCTGTTTATTTGTTCTCTCATGCCTTGCTCTTTCTGATTTCAGTGCCGATCCTCAGGCCTCTGTGAGATCAATGTCGCCTCTCAAGCAAGATGACCATGCTGAAGATAGGGCTGCTAACTCAGAAACCATGGTAGCTGCTTGTAGCTCTAGAACTTTGTTTATGGATAGTTGAGACCATAGAATATGTCAAATCATATAGTACTATCTTGGTTTGAGGTTGAAATTAATGCATAACGACATAATCTTTCCTAAAAAGAAGGAACTTCAGTTCCAAAGAATAAATTATTGATGTTTTCTGTTGGTTTGAATTATATAGTCACTAGTGAATATTCTCACCAGTTGAGTTTTTAGAATTTATCTGATTAAGATTCTTCTCGTATTGCAGGTTGATGATGTTGATGAGGACGCTGATCTCATGGACTATGCACAGGCTCCTCGTACTCCTGGACTGGTGGAAGAACCAAATTTTTCCAATGTCCAAGAGGCTTCAGCATGTGATGACCATCTGGAATCAGACTATCATTTGGCATCTACCATGAAGGAGAATACAAAAGAAATGTCCTACGAGGATAAACAAGAGGTGGACTGGTGTTCCCACGATGATAGAGTTTCTGATGTAGTACCTGAGCGGCTGCTTGAAGGGAATGTCTACCAGGCTGTTGTCTTGGATATCAAAGAATCAAAGCCTCAAGGAGAATCCTCGATTGAGGCTAACATTGAATTTGCTTCTTTGAAGGAGCCTCCCTCAGTGTCTGAGCCAGGTGTGAATTTATTAGGTCAAGTTGAATCCATGAACACTGCTTCAGAATTGGCTGATGATATCATCGAGACATCTGATGTCCCCTGCCGAGAAGATTTACTAAATGGACCTATCAACGAAGACAAGAACTATGTTCTCTCAGCTGATGAAGCCCATGATGATCATCAGGGTCATAATGATACTGTAGTAGAAAAAAATCCTGAAACTTCTGGTTTGGCTGGCGCTTTCCAGCAAGTTTCTGAAGATGTATCAGCAAAAGATGTGTCGTCATTGGCAATTAAAGTTTCTGGTGATGTGGGTAGAACTAGTACTGAGCAGAAATCATGTCCCGACGCAGCAGAAGTAGCTTCAGAAAATCATGTTGAATCTTTCCAGGAGAATCCTGAAACTCAATATTGCCATGACACTATAGATTCGAGTGCATTGAATCTTAATTCTCATGAAAAAGATGGATCTAATGAAACTCCATTTCTCAGGGCATGTAATTCCACCCTGCAACAATCGGATGTGACAAAATCTGGGTATAGCATGTCAACAGATGTTGATATACAATCTGATATTGCTATCCTAGCATCCTCTGGAGGGGAAGAGACAAAGATGCTAGGTTGGTCTATCAAGCTTAACAATTTCTAATTTTTTTAAGGATCCCAGTATGGGCCCCAGTTACTCTCCTTAGTCATTGAAGTTTGATCAAATTCTTAGGAAAGTAAATTCCACTTTGGTAAGGTATTCTGAGAGGTTCTAGAACAATGCACTCTATTGGCTTGTGCCATTTTAGTTACGCATGTTACATGCAAATAATATTTTTGTTTTTAGTTTATATGCAGATTCTATATCTTCCCTTCCTGAACTTTCATTGGTTTAAGTCATAATATTGAACAACTGGATAGTTGATATTAGGTAGGAGTTGATTAGAGGGAAAATGCAACTCAGGATGGAAGAAGGGATGTGGAATATAACATGCTTTATAGAATTTTAGGATTTCTCCGGAACAACATGCATAAGAGGCATAGCTATGAAGAATTTTTTTTATTGATATGTAATAATTGTTAGTGTGTTACTAAGGCATTTTTTCTATCAGGTAATGTATCCTGCACAATTGGTAATTCAGAACAAAATTCGAAGGAAAATCAAGTTCGAGAACCTGCATCAGCTGTTCTCTATCACTCGGCTGCTAGTGAATCTGATGGCCTAGTAAATAGTACAAATTTAAAGGATAAGCTGATGGGTAATGTAAATTATTCCGTGGAAGCTGAGCTGCCTGCACCTGAAAAACTTCTCGCAGTACCAGAAGGGAATATGGACCAACATAGCAACATTCTGGTAGAGGTTAGCCCTATAAACTTTGATGGGCTTGTTGAAGGTGATGCTGGGAGCAAAACTATTGCAGGCAAAAAACGTAGTTATACTGAGAGTACATTGACAGAGCAAAGTCTAAATTCAGTTGAATCTTCACGATTAGTCCGTGTTAAAAGGACCATAGAATCTGTTCCTGATGACAATGATTTATTGTCTTCCATTTTAGGTATATTAGACTTTCTTTTAATTATGTAGAACTTGTTATAATGAACATAGAGTTAAGTTTATATCCTACTTACTTTTTCCTGAGTTTTTTTGTTCTGATTCCATGAGAATTGCTATTATTTCAGTTGGAAGAAGGTCTTCAGTTTTGAAAGTGAAGCCAACACCTCTTTCTGAGGCGACATCTATGAAACGTACTCGTTCAGCTCCCCGTTCTGGTGCTCCCAAGAGAAAAGTGCTCATGGATGAAACTATGGTTTTGCATGGCGAGTATGTTCTTTTTTATTTTATTTTTTATTTTATTTTTCATCATAAATATACACTCTATGTTTTATCTCAAATATACATTATCATAAATATATTTCAAGATTTAGCTAGGATGGATAGAATGCTTGTGTAAAAACCAATTATCATAAAGTAATTTCTGTATAGCATCCTTTTTAATAATATGAGAGAACTCTTTAATGGTTGGATCCCCCCCTCCCTCTCTTAATGTTTCCTGTTCACATTACCTCTCTCTCTGATGTTGGCAGTGGCATTTTATTTACATCTTGACATACTGCCAGATCTATGATTATGCTAATTTGCTTGGCATTTGCATCTGACTTAGTAATGTTTTCCTCTTAGTTACTGCATAATAGCAAGCTTGTTTATATAATGCTTTGCTTCAACTTATTTGCTTGCTTTCTCCACATCATTCTTAAACCTTATGATACCTCTATTCCTTAGTAAAATACGGCAACAGCTGACAAACACTGAAGATATACGCCGTGTGAGAAAGAAAGCTCCTTGCACGCGGCCCGAAATTTCAATGATTCAAAAGCAGCACCTGGAAGATGAAATTTTTCTTCAACCTGTATTAACTGGTGAGTTTGTAATGCTTTTTCTACCTGGC
Source organism: Penstemon eatonii (assembly GCA_038501285.1). Classification (NCBI taxonomy): domain Eukaryota; kingdom Viridiplantae; phylum Streptophyta; class Magnoliopsida; order Lamiales; family Plantaginaceae; genus Penstemon; species Penstemon eatonii. The sequence goes on from CM076710.1 coordinate 9,267,786, forward strand.
TCTCTTCATTATACTTGAACTTTTTTTTTTTGATACATGATTGATTTGATTTGATATCTATTGGATCATATAAAATTTATATTCCTTTTAAGACCTTTATTTAGGGCTGGGCCTGACGGGTATTGAATTTTCACACCCAAAACCTGACCCGATCTGATGGGTACCCGAATTATTCGGGGTTTGGGTACCCGAAATTTCACTCTCTCTTTATATATATATATATATATATATATATACACATGTATGTATAAATGTACAAGAAATCTTATTTTAACATATATGTATGTAACTTGTAATATAAATGAATTGAAACTTTGAATTATACACAATAACTTCAAAACAAACACAACACAAACGTCAATATTACAATCAAGGACTCCTAAACAAAACACAACATACAAGTCTTAAATCTTCAACATTCAACAATATTACAATCAAATTCCAAGCATTGAAATATCACAATCAAATTAACAGTTACAGTAGACACAAATATAATAAATTGGGCCAAATTTTTTTTATTCAATACCCGTTCGAGTGTAAATATAGTACCCGAAACTGACCCAAAAATATATTTCGGGTTCGGGTACCTGAACCCGAAATGTCTTTTTCAGTCCCAAACTCGAAATACCTGGTCGGGTCGAGACAGGTCCCAAAAAACCTGACCCAAACACCCAGCCCTACCTTCATTCACACATGTTATATGTGATACGTAAATGTGAAAAATCACTGAATTCTTGTAAGCCTTCATTTAGAAAAATCAATGGCTTCTTTGTAACTTAGGCTAATTTAGTCATCTATATAATTCATTTATTATTTATGATCAATGATACTGTTTACAGGAGTGTGAATCCTTTTCACGTCTATTCAGTGTCTGCGTTATATATTTTGATCTCTGTTGAAACAGGAAACAACCCGTGTAAGGATATTGATTTATTAATCTCATTTGATGTTGTAGGCATGTCGATTGAATTGTCATCTTTGCACAATCAAGTGTATGACCTGAGTCGAATCACAGTTTGTTTGAATGATGTCACTGGTCCTTCTCTTGAACTTGCGGCTGAACCAAGGTTAGCTTCCCAAGATGACGAAAATGGTGTTTTCCTTGAAACTATGGATGAACCAAAGCTAGCTTCTCATTATGAAAACAATGATGCTTCTCACTATGAAAACAATGATGCTTCTCACTATGAAAACAATAATGTTTCTCTTGAAACTGTGTCTGAGCCACGTTTAACATCCCATAATATAGAAAGTGGGAATGGATCTGATAAGAATGTTGTCATGGAACAAAGTGAAATGAGGCCTAACAGTGAGCTTTTGCCTGCGAGAGATAATGAGATTACTGAGCCCAGCGAAAATCTTCTGCTGAATGAAAATAGGCTGGAGGAAGTTGATAGTACGATTGTAGAAGTTAATATCAGTCAAGAGCAGATTAAGCCTAGTAATGATAATGATGCTTCACAAGAGGAACCTTTGCTTGATGTAGCTGAAGCAGAAAAAAGTGAACTAAATGTTCACGATATAAACCCTGCTTTGATTGCTGAAGTAGAGTCATTAGGTTCCTTTGGACATGCTACTGGAGATGTGGGTGATACATCAGCTGTTTTCCCTTATGAGAAAACTGATTTACCCTCTGTCGGGTTGGATTCTGTAGATGTTGACGAGGGACAAACAATTGATAGAGATGAAGCTGCACAGAAGGATGGTGATGTTTATGGAGTTGAAACTGAACTTGGAAGAGGGGATGCTATTCTGTCAGATGTGGCCAGAGATAGTGCTGCTGATGAGCTGGTACCAAATAGTGAGTTGAAGAATGATCAGAATGAAACCTATAATATTGCACCTGAAGAACAGCATCTCGTGGAATTTGGATTCCCAGCACAAGTAAGCATGCTGGAGGATGCCTCCTTAATTAATGGTGAAAATGCAGACAATCCACATGCTTATCAGCCCAGTTTGATGGATGCGGAATTCCCGGGTTTTGACCTGCATGAACGAGATGTAAGTTATTTTCATTTATACCACCATTTGAACCTTTTTTTTTATAAGTTTCCCAAGGGTATCCAGGTCTGTGGTGTTAGCTTGCAATTGTCGAAACTCTTCTGCTTCAAGTTTGAATTTTGAACTTACCTGTTTGTTTAAACTTTGGCGTGTTCAATTAATAACATTGCGTCATTTTTTATGCAGGAATTAAATTATTCAGCCACTGGAAATGACACAGGTTTGCTTATCATACTATTTAGATTCACTCACTTCCTGTATTTGATTATGGTGAAGAGAAACAGGAATTGAAGACTTGTAAGAATTATCCACTAAGCGTTGTGGGCTAGGAACCACAACCTGAAAGTTAATATGGTCTTTCATGTGTTAAACATGTCTGAAGTTCTCTCCATCTCTTACTTAGGTTCTATAGTCGTATAATGGCTGGATTGTGCTTAAAAAAGTTTTAGTTATTGGATTACCCACCCCTTGCATGATATGATTAACCCGTTAAGTTTCATTCCAAATACTGAGCCAATTGGTGATTTATTGCAATACTCAGTGAATAGGGTTTGATGTTTTCTGTTACCGAATCTAAAAAAGTCAATTGAACATCTGAGCAGTATTAGTCAGACTGTCAGAATCGTATAGCTCATATATTTTTTGTATATTGTTGGTTATCCATTTAAGGGCTCTATCTAGGCTTGACTCCTTGCTCTTTGAGCTTTCAGAGTTTCTGAATGTCGACGATGATGAACTAACTGAAATGGCTGATGATTATATGCCCGATGATGAAGAGAAACAATTTACTGAGAACACTGGATGGTCCTCGCGTACAAGGTATATGCTCGTCTAGTTAGCTATATACCTTTTATTTTTCATTGTTTTTCTTCTCATGACAATTACAGAGTTCATTTTCGTTATTGTCGGACTTTCTGTTATGAAGTTATATAACGTGGCCACATTTGGTTTGTTGATTATTATCGCAAACTGATAAGAAAACAAATTCTATTTTCACTCTCTGGAGTCTGGTCCTTCTTTCATCCCTGCTTGTTATGTAAATAGTTGGAATAATACTGGATGACTATTATAAAAACATTTTACTCGAGCAACCCCCGAAAAATATCTGCCCAAAACCTCTAATGTTATGTACCTTTCAGGCCAGCCTCGTATTTATATGCTGTAATGAAGCCAGTAAAATGTCCCTTTTATGTCAATTGTCATGGTTTTGATGCGAGTGTATCAGGAACATAATAAATCTGAGGATTGCAGTTCATTTCGACCCAGTGGATATTCCTAAAGCCACAGAAATAGGATGCACAATAAAGCGATTGGAACTTTTTTTGAATATTTACCACCTTAGATATTTAATTCGAGTTCCTTATAGGATACCTTATCATCCCAGAAATTTCTGTTGAGATCTTTATGAGACTTACCCAACCATCTTAGAAAACTTCTGGTCCTGGCAATCAACAAGTTGCTGGCAAAAAAGGATAAATAAATTTGAAATTGTATAGGATATCTGTCGAACTATTGCTGCGTTCTCAACTTTATGAACATTGCAGTGTTCTAGCTTTCAAATAATTCTTCAGATATTTTGTACAGAAGGGCTTAATTTAAGGGTCTTTCAATATCTTCTTCTGCAAATATCTTTGGCCGATTATGCTTGATTGCTTGTTAACTGGCTGCATTAGATACTAATTTGAGGTGAAGATTAAGCTAGGTTTGAAGATTTGAGTCATAATTAGTTATTTGAATTGGAGCAGAAATTGTTATATTTGTTTAATTAGTATTTTAATATTAGAAATTTCTATTTGGTATATTAAATCCAAAATATGAATCATAGAGCATTTCTTTTCTGAATGCCAACAGTTTCTGCCTATCCATTGCTACATGATTGTGATGGCTAAACTCATATGCATTAATTTCTTACTTCAATATAACTTGTAGGGCGGTATCCAAGTATCTACAAACAGCATTTGCAAAAGAGGCAGAGTACGGAAGAAGGTCTCTTTCCACGAACAACCTCTTGATTGGTAAATCTCGCAAGGAAGCTTCAAGGATGTTTTTTGAAACATTGGTAAGTCAAAAGAATGAATCTCATAATTTATTACTTTCCCCCATGTGGTTTTAATATCAATGAGTTTTAAACGTTATGAATGTTGTTTCTTGTAAATGATCATTTTAGGGCCTAAATGAATTTGTATATTTGAGTTGATAATCATGGAATTATACATTTGCCGTTCCTCTTTAGTCCTTTTAGTATTTTTGCTTGTCTGGTTACCTGGCTTGATTTGTGGTTAACATGCAAAAGTTGTTTTGTTCATTTTTGGTAGGTCCTTAAAACAAGAGACTACATCCATGTAGAACAAAGGAATCCTTATGATGACATTATCTTAAAACCTCGAACGAAGCTTATGAAATCGGACTTTTAGATTATATGGTGTAGTAGAGCAAGTAACGTATTCAAAGACTAGTTTCATTATTTTCAGGTAATGCTTTCAAAGCTTGTAGCTGACAAATTAGGTAGTTTGTTACTTGTAATTGTTTAACTTAGTAGATTGTTTCGTGCAGTCATAAAGACTTCTGTATCCACGTCTTATTGTATGTATATATATACTGTAAAATTGAGTCGTCTTCATTTTTATCTGTGTGCTTGTTCTGGTTCGGTGTTGATGGTTCGATTATGAAGGTTGAAAACTTTGGTAATGATGCTTGATTGTTTATACCTATAATCTGGCTTCTCTATTATCAGATTGATTGGTTTTGGGTTCTGCAAAGATTCAATTCACAATTGAATTTTTACAAGCGTCTATCAGTGAAGATGCTTTCTTTCTTTTTCTTTTTCTTTTGGGTAAGGTGAGAATTTATTAATATAACTAAAGTAAAAAAGTACGTTCATGGTTTAAAATTTTCATACTTCTTATTGGAGAAATCAAAAAGCTTATGTTTTTGAGATAATTGATACTCCCCATTCCATATTACATGTCATTTATGGTTTTTTCACAATGATTAAGGAATCAATTAATGCTCTAAGTTTTAGGAAAATAAAAGTATAGTTGGACAAAATTACCCTTAATAAAACTATTAATATTTTACAACTTTCCATAACTCATCTGTCTATTTCAATTTTTAATGAAGAAGGATAAAAATATCAAAATAGCATTTAAGTTTATCTTGAATTTTTAAAGTGGTATGTGGTATGTATTGTGAAATTTTTTTTCTCCTTAAAAAGTCATGTATTGTGGAATGTAGAGAGTACCAAACTTTTTAACACTTCTTATTTCAACATGCTTTTAGTTATTTATGATTTTTCTGAATGTTATTGGAAAATTTCAATGTAATTTTTGAAAGAAAGATTAATATTTAACTGATAAAAACATATAAGAAAACAAATTTTAATCTATGTGAACATCAAAAGAATTTATGCACAGCACAAAGTAAATCACACTCAAAGACCATAGCCGAAATACACTCACCTCATGGTTACAAAACAGCTCTAATTACATTTCACACTTTAGTCCATCAATTATTATGGGATTAACTATCTATCAATCCCCATTCCCAAAAGAAACAGATTTACATAATTCTCAATATTTATCCATGCTAAACAAACATGATATAGATCGAACTAATCTTGTCAAATTGCATGAGTCGATTCTAAGCAATGAATGAGTGCCTTTAGATGCTTGGAAAATCATATAATTAATTAATTAATACTGCACCATCTAATTTGTTCATTGATGTACGGATGAATTCCCATGCCCTTTATACTTCACAGTAAATCTTTTAGGCATATATCAACATGGATTCCCATGTCCTGCTCATAGTAAATCTTCAGACATGAATATTTTGTTGGGAACGAAAATGATGAAAGAGGAAGAATGAAATTTCTTTAGAAGTTTTAAGTTCCACATGGAACGATCTTGGCTTGATTTTGATTTCAGTGAAATCTTTGAAACACCATTTGAATTGAGTATGAATATTAGATTTTGTTATTTAAAAAAAATTGAGATATGATTTGAATTGAGTTTAGATAATGAGATTTGAGAGACATAATTTGACCTTTCCGATGATGATTATAAAACTAGGTCCAACTGTCTATCGTCCATTTCTTGATACAATTGGCAAAGATTGATCCAATGAGAGTGGTGTAATACCAGTGTGTTGTTCACTGTGTGCCCTCAGACAAATAATCCATGTACACATATGATATGGATTTTTTTTTGTCTTCCATGTCATCACCTAAATCAACAATGTGTTCAAATGTCTCCTGACTTTGAAAATATCTCATTCTTGGAAATTCTATCTCAGATGAAAACAAGACCATCTCTATAATCCAAAAGCGGAAAGAGTAAAAGATATAATCAAATCGAGAAAGATTAATATTCCCCTTTAGAGTAACCACTCTGCAAAGACAGTTTATAGATGACCAACTGCTCAGAGACCAGATGTTTAATATGTCGATGAATCTATAAACTGCAACCTAAGTCAAATAAATGTCAAAATCCATGTACATGATCCTGGTTTACGTGTTTATACAACAAAAATTATAACTTATTCCTCCAGTGGTACCTCAATCTGCTTCAAGTTCAGCTCCAAACTTCTCTAACCTATCAGTTTCTTCTTCCAAGTCACGTATCGCTGCATGGTTAATGGATCCATCATCCTCGCTCGCATGTACCTGTTTCCCGCCAAACCTGAAAAAGTAAAGAGAATGAACATAAAGATAAAAATGAAAATGTGATGTCAGAATACTTAACTTTCACAATCTTAATCAAGTCAGAAAATCTTATAGTGCAGACGTGACAAGGACTGAATTTTGATGTACATTTTTCATATTGTACCAAAATAAATAGCATGCTAAAGCATTGCAGAATATTCAAACTCAAACGATATTTTCTTCATACTTAGTATCAATAAATGCATGAAAAACTTTTTAAAACAACAAGCTAAAAACTTATTCAGAAGAATGTATGGTACCATCGTCCATTCATCAATTCTATGCATTTTCTAGCATCCTTTCTGTCCTTGTACCTCACTAAGACAACACCCTGCGGGTGATTCTCACAAACCTGCATAAGATTTGGTCAAAACAAGAATAAGAAACAGCATAATAAGCACAAGCGCCACTTATACTAACTAAAAATAATCGGCAATACCTTGACAGAATCTATTGGACCGAGCTTTCCACATTCCTCACGGACATCTTCCTCTAATTCCGGGCGCAAACTCTCATCAGCCTATTAACAACACAAATGTCCATTTTAAGTTATTCATGGTACAAGTTATGATGCAAGGATACCTTGCTTAGAGTTTAATATTTAACAAGACAAAGTCACAATTACACATGACGATCACCTGGACTAGGAACAAAGAGCATTTCTTACTGTACTTAAACATCCTAGATATCTATATGACCTGCTTCTACATTTTGTGACATAATTCGATTCTATCTTTATTTTCAGTATTTAAATAGAACATTCTGTCAAATCATAAATCATAGTAACAGCATGAGCCTCACTAGTCATTAGTAAATAATTATTTCTAACGTCTCCATAATTCTTGTCCTGTTTTCTGAAATGTAGGGAGAAGCATAGGGCGATGAAAGTGAGGAAGATTCTGCAGGGTGATGAAAAAGAAGAGAACAAGAGATGTTTTATGTGTAATAGTAGGCCTTGGTAATGGTTCGCTATTGGGAGAGGAAATATGTCATCGGAATAATGTGATAGCTGAGGAACTAATGAGGTGACTGGTGAGGAAATCCACATAGAAGGACGAGTGTTGAGGTTTATTTTTAGTCATACGAAACTACATATTTACAAAAGCATAGGTACATTACAAGGTTTTGAGCATACAGGTCCACTTGGGGCTGAAACTGGCCAAACTCAGATATCGTCAAGAGCTAATTGATGAAAAAAAGCCACCACCGCAATGACACTGTATACCCAAGCTCATGCAAAGTATCAGCCTGAACCATACCATTGACCATAACTATCCTATATCCGAAATAAATTGATAAAAAATCATTACCCTCAATTCTGCAGGGGTGAACAAGTAGCGAAGAACAACAGTTGCTGGAATTGACAATTTTGAGTCATCACGACCACCTGTTTTATCAACAAGAAAATGAAACTTAAGAAAAGTTTGAAATATTTCCAATATATCTAAAAAACCACATAATGAAATTTGAGGATAAAAACGTTCATATTTGTTAATGAAGCAAGCATAAATAATCAGCCAGCAAGATAAAAGGACTCAATACACAATAATAATAGATCCATTCATATCATTTTCTTTTCAAAACCACATTCCAATTGCCAAGGAGTGAATTTCACCCTGTTTTAAGAAATGTCGGTGTAGATAATATATGATCAATCATTAAAGGTTGAGAAGCACTTGTACATGTATATCATTGGTATCGACTACTCCCATGAAAAGGTCGTTGATATCAGAAAAAAGAAATTGTATTGCATTAGCGCATAGTCATCATTAGTAAAAGCTATATATAGTATGTACTATGCATCAAAGAAAGGATTTGCATTCATTTATCCACAACCAAATTGTTCAAACACATAGAACTGTTCAAGAAAGGAAGCTTCAACTCCAATTTTGCAAGTAAAAGTACATACCCCAGCCAAGCATCTTATGTTCAACCTTCTGAAGTTTTTTCTTCTTATTCTTGTCCACCTGCTTGGATATAAATTTCTCACCTGGTAGTCAGAAGAAAAATTATTAAAATAATTGATCACATATTTGCAAAGGTCGTTATAATCTTTCATATACCAAAAGAACACCTCAGGTGCAATATTTGCAATTCCTGTGATGCTCTCATAAATTGGTAACAGAGAGAATAACTTGTAACAACTAATCTAGCAACAATAAATAGTAAGTTCTGTCAAGATTGTATTTTATTCTCATAAAAATAATCTATGTTTTACATAGACAACCTAGGAGTATTTATAGAAGAATGTAAACATTCCTAATTCAAATAGAACTCCAACACTCTTACTCAAGCTATAACTATAATACTCTAACAATATTCTTCTAATTATGACTAGATATATAACTGCTAATTCTGCTAACATCCCCCTCAAATTGATGCTGGTGTATCAAGAAGCATGAATTTGTCAACCATGAACTGATGTCGAGGACGAGGTAGACCCTTGGTGAAAATATCAGCAATTTGGTATTCAAAAGAAATGTGTGGAACCGTAAATTGATAACACTTGCAGCAGTTGTCGATCATCAATGGCGAGCCAACATAAATCCTTCATATCCATAGGACAACACCGGTACTCAATATCCCCGAAAAAAAATCGAGGGAGTATCCAAAGAACCAAGAAGCGTATCCACAAAATTGTGAATCACACTTATCTCATAAACCAAAAAAAAAAATCGTGGGAGTATCCACAAAACTAAGAAGCGTATCCACAAAATCGTGGATCACACTTATCTCAAAAACCAAAAAAAATCGTGGGAGTATCCACAGAACTAAGAAGTGTATCCACAAAATCGTGGATCACACTTATCTATAAAACCAAAAAAGAAAAATCGTGGGAGTATCCACAAAACCAAGAAGTGCATCCCCAAAATCGTGGATCACACTTATCTAAGAGAGAACAGATGAATAACCCGGTAAGTTCCACCTAGAAGTATGCCACAGTCATAGCTAATGCAATGTACCAAACAATGACAACCAACTACCACAATGTTAATCAACAATTCAAAACAATACCGAACACTAACAACTCGACAAACCCACACGGCCACACCGATACAAATATAACACCCATCCATCGAAGAATCGATAAAAGATCTACCCATAATCAATAAACAAATTTCTCAAACACTAATGGCCCAAAACAGCAACGAAGATATCTAGATCCACCAAACTGAGAATTGCGAATCCCATCAATGAACCATGGCGGGAGATGGCAGCGAAAGATTGAAACAAACATGAACTTCGAAGCTAGTAGCAATGGATTATGGGTATCAGAGAAGGAAGGGGCGTGACAGATGACAAGTGGTTTCTTGATGAAAGCAGCGGAAAACGAGAAGAAAAAAAAACACGGCAAAAAAACAATACTAAACTTTTAGCGGACTTTGGGGGCCGCGGCGGCTTATTAAGAGTGGAGCCGCCGCGGCCAGGGTTTCACTCACTCTAAAAAAAAAGACCTAGAACCCTAAAAAAATCAGCCAACTTCGAAAAAAATCTCTAAAAAAAATTATGGCTCTGGTACCATGTCAAGGTTGTATTTTATTCTCCATAAAAATAATCTATGTATTACATAGACAACCTAGAAGTAAAACATTCCTAATTCAAATAGAACTCCAACACTTCTACTCAAGCTATAACTCTAATATAACAATATTATTCTAATTATGACTAGATATACAACTGTTAATTCTGCTAACAAGTTCCAGAGTATTTACCTTTCTGCTCAAACCTTGCTTTTGTAACTGACATGGGAATCTTGCCATCAGGCCTCAGAGGTGCTCCATCCAAGATTTGGAGGGCCAGGTCTACTGAAGGTTCCTATTATGCACCCAACAGAGAGAAAACTAATCGGTTGATATAAATGACAGTACTAACATTTAAAAAATACATAAACAGAATACAAATACAATTGTAATAAACCAATAACTAAGAAATTCCACATGTTTGTCCCGTACAATTAGGAGAAAGAATTACCTTCAGATACGTCACGAGAGCATCCCCCTTCTTTCTTCCAGTCTGTTTGTCCACATAAATCTTCACTCTAGGTTTTTTTGTTTCAGGGTCCTAACGTGTTCCAACAATAGAAAGTCATGAGATCATATATCCCAGGAGATTCTTACCGAAAATGAAAAAAATCCCAGGAGAAACATCACACTTTCTCCCTTACTGAAGAGAAATGCTTTCTCCGAGCATACTAGTGAAAAACAGCTAGAATAGTCACAAACTTTCTTCTAATCTTTTCTATGATAATGTGTCTTGTCTAGTTGAAAACTGATATCAGATAAAACTACAAGGTTGTTTTTAAACTGAACCTAGACCAATACTAGACAAATGAGTAGCTAGGTTTTCTGATCTAAAAACCATTCCAATATCTACATTTGATACTGTAAAATTCGCATTAACATGTAAACAACCTACTCAGAAACTTCAGATCCTACGATTACTGCACATTTATGCAATCCCTTTCAACACACCTTCTCCGTGTTGTAAATATGTATGACACAAATTTAATTCAGAAATAAGAAGAACAAAACAAATGCTTTAGAAAGGATAGCATTTCATTGGAAACGATAATATATAATGTCAACATGTAATTTGCAATGACTGGAACTTAAATGCTAAGAAGTGCATCAACTAAATGCCATTGAGTTATTAGTTATGTGTTACAAAATTCAGTGGTATACAATAAGCCACATACCTCCTTTATGATTCCGCACTTGGAGAACGCTTCAACCACCTGCATCAGATTCCACATAAGTCCTTCTCTTGGTAAAAGATAGTCAACAAAGAAAATACAAATTCAAACTTAAGTGGCCATCATAATGTTGTGGATATGATAGACATAAGCAAGCCAAGAACAAAACTAATATAACCACTGACCTCTTCAAAAGTAACATCGTCAGGCAACCCGGTTACATATACATGCGTATTGACTTTCAATTCAAACCAACTGTCAGGAGGTTTATTAGCTTCCTAGTAGGCACAAAGAATGCATCAATGATGAACAAATTAAATATAAAAATATATACCACAATCTAGATACCAAATAGACAAGCAACTGTAAAAATAAAACAAAACTGAAAGGAGAGACCAACCTTCTTATCTACAGTACTCTTATCAGCAGTCTCAGGTAACTTTCTCTTGCCATTTTGCTTTTGATCAACAGATTCAGCGGCAGCTTTAACCTCTTCCTTAAATGGAAAATCATTAGCGTGCACTACTGGTAAGACTTCCTCCTCTTCGAGAAAAGTCATATCCTCCGGATCATAATCCTCACTTTTCTGAGTTGAGCATCATGAGCAAAGACTTAAAGGAAGATATGAAGCAGTGGTCTTCAACAAACCAAAAATATCAAGGAGAATAACTACATTCCCAATATAAAAGAGCAGATGCTCGAGAACTTTCAAAAACAAAAAATCCTCAATTTCTATCAAGTAACAGAAATTCCTCAAATATTTGATCTTATATTCCGTGTTTTACTAGGAAAAGAAATTATGGAGATCATCTTAAAACCAAGTCCACCACTACAAACAAATCCAAAAAGTTGTAAGCCAAATTACTACTGTCCATACTGATCCAAATTTAACTAATTGATTCCTTATATCAACAATAAAGATAAAGTAAATTGAAAGGTGAGACAAACCTTCTTATCCACAGTTACTTTAGCAGCAGTATCAGGTAACTCTCTCTTGCCATTTTCCCTTTCTTCAACAGCTTCAGCGGTATCCTTAACATCTCCCCTCAATGGAAAATCATCAGCATTTAGTACTGGAATAACTTCCTCCTCTTCCACAAAAGTCATATCTTCCAGACCATAATCCTCATTTTTCTGTATTGTGCTTTCCTATCATGTGCAATAATCAGAAATCCAGATTAAAATGAAGATATGAAGCAATTTTCTTCAACAAACCAAGAACAGCAAGGAAACAACTACACTCCCAAGACTTACGAGGAAAAAATGAGGGTGAAATAGAAAATATCATTACAACATACATGTGAGTGTGACTAAGTATATTGATCAGATAAGTAAAACATTGAATCAAATATTCAATCATATATTCCTGTGTTACAAGGAAAATTAAAAGTAGAGAACATCTAAAAAGCAATCCCACAACCGCAAATAAATCCAGAAACCAAAAATAATGACATATTATGACCCTAGGCACTAACCTGAGGAACCCAGGCTTTAAGACTCCGATCCCACTTATAATGGGTTCCATCATCATCGGTAAATTCATCCTCACCCTCAGGTGGAGTGGAAGGCCTCTCAATGTCATCATTAGCAATTGCCTCAGCCTCTGCTTCTGCCTCTCTAACCTTCCTTTGCCACTTTTCAAACTCATCTTCTTCATTAGAGGCATCAGGAACTAAAAGAATTATTGAAATATCATTACTTAATCTTAAAGAGTCATGATTCAAAAATTTAAGTGAAAAAAACATGGAATCACCTGAACTCAAATCACTTTGCTGATGTGCATCAGTCAACAATCCAGGAATGGAGGAAAGTGGCTGCCAATCAGTACATCCTTCAGACCAGACAAGTGTACTCTGGGACAAGTATCCACTCGAATAATGCTCTGCCCAGGCGAATTAAACAAGCTTAAGCACATGATATCATATCACTTAAGACCATTCGAACATCATACAGTTGAACCAATTGTCCAGATACCAATTCTATTGCTTTATTTGCTTACTTGTAAAACTGAAATTGAGTGAATAATAATTAGAAAGAAAGAATCTTAGTACTCTACAGCTAACTATGAAACCTAAAAGACAAGGACAGATGACAATCCACATCTACATCATTCAGCATAGAATACTAGCACGGAAAATTAGTAGGTAATGTAAATTGGAAAAAACAGTCACCTTGCAACTCAGAGATAGTGTAAGGGCCTACAAGCTCTTGATTCTGGCCAAGAATATACCAACCTACCCCACTGCTCATTTCTGAATTTTCTTCAACCGCTTTAGCTTCGCCTACAAAATTCCAAAGTTACATAAAAAATAACACTACCACTCTTCATTTTCATATTCTCTTATCTATACATGAACTTTTTACGGAAAATTCTAGACCGGACTTGGTCCGTCTGAACCAGGGCCAGCCTGACATATTACGGGGCCCTAGGCGATTTATAAAATTGGGGCCCTCTTCTACAGATTAGCTCATATATTTTAGATTCAATCGTAATATCTTTTTATGACATTTCATTCTTGAACTTTCTCTTAACAAATATCAATTATCGTGAATATAGTTACATAACAAATATTTTTTTACTAGTCAGAATCAGTAAATAGATAACAAATATAATTTTTTACTTGTCAGTAAATAGATAAAATATGAAAGTAAATATTTCTGATCACGCTACTATCTTAGGTAGGGCTGTGCAAATGGTAAACCGAAACGTACCGCCTGATTTGTTATTCTGAAATCTCGTAGTGTTTAAATTACCTATTTGGTGCGGTTCTATTTGATTCCGTACATAAAAACGAAAAATTATTGAATCAAAAATAATTTGTCTTGAATACATATGTAAATAATGATATGCTTCCTACCACTCTAACCATCCAATGAAGTTGTATAGAAATTATAAAGAATACATCAAAGACCCCAAGCCTCAGTCCCCTCTCCAAAAATTAATTTAGCATCATTCAAGTTTTGGGTTTTAAATACAATTAGAACCCAATTTATTAAGAGAAAATCAGAAAAACAACAAAATTGGGCATTAAGAATTTGGACAGTACCTCTGTAATTTACAATCTGGACAGAGAGAGAGATGGTGGAGGCGCGATGGGGGTGGGTGGTGCGGCGCGGTGGGATTTTGAATTGAAGAAGAAGAAGATTTGGGTTTTGCTCTAGGGCAGTCCGTAGAAGAAGTGAGAAGAGTCAAGTGAAGCTTGGATACGAATTAGGAAAATTAGAACGCTGAATTTAGTACTTTGGAATTGGGATTAAAAAAGATTGGGGTATACCGGTTCTGCTAAACTTGGATTATTGCACGCGAATTAACAAATATCATAAATAATTGGGTTTTTGGCATTTTGCACCTTGAAATTATAGGGTTTTGGCACTTTGCACCCTGATTTAAAAGTTTTGACACTTTGCACTCTAGAAATATAATTTATTTGGCACTTTGCACCCTAGTGTGTGTTTTAGTAAGAAAATTTATTGGTAGAAAGGTAGGATAGTTATTTTCAATTTTATTTTTCACTTTGCACTTTGGCAATATAGATTTTGCATCCTTAAAATATAGAATATTGGCAATTTGCACCTTACAATTATAAAATATTAGCATTTTCACCCCGACTTAAATTTTTTGGTACTCTACACCCCAAAAATATAATTTGTATGACATTTTGCACCCTAATGTATTTTTCTTAAAAAAAACAGACTCATGAATGTCGGCGATGTAGAGATATGGTCATTCACAACAATCATAAACTTGTTATTCTAAATTTATTTTACTTTATAATAACTTATTTTAACATTTTCTTTCTCTAAAATTTAGATTAAAAAAAAGACATTGTCTTTATATTTTTTTCAAGTATCCTTAAGATTATTTACTTTATATCTAAAATTGACGTTTACATATCTAACATATTATTATATTGCGTGCTATTTACATAATTTAGATTATCATATAAAGTCGGGGTTAAAAATGTCAGAAATTATATTTTTTAGATGTAAAGTGCCAATATTCTATATTTCAGAGTGCAAAGTGTCAAAATCTATATTTTTAGGGTTTAAAGTGCCAAAATTATTTGAAAATGATTATTATACTCTTCGGTCAATTAATTTTTTTTCAAAACACACACTATGATGCAAAGTGCCAACTAAATTGTATTTTTAGGGTGCAAAGTGCCAAAACTTCTAAGTTAGAATGCAAAGTGTCAAAACCCTATAATTTCAGGGTGCAAAGTGCCAAAAGCTCTAAATAATTATATTTTTAAGCAAAAGATTCAAAATACCTTTTAATCAAATAAACTTAGCATTAATTAATATTAATAATAAGTATTAGTAAGAAAGGTAAAATTGATAAAATAATATTTTTTATATTGAAATCCTAAAGCGACAAATAAAAGTAAACAAGACAATTTTGCCAAAAGCGACAAATAAAAAAAAACGGAGGGAGTAATATCCAAAATCGAAACTTATAATTGTTCGGTAACATAGTTCATACATGATTTATCGGATAGTGCACAACCCTAATTTTAGGAATGTTCATTCCATATAATTGACCCGTATCGATTTTTGATATTTAGTCTAACAAGATAGTTTCAAAATTTGTACAGTATGTCAAATCGATTTGAGTATTTCACAATTCAGTAGGTTACAAAAATTTCGAGACGTGTACGTAGTTTGAGTCATGTTTGTAATAGATTAATATTAAAAATGTAGTTTGACTCAAACTCGTTGAATCTAAGTTATATTAAATATTAAATTTAATTTACTAATGCAAAACATAAATATCATAATTTTTTTTTTCAAATTATTTAGATACTATAAAACTAATAATACTCGGATATATAAAACAAATACATTTGTACTATCAATTAGCTTATATTCCCTCCGTTTTTTCATTCACTATGGAGGATTGCACGTGGATTAAGAAATATAATAAATAGCAAACTTTTTAAGTATATGTCCCAAAACACCATTTTAATCAAATAACCAAAACATTAATAAAAAGGTAAAATTGGTAGAAAAAAATATGAAATCTTCAAACGACAAATAAAAAGAATGAAGGGAGTAATCTTTAGCATTTGGCACCAATAATATGAAATAATCCCTTTTACATAAATTAGTAACAAAACTTAGATAACACAAGAAGAATTTCAATAGAATGTGTACTGTTAATCGAAAAGTTAATTTTATAGGTTAAATTTATTTTAATGTTGCGCCCCGGTCATTGTCAAACACATCCGAACCAATACATGATGCATTTATGTTAATATTTGTCTTGATATTAATTGATCAATTAAATATGACAGAATATATAATTATGCATAAATATATCTATGACATTATTTTTGTAAAAACTTGGTTCTAGATTATGGAGTAAAACATTCTATATAAGTATCTATGAAAAGTCACTAAAGCATCAGTTTTAGCCACTAGATTATTTGATTTTCACCGTATGCTCGAGAATGTAGTTATATAAATAGGACAAGACCTTATTTTGAAAATTATCCAAGTTTATTTTTATTGCATTCTTACATCTTATTTGACAAAAAAATATCAAATTAAAAAAAAACTGAGCATATAAAATAATTTTTTGAGGCCCCTCTATAGTCAGTCGGAGCCCTAGACGATGACCTAAATTGACTAGCTATAGAAGCGGCCCTGATCTGAACCAATCAATCACAAGGCAAGTGTACTAAGTTACTAGTCTTGAAGGGTTACCATGATACTTTGTATTCAAACAAGTTTCACATGGGAAAAAGCAAAAGCCAAAAACGTTTGTTTATACAATATTGTGGTTTTAGGTTATCAGTCCAATAACGCCTTCAAGTTTAACATGATAGCTATATTAATAAATTTCAATTAAAGACAATAATAAAGAACAATTAATGCAAATTAGACACTAACATATATGTTTAACAAACGAAATTATCAAATAGTATATGCACTAACCGGTGAGTTATGGTTGTTCCGGCGTCGTTTTGGGTTTTATCGGGTAGTTTTTTCTTCTTCTTGTCGTTGGCGCTCTCAGTAATTCTACGAATAGAAATCTTATATGGGCTTTCAATTGTTCCGTGTAGTATTTCGGCCCATTTGGGTGCAATGGATCTCTTTATCCAACAACATGAGCTTCCATTAGGCCCGGTTAGGGTTGCCAATGGTCATGTCTAGGTCAGATCAGTCTAGATCTGGATCTAACTAGAGTCACCCTTTTTCTGGATCTTCTACAAGAGAAGGCTAGAACTACTTCTTTCAGTTTGAACTCATTTATGTCGGGCGGTATCGATCTCTAGACTTGTTATGTGATCTTCTAAAAATCCCTCAAATTTTGCTCAAATTTGATTTGATTTTGAATTCAATAAATAAACATTATCAAAATGTTTACAAATTTATTTTCTCGACAAGTTTATAAATATCATATAATCATTCAATTCAGTTCATATGTTTCAATTTTTTTTAATAATAAGTGAGTTTGAGCTACTAAATTTCAAACATTAACTTTTTATCCATTTAACACAATCTAGATATTTAACGGATCAGATAGACCTAAACTTATATATTTTTTTTCATGCATTTCAGATTACGAGTGTTCTTAATCGAATCTTTGATCAAATAAAGAATTAGTAAACGAGTTGGATTCGGCGAGATTTGATTCAATCTTTAGCCGAGTCTTTAACAATCGCTCCGCTATATAGCGGCCCTAGGTATGATCAAGTTTTGAATTGAACTTTTAATTTGAATTGAAATTTAGAGGTAAAAAAAGTTGCAAATCTTAGTTATTTGAGAGAGGGTAGTTTTGAGAATTTTTATTTATTAGAACAACAAAATGTGAGCAAATATTTTTGAAACCAAAGCTTGTAGGTTAATGAAGTATGTTTATGTAAACTAGTTTTAGGGTTTTTGCACTTTGCACCCCCAAAATATGGGAAATAGGCACTTTGCACTCTCGAAATATGAAAAATGCAGCACTTTGCACCCTCGTTTATTTTCAAGCAAATATTCAAGGGCAAAATAGGTAATTCAATAGTATTGGCACTTTGCACCCTCAAAACTTGAGAATTTCGCCCTTTGTACCCCAAAAATAAAATTAGCACTTAACACCCTCTATTTAAGAACAAATCAGCAACTTCCACCCCCGAAACACAATAAATGGGCACTTTGCACCCCAAAACACAAAATTAACACTTAACACCCTCAAATTTTAAAAACCCAAACCCCTCGTTTTTTTCGTCAAAGTTGACTATTGGAGTGAAAAAATCTAAGGCAAAGTAGGAAATTCATTTTTTTACTTAAATTTTACAAAATACAATTATAAATACTCGAATACTCATTTCTCTCTCTATCTATCTTTTCAACAATATAACCATAAATAACTAAATAAAGTACAAGTAAACTTCTCGAAGACCCATTGTCTATTTCAACATATCAAAGACCCATAAATAATTACCTATTTTGCCTTAAAAAACATTTACCTTAATGGTCAACTTTGCCGAAAAAAATGAGGGGTTTGAGTTTTTTTTTAAATTGAGGGTGTTAAGTGTTAATTTTGTATTTTGGGGTGCAAAGTGTCCATTTATTGTTTTTCGGGGGTGCAAGTTGTTAATTGTTAATTTGTTCTTAATTAGGGAGTGTTAAGTGCTAATTTTATTTTGGGGGGGCAAAGTGCCAAAGATTTACAATAGAATTACCTATTTTGCCCTTGAGTTTTTGCTTGAAAATAAAAGAGGGTGCAAAATGCTGTATTTTTTATATTTTGAGGGTGCAAAGTGCTAAATCTAAGTTTTGAGGGTGCAAAATGCCTATTTTCCATGTTTCGGGGGTGCAAAGTGCAAAAAACCCCCTAGTTTTACTTTCTCTTCGAACATAAAATGTGGCTTAGTTAAACGCATAAACGATTAAATTACATGATAGGGAGAATCACACAAACTATCTTCGAGTTTAGTACAATTACATATATCACTTTTATGTTAGAAAATTACATAAACTATCTTTAGAGGTTGATGTTCGTTCAATTTTTTTTTATGAAAAATGCTCCTATTTTATTACATGAAAGAAATCATAAATCTCATGAGTGGTTTCTTTAATTATATTCAACCTCGTAGATTGTTTGAGTTATGCTCCTTATTATTAATATAAATACATTAAATTTAAAATATTTTTAATCATTGTACTAAAACTGCATGAAACAAAATTTGAAATTATATTATGAACACAGTCTTAGTAAAACTAATTAAAAGTATACCCATTCAGAATTTTCAATAAAATATTAAATTTATTTTTACTTAAATATACCAATTTAGAGTTAAAAAAATTAAGACAAATATATTTATTTAAAATTAAAATAAATAAAGTAATAAAATGTTTTTTATACTTAAATAAATAAGAATATTTAATTTTTCAGTTAGTAAATAAATTTGCAATTTTTATCTAGAAGCAAATAAATTTGGATGCCAAAGTATCCGTTACAGTATCAAATTTTTATTTTTGCCCTAACACTCCAAACCAGCCCCTAAGCTGTGTCCGTCCATGTGGGGACAAAATGTTCATTTGTAGTTGGATTTGAATTTGAATCTGTGTTTCGACTTTATTCAATTTTTAAATGAATTAAGGCCATCTCCAATAGTCATCCGCGGGCTCGGGGCAGGGTCGGGCGGGGTCGAATACAAGTCAATCAAAATATTTAATTAGTAAATTCATATATATTAACATTTTGTTCCTACTTTATGACTGTCCAAGTGTTCCCTTATTCAGATAAAAAAAATCTTAAAACTTATTAAATAATAAAAATTAATTATTTTTCTATATACAACATTTTCAAATGAACTTTCTTGAATTGAGTTTGAATCAAATATTATTTTCTTGAATATTATTAATATAATGGGGGTAAAAAGCATTGTCATAGATTATGATTAATCCCAAAGTATCCGTTACAGTACTTGTTTTCTTCTGTACAAGTCATAAATAAGTAAATATTTGAATAAAATTAAGAAATATCAAATATGACCGTTGCCTTCCCCTGCCCCCTCTGTATATATATATCCTAAACCCCTGATCCCTTCATCACCACCACAGCAGCAATACCAGCTCCCTTTCTCTCTCTCTCTCTCTCTCCTCTCCAGTTAAATCCTCTGCAATTTCTTACAATTTCCACACACAATGGGTGGTCTCTCAATCGACAGTGCCGACGACTCTTCCCACCCGCACACTCACAAAATCTTCCTAATCACAAACTACATCCTCCTGGGCGCCGCCTCAGCCTGCATCTTCCTAACCCTCTCCCTCCGCCTCTTCCCCTCTCTAATCGGATTCCTCCTAATACTCCTCCACGTCATTACAATCTTCGGCGCCGTCGCCGGATGCGCCGCGGCCTCCCGGTCCTCCAGCAAATTCTACGGGGCACACATGGTGGCGACCGTACTCACAGCCATATTTCAAGGATCGGTGTCGGTGCTGATATTCAGTCGTCCGTCCGATTTTCTCGGCCGCCTGAAATCGTACGTTAGGGAAGAGGACGGCGTCGTGATACTGAAGCTTGCGGGTGGTTTGTGCGTAGTTATATTTTGTCTTGAGTGGGTGGTGCTCACGCTCGCGTTCTTTTTGAATTATTACGCTTACGTGGAGAGGAAGGGTATTAATGGAAATTCAAGTTATGGTGTGAGGAGTGGAAAGGTTCAAGATGAGGAGGATATGAAGAATTTGCCATGGCGGTTTTAGGTTTAATTTATTTATTTATTATTATTATTATTTATATTCTTTGTTTTTTATATTGGTATATTGTTGTGTAATAGTGTGGAATTGGTTTTATGGATTGTTACAAGTGAAATGAAATGATGGGATTTTGGATTTGTTCATGTATTCTACAGTTTCTGTATTCAAGAAATTTGTTATTTCCATTGCGCTTGTTTGGATATGAGCAATTAGAAATTCAAACTCATTTAAATCTGATCACTAATTATGTATTTAGAATTTTAAATCGAAATGAGTCCAACAATGATGGAGATCTAAACTCTCGATCTAAGATGCATTTTTGGATTACAAAATTATTGCAAAATATTTAGAAATTTTTTAGTTGATCTCATTTTTTACCAGTCGAGACAAATTTCAATCAATCTATAGGGCAATCCTCAATTCAAATCAAATTTAATTATTAAAAAAATCAAACTCGAATAAACTCAAAGGGGGCAAATCCTTCATTCAAAATTTCAAATCAAAATTGATCATCAAATTGCAATACACTTTGTTTTAAAAATGTATGAAAAACTTCAAAACAAAAAATTAATAAAGCAAAAGCAAAGGTTTGAAGAAACTCTAAAGTAATTTAATAATTTAAAATATAAAGCTATATTAAAACTTATCAAGAAAGTTATAAATGGATTGGTTGGTTTTTTCTAATCAATTGCAATAGCAGGATTTGACTCCCGGTGAATAACAAATTATTCCAATCTGAACCATAAGCCTCCAAAGAGGTTAAGAGCAAGGACGAACTTGTTTATACTTATAGAACAAAACTCTGAAAAGACAAGAAACTAATTAAGATAGTCATATGGAGATATCAACCCAAAAAACACACATAGTATCTACATTTAAACATTTCAAAACTGGAAAAGGAACTCATCAAACAAACAGAGAAGAAGATAACACTAATACGTTCAGGGAATTCTTCTCAACTCCACTCCTGATGAAAAGAAGCACCGAGAGATGACGAAGAAACGAGAGCGAGAGACAGAGACTCAAAGCTTTACTTCCCTACCATAAACCCAGCTGAAAGGAACAGGATCCGCCTGCTTTGCCCTCAAATGTGCTCTCTCCTCCAACCTTCTGATTCTCGGAGGCAAACCGCAAACATAGTCCTGGGCTTTACGCCCCTCACCCGAAAGCCCAGTCAACTTATCCACTTCCCATCTAGCTACCAAGAATTCCAATATGTCGGCATAGTCTTTGGCAGTGTAAACTCCAAGTCGCTGAGCCACGGAAGAGAAGTGTTCAAAGAGATTGTCATCACTGCCATCATACATTAAGTGAGCCGGCATTGAGATTTTCTTCCTCATCATATCAGCAAGGCCCAATACTGTGCCATCAGGGTCGATCTCAAAGAGCTTTTCCACGATTTTGGTATAGGCAGTTTCATGGCGTTTCTCGTCTGCAGCTATGATCCCACAAATTTGGGCTAATTTCAGGTCACCGTGTTCTTTGGCTAGCCTGGCTGTGTTGCCATGAGAAACAAAAGTTGCCCTTTCTTGAAATGAAGTGTAGATGAATCCAAGGTACGGGTTATTCTCCGTACGAGGGTCCTGTTCGTGTTAAAAGACACACAAATAAAGTTAACCCAAAATCCCAGTATGTGTGGTGTATGAGAAATATATACCATGTAACCAAGAAAATAATGCAGTAAAATCAGTAACGTAAACCAAGAAATTAGCGAGGCTTCATTTGAATCGAGGGTTTTGATTTGGTAAAGGATCTGGAGATATGATTACAAATAATCCAATGCTGTGTAGAACTCAAATTCAATAATACAAAATGATCAAAACAAGTGTAATGGATTTGTGATCATGAATTTGAAATACTAAGCTTTAAATCCTTAAACCAAAAAAAGCCTTAACATTTTTGCAGATAAATTAGTTCATCTTGATGCATTTTTTCACAAACAACCAGAATAAACACAAAGAACAGTTGTTAAAGATAGTCATACCATTCCAGAACCAATCAAGTACTGGATTGTCTTCTCAATCTGCCTCATGTCAACACGACCCGAAAGATAAAGATACTTGTTGAGAAGGTCTCCGTGCCTATTCTCCTCAGCCGTCCATGCTCGAGTCCAAACAGCCCATGGAGTGAGGCTAGCTCCAGTCTCATCTCGAACTCCATCTAAGGTATTGAGCATGGTCTGATAAGTCGGGAGGGCTTCCTCCGTAATCATGTCTCCAACTAATACAACAAAATATTCATCCGGGAGTTCATTGGCTCGTTTCCTGAGTTCCCGGACCTGTTCATCAAACCCTTCTGAAGCTGGGTCCGGAAGAAAGTCCGCGGGTTGCCAGCACTTCTCGACATCCTTTAGGAGCACCAAGATGTTGTCTTGAGCCCAACCATTTAGAGAGTTAAAAATCTCGCGCTTTTCTGGTGGCATTGAATGAGTCACTTGGACATGAACTTCTCGTGGTGGAGTGAATGGCTTCTTAGCCTTTCCCGCCTCTCTGCAACACAACAAAAATCAAATAGACCATCACATAGACATCTTTGAATTATTGGTGTTGAACTATATTCAAGGCAAAAAAAATCCATATAATTCATTATAGTATGAAGCAAGAAATAAACATAAAATCTTGAATAGATGCAATGAAGTTCTCTTAAGCTTTGAACTATGGTCCTTTTCTAAATCACAAGGATGGTGGAAATAATAAGGGCAGTGATATTTCTGGGAGATGACAAAATAATCAGTGGTGAGCAAGGAAGAAATAGGACAAAAGTATACCAAACCACCAACTTTTGTACAGAAACAAAAAGTCAAGAATATAGGTCTAAAAAAGTTGCACCTGTGAAGACTGCAGATAATTAAGAGATGCAAGGATTCTAACCAAACTCTAAATGCCCCTAAATATAGAAGAAAAATGTAAATATTACTTTAAAATCATTTTAAAATAGAAGCAGGTTGCATCCACATGGCTGATGAACCAAGCTTTACCAATTTTGAACCAATAGGACATGGACTCATACAGAAATCTCATAAGAAAATATGAATAACCCACCCGAATAAAGAAGACAATCTAAAATTCAACCACCCCAAGCTTAAGCCCCGAATAAAGAAAAAAAGGGAAAGAAAGTGAAAGAAATATAAAGAAAAATAAATAAGAACAGTAAATCAAGAACAAATGACGAAGGTTCAATTGAAAAAGCCGTGCATGCATCAATTTAACCACAATTAGAAAAATAGCTGAACACAGGAAGAAAGTTTTAGACAGTTGGGAATGTTTCAATTTGGATGCAACATGCAATTCAAGAAACTCACAATTATAGGTTTGATAGCTTATGTTTCTGGTTTGATAACAAAATCAGTGATCTTTCACAAAATAAATAAAACGTGTAAATTAGAAAAAAAATTAGCACTTGAGTTCCATAAAGTGTAAATGATCACCACCATGCAACTCGTATATCATAAAGTAGAACAAATCCAGAACGAGAAGTGAAATCAAATCTTTGAAATGCCCATTTAATTTTCTGAACGATAAAAAATTCAAGAAAATACTAAACTTACATAGAAGGAGAATGAATGGTCGAAGCCATTGAAACTCTGTGAGATCTGATGTGAGAGCCAGGAAAAGAAATCATGTTATGGGGAGTAACGCTAAGTTTAAGTGCCATTTTCTCTATATTATTTTTAAAAGGCTTAGTTTTGATTGAGGAATTTTATCAAACAGTTTATGAGCTTCTTGAAACAGAAAAAGCAGAGAAAGATGGGACAAGTGAGCGGTGCAGAGACTCGGACGCAGTTATATAAATAAGGTAAATAGGCACAAAAAATCTATGGGTTTCAATTCAACAAATGCCGATGGTTTTGTGGCGTAATGGGTTTTAATTGCCACTGACCACTTTTAGGAGGGCGATGATTTCTATTTTTCTTTTTTCCTTTTTGTTGGTACGAGCGATGATTTCTATGGTGTTCAGCAAATTTGGGGACTTTCCACAAAGGTACAATACCCTGATGGCTTTGATATGGTTGTACATTTAAAATTTGATTTATGGGGTGAGGTAATTTGTCCTTATTTTGCTTTACAAAAACCACGTGTGTTTGTGATTTGGCTTGTATACGGCAACCCAAGCCCCAGGTGGAGGTGGAGGTGGGGGTCTGTAGTTAATATATAATTTTAGTATAGGAAAATGTTTATATATAATATATCTATTTTATCAAAAAATTATCAAACAGAAAAAATAAAATGCAAACTTGTAAGATAAGTATGACGAGCCGAACTTAAACGAGCTAAACAAACTCTAGTTGACTATCGAATAACTTGATTTGATTTCCGGTCATAATTATTGATTAAGATATGACAACAATTACTCTTGTGTCCGAGGGGCCTGAAATGTGGTTGACATTGAATACGAGAAAGGAATTTTTATAACAGAGGTTGGTGAATCTTTGAATTATTTTACTTTTCATTTAAAAAAATAATAATGAAAAGAAATGCCATTTAATACATCCAAAGATGTGTACAATGTACATGCTAATTAGAAACACAAATTAATATTTTGTAAATAATCCTAAATTTTCTCATCACTTCAAATCAAAGATTAATCATATTCGAGTAGCTATCAATTCAAAATATATTTTTTTTTTATCCTTTTTTTAAGAATCTAGCTCGAGTTAAATCTCTAGTAGCCAGCAAGATGTGATTTTCAAGCACACTTGTTGGTTACAATTCTACTTCAGTTTCTAGTCTTTCTCTTATCCTTTCTCTAGTAAAACGAAAAGCATGTGAAATTACAAAATTAAATAATTTTCAGTGTGAGAATGGTTTATGTATAACAATTAAGAAAAGCACAAAGACTTGTACATGTTCAAGGAGCACTTTAGCAATGAAACTGTTTATCTGAACTTCACTGTCGCCTTACAAACATATTGATAAAATAGTATGATAAATTCGACACCTTAAACTGCAAAAGAGAGTATTCCATATCTCCGGAGATCAAAATTCAAAACCAAATAGCACTTTGAAAGGTGTATCACTAATTACACAGTAATAGGTCAGAAAAATAAGAAAATCCCGGATATTATTGGTGATCAACCGAGCAGTCCGGCTCTAGTTGGACGAGAGCTGAAGGTTTTGCGGATGATTGAGGAGATGTCTCACTCGAGTTCATAGTCTTCACAACAGAAGGTAGGCACCTTTTTGAGAAGAATGTAGCAATGCTCTTTGCTTTCCCACAGTTTTTTTCTAGAAATGAACGAAGAAAATAATATGAATGAATGTAACTAATAAGTCGAAGGATAAGCTACCCGACTGAGGTAATAACTCAGTACCTGGTGATATAGAGAGACCAAGCTTGCTCAGGATTTCCTTCTTAACCTGAACCATACAATTATTATTAATATCAGCAACAATCTCCACAAAAAATTAGTAAAGCTCGTTCACATATAGACGCAACAGATACAAATTGGATTGGTAGTTTGACATTTAGCAGATTGGATCTTGCAAAAATTAAGCAAGCACTAAACTTTCAGATTTTAAAGATTATAAGATTAATGACCTGCCAACGATTCTCAGAGAATTCTGATATTTCCCGAACTTTATTCCTTAATTGAGACTTTGAAACAGCTGGAAATTTATTATGCAGTGACTCCACAATCTTTCCAATACTATGTTGGCATGACTGGATGATGGTTATCTGCAAAAGTAAGTGAAGGACAAATGTCATTTGTGTCAAATGGATCTCGTAATATTTGACATACACTAATAGGATTAGAAGATTAACAAGTCATGTTCACAAGTGATATTTATAAATAAAAACGAATTACTTACAATCTGAGGCAAATCTGAGTCTGGCACAGTTGCAGCAGTGGCACTCGACTTGTTGGAAGAAGCTTCTAGACTCTCGTCTACGTCATTGTTATGAATTGATATTTCCTTGTTTGGAAAACCAGGCAAAGGACAAATACTAAGAGTTTGCAAGCACATTATTTCTAGTTTCTCTGTAACAGTTAGCTCTTCAGCTGATAACAATGTGGTCTTTTCATGCATAAGATTCAATATGATCAAGGGCTTGTTCTTTTTTAACGCATGTTCTGTCAAATCATGAAGATGCTTCTGCTGCCGAAGCAGGGTACAGAATTCTTCACTCTGTACTTGCTTTTGAGAATCTGGCAGATTTTTTAATCCATCAACCAATTCATCAGATTCCATTTCATCAACCTCCACTCCCTGCATGCCATATGAGAATAAATATCTAAGCAATAATGTCTAAGATAGAGATGGAGATTGAAAATAAATACAAATTAGCAGTTCTCTCCTTTTCTTGGAAAATTGTGAAGTATTTGTTCAGTATTGGAAATACAATTGAAAAATAAATTGATAACAGACATTAGTACCTCATTTTCAGATAGATATCCATCAGGAACGAAAAATCCATCTTCACTTTCATCTTCATCTTCACCCTTCACATGGTCCTCCATACTTTCATCTTCATCATCCTTATCACAGTCTGACAGGCTTTCACCAGGTTCATCCTGTATAATCAGATTTTCAGTTGCAAAAGTGTTCACAAGAATAATAATACAACAACAGGGCACCATACCTCTTCCCACTCCTCATCGCTATCAATCTCATAATCTATCTCTGGATCCTTGGCAAAAGGGTGGCGGGATCCAACAACTTGACTGGAGAAATGGAAATATAAATGATTAGATAATGACTCCATAAACTTAGGCATTCAAAGATAAAATTCAGAACAAGGCTCACCTTTTCCTCGGCCAAACACCATAAAAAGCAGGCCTATGACTCTTATCAAACTGCAGCAGTTGCTTTCTTCGAATTCGCTTCTGGACATCTGGAAGAGGCCTGTCCAGGTCTGTCTGAGACAAACTACAATCAACATTGGTTTCAACCCATCCATCCACAAGTTTCTCTATACTCGAGTCTTCATCTTTTGTCAGTTCTTTATTTGTAGTAAGTTTAATTTCCTTGACTAACTGGGTCTTAGGCTTCTGACGCATGCCCCAATGCACGTGCCTGTTTGAACGAGTTGAACTTCCAAAACGGTGCCATGAATTTAAATGTGATCTGCAAAAATAATACAGATTTGTATAAATTATAAATTCCTGATATCAATTTGAAACGAGGAAAGGGAAAGAACCCAGACTTCCAAATAGCGTCTGCTTCTATTCCACAACTCTGGGCCAAAATAGAGTCCATTGCTAGAGTAACTGGATCAGTAGTTCTTTCAACCGGACTAGAGGACAAATCAAAGTTGGCTTCTTTGTTCATGGAGCTGTCATCTTGAGAAGTAGAAGTAGTTTTATGTCTTTTCAGAAAACGCTCCATGAGTGATGCTTGTTTCTTAAGATCAAGTTGCTTTTTGAGTTCAGCTTCTTCTTTCTCCTTGCGTTTTTGTTCTTTTTCTGCTTCCTCCTGTTGCCTTTTCAGCTGTTTCTGAATGTCATGTTTTTCTTTCTCACGGCGCCTCTCCTCCTTTTCAGCTTCATCATGCAACCTCTTAAGCTCTTTTTCCTGCAAGGCACCAGCTACTTTAGATAAGATACCATGAAACAGATATTAATGAGAGACAAATTGATTACAAACAAGAGCCAGTTCTCATTCAACTATGGAGGACATAAGAAAGAAGAAATAAACTAATGCATCTGTAAGATATCTAGAGCCTCCAAATGAACAATACATTTTTTATTGGTATCATCAATACAATCCAGATGAAGAGTTCAGAAAAGCATAAACGTCGAGCAATATCCAGTGCAAAGCATAAGAGGTTACAACTGTACATACACTTTGCAACTTTTCCTTCTGAAGTTCCCGATCCATCTTCTTCCTCTCTTTTTCCATTTCTCGTTTGTTTTTCTCCATCTGCTTGATTAACAGTTTTTCTTCTTTCTTGGCATCTTTCTCAGCCCTTCATCATCAAAATATAAATTAAGTATATGGTTAAAAAGAATTATATTAAAACCTATTTTTGATTACATACATCTCAGCACCATTTTTCAGTGACATGTTCTGAACTAACAACCGGATATCTGCCTCATTTAACACTTTACCAAGCTTTTCTGAAGCTTTCATCAGCTCTTGCAGGCAGTTATGCTGGTCCCCTGACTTCTCAAGTGCCTTTATCATTGCTGAATAAACCAAAATTTTCATTTGTAACATGAGCAAACATCAAATGAACCTAATAACATGACTTACATTCAAGAAAGATTTTCAAAATCTTGTACAAGAAAGGATTGAAGAAACGACCAATCAGAACAGCTTGCAGCTTAATCCAACTAAGAGAATTCTAAAAGAAGAACTACATGAACAACGACCATAGATTAACCATATTGCTTCATCCATAAGCACAAGCATCCAATTATTAAGGAATGCATGCTATTCCAGAGGTGATTACAGATGAGTGCCAAAACTCATAAGACTGGACAAAGTACTACATAAGAAGATATGGCTATTTCACTAGTCAGAGGGATTGGCAGGTATTTTCTGGTTAATATTATTAAACCATTATAGATTTCAAATTATTGACATAACAAACAATATCACGTCTTTTTGTTTTTTTGGGTGACAGTTTATCAGTATCACGGAGGTGATTAGATTTTCTCTAGGAGCAACATATTTTATTGCACTGAAGATAGGTCTCACAGTTTTTTACAATATCTTCTATGATATTAACTAATATTCTTTTGATATGGACTTGGCAAAAAAGTTCTATGATAACTAGTTTAACCATGAAGTCAATCATCTAAAGAGGCTTATAAATTTTTGTAGATGTGGCATGAGATGTTGAAACATAACCATAAGATCAACTCTAGTGAATTTGACAAAATCGATGGGTAGTATTAAAGCGCTCATACAGAAAAAATGAAAAACACAGCTACGAGAAAAGAATAAGTAAAACTTCAAAATTATCATCTTACCGCACCCCAGTTCTACATCTTTTTAACTCATAACAGATATATCTATTTCATAAATACTTTCAACATAACAAAATAAATAACTGGTTGGTAGCAAGGAAATGGTAAATTTATCTTCCAAAAATAGGTTATCATCTTAAAAAGGACTGTGTACTTAATTATCTAATTCATGATGTTTTCCTATTAGCAATTTCTCAGAACAAGGTTAACTAGCAACATGGAACCATAGCTTTCACTAAATGATCAGCATGTCAAAAAGGCAGGCACAAACACAAATACTGAACACAGAAAACCAATAGACTCAATATGGATAGTTCAACTCGAAATCATAAGAACATCTTTGAAGCAGACCAATCAAAACTTACTCAAAACAGCTGTAATCCTCTCTTGTATCTTTTTCCGACAAGTACGACGAGCTTCCACTGAGATACGGCTTACTTTTGGAATCAATTTCAACCCTCTCGTCTACAATTAAAAGTAGACATAAGATAAGACAACCCTTACCCACAACCAAGGTAGAAAGTAACAACACAAGTAAGACAGAAGAACAAGTCTAATGAGAATACATTAGGAGGCATAAACACATGACATCAAAACAACCTTCTAGTGTCTGGGGATCACTGGTTCCTTAAAAGTATGCAAACATACCTTTATCTAAGATGTGGCACCCCAGTGGGACATAAGAATAACCATTGAAACACATGTATAAGCACATGCATGCTTATAAAGGAAAGATGAAAATATTTAATTAGCACATTTTCTGGTACTTAGTTCAGGAAGAATTTCAAAATTATAATTCCGTTTTTTCTCTTTTCTTATTATGAGTCAAAAAAATTCAGTTAAATATACCTTGTTAAGGAAAGCATCAAACTCAATTCTCTGAGCACCTTCTAATCACCCCTCCCCACTCCCCAGCCACCAAATATATGTATAAAAACCATAGAGCCACCATTATCAAACAAGGGTTATGAATTTTATAGGGCTATCAATATCAGACAAGGCTTATACCACAGTGACAAAGATCATGTATCCTATGCACATTCACCAAGTTAGTGCTAATCCAGAAACTACATATTCACTGAATAAGCTAATATAATGCAAAAGTTGAACACATGCTGAATAGCAAATTTATTAAATATTGAACAAGAAAAGTTAAGCAACCAACATAATGACAATAAATCCCATATTTATGTATACCTCCCAACACCAAAGAGCACACTCGGTCTCATCCTCCAACACATCAGCATCTGCATTAGCCACACCGTAACATAATCTCTGTCCAATCAAAAGCACTGTACTCTTCACACTAGCCTTACTAACACTATCAAAACCATCTCCAATTCTGCCCTTAACTTTCTCAATAATATCATCCACAAGCTTTGACAAAGGGAGATCACTCTCTTCGATAAAACAAGCAATCAAACCATTCAAAGATTTCCCAACTTTCTCAACATTTTCCAATAATGCCCCTCTGTTTTCAAGGACTAGATCTTTACAAAATTTAACAAGGCTGTCGATTTCAGTACGGAATTTGTTAATTTTCTCTTGTTTTTCTTCTGGATCTATTGCGAATGAAAGTGGCTCCACTCTTTTTCTCTTCAGTTGTTTCGTCTTCCGATCTAGGCCGTCGATCTTTTGCTTCATTTCTTCTCCACCGTCAATTTTCATCGGTTCAGCTTCCCCCATTGCAGTAAACCTAGACGAGAGTAAAAATAAAATGAGAAATGGGGATCTTAATTGAGGATGGTGATATGAACAAGAGTTTGAAGAAAACCCTATCCTCGGACGTCGAGTGTATCAATATTCTGGTGGAATTTTCTATTATTAATTTTGTTTCCCGCCAGTTAGAAAAAAGAATTGGCTCCAGAGGGGGTGAAATATTTTGGGTTTGGCGCCTAAATTGTTTAACATTTGTCCGCCATTTTTGGCAATCTCTTCAGTATTATTTTCTCTAATTACAAAAATCTCCTTTACATTTTAATTATTACAAAATCCCTCCTAAGTTTGTCACCTTCTTATAATTAACCCTTTGTCCATAAAAAAATTCCAATTTTACCTTTGATTATAATTTTTCTTATTTTTAATATCTTATAAATGTTTTACTTTTAATATTTGTAATATCTTACAAATATTAAAATTTGGATGCTAGTTGTTATATCTTTATAAATTAGAAAATAGATAATTATATATTTACTACCAAGATAATTAATAAAATTTATTGCAAAAAAAAAAAAAGAAATATTTCCATATTTTAGCAATATAAATTGTATAATAATAAACTAAATAGAATTTAATAATAATATTTTTTTAATATGAACAAACTGTTTACACATTTAGTTAGATGAATTTATTTTCTGAATTAGTGAAATATATAAATTTATATTGTATTATAAATAAGATATTTTAATTTAATAAAATTTATATTATATTAAAAATTGCAATATTTATTTAAATTTATGGGCAATTATAAATTATATAAATAATTTTGATAGTAAATAAATAATTATCTTTTTTCTAATTTATAATATAGAACAATTAGCACATAATTTTTAACATTTATAATATATTATGAACATTAAAAATAACAAACAAGGGCAAATTTAAATTTTTTTAGAGACAATGAATTAATTATAAAAAAATAATTAAACCTTACCTCAGGACATGCGTAATTTATCTTATTTTATTTTATTTTATTTTTTTTGACCAGGGTCTTCCCAATCGCACGTACGGCCCATTTTCACCTTTATTTTTTAACAGAGCAAATATCAAGCAAATGTTTGAACAAAGTCGAAAATGGGCAAGCACAATCATTAAATATGTTAACATGAAGCAAAAGAAATAAAACAAGTCCCCTTCGACCAATTCGACGCAAGGGCCCAAGATATGTGATTTTAGGCCGTACCAATTGAACGGCCCATTTAAATATATTTGGATCTGAAATTTACTTTTTGATGTTACTGGGTATTAAAAATAAGTTGTAATAAATCGAGTAAAATTTCAGAAAAGGTATATCATAGTTTGTGAATTTGATAATGTAATAACATATTTAAATTCATTTTAGAGGTTGAGATTTTGGAAAAAAAGGACATTAATTTTCTTTGGAATCTATAAATTAAATAGAAAATGTGTTATGGGCTATATCTAATGTGAAATTCCACTAACAGTATTATTTATTTAAATGAAATATTAGATATACTTTAAAAACTTGAAATCAATGAGATCAAAGAATAACAGGGCTATAGGGCATTTTACACTTTTGAATTTGATAAATGTAGTACTTATATAATTTGGTGTCTGTTTATTTCGCAGAAAGAAAAAAATCTAGCTTGAAATAAAATTCTTATGTTATTTTTTAGATCGGAGAATTTCTCGAGGTACATACGCATAGATTTCTTTGTGGTTTCAATAAGCTAGAACTCCAAGCAATTATTGAATTGATCTTTTGTAATACTTGAATTAATCTATAAGTTTCAATAAGCTAGAACTCCAAGCAAACGGTAATGCAAGAGTACACGGGGGATATAGTTTACAAACAACTTAAATCTTACCATGACAAATTCACAAGTAGATCTCAAATCATGATACACTATAATACTATCATATTTTAGTAGTGCATTAATACCAATTATATCGAAACAAATAACATTTTCATCGAACCAATGGGTATTGGGTCCAAAAAAGATTAGTCCCATAATACAAACTCATATTGGTTTTGCGACACCCGACTAACTCAATTGACTTGACATTTGTAATTGTCGATTCAATTGAATTGGTAGTGTGTCAATTCTAACAGACCATTCCATAGTACAAGGTAAGTAGTGTAATTATAATCTATATAGCGGAAGTTCTAGACTTACAAAGTTTCAAAACAAAGAGTGACTTATATTTAAAGTAACACATAGTACTCACTTCTTTCTAAAATTCTTAAGTTCTTTAGGACGTTTTCTTAATTGATTTGGAGGAAAGTATGTTCTGTTCAATGACTCTATAGTTATCTTAAATATGAAGGAAGAATGACTTTATTATAATAATGTTAAGAGGTTGGGGTAAAAGTTTTCTTTGTTTAGATCTTTCTTACCTTAAGTATAGTTATCTTAAATAGGAAGGAAGAATGACTTTATTATAATAATGTTAAAAGGTTGGGGTAAAAGTTTTCTTTGTCTAGATCTTTCTTACCTTAAGTATTTACTTATGAAAATTGTATAAACTATTTAATAATAAATCTTTATTTCTACCACTTCAATTAATTGCTTTAGTAGGGATGTTTTTTCATCGGAAGGACAACCACGTAACTTGTTTCATCGTGTCTCGAAAAGAATAAGTCAAGTTTAATAACTAAATACTCTTAAAACAGAATGAAACTAGTAGAATAAACATTCTACTAATTGCAACTTCAATAGAATCTCAACTAGAAAAACTGATCACAATTCACAACATCATGTAGCTTGAAATTTAAAAAAAAAAGAAGCTAAAAACAACTCTATCTGAATTATTAAAACAAAAATGTGCTCAAAGTGGTATCTGTAACCGTTTTATTTTATTTTATTTAGAAGTGACAACACACATATGATAGATATAATAATACATACACTCCATATTCCTGAAAGAAAAAATAAAAATAAAACCTTTACAAAATAAACATAGAAGTAATAATAACCATATAGTATTTGTATGCATCATATCCAACATATCATCAAGCTAGTTTTTATCAAATTTAATCATTTCAAGAACTCATAAAATAAAGTTTGAAATTTCTCCATCTCCTTAGCAGGCAATGCAACCAAAACATTAACCCCATTGCTACTAGCTCCACCAATCTGAGGAAAAAGCAGTATAATATCTTTCCTGTGGCACACCACAGGGCAACTATACCTGGGCTTTCCCCATGGGTACACAACTTCATCAAGCCCTAATCTCCACCAAGAAGAAATCAAAAATTCCCCATTCGGAAAACCTTTATAAACTTCTCCCCAATCAATCGCCGATCTGGCATACTCATCCGTCATTCTCGCCGCTCCTTCCGTCACCAAATCCACTATCTTCGAAAAAGGCTCGTCCTCCAGATCTGCACATTTTGCCGACGCGTAAGCAGTGAGCACCGCGTTTCCACAGTACGAATTCGGAAGCGGTGGGCTCAACCTCGGTCTAATATCCACTGCGTAGAGTACAACCGAGACTCGATCTCTGTTGTTTTGCTCAGAGTTAAATGAAAGTGCCTTGCAACGCCATATATGCGCCGTGACTACGTTGAATCCGGTGATTTTTTTGGCGGTGAGAGCTTTTTCTTTCAAGTGATTGAGATCTTTGGAGCTGAGGCTGAAGATTTTGAAGTCTAGGGTTTCTTTTGTGCTGTCGAAGACTGGAGGAGTTTCGTCTCCGATTGGGAGCTTGAGTTTGAGTAATTCGGGGTGCTCGAATGTGACTTGTGGCGGCGCTCGAGCGGCGAGGAGGCGGCGATCGTTGCAGGGGACGGCGGCGAAGGGTTTATCGTCGAAGGATTGTGAAGCTATGTTCTGTAGAAATGTTTTGAAGCTTGTTCCGTCGAATAAAACGTGATTGGTGGATATACCCAGTGCCACACCGCCGCACTTAAATGACGTCACCTATAATAATTATTAAATTTCGTGGATTAATTTTCTCAAAACTATATTACTATAAGGATTAATTTAATTATAGAAGAAATTGGTACATTAAAAGTTATATGTAACTAATTATATATTGAATTTCTTTAAATTAAATATTTATTATTCATTTCATTCTCACCCAAGATCTTCTATAAAATGTCACATTTTGACTTTGGTGCCACATGTATGTATCTATCCAAAATTGTGTAAGTAGAACTCATAAATTATAAATTGAAACAATTAACAATAAAACGTGATACAAATAATAGAGAGTTCATCGTGATCTATTCCTATGGAACAAATTTTTCATTGAAAATATCGAAAAATTTTCTGTTTAGGAATCAATGAAAACAAAAATAAAGTGTAATTTTCAAATTTTTTATATTCCTTCAGACTTTCTCTCTTTTTTAATTTAAAAAAAAATCATAATTTTCTCTTGTATTCTATAAAAAATTTTAATATTCAGCTAACCGAAAAACATGTAGAAAAAACTTTGATCCATGCCCATTTCTACGAAGAATAACATGTTTCTATAAACAAATATAGGAAAACTTGAAATAACTATTCCAAATTATATTTCTTAACAAAAAGAAAAACATAACAAACGGTTAATACCTTAACTTTAGAGTATATTAAGATGGAGAGAATTGCATTTTGTGGTATCAAATTTTATATTGATTTTCACTTGTGATACTATGAAAATTCAGCCCGACATATTTGGTACCATAAATTGATAAATCCACTCACATTTAGTACCACCGTTAAAAATTACCGTTAAGTGGGTGACGTGGCAATTAAGTCAGTTTGAATTATTGCAAACTTGATATCGTTAATTATGTTGACAGACGATTTTATCTCATAACATTTCAGCCTGGCAAAATAGCTCCACATTTTCAAATTTACTGACAATTTTAGTCTATATTGTTGTCCAATTTTAAAATTATATCGAATAAGACCACGTACGGATCAATCCATAGATTTTACTTATTATATTTATATATCTATTTAACTAGTTTAATTTTATAAACAATGTTAATAAATTACATAATACTTTAATATAAATCCAACAAAATTAGAAAAAAAACTCTATGAGCCTGTTTGTCTCGCTTTTCCGAAAAAAAATTCGGTTTTCGGAAAGGCCAAACAAACAATCCAACCACTCTCTCAATTAATTAGCTACAGTAATTTTTTTCTCAAACCACTCTCCGAAAGGCCAAACAAACATGCCACTTTTCTACTCTATTTCTATTTTTCTCTATATTAGAAAAGTCAAAAATTGCGGCTACTTTCCCAAACAACTCTCCCAAAACACAAACAAACAACATTACGCAAATCGAGATTATTTCTCAAACCTCTACCACTTTCCCAAACCACTCTCCGAAAGGCGAGAGAATCAGGCCCTATAATTTTCTTTGATCTTCCATATTGTTCTTCTACTATTTTATAATACTATACACAATCATTGAAGCTTACAATTAATATTCAGTTGTCCGTAAACGACCACGGGTCACGCTACACCTAACCACTCAATTATGTAAATAATGGTTATTTCTTAAGTAGTTGGAGACTAACTATAGCCTTCGAAAATTTGATTAAATAAAGTTGAAACAAGCTTGATTCGAATTTGTCTTGACTATAAATTTTCTTAACTCGAAAAATCACCAAAATGAAACTTGATCGAGCACTATATATATTATTTGAGTACTTTACTCGACTTGTCTACTCCCCTAAATACAATGAGCAAATATCGCAATACCATAACTTAAGAGTCTATCATACTAGTGGTGTACTTTTTTTTTTTTAATTAAACAATATATTTTGATAAATATTTACAAATTCAACATTTCGGTCAATTTTCTAAGGAAAAACTATAGGTGATAGACTCTCCAAATTAAAAGATGAATATGGCCTTGCGTTGTGTTTCATGTGACATCCATGTCAATTTTTATAAAGCTTGCAAACAAACATTTATATGTGTTTTATAGAATATTAATTGTTTAGGTCCCTAATTTGCAGGGAAAAATATGTGGAGAGTGCAATAAAAAGGGAACAAGTGGTAGGTGCAATATAAATGAATAAGTGGTTGGCTCAAAATTAGTCTGACTGCAAAGAGAAATTGTATGCGGTGGGCCAGCCTTTCAAGTAGTTGTGAATAATAATAATAGCTATATAGTAGTCTATCTATTATCAAACACTTTTTAGATCTTAGCAGTATGATTGAACTTACAACCTAACCCACTAAATATGTTGTCGAAAACATACATTTATTTCTCTATTCAAAATTAGTGTGTACAGATTCAAATTAAGAGACACAAATCATAAAAATGCAACTCTTCATAAAAAAAAGGGTATGTTCTAAAATAAGGGTTTTCATGTTGCAATGTTTCAATCAAAAAATAGATCTCCGGCAACCTTATAAATATAAATACGGCTAATGGCAATTTACACCCTTATGATTATCATAATGTTCAATTTACCCTCATGTGCTTTGAAAAGGAATAATTTATCCCCTTGTGATTTTAAAAATGATTCACACTCCCTCTGTTCCCTAGAATTTTAAGACCTTGGAAAAAAATGAATTAACAAAAATACCACCTTTTATGTATTTTAACCCCCTAAAGGTAATTTCGTCTTTTCACACAATATATTTCACGCATACTTTTATATTTGAACGAGTGAGATACACTCTCCAACTCAGGAGGTAAATTGCTCCTTTAAAAGATTACAGGGGGATAAATTGCTATTTTTCAAATCTCAAGAGGATAAATTGAATATTATGATAAGAAAAAAGGGATAAATTGCCCTTAAACCAATATAAATAATACTATATATGATTATCGGAACTAATTAATTATTGATCTAGATATTAATTTTAGTAAATGAAATTAACTCATGAAAGTTATTTTAAATGATTGATATTGTAATTTCATACCTGAACAACACAAAGAGGTTGATCATCAAATTTATTCAACCCATTGACAATAAGCTGCATGAATGCTGGATTAGGATATTCCAAATCTCCAATTTCATCAAGCAAGAACTTGGTCGATGCCACCACGAACCCGACCCCGAGTCCATTGCGTTCTATCTCCAACCGGCCGGTTTGGTGGTTCATCTTCAACCTCCCATCCAAGAAATCATAATGCTTCATCACTTTTGTTAGTGCATTTTTAAGCCTAGCCACCACGACTTCCGGTGGAAAGTCCGGGTTGGCCGGGAAGAAATGAACGGTTTGGACATGTAAATTTAGAACTTGATCTATGTTTGACAAGAAAATTGAATTTTCTTCATGATCAAATTTTTGGGATGAAAATATAAGGGATGAGTCTTGGATTGTGACTTTAAGGTCTTGAATTACAGGATGAAAGGGTGATTGGAATAGGGTTCCCATTTCAAGTTTAATTTGTGGACTTATCTTTCTTTGTGACTTGTCTATTTATACATGAATGTTGGGCAAAAAATGGAGGTAAAAGTTGAGTTTAAATGTTTAGCTAGATATCACTACATGTGACGGCACATGTAGGTTTTGGGTAAGTTTCCATTCATGAAACAATGACAACTTTTATTATTTTTTTTTAGAAAAAAGAGATTAATTGTATTGATTCAGCTAATTTATATCACTTAGGTTTAGCTCACCAAAAAGCTAGCTCATGAGGTATAGAATTTTAAAAAAATTATAAGAATTAATTAGTTTTAATATTCTAGTCAAGTGGAACTTTTTTAGTCTCAACACTCTCCCTTCAGTGTGGGGATTGAACATTTGGTAAAGCAAACTCAACACATGAAATTAGTAAAGTCCAACCCTACGAATTGCCTAGGTGGATAAATACATAGCACACGAATTGCCCAGGCTATATTGCACACGAAATTAGTAAAGTCCAACCCTACGAATTGCCTAAGGGGCCGTTTGGTAGGGTGTATGGGATTAAGGTGGATTAGATTGAAGCCGGATTGAAGGCCATATTAAAAATATGTTTGGTAAACTTGATTGAATGCTTCCATGTTAATTGTGAATTGATATAAATTTTAATTTGTGATTTATTTATGTATAATATGTTTTCATTTTAGAGATTTGAGAATAATTTATGATATGTTAAAAGAAAAATATGCAAATTTTAGGTTATTATTGATATTTTACCTTATACATATTCACCCGGATTAACTAATCCACCCATGAGTGGGTGAATTATAATCTAGTCTTAATACCGGGTCGTA
Organism: Penstemon eatonii; assembly: GCA_038501285.1. Taxonomy (NCBI): domain Eukaryota; kingdom Viridiplantae; phylum Streptophyta; class Magnoliopsida; order Lamiales; family Plantaginaceae; genus Penstemon; species Penstemon eatonii. The sequence goes on from CM076710.1 coordinate 9,307,628, forward strand.
AGGATTTAATCCATTTGACCCGGTATTAGAGCAATGCCACCAAACGATGTATTAACCCATATTAACTCATATAATATGACCTAATACCCCCTATTAGGTCCTACCAAACGGCCCCTAATTGTCCAAGACCATATAAAGAGTAAATCTAATTTATGTAGGAAATATTGAATGTTATACTCAGCTAAAATCTTAAACTATTAATGAAATTTAATATTTAATATTTATGACTTAACACGTCCATTCACGGGTAGGTGGTATATATTATACTTAGGGCTGAAAATCAAACCAAGCTACTCGATATTCGACTCGAGCTCGTTCGATAAAAGCTCGTTTGAGCTCGGTTCGTCACAATAATCAAACAAGCTTGAACATCTTTTTTCGTTCGATAAATTTTGAAGCTCGGCTCGAGCTCGACTCGATAAGCTAAAAATTGAAAAAATACATGTAAAATATCAAGCTACTCGATACTCGGCTCGAGCTCGTTCGATAAAAGCTCGTTTGAGCTCGGCTCGATTGAAAATCAAACCAAGCTCAAACACAAAATTTCAAGCTCGATAAAAATCAAACCAAGCTTGAACAGTGTGTCGTTCGATACTACTCGGCTCGATTACAGCCCTAATTATACTTAAGTCTAACTAGTAAAAAGCAGTGTTTTGAAAATCGGACCGGACCGGCCGGTTGGACCGGTTCAACCGCTAACCGGTCCCCAATCCGGTCCTATGTACCCCTAAAAACCAGTCCTCAAATTAACCAGTGTGAACCGGTAAAATCAGTGAAACAGTAAAACCAGCCCCAAAACCGATAAAACCAGTGAACCGGTAAAACCAGTGAACAATGGTTCACTTAATTTTTTTTTTAAATTTAGAGTTTTTTTGATTATTATTATTTATTTGAACTCTTGTCTAACATTTAATAGGATTACATTTATATATTTTAATTGGAATAACATTCATTATTTTAGTGTTCAATGAGGAACAATCAATGGAATATTACACTTTTTTTTTACATAAAGAAATACATAGCCATTTTCTCATCATTGGGGGTCGACCACTGGTTCGATCGATATAACCGATGTGACTTTATTATTATGTAATATTTATATATATATATATATATATATATATATATATATATATATATATATATATATTTAGATTATCTAAAATACAATTATAATTCAAAAATAATTTCATTCTTTGTTTTCATGCAAATAATCAAAATGTTATAAAAAAAATTAAGATCAATATCAAAAATATAAATCTCAAGTATCCCTCAAAGATACATACATTCAAAACAAGACAACAAAATTAAAAGTTCATCTCATTTTCAAAATTTTGGATTGTTCATTTGGGTTATATTGTTGTAAGTTGATGTTTATATGGTAATTGATTTGCATAATTTCATACAAAAATAATATCTAACCGATCGAACCAGTAACCAGTAGAATTTCCAGTTCAATGACCGATCCGGTTTTAAAAACACTGTTAACTAATTTAGGACTGTTTTTAACTTTAACGTAATGTGACAGTATAATATGAAAAAAGAAATGCTAAAAGAAATATTAAGTAATTAATGAAGATGTATTATTTTGGGCTCAAGATCATCTGTATCACTTTTGGTGTACCACTTAAGTGTATCACCACTAATTGATTGACACATGCATATGTGAGAATTATTATAATTGTTATATGTGCAAGTATCAATTAATTAATGGTAATACACTTAAGTGGTACACCAAAAGTGGTACAGATGATCTACACCCATTATTTTGACATTACACAAGACTATATTGTATTAATATTACGGGTTATAAGTGAATTTATGTAAATCTTATCAGGTTAAAAAGAGAATCTTTACATTGCCAAAGTCAACCTTCTACCAGACCTTCATTGGCCTTTAATTTCTAGCTTTTGAATCGCCAATGCAAATATCACTTTTGAAGGCCAAACAACTAAAATCTAGGTTGAGATCCTAATTAATTAAAAGTGATTTAGGGTTGCTTAAAAGCAACGCCAAACGTCTTCGTTTTATACTTACATTTTTTTTTTGTATTTTGTTATTGATAACTTTTTTTAATTTATAAATAAGTGTACGTTCACAATTGAGGCTAAATGTTCCTCATCGATTTGAAATTAAGACTAATTTCTTCTCATAATATTATGGGTAATAATTATCTATTGAGCTAGGTTTTGAGGTGGAGTAGTCTCATATCATTATAGAACCCAATTTATATGTATTTTAATATGACATCAGAGCCCCAGATCAATGTGGGCATCTTCTTTTGTCATGGACTACTCCTTGTTCGCATGATGTGTTTATTCTTCAAAGACACTGTCTGGAAGATCCACATGTTCGGCATTCACACAGTAATCACATGTCGCAATTCACAATGTTGGGTATTAATATATCACGTGTTGATTTCCTTAACATACGTAGTTCAATCCACTCACACGTAAAATGGGTGTGATGAGACTAAATATCCAACATAGATTAAGTTCTCCTTATAAGATCCTGAACAATCCTTATTTGTTGAGCTAGCTAGGTTTTTAGATAAGTTAGATCGCAACTATTTAGGTGGACTTAACCTACTTCGTGTTTATTCTAACATCTACCAAACCGATGATAATTAACGCAATTTGACATAGTAGTTCAAAAAGTAATTAGATATACAATAATTTCTTTTAGGGAAATTGATTTATGCAAAATTTGAATTATAATAAAATTAGATTATATAAAATTTGATTTTGTAGAATTGCTAAAAAAATTACTCCTTTGTAAGCTTTAGACAAACGACGGTTTTTTGTGTTTAGATATTCTAAAGCTTTGGACAAATGACAATATTTGTAGAATTGCAAAATTTTATTTTTTGCAAGCTTTGAATAATGAAGATTTTTTGCATCTAGAGATTCCAAATTTGATCATGATATTGTAGGCCAAACATCGAACAAAATCACATTTTGATCAAAAAATTATTTTTATTTAAGGGATAAAAAACTTTGTGAATAATTTAGGTGTTCTTGAGTCGAGATTGTGCTATAATTTCAGTTGCTTTTCAGTCCTGGCCTAATAACTAAAATGCATGATTTTTAAGTGAAACAATCAATTAATCAATTAATTAGACATATGAACCAATTCTTTCAAATTAAATCATGGAGTTTGCGTTTCTCAGTATATTTAAGCTAATTAAGTCTCATTTACACTAAAATGTATACCTAATTGAGGGCATTAATTAAATATATGTTTAATTCATATAAATTCCCATAACATTACTTTCTGATCTTGAAACGTTTGGAACAACTCCAATATATATTGAAAATTTGAAATATATATACTATTTAATATTTATATATCTAGCTTATTAATTAATTTCTTTAATGAATATATGGCACTGGAACGAGCTGAAGACGAGGATTCTGGTCATTTAAACGCTTTAATTAGAATTATAAACTATATGACATGAGGACAATAAATTATACTATTTTAATATAGGAGTAACATTTTTATAGGATGCCCATGTATAATAATATTTACACGAGAGAAAATTGTAGTACTAATTCAATAAATAAATCAATCTATAAAATAAATATATTTCTTAAAATAATTACTCCATGCATTCAGTTACATAATAAATGGTATTGTCTTTATTCTAAAAATAATTTTCTGTTTGGATTTGGCCTAGATCTAGTAGGTACCTATGAAGAACACGTGTCTATATAATATCCAACAATTAGTGTTATAAACGCTGCATTTAGTGGACAATTTTTTCAAGATTCAACATTTATTTATCGGTTTTACTTTTGCTTTCTTAAAGTTCTACGACGTCTCATCAGCTATTTAATTTAATTTAATTGATGGTATTAAACTAGACTTGCAGAAAATGTGATGTGTATTTATCCAAGTGTCCTAATCTCCACTGCTTCTCTTTCTACAGCTTAAATCTCATTTTCTTGGTTCAACTGTTAGGCTCTTAATAAGCCTTCAAATTAGGTAAGAATATGGGGCTGGCTAGCTAGCTCATAATATCTCGTGATACTTTTGTTCGGAATTAAGGTCGTATACGGGTTTACACGATTGAATCAAATTCATTAATGTCACTATTTGATTGGCTTTACGAAAAATGGATCAAACATGATTATTTTGTACGTAAACCTTATACTATAAAAGGAAACCGACTACCAATTATTCGGGGTAAATATAAAATACTCCCCTGTGTTATGCTAAACCTGCAAGAAACTACCCTGTTAAATTTTTATTGCGTCAAACTTCCTTGTGTTTTCAAAAACCCTGCAAAAAAACACCCAACTTGTAAAAAATAGGTCGTTTTGGATCGACATTTTTCAATAAATCATTTTAAAAATATATCACGTGAAGTTGTAGGGACCAATTTGAAGTGTTTTAAAAATTATTTCTTAAAATAAGTCGATTCAAAACGACTTGTTTTTTATAAATTGGGTGTTTTTGTAGGGTTTTTGAAAACACAGGGAAATTTGGAGCAATAAAAATTTCACAGAGTAGTTTCTTGCAGGTTTAGCATAACATAGAGGAGTATTTTGCATTTTCCCCGACCTTTGGTTGTTATCAGAATAAAAAAGATGAAGTTCTTCACCACGACTACTTTTTTTCTTATTTGCCTAAATCCATTTATGTAGAGCTCATACTACCCGACCCGGCTTGTAAATAGCAAATCCCTCAACAAACACTTGATATATAATACCAAAATCACCAATGAGGCAATGTTAGTTTAATACAGTTCGGGCTAATTTTCATGTGATGATGTGGCCTGCATGTGAAGGATTTCAGACGAATTTTAAAATTGAGCCTCAATTTACATCAAGATTGTCACAGATATTGAAGACACCAAATGTGTCAGATCGAAAAGATACGGGGTAAAAACACCAATGAGCTATAGTTGTGACACCAAAAATATTGCAATAATTTTCATATTAATATATATGACTTTATTAATGTGTACCCGTGTATATGTTGATCCATATATTTATATTAATAATATGCAAGAAGTTGATTTAATCTTAGAACATTAAAATGAAAGAAAAATATCTTATTAATCACCGAAGTATAAAGACACGAAGTTTAATTTCAGGAACGAGTTGATTTAATTTAGTGCATTAGAGTCAAATTATAAGTATCTAACCTTTATTTTTCCCTTTTTCTTTCTTTACTTCTTGTTTGGGTGATTTTTTTTATCTACTTAAGTATGAAGATATTTTTCTAATAACAAACTCAATAAACTCTCTATGTTTTGATAAAATGACAACTAGACAATAATAAAGGAACGTTGTATTTTATCCATACAATGTAGAAAAAAAAAAGCTAGTAAATTATTTTTGGAGAGAATTTCACTCTTCATACCATAATTTAACCTACTTTAGGGATTTGATATCACAATTTTTTCTACCGACACATTTGATACCATAACTCAAATCAACTCAACACATTTGATACTTCCGTCAAATTGAAAACGAAATTGTCACGTGGCCGTTAAAACATTGCAGATTTGATACCATAACTTATGTTGACTGATAATTTTACCCCATAACATTTCAGGTTACCAAAAAAGCCCCACATCTCCAAATTTAGTGACGATTTTAGTCCACATTGTTGTCAAATTTCCAAATTGACTCGAATAAGACCACGTGCTGACTAATTTAAATTTTTTTACCTATTTTATTTAAATAACTAATTTAATTTATAAACAATATTAATATATTAAATAATACATTAACATAAATATCACCAAAATTAAGAAAATATATTCTTTTTAATATAAATTTATATAATAGAATTAATATATTTAATATTTATTAAAATAATAAATTATATAATTTAAAACTATTAAATATTTATTAAAATATTAAATAATAAATAATTTTAATTTTAAAAAAAATTCCCACCCCACCCACCACCTCCCCACCCTTCCCCCTACCCCCGATTCCGGCGGCCTGGGTCTTCTGTCCCAGGCCACCGCCGGCCTGGGATCTTCGGCAGTGGCCTGGGATCTGAGAACCCAGGCCGACGGCCTGGGTTCTGTTCGGGAATCGGGGGGTAGGGGGAGCGGTGGATTGGGTTGGGTGGGTGGGGTGGGGATTTTTTTATTAAATTATAATTATTTATTATTTAATTATTTAATAAATATTAAATAGTTTTTAATTATATAATTTATTATTTTAATAAATATTAAATAGATTAACTCCATTATATAAATTTTATATTTAAAAAGAATATGTTTTCTTAATTTTGGTGATATTTATGTTAATGTACTATTTAATTTATTAATATTGTTTATAAATTAAATTAGTTGTTTAAATAAAATAAGTAAAATTTTCTAAATTGGTCAGCACGTGGTCTTATTCGAGTCAATTTGGAAATTCGGCAACAATGTGGACCAAAATCGTCACTAAATTTGGAGATGTGGGGCTTTTTTGGTAACCTGAAATGTTATGGGGTAAAATTAGCAGTCAACATAAGTAATGGTATCAAATGTATAAAGTTCTAAATTGGTCAGCACGTGGTCTTATTCGAGTCAATTTGGAAATTTGGCAACAATGTGGACTAAAATCGTCACTAAATTTGGAGATGTGGGGCTTTTTTGGTAACCTGAAATGTTATGGGGTAAAATTATCAGTCAACATAAGTAATGGTATCAAATGTGTAAAGTTCTAAATTGGTCAGCATGTGGTCTTATTCGAGTCAATTTGAAAATTTGGCAACAATGTTAACTAAAATCGTCACTAAATTTGGAGATGTGGAGCTCTTTTGGTAACCTGAAATGTTATGAGGTAAAATTATCAGTCAACATAAGTTATGGTATCAAATCTGCAAAGTTTTAACGGCCACGTGACAATCACGTGACAATTCCGTTTCCAATTTGACGGAAGTATCAAATGTGTCGAGTTGATTTGAGTTATGGTATCAAATGTGTCGATAGAAAAAGTTGTGGTATCAAATCCCTAAAGTAGGTTGAATTATGGTATGAAAAGTGAAATTCTCTCATTATTTTTGTCATATAGATTAACATAGGGGTAATTGCATTTTTGGTGCCACAACTATAGCTAGATGACATTTCTTCCCCGTATCTTTACGGGATGGCACATTTGGTGTCACAACAGCAACATCGATGATAATTTTGGTGTCAATTGAGGCGCGATTCCAAAATTGACCCGAAATTCCACACGTGTGGGGCATGTGACTTGAAAAATAGCACGCACGTGGGGGATTTTTGATCAATTTTGTAATTGTGCCTCAAATTGGCACAAAATGTGCCAGTCCGAAAATATACAGAGTAGAAACGCAAGCGAATTATAGTTGTGACACTAAAAATATAATAATCTCATTTGCAAACACATCCTATGTGTAATTTGTGTAGTTATTTATTATTAGTATGTATATTTGTGATTTACTGTGAATTTATTCTCATGAAATGAAAGATGGTTTGTCCTACTCAAAAGAGAAAAGGAAATTGAACATGTGTTGTTATCTTTCAAAACATTTTTACCACATTTGTGACGGAATAAAAAATGCATGCCGCCCTTACAATCCAAATTATTTCATTCTTCTATGTTGATCGGGGTCTTGTTTTTCATGCTGTGTCTATGTATTGTTGGATTCTCACGATTAGGTATAGCTAATATTAGGAGACAATTGCGCTTATAGTATCAAATTTTATATCGATTCTTATTTGTGATCCATAAAAACTCAGGTTGGTACATTTGATATCATAATTAACAAATTCACCACATTTGATACTGTCGTTAAAAATCACGATTAAGTAGGGACGTGAGTTAAGTCTTACTGCTGTTTGCATATAAATTTGGCCCGATTGTACCCTGATGTCAAGGGATTGCTTGCGTATAAATTTCATATCGAGGAACACCTCGACGACGTCGAGTAGCCACCGAGCGTGCCAAAATATTGTTTGCGATAAATTTTACATCGATGGGTCGACGTCGAGGGATTGGCATCGAGTGACCTCTGGCATCGAGGGTATGTGCCAAAGTTCAATCACGATACAGTGGTCGTCGAGGTATGCTTGACATCGAGGGATTGACATCGAGGTATGCTTGGCATCAAGGTGTGCCAAAATGCTGTCTGTTGCAGACCTGTCAGTAAACCCCTCGACGAGCCAGCAGCTCGACGAGAAATGCCTCGATATGACATGGAAAAAGTGCGGGCGTGCCAATGCTTGTGCGTGCAAACATAACGATTCAAAATTAGACATGTTGATATATGTACATTAATAATGTGAGTGTCTTGATAAAGACATATTGATATCATAATGGGTTGTCCTAATAAGGCTGACTTCTAAACGATTGCGACAGAGTAGGCAAACACTACCCCTAGTTCTTTTCTATGCCTGCCTGGCCGCAGGACTTAAACAATTTATGAAAATCTCTCTTGAAATGCCATGTTTTATAACCAATCGATGGCATGTTTATCATATCAGCGTATTTATAAATCAGTAAACAGGCCGACGATCAATCAGTTTTATACAATCATCTTGACAGAAAACAACAGCTTGACAGAAACAGCGTATCAATGGAAATTAGTCGACGTAAAGCATATTTAGATAAATGAAACGAGATATACGAACTAAATCACTTCCATTAATAATAAAAGAAAATTAGCACGTTTCCCGATGTACAAACATTACAAAAATATGCAAAACGATAAAGTTCTCCTTTCTTGGCAAGGTCTGCCAAACGAGTAGATAAGTCGATTAAGTTCTAAAAAATGACTCCTTGATCGGCAGGGAACCCGCCGATGAGCTGATGAAACATGACAGTACATTAAGTTGACAGAAAGTAACATTGACGACGGGGGACCACCGTCAATGGTTCGCCCAACCTTGATGGATAACCACCAATCGGGCTCCTGATCAGCGGGTGGCCACTGACCAAGGCATCGACGAAGCAGATGGCTACTTAGCCGATAGCCGTCAAGCAGATGGCTACTTGACGACGAGCTCATCAGGCAGATGGCTACTTGATGAGTTTGTCATATAAATACGTGGGCACTTACATGACAGTTAACAGCGAGCTACTTGCTGATATGAGTGGTATCGCTCGAGTCAGTGTCAGCTGACGGCGGAAGACGGTGGCGGCGGCGGCGGCGGCTGACTGTGAGCGGCGGCGGCGGCGGCAGGCCTTCAGGCTGTCAGGGATCACTGGTGGCTGAGGAGGGACAGACTGATATCGAGGAGTTGGCGGGCTGATAACTTGACAGAAAACAGCTGTTAACTGCCTGCTATCAAGGGGTTTCGCTCGAGACAGCGCCTGGACAGCGGAAGCAGCGGCGGCGGCGGCTTAGTATCGACGGCGGCGGCTTAATGTCGGCGGCGGCGGCGGCTTATTTTTAGCGGCGGCGGCGGCGGACCTTGGGCGGCGGCGGAGGATTTTGGGCGGCGGCGGCGGCAAGACTTCAGGCTGTCGAGGGTAGCTGGTGGCTGAGGAGGGACGGTTGATATCAGGGGTTCTACAGGGTGTTTGCTGAAAAAGAAGCAGCGGAGCGCTGGACTTCCGGTGAGGCGTTGAGCCGATCAGTGTTAGACTGAAAAAGTTGTTGATTGATTCTGTTGTCTCGCGTGTAGCAGCCTGCTGCTGTATTTATAGCTGTTGCTGGAAGATAAGCTGATGGCTGTCAACTGACTCCCTGATGGCCGAAAATTGATGGGCTGATGGCCACTATCCCACTTCTCCCACTACTTATGATACTTCCCACTACCTCCACTACTTCAATGGTGGTTTTCTCTTTATTTTCTGCTGAAAATTAATGTTAATGGAGGTTGGAGAAGGAAGAACGTGTGTTTTTGTTTAATTTGAATTTTAGTTTGAATTGGTAATTAATTATGAGAGAATTAAGGAGTTTGTTATGTAGCCAACTTGGTTAGCCTTTAACCTTATCTCATAATTAAATTTCCACTCAATAATTAAATAAAACAAGAAGTGGGTTGACCAAAATGGGTCATGGCCGATTTGGGCTGGGTCGTGGGCGGTTCGGGCCTGGTCGGACCATGGTTGGTCTTGGGTCGAGCTATGTAGTCTTGTAGTTTGCCCATTTAATTAATTACCCAATTAATTAATCAATGACCCTATTTATCAAGTGGGCTACTTAATTAGACTTGGCCCAATTAATTAATCAACTTAATTAATTAGTCCAAATCACTTATTGAATTGGGCTTAATTAACCATAATTTGGCCTTTAATTCTTTAATTAATTAAACTTGGCCCATAAATTAATTAATTTAATTAATTAATTAATTTATGTTTGGCCCAAAATTAATTAATTACAAAAATTGGGAGAAGCTTCAAATTGGGTTTAAGGCTTAATTATAACCTCGGTCGGATCACCTTCCGTGTCAACTTAGGTCCGATCTTATTCGACCCATTTGCATCGATTGGGTTCGGTTCTCTTGCCATTTTTAGCTTGTCATCGAGCCGTCATACCTCGATTTATCGAGGGCGATTTTTTGGGTACAAACAATGCCCCCCGTAAGTCGTATCTGATAAATTTTATTTGATAATAAAATTTTATCGGATAGACTTAGTTTTGAAATTACCCCTTTCTACTCCTCGATTGGCTTTTAATTTATTATGCCATGATAATTAAAAATTGGCCATTTTTAGCCAATTAAATTATACTGGCATTTTTGGGATTTTTTTGAAAATTTTCCCAATCTGTTAACTTATTTGCCAGATGTCAACTCCCCAACTCACTCCCAACTTCCCGGGTAAATTCAATTGGAACCTATTCCTAGTTCCCAATTTAATTAGTAGTCTATTCACTGCACTCTTCCCAATACCCACTTTTTCTTCTTTCAAATAAAACAAAACTCTTACACAGTGGGCCCCACTTTACCTTTTCACCTTCTCTCTTCTCCTTCTCCTCTTCACGGCCGATTCACCTTCTCCAAACCCCTCCATAGCCGATTTTCCTTGTTCAAAAATCAAGCTACTTACTTCATCTCCTTCCCTCCATTCTTACACCATCGGATTCCCCATCTCCTAAGGATTCTAAAACCGTAATTCTTCTCCCAAAAACTTCCACATTCGAAAAAACCCATTTCAAATATTCAAGAAAGACTCCATAACCTCCCCCAAGCGAGCACCCTCTCATATGCTCGAAAGAGTCTCTCCCTTTCGCCACAGGGCTCAAAGAATTTTCGTCTACTACGCGCGGGTGGCCTTGGGCAGGCTCCGTGAACCACTCCGATTGGCTCGTGTGGTGTACCCGAGTCGAAAAGACTTTCGGTTCGATGTGGCGGGACGGTGGCATTTACAATGCCATCCAATTTTGCAAGACGCGACTTGCTCTCAACCTCCCCCTGCTCCGGGCAGCAGTCCAATTCTGGTGCAAAGAAGATAATACATTTCACTTTGCTCACGGCCCGATGACGCCCACATTGCTTGATATTATGGCTATCACTGGACTTAGTCCCGCGGGACGTTATGTGGACCCCTCACCATCGGCGAGCGACGAAGCATATCACTTTCCGTCGGCTTCGGGTACCGGGGGCAGCGCCGTTTCATATGGACCGGTGATCGGTCGGTACAAAGACCTCCCTAATTCTGTCGAGGTATCGCGCACCGAGCATGTACACTTTTTGACCGTTTGGTTGTCAAGGTACCTTTTTTGCAATTCTGCTCTATCTGTGACAAAAGAATACAATGCTGTAGCTCTATCTATTGCGGATGGTGCGCGTGTAGCTTTAGGTCCTGTGGTATTTTCCTCTTTTTGTACTGGTATTGAGGGGTTTTTGGCCTCCGGTTGCACGTCTTTGCAGGGGCCCATTTGGCTCTTACAGATCTGGTTATTGGCTTATTTTCCGCCATTTCGTGTTTTTGAAGGAAGTCCCACTGGGGATGAGATTTATGCGTCCTATGTGTCTCGGCAGAGGGTTCCCCCTTGTAACTTTCACCACTTTTTCAGCATGCTTTATGACAGGATAAAATGTCCCGAGCCGGACTTTTCAGTTTTTTACCCGTCAGCGCTCTCTAGGTACAGCCCCTTGATGTCCGTTGAGGAATTCCGGGACTATCAGCGATTGTGGGCGAGCTTCTTGACGTCTAGGGATATCCCGTCGGGGCTGAAAGTGACCGCTGCCAAGACCCCGACGAAAAGGAAGCCGATGAAGTGCTCGGCTCGTTTCTATTCTGCTCACTACGTAGCTCGACAGTTCGGCTTAGTTCAAATGATTCCTCGTTACGGTGTTTCTCTCGCCGAGAGGAATGATAAGTTAATGGAGTTGGAGGATATGGAGAGCTATGATGAGCTGCGGAGATGTTGGCGGGTGGCCCGTGATGGATTTGTTTTTCGGCCTTTTACTCCTAGCCCTGTTGGCTCGCCGGAGTTTATTAGTTGGTGGGATGGTTATCTTGCTCTGACTCGTCGGGAGACCTTTCATGCTGCAGCTGCTCGATTTACAGTGCCTAATCACCCTGAAATCATTTCCACTGACGGGCCCTTTTTGGAGCAATCAGCTGCTGCCACCAAGAAAGCGTCGCAGAAAGGTGCGTTTTATGTAATTTCTCGTTTTGAACGTTTCTATGATGTAATTTGGGACCCCGAAAATAAGGATAAAGTGTATGAGCTTGCTGTTGTTAATTTCGAGTCATTGAAAAATGTTAGGATGGGTAAGGCCATGCTAGAACACGCTAAGTTAGCCAAAAAACGTGGGGGTCCCGGTGAGATCCCTCTTTGGCATACATTCTATAAACCATTTGGCCCTTCCCTTCCTTTGCTCCCTGATTTTATCGAGTCCTTGGGTTATATATCTACTCCCGTTGAGCCTCCTTTGAGCACTACCTCCCGTCCTTGTAGTCGTCAATCTAGTTCCCAAGTCACCTTTACGGGGTATCAAGCCGATGACTTGCGAGACATGTCGACGATTTACCTTTTATGTGACTACAAGGATGGGAGCACCATTACCCTTGACGACCCAGGTAGCTTTCCATTGTTTTCTTTCTTTGATCGTCTTTAATGTACTAACACGTCTGTTTGTTTTTTGGCAGGGAAAAAATCAGCAGCCCCTTCTGTTGACAAGAAAAAGAAGGTTGTCAAGGAACCGATTATCCCCATGGCCATTCCGCTGCAGGTCATCAGTCCGTCAGGACCCTCGCCCGCCGCTTCTCAATCCTTGCAGACCTCTGAAGCTCAATCCTCTGTTGACAAGGTAACGGACCCCCTTGTCGTATATATCCGACGCTCTCGTCGGCTCTTCTATCAGCGAGGTGGCACGAGTGCCATAATCGTGAGCAGTTCCGACGAAGAGGTAGTCCTTGTCTGATTTACTTATCACATTTTTCAACTTACATTGATGTCTCGTTTCCTGTCAGGAAGCAAGTTCTAAAGGAAGGCGTCAAGCTGCTAAGGACGACCTCCCACCTCGAAAACGAGTTAGGTCGATGGCTGATAGCTCGTCTGACAGCGAGGACGATGGGTCGCGTTTTCAGCGAGTGGAGGTTCTATCTCGTCCGTCCTCTTCAGTTCACATCGAGGAGCCTCTTGTCGACACCGTTGTCGACGGTACATCGAGCGATGCAGCTGCAGCCCATCGAGAGGTTGAGCCTTCTGTCCTCGAGCCTGCTCATGTCAAGGAGACTCCTGTTTCAGTTCCTCTGCCTCGTCGAGAGGTAATTTTCATCATCAAGTCATTCGGAAACCCTTCGCTTATTTGTACTTGGCTAATCATGTTTCTCTCTTATTTTCGCAGACCCCTTTGTCTAATCAAGCCAAGGATACCTCTCAACGACTCTCCCAGATGCTGGCTCGATTTGCTGGTACTCACGCTCCGTCGATGAGCTCTTCTTCTCAAACCCTGTCGACAGTATCGGATCAATCTAATCAAGCCCCTTTTACTCCCGAAGAGCTTGCTCAATTCGAGGGGTTGCTGTCGAGCCATCAGAGTCAACCGTTGGAGGTCCTGATGATCAATATGGGACCGTCCCTTGACGACTTAATGAGCCGGCTGTCTTCTACCAGGCTCCCTGACGATAAAGCGCCTTTTTATTCTGACTTTGCGAGGCAGTTTGCGAAGATGAGGGGTGATTTCAAGGAAAATGACAAAGCTATCAAGGCGAGGACAACTTTTGCATCTCCTGTCGAGGCCCTCCAGTCTCGATTTAACGAGCTCTACGTTCAGGGTTCTGGCCTCAATGATTCACTCACTCATCTCCGAGATGCCGAAGCCGATTTGGTTGCAGCCATTGCCAAGCTGCAAATGGATCTGGACTCGGTCCGAGGCAAGATGAAGGAAGTTGTTGGCGAGGCTGATTCAGTCACGGTGGAGTTGTCTAACACCGCCGATCTGCTCGACGAGGCGAAGGCTGCCGAAAACGAGGTGATTGCCAAAGCAAACGCGGCAGCAGCTGATCAGGCCAGAATCGAGACGGCCCTCAAAGGATTTCTCACCAAGTTTACTCAGGATTTCTTGCGTTGATTGTTTTCGGCCTGCGAGCAGTTTGATACGGCACATGTGCCTTAGTACTTTGATTTCTCAGACTTAGTTTATTTCTCTGTTTATGCATTGGCCTGATGGCCACAGACTGATTTACTTTTCTGTCGATGTATTGGCTTGATAGCCATAAACTGATTTCCTTTAGTAGACTTTTCTTTTGGCTTTATATCGTATTGTCTTTATATCGAAGCCAAATAGCCTAAGTACTTAACCCCCGGTCCCTCGATTTGACCCCTTGACGGACCATCTCTCGCAAGTGAAACAATAACTTGATTGCCAATAAAATCGAGCCAACTTATTAAACTTAAATGAAATGCCTTGATGTAAAAGATTTGCAAATCGGGAAACAAAAATTTAAAATAAAACGGAAGTGTTTGAATTAAAAACGAAAGTAAATACATCTAACAATACTAATTCAAAGATTTTTAGCCTAAATAAACGAAAAACGAAGTAAAACGAAAGCTTAAAGTAAATCCTACTTATATTTACAGAGGTATCGGCGCGCTGAAATACTCTTGACGCCGTTCGATTTCCATCTCCAAAGCTCGCTGATGTTCCAGACACATCGATTCCCAAAGAGTAGGCCTAAACTTTTTCAAGTATTTTCCATTAATGGGGTCTCGACAGAGATCCCCATCTGGCTTTTTCAAGATGTAGCCTCCTCCCCGAGTTATCGAGAAGATTTCATATGGCCCTTGCCACGTTGCGCTCCACTTGCCATACTTTTTCTCGCGCTGATGAAGTGGCAACACAACTCTCCAGACCATGTCCCCGACGTCAAAGTGTTTCCTGCGTATCTTTTTATCGTAGCATCGGGCAACTAGCCTTTTTTGTGCCTCGATTTTGTCTAACGCGGCAACCCTGATCTCGTCGAGCTGCTGGAACATACTTTCAGTATACTCTTCGGGCGTCAGCTCGTTTTGCTGCATCACCCGCAGAGATCGGACATTGATCTCCATCGGTAGAACGGCTTCCTGTCCGTAAGTTAGCTTGTACGGAGTGGTGCCTGTACTTGTCCGTTTGCTTGTCCGATAAGCCCACAATGCCTCTGACAGCATCAAGTGCCAAGCTCTTGGGTTCTCCTCGATCATTTTCGAGATAATGTCCTTGAGGACTCGATTAGAAACTTCTGCTTGGCCATTCCCTTGTGCATAATACGGTGTTGAATGGACCAATTCAAAACCCATCGACCTGGCAAACTCCTTGATTTCTTGACCGACGAACATCAGTCCCCTGTCAGTGACAATGGTCTGCGGCAGACCAAACCTGTGGATGATCAAGTCCTTGATGAACTTCATCACCTCGGCCTGATTGGCCTGTTTGAGTGGTTTGGCCTCTACCCACTTAGTAAAGTAATCCGTGGCCACAATGATGTATCGATGGTGTTTGGAAGACGAGGGATGGATCTCCCCGATGATATCGATGGCCCAGCATCTGAAAGGCCACGGCTTGATTATCATGTTCATTTCCTCGACGGGCATTCTTTGGATTGTCCCAAAGCGTTGGCATTTCTCGCAACCCCTTGCCAATTGAATACAGTCTCCCACCATCTTTGGCCAGTAATAGCCATATCGGCGCAGCAGCCATGCTAACTTGTGACCATTTTGATGGGCCCCACAAATTCCTTCATGAGCCTCCATCATAATTCTCATGGCCTCTTGCTGATCGACGCATAACAGGAGCACGCCGTCATGGCTTTTTCTGAACAGTTGATCGCCTATCAAGACATAATTGACTGCCCTGAGCCTCGTTTGTCGAGATGCTCGGTCCGACGGATCAGCCAGATATTTTCTGATCGGCTCTCTCCAGTCATCAGGGTCCTGAAACACACTCAAAACAGTCAGGACGTTGTCTCGATACATAAATGAAGGACAGTGTCGTCTCCTGACGACATAGAGGGATTCCTCGATGTCATCAGGGAGATCAACACCAGTCGCCAGTTGGGCCAAACTGTTGGCCTCGCTGTTGTTTCCCCTCGTCACATGGTAACATGTAACGTCAACAAACTCCGACGACAAAGACATCGCAGTTAAATAGTATTTGTCAAGTGTTGGGTTTCGGCATTTATAAGTACCTTGTATCTGCCTGATAACCAACTGCGAGTCCCCGACGATGACGACAGACTTACTGTCGAGCTCTCTAAGCATTTCCAGTCCAATGATCAAGGCTTCGTATTCGGCCTGATTGTTAGTACATTCAAAATCAAATTGAATTGATAACTTAGTTTTTACATTTGACGGAGAAGTCAAGACTATACCTGCTCCAGACAGCCTGTCGGTTCTAGACCCATCGAAAGCCAGTGTCCATGGCCTGATCTCTATTGTCATCGAGTCCAGTTCTTTGAGAACGGCCTGATCGATATCGAGACATGGATGGTCAACCAGAAAATCAGCCAATACTTGGCCTTTGACTGCTTTTTGCGGTACGTACTGTAATTGATACTCCATCAGTTGGATGGCCCATCGACCGATCCTTCCCCTCATTACAGGCTTAGCTATCATGTACTTTATCACATCAATACCAGAAATAACCAATACTTTTATAGGCAGCATATAATGACGCAATTTCTTGCAAGAGAAAAATAATGCAAGGCATACCTTTTCTATCGGCGAGTACCTTTGCTCTGTTTCTGTCAAGTGCCTGCTCAAGTAATAGATTGCTCGTTCGAACCCATCCTCGTCGTCTTGTGCCAGAAATCCGCCGACGGTGTCATCCGTGGCAGATATATATAACTTCAAGGGTTTCCCCTTGACAGGCGGCATCATTACAGGCGGCGTCGTCAGCTTGTCTTTGATTTGCTGAAACGCCTGCTCGTGCTCCGTTTGCCAGCAGAACTCCTCTTTGTCCTTCAGCTTCAACAAAGGCGAGAAGACCTTCGTTTTTCCAGCCAAGTTAGAAATGAACCTCCGTAAAAAGTTAACTTTCCCAAGGAACTGTTGTAATTCCTTCTTCGTCGACGGAGATCTGGCCGTCAGGATAGCTTTGGACTTATTTTTATCAATCTCAATCCCCTTGCGATGCACCAAGAAGCCAAGAAAATTGGCTGACGCAACTGCAAACACACACTTCAAGGGGTTAAGTTTTAATTTATGTTTCCTCATTTTGGCAAATGACTTCGCCAAATGTGTTAAGTGTTCCTCGTAACTAGCCGATTTAATAATGATATCATCGATGTAAATTTTAACAAAGTCATCGATGTACTCACTGAAGATGCAGTTCATGGCTCGTTGATAAGTTGCTCCGGCGTTCTTAAGTCCGAATGGCATCACTTTCCACTGGAAGGTGCCTATTCCGCCAGGACATTGGAAGGCCAGTTTTGGCACGTCGTCAACAGCCACAAAAATCTGATTATAACCTGCACTTCCGTCGACGGCTGTCAGGAACATATTGCCAGCGGCAGCATCGATTAGCATGTCCGCCATTGGCATCGGGTATTCGTCTTTCGGAGATGCAAGATTCAGGTCTCTGAAATCGATGCATATCCTGATTTTCCCGTTTTTCTTCATTACAGGAACTACATTCGCTACCCACTCCGGATATCGGGCCACCTCGATAAAACTGGCCTTCAACAGCTTCTCGATTTCTTCCCTGATCAGTCTGCAGACCTCGACAGACATCCTTCGCAGGGGCTGTTTCCGGGGTAAGTACCCTTCAAGTATCGGAATACGATGTTCTACCAACTCCCTGCTTAACCCAGGCATCTCGTCGTAATTCCAGGCAAAACAATCCTTGTATTCCTTCAACACTTGTATCAATCGATCTTTCTGGCCATCATCAAGCAATGCGCTGATGTAAGTTGGCCTATGATCATCTTCGGTACCTAACTCAATCTCGACGACAGGGTCTTGCACCTGTATCTTGATGTCATCGAGCTTGGCTGGCGCCGTTGCTAGCTCTTCTAACTGAATTTCATCGCCGACCGACGGTGGCGTTTCTTCCTCGAAGATGAGATCACCTGTATAGCATTCGGCCACATAGGCCCGAAACCTCTTGATCAAATCGGCACATGCTTCCTGCTGCGGCCCGATAACAACAATCTCATCAATTTCCAATCTGTCGGCCTTACAGGCCGATGGTCTTTCGTCATCAGGACAATTCATTAATCCTGACAGTGATCTTCTTGCGGCCCTGACTCCTTGACGTTGCAGGGCCGACTTAGTTCCTTGGCTAAACAAGCCATTTCCAATTGCGTCAACTTCTTGCTTGAAGTGACTTCCTTCGGTCGTCCGTATTTGTCCTGCCCGATAAATCGATAAGGACCTACATCATCTCGATAATACGCTGCCTCGACAGCGTTGACCTTGGCGGTGAATGGCCTGTTGTCGGCCATAATAATTTCAGGTTCGGGGGAGTCTCCCCAGATTAACAAGCATTGATGAAGAGAGGACGGTACACAAAGGGCTGAGTGAATCCAGTCCCTTCCCAGCAATGCATTGTAAGAAGTGGCAGCATCCACCACAAAGAAAGCGATCCTCAAACTGGTTTTTCCAATCTTTACCTCGACGGGCAATATCCCTAACGTGTCAGCTTTTCCCCCTGTGAAGTTACTGACGATTACTTTTGTCTCCATCAGGTCCTCGCTGACCTTTCCCAGTTTGTGCATCGTCGATGCAGGCATCACGTTGACGGCCGCCCCATTGTCGACCAGCATTCTGTCGATGGGTTTTCCGTCGATATGGCCTGATACGTAAAGTGGCCTGATATGTCGAGCCATAAATGATGGTGGCTTCTGGAAGATAGTTTCAACCTTTTTATCCCAATCGGCCTCTTTCTCGTCGTCGACCGATAACAGCTCTAGGTCCTCTGCCATCTGTACCACTGGCATACTGTCGTCCCAAAAGCCATCAGTGGCATACTCCAGCTCCTCGTTGACGAATTCAACAAGCTCAGAATCGATAGCGTTGCATTCCATCACTGTCGAGCCGTTCGTCGGCTGACTGGCGGCAGCGCTTTCTACTACCTTTGTTTCTGTTTTCGTATCGACCGCTTGCCTAGCGACCTCTTGCATCTCGATTTCCTGCTGTTCAACAGGTCGATCGACCTGTTTCTCGACGGACTGTTTTTCAGCTTCCTGTTTCTCGACTTCCTGGCCAGATTTGGCCTCAACGGCTTGGCCAGGCTTGGCCTCGTTTTCCTTATCACTCCTGTTGTCGAAAATCTCGGCAAATTTTGCCTCGAGATCATTCCCATCTTCCTCGTCGGACAGTAGGTCATCATCTGCCATTATCTTTTCCATGTCGATAGTGCCAAATTGGGCTTTCCCCGGAGTCCACTTGGAAGTGTCGATTTGCATCGAGGTATTGGCCTCGATATTGACTCCTTGGCCAGATTTGGCCTCGTTTGTTCTCTGTTTCAGTTTCTGTTCCCTTGACGGAGGTTTCTTTACTGATTCCCTCATCGGGGCCTTCCCTTTAGCAATTTCCATCTCCTTTCGTTGGCGTAAGTAACGCCTATACTGTGTCCGGGTCATCTGGTCAACCCTTCGATCTCCAGGAAACTTAGGATGCCTGACAGGAACCCATCGATCCACCTGTGTGTCGGCGGGAGTATGAACAGTCCGCGGCCTTGATGAGCCTGGCGGTGTAATTTTTGGTGATGGACCATGTGTCCTGTCTCTACGACTGGCGGTCGATCTGACCTGCCTAATTGGTGTCTTGTCGGGGGATCTCTCCCTGATTCTGCTGTTTCGGCTGGTACCTTCCTGATGCCGTCGAGGCATCATGGTTTTAGCCTGTTCCCGGCGTTGTTCCGCCGCCGATGTTGCAAGTTCAGTATCTTTCAACGGGGCTGGGACCTGGTATGACCCCGTAGGTCGAGGTGGTGGTGGTGGTATCACCTGCGGCTGTGGGGCTGTCTGAGGAGTTGCCTGCGGTTGCGGCATCGTCTGATAAGGATACCCTGTTGGCATCGCATTTAACCAAGGCATATATGGGCTGTATAATGCCGGATTGAGGAACAATGGAATTGTTGCCAACTCAGTTTGGCATCTTGCACATAGACCCATCTCCCTGATCGTCGGTGAGCGTTCTGATTCCTCGTCAACATATAGGTGTTCACCCGTCGATGGATCTGTGACCATTATCACATTAATCCCCACTTCATTTTGTTGGAAAGGGTTGGCGTCAACCGTCATCGGCTTTGTGATTTTCCAATCCGGGGCAAACCTCAAAATGCCCTTGTCGAGGTGGTCCTGCACCATCCACCTGAAGACTAGACACTCGTTTGTTGTGTGAGTCCAAACATCATGATACTTACAATACGTTTTACCTGATATTTTCATTGATGGTGGAATCACGTGGTCTCCTTTGAGGCGGAGGATCTTGTCGGCCAGCAACTGATCGAATATGGCCTCTGTTTTCGAGACGTCGAAAGAGTATCGTCTTTCCCTGTCGGTTTTATATTCAGCGTCTCGACGCACCAAATTATTTGGCACCTTGATAGTAGGTTGAGGTTCTTTCGGCTTGGCGAGAGCCGTACAGACGGTGTTCTTAGGGCAGACCACTTCTGCCAGCCCTATCTCGATACCCTGCTGCTCAATCGGTCTGCTGACCTGATTGATCTGCTCTTCACTAGAGTCGGCCATACTCACTTGATAGTAGTTCCCTCTGGGCTGTCGGCCGTTCTCGTCTCTCAATACTCTTTCATATCGGACCGCGTGATCGGTCAGTTCAAACAAGTCTTCGTGGTATTGTGCCATCATGATCTTTCGTAATTCGAAATGCATGCCATGGATGGCAATTTTAATGCATTCCCTTTCTGGCAACGGGATGGCGCAGAATCCTCTGGCCCTGATAAACTTCTTCATGTATTCCTCGACAGTCTGTCCTGTCAGCTGCCTCATGTTCGACAGCTCGATGACGGAGACCTCGAGGGGTGCCTGATAGTGGTTCATCACAAAAACTTTCTCCATGGATGGCCAATCGAGGACCGATCCAGGCTTTAAATTGGCGTACCAGTGGAACGCCATTCCCGTCAAGGAGTTAGGAAACAGTTTCAATTTTAACTCGTTTGTCATATTACCACATTCCAAAGAAAATCGAGCAAGGTGCTCAGTGGCAGATTGTGATCCCTCGCCTGAGAACAGCGTAAAATTCAGCGGCCTGTAGTTCAACGGGAATGGGATCTGATCAATATATTCGGGGTGAGGCTTATTATACCTCGATGCCCTGTTTCCCTGTCTCCTGACAAACATCTCTTCAGCTTGGTTCACCGTCAAGAGGTCTTCTGGACCCTCTGCAGCCCGATGAACAGTCCTGTCATAGGCCAATGGATTGGCCTGATAGTGTTCTGGGCCGTATCCGACGGCCTTTGATCGGTCCTCTTCGGACCTGCCCCCCGAGTCTTGACGGGTGTTCCTTGCTTCGGAGGTGCTTCCTTTGTTTCTTTCTTGGACATTAGCTTGTCCGTTGCCTTGTTTGTAAGGCGTTTCATCCCTTGATGCACTTCCCCCGATCTGTATTGCGGGGCCCTTGCCTTTGTCGACGGCAGTCCTCTGCGGCCCAGTCCAGGCCTGTGCTTGTATGCCGTTAGCGAGAGCATTGATGCTCTCAGTCAATGACGTCAACTTTGCCTCCAAGTGTATCAAGGCGTTATTTACAGTGTGGCTGGCTTCTGTACTGGCCTGACTTGCGGCAGTGGCCGAGCCCAGCATGTTCTCAAACTTACTGACGATGTTAGACCAATCCTCCTGTTTGGTCTCAAGGTCCCTGGTGAAGCTACGGACCTGTTCAGTCAGTTCATCGATTCTGTCGGCTCCTTCCATAGTCAGTGGAACCGTTGATAGATTTTCCAATATATGCGTTAAGTCAGAACGTGTTCTTGTCAAGGTTGATCGAGTCCTGCGTGGTACCTGTGATGTCATCTGTCGATAACAAAAGAGCAACCACTTAGTATCAACTGATTGACTATTTGGCAAAGAGATAATCAAGCTGTCAGCTAGCCAAAGTTGGCTGATAATCGTTTCATGGCAACTTAATAAAAACCCAAAAATCACTTTCATGCCCCCCGAGCCATAAACTGTTTGGCTGGTGGGTTTTTGATAAAAACATTTTGAGAAACTTTCATGTCCCACCGGGCGTGCCAAAATATTGTTTGCATATAAATTTGGCCCGATTGTACCCTGATGTCAAGGGATTGCTTGCGTATAAATTTCATATCGAGGAACACCTCGACGACGTCGAGTAGCCACCGAGCGTGCCAAAATATTGTTTGCGATAAATTTTACATCGATGGGTCGACGTCGAGGGATTGGCATCGAGTGACCTCTGGCATCGAGGGTATGTGCCAAAGTTCAATCACGATACAGTGGTCGTCGAGGTATGCTTGACATCGAGGGATTGACATCGAGGTATGCTTGGCATCAAGGTGTGCCAAAATGCTGTCTGTTGCAGACCTGTCAGTAAACCCCTCGACGAGCCAGCAGCTCGACGAGAAATGCCTCGATATGACATGGAAAAAGTGCGGGCGTGCCAATGCTTGTGCGTGCAAACATAACGATTCAAAATTAGACATGTTGATATCTGTACATTAATAATGTGAGTGTCTTGATAAAGACATATTGATATCATAATGGGTTGTCCTAATAAGGCTGACTTCTAAACGATTGCGACAGAGTAGGCAAACACTACCCCTAGTTCTTTTCTATGCCTGCCTGGCCGCAGGACTTAAACAATTTATGAAAATCTCTCTTGAAATGCCATGTTTTATAACCAATCGATGGCATGTTTATCATATCAGCGTATTTATAAATCAGTAAACAGGCCGACGATCAATCAGTTTTATACAATCATCTTGACAGAAAACAACAGCTTGACAGAAACAGCGTATCAATGGAAATTAGTCGACGTAAAGCATATTTAGATAAATGAAACGAGATATACGAACTAAATCACTTCCATTAATAATAAAAGAAAATTAGCACGTTTCCCGATGTACAAACATTACAAAAATATGCAAAACGATAAAGTTCTCCTTTCTTGGCAAGGTCTGCCAAACGAGTAGATAAGTCGATTAAGTTCTAAAAAATGACTCCTTGATCGGCAGGGAACCCGCCGATGAGCTGATGAAACATGACAGTACATTAAGTTGACAGAAAGTAACATTGACGACGGGGGACCACCGTCAATGGTTCGCCCAACCTTGATGGATAACCACCAATCGGGCTCCTGATCAGCGGGTGGCCACTGACCAAGGCATCGACGAAGCAGATGGCTACTTAGCCGATAGCCGTCAAGCAGATGGCTACTTGACGACGAGCTCATCAGGCAGATGGCTACTTGATGAGTTTGTCATATAAATACGTGGGCACTTACATGACAGTTAACAGCGAGCTACTTGCTGATATGAGTGGTATCGCTCGAGTCAGTGTCAGCTGACGGCGGAAGACGGCGGCGGCGGCGGCGGCGGCTGACTGTGAGCGGCGGCGGCGGCGGCAGGCCTTCAGGCTGTCAGGGATCACTGGTGGCTGAGGAGGGACAGACTGATATCGAGGAGTTGGCGGGCTGATAACTTGACAGAAAACAGCTGTTAACTGCCTGCTATCAAGGGGTTTCGCTCGAGACAGCGCCTGGACAGCGGAAGCAGCGGCGGCGGCGGCTTAGTATCGACGGCGGCGGCTTAATGTCGGCGGCGGCGGCGGCTTATTTTTAGCGGCGGCGGCGGCGGACCTTGGGCGGCGGCGGAGGATTTTGGGCGGCGGCGGCGGCAAGACTTCAGGCTGTCGAGGGTAGCTGGTGGCTGAGGAGGGACGGTTGATATCAGGGGTTCTACAGGGTGTTTGCTGAAAAAGAAGCAGCGGAGCGCTGGACTTCCGGTGAGGCGTTGAGCCGATCAGTGTTAGACTGAAAAAGTTGTTGATTGATTCTGTTGTCTCGCGTGTAGCAGCCTGCTGCTGTATTTATAGCTGTTGCTGGAAGATAAGCTGATGGCTGTCAACTGACTCCCTGATGGCCGAAAATTGATGGGCTGATGGCCACTATCCCACTTCTCCCACTACTTATGATACTTCCCACTACCTCCACTACTTCAATGGTGGTTTTCTCTTTATTTTCTGCTGAAAATTAATGTTAATGGAGGTTGGAGAAGGAAGAACGTGTGTTTTTGTTTAATTTGAATTTTAGTTTGAATTGGTAATTAATTATGAGAGAATTAAGGAGTTTGTTATGTAGCCAACTTGGTTAGCCTTTAACCTTATCTCATAATTAAATTTCCACTCAATAATTAAATAAAACAAGAAGTGGGTTGACCAAAATGGGTCATGGCCGATTTGGGCTGGGTCGTGGGCGGTTCGGGCCTGGTCGGACCATGGTTGGTCTTGGGTCGAGCTATGTAGTCTTGTAGTTTGCCCATTTAATTAATTACCCAATTAATTAATCAATGACCCTATTTATCAAGTGGGCTACTTAATTAGACTTGGCCCAATTAATTAATCAACTTAATTAATTAGTCCAAATCACTTATTGAATTGGGCTTAATTAACCATAATTTGGCCTTTAATTCTTTAATTAATTAAACTTGGCCCATAAATTAATTAATTTAATTAATTAATTAATTTATGTTTGGCCCAAAATTAATTAATTACAAAAATTGGGAGAAGCTTCAAATTGGGTTTAAGGCTTAATTATAACCTCGGTCGGATCACCTTCCGTGTCAACTTAGGTCCGATCTTATTCGACCCATTTGCATCGATTGGGTTCGGTTCTCTTGCCATTTTTAGCTTGTCATCGAGCCGTCATACCTCGATTTATCGAGGGCGATTTTTTGGGTACAAACAACTGCAAAATTGATGTCATTACTTTAGTTGATTGACAATTTTACCCCCATAACATTTTAGGTTGACAAAATAACCTTACATCTTCAAATTTACTGTCAATTTTAATCCACATTGTTGCTAAATTTCAAAATTGGCTCGAATAAGGTATTAAATGTGTAAATTTGATTTGAGATATGGTATCAAATGTGTCGACATAAATAGTTGTGGTATCAAATCCCTAAAGTAGGTATAATTGTGGTATCAAAAGTGAAATTCTCTCCTTTATACTTAGGAGACCATAAGTGTAATTTAGGCTTTGAAAAATGTTGATTGTTTGGAATTTTAAAGAATAAATAAAGAGTGAGTTTAATATTTAAATTTCATATACCCTCTTCTATACAATTTATTTTTTTCTTACCTCAAGAGAAGAATTTTTACTTATCTCTCATGTAAAACTTAATCCTTCACTTACCCCTGATACTAATTTTAAAGTTTAAAACTTATGTTACCTTTGACGGGAAATTGCAATTGTACAAAATTAACCCTGAATGATCAAATTAAATATAAAAAATATTAGAAGACATATGATTTTGTTGTATAAAATACTAGAGGTGGAATTTTGACAATTTAAAATAAAACAAGGAGTTAATCGTCGGAAAGTGATTTTTATGAGGTGGGGTTTTATTTATTTATACAATATCCAAGAATAAAATAAAGAATGAAATTTATTGTCAATAGTGACAATTTTTTTACATTTATTGTCGCTAGTGTGTCTATATACATCAGTTTAGTGACAATATTTAAATTCTTGTTACTTTGTCATTTACTATTTTGTCACTAAAATTTAATTTTTTTGTAGTGAAATGAAATATTAATATGGATGGAAATAAATTGTTTCTAATAGGATTGAACATCCTAGTAAACACAGCTATAGATAGAGTACGCTATTTAATTAAGCACCATGAATTTTTTATGTCTTTTCTTATTACAGAAATTTTCAAACAGATGGAAATATTTGCCTCTACTATGTTTGAACTTTCTAGTGAACTCTTCCATAAGATAGAGTGCCAGTTTAATTAATTTTGATCGACCTATGTTTTGATATTTTTTCTTCTTACAGAAATGAAAAGTGGATAGAAATAAATTGCATCTACTAGCTAGGATTAAACTCCTTGCTTATTTAATACAAATAGGGTGCCGAAATAAATTTTGCTCCATCTATGATTTGATATTTTCTTGTTATTTAAGGATTGATGGAAATAAATTATGTATAAGATAGCCTTGCACGACTTCTTGTTAAGGTGGTCGGGTAAGTGGTAGTGACTTGCGACCTCCAGATTCGAGACTCAAGATCGAATCCTTCTGGAGACGTCATACTGGGGAGGACCTATACCCTTTGCACTCTTCTGTCCGATCTCTTCTTTTTTTTTTTTGGTTTCTCAAGGGTTTAATCACTTTCAAGGTGCGTCGGGCACTTAAAGTGGGAACCTCTCCCAACAGGGATTCGAACCTGAGTCCGCTACTTCATAGTGACTAGTCCCTTTCACTAGACAAATCATATGTTGGTTCTGTCCGATCTCTAAATACATAGTTTAGTAGATAAAAAAGAAAAAGAAAACTTATCTATAGAAATAAAGTGATACTCTTTTCTTGTTACAAAAATGAGAAGTAGATGAAAATAAATTGTGTCTATCTAATAGGATTGAACTTCCTTGTAAATTCTCTAAAGAAAATTAGTGTATGATGTGATATTTTTTCTTCTTGTAGAAATGATCAATAAAAGGTAATAAATATCGCGTCTAATATATAGAATTGAACTTTCTAGTGAACTTTTGATGTGGATATTTTCTAAAAGGTGGAGTTACAGATGTGTTTAAGTTGTTCAACGTTCGGATAAATTGGGTCGGATCAACTCCGACGAAACTACTTCAATATTTAAATACCATGTTTATCTAAAATAAAAAAATAAAAATAAAAAGAACTTTCCTCTGATTTTATGTCCAGTATAACAACATTAGGTGTTGATGACATTTTAGAACCATTCTTACGAAATTGTTTGATGCATTGACTTTATGACAATAGAACCTAAACCAGAGATAAATTTAAAGTTCAACGAGATTATTGAAAAATACATAAGGCGATGAATTTTGCAAAATCTACGAGTCGGTTTATTGAATTGTGGTTTAACTGCAGTTTGTCCTCCTAAAATGTGACGGGTATCAATTACCCTTCTAAAGTATTAATTTATAGTACATTACATTCTTCGTTTCTTGTTATGGTCAAAGTCACACATTTTCTGTTCAAATTATTTCTTTCCTTATATACAAATTGTTATTAATTTTAACCTCATATCAAATTTGTTTTTAATCTCATATTTTATAAATTGGATTCTTGTCGGTGATTTTTTTTTTTTTGTTTGTACTTCTTGCAAAAAAAAATGTTCCCATTATTATTTCAACAATATATCGTTATATATGTTTTTTAGAAGCTGGTTATTATATTTATATCCATTTGGCTTATGTTATTCAATTTATAAAATTCAAATTTACACTTGGTAAACATGAAAAATGGTATCTTTTTTTGTTTTATTGCTAAATTTTGAATAATTACTTCAATTGATAATTATCACAACCAACACTTTTTTTAGCGTCCACGTCATACAAACTGGGGCTAGAATTCGAACAATTATAATAAAGAAACTGAAAAATTGGATGGGTAGTTGTTCGAATGATTTGAATCTCATGTCGATTAAGACTTACAACTACAAGAAATTTTTAAAAATAATGGAGAAAGATAAAAATTGTTAAAATAATACTAGTGTAAAAATATAATAATTGATTGAATAATAACGGATATAAATAGGCTCAAGATCCTCTGTACCATTAATGTGTACCACTTTTATGTACCACCAATTGAGAGCTAACACATGGACATATATATTAATTGTAGAGTTTGTTTACATTAACTAAACTTAATCTCAGGTAGTAATTAAAAAAAATTATAATTTATATCTCCCACTTTCTCATGACTCTTTCATCTTCTCTAGTCTTTTACAATTAGAAAATCTTCAAATTTGCAAACAATAAACAAGCCGATTAAGAAAAATCAATTGAAGATTCCTCCACACTTTTTTTTCTACTCTCCAATTATCAGGTAAAATCTTTGATTAACATATATTTACATATTTTAGTTAACTGAGTTTAAAACTTTAATTGTAAAAGTCTAAATCCAATTACAATTTAGAATCGGCAGCCTTTAGAATCCAATATCAAATTGCAATTTGCAATTGAACTCTAGTACAAGCATCACTTGTATTAATTTTTCAGTTATAGCACATATTTGGGTATGATGGAAGTGAAGGAAGCTTGTTGAGCTCTTCAGTCGCCATTAAAGCTTCTGTGCTTTGAAACTGCAGAAATAAAAAAAAAATCCCAGAAAAAACAGAAAAAGAAACAAAAAACTTGAGGGGTCGGCTTCACAGTGGAATTCAATTTGAAGAAGATAATTGAAGAGTGGAGGATTCTCTCAATTTGAAGAAGATAATTTCTCTAATGAAGAAGATGACGTGAGTGGAAGAATTAAAAATTATAACTTGTTTTTTTATATACTAACTGTGGTTAAGTTTAATTTGAGTTAACTCTATAATTAATATGTCCATGTGTTAGCTCTCAATTGGTGGTACATAGAAGTGGTACACATTAATGGTACAGAGGATCTGGAGCCATATAAATATAATATCTAGTGAAATAATAATTGTTAAAATGATAACGGGAATTTTTTTTTTCAAGTAGTACTAAAAAAATTCACCGATAAGAATACAATTGGATGTAATTATGAGCTTAAGAATAAGTTTGGTATGAGATTAAAACTAACAATAATTTGTATATAAAGGAAAGGGTAGTTTGGGCAAAAAAGGTGTAAATTTGACTACATAAAAAAAATGGAGGTGGTAAGTATACCAGCGATACTTTAGGTGAGTAATTGGTACACTCCCTATACTTTAAGGGTGGCAAACTATATTTAACCCATGAATTTTTTAAGGAGCTTAAAATTGCGCATGAACTTGATTTCATTGTTTAACGAATTAAACTCAAAAAAAATTTAGTTAAGCCAAACATATTCAAGCTGTGTAACTTGATATTATTACATGAGGTTTATCACTTTCTAGCTTATCCAATAAGGCTTCAACTAAGTTTCAGAGTAATCAAACGAAAAATATTGTTTAAACATGTTTGAAATGTATAATTAATTGGATTCAAACGAACTTTTATCAAATAAATTCAAGGTGAAAATGGGGGCAATGCCTCCCCAATTCCCATTACGATCCGCCCTTACTTTGATGTATTATTAGATTTTACGTATTTCAAATTACGTATCTTCTTAAATTTTGAATGGATAAAAATTTTAATTAACCAAGCCAAATTCATACTGATTTCCAACTAAAATCCGCTCCATACATTTGACAATACGCTATGTCATTTTTAAGAACATTAGTATAAAACATCATATAGATCAACTTTAACATAGTTCTCAAAGCTCAAAAATCAAAGTTCACCAATCACATGTTAGTTCTTGAGGCAAAACATTTTTAATTGAACCTACATTGAGGTAGGTTAGGGAAAATTAGTACCTATCCCGGTGAATTTAATCCATCCGGGTGTTGGATGAAGGCCACATTTCCTTACATGTTCATGTGGCATTCATCTAACACCCGAGTAGATTAAATTCACCGGGATAGGTACTAATTAATTTTCACTAATATAGGACCTAAGTAACCGATAGGTTAGTTCTTCATGTCCTAATTCTAATTTGGTCTTTTTTTTCTTTCTTTATTGATAAAAGTTGGTTTTCCAATTTTCACTATTTTGGAGAGAATAATCATCATATATCTCCATTTCCTAGAAAGTCAATTTTCACTGTTCCATCTACTATGCATTCATGTGCCCGATTTAATTGTGATCCCCATATATATGATGTAACCCTCCTACAATTTCCATGTGCATGTATAAGGCAAATAACCTCCAAGAGTTCAATCAGATTGCATGCAGAATTGGACACAATAATTCATTAAATGTTGTACCTTGTGCTTATAATTAGTTATAAGTTAATTAGGTCATTCAATTGTGGTTGCGGGTTGGACCACCATACAAATAGACATGCTTTTGGTATAATATGTGGATTATATCAAAAAAATATATTAATTGCATTCATTGGCGGAGCTAGACTAAATTTAGTGGGGTCGAGAATTTTCGGGTAATACATCTAATATTTTTTTATGTGAAAAAAATAAGAAATAAATTAATTGCGTACTAAGTCCCTTAGGGGTGACGAATAAATATCTTTCAAAAAAGTACAATCATTTCAATTTTTTAATTATGTTCGTTTTTTTTTTAATTTTATATTATATAAAAGTTGTTTATAATCAAGTTCTTGTTAAAAAGAGTTGTGATTGTTCTTTTTAATATGTGAAAACATGCAATATCCAAAACTAGTATACGTCCCGTGCTATGCACGGGAATTTAAAAAATATATATGTTAAGTACCTTGTTTAACATATTTGAAATATTTATTGTACGACATGGTTAAAATATATAAAATGAAATAACAATATTTATATACAAAGAAAAATAAATTGTTAAATATTAACAAAAAATAATAGAGGATGGAGTTATATTCTTTAAAAATATATCACTCTAGAGTCTAGACATTTAAGTTACATAGGAATATTTACACACCATCGATGTTAAACTAATACCTGCATAATGAGCAAAAGCAATGTTAATAATAGTTTAATATAACCGATTTATGCATGTAATAATTTACTTATTCTCAATATAAGCATTTTTTGGATATTATGTAAGAAAAAGAATTATGACTTAATTTTTTTAGCCTAAAATAAGTCGTCTATTTGGAAGATGCGAGCATTCTTCAGACTGGTCAACAATCAAAACAAATTTCACAGCACATATTCAGTATTATTAGATAATTTACAGTGAACATAGGAGAAAATAATTAATGTTCCCATTAATTACCTCAAATATATATAAATGACATAAGAATTAGTGGCATGTAATACTTATATGAAAGAAAGAATATTTTGAACACAAAGTTCAACTTGTAACATTTGTGTCTTTATTAGTTTTCTTGCATACACAAAAAAGTTGTGATTTCGTCCAATACCTAGCTAATTTATAACTACAAAATAATTTCATATATTTAGTTTATTAGTAATATTATTTGAGTGAGGAGTAGAAAGACAAAATTTTCACCGTAACCCTTTAATTAAAACATGGCCCCATCACCGTAGAATTTTCATCCTTATTTAGTGGGGTCTAAACAATACCATTAATTAGTATTTATAAAATAATGCAAATGATACAAATGATAGAAGTTTAGAGGGGTCATTGCACCCCCCTAACTTCTATGTAGCTAAGCCAGGCCAGTGATGAGAAAGAATAAAAAATCTGATAATATTTCAGTCTTACAAAATTTATATAGATTTAACTTATATATTAACCAAAACTCAACTTATTAAACAAAGAATTTCCTACAAATACATATACCCAGCGGAACCTATAGAGTACTGAAATTGGAAAGAGGGAGAAGGAAGTGGGCCGAAAATTAGGAAATGGGAAGTCATACGAAACTGAGAATTACGTACAACACCCTATTGTGTACAATTTTTTTTCTTTTCTTTTTTTGGTTACAGTATTGTGTACAGTTGTAAGGTTCAATGTTCAATTGAGTTGGGGTAATTATGGAAAACACAATTTTGGTATAAGAACTATCGAATTGGTGTCCGAATATCCAGTTTTACCCAATGTTCATAAGCATAAAACACTACATGGACCAAAAGTGCTAGGATAAGAAACTGAAAAAGAGAGTTTAAGAATTGAAAACTAACCTTTAAGTATTAATTTTGTGCTCCAAACGATATAAATTCGAGACAATCAGCAATCATTGAGTGGGATTCTCGGTCTTGTACCACATACTCCTGCCAAAACAGAAAGCAGAGAACTTTAAAAATGTATATAACTTGTATATATTAACCGTGAACATAAAGATCACAAGTTCTGACAACTAAAATATAGATTATTGAAGCTTGATACTGCCTTAACAAACATTGAGCGTAATTTACCTCTTTATACAAATTTTAGTAGCATATTTCATTAGCAATTATTGAAGAGCTTCATACTGCCTTAACAAACATTGAGCATATGGAAGAAAAAGTAGTAAAATATTTTGAGAAGAAGATGGGGAAAATTGAATTGTAACTGGGTTTGGAATTGTACGTGTTTTTTGAGGTGATTATATTTTTTGAGGTAGTTATATTATTAAGTAAAATAAAATAAGGAGAAAAACATGGGTTAGGGACTATGTAGTGGGTTTGAAAGTGGTTATAGATAATTATTAAGTAAAATAAATTAAATCAAAATTAGGAGAAAATAGTATTTTGGTCAAAAGAAATGAATTGAAGTCAAACACCGCTATGAAATATATTATTAGTAGATACTCCTGCCAAAACAGAAAGCAGAGAACTTTAAAAATGTATATAACTTGTATATATTAACCGTGAACATAAAGATCACAAGTTCTGACAACTAAAATATAGATTATTGAAGCTTGATACTGCCTTAACAAACATTGAGCGTAATTTACCTCTTTATACAAATTTTAGTAGCATATTTCATTAGCAATTATTGAAGAGCTTCATACTGCCTTAACAAACATTGAGCATATGGAAGAAAAAGTAGTAAAATATTTTGAGAAGAAGATGGGGAAAATTGAATTGTAACTGGGTTTGGAATTGTACGTGTTTTTTGAGGTGATTATATTTTTTGAGGTAGTTATATTATTAAGTAAAATAAAATAAGGAGAAAAACATGGGTTAGGGACTATGTAGTGGGTTTGAAAGTGGTTATAGATAATTATTAAGTAAAATAAATTAAATCAAAATTAGGAGAAAATAGTATTTTGGTCAAAAGAAATGAATTGAAGTCAAACACCGCTATGAAATATATTATTAGTAGATACTCGTCCTCAATTTTATTTTGAAGCCTAATTTTAGTAAACTTGATAATCAAAAATTCAAAATTAGTTTATATATAATCAACTGTCGGGGAGTGACCCTATTTAATTGTGAACTAATTTAATCTAAACTCTATCGTAAACCACTAGTTAAAAGTCAAGGTGTTATTTTCGGGCCTAACCGACATAGGTTCCCAAACAACATCTTGACTTTTAACAAGTACAGTCTTGAACAAATTCAACAAATCTTTGCTGTAGTTTAATGTTGATGAATTATAGGGTAATTCTTGCCAAATCGAATTTTGATGAATTCAAAATATTCCCGAAGCAAAGGGTACGTACATTTGCTTTGAAATTGTATTACCAGTTCAACCAATTACAAAATAAATCTTTACACGAGCTTTCATCGTGGTTGAATAAATTCGATCAACCCCAGTATAGATTAGAGTTTTCACAAATACCTTGATCCATTCGTCCAAGTTATATTTTACCCTAACAATTTCCACAGCAAAAGAAATTTTGACTTGGGAGTAAGACCAAGGGAAAATAGCAATAATAAACTTAAATGTTTTATTTGAAGAAAATTTGACTAAGGGAGAATAACACGAGTATATACTACTTGATAAATTTTTGTAAGAATTACTTAAAATACCCCTGAAGGTTTAGTGTGACAATATTGAACACTTTACATTTGAAAAATTACTTAAAACTATTCCTAATGTATTTGATTCACAAAGTTAATTACTCTCTTACGGTGTTAATTTCATTAAAAAAGAAATAGAATATCAGAAACATGCTTGTGAAAAAATGAATAATATCAATGAAACAACGACTGAAATTAGTTTGTCACCCTTCTTATGACTCCCCCGAAAGCTATACGATACCCCCCTAATTGTTTTGACATATATATACATAAACTTTCGATATATTTTAAATGGAGGAGCTATTTAACGCATTGGTACGTGTAAAACAAAAATGTGAAAAACAATTTATTCTGAGATTTAACTAAAGCTTAATCGTAAAACTCTGAGAATTAATCTTAGAAATTCATTTCCAAATGAGAAAATCTAACTTTGAACCGAAACTTGTCTCTTTTTTACTTTCTTAGGTCACTAACTTTTTTGCTTACCTTCATTTGTATTCCAAATTAACTCAATATACAACATTTACTAAAACAAAAATCATGTAAGCCAAAATTGTATTTTACCACTTAATAATTTGTTAAAATATATTTTTTCATTATTAAGCCCAGTGCTTTGAAGTTAAGTTATCTATATATCCTTGAGTTTGGTTTTGAAATTAATGGAAACATGGCCGTAAACCATGCATCAAAGTCGTGAATTGCAACAATTTAAAATGATGAGACGGTCAAGTGCAAAATAAGAAAAGGTTAAAGAGAAATAGTACATAATAATTCCGAAACGCTAGAAAAAACACACTAGTGCTACGTTATACCAGTCATAAAACAAGAACAATACAATATCAGGACATATGACTAAAGATTAATTCTATGAAGAGGGTAAGATGAAGTAAAGGTACGAATCACGCCAACGTTATGGAAGTTCCTGGATTGTGTAAAATAAGAGTCGTACCAAAGGCAGGACCTTCTACCAAAAATGGAAAATTGGCTATGGATTAAAATTGACAACACAGTGGATAATTAGTAGGGACATTCATGTTTGAATCCTCAATCGATCATTCTAAACCAGTCATATATATATATATTAGTAGGGACATTCATGTTTGAATCCTCAATCGATCATTCTAAACCAGTCATATATATATATATATATATATATATATGGAGATTCTTAATGATGATCCATACTGATACAGCTGCACTGAAAAGACATTTTAACCCCCATCATTTAACAACCTTCATTGAAGCAACTGTACGTACTGAGCATAACAGGTGAGGACAGGAAGTCACCAGTAATAAACTATATATAAAATCATTACACTTGATGCTTTATAGTAGGTAGCTTCTCAATGGTAGGGTGTTACAATCACTCACCATTTTCGGTTCATTTATAGACTACTCTCGAATAATGATCTACTAGATACTATATGAGTACCCATATTGAAGAATTTCAAGAATAATGCCTTGTCGTTATACACCCGGGTTGTCTGCCTTGTTTAAAGCACTTGGGCTTTCTCTAAATGATATTTCAAGCCTATGACTTTAAGCTTTTCTAGGCTTCTTCACAGATAACTAGTTCTCCAAGCCCAAAACGGTCGGACTTTGGATCCATTTTGATGTTCTCCATCACTAATCCTTTTTATATGTTATCCAACTTATTATTCCTACCCCAAGAACTCAGATAAATTGGTATTTACAAGCTATGATCATTAAGGGAGAATTTGGCTTGGCGACGATAGCTTCTATAAACACTTCTAGACAACTATCGTGCGTTCGGACATGTTTTACCATCAAAACCAAAAATCACTTTTGGTCAGTACAACAAGTTCACGTAATTTCACCTAACTTCATGGAATGTACAAGTAATTATCCCCCAAATACATATTTCCTGCATTCTAACACATACATAAGCAAGCACGTACATGTTATCAGCAACAGAGTCCCTTCCATCCACAAGTGATAAATAAACCAAAAATTTGACCACAACCAAAACTTTATACAAACCCAAATCCTACACTTAATCATGTAGTAACGATGCCACATTTACCTCTTGTCAAATTGATATGTGATAGCCTTACAGGGACAAAGCACGACGCAAATACAATGTCTAGGGGGGAAATTTTAACTCTATGCATGCACAATTTCCAGGTCCTATATTAAGCTTAATCTAGTTCATATTTCGAACTACAACAAGATGATATACCAAGTTGTCAAGGGATAAAAGAATATGTATTGTACATCACATATGTTTTGCATGACCAAGACGTTGAAGAATTGATTGTTATCTTCCTAAACTCAACATTTTATAGGTCTAGACTTCATTGCAGCAGCTCTTCTCTTGTTCCGGATACAACGAACATACTCAGAAATTATAACATGGAACTTAGGAGCAAGCTTACTTGTTGAAGAGCCGTTGAGGCCTGCCTTCTTTAAAGCACGTGCCATATGTTTTTCAGCCTTTTGGAAGTGGAGAGGGCAATAAGATGGAACAGTTGATCTCAGTATTGGTTTTCCACAAAGTATAGGTCCTGTAGTTGAACTGGCACGAGCAATAACAAAAGGAAAATATCATTTTCAGCAAAAAAAAAAAAAAAAAAAACGTGAACATCAATATATTCATCGTGAAAAAAAGGAAAATATTTCCTAAAAGAAACTCCAAAAATGCAAACATTTTGTTCAAAACTGCTCGACAAGGGAGGAAAGGAAAATTGTTGATCACGCACAAGTAACACAGACAACAACAATATTCTATCCATTTACATCTCCCTAAAGCAAGGAGAAGAATCAGATTTTATCAAATAATAACGATATTCTGTCTAATTGCATCTCCCTAAAGCAAGGTGAATAATCAGATTTTATGCGATAGCTAAGTCTTCAGAGTCAGTGCCCTTAACACCATAAGCCAGAAAGCAAAAAGATAGGTAGTTTTCATGATTACTCTTTTGCTACCATTTCTAGGAAACATGTCTAAAGCAAATTCCGTTATACTTTGTTTGGCATGAAATTTTCTAAGCAACCATCTTAATGGATGACAACAGAGCACATCATTGAGAATTTATGCTCACTGCTAAGCCGCATATAAAAGATACAAACTATACTGTGAAGGCTCAAATACAAGTATGATTGATAGTACAGATTGTCTTATCTGGACTGAATAATGCCTACAGTACCCAAGATTTTTGCTTAGACATCAAGAAAAAGGATAATTAAAGGCGGGGAGCATATAATCATAGATAGAGATAAAAGGAGTTATTGACTTGAGAAAGATAGGAGTCAAAGAAGTGAATATTTATGGTAAAACATTTCTTTATTAATGACATTATTCAACCGTATAAATGCCACATTATAATTCTTGAATACATAGTAAAATAAGAAAACAGACCTGAAACAGTTTGCACTTTATAGCAAATCAAACAAACATACACATGCATAAATAGACAAAAACCGTAACGACACCAGAAGCATAAAAGCAATCCTTCAAAGATAAACATATATAAGATACAACATTAATAAACATAGGTGAAAATCATTACAAAAACAAGTGTCTACTGAAAGTAACCCCTCATTAGAAGACACTGTTTAGCAAATTACATTTATATTTATGCCCAGATTTTCCGTATAAAATCCGGGGATTCTGTCAACCTACTGAATTTAATTTCTAAACTACTCGAGCATTAAATAAATTCTCTCGACTAAAGAAATTATTTAATGCGTCCACTGCACGAATGACGTGGTGCAACCTATGAATGACATAATTTATGATATGTAAATTTAAGATATAGTTAGTTCTAAGTTCTCATCCCCACAGGGTATTTGAACTCAAAATTGAACTTAATAAATCTCTACCATATATTGCACCTCGTCATTCGTTCATATAGAATTTCTAAACTACACGAGCAGTACATAAATTGTCTATCCAAAGCAGTACATAAATTGTACAATACAACACAACATTCATAACACAATTAAAAGAGAAAAAAAAGAATTCCAAGAAATCAAACCTCTTAACAGAGAAATTGCAAGCTTTGTAAAGTTTCTGCTTGCCGTCAGACAGAATGTGCATATGGCAAAACCTCGTCAAAGCCATGGCTTTCGCCTTGCACCCGTGTACCCCACATCTCTGTGAGAAATTACCGCTGCTATTATTAACCCCCAAATTCCCATTATTCTCTCCAGTTACCGCGGCACAATTCAAATTGGTTTTCTCATTCTCCTCATCTTCTGCAAAGGGGCTTTTCCCGTACTCCCAACAGTACTCTCTGTACTTGGATTTGACCTCCTCCATTAACCCCCAGTAATGGTCGCGGTAAATCCGGGCGAGTTGTCGGACGCGGCGGGCCCTCCGATTGATAACTTCGGTACGGGTCAAGTATTTGGATTTGGACAGAGCGGCGTCGTTTTCGTTCCCATCGATTCGAATTGGTCCGGACGTAGATGATGATGATGACGGGCCGACGACCATGGTGCCGGTGGTGTGGAGGGGAAACGGCTTAAATGAGAGGGGAAGGGTTGAGTGAGGGTTTTGGGTAGTGGTGGTGGTAGCGGTGGCGGTGGTGGTGGCGGCGGCGGCAGGGGAGGAGGAGGCGGCGGCGGAGGGAGTGGCGGGCGGCATGAAAATGATTTGTAGTGAGAGAAAGAGAGAGAGAAATCGGAGTCTTGGTGGCAATCTTTGACTCTAGGGTTTATATATGAAATGAGAAGATACGACAGCTTAATGCACAAGGACCGATATTGGATATTTTGGATAGTGCTTGTGCTTTTTCCAAGTAAAATAATAACAATAATAAAAAAAAAATATAGGGGTAAGAGATTTTGCTAAAGTACCTGTTCATTCTTTTGCTTTTTTTTTTAATCCCCTTCCCTTAAAACGACGCCGTTTAGGCCATCTCCAATGATGAGGACTTGAGCCTTCCGAGCCTCGGTGCTGACTCTGTCCCCACCCCGAGCTCTGCCTGATCATTTCCAATGGCAAGGTTTCGAAATTAAATTAATTCTATTTTTTGAGTTTGTCCACTCTCACCATTAATATTATAGTTGGAATTTTATTTTTAATTATATTAAAATTAAAGAGAGTAAATAATTAACAATGAATGTAATTGTTTGAATTAACTTTTCTTGTGTATTTTAGTATGTATTTAAATATTTAATTTAGATTAAGTATTAATCTAAATTCTTTGTAAAGTGTTTAATTTTATTTTTAACTAATTTCGTATTTTTAAAAAAAATATAGCCACCACCAATATTGTAGTTAAATGATCAAATTTTTAATTACAATAAAAGATATTAAATTAAAATAGGCTATTTATTTATTAATGATTTGCCTATAAATAAATTTAATTACAATTCTAATAAATTTTATTATATTAAATAATCAAATTAAAATTTTTTGTCTACATATATTTATTAAATACTAGTAAATATACAATAAATATACTAAATAAATTTTATTAAATAATTCAATTCTACATATTTAATTTAATTAAGTAGGGAAATTTTTTCATTTTATTAATTATTTAAGCATATATTAATTTCCTATTTTAATTCCCTAAATAAACAATTTAAAAAAAAAGGGATCCAGTCAGGGGACATCCCCTGACTCTCTTCTTTTTCTTCTTTCATCTTTTTTCAATTGGCTGCGGGAACGATATTTTCCCTGCTGCTTGGTTGCCGCTATTTTGTTCCTACCTGGGATGATTGGTTAGTTGCTTAGTGGAGTTGTTATAATACTATATTCTTGAATGTATTTGGCTGATTTTTTCTTCCAATTGCTTGACTCCATGTGATCTTGTCTCTGATTTCTTATTTGTTGGTTGCTTCGGTTCGGGGCTCGGAGGATTCATTTCTCTCTTATTGGTTTCTTGGTTCGGGTTGGGGCTCGGAGGATTTCTTTGGCTCTTGCTTAGGATATAGTATTTTTCTTTGGATTATGGTTTGGAGAGGATTACGACGGCATGGTATGTATTTCATCATAGCTTTTACACTTTATCTTGTTTTGCACACCCTCAATTTGTTTGTATATATCTTCCTCAGTTATTTTTTTCTTATTTTGCATTGTAGCTGTTCCAAATAATACTCTCTCTACTTAATCTTCTAATTGTATGTTTTGTTGAATTTTGTTTATTCTTGGGTTATTTTGTTCTTGTATTAATGTTGTTGTATACTTTTTTTGTAAGAGTTGTTACTGGTGTTTGTGATTTTGCTTACTTGTTTGAGGTTAGTTGTTTTTCTTATATCTCTTAGATTATTTTTCATCTGTACTACTTAGCTTTTGAAATTAGGATTTCAGTAATACGGAGTTATTGAATCTTGTTCTGTTTTTTAGTTTAAATTTGTTAAGTAGTTTTGTTATTTATGCCACTGAACTTATTAGCAATAGTTGTCTGCTGAGACTTCATAGGTAATGCAAATATACATAAATTAAGAATTCCTATGTTGTTTTAGGGGTAATTTTTAGAATCATTATGTAGTGCTAAGCTAGGTAGCCATCTTCACCATTTAAATTAGATAAAGAATTCCTCTACTTTATTTAAGTATCAACACACACACTTTAACAAATAATATAATTAGATACAACATTACCACTAGGAAATTGGAAGTTCTAGAATTTTTTTTGCCAAGTCAGACCAAAATTTTCATGTCTTGCAACATGGCAAATATCATTGAGATGAATCAACAAAGAAAAGAAAACGTGATGTCAAAATTGTGGATTGAGTTTGGCCTTTGGAGTCATAGGCCAATTGTTTAAGGAGAAGCCCCACCTTAGATAAAAAAAAATGTTTTATGTGAATTCGAGATAATTATGAGTTTGTGTACAAATAGTTATATGCATATTAATAGTAGTTATAACCAAGTGGAAGTTTACTAAACTTATGAGCAGAGAGTTGGATGA
The DNA here is from genome assembly GCA_038501285.1 of Penstemon eatonii. Classification (NCBI taxonomy): domain Eukaryota; kingdom Viridiplantae; phylum Streptophyta; class Magnoliopsida; order Lamiales; family Plantaginaceae; genus Penstemon; species Penstemon eatonii. Next base: position 9,348,405 of record CM076710.1, read on the forward strand.
GGGAGACCTTCAAGTTAAGTTCGGAGGACGGGGAGGTTTTTCAATGCAAGATCTAAAAACATATATTTTTGTGGCCCCAGTACTAAGTACGTTATGGTTCGAGGTTTTAACAGATCAATTAATAATTATTTTTTTCCCGGATGCGTTGACATTCCCCTCTTTTCATGCCTTATGAACAGAGAATCGGATGAGAAGAGACCTTCACATTATGTTTTGAGGGCGGGGAGGTTTTTCAATGCAAGATCTAAAAACATATAATTTTGTGGCCCAATTATTAAGTTACTATGGTTCGAGACTTTAGCAGATCTATAGGTAATACGACCACCCAATTACAATGAATCCATCTAAAATTTTATTTTAGATGGTTCATGATAGAATTAAAATAATTAAAAAATAATAATAAATAGTACTTATTTATGAGACTTCCCCATATGATCATTTAACCTCATTCACGTTCTAAAAATCTTGTACTAGGATTTTTTTGACATTTGTATTTGAGAAGATTTTCTTCATTTTCTGTTTTTCCTATAAATATCACTTACACTCAAATAGGGGATAAGTTGAAAAACCATCATATATTATATATATTGATCATTTTGAGTCATTAGATTTTGGTATAGACTTGATCATTGGAGGATTTCACTCGGGGATACAGTCTAACCTTTTTGCCACCTGCAGACTAAGTCTTTATTTTGGTTAAGGAACAAGGAAGAAGACTGAACATTTTCCCACCATATTTTCTAAAAAACTTGTTGTTTTCCTCTTTAGAAGACTAAAAGGTAAATATCTTTTTTTATTTTATTTGTCACTTGTTTCTAAAGCATATTTTTTCGCACGAATGATTTAGTAGTGTGAATTTAAATTTTCATTGTTTTTGTCAAAAACTTGATGTTTTTTAATCGATGGAAAAGAAAATAAGGTGTAGTTATTTGCCTTGAGACTCTCTTAATTTAGTAATTTATTAGCAAGTTTTCCTAGTTTCCGATTTTTATCAAAGATATCTCAATAATTAGTTGATGGATACATACACTAGTCGCGAAATTTTTGATCCTTGAGTGTAATAAGATAATAATTATGTAGAAAAAATGAATACAATACTAGTTTATTTATCATGCAAAGTAAAATAGAGTAAAGAATATGTTACTTTGTGTCTAATTAAAATAAAGTTTATTTATGATTAATAAGAGAGAAATTTAAGAGGGTTTTTTTTTTTTTTTTAATCGTAACATAAAACTTGTAGAGAAACAAGAAGCTTATTTGTTTGGTTATTCAGAGAATACTGAAATTCTTTCTGTAATACAAACAAACATGATTTAAACAAAATATTTGGGTTTTGATAAAGTATTTTCACTCTTCTTTATAACATTGATACAATCGGTATTTTCAAGTTTTCTCAAGAATTATGTCACCTCTCGAGATTTGCACCACACTCATCTAAAAAATTGAACAAATTTTTTTTCTTCAATAGAACTAAAAGTGAAAATATTTCAAAAAATTATTTAAATTTCTTAAATTAATTTTAAAAATCAAACAAATGATCTCATAAAGCATTTCACTGTTTTCTAAAATAAGTCAAACAAACAACTCTATTTGTTTGAAAAATTAGCTTATCATAAAAGTTTTAACTCAATTTCTAAAGCAATATCTACTTTTTTTCCATAATTTTCAAAATAAACCTACCAATATTCTTAAAATTGAATAATTTCATATCAATCGTTCCAAACAAACAATATTTTCTTAATACACAATAACCTAAAATATCTCATGGTATTCTCTAATTTCTAAAACACTCTCCTGGAAAATGAAAAAAAATGACAGGCACTTAAGTGATATCCTATTGAGAAAGCGTTGTAGATCTGAAATTATTCAGGCTTTAGAATATTGGTAGTTCTTTTTATAGGAATTATGAAAAGAAGTTATAACAATAAAAGATATGTTATTTTATGTCAAATAATGTTCGTTAATACGTAAATTAACGTACCAAGGCTGGGCTTTAGGTAATAAAAGGATGGACTTTGAGTTTTTTTGGCATCTAAAAGTTGCAACATATTTTATCTATGAGCAAAAGATAAAAACACCCCCTATGCTTTGTCTAACTCCCAAAAATCTCCCTGTGTTATTTTAACTCCCAAAAAACCCTCTATAATTTCAAATAAGTGCCAAATACACCCCCAAAAAGGAGAGTGTGTTTCAATCACCAAAATTGCAAGTATTTGTTCACAATTTACTTTTGATATGACAATTTTACCCCTGACATTGAAAGACAAAAACACCCCTATGCTTTGTTTAACTCCCAAAAAAACCCCTATGTGTCATTTTAAATCCCCAAACCCCCCCCCCCCCCCCCCGTGTTTGATTTTATATACCACACTCGATCCAAGTAGTATATACTTGTTGTTTCAAAAAGAATATATAAATTTAAAAAAAATAAACACATCGGAGTAATCTTGTCATTCTACCAAAAGTCAAAAATAAAATTGTAAGTATATATTACTTGGGTCGAGTGTGGACGTATTTAAAATCAAACACAGGGGGGTTTTTGGTATTTAAAATAACACAGGGGGTTTTTTGGGAGTTAAACAAAGCATAGGGGATGTTTTTGTCTTTTGCTCTTTTATCTATAGATTCGGTTCACATCTATATACGTTTTGTATTGAGTTTCTCTAGACCAAATCCAAAAATATGTTCATACTCCAAAAAAAATGTTCATGCTCGAACAATTCATTGGGTTCGATTGGTTTGGGGAAATTTAGGGCGGTCAATGGGGCGGATTCGAATCCGGATTCGATTCGAATCCACTTCGATTTATTAGGATAATTGTCCAATTAGTGATCCGATTAAGATGATATGTAATATGAATTATATGGAGTGAATATGGATCTAGATTGATTTGATCAATTACAAATCCGTATATGATATATATTACTATATGTTGTTTATATATTATATATATAAACAAAAAAAAAAGAAACAATCTATGTTCAACTAACATCTTTTATTATTCAAAATAATCTTAAAAAGAAATGCATGTGAGGTGACATGATAACTAAATAAGCCTACAACATATTAATTTATGTTATTTAAAAAGAAAACTTAAAACCCTAATCATTCATTTATGTATTATGTAGTAGCCGCCATCTTCCTTTTACTTTTTCCTCCAATTTTTGTCTTCTATTTTATTTCTCAATATTGGATTTTCTTCTTCATTGTCCCAGATTTTTTATTTTTTTTATTTATATTTTTATTTATTCCTTTGTTCTTTTATCGTTTATATTTGTCCATTATATTCCATCTTCAATAATTTTTAGACAATAATTTTGATGAAATAAGTAAATATTAATTTTTAATTTATGATGGTGAAATTTATAAGTAATCTGGAGGAAAATGAAAAAAACAAAAAAAAAGTAATATTAAATGTGCTAAATGGATCCGAATTCGAGATATCCACCATATTCGAATTCGGTTACTAATTTTCAAGACCCAAGCGAATTCGGATCGGATGGAAAACATGGAATTAGACTCGGATTGGGGCTTATTAGCTGGCCAATAAAAGTTTGGACCGATCCGATTAAAGAAGGCCACACCCACCTTATTATCTTAACTGGACGCCCCCCCCCCCCTGCATTGACAATAATCGGCCCAATAAGAAAGCTGAAAAATCTAAGTTGGTCCTTTAAGTTGCCCTCATCAAGAATTCTACTATAGCTGAAATTCTTGGAATTATTATTATTATTTCTCCATTGCCCATAAACCCTGGAGTGAGAAGCTTTGAACTGGTAACATCAGGTATCGTCTCATTCTTACTCTAATTATTCTGTTATAGCGAATTTTAACATCAATTTTGGTATTACCCATTACAGCTTCTTCTTAATACCTCCCATTCAAACGGTTATATTTTCTTTGGACGATATTTGTTTTCTCCTTTTTATGTAGTTTTAACGAAATTCAACGATTAGGACGAGTTGCACCATACTATATTAACAATGATTGGTTAATATGAGTTGGACAATGATTGTAGCGCCACATTAAAATAGATTTAACCAATCAAATTAATTTTTCGATTAACATTATACATCCATTGAAATTCTTTTTATGTTTGTTATGTAAGATATGTTAGCTCTAATTTATGTAAAAATAATTATTTTATATTATTGATGTCAAATGATAATGATTACTCCATCTTTTTTTTATTTATCGTATTAGAATTTCAATGTAGAATTGAAATTTTTATACCAATTTTACCCTTCTTATTAATGCTATGATTATTTGTTTAAAATGGTGTTTTGAGATTTTTACTTAAAAAAATGGTTATTTATTATAATTCTTAATCCGTGTTTTTGAATAGATAAAACGGAGGGTGAATATGCTAAAGAATATATAAGTGTTTTTGTTTTATTATGTCTTAGTATTTTGGAATATATATATATGTATGTTATGATATTGTTGTTTTGTATTAATTAATAAAATTTAGAATTTGATGTAATATTAATTTATTATAAAGAATACTCAAATTACATACATGTTTCGTGTATTTGTAACGGACTGAACCGTTTGATAATTGAACTGAATAATTTGGTTTAATGTACTGTACAAATTTTGAAATTACCGCGTCAGACTAGATATTAAAAATTGATACGATTTAGTTATATTGAATATTTGAATGCAATGACATCAAACCCATATTATTATGATTGTGCACGATCCGATAAACCGTTGTACTAAAATTTCAATTTAATATAAGAACTGAGGTTCATTACCGAACCATTATATAAATTTTGATTTTCGATATTTACTATAGATTTACCTTACATAATTCAAACTATAAACCCAAATTTTTTTTATTCCAATTTGTACAAGGTAAAGACACGTTCCGAATTTCCAAACCTTCACTTCATTCTTCTCACTTCTTCTACAGTGCCCTAGAGCAAAACCCAAATTCTTCTTCAATTCAAAATCCCACCGCGCCGCCGCACCACCTACCCCATCGCGCCTCCACCATCTCTCTCTCGGCCCAGATTTTCAGTTTACAGAGGTACAGTCCAAATTTTAAATGCCCAATTTTATTCTTTATCTGATTTTCTCTTAATTAATTGGGTTCTAATTGCATTTAAAACCAAAAACACAATTATGCTAAAGTAATTTTTGGAGTGGGGACTGAGGCTAGGGGGCCAGTTCAATTGGGGTAAATTGCTTATTTGACCTAATGTAGTCATGCAAACCAATCGAGCCACAAAGATTCTAATATATTTGAATTTAATAAATACCTAAAACCCTTCAATTTGAATGAAACCTAATGGGAAAATTAGGAAGTCAAAAGAAAAAGAGAGAAAAAAAGTAGAAAAGAAAAAGTTAGTAAATCCTCAGGCACTTCTTGAAAATTTTATAATCAAGTTAAAAATGATGCCTTTCATGCTTCTTATTTGCCCACCTGAACTATATCTTATTATACTATTATCTTGAAGGATTTTTGCTCAAGTTACTTCAGGAAAAGACATGAATACTTCCTTCAAAGCGCATACAGAATTATCTCCCCATATTACAAATTTTTGTAATCCGAATTTGCCCAAGAATCACGAAGGTAGTTGGACTAAAGGATCTTCTTCATGGTTGTCTAAGCATTGCAAGAAAGAATTGAAAAATAGAAGTAGGAGAACTAGTGTTGCAATTTCAATGTCGAGCAGCGGTACTAAAAACCGTGTGGAAACAACTGGTGGAAATAAGGGTGAAGGACTTACATACAAGGATGCTGGTGTAGATATTGATGCCGGTTCAGAACTTGTTAGAAGAATTGCCAAGATGGCTCCCGGAATCGGAGGTTTTGGAGGGCTCTTTCCTTTGGGTATGATTGTCACTGCCTCCATAGTTGTGATTTATATGAACTCGGTCATTGGTTTAGATAAATTACTATCTTTGACAATTATATATATACTTAGTCATGATCATTTTGTTGTCTTCACTAGCTTATCATATCTCGATGCTTCAGGGGATTCCTATCTGGTGGCCGGTACAGATGGAGTAGGAACTAAACTTAAGTTGGCTTTTGAGACTGGAATTCATGAGACTATTGGCATCGATTTGGTAATAATCTGTAGTCTGATTTCTTTTTTCTTCCTAGTAATATGCCATTTTGGTAATAATCTTTAGTCTGATTTCTTTTTTCTTCCTAGTAATGCTACTACTTATCTCATATAATGTATCAGGTTGCTATGAGTGTTAATGACATAGTCACATCTGGGGCAAAGCCTTTGTTTTTCCTTGATTACTATGCCACCAGCCGCCTTGATGTTGATCTTGCAGAGAAGGTGTGGTAGTTGTATAATGTGTCAATTTCTATTATAAAAAGAGTTGCGATATTACATATTTCTAATGACAGAAGTTGAGTCACTTTCTTAATTTGTTATGCAGGTCATCAAAGGCATAGTTGACGGTTGTCAACAGTCTGACTGCGCTCTTCTAGGGGGAGAGGTACTTATTGCTATTTTCTGAACTAAACAATTTGCTATTCAAACTCAACTCTGCTTTCTTTGGTTGGATGCTTAGTTTTGATGGATTATTTGTAATTTTTAGACAGCAGAGATGCCTGATTTCTATGCAGAAGGTGAGTATGATCTAAGCGGTTTCGCTGTTGGCATTGTGAAAAAAGAATCAGTGATTAACGGTAAAAACATAGAGGTCAGTGATGTTCTCATCGGTCTTCCATCAAGTGGAGTTCATTCAAACGGATTTTCTCTTGTCAGAAGGTTTTTTTTATAGCTCATTGTTACTTAAACTAGAACTAGTTAAAAGACCTTTTTCTGTTATGTTCTTTTCTAGTATTTCTATTAAAATCCACTTTATATCAAACTAATGATAGTTTTTTTGTTTCTACCCAGAGTACTTGATCGAAGTGGCCTTTCTTTGAAAGAAAATCTTCCTGGTTCTCCACTTACGCTAGGTGAATCTCTGATGGCACCAACTGTTATATATGTTAAGCAGGTAATATGTTGTTTCACTATGGCATTCTAATATTTGTCTCGGGAAAATCATTCCTTACATTCGGGATTTGGCAAATACAGGTTCTTGACATCATAAACAAAGGTGGTGTAAAAGGGATTGCACACATTACTGGTGGGGGTTTCACTGATAACATACCTCGTGTGTTTCCAAAGGGTCTTGGAGCTGTCATATACAAAGACTCTTGGGTTGTTCCTCCTGTTTTCAAATGGATTCAAGAGGTGAGAATCATTTTGTGGGCCTTTATAGCTGATATTTTATATGTTGCATTTTTTTGTAAAATTCATCTAATATTTGAACAAATAGCTTTGCAAAATTGTATTTTTGATAAATTTCTTTATGTCAAATTTTATAAGGCTGGAAGAGTAGAAGACGTTGAAATGAGAAGGACGTTTAATATGGGGATTGGAATGGTTCTAGTCGTGAGCAAGGAGGCCGCTCTTAGAATTCTTGAAGAAGGACATCACACAAATTCAGCCTATTGCATTGGTGAGGTTGTAAGTGGTGAAGGAGTGAGCTACCAATAAAAGGTGGTGACTCGATATGCTCGGTTTTTCAACGAATTTTGTGTAGACAAAAAGGTCTACTGAATTGCGGATTTCTTCTCTTCATGTTCTCAGGTTCAAACTAATCTTATGCAATCGATATTTACTTCACTGCTTGTTTTCTGTACTTTTAACTTGTAATACTATTAATGTAATATGGTAGATTTACTTGGTTGATATATTGGTTGTGCCTTTTATGTAATTTGGCATATTGGATTCTGATAGTATTTAGAAGTCTTTAATGTAACATTATTTGCGATCTTTTTAAAATATAAGCCTTTAACCCTGTTCACTGAAAGTTCTTTTTTCTTCTATAAGCCAATTTTTACCATGCCAAGCAGTGTAAATGTTAAACCCTTAGCTTAAATGTTGTGTTTGGATACATAGGTGCAAATATTTGCGGTAAGATTGAATTTTAATATGATTTTTTTTTTTTAAAATGAATAGAACTCCAAAAAATCTTTAATCAAATTGAACACGAGTCAGATTTGGTTTTAAGATTATCAAGTCAAACTTGAACCAAATTTCAAAACTATACGAGGGACTAAGATTGTTGAAATAAGCCTTGTCTACAATAGAATGGCCAAAAAAGAAGGAAGACGGGTTAGATTCAATCTCAAGTACTTCGGTCTAATTTCACATTGAACAATACACACATGTTATTCCTTTGTATAAACTGAGGTATACATAATAACAGATTTAGTTTCCTATGGCTCGAAAAATGGTCGGAAATTCAAAGGAAAATGTGTTGTAGATGATGTTATTTTCCAGTTGCTTAAGAATCTAACGGCCCCTGATTAGAATTTACTGCGATTCAAACAAAGCTTTCCGTTCTATAACTTAAGTTTCGAGTATGAATGATTTGGATATAATCCTCTCACACGGTTCAAAACCTATCTAATTTCAGTCTATCTTTTTCCAAGTTTGATTATAGTACAAAATCAGTCAATAAACATGGTCAATCAAATTTAAAACATTAAATTGAAAAAAAAAAAAAAAATCAAATAAACATAGATCCGCCAGAACCCGAGGAGCTGTGTATATCTTCACGTTGATGCCATGTCCGAGGTCACTCTTCAACATAAGAATTGCAACTCAAGAGAAGTCAAATATCAACTTACATCTATGATGAAATGCTCCAATGCAGATTTTGCTTGGTGTGTATTTATTCTTGTTTATGTTCCGAACTTAAATTAATATTAATTCATACCAAAGCTACATTTCACTACTTGATGACCCAAAGCCCATCGAAAAGCATGTCTGGCTTGAAAGATTTGAGTCATTTGACAATATATTTTCCAGTACTCACGAACATGACAATTTCCTCAATAGTATGTATTTTCACTTGTATTTTAGCATCATCTCCATTAAAGATAGATGCTATAAACCTAATAAGATGGCGCGGCCATGTGGTCGCGTCCAAACATTCTAGGGTGATATTCTGATTCACTTAGATAATTGAGTTGGTCACCACGATCTAGATATTGATAAGGCTGGGATGCATATAAGAAAGTCTAGTTGATCCTCAAGGTCTAGATAACGACAATATTATGTCTGGTTTGTCCATGAGGTCTAGATAACAACAAATATGAGGTCTAGGTGACAAGGTTGGGTTCATCTCCAATATCTAGCCGACAAAACTAGGGCTGAGCATTTGGTCCAAACCGGACCGAACCGAACCGAAGTTCGGTTCTGGCCCGGTTCGGTCCCAAAAAATCTCGGACCGTTTACCGGACCGAAGTAGTCGGTCCGGTTCGGTCCAAAAAAACCGATTTTTTTTTTAAGAAAACTAAAAAAAAAAAAAAAAAGAAAGAAAGAAAACTGGACCGATACAGCTCATTTTCTTCTTCTTCTTCTTTCTTCATTTTCTTCTTTCTTCTTCTTTCATTTTCTTCTTCTTTCTTCATTTTCTTCTTTCTTCTTCTTTCATTTTCTTCTTTCTTCTTCTTCTTCTTCTTTCTTCTTCTTTTCTTCTTCTTTTCTTCTTCTTTCTTCATTCTTTCTTATTCTCTTCTAAAAACCAACAAAACAAGAAATTGAAAGTGGGTTCGGGTATAGGGACATCCGAAAATTAGGGCAAAGTGAAAGTGGCGGATGGCGGCGGCCGAAGGAATGAGACGGACGGCAGTGGGTGGGCGGCGGTGGATTGGAAGGAAAAGGAAGGTTAGGGTTTTTGATTTTGAAATGAAAGAGAAATAAGAGAAATTGGGGAGTTGGTTCGGTTTTTGGGTATGGTAAATTGGGTCTGGGTTCGGGTTTGATAAATGGATAATGAAAAAAAAAAAAGTTTCGGTCCAACCGGTTCGGTTTGGTAAACCGACCGGTTCTACCGAGAACCGGTAATTTTGGAGTTCGGTTCTCGGACAAGAACCGTTTACCGAACCGAAATTCCGGTTCGGTAAACGGTCCGGACCGAACCGTCGGTTCCGGTTCGGTCCGGTCGGTCCGGTTTGAGTTGCTCACCCCTAGACAAAACTGAGACTCGAATAAAAGAACCCATATTTTGTCTATCGCATTTGTTGCTCAAACATACTCATGAATTGCTTAAACTCGATAAACATGTTCCCAACTCAGAATTTCCTTAAATCGACGATTTCTCACTCCATAAATTTAATCTATCTTGCTCGAAGCAAATTTTCATCATTTGCCACAACTACCCTATATCCACCCCATCGCACAAAGTCTAATTTTTTTTTTTAAAAAAAAGCCTACTTATATTATCTAATTACAAAACATTGAATTTATTTTACAAATAACTTAATTCCCAACCAGATTTTATTTAAAGCATAATTAACCAACAAAAAACCCACACCTAAAGGTCTAAGTGGCAGTTTCGATTTTCCCCCATGGTTTCAACTTCGCCGTCCACAATCTAGCTTCGTGGGCCTTTGCTTCGGATTGATGGCTACGATCCCTTTAAACTTAATTCCTTATAATGTTTTTTGTGATGGTGATTACCCCGTCTTTGATTTGATAGTTTTTTTTTTCTTAACGAAGTATTGAATTTTTTGTTAAAATAAAAAGAAAAACAATACCTTTGCTTCATCCAAAAAGAAAAGGGAAAAACCAAAATTTTGAGGCGAACACAAAAGTGAGTCGAGAGCCTTGCAAAAATTTCCAACATGGATAAAACAAGGTGCATCCACACATATTGGCATCTCATCTCATCCAATAATAAAGACTGACACACCAAAATAGAAAAAAGAATCTAACAAAAAAAAAAAAATTTGTTAAAGGGAAAACCATAAAAATGCTAGCTAGCAAACTGTCAGCACTTGCAGTTTCATCTTCTTCTTCTTCTTCAAATCTGTTCTTGAATCCTCAAAACAGAGTTAATCTCTCAAAGAAACTCCCTTTCATTGCAAACCCATCTCTCTATAATTCTCTAAGACCCATTGTTGAATGGAATTGTAGAAAAAATACTTCCTCAAGAAAAATGAATGCTTCTGCTTCTTCAAGAATCGTGAGTCCACGCGCCTCAGCCGAGCAGCTTAAGGACCCTGATCAACTCATTGACTCTGTTGAAACTTTCATCTTTGATTGTGATGGTGCGTTTTCCCCTTTAATGAACACTTACATTTTCCACTTGTTTTTAAAATATATTAGGATCCCAATTTTTGGAAATTTTTCCTATCATATAGTAATTCTCTGTGAAAACAGCAAAGTATATTTTAATCCCATTTCTGCGAATCCATTCCAGAACTATAGAGTAAACAATCTTAGAGATTCGTGATGTTTAAGGCGATTTAGGTTCAGTTAAAAGGTTTTAGAATTTGGGCCTTCTTTTCTCTTTATAAAGTTAAAGTTTTTTTTTTTTTAATTTTCAATAAACCTCTTTTAGAGTTAGAACAATGTTAATGGAATGGAAAGATTAAAATGAATGCAATTTGTTTAATTGAACAATCTATTAGTTAGTTGTATCAATGTTCTAATTCTATTGAAGGTTTTTATTTCCATTACAATGATTATTAAAGATATATATCTGCTTAATATTTGCAGGAGTTATATGGAAGGGAGACAAACTAATAGATGGAGTCCCTGAAACTCTTGATTTACTTCGGTCAAAGGTTAGTCTTTTCTTATTGCCTTTTAGTTGATGTAAAGATGTGGTTCGTCGGATCATCTTGCCAATGTGTTTATCTTGGATTTTGATGTGTATTTGTTCTAGGGTAAAAGGTTGGTTTTCGTAACCAACAATTCAACGAAATCTAGGAAACAGTACGGGAAAAAGTTTGAAACACTCGGTCTTAATGTCAATGAGGTGAGTTTATGGTCATTTTGTTCCGCCCTTGTAATATTCTTGTTGAAAAGTCCGTCTGTCTAAATGGTAGTCAATGTTCCAGGAGGAAATTTTTGCATCATCTTTTGCTGCTGCCGCTTACTTAAAGTCGATCGATTTCCCTAAAGATAAAAAGGTGTGTACTGAGAAATGAAGCATTTTCGAGAAACTGATAAGGAATATGATTAACAAAAGACATAACCATTTATGTGTGCTTATTTAAGGTATATGTCGTTGGTGAGGATGGCATCCTGAAGGAGCTTGAGTTGGCCGGCATTCAATACCTCGGTGGTCCAGTACGTACTAGATTCTAAAGTTTCATTTACTCTTACAAATTTAGAAAATTTTATTTTTCGATCTTTTCTGGAAAATATTGGTTTGGCCTATAAGTCTTCGATTAGTTTGTTAGATGGCTATCTAACAAAGAATATTCTAGTGCTACATATGTTTAAGTCATTTATAATACTTTTTTTGTCATTTTGCAGGGAGATGGTGAGAAAAAAATTGAACTAAAACCAGGTTTTCTGATGGAGCACGACAAAGATGTACATATTCATATGCTTCTGAAGTTAATCTAAGTTTCTTTTCGATGAAAATTGAATTACTAAAATTCTTTAATGATGCTCTGAGTCATTGCTATAATAGCTATCTTGCTGTAATTATCATTGCACTTATATATAGTGATTTTCTGTTTAGGTTGGAGCCGTTGTAGTTGGATTTGATCGTCATTTCAACTACTACAAAGTTCAGTAAGTACCCTAAATCCCAATAATACCCCTGATGCTTTTTTTCAGTCACTCACCTAGCGGAAATTCTTACCCAAACTCGGTGCTGCATTATGCCGTGTGATTGGTCAGCCTCCTAGAAGTATTATACAACCGCACACAACTTAGGAAGTCTAATTTTTTGTTGATGAAGGTATGCAACTTTGTGCATCCGCGAGAATCCAGGGTGTCTTTTCATTGCTACAAATCGCGATGCTGTTACTCATCTCACAGATGCTCAAGAATGGGCAGGTTAATTACTACTATCTTCTCGTTATGTAATCAAGTTCTTTATTTTGTAATTATAAGTTTTATTAGAAACTTGACAGCCTAAGTTAGCAATGTGTGTATTGAGGAAAATTACATGATTTTAAATATTTTACTTTTTTTGGTTAATCACTAATATGTACCAATAATCTACTAATTAATGTTACTCGAAAATCAGGTGGTGGTTCGATGGTGGGTGCTGTATTCGGATCAACTCAACGTGAGCCACTTGTTGTCGGAAAGCCTTCAACTTTCATGATGGACTATTTAGCAGACAAGTACGATTTCCTGAACTTTCTAGTAACTAGTTTTTGCTGCATAGAATAGTAGAAGCAAAAATTCATTATAGAATACTCGTTTGAATCTAAAAAGACTAAGCGTTTAGACTATCCCAAGGCTCGAGAAATAAATATATCGATTGTAGGGAGTGAATTTCTCTAATGCAGATCCTTTTTCCTGAACCAAACAACAGATTCAACATCACAAAGTCCCAGATATGCATGGTTGGTGACAGACTAGATACTGATATTCTTTTTGGACAAAACGGGGGTTGCAAAACTCTACTTGTCTTATCAGGTATTCGTTCGGGAATGACTTATCTCTCATTTTAATGTTAAGACTTATTGTCTATGTTGCCTGAACGATGTTTTTATTTTTGTTTTTAGGTGTGACGTCTCTGTCGATGCTTCAAAGTCCCGATAATGCGATACAACCAGATTTCTACACCAACAAGATTTCTGATTTTTTATCTCTCAAGGCTGCGACCGTGTGAGCGACTTTACGGCCACAGGGCCGGCCTCACATATTAGGGGTTCCTATGTGAAATTTGAATTGGGGCCTGTTCTACAAAAGGAATAATCATTATTATAATTTATTTTGTTGCTTTTAAATTGTTAGAAAATATTTTATAAGTATTTACATAATTTGTCTCTAACATATTTATTATAGATAAATAAAATCACAAATCAACTTAATTATTTTAAAAATTCAATCTTAATATACTTCTAAATTATACTTCATTTGTCCCTAAACTTTGACTCTTATTTCTCTTTTTGGGTGTATCAAAATAAGACTCTCTTTCTATAAATGAAATTAATTTTTTTCAAAAATACGTTTGACATTACTAATTATCAATATAAGGGTGTGATTGTCAATGAATAAAAAGTAATGATTACATCACTAATTCTAAATATACAAATAACCCATTTATTGATGGGCGTATATGGGTTTTCGCGATCCAACCAGCCGAATGAAATCACATTTAGGGCAAGTCCAATGCAAGGAAGCAAATGGGGATGCAAAAGTGTAACTGCCATTTTGCATACATTTTTTGTGAAATTTTCACTCCAATGGGGATAAGGAAAAGGGGATCTATTTTACATTTTTCAATTTCAGATCCTATATTTACTTACTCTTGAAGAGAGAGAAACATGGTATGTATATGATAGTTGTTGAGAGGGAATGAATGTGATTGGATAAAAATATTTAGTAAACAATAAAAATATTAATAAAGTGACATAGAAACTCAATTTACGTACTCTCCATTGGAATGAATCAATTTAAATGAGTATGTAAACAACTATTTGAGAATATATAATGTATTTTACATCCCCAAATATACAAACTACCATTGGACTTGCCCTTAGGATTACAACTTATATATTACAACTTACAAGTCAACAAAAAGTATTTCACATAAAGTTCTATCCATGGATCAAAATTTCCTATTTTTCCTAGGAAAAATTCGAAACGTTTCGGTTTTTCAAGGAACCGAAACGATTCCTTAATGTATTTTCGAAATTACAAGGTTTCCTTCGAAACCCACAATTTTTCCGAGTTTTCCACCGAAACTATGGAAACTTGCAAAGTTTCCTTCAATTTCCGAAAATAGCCGTTGCCTTCTTTGAAAAAAAAAAAAGTTCCAAATTTTTTTTAAATCCAGAATTTTGAAAGAAATCTCTTGAAAGAAGGAAAATATATCTCAAAAATATTGACTTACCTACAATTTTTCGAAATTATGCCTTCCAAATCTTCAATACAAAGTCCAGCAATCTAAAACCTCTTCATCCCTAATACACGAGTTATCTCAAACCTCTTCATCCCTAATTTTATTTATGAACTATTAGTACTTTAATATAATGAACTTTAATTAAGCTATGTTTTAATTCTATATTAACTTTTGTTAGTTTTTGAGGTATGGTTATTTTGATTATAGTTTATAGATTTCATCTAGGATATTCCACTGTCTTTTCATTGTTTAGTTGTGAACTTGTGATGCAACTTTTTTAATTATTAACAAGCACTCATTCTTGTTTAGTAATGCTGGTTTGCAAGATTTGAAAAGGACATTACTAATAATTGTTTGCATTCATTTTACACTTATATTTCAAGTTAAATTATGCTTTAGAAATAAGAACATGATTTTTATGTATTTTTTTATAACTATTTGTGTGTTTCCAGGTTTTTATAATTTTTCCTAGCGTTTCCGCAAGGTTTCCGAAACGTTTCCAATTTTTGGATACCCGAAACTCACCTACGAAACGAAACTTTGATCCATGGTTCTATCCTAGAATTTAAACATTTTCTATAAAATAACTACACGTCTACACCCATGATTTGCTTTCCTTGTGTGATTTGTGAATATATATTAAAAAAAAAAATGGAAACACCTTTCCAAAATATAATACTCTATCTATTCTAAATTTTATAGTAAATCAGAATTATTAATTCCCGTATCAACTATATTTACTTTTTAACTGTTGTAATATATTTCGATCAAATTCGTTCTTGAATTAAATTATAGTAATTCCTCTCTAAAGCCCAGAACTTGGCTTCGTCCCTGCTGTCGCCAGGTGCATTAATATACTCTTTACTAGTTCACCAACTACGTAGATAAACTGTTCGATGAAATGTTCTTACAAATTCTTGTTGTAAATGGTGTTACATATTCAGTTCTGCTTAATAATTGGAAATCTTGTACAAGTTGATTGGAATCTAGTGGCGGTTAAAAAGCTTTTGCCCATTAATATATGTGCTGCTGTTTGATGAAATGTCCCAATGAAAATTTTCATGTCCTGTCCTTTGTTTCAAGGGATTGCGTTCCACTGAATCTCATTGGTTATAGTTTTCAGACATTTTAACCTGATTCGGTGAATCAAATGACACTTTTCAGAAAGCTAAGCAATCGTGCGCAGAATTATGCTTGGCATAGTTTTGTTGGTAGGAATTTCAAATACCCTCTTGATGCTGGCAATGGCAGAAAGTATTTTAGTTACCTACAAAGCCAACCTAGTTTTTCAGAGCTTCATCATGGATTAAAACATTTTCCACACCATTTCTCAACAATGGTCGGAAGTATTTTAGTCCAGGCTCGAGATATAGGTAAACTCCACGAGGAGTTGGAGACTGCAATTAACGATCATAGACTTAATGATGCATGGGATTTGCATGAGCAGCACATGAAAGTTGAAGGGTTTGCTAGAAAATCGACTCTGACTAAGTTGATCGCGGGATTAATAGAAAGTCTACAGCTTCCGTGGGTTGAAAAGGCTTATGGATTGGTTGAGAAAGCTTTAGAGGAGCACAAGCAAACGTTATTTGACAAAGATATCCTAATGTATCTATCTTTGGGTCTTGCTAAATGTGGGTTACCTATTCCTGCGTCTACCCTTTTGAGAAAGCTTATTGAAATGGAACAATTCCCTCCTGTGACAGCTTGGTCTGCGATTATAGCTTACATGTCGGAAAATTCTTCAGGAGCTTACCTTGCTGTGGAGTTGGTTCTTGAAATAGGTTACTTATTCCAGGATGCGAGGGTTGATCCTCGTAAAAAGTGTAATGAACCTTTGATCTCTATGAAGCCTAACACAACTACTTTTAATGTAGCTTTGGCTGGGTGCCTTCTGTTTGGCACTACTAGGAAAGCCGAGCAGCTCCTTGAAATGATGCCTCGAATAAAAATGAAAACTGATGCGGAACTATTGATCATCATGGCTCATATTTATGAAAGAAATGGTCGAAAAAACGAACTCATAAAGCTTAAGAGACATATTGAAGAAGTTCATAATGTCAGCGATATTCAGCTTAAGCAGTTCTACAACTGCCAGCTTTCTTGTTACTTGAAATTTGGGGATCTAGATTCTGCATCCACCATGGTTCTTGAAATGCTTTGTAATGCAAAGAAAGCTCAGAACTCTCTTGGTGTAGCCAATTTAATGCTCGAAACTGATAAAACAACTAGTAAGGATATTTCTGTCAGGGATCAGTATCGTACGAAATCTGACAATTTCTTATCTTATGAAGATTTTTGTAGGGATAGGAAATTTTCGAGACTTGAAGCTGAGGCGAAAGAAGTGCTTGATGGTCTGATTTACCAGTTACAATGTCAAGTTGAATTGGTTACTACCGAAAAAGGTATCCTCAAGCCAACTGACACTACATATGTGAAGATAGTCAAATCCTTCTTAGAAGCTGGTAAAACAAATGAATTGGCTGAATTTTTAATCAAAGCAGAGAAAGAAGATTCCCCTGTATCTTCCGATGATTCAGCTTTGGTTCATGTTATCAACTCATGCATTTCCCTTGGAAGGTTAGATCAGGCTCATGACCTTCTAGATGAAATGCGGTTGGCTGGAATTGGAACTAGCTCCTCTCTGTACAGTTCTCTTCTAAAAGCATATTGTAAAGAAAATCGAACGAGTGAAGTAACTTCATTAATAAGAGATGCTCGTAAAGCTGGGATTCAGCTGGATGCAAGTTCTTACGAGGCCTCGATTCAGTCACGTGTGCTTGAAAATGACACATATGGGGCCCTTAATCTATTCAAGGAGATGAAAGAGGCTAAAATACCCAGAAGTAAAAATCAAGAATCTGACAAGGAAGCTGGTTTAATGTCAAAGCTACTGCATGAGATAAAAGAAGGGCAAAGAGTAGATTCGGGAGTTCACGAGTGGAATAATGTTATTCATTTTTTCTGCAAAAAAAGGCTAATGCAAGATGCTGAGAAGGCTCTGAAGAAGATGAGGAGTTTGGGGCATGCTCCAAATGCGCAAACTTTTCATTCTATGGTCACAGGGTATGCAGCTATAGGAGGGAAATACATCGAGGTAACTGAACTATGGGGAGAAATGAAGTCTTTTGCTTTTGCAAGTGGAATGAGGTTTGATCAAGAACTGTTGGATTCTGTACTGTATACGTTTGTGAGAGGTGGGTTCTTTCTACGAGCAAATGAAGTAGTTGAAATGATGGAGAAAGGTAACATGTTTGTAGACAAGTACAAGTACCGTGCGCTGTTTTTGAAGTACCATAAGACTCTCTATAGAGGGAAGGAACCAAAATTTCAGTCAGAATCTCAGTTACATAAGAGAGAAGCAGCATTGAACTTTAAAAGATGGGTGGGGTTATGATGAAGACGAGTTAGCTTATTCTTTGTTGAAGGGAGCCTTTCCAGATATTCTGTCCAAGTCAAGCTGGAAATAGTTTTCAATCAGCAATTAATAGACGAACCTCGATTAGAACCTCAAGTGGGTCATTTCTCTATAGCAAAGTTGTAGCTTGGGTACTATATCTATATTGACAATGAGTATTACAACCTTTGTTTTTTAGATGGTGAGCCATCTCCTATGTATCCCTCAGCCCAAGTCCAGCTTCCCCTCACTCAGTCCAGCTTCCCCTCAGAATCCAAGTCCTGCTTCCCCTTTCATTTTCATAAGTCATCTAAAATATATCAATCTATCAATTCCATTTAATTAAAATTCTCAATTTCCCCCACTCTCACTTAATAATAATAATAATAATAATAATAATAATAATAATAATAATAATAATAATAATAATAATAGCAATACTAATAATAATAATAAAAATTAACTCGTATGTGAAATAAATAAATAATTAATAACAATAAGATATAATTTAAGATTGACAATAATAATAACAATAACAACCATTATTTTTTTTAAAAAAACGCAACAATACAATAATTAAATAGTTGACAACCAATAATTTGGCTTGCCTCGCTCCGGTCCGATATCCGTAGAAGAATATTGTTACGTCATCAACAAATACGCTCAGTAGAGGTCAACCGTCAACTTCGAAATGACTTAGTTGAACATGTGTGGGCAATACACGGTCCAAATGACGATCATATGTAATCGTATTTATTTTAGATGTCTAATTGTTAGGGTTATGTCGTATGTAATGTTCATTAAGTTCTTTTAAGGTTTATTATAAAAAAAAAGTTTGTTTAAGGTTTCATTTTTATTAATTAAATTAAATTTGAGTTTCTAATAATTAACTTTTAAAGGAATTTTAAAATTGGTGCACAATAATACAACAATTAAATACTTGATTGACATTAAATTTTCCAACATAATAATTACATTAAATTTGATTTTATTAAATAAAAGTTACATTTTTATACTAAAATTAACTTTTTAAAAATAGTACACAAATTAAATTAAATTAAGATTAAATAAGAATTACATTTTATTTAATAAGGTATTTTAAAGAATTTTTTTTAAAATTAAAAGAGTTTTTATTTAAAAAAGAAAAAAAATAAAAGTTGGGCTGGGCTGGCGAGTGCATTCAGCTCAAGTTGGATTGCCTCACTGCTTGAAGCGGTGAGATTCATACATTTTTTTCTCATTTTTTTCTCCCCCTAAATCCAAAAACCCCCAAATCCATCTTCCCCTCTTTACATAGGAGATGCCCTTACATCAATCATTGTTTTGAATTTATTACAATGGAATCAATGTACCAAGATAAACAAAATAATAAAGGCTAGTATTAAACCAGAGAAAATACTCACATTCGTGGAAGTTGAATATATGACCTCTTGATCATGGAGTATCATCCTTAACCAACAAGTTAAAGCCTCATCAGCGACAATGAGTATTATATTGGTTGTGAAATCTCGATTAAAAACCGAGTTAATTTTTAATCTTTTTAGTTGGACGAGTGTTATAGTACCTTTATATTCAGATTGGCCGTGAAATTTCTCTGAGAATAACATGAATCATAGGCTCTCTTGGTCAAATTTTGAGGGTTTCCACAGTATTTGGCATGAGTTCGATCATAGATATTAATTTAGAATAATTTATTATACATAGTACATCGAGCTTACTTTAAAAGCTCGAGTTGATAAATTAAAAATATATACTATGATGTAATACGGTTAAATGCAAGAAAAATAAAGAAATATCAAATTCTTCGAGCTTGGTTAAAATTCGGTACTAGGATAAATTACAACTAAATATCATGTATTAATGTTTCGTGCAGGTATTTCAGTGGTATCATGAATGTGGGATAAGATTTGTTACTTCGTTCTTATAACTTCTTGTATAAAAAGTAAAATTTAGAGATAGTGTTACAGTTGAATATAATGAAACTATACTCTCATTTGAAATATTAAATAGTCAAGTCATGATATATACATATTTTAGAAAGTTGACAAGAAAATGAAATTAATTTGAACAGTTCCATCCAAAGGATAATTATGTAGTGCAACCGCTAATATGTGGTGCAATTGCAGCTCACCAATACAATTCCATATGTGTAGTAATAGTTCACATCAACTATGTTCTAAAGAAATAAGATTTAAAAAATTTATTCACATTGGTCAAAATATGGTTGATGTGAATTTTCGGGTTTTTTGCACTTTGCACCCCCGAAATATGGGAAATAGGCACTTTGCACCCCCGAAACTTAGATTTAGCACTTTGCACCCTCAAAATATGAAAAATGCAGCACTTTGCACCCTCGTTTATTTTAAAGCAAATATTCAAGGGCAAAATAGGTAATTCAATAGTATTGGCACTTTGCACCCTCAAAACTTGAGAATTTCGCCCTTTGTACCCCAAAAATAAAATTAGCACTTAACACCCTCTATTTAAGAACAAATCAGCAACTTCCACCTCAGAAACACAATAAATGGGCACTTTGCACTCCAAAACACAAAATTAACACTTAACACCCTCAAATTTTAAAAACCCAAACCCCTCGTTTTTTCGTCAAAGTTGAGTATTGGAGTGAAAAAAATCTAAGGCAAAATAGGAAATTCATTTTTTTACTTAAATTTTACAAATACAATTATAAATACTCGAATACTCATTTCTCTCTCCATCTATCTTTTCAACAATATAACCATAAATAACTAAATAAAGTACAAGTAAACTTCTCAAAGACCCATTAATTGTCTACTTCAAAATATCAAAGACCCATAAATAATTACCTATTTTGCCTTAAAAAAAATTCACCTTAATGGTCAACTTTGCCGGAAAAAAATGAGGGGTTTGAGTTTTTTTTTTTTTTTTTTAATTTGAGGGTGTTAAGTGTTAATTTTGTATTTTGGGGTGCAAAGTGTCCATTTATTGTATTTCGGGGGTACAAGTTGTTAACTTGTTCTTAATTAGGGAGTGTTAAGTGCTAATTTTTTTTTTTTTTTGGGGGGGGGGGGCAAAGTGCCAAAGATTGACAATAGAATTACCTATTTTGCCCTTGAATTTTTGCTTGAAAATAAAAGAGGGTGCAAAGTGCTGTATTTTTCATATTTCGAGGGTGCAAAGTGCTAAAGCTAAGTTTTAAGGGTGCAAAATACCTATTTCCCATGTTTCGAGGGTGCAAAGTGCAAAAAACCCTGAATTTTCACTCTACATATGAGAAGTGTATTGGTGTTATGCATCACATGTACTTGATGATATGGTGCAATTATTGTACTACATAATTTCTCCAAACGAAGGGTCGGTTAATTGACTTGTTCACACCATTGTTGACTTATTTGTAGTTTTAGTTCATTATAGACAAAATTGCAGAAAATGTCTCAAATTAATCAGCGATTTTGAATTTTGTTCACAAACTATATCAATTAGTCAATTTTGTTGTGTAATTTTATATCTTTTGGAATATCGTCCCACTTGCCACATGGTTGCTTACGTGTCAAGATGTGGTAAATTTTAGCATGAACAATTATACGAGATTGCAGAATCCGTCCCAAACTAGTTATAGATTTTGGTTTTTCGTCCCAAATTATATTAATTCGTCGAACTTCGTCTTACAATTTGTCATTTTGCATGAATTTACTCCATTAGTAAATTTCTAATTTAACGAAAATGACGATTCATTTTTTACTTTTTAAAGGGACTAATGCCAATTTATCCCTATGATATTCATAATGTTCAATTTACCAGCTGTAATTTGAAAAGAAGCAATTTACCACCCTGTGAAAATTTAAAAAAGTATTTTATCCCCTTGAACCGGAGTGTGTAACTCGATTGCATAAATTGAGAGTGGGTATGCAAAGTGTTTTATAACATAGAGGGTAAATTACTACATTTATTATAATATAGAAGGTAAATTGCCACATTTATCATAACAGGGAGTTAAAATGTCATATATCAATAACACATAGAGGTAAATTGAATATTATGAATATCACATGAAAGTAAATTGCAATTAACTTTTTTTAATAGAAAAGTAGAATGGATTTTTGAAATTCCCGTGCGCTTTTGAGAAAAAAAAATTATATCTCAGTTCATTAGGAACAAAATTGTTCAATTTTTTTATTAAAAAATAATAAATATTAATAATTAGTTTTGAACGAATTTTTCCCCATGTCATTTCAATTACGGGATGAAAGTCGACTTGTTGATATAGTTTGGGATAAAAATTAAAATTTATAATTAGTTTGAGACGAATTCTGCAATCTTATATAATTGTTTATGCTAAAATTTGACACATCATGAGAAGTAAGCATCCATGTGGCAAGTGAGACGATATTCCAAAAAAATATAAAATTACGAGACAAATTTGATTAAATAATATAATTTGGGACGAACATTTAAAATTACTAATTAATTTGAGATATTTTTTTTTCTTTTTTCAATTTTACCTTTATTATATTGTGTTTGTGTTTGGATTGCATTTAACTCACTCGATATTTGTCATCAAATCGAGAAACAAATGTACCGCGGTTGTCTTAATACTATATATGGTAATCAATTAGATAATTGAAATATCAATTGTCTTCCCCCTATTTCTTTTTTTAAATAGATTTATCGAGGGTTTAGAAAATACTTACCAAAAACAAGACAAAAAATAAAACCACAAACTTTAAAGTAAGGCATCATCTTCTTGTACTTTACGCACCGACAGAAATACCTTCCTTTTCCCGTCAAACCAACAATATAATAAAAGCAAGGAAATCCCCACCATTCGCAATTTCATTTCCTTTTCACCATTCTCTCTCCTCTTTCTCTCTCTATATCTCTTTAAATTTTCACTTTATTTAGCTTAATAATAATAATCAATTCAATTCACTACAAGAAAGTTTAATATAAATTATACATACACCGATTGATATATAGTATTTTTTAGGGGAGGAGTTTGGATGGATTCGGAGGACGACACGATGATGATGATGGAAGATTCGAACGACGACGAAGAATTTTACGGCGGCGGTGACGATGATACTGACCTTGATGACGTCATCATGGACTATGACGGGTTCATGGACCACGACTCAGATGATTCCGATGGCCTTTCCTCCCCTCGCCAACACCACTACCATCACCGATCCCAGGTCAATTTCGTAATTTCATCATGCCATGGATTTTACTTTTGAGCTTTAGGGAAATACACAATCGAGTTAGGGTAGTAACAGAAGTCAATCTGCTGATTATGATTTGATTGTGTCTGGTTCAGCTTTTGGATTTGGATAATAGGTAGCTGGAATTGTAACCAATTTTTTTTTTTTCAAAATAATAGGTAGCTGGAATAGTAAGTTGAGCTTAAAGAGGATTTTTTAGGTTAACATAGTGTGATATTATATAATCAGTGGTACAAATGTTTGTTTTGAGGAATACCATCGGTGTTTCTGAGTAAGTTGTAGTTTTTTTGGTGTGGTTATTTTAAGGTTATAGTTTCAGGTAGTATATTTAATGATTGGAGCAGAAAATTTCTAATATGTTTGAAAATGTTACTAAGTGGAGTAGTAGACAGAAAAGTGGTGATTGGTGGTCCTTGACTACGATAATTATTAAGAATGCTGCTAAATTTTATGCTTGACCTGATGGTAGTTTAGAGTAGTAGTGTTTCTTTTGGTTGGTTATCATGCATAAGCGGTGTAGGTTTTATTTCATTGTCATTGTGGTGATGTAGGTTTTATTTCATTGTCATTGTGGTGATGTAGGTTTTATTTCATTGTCAGTGAGGTGCTACCGGAGGTTATAGGAATCTTCTTCCTAGTTCATTCATTTTTCCTGTTTTTCCCAACAAAAACAAAAAATAATGTAGGGTGAGAGAGTGTAGGGGTTTGCTGTTGTGGTGAAGAAGTATGTAGTTGCATGCTGACCCTCAGATACTTGCGCACCGAATAATTTTGCTCCGTTCGGGATTCAGGAATGCCGTATCTTCTATTGTTACTGGTTCTTTGATGCCATTTCCCTCTAGAAGGAGTCTTTAGTTCCTCGATCCGTCTCATCTTTAAACTTTCATATGTAATTGGAGCTTACGGTTGTTAATAGCTCAAGGTGATCAAGAGGCCAGAAGTAAGTTTTTATAGGTTAGGACAGGTTAGGTTATACCCTGGTGGATGGCATAATCAACATTTTTCACTGAACTAGATATTTCAATTCTCATAAAAGAGTTGATGACTTCCTTTGATTATTGTCAAGCTTATTATGAAAGAAAAATATGAAATTAGAACATATGAAAATATCATTTTTAGACTAACGTGAAGAACTTTGATCTCATTGCAAAATACCAATTATTACATCCTTGTACTTAAGCTGCGGTCCTCATGGTGTGCATTACATGAATTTATGCAATTGAATATATTTTGAATGCCTACTTTAAGTATTGCTAATTTTTTCTATCAGAACTATACCATATTGAATGAAGATGATATTCGGCAATGTCAAGAGGAAAATATTACAAAGATATCAACAGTTCTCTCAATTTCCAGGGTTGATGCTGGCATTTTGCTTCGTCACTATAACTGGTAACTGATCTTATTGGATTTTCATTGAATTTTTTTTTTTAAACAGCACACTACTTGTCTTAATAAGGACAAAATACAAGGGAAAAGTGCAGAGGTTGCACTAAGAAGAAAGTAACACAAACAAACCAGATTAAGATGAAATCATTTCTACAATGCTAGCCAATCAATAAGTAACAGAAAGGAAGGAATGCCTTGAAAAAGCTTAGAGTTAAACAACCACATGGCTGTTCAGAATCTAATCTTTTCCCATAGTTCTTCAATACTATGCTCGTTCTCTTCAAAGATTCTTTCATTTCTTTCAAGCCATACATTCCACCATAAAGATTGCACTGCTGATTTCCATATCACACCTCTCTTTCTACCTCCTGGGATCTGTAGTGTAATAGCTTCGGAACAGTTTGGTGGAGTAGACCACGTTATATTAAATATATCCGTCAATTTCCTCCACATTCATTGAAATATTTTAAGTGTATATTGATCATAAAATCAATATTCATGATTGCATCACATACCTTTGTTTCAAGTTCTCGTATGTGTTAAGTAAAATTGATGGTGGTGGTTGAAACTAAAGAAAACTCATGTTGTTTGTTCTCGTCCTTGACTCACAGGAGTGTTAGTAAAGTGAATGATGAATGGTTTGCGGATGAAGAAAAGGTCCGCAAGACTGTTGGTTTATTGGAGAATCATGTTCCCCTTCCTGATGCTAAAGAGGTGATCATCAGATAAAAGTGTTACATTAGTGTTTAAGTTTGGACATGCATATTGAATTTATCCTACTGTCATGACCTGCAACTTAATTGTCTATTGTAACCACAGCTAACTTGTGGAATCTGCTTCGATACTTATCCCCGCAATAGGATGAGTGCTGCTGCCTGTGGCCATCCCTTTTGTTTTGTGTGTTGGCAAGGTTTGTATGCATTCACATGCCTAAGGTTTTGATATTTTATTGTTATTATTTTTGTTTGTTGAGGGGAATATAATCATCTGCTGTATGGATAGATGAGAAGTGATAACCCTTTTCTTTACACTAAAAACCAAATCATCCTTTTACATATTTTAATGACATATGGTCTTAGATTTTCATATGAAATTTATGCTTCCTACTAATTTCTGCTTATACCTTATGGCGTAGGGTATATTAGCACAGCAATTAATGATGGTCCTGGATGTTTGATGTTACGCTGTCCTGATCCATCCTGTGGTGCTGCTATTGGCCAGGATATGGTGAACAAATTGACTAACAATGATGATAGAGGGAAATATAACCGCTACTTTTTGAGATCATTCGTTGAAGATAATAGGAAGGTAGAGGAGCTTTCTGAAATACCTATGTTTATTCTCCAAGGAAATAACTATAGTATAATTGAAAGCCATTGCAAATATTCTGTCGACTAAAAGTAATAATCTGTTGAGACCTGTTACTGTTTGATTTCCTATACTGAGAAGTCTGGATAAATAGTGTACCTGAAAAACCTATGCCCTTTCACATTCCCTTTAATTTCTTTAAATTAACTTTTCTTATTGATGGGAAGTCAATGTCATGACCTTTCCAATACAATATTCGAGTGTCTGTTGGAGTAGATTACACATACATCATTCGTGGATTTCCAATTGCTTTATTTCGTATTTATTACAGACAAAGTGGTGCCCAGCACCAGGCTGTGATTATGCTGTGGATTTTATCGTTGGTGGTGGAAGCTATGATATAACTTGCCAGTGTTCCCACAGTTTTTGCTGGAACGTGAGTCTCTGTCTTATTCCAAATCTCATTCTTTTTGCTCACAGTTTTATATACAAAGAAACTTATTCTACTAAATTCCTTGCAGTGTGTGGAGGAAGCCCACCGGCCAGTTGATTGTGGAACCGTCTCTAAGTGGATAATGAAGAACAGCGCTGAATCTGAAAATATGAATTGGTATGTTACTTAATACATTTGGGATGTCCCAAAACAAGACTCCATTTCTGTAGACGGAATTATTTTTCTCAAAAATGCCATCTCATACTCCCAATCACTACTTTTCAGAGTATATAAATGTAAAAGTACATGGGAGTTTCACCTTTTAACTTTTACCTAAAACACCACGCTAAAAGTCAAGCGAACAAAAAAGTGGGAGGTAGTAATATTTAAGAGTCATATTTTCCCTGTTGCTGCAAAGTTGAGGTTTTATTTATCTGTTATTCGCTCTTTCCAGTTTCGTTGAGCTTTCAGTATATTTCGGATTTTGAAGCGAGTGTCCAGTACCTGCCTCCTCATTTGCACCCAAATAAGTAAGAAAATGCTGGCTAATTGTATATTTGAGTCCATGACTCCAGAACCTGTATATTAGAGGAAAAATTCTATGTGTGTATGCATAAATGGTTAAGTGCTCCCGCAAAGCATCTCAAAGAGTTGCAATGGTTTATCTTACAGAGAAAGATATAATTCAATATCCAGCGCATAAGAACGCATAACGTGTCCAACACAAGCCCACAAGGAAGTGTCTCGCCATTCAGGACACACACCCCTAATTCACCCTACATTTTATATATAGCTTCTATTCAAATAGGTTATCTTAATTTATTAGATCAAAGGATTTTTTCATTCCTTGATGTGGCCTTGTTTTAAAAATTAATTTTGCTTATATGGTTATTTGCCTGGATACTACTGTTTGAGTTCTATTTCCGCAATTGCAGATGTGTATCCTTGTGCATCTTTTGACATTGTACATTACAGATACTGTGCTAGTGTGCTTACTGTTACACATTTCTTTTCAAATGGCTGTTTGTTTGCTTACATAGAATTGCAAATTCAGGTAGTACCCATTCTAAGTTCTCTTATTGACTTTCAAGTATTTGATGTAGTATTCAAAGCTGATTTGGTTCCTTGTTATGTTGTAATATGCAAAAGTTTGATAGCAAGATGCATTAGGAAATTATCTCTTAGTTCCGTGGAAACCCTGAATATTCATATAATTGTATTCGCTACTGGTAATCAATATTTAGAAAGAAACATATTTTGATAATTATTTAGAAAGGAATATAAAGTATTGATGCAATACCAAGCAGGTAATGAGTAAAGTGAATCCAATAAGGCCACGTGGTGTTTATAAGTACTAAGACATTGACTTATAGGAAGTCAGACCATTTCATTTTATTAATTTGGTAAATGCATTCGTAATAGAATTTTTTTTTTTTCTGTAAACAGTACATATTCTAAATCCATTGCTTATTATGATTTCAGGATACTAGCTAATTCCAAGCCTTGTCCAAAGTGCAAGCGGCCGATTGAGAAGAATCAAGGTTGCATGCATATCACCTGCACACCACCATGTAAATTTGAGTTTTGCTGGTATGTTTCTTTACTACTTTAATTAGTGAAAGACTTAATATAAAGCCATATGTTATAAAATCCCTTTTGCTTTATATTCGCTGAAGATTTCAGAAAGTATTTCCTTTATTTCTAACTGATCAAAATTATTAGATCAACATGTATAGTATATAGCTTAGTCATGTGCCGCAAATAAGGAAATAATAGATAGTAGGGAAGCACAAAAATCATAAAACTGAAGAATCTCAATCACTTATTAGTTATTTACCAATACTTGATTTGGGAAATCACCTACCAATAAGAAATTCTGTTAGACTTATCTAAAAAGGTAATTATTTATAGAAAATACATTGAATCTGGAAAATCTTCTGTCAACCAATAGCTTCTCCTACATGCATACACATTGGTGTAAAGTTTTGCCTCTATCCAGTCATCTGACAGGAGTAATTGCAGGCTCTGCCTTGGTGCATGGTCAGAACATGGTGAAAGAACTGGTGGATTCTATGCATGCAATCGTTATGAAGCTGCCAAGCAAGAAGGAGCGGTGAGATAAAATGTTTTCTTACTTATACATTCGTTAGTAACAGCTCCCTCATGTAGCTGAGACGTCATAAGTTCACTTTATAGTAACTTGACCTGTTTTCACAGTACGATGATACTGAAAAACGACGAGAGATGGCAAAAAATTCATTGGAAAGATATACACATTATTATGAGAGATGGGCTACAAACCAGTCGGTATGTAAATAACATTTTCCCTTCATTTCATGATGTGATAACTTCACATTTTATTTGTCTCCTAGTTAATAGAAGTTGTTTGGTGTTCATTTTTGTGGACTATATATTTTCTTTTGTATTTGTTTATACTTTGTTTTTGCTGTTATTCACTGTATTCGTGTGGTCTATCCAGGCACGTGCGCCGAATTCTATCGTATAGCGTGCTGGAAGAATTCGTGAATTTCGGACATAAAATTCACGAATCCTTGCCACCATATCTGCCGTTCTTTTTATATATAAACACTTCTTTGTGAAATGTGGATTCCTACAGTCTCTAATTTTCTCCTGACACCTTCACCTCCACCTCCACCTCCAATCACATCAAGTCATTGTGATGCTGATCTTATTATGTCGGAAAGTGTGTTTATCATTTCCATGGCTAGAATATAAGTATTAAACACTACATATATAGTTATTAAGGTACTCATATTATTGTATATTGCATTCCTTATGATTAAATATGTGTATTTCTTGCTCATGTATATAAAGTAATATCTTATTTCTTATATTATTAAAAATATAAACAAGCTTTTAGCTACATTGAATTTAAAACATTAATTTAATGTACTAAAAGACTTTAAAATGTATTTTAATGTACTATGTAAGGTTTTTACGTATTTAAGTACTTACAGATAGTTATTAGAAGTTCTTTTTTTTTTTCTCCTGACATTGATAATTAAAAAATTCCTCGCCTAGTGCTTATTTTTTACTATGAAAATAATAAGGTACATGTATCTTTTATGTTTCTATACATGCATTAGCAATATTCACAATACATTATTAAAAAGAATAACAAATTGTATCTGTAGAATGATTATTTACCTTACATCTAGTAATGTTTGATAACATTTTATTGGTGAATCTTTACTCTGCTATTCTTTTTTAACATAATTAATATTTTTATTATTATATTATTCATTTTAAATTATTTTGAAATGCTCTAAAGGTGCTCTCATATTTTGAATGTTTGATATTTCATGGTTTCGCTGTTGGCTGCTCGGCGAATTAGTTAAATAGGTCATTTATGGCTTAGCTTCTCACAAGGATCCCATTTAGTATTCTTCATAACTTCAATGTGAGTTTTATGAACCAATGCTTAAATTGAAGCCAAGAGGGAAACTGCAGACTCCCATTGATGTGACATCTGAGGAGTTTTTGGATTGTAAATGCTTTCCTCAACTTTGCCAGGCAAACACTTCCCTGGATTTTCTACAGCCACCCATGATTAGGATTTTGGTATAGAGTGTCATGTTACTTCAAGTGTATAATAAAGTGAGGCCAAAAATGAATTTGCTGAAAAAAACAAATTGTATTTCCCATGCCTAACTTTTGTACCTTATTAGTTATAGTAAATGATTACATGTTCTTTACGCTCATTTATAAGTTTGTGTGATTTTACTCATTAATCTTTTGAATGAGTAGTCTAAAAATAATTTTTAATATTCTGCAGTCCAGGCAACGAGCACTCGAGAATTTACATCAAATGCAAACAATACATGTAAGATTTTCTTTACTTTATATGGTCACATATCTTTTGATGTGATAAATTTGTAATTGATACTATCTATACAGTGATAGCATTAAATTATGTTGTGCAAAAAGTATCTTTGCAACTTAATTGATTCCTTTATGATGTTTGGTGTTTATGGCCGACATGATCTATTTCTTAGAAGGAAATGCATAGAGACCCCATATGCTTTGCCTAATTGGCAAATAAAACCTGTGTTATTTTTTTAGCACAAACCCCCATTTTTTTTATTAGCAAAAATACCCCTCCCAAGCCGGAGTATGTTTCACTAGCTATAAGTGCAAGTATTATTCATATTTTGCAGGAAAAATGGCAACACCCCTATCCACCTATAAATTTTCCAATAAACCCCATCAACTTTGAAAATTTGTAATAACTTCCTTTTCACTTAAAAAATTGATAATAACCCCCTATTGACATATGAGGGTATTTCAAATGGGTGCAGTGAGCTAATATAATGTTGATACAGGGAACTTTTGCTAATAAAAAAGAACATAGGGGGATTGTTGCTAATAAAAACAACACGGGGTGGGGGTGGGGGTGTGTTGCCCCTTAAGCAAAGCACAAGGGGTGTTTATGCATTTAGCTCTAAGTTTATGTTTGACAAGTCATCTTACTTGCTGCCAATTCATTGTTGTTGATACATTCAAATGGTCATCTAGATGTCTAGGGGGTACTTTTATCTATGTTATAAGTTTGTTATCAGATACATATTTACAGTCATTTTACTTGATCTTACACTCCTTAATTTGCAATTTTTTTTTATTTCGGGCTATTGTTAGTTTGTTTTGACATATTGGTTGTTGTTTGACTTTTTCGTCAATGGTATTTTATTGCCTGCTGTGACTCTACGCCTTGATATACACGTTTTGTGTGCTTAAATTGAACAAAAAACGTTTTAGACCTTGATAAATGCATTGACAAGAACTTTTCATGTGCAGCTAGAAAAGCTGAGTGATAGACAATGTCAACCTGAATCTCAGCTTAAGTTCATCATAGAGGCCTGGCTACAGGTAAATCATGGTTTCCACATGATTTTCTTTCTGGCAAGTGGACATTTATGTGGGTATTACTTGGCTGCTGCTGGTTTGAGAAAGTTTCTGCAGATAGTCTATACAGTAACACTTGTCTTTAAAAACTAATGGAAAATGTCTGTTAGGACTTTTTCTTTAGCCTAAAAATGCCAAATATGTGGTTGTAAAGATGCGAATTTCTAATACAACAGGATGTCAAAATCTGTTTTATATAAAGATTATATAAGTTATGAGTAGAGACAGTTTTACACAGCCCAAGTGCAAAATTTTCTTCCTATTCTCCACCTTTGAATGAGCACAAATCTATTGTACACTTGTTTCGCGATTTACAAAAGGCTGCAGCTCGGATATAGGGTTGTTTTACCCATATATGTAAGCTTTTCAAGAATTATCTTGTTTGTTCCCACTTGTAGTCAAAGCTTAACTGGTCAGTGAAGTGATATTGTGTAGGAAACTAATAATCTCTGCCTCTATATCTTGGGGAATGTTTTGATTCTCTGAGCTCTTGAAGTTGAGCGGTTGTAGATTTTGATTTTAACTGCCTATGTTGAGTGTTGACCTGTCGCAGATCGTTGAATGTAGACGGGTTTTGAAATGGACATACGCATACGGATATTATCTACCTGAGCATGAACATACTAAAAAGCAGTTCTTTGAGTATTTACAAGGTCTGCAATATCTCCAATTCAGAATTTTATTTTGTTTTTATATCTTTCTGTCTGTGCTGCAAATTTTATTCTGTATCTTTTAGGCGACGCGGAGTCTGGTTTGGAACGGCTTCATCAATGTGCAGAGAAGGAATTTCAGACCTACCTCAATTCTGAAGGTCCATCAAAAGACTTTAATGAGTTCCGAACAAAGTTAGCAGGATTAACTAGGTAAATCCAATTCAAACTTCCTCTTTCATTTTGAACAATATCATAGTGCTCAAGAATTGGCATGGGAAGTTCTTGTAAATATATTATTCTGCTGTTATAGAGAGGCATATACTCTGTGTTTCCTTGTTGGTTTTGCCTTTCTCCCTCTTCCTCTAAGTTGCATTCATCCTAACAATATGAATGCAATCTTCTTGAAAGTTTTACTAATATTCTTATTCAAATGCATCTAATTTATGGTTCTGCTACATGTAAATCTTGTTTAATCCTAATACTGCAGTGTGACCAAGAATTACTTTGAGAACCTCGTCCGAGCTTTAGAAAATGGCCTAGCGGATGTAGACTCTCATGCTGCATGCGGTAGAGCAGGCAGCTCGAAGAATCTAGGAGGGGGCAGTACCAAAGGAAGAAGCAGTAGGGCAAAAGGAACTACGTCCAGATCAAGCAGTTCACGCACCATAGACGACTCAAGTCACTGGTCTTGTGAACACTGCACTTTTGCCAATGTTAGATCAGCCACTATATGTGCCATGTGCCAGCAGCACCGGTGAACCTGTTCTTCGTGCCTCTTAAGTTCAGAAATCAAGTCATGCCTCTTGGCTATTTGCACATAGTGACTAAAGCTTGGTCGAACCATTTCTGTCACTATCAAAGTGTACGCTAAAACTCAGAAGCAATAGATGATTTCGATTGAACAGAAAGCAGGGCCAACTTTAGAATTGGTTTGTACAATATCTATGTTGCCTTTAATCTTGCAATGCTGTAGCATGTAATCAAATTCTGTTGTATATTAATTATTATTTAAATATATAATACATATATATATATATTATTGTTAGGTATATGATATCAAATAAAATCATGAATATATTGTATGGTTTATATACTGTAGTAGGCATGTTTAGGCCAGTTTGTTATCAATATCATGGACTGTAATTTGAAACTTAACTTGTCGATATATCATGGCACCTTTCATTTCACCACGCGATGCATGCAGTTTTATAGATTGAGGAGACCAATCTAATACAAGCAAATACTCTTGAACTAAGGGTCTATTTTGGGTTTTGGCTCGGTTTCATGAGTCTCGGTTTAAAAAAATTGGTTTGGGTGGTTTCGATGAAACCTTTGAGACTTCATTTGGATGAGTTTTGATTCTTGGGTTTTGTGGTTTGAATAAGTTGAAATTTCACTTGGATTGGGTTTGGATGTTGGGGTTTAGGGGAAAAAATAGGTGATAGGTGTCAAATCAATATTTTTTTTAGTGAGATTTAGGAGAAAAAGTAGGTGGTATGTGTCAAATCAATGTTTTATAGGTTTGAAGAGTTTGAGTGTGAGTTTCTGAATAGGTTTTTAATGGTTTTATGGGTTTGGCGAAAACTCATTTGAAAGGGTTTTGGCTCAATCTCGCGAGACCCGCGAGACCGGGCCAAAACTCAACCACACAGAAATACCCTAGAAGTTGAAGTGGAATTGGACCATTTTTACTACAAATAGAGCATGACAATTAAAACCATTCTTCATATACCCAGCTCCTAGACTAGAATAGAAGTGGCACGTATCATTGATTTTGATTATATTTGATTTTGACTAGAGAGTATATTTCTAAATAAATTACCATATATTCACTTACTACCTCATTATTGGTTTTAGATCTCAGACAAACCATAAAATTGTCTACTTGTTTATTTAACTATTTGTGTACAAGTTCGATTATGATGATATATTATTGATTTTCTCATGTTCTTTCTTGATATTTAATTGAAGAAAATTATATTGTCTGGCCAAACCTTTTTTTATCAGACTCATCTTTGACTCGAACAACAAAAACATATGAATCAAACTAGAACCAGAGCCCGTTTATCCGGCTAAGTTCATCTCAACTCGAACAACAAAACATATGAATCGAACCAGAACCAGACTTCGATTATTCGGCTGACTTAGATGTGATAGGAAGAACTAGACTTCCTCGACAGCCCTAATCTAACAATGTCACCGAGTCATAAATGGTGAAGTTTGCACATAAGACTGGAGCATGTTTAATAATGCTTGAGAATGCTTTGAAGTCACCAAATGTATCATTTTCATAATATACTGTAACATAAATAATAGTTACCATTACAAAGTGGGAGTAAATACTACAAATAACCCCAAATGCCAAATTTCAATATGCATCCATCACTTTCGAAGTCCTAAAATTCTGCTTCACCTTGCTCTTTGCAGACACTCCGAGCCAGTTTTGAATAAGCTCAAACACATTCTCGTTACTTAATAGCCCCCGATGACTTGCGATAACTCCTACTCGTTCCACTGCATCAAAATGATCGGCCTACAAATGCATTCAACAACACAAGATCAAATAGGTTTGTTTATCTATCATGTTAACTGACGAGGTATGAAAGGGTTATTATGAACGACTGCTCAATTTTTCAATATCCCACAAATAAAAAATGTGTTCATACTAATATGAAATAGATTTATTCTAAAAATTGAGAAAAGAGCAATGTATAGTGTACCTTTGCTGATTCGGAGGGGACAGTTCCATCACCATCTACATAGGAGTATTCTGGCTGAAACAGATAATAAGTTTGCTCAACAACATGTGAAATATAACTTTTTCGAAAAACGGCACAAAAACGAGATGTATAGTGTGTTTGCATACTTCAAATCAAAAACAAAATACATCAAGAATATGATCCACTAAGATCATCATTCGAGTTAGTTAATAACAATAAATTACTTAAGCTGCTTACTGTTGTGTGACATATTTCAGATGGCTCGTCAATGGGAGAAGATTCGGTACCATAGCTGCACAATGGAGCAAAATATAGCACATCAGAGATGAACATGGTTCAATTTAATTCATATTTGGATGTTTAAGGAACTTCAAAATTAAATCTTTAACCTTGTAGATGAGTGACATGATTTAGCTACTTACCAAACATCAAAAGGTGTGTCGCTAGATGTTCCGTAAATGTTGTAGAAAGAAACCCCTTTAGGAACTTGAGCTTTTTTAAGAACTTCTCGCGTACCAGCAGCCCAATTGAATATGGCGGAGTTGAATGGGAGAGGCACTTTTTTCCCACCATAGTTTAGCTGCAGTATCAAAAGAACAGTAAAGTCGTTTATAACTTTCCGGATTAATTAATTATATCTTAAAGAATATGAATATTCAAATGAATGCGAGAATACCTCATTGTTTCTTAATGCTTCTTCAAAGAGAGTCACACATTCATTACAGCCGTAGGATTCCAATTCAACTGAAGATTCTCCATCGTTAGAATGCTGCTTTCTCCATACTTGAATCACAGGTTC
The DNA here is from genome assembly GCA_038501285.1 of Penstemon eatonii. Taxonomy (NCBI): domain Eukaryota; kingdom Viridiplantae; phylum Streptophyta; class Magnoliopsida; order Lamiales; family Plantaginaceae; genus Penstemon; species Penstemon eatonii. The sequence continues at coordinate 9,384,081 of CM076710.1, forward strand.
CTTTTTCCAGTTAAAATCAGGGTTCGGCAACATCTCGTAAATGGATGGGCACTCTACAACCTAAACACATGCCAAACCATGTCAAGTTGAATGACAATAGAAACCACAAAATATTTAGTAAAACTAGGTAAGATTACCAATTGATGCATTGACCATCTTGATACAAAAAAGTTGCTTTCAAAGCCTTCAACAAATTGCATTCCAGTAAGTAAAGAATCATTAATACATCCTGGTGCGCCTGTTCAGGATAAAATGTAACTGGTGAGTTAGCACAATTTTTGTTCACATAGAAGCAAATGAAAAATCGAAGATTAAATGTATCAAAGAAAAATATATCTGATGTGTTATGCTCAAAAGTTCATAAAGAAGCGTTTCCAGCACATATAGAAAACAGGATACGTGAAACATTACCTTGGAAGGGAGTGGCAATTGTAATCCACTTATTAACATATTTCGAGAAAATCTGCAGTTTCAAAGATTAATCAGAAGTAAAGCCTCCATTTACAAAAGTGAAGAAATTTCAAGACTAATTGATGTAAAAAATTCGATACCAGAATTCATGAAATCATAAGTCACAAATGAATTAAACATACATCACTATGAAGAGATATAAAACATGACATGAGCAGTCCACCCATCGAGTGTGAGATTATGTTGACTTTCCTCCCTCCTGAAGCTTTATATGCAGTCTCCAATTTCTCTTTTAGGCCATCCATTAACTGGTCAATTCTGCAAGAACACAGTTAACAAGCAGTAACTGTCCAAGAGTTTGGACAACAAAAATGTTGAGAAGCCAAAAATAAAATATTAATACATACTACGCTTCTTGGATTTTAGCGAGTTAAACAATGCATCAAATGATATAGCTTTAGGCTTCAAAATATGATTCATTTTCATTTTTCTTATAAATTTCCTGACTAATCAAAAAACCAAACACTGCGTAAGTGAAAGTTTATTAATCAAAAAACCAAACACTGCGTAAGTGAAAGATAAACTATATGGTTTTAACCTGTTGCTTTGTCGAAAATCATAACCATATCCGAACAAAGTTGTCCCTTTCTTATAACCACATCCAACGAGCATATCAATCATTTCATGAAAATGGTAGACATCAGTCAGATGTAGACACTTGACAAACTGGAACATCAAGAAAAAATAATATAAGGCACAGTTCCGTAAGAGGAGGAATATCGAATCAAGAAATTATGAAAAAAGAGAGCAAAATGGAAGTTAAGCTACTGGTTTTCCCTCTCACAATTGGTAGAACATGAGATCAAAGCCACAAGATGCTTAATAATAAAAAAAAATTATTATTCTTCTAATAAGTACAATAGTTTTTTCCACTACACAAACCTGAAGCTTCCATCTACAGACTCATTTTTACAAATGCTAGCAACACAAAAACATCTCATATTAGGTGGCCGAAAGTCATTCCATTGTACATCCGAAACCACCCCTTTTTTTTGCAGTATTAACAAAAAGACATTTATTTCCATATAAGTACAACAATTTATTCATTAATTTAGAGTCTTAGACTCTTTTCCACTAAAAAGCTAACTCAATAGTAAAAATCAAATCTTTAACTAAGCATCATATATTAATAAAACCAGAACAAAAGATCTTACTAAAGAAGGGTCCAAAATATCAATAGCATAAAGCCCATAATCATCATCAGGCACTACTATCTCAGTATTATCGTCCAATGGCTCTGTGTACCCTGTTTCAGGATTGTAAATGCACCAAACCTTCTTCTTGAACTCCAAATCAGCCAAAAGAAGTCTGACCCAAACCCGGGTCTCGAACCGAAATCCCTTCTTCCTCCTGGAATTGAGGATCGAACCGGCGATACCTGATACCAAGAGAACCGGGTCACGGTCGGCGACTATGTCCGGGTCGGAGGTCCGAGGTATATTACAGCAGCAGCAGAAGTCAGTTAGCATTGTTATTGGGTACGGAAAATGACCCGGTTGGGGTATTCGGGTTCTTTTTGGGTTTTGCAGTTGGACTGGTGGTAGTTGGAAAAAAATGGGAACAGAAAGCGTGAGATTATTTTATTTATTTATATAAAGATGGAGTTGGACTTACTAGAAATAAAACGTGGCATGTTCATATAGCTTGACTAGTAGTATTATAATAATATTTTTATAGAAGTATATTTAAGCAAGTCTATACCTCATTCAACTATACATAACTAAATGTATTTATTTTATTTTTTTTAGAATCTTAAATGTATTGATTTTTACTTGTTACTAGTTGAAGTTTTCACTGTTAACCTAGTATGAAATTTTAAATAATAATAATGGTTATATTTTTAATTTTGTTGAATAATGATTGAAAGTTCAATGATGTAAAATTAATTTTTTTTAAAAGGAAGCTCTCATTATTGTATGACATCCCAAAAAAGGATATTAACATTTTATTACACAATATATATTACTAGTCATTTTGTATCAGTCTACTTTTACTTCACGCAAACACGCACACATTTTTATGCCTCTGAAGATAACTTGGTAGTTTTCTTTTATTGGTTTTGTTATTTGTCCTATGAAATTGGATTTTTTTTAAGAAGTTTATAATTACAATTGAAGTTGATGTAAGACATATTAAAATAATGTTGAATCTTAGAAAAGAAAATAATATTGAGATCTTGTTGTGGTTATTTAATCATACATAGGGCTGAAATCAAATCATGATGTTTGTTATTTTAGTTGGACTTTTTTGATAAAAGCTCATTTGAGTTCGGGTTCATCATAAGAACAAAGTTTGGCTCAATATTTTAAATTAACAAAACACATATAAGAATATCAAGTTACTAGATATTTGAACTCCCCTTTGTTGGGTAAAAGCTCGCTCGAGTTAGGTTCGTTACATAATCAAACCAAATTCAACCACAATTTCAAACTTGATGCGAATTTCAAACCAGACTTGAATAAGGTGTCATTTGACTCTGCTCGGCTCGTTTACATCCCTAATCATACATAATTTTATGAAGAATTATATAAGAAATTAATACTTGTTTCTTTACAAAAAATATTAAGCAATGAGTAATAAGAATATTGGAAGTGTCGCAATATATCTTTCTCCATCACAAATATATTCCTCATAGTTTCATTTTGGGATATCCAAAGTCAATACTTTATTTTCTAAATTATAATTATTTTTCTCAAACTATTCTCCCAAATAAAATATAATCTGACATTACTAATTTTCAACTACTACTTTGGAGCAAAAAATAAAATTATCCAAAATTTTCATTTAATTTTACCTAAAATCCCACGTTTGGAAAATAACTAGAACACTCTATACACATGTATATGTTTTTCGTGGGGCCAAATTATGATTTTACGTGAGCAATTGAAGGTCTTCTGATAAATAAAGAAAAGCATCAGGATCAGAGTGTGACAGATCCATTGTCTTTCTTGCAATTAAACTTTTGGGACTACAATATATGTTAATTATAAATTGACCCCACGTAGCTTTCACTGCCACACCTCATTAGGTCCTAACTAAACCAGTTTTCCCACATTGCCAACACGTACATTGATCATTTATACAAGCTCCTCACAATATATTAATTTTAATACAACATTTATGTAACCGAAAAAATATACTACATTTATCAAATTGAGACCATTCAAATTTGTAGATTATTTCACTCAAAGACAAGAAATGAGTTGGCTGGAATGAATTTGGAATAATAGAATAGATTGGGCAGGAAAACGGATCATTGAGTCACATATTATTTCTATTATATTAACATAAATAAAATTAGTTATTAAAACAAAACAAAATAAAAATGAATACATGTTATATTGAAATGTACAAATATGTTACATGATGTGTAGCATCTAAGTTTCTCGAAAAATAAATCCCAGAACTTAAAATTGATGTGTTTTATATATGTACTTAACTTGACCCGATTACATTAAAATTTGATATTGAGTTTAGTTGAGCTAAACCTATACAATTTGAATAATAAGAAGTTAGGATTGTATTTGATTTAGAAAAAGGATATCGTGTTCTGCTGGTTCACATTCATTTTGTGGAATAAGGGAGAAGAAGAAAATGCAAGACAGGAAAATTATGAGATTAGATTTCATAGCAAAGCAATTATTAAATGACATTTATTATCCTACTTGTTTTTGTTCCTTGAAAAGGATATATATTTATTAGCGAAGATTTATTATCCTTAAACTTAACTTAGCCAAACCTATCAATTTCAAAATTCATCTATACTATCTGCTTGTCCTAATCAAAGTCAAGTAAAATACTTATTAGACAAGAAAAGTGAAGCATCTTTTACCAGGATATTCCACTTACGTGTAACCTTTCTACATTCTTCAAGATTGCCCAATTTTGAGAAAAATGAAGATGATCACGTCCTAAAACAAGTCAAAAATACACTTAATAAAATTTTTATTTAATTATTAGACTTGACATATACTACAATTCTATTTATTATTATATAACCTAAATTTGTTTTTATGTATAATAAGATAAACCCAAACGAAAATGTCCCAATTAAGCCGAGCCTTATCTCACTTTAAGTGTTGTTTTCAGCTCAATTCTTGATCATACTAGAACTGTAATTGGACCCCCACCCCCCCCTCAAAAAAAAAAAAAAATTAATGTTAGATTTTTGGGTGGCCAAGCTTTTATTTGATATACTATAGTAGCCAATTTCTTTGTAGTCTTACTTCCAAATAACTTATACAAGTCTGCAAAACAAAAAGTATAATTTTATCCATGTATTTACAGCATTTTCATTCTTTCTCCAATGACCAATTTAAAAACCACATACATGTCCTTGAAACCAAGTAATGTACAATAACATAAGACCAATCTCTTAGATACTAAAGATGCAAATAATTCATTGTAGGTGAACAACATCAGAAAATCAAATCTAGATAATCTATTTTCCCAACTACAATAGTGCATTAAAATGTGAGTCAATACCCATAGCTGGAACTATCACATGATTATAAAGTGTTCTCGGATGCATCAAGATGAGTATTAAACATTGGCGTAATTTGTATGGCAAAAACTATATTGGACAATGAAGCTTGATTATTATGTCAATAACAAGAGTCAAAGGAATATATAAGTAACTAGAAACTCAAAATTGATTCGACATAAAGTTTCAACAGTTAAATAACAAGGAAGGTGCATGAGAAATAGTGTCTATATCAAAACCAAAGGAACAAAAGGTCCACTCAATGCTCACTATCAAATGCCTACGGGAGAAAACAAAGTTCAATACTTTCATCCATCTCTACAGATCCTGCACGCTCAAACCTACAAATCACAGCACAAATCCAACTCGAAAGTAAGATGATTTCTCAACCATTCAACACAGAAACATAACATAGAACAAAAGAAAATCATGTCTAGCATTAACATTGATGGCCAATATTTATAAACTTCCCAAACATTATTCAAAATGTGACATATGATCAGTTATGCAATATTGTCTACCACAACATAAATTACTAAATACTAAAGAACTATGAAGATGTAATAAGAAGAATGTCATAAATGAGTAAAGAAATATATCAATATACCTGGTGGGAGGGATTGCTTCAACTTGTCGGCCTTCTCAGTGTCAAACACACAAAGAGTGTAAAGGTACTTGGAGCAACGAACCTTGAACTTCACTGCATCCTTGCTCCTCTTAATTTTCACTGAGCGTGCATCTTTCCTTCTTGCAGTGAGAAGGAAATCCTTAATCTCATGAATTTGCTTAGGCTGGAAACCACAAATTGGCACAAAAGATTTATTTAGACAATCCAAAGCTACACATAAAAAATAATTCTATATATACGTAGTATTGGAATGCAAATACAAGCAGAAATTATTATTTTTTGTAACAAACAGTTAAAAAATTCGAGTCGTTCATTTTGTACAGAACATATTCGCGAGGATGCATTCAGTTATAAACAAATACACATACATTTATATATGTAATTACACAATTTCGATAAGATTTAAGCAGGAGTTAAATTGCATAGCAAAGACTTTTAAAATCTCTTGAGTATTACAAACAAGAATTCATGGAAAAGGAATTTGATAACAATTGAGCCATTGCGCCTAAAGGGTCTTCTTTTGATGGCAATTTGGGGCATAGCAGAGTTAAACTAACCACCTAAAACTATGCTAATTACATAAAAATTCAAATGACATTCGAACTGATATAAATCCATAAAATTGTAGTTTCTCCACAACAAAAATACTTCCAAAACAGCTTAAAGCTAGACGTCACAGCAGCTAAAACATAATCTTTTACAGTAAATATCTCGTCAATTTAAACCCAAAACAACATGCAAATTGAATTGAATCGCAACTAACATAAAAGTAGGAAAATTTGATGCCGAAAATTAGTTGAAATTGAGGAAAAGAAAAAGCAGAGAAGAGCAAAATTACCATTGCTGATAGCTGAGCTGAGAAAGGGAGGCCGCGCAGTGGTGATGGTGATGATTGAAACCCTAATCCTAATAAGCCAATAAGTATTTGTCCAAAAGAAATGTGTTGGGCTGCTCAATGGGCCTAGTATATTTTCTACTATTTTACATTTACTGGATAATTCGGCCCGTCCACTAGTTTAGCAATTGGAAGTTTGAACCCTTTGGCTTTTTCAGTTGAATTTGACTTTTACGAGTAAAATAGTGTTAAGGAACTCATTAAGTTGGATTGAAGTTTATATTGAGTTTAAAATGTTGTTAAAATTGATTTGATGGTTTAATGTATAAATCTCGAACAAACTTTAATCAAACAAGTTCGAGTAAAATATCCAGTAGATAGATTGATATTTTTGTATTTATTTTATAAATTTTAAACATAATGAATCAAATTTGATTCGAGATTCAAAAATTATTAAATGAAAATTAGTCAAGCTTGTTCGATTGTCTAACAAATCGAGCTCGAATGATTTTGTATCAAACGAGCTTGAATTGAATATCAAATAGTTTTGTTAGAATTTCACTCTTGTTTACTGTAATGTTCGACTTGGAAAAGCGAACCATATAGGGACAGTCAATGAACCGCATTTAAATATATAAATACGGTCCGACTTATTGAATATTGATTCAATTGAAAATTTAATGGATTTAATCCAATAAAAATGTTTCATAATATGTAATATATAAAACAAATATGCATCTAGTTCGATTTGATCGCTTAAATGTGAAGTCTACATAAAATGAATATAATGTTTTTTTTTTTTATTTCTATATGGAACGTCAATAATGCTTTTATCAATAGTTTAATAACACACAATTTAATATTTATTAAAAATATCTCATTATTATACATATTTTCATCTAGCAACATGAATTATTTTTTATATAGTTAGTGGCATAACCAGAGTTCACTGTAAAACTGAAGACTACATTAAATTATTTTAAATAGGGGTAATGTCATTCACATTCTGTTAAGTGAAATTACAAAACCTCCCATAAGGCTAGGTGAAATAATAAAAACCTCCCTTCAGGTTTCAATAACTACAAACACCTTATTTATTCTAAATTTTAACTTATAAATAGACTACTCGTCATTAAATTTTAATTAAGTAAAAAAAGTGATGTAATAACCTAAATATTAGCGAAATGTTAATCTTTGCCTTTAATACAACGTGATCTTGAGTTTGGCATTTTTTATGACAAAGAGATAAAGCTATAGATTATTTCATATTTAAAAATAAATTATTAGACTAAAATGTCAATATTTGAAATAGATAAATTTTGAATATATATGATTTTGAAAAAATATGCAATTGAATTAAATTATGAATATATCAATTTGTAATTGTCATTTAAATTCAAGAACATCATTAAAATTTATGTTTTATATATTTATTAATCATGGACCTATTATAGTTAAGATATAATCCATTTTAATCATATTGGGTTGATCCATTTTGACTTGTATTATCATTATTTTTATACTATTTAATTAGCAAAATTACTTGATAAAAACTAACACTGGAGGAGGTGTTGGTAATTATTGAAGAGGTTCTTTTAATTCACCCTAACCTTGAGATGGATGTAATTATATATGCATTCCAAAATGATGGGAAGTGAACATTCTTTGTAGTTTGTTTGGTTGTCAGGAAAGTTAAGTAAAGTTAATTTTTATTTTCTCACTTGTTGTTTGGATAGTAGGAAATGAAGTTATCATTATTTTACATGAAAATTTGATGGAAAAAATCCTATGAAAAAATTAATAATAAAATATAAATAGACCCCTTTTATTTTGTCTAATTGTCAAAACCCCCCATTTGTTATATATATATATACTAGGTCAATTGCTCCACGCTATTGCTCAGTGTCAATATATAAATTAAGGACAATTAAGTGTATAAATTATATCTAATATCGATTATATTAATAAAACACATGAACATATTTGTAAAATAAAGTTTTAATATGCAATCTATATGTTTTCGTATTCCAATTTTACATATACTTAATTTAGCATTTCAATAAAATAAATAACCATTATGTTTAACTCGAGAGTGTGACTAATGGTGATCTATTGCAGGAAATTGACTCTTTTTATAGTCTCTGCCGCTATGCTTGTTTTAGCGCTTTTTGGATTCGGTACTTAAAGATGCTTTATTTTATCAGCCTATTACAAGCACTACGCTGGATAACATTGATTGTTCTCATCCGATTTTGATTGAAGATGAACGAAAATTCAGTGTTCATATATTAAACTAAGGACGGTCTTCTATATTAAAACGAATTTTAATATATAAATTTTACTAAATTAAGTATACTGTAATATATTTGTAAATATTACTATTTATCTAACAAAAAGATGTATGCACAATTTTTAACTTTTGTTGATTTTGCAATAATATTCAAATTTTTTAATTAACTTACAAATATTTACTTTATAAATTATAATTATTCTGAATGACATAATAATAAGTAGGGTTGTGTGTTGGTCTAATCCTTCGTTATTCATCTTACCGAGGATGTGGACTTTGATAGAGTTTCAGTAACATATTCTATTTTACATAGCAGTAGTCTTTAATAAGAAAGTATCTTCTAACAGAAAGTTACATTTTTCGGGCAATGTTTCCTAACTAATGGGATTGGTCCTCCTTAGAATACAAATGTTATTACAGTTACAAAATACAAATTAAGGTGAAACACTGTTAAAAATATTACCAATTTGTCGCACTGTAATCGATCGAGAGAATAATCACTTGGTCGGGTTGGGTTTTCTGGGTTATCTTCTCAAAACCTCGTTCGGAGTATACAGAGCAAAGTATCGAATTTTGAAGAGAATAAAGTGCAGAAGTGGGTGCATAAACAGAGGCGGACCTATAGGGGGGGCGGGTGGGGGCGCCCGCCCCCCCAGCAATTTTTTTTTTTTACTAGTAGTGCATATATATTATTATTATTATAGTAGTATTTTATATATTCTTGTTAGTACCTTTAAATTTCTAAAGGAAATAATCTTGTGAATAAAAAATCTTTGTCTACTAATTAAATGTGTGGTCAGATCTTAGAGAATGGAGTCCCATTAATAGAGTTGCCTAGTTTAAGTAGAATTTGATAAGGAAAATATTATTTAACACTTAATATAATTCTCTTTTAATAAGGAAAAACATAACAACATTGAATCTTGGAATTCCAATTTTTTTCAAATTAACTTTTTTTCACCTAATTATATCAAAAAAGGGGATTTTCTTCACAAAGCGGCTGAATCACTCAACGCCATTATCAAAAGGTACTTTTTTAAAAACTTTTAAGAATAATTAAATTTATTTATAAAGTTTTTAATTTTTCATCACTAAAATTATTAGAACTGATTTAATAGTCTGGGTTGGCGTTTTGATTTTTCATCAAATTTTGATAGTAATTCTATCATAGATGAATTTGATATCATGAAAAAACGTAGAGCACAATTTAAGATGTCAAAGTAAACTTTTAGTTACTAATATTTTCATTGAAATGTATATTCAACTGTCTTCTTAAGTCGATTCATATTTTTCTTATGTCTAGTGATTGTTTTTACATATTATATATTTTTTATTATCTTATTTGATTAGATATATTATCAATATCAAGTATCATAAGACTTATCGACATATTAAAAATAAATTTTGATAATCATAATATTTTATATAATTTAATTATATACTTTCCATTTTAATCTCGCCCCCCGCGACTAAAATTTCTGGGTCCGCCCCTGTGCATAAAAAAGAGAACAAGAAAAGAAAAATACAAACAAAAGATACGTGGAAGACAAGACAATTACATTTTTGGAGATAGGAAATTGAGTTCGGATTTTGATAAAAAAAGTTGAGATCGGAAATTGAACTCGGAAATTAAGATTGGGATTTGAGATCGAAATCTGAGATTTGAAGTTGAGCTCAGAATTTGATATCAGAACTTGAGATCGATAATTGAGATCGAAATATGAGTTCCGATTATGTGATCGGAATTTGAGTTAAGAATACCGACCGATTAAAAGCTCGGTTGATTTTTTCGAACCGAGTTCGAACAGTATTTGTTCAATTCGGTGGAGCAAGTGAACACGAAGGCTATGGCGGTTTCGTGTTTAGCATGGAGAAGCTTCTTTCTTTATTATAATTCAGATCCTTGGATAACGTGTCAAAACATTGTAACTTGAAAGAGAAAAAATATGCAATATTAAATTGAAGTTTGTCAGAAAATTGTTTTTCCTACTTCTAAAAGTTGCACAAAAGTGACAAAGTGATAGGCTTAGTTGCTTTTATTTTATCCCCAGATGTGATAAGTGTAGGCTTATGAGGTCACAAAGTAAAAATAGACAACTGTATACTCCAAAAATTATAAGGTATTTTTGCATTTCACACACTAAAAAAGTTTTAATTTTGCACTTCCTCTTTATAATTGGAAAAACATGACATTCCCCCCTAAAAGTTGACAAATTGATGCACTTTTGCCTTCTGATCATCATTAAGTAATTTTTAAAGGGTAAAAATATCACTCGGGAAGTTTTGTGCTATAACAAAAAACTTTTAGGGGGTTAAGTACACAAAATTTTAAATATGCCCAATGCCAATGTATTAAACTAAGGACAATTAGGTTTATAAATTTTATCTAATATCGATTATATTAATAAAATATATGAACATATTTGTAAAATAAAATATTAATTTGTAATCAATATGTTTCTGTATTCTAATATCACATATACTTAATTAAGCTTTTATAAATTTAAATGTAATTACTCTAATTTAAAAATAAATAAACATTATGTTTATGCATTCAGATGAGAAATAACCATTCGTCAAAATGAAGATTGCTTTCCTTGATCGGCTTATTACAAACACTAATCTGATAACATTAATTGAGCCAAACAGAGGAGTTTAAGTTGTGAAATTTTGGCACACTTTGCACCCTCAAAATATGAAAAATGCAACACTTTGCACCCTCATTTATTTTCAAGCAAAAATTTTAGGGAAAAATAGGTAATTCAATAGTATTGGCACTTTGCACCCTCAAAACTTGAAAATTTTGCACTTTTTACCCCCAAAATAAAATTAGCACTTAACAACATCTATTTAAGAAAAAATCAGCAACTTCCACCCTTGAAACACAATAAATAAGGACTTTGCACCCCAAAATACAAAATTAACACTTAACACCCTTAAATTTAAAAAAATCAAAACCCTCATTTTTTTCGTCAATGTTGATTATCGAAGTGAAAAATTTTTAAGGCCAAATAGGGAATTCATTTTTTCACTTAAATTTTGCAAGATACATTTATAAATACTCGAATACTTATTTCTCTCTCCATCTTTCTTTTCAATAATATAACTATAAATAAATAAATAAAGTACAAACAAACTTTTCGAAGACACATTGTCTACTTCAACTTTGCCGGAAAAAATGAGGGGTTTGAGTTTTTTTTTTTTTTTTTAAATTTGAGGGTGTTAAGTGTTAATTTTGTATTTTGGGGTGTAAAGTGTCCATTTATTGTGTTTTGGGGGTGCAAGTTGTTAATTGTTCTTTTTAGGGAGTGTTAAGTGCTAATTTTATTTTTGGGAGAGGGGGGGCAAAGTGCCAAAGTTTACAATAGAATTACCTATTTTGCCCTTGAGTTTTTGCTTGAAAATAAAAGAGGGTGCAAAGTATTGTATTTTTCATATTTCGAGGGTGCAAAATATCTATTTCCTATGTTCTGGGGGTGCAAAGTGAAAAAAACCCGCTAATTACTCAAACACTTATATATTGTACAACTAACTAATTAAAAAGAAGAGAAAAAATAAAATTAAACAATCACATTAGTGTGACAGAAGGGGTACAAGAATATGATATCTACAACTGAAGAAAAAAATAACATTTTTCAAACGAATTAAGAACTCCTATAGTATTCAAGTTTAAGTGCGGTGACTGAAATCATGTAATCTGTTGTGTTCTTCACTTAACATTACGTGAGTTAACATTCAACTTCGGTTCTGCATTTGACCTGTAGATCGGAATTTAAACTGGAGATCGGAATTTGAGCTAGATATCGGAATTTAAGCTAGAGATCGGAATTTGAGATAAGTACACATTTGGAGACCGGAATTTGAGCCCGGAATTTGAGTTCGAAATCAGAATTTGAGATCCGGATTTGAGATCGAAATCATAGGTCGGGATTTGGGATCAATATTTGAGCGCGGGATTTGAGATCGATATTTGAGCTCGGGAATTGCACGACTACTATATGGTAAATCTATCACAAATACATCATATGTTCTGTTTATTTACTTTATTATCCTCTTTAGTTGTAAAGCACTTCGCTTCCTCCATTATCTCTTCATTCATATATAATAGTTTATTGAGAAGTCTATGGACTTTAGTACTATCAAAAGCAAAATGGAGGCCAAGGATGGTATTGGATACAAAAATGTTCGAGAAATGTGTGCACATGTGAGATTGATATTTAAGAATGCAATTAAATTTAACGAGGCAAAGGAAGATGTCCATGTGATGACCCAATCTTTGTTGGATAGACCGGAATTTGAGTTCGGAATCGCAAGTTGAGATCGAAATTTGAGCTTGGAATGTGAGATAGAAATATGAGCTCGGAATTTAAACTCGAAATATGAGATCGAAATTCGAGCTCGAGATTGGAGATTGACATTTGAGATCGGAATTCGAGTTCGGGATTTGAGATCGGCATATGAGATCGGAAGTTGAGATGGAGATGGGAAGAGAAGAAAAAAAAATGTAGAAGAAAGTGAAGAGTTTGAAGTGATAACTTTGTAGAAGAAAGAGACAGAAAAGTAGAAGAAAGAGACAGAATAGCTGTAATAACTTAATTGTGGTAAAAATATATTTTTTCTGAGGCGGTATTGACGAGCAAAAATAAAGTAAAAAATGCACGGGGTCCCACAGTTCTCTCCGTCTAGCTTCATCACACACAACACACATAAAAACTGTATAGATCGAAGCACTCTTTCCGATCTTCAAATTGGAAAATACGGTTTTTTTTTTTTTTTCCTGTTATATAGGTACATATAATAGAGATGAACATGTACAGAGATCGGGGGAGGGGGGTCATCGAAAGGTGGATCAGATATTGGAAGCAAACAGTGGCGAAAGTCAAAATTATTTTTCATTGGAGTCCATTATAAAATTAAAGACTATAATTTAAAATATTAATAATAAAAATTCAACTTCGATGAAATTAATTCAAGCTCAAAATTAATTTGATAGAATGAGATTTTTTTTATAAATGTCGACTAAATCGTCTCATGACCTATTTATATCGACTATCAAGCATTATATAAAATACTAATATAAATATACATAATTCATTCATGTCTCCCTCAAGAATCAATGGTTTCTCCTCCTACTATAAAAAACTATGATCTGCACTTCTTTTGGTAGAATTTGTGTTTTGCACAATTTTTTAATAGGCTTGTTTTATGATAATAGAGATGAAGATGAAAAGGAGTTTATACGAAGTTGAAGTCTCTTGATATTTTGAAAGTGTTAATTCTTAAAAATTAATTGCAAAATAAAAATAATATTCTAGAGTTTGAGTTGATGTCGACTTTGTAAATTTAGACTTGTTAAATTTATCAAACTCTAATAAACATGAATCCCTCTTAATTAGAATTATGATTATAAAAGCATAATTTACTTCAGTTACATGCTGATGCACCCGCAAAGATCTCAGGGAATAATAAAATTCAAAATAAATATATAAAATATTGAAAGCTCTAACTTAAAAGTATCTTAATAAATATTACATCAAATTGAATTTCGACTTTGTCCAAAGCCCAGCAACAGAGAAAAAATAACACAATAAAATTGATATGAACACCGTATGAGCTCAATTTGACGACTGTAACTCCAATCAATGACACCTGCAAGAAAAATAAATTCATTCACTTCATGCTTAAGTGGAAAAGGCTACACAACAACAAAGTTCATGGGAAGTTTATAGTATGTCAAGGATTTCTTGATGAGTAAAAAAAAAAAATTTACCAGTTTTCACATCTCTAATCAATATTGCAAAATTCAGTTTTTCCCACTACTTTTGTTGAAAGAGTTGCGTGCCATGAGTTTCCGACCAGGAGCCAGATGATCATCCTGCAAACGTGGCATGCCAATTTCCAATACTTCAATATTGCCACAAATTTGGTAAAAATAATCCAAAATGCAAAAAGGTTTTAGAGAGAAAACAGAAAATGTTAGGGCTTGATTGAATTAAAGAATTTGGAGCTCCTGATTTCAAATCCATAATCATAACACTTGTTTGGACCACTTTGATTGGATGAATAATAAATCCCCCAATAATGGAGTCATTTGAAATTCTGACTCCAAATCCAAATCACTCAATCCAAATCAAGCCTTAAATTAGTTATCAACTATATATCCCAAGACAATCATCAGATAAGATAGCAGTAATACAGCAGCATTCTAAAAAATAAATAGGACTCCTCAGATAAATTTTCAAATAGGATGTAGTAAGTAGCAATGAAAATTTACTCCAAGTGAGAGACTCCTAGGAGTTAGGATTTTGGTCACTCTAAGTGAACTTGCCAAATTTATCTTCAGCATGTATAAAAAATGCATACTTACAAGGACAGAAGAACCTTACAGACCCCTATGTCTGAATCGACACTGTTAGACAAACGCATCAAAACTCTGTGTATCTTTGGTGTATATATTTCCTACACTTAAAACGCTAGTCAACTGCCATTTTCATTTATGCTTTTTAAAACCGCTTAAACCTGCAATTTTGAACTATCCTATTATAATTTTTTCGGAAAGAGAAAAAGCAAACAAGTTCTTCCCTAAGTCTGTATTTTGGGAGTTCGCATACCAATCATCATCATTTCAATTTTGCAGGTGTATCATCTTTGTAACCATTTTGCAAGGTACATTATAAATATGTGCAGGTCTTTACAGCGATACTTTTAAGTGAAGTGTTGACATCTCAAATGAGTTAACACCATACCGATTCTAGTTTAAGATTCCACATTAGTTTATTTCTACTTACTGAAAATAATCTTGCACAAAATCATCATATATTCATCTTCATCCTTTTTTATTTGAAATAATGGCTTATGAAACAAAAATTGCCCTCGTCCTCACCAAAATCGAGATTTCATTTTTACCACTTACCTTGGAGCAACTTGAGTTGATAAGCAACTAAATCCAACCACTTATATGAGAGTATTATTTCCTCTACACACCTTAAATTGAAACTATGAAACAAAGCATTCAATCCCATTTTAGCAAACTATGATCATAAGGCTGTGTTTGATTCTAGGATTTCTAGTGAGTAAAACACAAGGTAAATGGAAAAAAAAAAAAAGTATCTAATCATAAAGCATATTCAAAAATATTAATATAAGCCTATTACCTTTACACTCATCAAGGTCAAAAGCAATTAGCTCCTCATATTCATAATCCCGATCACTTTCCTTCCATGGATACTGTTAGAGGACAATTCATTCACCATCCTCATCTTCTCCATCAATATCTAGAATTTTCGAGAAATAATATTATCCAAAAAATTGCAAAATAAAAAACAAACTAAGTCAAGAAAAGGCAAACATCTACTGGGGCGAAGTTTCCTGAAATATTCGAAAACATGTTGTTCTCAAAATCCCTGCAAACTAAAGAAAAAATTACAAAAATGTAAATTATCATATATTTTCAGTACCAATCAGAACACAAATTTCATCGTTTAGTAGGACTTACAGAAATAGTCTGTCAAATGAGTTTAAAGTCCTATTTAGCCAAATCATTGATGAGATCGAACCACTCAATGAATTATTTGCTACTGACCTACAAAAGGAAACGGATCACAAGGTTTGGAAAGTAAGAAACATTAGCCAAATGAACATTTATATACCATCGCCATTCAATTAACATAAAATGAACTAAAAATTAAGATTGCTCACAATTTTTGTAGATGAGGAGGCTTGAGAAGGTGGAAGGAATAGTTCTGTCACATTGCTGTTTGACAAATCCCTGCATTGCAGAACAAAAATATTAGTATCAATAGTGGAATTTCATCATATTTCTCAAAGTAATATGCTGAAATAATGTAGTATATTCAAAAGCAATATATCAGAATCATGATTCAATTGCTTACAAAGTTGTGATATTAAAGGTATTGGTTATTTATCGATTATTACATTCACGTATTAGTTTATTATTTGGTGAGGTTTTGCTTTTCTAAATTTTTTTTAGTATGCTGCTAATATTGTGCATAAAAAAAATTATTAACGATCAGTGATAATCATTGCATCGCGGATAAACATATGTTAAGATACAACCATATTTAATCAACAACACAAACTCAAAGCAATGGAAGAAAATAATAATAAAAAACAGAGAGATGCTCATTGCTTAATCTTACCATACCCAAAGTCGGAATTTGAGATCAAAATTTGAATCGGAATATGAGATATGAATTTGAGATTGAAATTTGCGCTCGGAATTTGAGCCCGGAATTTGATATCGGAATTTGAGATCAGAATTTGAGTTCGGTATTTGAGATCGGAATTTGTGATCGATTGTTGATATCGGAATTTGAACTGGAGCTCTAAATTTGAGCTGGGGAATTTGGAAAGCCGGAGATATATCAACACTAGTGCATATCCGTTGATGTCATCGTCGATAATATTGAAGATAAACAAGATTTCCCTTCATATTTATAAGATTTGAGAAATGAAGAGGTTGATTGGATTTTGGGCTATTTGATGATTTTTTGGGCAATAGTGGAACAAATATGTCATTTTTGGATAGAGTATCTGATGCAGTTCCCCCTTCAGATGCTCTAATGGTGGGGCTTACATTTGTTCAAGGAGCTGCCGCTAAAAGAGCTGGTATATACATCTATTTATCTGTCTCAATTAATATTTAATTCTGGGATTCCTTTGTTTTTAGCTAGCTGATCGATAAAAGATTTGAAAGAACAAACGGTAAATCTTATCCACCCACGCCAAACAATTAATTCATAAATGCTTTATTAATTAATTAATAGGATATGTGCCCTCGGCCCCGCGGTTAATTTGATGATCGTATATACATATATATACTCGAAATTTGATCTGGAGCATGAAATTTGACATAGAGCTCAGAAGTTAACACGGAGCTTGAAGTTAGAGATTCAGCTCAGAAATTGACCTTGAACTCGGAATTTGATCTAAAGTTCGAAATTTGATATGGAGCTCGGAATTTGACCTGTAGTTTGGAATTTGAACAGGAGCTCGAAATTTGACCTTGAGCTCGGAGTTTGAACTGTAGTTCGAAATTTGACTTAGAGTTCAAAATTTGACTTAGAGTTCAAAATTTGACTTGGAGCTCGAAATTTGACTTCTCGGAATTTGAGCCGAATCTCGGAATTTGACCTGGAGCTCGAAACTTGAGTTTGGCCTCGGAATTTAACCTGAAGCTCGAAATTTGAGCTAGAGAAATAGGTCGCAGGAGCGCAGTTTAATAGAATAAATTAAGCACATAAATTTTTGTTGATTGTTTGATTTATTGTAGTGAAAAAAAAAAATTTTTGGATAACTTAGTTGTATAGAATAGTTGTGATGATGATCACATACATATAAATGATGAGTACATTTTATGATAAGTTTTTATTATTATCCTTTTTCATCTAATATTTTTAATTATGGTATGCTTCAATGTTGTTGACCAACAAGCTGAGTTTAAATATCTAATTTTTACTGAGTTAATTAATTGTTTTACTTAGATGATAAGCTGAGAATTGATTGATTGTTATATATACTTAGCTAATAGAATTTTTTTTATTGGGATGAGTATAAATTAAATAGAATAATTAGGGATTTACCTAAACAAATTGCAGAGCTATTGTGAATAACATAGATGAATAGATTAATGATGCAAGTAATTATAAATTATAAACAGTGAAATGATGGGCATTATGAATTTACATGTTTGGAGGCTATTAGATAAGCTCTATTTAGGAATTATATCACTTATCTGCTAACCTGTACTTGTTATTTATTTTTAAAGAAATTATAGCTTTCTTATTAAGGTTTGTAAAAGTCAGAGTAAGTGACATAAGGTAAACATGTAGTACTTCTATCTTGGCTTTAATAAATAACATATATGTTAGTATTTTATATTACTAATTATTTTTGTTCTTTTCAACTCGACTCTCACATTTTCATCACATAACCAATTTACAAAAAAAAAATTATTATCTTAGCTTTAATATATAACCCATCTGTTTTATGTATTTAACTAATGATATTCTTCTAAATAAATAGATTAATCATTAGATTAATAAGTTTGCATCATTCAAATTAATAAATATGCATGAACAGATGAGTGTATCTATAACCCATAACAGATAACCGATCAAACAAAACTAAAGTTGCATAAGAAGAAATGCTTTTATTTCAATAAAACAACAAAAAATTGTCGAAATAATACATTATAATAAAATATTTTATGACATAACATAACAAAATTGGAACCTAATTAGAATCGGTTAACAATTCTATCAGAATAACTAAATCAAAACAAAAATACCAAAAAATAAATCGATAGAAGAAATCAGCACAGTGGATGTGGGTGGCTCGCTACTCCATCTTCCGCAAGCCACCATACGGTATAAGTGGAACTAAATCCATACCGCATCACTCCTTAACTTTTCTCTGACAAATACTTTAGTTCCAGATTTGAGTCCCTTGCAAGCATCTTTCTTAATCTCAAACTCGGCATGTTGAAGCAATTGCACCAAATAAAGAATGATGTTAGCCTGAATGACAGCCTGCTCCAATAGGAATTCAACAAAAAACCAAGAAGAAGTCAACTACAACAAAAAGAAAGGATGAAAAGCAATTTCATTTTACTTGCAATACAAAACAAGTAAACAATGCTTTTACTGTTCAACTATTCCAATATAATACGTGAAGAATGCTCGGTCTGGGTCATTATCAACAATATAGATTTTCCTCGGTCTGATGCTATCAATATAAGGATTCATGTACCTGAATTTGAGCTCTATTTCCAGCCATAAAATTAAAGATTGTCCAGCAAGCCTCCTTCCTAATGCTTTTCTCATGATTTTGAGTAAGAAGCTGGTGAAGACATGGGTGGACTTGGTTGTCTATCACAAAGTGATACAAGTAAAAAGAGAAATTACGTCAACATTTAAGAAAGATCGATTAAACAAAAGAGAACAATAAGATAATCATTTGATAGACACTTCTCTTCAGCTGTTCTGGTTGATTTGTCATGAATCTGAGCAATCATCTCACTGTGTACCACAAGTTATTCGAACCAAATTAATGGTTTGTTATTGTTCGAGTCGAGCCAGAAGGAATATTTACAGAAGCAGCTATGGAAGCTCCAATGGATGACCCTTTTTCAGAAGGTAATTGGTTTTCATCATATTTAAGGTTGTCAAATGACCTGTGCTATATAGATCAAATCAAAAAGATCAATCAATTCTTCTGAATTTAATGTTGTAAAAAATATAGATGAGTGTTAAAGAGACCAATTAACTAACCTCTTTAATTTCATTCCACATTTCTTTTGCTGTCATTATTTGGGAAGAACCAGATATTAAAAAGCTCGGACATTCTGATACATGAACGTCATCTGTTTCTTGTGCAGCAATAGCAAAAGTAACTGGAGGATGTCCCTTTGAGGTTCTCAAAATCATAAATAGTAAATATGCATTTGAATTTCAGTGCGATGTATACGAATTTGAAAATATTGTGATAGAAAAATAAAATAAACTTGAATATAGCTTACTTGTGATGCAGAAGCACACTATGTACACCTTCTTGTACCCTATAAAACATTACATTTAAAACAGTTTTTAGATAAAGATACGATTTTCTTAAGTTATAGCAACTGTCATAGAAATTGAGAAGTGAAATATAAATAATACATACATTATTCGTTTATTAACATGACCACCAGTAGATCCTTAAGCTCCCCCAACTGAGTTCTGCACATAACATAACAAATAGTGAAGTTAAACGAAGATGAAAACATCGAAGATCACAACTTTATTCATAGAATTTTAAAACTAAACTTTTTGAAAGTGAATGTAGACATACAGCCCATGTGAAAAGCAATGTTGCATCAGCAGCAGTCTTCCCTGAGTTTGAAAGCTGAAAGATTTTTCATAATAAGTAGAGTTAAGTATATACATAAAAGAATCATCTCAAGAGGCTTTAATGTACATACTGTAAATGTGAACACTGCTGTCGGAAAGCTAGTTTCTTTATAGTTGTGTGGAATAAATGGTGAAATCTGGTGGCAAACGATGCTGATTTCAGGGTCAGGTAAACCTATATAAATTGGATTGTGTAGAAAGAAAAATGTTATATAAATACACGTATGCCATATATGGTTCTTAGATATTAGCGAGCAAAACACTTGTGAAGATTTGTTTATTACATCAAACGTAAAACATTGAGCTTTAACTTTTTGTTCATTTTCATTTTCCTCGTTTTACTCACTGAAATTCAAGAAACAACCATGGAGAAAAGTGGATTTTGAAAACCATGAAGATAAAGGTATCATCATATACTGACGAAGCTCTTGGATATAAGGCATGATAAGTGCATTTCTCCCCGTCAAGGTTCCAATCCCAAGATTCAATGCCTGATTCTATGCTGTCCTTGAATTTTCACTTGATGTGTATTTGTACTAATGAAAGTCGAAAATTTAAAATTGTGAAGGAATGTAAATTTGAGGCTTACTCTATCTTATTAGAGTTTCTGGAGCACAAAACTGTATAAGAAGTGCCTCCATTTGGACGAGAAACAAAAACCTATTCGATAGAAACGAAGAAGCAGCTTGATGTACATACTTTAAAAAGAACGGGTACATATAGATCTTGAACATCAAAATACTTACTGAGAATTGGTTTGCTAGAATTGGGGTATCTTCACATACTCTGGGGAACAGTTGAAATAGTTGAAACTCGCCTTCAAAACTTCTTCCAATACTTCCAGCACTGTCATTGGTAGTCATGATAATAAGATTTCGACTATTTCCAAGATAAAATAGTAAACATTAATATCTAACATTGCCTGTAGTTAAAAGACTTGAATGAGCTCTTACCCAACATCACCTAGAGGAACGCCATGGTAACATGAGACAAGGCGCTTATGATATGGATCCATGACCGATGGCTACAACATAAAGAAGCAATGTTCGATTTTGACCAGTTAAGAACAGTAGAAATCTAAAACACACCAGAAAATTTGAAAGAAAAAAAATTACCGTTCCCTTGTCTGCTTCTTCCTTTACATGCCGCCATAAACGCAAGCATAATGGAAGCTTTTATAAATTACGAAAAAAGAAAGCAAAAATTGGGTTAGTAAAACAAATAGTAGAAAAAACTTGCAGGATACGAAGACGTAAGGAAGGCTTACCAACTGCAGAATTTCTCGAGGTCTTATGGAGAATTCAGGAGGAACAGAGCTTGTGCAATTAAGTTTGCGTTTCCAGATCAATGAAGGAGGTCTTCCGGGATTAATCTAAAACATTAAAAAATCATTTCACACCAAAACTACTATCAGTTTCTAAAGAACTTCACTTACTTGTTTGCAAAACATGTAGACACATACCTTGTTTCGTGAATCGGAATCAGAATCAGTTTCTGTATTCGTTTGAACGAAACCGTTATCCATTACAACTGAGAAACACGAAGAAATTGGAATGGAGTTAATAAGCAAGTAAAAGAAAAAAAGGTAAATCATATTCACAAACAATTTTCTCAGTTGAGGAGATGATTATTTTTGTTAGAAACATGAACATACAGCAGAAGCTCCACAAGTCGTTGGCAGACACCTGCATCAATTACAGCTTGAATCTTGTCATTTGTTCCATCAGAAAGATATGAGAGAGCCCAGCAAGCACTGGTCAAAACCTCTTCATGATAGTTCAACATTACAAAGTGAATTAACATATTTTAAGAACCAAAGTGTGATATATTAAATAAATCATACTTAAAGCACCACCCTCTTTTCCGAGAACAACAGCAATCAGAATAAGAGCTATTCTAACATCTTTATCGACTCTTAGAGCACTTGCTTCCCATTCTCTATAAACCTGAGTAGAAATTCAACACAATAAATGTTATTGATATCTTACCATTAAACAAGGATCATTTTAAAAATATATCTCCAGGCAGAAATTAACTATTAGTTACCTCTGATAAATAATCATCTCCCGATGGACATGGTTTTCTCAACCCCAAAATTACAACCAGAAATTTTAATTAGTTAATGGATATAAACTTAATTTGCATATAATACAAACACCATATACTTACTTCAAAACAGAGGATCTAATCTATAGGAAATGCAGGAAATTGAAAATGAGAGTGGACTAACCGTATCAAAGACAGTGGATTTGATGCCCCTTTTCTCCAAATATGTAGCCTCCAAACGAAAATTGTGGGGACGATGATGGAAAAGCCGGAGGAGGATAAGATGGCGCATAAGAATCGTGGAGGAATTGGGTCGGCCTCTCAATTGAAGAATCTGCCGTCAATAATGTTCCTTTTATACAAATCTCCCAAAAGTCAGAGTGAGACAGAACAGCTGTAATGATTGTGCTAATAGATATTTTCTGAGGCGGTGAGGCGGTATTGACGATCGATTTGT
Organism: Penstemon eatonii; assembly: GCA_038501285.1. Taxonomy (NCBI): domain Eukaryota; kingdom Viridiplantae; phylum Streptophyta; class Magnoliopsida; order Lamiales; family Plantaginaceae; genus Penstemon; species Penstemon eatonii. The sequence continues at coordinate 9,407,200 of CM076710.1, forward strand.
TAGCCGAGAGTTTGACAGAGTTCGATTTGTGAAGGTCCTTTTATATCTTCTTCTGAGATCGATCGATTTGTTAGCTCGAGAGTTTTACAGAGTTCGATTTGTTAAGGTCGATTTATTTTTGTAAATAATGTTGAACTTTGAGCGAGAGAGAGAAAAAAACAGAGTTAAGAAATGAGATCGGAAAATTGATCGGAAAAGTGAGGTTCAAGAGAAAATACCGAACAAAACACAAATCACTTATCACTAATCACTAATTAATGAACGATTCTGAATCGACCACGAATAATAGTTTTGTTTCCAAACATACCTCGGTATACATGTGGATGTCATAACTCACTATCTCATCCCATGGATTGAACTGGTCAATATACAAAAAGCAAAAGAAGGATCCAGAATTTAATTGTATTTAATCCAAATGCAAATGGGCTCCAAAATTCTGAAAATTTCACCAATTGCAATTTCTAGAATGCTCATTATCAACCCTACCCCTCTCTCAAGAATTCTGTCAAACCCAATTAGCCGAGAGTTTTGAAAAGGTCGATTTGTTAAGGTCGATTTAGAGTTGAACTTTGAGTGAGAGAGAGAAAATAAAATAAGCAGATTGGAAAGAGACGGAAAATTGAGAAAATTGAGATAAAAAAGCAGACCATTTGGGGCCACCACTTACAAACGGGAGACCAATTAACCCATTATATGAAAAGGAGAAAGAAAATCAGCCATGCACAAGGTACAATATCACACAGCGGGTCTGGCATCAAAACGATGTCGTTTCATAATTATGCGGGGGAAAAAAGGCGTCGTTTATAATTAGCTCGGCAAAACAAAATTGAAAAATAAACCATAAATAGCAGGGGCCCCACACATTAATTACTGATGTCCCACACATTACAAGCAGGTAGTAAATGAAGCTATATATACAATGCAAAAAGAAAATAGAGCAAATAAAAACAAATTGAAGGCTGCACGACCAATTGGGGCCACATGTTGCAAATGGACGGCCAAGAAAGTATTAAATAAAAAGATAAAAGAAATTCAACGAAGAGCAATTAATTTTGGAAAATAAAGAAACGCCGCCGTTTTTCGATTAAATCGAATTAACAAAAATCGAAAGTAAATTATGTTGTACTGTTTATTGACCGCTTCGGCTCTTATAAGCTATAATATATATATATTTATCAAAAATCCCTTTTATGCTTATTTATTATTAGCAAAAAATATTCTCTCAAGTCATAATGACAATTATACTCCAACCAAATGACGCAAAAACACTCTTCTTTGCCTAAAAAAATATCAATAACCCTGTTAACTTTGAAAGTTGACAATAACAACATTTTAACTTTGAAAATTGACAATAACCTTGTTCACTTGAAAAAATAATAAAATCTTCCCTATAATTTATGAGTGAATTTCAAATGGATTTTATTGCTAATAAAAAGAGAACACATGATGGAGCTTAACATCGCGATCAGTAAAACCATTGATGACAATAACAATGATTTTTATGATTTATTATAAGTTGTTTTAATTTATTTATTTCATTATTGTTAGTTTTTATTTGATTCCATAACTCAATTTGTACTAATATTTTCTAGAGATTGAATTGATAATTTTCATTTCACAATCACTTCTAATATATTTTACAATTTTTCAAGTATTCATATATTTATCAAAAATATAATTTTCCTAAACCTTCTTGACAACCAAACAAAACACCTGCAAGAAAATAATTTTCCTGACAACCAAACATGCAGAGGAAAATGACTTTCTTTTTCGTTTTCTACAATTTTCCCAAATTTTTTTGGCAATCAAACAAGCTATCGAGGAACTTGAAATTAAAATTGCCACAAGAAAATAAATTTAAAGAACAAAAATTAAGAACTTGAGTAGACAAAATATCAAATAATTCAATTAACCAATCCCAGCAATTTGCACTGATTCATCACAACAAAAATCACAAACATCATTAACATCTAGTTTATTATGCAGTGACTCATCAATCCTTTTCTCCAGCCAGTTCAATCTTCTCTCAAAACTCAAGACAGCAATATGCATGATCCTAGTTTCGACTTGGGCAACCTTTGCACAAGACCGAAGCAATACATAGTAATCGGCATGAACAGCGTATATGTACACATCTTTTCGTCTCCTAGCATAGTGGAGGTAGTCTTTACGCTTTACCTTAGTCCTAGGTGAAATGTAGCAGAACTTGTTTTCTTCCATGTCCAACTTCATTCGTCGTATTGCCCTCTCTTTGCGAGAACATTCATCTTGCTTCTTGCTACAAGAAGTACTGTTGCTCTGTGATGTCGAGGGAGTCCTCTCATCATCGCTACCTCTGACATTATCTAGATTTTCATTAATGGCATTTCTTGATCTCTTGTTCTTGGATCGTGGGGAGTCCACTTGACAATTTGATGTTCCGGTATCCTGGAAGCCAAGGGTGTCAAAATTTTAGATATAATATCATTTTAAGGTTATCAACTCTTAGGGTGTTTGTTTGGTTCAAACCGAACCGAACCAAAATTTCAGTTCATCCTATTTTCAAACTAAATATTCCAGTTCGGTTTTTGTTTTTAACCGATATATTCCGGTTTGGTTCGAGTATATGGCACCAATATGCACACACCGAAATTGAACTCTGCGTAAATATTTCAACAGGTTAACCCCATCCGCCCCCAACCTTCTAGGAATAATTAAGCAGATTATTTACCTTAACAGAAATTGAAGAAACAATTTGACAAATATACCTTGTTATAAAAATCCCACAACTCTTTAATTAACTTATTTTCTTCAGGCTCATTTGGCTCCAATCCAGAAAAGAGTGCATCCTTACAGTAATTAAGGTATGAAGGACAATCACTAGAATAATCTGTTCATGGAGGCAAAAAAGCAACTTAGTTACGTAAATAAATCGAATATTAGAAATTTGAAATTTAATTTCAACAATATAAACAGCGAAGTTCTTATGAATTAGTACCATACTCATCATCTAGTTCCTTATATTTTGCTTCAAGATTCTGTAGAAGCTTCAAAACATTCAATTTGGAGTCCTGAATATCTGGTTCAGTTTTTGGTTCTTCATTGTCTGATACTGAACTGGGACTAGACAAACTCGACTCCCACATTCCATAACCATTTATGTCAAATAAAATTCTTATTGCCACAATCAGTATTGACATTACACATGCGCGAGTAGGAATTCTATACTCATTGGATGAGAGATATAGTTCTGGTGGCATAGACCATTCACAAATCCGGCAAGCCATAGGAAGTATTTCCTCAGTAGGAAGAGATAACTGCCTACAATAACGTGAAGCAATAGCATAAAAGTTCACTGGAGGCAAATCCAGACCAATTCTTTTGGCAATATCAGCTGCCACAGACTCCAACTTCTGCGATGAAATGGCTCGGATGGGTCTAAACATACGGTGTGCACTAATTGGGCATGCATCGGAGTTTGGTCCAAGATTTTTTTCGATTTCACCAAATGCAGCAAAATATGGAAGGTTTCCTTCGAGACTCCATTTTAAAATGTCGGTTGGAAGAATAGCTTCCCTTGCCACATGACAAGCAAGGAAAGAGATGGCTAAAGAATAAAATTTTGGTATGTTGGTGCTGATAGAATTATACCATATCATTACTAGACGCCGCCCGTAAAAATTAGTTGGTTCTGAACGATATTTACCTCTAGGCTGAGATTCATTGGCATCGTCTGGATTGATACGAAAGAAGGTTAGCATAAAATTCAGTTTAAAGACGAAAAACAATGTTGAAAGGTATATCATTAATGAAAAAATTAATTGGGGCACTAGTCAGAAATTTGAACTTTCATCAAAGTGCATCCAAATGAATCTTAATGTAACATAACAACAATATTAAACCAGCTTATGTTTTTTTAATACAGAAAACCATTTGATACTAGATGAAGACCTCATCTTTTGAATACAATACCCAAATTACAGGGACATTCTTACTAGAACTACCTATTTGACTCCCATTAATAATTTAAAAACATAATGGTGATTTCTTGATTTCAAGATTCATGTCTGAATGTTGTCTATTTAGAGAATGGGCCAGCTATACTAGACTACATAAATAACTACACAATTTACAAGATGGGTGTGAGCTGAAGTGCGTATAGAACAATGATTCCAGCAACTATAAAATATACTAATATTTCAAGCATAAGAATGATGTAACATAAATTCATTCTTATTGTCACTAATATGGACAACTGACTTCGACTTTTGCACAATCTTTTTGTGGTTTGAAGTCAGCATATTTATATAAAGACTAGTTGTCAATTCAAGCGGAAGCTCCCTAGATACATCAAATCCCCTTAAAATTAATAACATAAAATCCCCTTAAAATTAATATAGATATGACGACGGCACTGAACATTCCTCACTGTCAATTATCAATCAATATAAAACTCTGCTTCTATGCATGAAGAAGAACTTAAGAAACAAAGAAGATTAAGTCTACCAAATAAGTTGTGTTTTTGCTCTCAATTGATCAAGTAACATAGAAACACTAATTTTTCACAATTTCAAGGCATTACAAGGATTCTTTCGCTCGTTTGTGCAAACCAGCAAGTCTAGATATATTGATTGGATCTAGTTTGATTTGATATAAGAAAGGAGTAAAGTACTTCATTTGCAGAACAAGTGGTTAAGCAGCATCAAAGTTTAAAGACATCAAGAGAAATAAATGTATGTACACTTAGCAATGCTGACTACTTTATTTGATTCAATCAAAATCATTTCTAGTATGTTTCTTGTATTTAATGCACTTCAACATATATGAGCTAGATTTAAGCTCAAACTAGCTACTCAATCATTTCTAGTATGTTTTCTTGTATTTAATGCACTTCAACGTATATGAGCTAAATTTAAGCTCAAACTAGCTACTCAATCATTATATTTTTCCGCTATATCTAACTTACTCATTCTCAGTTAATGGCTATTCATGCTACACCTCAAACACCAATTTAATATCAAAACAAGCATAAGGCTTTTACTAATCATTCTATGTCTTACACGAAGACAAAATCATAAAGAACGCGCACACACACACACACACAAAAAAAAAAAAACACAAGGCTTTTCTTTACCTTGTGTCTGAGTCTCAGAATCTTGACAAACCTTCTCTGCCCAATCATCTTTCATAATCCTCGTTGAAGCCAAAAGCCTCAACCAAATAGGCCCAACAAGCCCCACAATCAAAGAACTCACATTAAACCTTTCAACCAAAACCCGACATTGCAATTGAATCATAATCTGAATCCCACATAAATATCTCGACCTAATCGCAGAGTAATACTCTTCATAACTAATATCCGTCTTTTGTGACCCGAAATCAGACGGGTTAGTAGGCCCAACATCATCACCCACACGTTCATCATCATCTTCTTTAAGTTCATCGAAGAGAATACTGGGATGGTCGTACTGAGAAGGGAAGGAGGGTTTAACCTGTGAGATGGGTTCGGCGGCGATGACAGTGGCTTTACGTGGACGGGTGACAGTGTTGGAGTAATTGTTGAAAACTGTATCTTCGTCGATTAAAGAAGAAAATGTTTCAAGTCCTTGTGCACCGCATACAGTACAGTAGAAGAACCCATCATCTGATGCGGTGAATCCAACGGTGCTATGGCAATTTTGGCATTGTTGCATTGTATATATAGGATTATAGAGGCGCGGTGGCGGTAGGTTTTTGAAAAAACTCTCCTCTTCTTCTTCTTTCTTTTTCAATTTCAATTTACTGCGAGTATATATGGGGTTGGTTATTGGGCCTCACTTTCCATTTTTAAATCTTATTGGGCCTTGGTTAGGGTAGGCCTGTAAATGGGTCGGATTTGGTTTGGATCGAGATCAATCCGGATCCGGACCCGAATTCTGTTAACTGTGATCGAATCCGCTCCGGATCCAACCGGGTTCTTAAAATTTAAAACCGAATCATCATCCGATGGATGTTCGAGATCCGGGTGTAAAATCCGGATCCGTTGACACTTTCAAATCAAATAACAAAATAGCCTCCATTTCTGACTGATTTCGTTGGAATTGTAGTAAATGGCAGAAGATGACAGACTTATTGATATGAAAAAATAAAACCAATTAAAATGGAAAGAAGAAAGAAGAATTACTGGGAATCAAAGAATTAATAACAAACCACAAAAAATGGGGAGAGGGATGACATAAGAAGAACGGCGGTTGGGTAAAAGAAGAACTGGGAGGTGATTTTGATTATAGAAGAGTTTAGGATTTTGTCTTATTTGTTTTCTTTATGAATAACTGAATTAATATTGTATGAAAATAAGAGCCCAAATAAATTGTGTATTTTTCTACAAAAATAAATAAATAAATAAATAAATAAATTGTGTATTTAGCCCATTATACAAGTTGACCAATTCATGGAATTTCATAGGGCTTTTCTTGATAGAGCTCAAATTAAGGTGAGTTAGGTGACAACTATTTTTATTTTTATTTGATTTATATGTTAACATATAGATAATCTAGTACATAATTATATATTAATCGGATTAAACCCATATTGCTCCACTTATTTTGAATTTCGAATATTTAATTGAATATAATTTTAATATATCAAACAATATTCGAATCGAATTCGGATTGAAATATACTATAGGAAAGTGGGTGAGGCCATATCGAGTGTTTATTTTGTATATATACAAATCAATATTCATTCAAAAGTTCTTATAAAAAAACATTTTCATTCAAAAATCACGAGCAAAATGAGTTACAAAGTTTGAACAACATTACACCTTCATCACAAAAGGTTGAATGCGATAGGTTTCTAAGATTAACAATACCAATAAAACCCGATAACTTGGCCCATAACAAGTGTTTTGTCATAGTTGGGAATAATTACTTCGTGTATCCATCGTACGGGTGACATTGTGCAACAAACAATTGTGATTGAATATAATCTCTAAATTTAAGAAGAGTTTAATCTTATGATATGATCTCGTTCTAATTGTGTATTTGTATGCTGAAATAAATTTTAGAAAATCTTAAGTTGTACCATTCTACATAGCCGATGCACCAAATATTCTACATAGCCGATGCACCAAATAATGATGGGGATGTGATTATGGACTGTGGAGCCAACTCTCCTTGTACCACATCATCCATACCACGGATGCATCAAATAATTTTTTCCAGAGAATGGTGTAAGGTTCATACAACCCTCATACATACTCTTGACGGCGATTCTGGTGAGTTACATTTTAAATCAAACTCATAATTCAACCCTATAATTCATACAAGCCGAGGAATCACCACGACTCTTGTATCCACCATCTGGTGAGATTCATTCAGATCAAACTTTATATTCATTACTAAAATTTGAACAAGCCTACGAATTACCACGACGTCTATATCCACAACGAATGTATGAATTCTCAATTAAAGAAGACATGTGATGGTCACCCTAATTGATCTCGTCTTCAATTAAATCATACTTCACTCATAATGGAGTTAATGGGAGAACCATTTAAGATTTTATACATATACTCAGGACAATACAACTTTGTTCGCAACTATACCCGTGTTTACATCGTGTATAGAAAATGTAGACCCAGTTGTTATTTTTCCCTTTTTTTAATGAAGAATCAAAATAGTTAATTCGTGCTAACTTTTTATTTTTGAATTTTTTTTTTTCAACTTAATTCAACTTATTTATATCTTAATTTATATCCAGCAGCTATCATATTAAACATCTTAGAATTCTCCCTATATTGTACAAAAAGTTTCGCTTAGATTTGGAGTATTTGATGCTTAAATTTTGATGAGTAAAATCTAAATAAAATATTTATGAGATTATGAAATAATATATCAAGCCTTTTCTATTTATTTCCAATTATTTTACTCTTTAAGATTCATCAACTCGTAATTATGGATCAAAATTTTAATTTTTTTGGTAAAATTATCGAAAAGTTTTCATTTTTAAATCAAGATAAATAGAAATAATTTATAATTTCGAAACTATTTTATTGCTTTAAACTTTGTTATTTTTCTTAATTTAATAATTTTTTTAACAACTTTTCTTAGTGTTTATGCAATTTTTTTGATTTTTTTTAATTTTTTTTTAATATTTAGCTGACCAAATAGAAGCCCAAAATTTTGATACATGCCCTTAATGTTTCATAAAAAATTTCTCTAGAATAATCTGTCCAAATTCATTCATTTCTGTAAATACTGAAACCCCAGTTTCCCTGCTCTACTCTCTCTTTCTTTCACACACACAGTCAGGCAAAATGGCGATGGCGGTGAGAAGTGCAGTGCTAAAGTACCTGAGGGTGAACGTAAACCCCATTCTCTCACTTCAAAACCCTAGCTCCGGAGGGCTGTCGCACCTAATCAGACGCCACTTCTCCGAGGAAACAAGGGGTTCCTTTCTCGACAAATCAGAGGTTACAGATCGTGTTCTGAATGTGGTGAAGAACTTTCAGAAAGTTGATCCATCTAAGGTATCTCTATCATTTCCCCATTTCAGGATATGTTTATGGTATTTGATTATTAAGTGAATTGGGAAAATAGTCGGACATTTGAGAGGTGAATTTTGATATGTTATGGGGACTGCCATCAGAAACCCTAGTAATGGAGAATTATTGTTGGTGCTGTAATTGGTGGGGATTGAATTGATTTAGGCGTAAATTGAATTGTTAAAATGGTCCACATATTGAGTTGTTCACAACACCTGAATTTGATGTTTATATAATTTGTTTATACTGAACTGAGGTAGAATATTCGAGGTAAAAGGTACCGGATTGCTGCTTGAAGGAGTATTTCACCTGCATTTAGTTTATTTAATTTCGGGTGAAGATGATAGTTTCTGTTTGCTAGAATGCTTTCGTTGAAATTGGGGGTTTAGAAGAGATACTACTTGATATTATGTCGTATTGTCGTTCATGAAATAATGATTGGTCACATTATGGAGGAAATTTTTGATGCAAGCAGTGGCTTATTCATGATGTCTGAGGGGGGATGCAGTATATGAAAGCAAAACGTTATATATAATACAGTGTCTATACCATTTTGATTGGAATGCTTTTGTGATACATCAGGATAGAAGAGAAGACTCTTGTCTTAATTATTCCATTTCCGCCCTTCAACTTTTTTCCTGACGTGCTTGCTTTGTATGTGAATCACAATTCAGCTATAATAATGGTCGTTTTCTATCTTTAGATAGAGTAATTTTCAGTCTACTTCAGTTTACCGGGTTTATCAATGCAAGGTTTGCGACTATTGTAGTTTGTCTTCATAAATTAATTATGTTGATAGTTTTGTTAGGAATAAAAATGTTTTGTACTCCAAATGTTTGCTTTTAAATTCCTCTGCTGCTTTCTAAAGATGATATAGTGGCTAATGTTTAAAAACGGGGTGTAATAAGTATGCCTCTATATTACGGAATATCTTCTTCTCAAAACTAGTTCATTTTTTATGCTGTCACCTTGTTTTGTTTCCTAGTTCTCCTTGACTGTGCTTTCATTCTGTCACATCCAGGACTGAAATGGAGGCCTATTGGCCCAGGGTATCATGTTGGATAACTTCGTAATCAGTTCTTGTAGATCATAGGCTAGAAGCAAATTCATATCACCCCACTCGCTCTTCCCAACACTGACAAACAAGAGGGAAAATGCTTCTTCTAGAGAGAGAGATGGAGAGTATTGGGCCCAGGGTTTGAACTTCATCACTACTAAAAATCATTGTTTATACAAAAATATTAAAATGCTCTATATATACTCAACAGGCTCCCTACTCTTACAGATTTTGTTCTTTATTGTGAAACTTAACCTTTGGCGATTCTGTGTATAAAGAACCTGACAGAGTTCTTTGGGTTTCTGCGACATGGAAATGGAAGTATGGAGTTTGATAATTTCACAATATATTGCATGATTCGAAAAGTTTTTTAACTTGAATTCCTTGTCCAATTCTTGCCCATTTCATGTATTAAACTATTAACTAATGGTTTTCGTTTTAGGTTACACCAAATGCTCATTTCCATAATGATCTTGGGCTAGATAGTTTGGACACAGTGGAAATCGTGATGGCTCTTGAAGAAGAATTCGGTTTTGAGATCCCGGACAACGAAGCTGATAAAATCAACTCCATCAGTCTTGCGGTTGACTTCATTTCCTCTCACCCTCAGGCTAAATAGAGGACAAGCTAAGCTTGCATTTTTACTTGTTCCCCATAGTTTTCCTGCTAGCAATGCTAAAGCTATCATTTTAGGGTCTGCACATCTCTGTTTTAAGAAAAAGATGTACTGTCAAATTGGAATCTGGATCTGGTCTCTTTAAACGTTTGAGTAGAGTCTTGTTTAAGTGTAACTTTGCATTTTGCTGAGCTACAACATTGCTCCTTTCATAATTCCAGGTGATGGAAAAATTGCCCCGAACTTTTGAATTCTATTGCACTTTTTTTTTTTCACCGTTTTTATACTTAAATATCTGATAGCCACACCGTCAAATGGGAATTGAATCGCAATAATATTTATTACGATTTAAAGCTGAGAGGACAAGTGCAAATACAGTACAGTTAGGGAGTAAAACGAAAAATGACTCGGAGATAGGAGTAAAGTAAATACAACTATCTTGTGCGTATTTTACACTATAAGATCTATGTGAAATTAAGCTCGCTCACCAATAACTCCAACTTATAACCATCATCTCTTCGACTCCTAAATGGCTAAAATGGTAGATCAAAGTTATGGTCAAGTTACAGAAATTCGATTGGGTGAGAGCAATTCCAATACCAATAGAGCCATGGTAACTGCCAAATTGATGGATGGTTGGGGTGAGAAAATGAAGTTTTTGATGTAGCCATCAAATCAAATGGGGTATCAATTCCAATAATCTATACTATATATTTATTTTATATTACTACTAAAAGTGTGAATGTTTTAAGTTTTTTTCTTTTTTTGTGAAGACAAAAATGCCCTTATTCAATTTATAAAGTATATTAATAAAATATAATTAGACATTAATTTTCCTTAAATTTTCTCATCAAAACTTTGGTAGGAAAATATTTTAAGAAAATTTGTAACTCCTTGCATCCTAACCAAGCACCATGAATATGAAAGAAAAATAAAAGTATATTCAAATTAAATATATATCAAGTCTTATCATAGTTATTTCTTACATTAACTCCAATAATTAAGAAAATTAACTCCTAAATCATTTTTACAATTTCATTATTGTTCTCCCATAACACATAAAAATAAAAATAAAGACTATTATTTTGAATAGATGTAGGAAAATTATTTGTTTTATTTAAAGATTTAGAACAATATGTCACTTCTTAAAAAAATCAAATTCTCTTAAATATCATAAAATATGTTAATTAAAGTAGAATCACATCTACCTATGAATGAACAAAAATGCTTATGACTTAGTGAACTAAGTAATCTTTATTTGACATGAGATACATTACCTCAGATATTCTATTCGAGAAAAACGTGTAAAATAAATTATAAAACGGATGAAAATTCAATGAAAATTGGTGAAATCGATCTAATAAATTTTATGTAATTGATGAAAATATGTGAAATCGATCTAGATGAAATTTATGAACACTGGTGAAGTAGGTGAAAAAATGGGTGAAATCGGTAATAAAAAGTGCCGGTTAAATCGATAAATACATGTGAAATCGATGAAAATTCGGGCGACATTTCTGAAAAAATGGGAAACAATTCGGTGAAATCAATGAATAATGGGTGAAATTTATGAAGAATGGGTTAAATAATTGAAAAAATGTTAAAATCTGTGAAAAAATGTTAAAATCTATGAAATAATGTGAAATCAATGAATATTCAAGTGAAATTGTTAAAGAAAACAATGTGAAATATAAGATAAACTGATAAATTTAAAGATTTAGAACAATATGTCACTTCTTAAAAAAATCAAATTCTCTTAAATATCATAAAATATGTTAATTAAAGTAGAATCACATCTACCTATGAATGAACAAAAATGCTTATGACTTAGTGAACTAAGTAATCTTTATTTGACATGAGATACATTACCTCAGATATTCTATTCGAGAAAAACGTGTAAAATAAATTATAAAACGGATGAAAATTCAATGAAAATTGGTGAAATCGATCTAATAAATTTTATGTAATTGATGAAAATATGTGAAATCGATCTAGATGAAATTTATGAACACTGGTGAAGTAGGTGAAAAAATGGGTGAAATCGGTAATAAAAAGTGCCGGTTAAATCGATAAATACATGTGAAATCGATGAAAATTCGGGCGACATTTCTGAAAAAATGGGAAACAATTCGGTGAAATCAATGAATAATGGGTGAAATTTATGAAGAATGGGTTAAATAATTGAAAAAATGTTAAAATCTGTGAAAAAATGTTAAAATCTATGAAATAATGTGAAATCAATGAATATTCAAGTGAAATTGTTAAAGAAAACAATGTGAAATATAAGATAAACTGATAAAATAAGTAAAATTAGAAAAAGAAAAAAAAAGTTTAACTAGCTATAACAGGGTAAACTAAACCAGTAGATTTTTTTTATTTTTTTTTTTTGAATAGGAAAAAACAAAAGAAATTGATGAATAATAGGAAAAATAATGGATAATAGGTTATAGTTAATCAAGAACGAATATATCAATAAAATATATAAAACAAGTAAGAATCGATGAAAATTGAATTAAAATAATTAATAGAACAAGTGAAATTGTTTAGATCGGTAAAGAAATATTTTTCAAATGATAAAGTAATGAAATAATTTGAGATATACATAAAAGGAATTGAAAAGTGTATACTTATTTGAGTTGAAAATTCGGCAAAATACATGTGAAATCGATGAAAATTCAAATGAAATTCGCGAAAAAAATGGATGACATCGGTGAAACGATGAAATTACATAAAAAATGATGAAATATATGAAAACCGGGTAAAATCGGTGAAAAAGGCTAAAGTTGGTGAAAACATGTGAAAATTGGTTAAGCTGGTAAGAATAAATAAAATCAATAAAATGAAAAAAGTTCAACCAACAAAAACAATGTCAAACCTGCATTAGAAAAATGGTTTGAACCGAAATAAACTAAAGAAATTGATGAAAATACCCATGGTGAAGTTAATATATTGAATAGCAGTCGTTTATTTTATGACACAATGAAGTTAATTTTATTCTGATTTACAATAAAATACCAGATAAATTAAATATACATGTACAATGTATGTGCACTTTGAACTGGTGAAGAAAATGAATGTGAAATCTTAAATACATTTGAAATCGATAAAAAAAAGGGGTAAAATTTATGAAAAATGGATGAAAACGGGTAAAGTCGGTTAAAATAGAGACAAAGTTGGTGAAAATATGTGAAATCGATGAAAAGAATGAAATTTCTAAGAAAAATGATGAAGCCAGTGAAATCCAATAAAATTGGGTAAGGCTGGTTAAAAAGGATAAAATCGGTCAAAACGTAAGGTTGGTAAGAACATATTTAATCAATGAAAAATTCAGGTGAATAACATGTAAAAAAAAAACTGATTAGAATGGTAAAAACGAGTGAAATCAGTTAAAATAGAGTTTAACTGGTAAAATCGATGGAAAATTGGTTAAGAGATCGACAAAAAAATGAGAAAACAATGAAAAATGTTATAACCGATAAAAAAAGGATAAATCGCTAAAAATTAAACCGGGTAAACAAAATTTAGACTGTTTGAAAAGTTTGGGTGGTGCAATTTGTAAAAAAACGAATAAAATCAGTCAAAAAGGCTTGAAAACGAGTTAAATAGGTGAAAACGAGTTAAATTTTATCCGATAAAAACAATGTGAAATCGGAATAAAATGGTTTAAATTGGAAAAAAGATCGAAAAATATAGAAAAACAATGAAAAATGTTATAATCGATTAAAAGAGGAAAGATAGATAAAAAAAATTAAACAGTGAAAACATATGAGCTGGTGAAACTTCGGGTGAAATTGGTAAACAATGGTGAAGTTGGTGAAAAAACTGGTGAAACCAGTAAGAATAAATGCTCGTAAAATCGTTAAAATTTATGAAGAAACGGATGAAACCTTTGTCATCGGTGAATAACGGATAAACTTGACATGAAAACTACTATTATGTAATTAATGCACTAAATAATATTTTTATGAACTTATTTTAAAAAACCAATTTTTTTAGATGTAATAAAAATAAATCTCACTAAAATAAATTGGTCAGTCATAAATACATGATATTCTATGACATAAAAATGGTTAATTTTACACTAATATATGGGAAAAAAATTTGAAATTAAAACTAGACACGTACAACGTACGTGCACTTTTCTAGTATAAAGAAATATATATATATATATATATATTATTTTTTGTGGTATAAACAGACACTATTATTTATTGTGGTATAAACAGACACTATTATTTGAAATTGATTCGTACATAATATTTATACGAATGATCAATAAAGACTTGTTTGAAATTGATTCATACATAATATTTATACGAAGTTTTGATATATTTCATAAAAAGCAAAAACAACCGTGAAAACTATGTTCTTAATTTGAGTTGTTTACACCTTAATACGGACTTTTTATGTGATTTAGAATAGATTTGAACAGGTTAAACTTTGTGAAGAAGACTTTGACCAAAGACTCAGGTCTTCTCATATCGTCCAGTCAATGACTAAATTATTTTCTTCCCATTCAAATCTTTTTGGCATCTTCGTCTTTAGTTACTATGGGTGGGTGTGTGGGGCAGGAGAATATAAGAATATAAGATAAATGTTTCGTCGAAATCAAAATTCATTACTTAAAACAAACAAATTTCAGAAACATTTGTTCATTGATTATTTTTTAAAGTTGTTTTCATGATTAACGATTAGAGAGAAACACGAAAAACTCATTTAAATTTGGTGTGTTTGATAATCAAAATAAATAACAAAATTTTGATTGAATAATCTGATCAAACTCAAGGAAACCATCATCTACAAAAATACAGGTCTATCCTTAAACAAATAAATTTATTGGTTACATGAAATTATGACGAAACTTATTAAAATTACGGTACTAAGTTACATATCGTCTATAAAATTACACTAATAAGTGAGTGATTTGTTTAGTAAAAAACATTAGTATCCACAAAATAATTGACATAAGTTCGATGTACTACAATTTCATACTCGAAAAAGACTAATTTTTCTTGAAAAACAATAGAATTGAAATCAAGTCAACCTTAAATATAATCAACCATCGTACATTCCCAATAGTATTATAATCAAATTCATCAGACTACATAAAAAATATTATAATCGAACTTTAGTAGCTCTTAATTCTATATCATTATACATCAAACAACTAATCAAATACATCATGCCTCATGAAAAGTGGAATAAAAGGGCCAAATTTTTTTTTTGTGTGGAAGACTTGAAAAGTCAATGACGAATTTAAACCAGTGCACGACCGTAATAAGCTCCAAAACAAGGGGTCAGAATCTAAATTAATTTTATATAATTAGCACGGAAAACACAGAAAGGAAATTCAAAGAACAAAAATGGCAAAATCTAAGCACAAACCTCTGTTGCTGCTAAAATTACTAGCAACACTTGGAGTGATTCTTTCTTCAGTCCTGACCTCTTCATTTGCTGAAATCATTTTTGAGGAGCGTTTTGAAGGTAATTTCAGTGTTCTATTTTCTGCACCTTTTAGTTAAAGTGGTGGTAGAATTAGTTAGTAGTATAGTTTAGTGAACATATTGAGTGCCCACAGAGTATTTTGGTGAAATTTATTCTTAGCTGGAAAGGGTTTGATTATTTTATTTAATGACTCACTATAAGAAATAGAGTGTTGATCTTGTTTCTTTCACCCTATGGTTTAAAGCAGAATTTGAGTTTTATTGATTTGATCAGTTGATTGTCTATTTCTTTTTATTATACTGAAAATGATGATGTTGGGTTTTTTGAAACTAAACTTGTTCTTCAACCCAACTTTGTGTATATTCTTTAAATTCTTTAGTATTATGATATGGGCTTGTAGAATGAAGTATTAAGCGTATGTATGAAGCATGAACTAATATATTCCATTTTTATTTTTATTTTTTCTCTTTTGTAATTTTGCTGTGTGGAAAAGATGGGTGGCAGAGTAGATGGGTGAAGTCTGATTGGAAAAAGATTGAAGGGAAAGCTGGTTCTTTTAAGCACACATCAGGGAAGTGGCACGGCGACCCCGACGATAAAGGTTTGAATTTTTTTTTCTTTTCAATTCTATAAAACCATTTCACCGATAGTAATGATTTTAAAGAAAACTTGGCAATGGGATTTAGTTATACGGCGCTTGTGATAATATCTATATGTGGGTAGTAGATGATAATTGGGGATGTTATTGTGCAACTTATACATTTTGAGTAGTGTATTTATTGCCGTGTAATATTGACTGGTTCTTGATGATTTACTTGATGGCTCAATCACAAGTTGCAAGTCAGAGATAAAATTTAATTCTAATTTTAACATTGTCAAGATAAGTAATAAATGAGTGTTTTAACAAACTGAAATCACTAGCTTTGCTTCCTAAGACGACTTGATTGGAATTTAAACAAGACGAAACCTCAAGAATGCTAATCTTACGAGTGGATTGTCAACTTCAAAATTTTTGGCATTTTGATGAATAATTCTCAAATTGTGTAAAACTAAGCTACTTGACGGCTTTAAGGTTTCTAGTTTCTTTGTTTTTCTCTCAATAGATAGTTGCTGATGAATCTAACTCATCTCAGGTATTCAAACATCCACCGATGCTAGACATTATGCCATATCTGCTAAGATACCAGAATTCAGCAACAAGAATAGAACATTGGTTGTCCAATATTCCATTAGATTGGAACAGGACATAGAATGTGGTGGGGGTTACATAAAGCTTCTTTCTGGTTTTGTTAATCAAAAGAAATTTGGGGGAGACACTCCTTACAGTATGATGTTTGGACCCGATATATGTGGCACACAAACGAAGAAACTTCATGCTATACTCTCATATCAGGGTCAAAATTATCCCATCAAGAAAGATCTACAATGTGAAACAGACAAGTTGACTCATTTTTATACGTTCATTCTTCGTCCAGATGCAACATATAGTATCCTGATTGATGGTCGAGAAAGAGACTCGGGAAGCATGTATACAGACTGGGATATCCTTCCTCCTCGGAAAATTAAAGCCGTGAATGCAAAAAAGGTTACTCTCAGTTTTGAATTGTGTAATTTTATAAGCTATAATTCATAATTCTTTAAACTTTTTGGGTGTTGTCTGATGTTTTGTTGTTAAATTGGTTTTGTACTCACGGTTTTCTAAATATTATGACAGCCTGCAGACTGGGATGATAGAGAATATATCGATGATCCAAATGCAGTCAAACCTGAGGTATTTCACTTGCATTTATTGAGTTTTCATTTTTCAACAGTTTGTTTGATGGTTTTGTATATAATCTTTAGTGCACATGTATGGCATTGTAGGGATATGATTCTATTCCACGAGAAATACCTGATCCAAAGGCAAAGGAGGTTAGTTGATGTACTAAAGGTCAAGAATTTAATATTCATGATTAAGATATGTTTAATTATTTGTTTTTTGTATCGAGCAGCCTCATGATTGGGATGAAGAAGAGGATGGGATATGGAGGGCACCCAAAATTCCAAATCCAGCATACAAGGGACCATGGAAGCGTAAGGTACAACCAAATGTTTTGGAAACTAGTATGCAAGATTTTGGTATTGTTTCGTACTTTCATTCACATTATTTTTCCTACCAAGAATGTTTTTTCAAAACAATTTGATCCCCACATTTCACAGGGGTCGAATAATGCGGTTTTTTTATATTGATAGATTGTCGGATATTAACCTGGGTTCGAGTCCAACTGTGATGAACAAATTCCAACTTATTGACTCTTACTTATCAAATCTTGATGTATCGAGTTTTGTAGTCCAAATGATCCCGCCAAGGACCAAGTAGCTAAAATAACATTGATGGCTATTTCTTGTTTATTTGTTGAACAGAAAATCAAGAATCCTAATTATAAAGGAAAGTGGAAGATTCCTTGGATTGATAATCCTGGTAAGGCCAATTTGTGGGAATTTTCATTGCCTTTTTGCAATCATCAGGAATATTTTGCTTAACTTTCGGTTTTCTATGTTAATTTTGCTTATTTTCTTGGCCAGAATTTGAAGATGATCCTGATCTTTATGTTCTAAAACCCATCAAATATGTCGGTATCGAGATTTGGCAGGTAAAATGCATGTTATTTTAATTATTACTAGCTTAAATAGAACTTAATGTCAATATGGATAACTTTACACACTAACTTTTATTTTGACTATAAATTGCTACTTCCAGGTGAAAGCAGGTTCGGTTTTTGACAATATTCTGATTTGTGATGATCCTAGCTATGCAAAGGAAGTAGTTGACGAAGTTTTTTCTAATCGAGAGGTAGGCCCCGGCTTCTCGGATCCTATCTATATAAAAGCACTCCATATTGATTAGCCAGCTAACTTCCTCTTCCTCTCACTTGCGTGTTGTTTTCTGAACATTTAGGCTGAGAAAGAGGCCTTTGAGGAAGCAGAGAAAGCGAGAAAAGCAAAGGAGGAAGAGGTTTCAGCCTAACCAACTGCTTGCTTAATTCATTTCACATTGATATGGAAATGTAAAAGGTCTTTTTTGACATCGTATGCAGGAAGCCCAACGAGCAAGGGAGGAAAGTGAAAGAAGGAAAAGAGAAAGGGGTTACGACAGAAGGCATCGAGAAAGGGAGAGATACAAAGATAGATACAAGAAGGTTAGTTTCTTTCTTTCGTCTATTATACAGTTATTGCCGTTTTTTGGGATGGACTTTTAGTGTTTTATAATGTTTGTATAGATGAGTACCTTTATATCCAATTTTATGTGTATATTTTTTCCGAGGCTCTTTTAACAACATGGAATGTAACTTAAGAATTTGAGTATATATTTTGCAGCATCGCCATGACTACATGGACGACGATTATCATGTGAGTTACTGGTTTTTCTTTCTTCAAATGCTTAATTCATAAGTGCATATATATATATATATATATATATATATATATATATATATATATATATATATATATATATATATATATATATATATATCTTGAAGATATTTACACTGAACTGAACTATTGTTTGTTGTATTATTTTGCAGGATGAACTTTGAGATTGCTGTACTATTTGATGAATTGGTCCATTAGTTTGTTTCCTCATTGTATTGTTATCACTTTTGTACTAAGAAATGTAGCATGCTGTTCTGTATAACATGTGATAATGGAAGAATTAAATTCAAATGTGATGTTGGAAGGTTTAGGTGAAAATGTGATAAAAATGTTAAAAAAAAGAAATTCGAAATTGGTAAAAATACAACATTTGGGAATGTCATTTGAAGAGTTCCCTACATAACGACCTGCTCTAAACCGCGCCCTTTCCCCTTCTTCATCGCAATTACAGCTGGTCGCTTGCTGCTGACAACCAATAGCATCGTGACTGCGACAGAGGAGGCGGAAGGATGGGATTCCGTGGCGGCTTGATTTGGAAAGTCGGGCTTTTTTCATATGATAATATTGTTAGATTATAACATTTTATTAGATTTTGCACGAAATTGTTTATTAATTAGAATTATACTAGAATCAAATAAATTCCTAACTATATTAATTCCTGCATCTACTAACGTACTCAAACACATTTAATTTTCAAAAGTCACTATTATAGTACTATTATAGAAAAAATATTTAATTTGAAAATTTTATCAAATGATATGTATATATATTCAGTTAATTTGATAATAGTTTAATACTAGTATTTTGTAGTTATTTGATGGAAACTTTTGGTTTAACAAAATGTTTATGTAATTATATAATAATATATGTAAAAAAAGAAATATAATAAAGTTCGGATGTTAAGATTGCAAAACCCGCATAAAGTGTAAGTTTAAACTTTGTTACTTTGTTAGGTTAGGTTCCGACTAGAGCATTAAAAGACTGCCACATATTAAATTGGACTGGACTGGACTGAATTTGGTCTAATATAAACTGCATTGCAATCAAGTCAAGTCTAGCCCTCATTCCCTCAAGGCCTCTAGATATAATATAGATTGTTTATAAGGTAGTACTTTGTATCAATTAAACAAGGTGTAAAATGCAGATATGTTGTTACAATATTCTTCTTCAGATGCCTTATAAAAAGATTGATCCTGGTCCGCTATGTTCTAAAATATTTATAAAAAGATAAAACCAAGCATGACATTAATCTTATTAATTCAAATCAATATTTTATTATTTATATTCAAATAACTTCCATTAATTCAATATACCAACATTTTCCATATATATAATTTTTCAATTTTTAAGCTAATCAAATAGAACTAGTATTATACAATTTCTTTATTAATTGTCAGTGTAAGATGAAAATTAATCAAAATAGCTATATAATAGAATTATGTGAATTATAGGCAATTCAATTTTTTTTTATTTCTTTTTATTTTCCAGCATGTATCTTTAGTTTTACAACTTCTAGTCATTTTTATAATATTTTTGAGAAGTTCCTAAAATTTAACAGCTAAAAAAACCACAAAAATTCAAGAAAAGAAAGGAGGAAAAAAACAACAAAATGCACAAGTAAATAGACAAAGAAAAGAGAAAAAAAATTGCACTATAGCTTGCTTTCATATTACTGCATTTCTGCAGTCAAAAGTGGGTTAGAAGGCAAGTGATGATCTTCAGACATAGACTTCCATATATTCCACACCCTCAATGGACTAACTTCTTTCACACTATCAATATACTCATTATTAATAAACAAACCTCTCGCGGCGAACCCCATTACCTCTGCGCCATCCATATAACCTCGTATCTTCGACACAAATCCACCTCCACCAGAGAAGCCGACTCTAGAGCACCAATCCTCACCATTACTTTCTTGTGGCTTGAGTCGAGAAACACAGGATTCGAGCCCTTGATTAAGTCCTACATAATTCTCCATTCCTAGTGATTCCCAATCGAGTTCTTGCAAAATCTGAGCTGCTCGATGAGTGACTCGTGAGGGATAATTTTGTGCTCTTAATGCTTGTTCAATGGCTAATGTTTCAACTTGAAGCTTCAACTTTTTAAGTCGATCACCAATTCTAGCAGAGACAGCGTCATAGAGTTTGCCTCTAGATATACTTCCATCTCCTTCTTTGTTTATTAAATCGTCAAAATTAATGGGATCACCAATTAGAATTGTCACCTATCCATTTGGCAGTTGATGTATTAAGTACTTAACAAAAATGTAATAATATCCAGAAAAAACTGCAATAAATACTAACAGCCAAGATTGGCCAGAAGAACATACCATTTTGCCAATCCTAGGGAACTTGGCTCCGACAGGCATGACGTCTTGCATTCCGGTGTGCACAAATGGAACAACCATTGGCACATTGTCCGCATCAAGGACCAACCTGTAAAAAATATAAGCAAAGATGTATAAACCCATAACTTGGTTTGGTGGCAATGATTAGTTAGATTATGTCTTTTATCAACCTTTATCTTTTGTTTGGTACCAATAATATTAGTGGATCAATATATGAACATGTGATAACCCACACTTTAAGGAACTAACAAACATAATTATCTCATGTCCAACCTTATGATAATATAATCTCTATAGCTCCGAAACAAGTTTAGGTGGTAAATTCGACTCATTTTACTAAATTGCTATTAATCTTTATTTTAATTGCAACTACCAAAGAAGTCCAAGAATTATAGTAATATATTATTCGTAATGATTTAAATCAATATTTTACACCATTATTCTGTAGTTGCTACCAAATGAGCTCTAAAAGGTTATCTTAAATATGTAAGACAATATCTCCCTCTCCATATTTCCCAGCTGAAACTCGAAGGAACAAACAAATTTCGTATTGAGAACTCAACATTTATAGTAATATATATCCATCAACTACTAATCAGACCCGTCTTACATGATAAAGCCAGATATTTAGGAAGATGCATGTTACACTAAAACCAGTTGCATTATATGATCACATCCCAAGGCACTCGTCAAAGTATCTGACGTCTAGTCAGGTAAGACAAAAACAGGCAATGACAAATCAACACATTGACACGCTTTTCCAACCATTAACTATTTCAAAAATGCTATTTAAACTAACTATCCTCCCAACATAATGACAGATACTTCCTCAGTTAAAAAAGTTCTATCAAGTTGCACAATATGAAGTTTTCTTCCAAAATCTCCATAAACCTATGAAATTCAATGCTCTAATTCATGCATTAACACATACATGCATTTGAACCCCAACCCTGTTCATCACACAGGCAATATGCGAGAGTTTGGCCTGGGTGGTAGGGTAAGGAGTGGGGAGGGCAAGAGGCTGCCTCAATGCAGATGATTTAGAGATGCATATAATTTAGTAAAAGCAGATAACTGAGTAACTAAAACTGCTGAGCAGAGAGCGAATGCGATTTAAGGAGGGAGGAAAGGAGAGTGGAGTGGTGGAGACAACCCATCACTACTAACAAGACTGTAAAGCATACCTCCCAATGCCTCTTTTTGCAGATCCTATAGTTTTTCCACCATCTCGAGAACGGCTACCCTCTGGAAATATGTGAACCCACCCACCACGGTTCAGTTTGGAAATAGCCAAGTCCATTCCCTGCAGTTGTAAGGAAAGGAAAGAGCAGTAAGCAATATCTCAGTCCAAACAAAAAGAACAACAATTTAGAAACCAACTGTATCAAGGAACACAACATTGAAGATCCAAAATATAAAATGAACAACAATTTATCCATCAGTTAGTGTGCTCTGCATCAACAGCAAAATGACCATCCAACAACTTGTCAAAGTAATAAAACAAATTCTGTAAACAAGCAACCATGTCTAATAGTTCTTTAGAAACGGAAAGACTAAAAATATCAAAACAGTTCTGAGAGAGAAAAAGTCTTTAAGAAAGGAACTATGCTAAAGGAAAATTTATACAACAAATAAAGACAAATACCTTCTGGTATATTCCATCCCCACGAGACACTGGCAGGACTTTGACATATTTGAAGAAAGCAGATGTAACTGGATTTGTGAAACATCGATCAGATGCACAAAGTGTCCATCTCGAATTACGAGCATCTAGCATCATACTTGGAGGAAGAAGAGAAGCAATAACCAATGGGTCATCCATAGAAGCAACATGATTGCTAACCTACAATAATAAAATAATTCGCCGGTCACCGCAAGTAGTGACTCAATTGTGAGAGCGCTAGCTTTAAGTTAATTACACATCAGAAGAGACAACAAAGAACAAATGACTATGTTGATCACATCATAACTTCACCCAAAATATGCACATACCGTAATAAGTGATTTATTTTCAGGCCTGTGCAGCAGTACCTCATGAAGTTTTTCTGCACCAAATATCTAGAAAGCAAGAAAGGTCAAATTGTCTATCCTGAGAATATTCAGGAACAAAAAGCAGAGATTGGAAGCTAAGCATTTTGATTTACTTGTATGTGGTTGAGGCCATGCATAAAAACATGGCATACATTTCCAAGCACAGGAACAGCAACAGCCTGGAGCATGCGGGTTAATACTGAATCATCTTCAACATCAATGTCCTTACTGACTGAATCACAGAATGGTAATTTAAAAATCTTGATATGGTAGTAGATTCCAATTAATGCAGAGACAATATCATTTAACCGACTATACTAAAGATTGCCAGAATTGAGAATTGAAATATATTGCTCAACTCTCTTTCTACAAACTTCACATAGTACATGAATTCATGTATGTATAGCTGTCCCAACAACAATAAAATACTCTGAATAGTAGAACATGTGTCTAATAAGCTTTCCAAATTTTCTTCTAAGTTCTATTTCTGGTAACATCCATGCAATTTTTTGCATCATTCTAGTCATATTCATTTTTTTATGGGTGAAGATCCCACCAATTAAGGTTTTTTTCCTTCCTTCTCTAATGAGCATGTAACCCCATATTTCCACTGGGTAACTGATACTATAAAGTGAATCAATCGTTCTTCAATTTTCTAAGAAGCAGCGGATAGTAGTAGTCCCCAATCACAGTTGGGGACTCAAAATGTACTATAAACAAACAAGCTAGTAGCAATACTTACACACAAACAAGTTTTCCTCATTCAATTATCGACATGAGAACAAAAGTAATCCATATTATATCATAACTCAAAAACTTCATTGCACATCAAATTTAAAAATAGATTCGAAACACATGCATAGACATTTTTCATATTACAAACTACGTGCAAAAACATATAACAAATTTCTACTTTGCATATTAATAAAAATATTTACACTAATAATATTAACAATAATTACACACGGTTGTAAAGTACAGGAGAAAGCATACCTGTTTTGCGGTAAAAAGTGGAAGATGAAGGAAGAGAATCCCGACGGAAATCGGAGAATCGATCGAGACATCGTTGTAGGGTTGAGGAGAAGTAGCTTGCTGAATCAGAGATCCTTGAATTGCGGCGGCGGTGATAGGCGACGGCCGCCACTCTGAAACGCTCCCTGAAACGAAGCTGCAGCGATTTAGCCCCCTCAGTCATCAGATCACCACCGCAGCGTTCAATCCACCGTTCTAACACCATATTCTTCCACTAAATAACACACGAACACACACCGATTTTGTATTTATAGTCGTTTTTTTCTTTTCATTATTGATTTCTTGGGGGGTTGGAAAACTAGAATGAATATATATCTGATACTAATTGGGCCTCTAATGTGAACCCACTGGGCTTTAAGATTTTCTAATTGTTGGGTTATATAGCTCAGTACTCAATAATTGAAAGGATTCTAGGACTTCAATGGGTCCGACTACGACCGATCAAATTATTTTAGTCAAATCTATATAATCAAAACCTAAAGGGTGATTTACCCATCACACATGAAACAACCCTCCCGAGGTTTAACCAATGTTTTAAAAATTGGACCGGACATCGAATCGATATTCTTACAGGTTAGATCGATTTAACCATTTTAACCACTGGTGCAACCGGTATGACGTCATTACAATATAATATTTTAATTTTAATTTTAATGTATGTAATCAACTATTTAAAAAAATATATTATTTGTTATAAATATTAAAATTATGGATGTCATTGAAAGGTCACTTTGAAGTTACTAAAGCCTAGATTAATTCACATTGAAGAGTTATTTATCTTGTAACTTATGACTTTTGGTTATTCCAATTAGTCCTATAAATAGTGATACTTTGTAATGTATTTCAAAAAGCATATGAATAAAAAACTTCTCTCCCTACTTTGTTCTCTTTAGTTTAATCTTTACATGTTCATATTCTAGCTTATTTCATAACACGTTATCAGCACGAATTACTTCGAAATACTTGATCCAACTTAAGTATTTTCGTAATACATCAGGTAGGAATTGTATGGTGTTGTCCATGTAAGCATTATTACTTTCTGCTATCGACTTAGTTTTATAGCAGTAACAGTACTTGTAAGCATTATTACTTTCTGCTATCGACTCAGTTTTATAGCAGTAACAGAACTCTCTATTCTTTATCATTATTTGCTATCTATTCAGTTTTATAGCAGTAACAATACTTTATGTTCTTTATCATTATTTGCTATCTACTCAGTTTTATAGCAGTAATAGTACTTTCTATTCGTTATCATTATTTATCATTATTTACCACCACTGGACATGAAATGTTTTACATCGTTCTATATTATATATAAAACTTTATTTGTAAATTTTATGTGATGAATTGTTCTACACAGTTTTATATTGTATATAAAACTTCATGTGTAAATTTTTTTGTGCATATAAAATTACTTTCATAATATGATAATAGAATGAATTGTTCTACACAGTTTTATATTGTATATAAAACTTTATGTGTAAATTTTTGTGCATATAAAATTACTTTCATAATATGATAATAGAATATTATTGGTTAAATCTTGTATTCTGTAAAATATTTGAAAACAATTTTTTTTCTAAAATATTTTGATCGCCTAAATCATTTGAGTTTATTTATGTTCATATCTTCTATGTTTATATACTTGGATTGAAGTTAAATTTAAATTCTTTGTTACACATATTCAGTGACATTATTCTAATTATTATTTTTATATTAGCTAACAATATGTCAAATCTCACCAAGCTCGAGTTTGCCGCTCTAGACATATCGGGAAAGAATTATTTATCTTGGGTATTAGATGCTGAAATTCATCTAGACGCTAAAGGTCTAGGAGATACAATCGTAAAAGAAAATGATGCATCTAATCAAGACAAAGCAAAAGCAATGATTTTTATTCGTCATCATCTGCATGAAGGATTAAAAACCGAATATCTAACGGTTAAGGATCCACTTGAATTATGGAACAATCTGAAAGAACGTTATGAACATCAAAAAACGGTAATTTTACCGAAAGCTCGTTACGATTGGATGCATTTAAGGCTACAGGATTTTAAAACCGTAAGTGAGTATAATTCCTCGGTTTTTAAGATAAGTTCTCAACTGAAATTGTGTGGAGAAAAAATAACTGACGATGACTTATTAGAGAAAACTTTCTCAACTTTTCACGCATCTAATGTGCTCCTGCAGCAGCAATACCGTGAAAAAGGTTTTAAAAAATACTCTGAATTGATCTCATGCCTTTTAGTGGCTGAGCAAAATAACGAGCTATTGATGAAAAATCATGAAATTCGACCCACTGGTGCCGCTCCATTCCCAGAAGTGAATGCAACAGTGCATGGAAATTTTGAGACCGGACCCTATCATGGTCGAGGTCGTGGTCGTGGCCGTGGTCGTGGTGGTAGTCGCGGCCGTGGACGTGGACGTGGTCGAGGTCGTAATAATTTCAATTATTATGGCAACAATAACTTCAGCCAACAAAAGAAAAATGATCTGAAATATAAGGGTGGTCCAAGTAACCCTTCAATAGGTGGTCCTAACAATCCTTCAAAAGGAAATGAAAATATATGCCATCGATGTGGTATGAAAGGGCATTGGTCACGTACCTGTCGTACGTCTGAGCATCTCGTAAAACTTTATCAAGCATCAAAGAATATGGAAACGAACTTGACTTTCCAAGATAATGATACAAATACCAATTTTGGTTATGAAGATGATGACCACAATATTGAAGCAAATCTTGCCTATAAAGATAATAACATTAATGATTTTACTCATATGGATGTAGAGGACTTTTTCGAGACTCTCGGTGGGAGAGTTGATGATGGAAATAATAAGCAGAACTAAATAACTAGTTGAAAGTTATGTTTCGATGTTATTTAATTTCAGTATTTCACTTCGTACTTTTGATCATCTTTTAATTGTATTTCAGTTTCACCTATTAATAAATATCACTTATGATAAATTATTTTGTTTAATGAAGCAATATGGATTTGCGAAATTCTATGGTGGGATCCAAGATCGATCTCAATGATGTATGTCTCGCTGACTGTGCTACAACGCATACCATACTTAAAGATAAAAAATACTTTTCTGAATTAATAGCAACTAATGCAAATGTTAATACCATATCTGGTAGTGCAAAACTAATTGAAGGCTCCGGAAGAGCCATTATATTATTACCTGAAGGGACAAAATTTGTTATAAATGATGCTTTATTCTCTAGTAAATCTAAAAGAAATTTACTAAGTTTCAAGGATATTCGCCGAAATGGATATCATATTGAGACTACAAATGAGAATAATAATGAATACTTACATATCATAGTTGTTATATCAGGAAAGAAAAGAGTTTTGGAAAAGTTACCTGCCTTATCTTCGGGTTTGTACTATACAACTATTAGTACAATTGAAACACATGCTTTAGTAAACCAGAAGTTTACTAATCCAAATACTTTTAATATTTGGCATGACCGGTTAGGCCATCCCGGATCAACAATGATGCGTAAAATTATAGAGAATTCATATGGTCATTCATTGAAGAACCAGAAGATTCTTCAATTCAAAGAATTCTCATGTGCTGCCTGTTCTCAAGGTAAATTAATAAAGAAACCGTCTCCAATGAAAATTGGGTTAGAATCTCCAGCATTTCTGGAACGGATTCAAGGTGATATCTGTGGGCCCATTAATCCATCATGTGGACCATTCAAATATTTTATGGTTTTGATAGATGCATCTACAAGATGGTCACATGTGTGTTTATTATCAACTCGCAACCTGGCGTTTGCGAGATTACTTGCGCAAATAATTAAATTAAGAGCACAATTTCCAGATTATGCAATTAAATCAATTCGCCTTGATAATGCTGGTGAATTCACATCTCAGGCTTTCAATGATTATTGTATGTCTATTGGAATAACAATTGAAAGTCCTGTTGCCCATGTTCATACACAAAATGGACTAGCAGAATCATTCATTAAACGCCTCCAATTAATTGCTAGACCATTACTTATGAGAACAAAACTTCCGGTTTCAGCATGGGGATATGCTGTTTTACATGCAGCAGCACTTGTGCGCATTAGGCCAACAAGTTATCATAAATTCTCCCCATTACAATTGACTTTTGGCCATGAGCCAAACATTTCCCATCTTAGGATTTTCGGATGTGCAGTATATGTGCCAATTGCTCCACCACAACGCACAAAGATGGGTCCTCAAAGGAGGTTGGGAATATATGTTGGTTATGAGTCCCCTTCTATAATTAAGTATCTTGAACAAATGACGGGAAATTTATTTACGGCGCGGTTTGCCGATTGTCATTTTGATGAAACAATGTTCCCAACATTAGGGGGAGAGAATAAAGAGCTGGTAAAAGAAATAACATGGAATGCATCATTATTATCTTATCTAGATCCTCGAACAAACCAGTGTACACAAGAAGTTCAAAAGATAATTCATTTGCAAAATATTGCAAATCAACTTCCAGATGCATTTACCGATATAAAAAGAGTTACTAAATCTTATATACCAGCTGAAAATGCTCCAGTTCAGATTGATGTCCCGGTAGGACAATCTATTAGTACAAATGAAAGCAAACCACGGTTAAAACGTGGTAGGCCAATCGGTTCCAAGGATAAAAATCCTCGTAAAAGAAAAGGAGCAAAAGATGAAGATGGTCATATTGTGGAGGCGAGCGCTCATGAAGAGTCGCATGACATAACTAATAATAACACCCAAGAAGCGGTGCAGGTACCTGAAAATAATGAAAATAATGAAAATGAAGAGATCTCAATAAGTTATGTCAGTACGAGAAAAAGATGGAACCGAAATAAAATAGTTGTCGACAACATTTTTTCATACAACATTGCTGTTGAAATTATAAATGAGAATGAGGATCTAGAACCTAAATCTGTCGAAGAATGTAGAAATAAAAATGACTGGCCAAAATGGAAAGACGCAATTCAAGCAGAATTAAATTCACTTTCAAAACGTGAAGTTTTTGGACCAATAGTCCAAACACCAAAAGGGGTAAAGCCCGTTGGGTATAAATGGGTATTCGTGCGAAAAAGAAACGAGAAAAATGAAGTCGTTAGATATAAAGCACGACTAGTGGCACAAGGGTTTTCGCAGAGACCCGGTATTGATTATGAGGAGACTTATTCTCCTGTGGTGGATGCAATTACTTTTAGATACCTTATTAGTTTGGCAGTACGCGAAAAGTTAGATTTGCGTCTAATGGATGTTGTTACAGCCTATTTATATGGCTCGCTCGATACTGAAATTTATATGAAAGTCCCTGAAGGACTTAAAATTCCAGATTCATTTGGGAAATCCCGGGAAAATTATTCAATACGCTTGCGTAAATCATTATATGGATTAAAACAATCTGGGCGCATGTGGTACAATCGATTGAGTGGATACTTGTCAAAAGAAGGTTATAAAAGTGATCAAATTTGCCCATGTGTTTTTATAAGGAAATCAGGATCAGAGTTTGTTATAATTGCTGTATATGTTGATGATTTAAATATTATTGGAACTCCTGAAGAGCTTCAAAAAGCAGTTGATTATTTAAAGAAAGAATTCGAAATGAAAGATCTTGGAAAAACAAAATTTTGTCTCGGCTTGCAGATCGAGCATCTATCAAACAAAATTTTTCTTCATCAATCAACTTATATACAAAAGATCTTGAAACGATTCTATATGGATAAGGCACATCCCCTAAGTACCCCTATGGTTGTAAGATCTCTGGATGTAAAAAAGGACCCTTTTCGTCCTCGTGAGAATAATGAAGAACTTCTTGGTCCTGAAGTACCATATCTCAGTGCTATTGGAGCATTGATGTATCTTGCTAATAGTACACGTCCTGATATATCTTTTGCTGTAAATTTATTAGCAAGATTTAGTTCTTCTCCGACACGACGACATTGGAATGGAATTAAACATATATTTCGATATCTCCGAGGAACAATTGATATGGGGTTACTTTATCAAAATAATGCAAAATCATACTTAGTTGGATATGCGGATGCAGGTTACTTATCTGATCCACATAAAGCCCGCTCTCAAACAGGCTATGTATTTACAAGCAATGGAACTGCTATATCATGGCGTTCTACTAAACAAACTTTAGTTGCCACTTCATCAAATCATGCAGAAATAATCGCAATGCATGAGGCAAGTCGAGAGTGTGTTTGGTTAAAATCAATAAACCATCATATCCAACAGATGTGTGGTATACCATTCGACAAAAATACCCCAATAATTTTGTATGAAGATAATGCAGCTTGCATAGCTCAACTCAAAGAAGGGTACATCAAAGGTGATAGAACGAAACATATTTCACCAAAATTTTTCTTCACTCATGAACTTCAGAAGAATGGTGACATAGATATTCAACAAATTCGTTCAAGTGAAAATTTGGCAGATTTATTTACTAAGGCATTGCCAACTGTTAAATTTGAGAAGTTGATAAGTGAAATTGGGATGTGTCGACTTAAAGATGTTAAATGATTTTGTCATCAGGGGGAGTAAAAGATATATTGCACTCTTTTTTCCTTCACTAGGTTTTTATCCCAATGGGTTTTTCCTAGTAAGG
The DNA here is from genome assembly GCA_038501285.1 of Penstemon eatonii. Lineage (NCBI taxonomy): Eukaryota > Viridiplantae > Streptophyta > Magnoliopsida > Lamiales > Plantaginaceae > Penstemon > Penstemon eatonii. Next base: position 9,438,242 of record CM076710.1, read on the forward strand.
TTTTTAATGAGGCAATAAACAATGAACATCCAAGGGGGAGTGTTATAAATATTAAAATTATGGATGTCATTGAAAGGTCACTTTGAAGTTACTAAAGCCTAGATTAATTCACATTGAAGAGTTATTTATCTTGTAACTTATGACTTTTGGTTATTCCAATTAGTCCTATAAATAGTGATACTTTGTAATGTATTTCAAAAAGCATATGAATAAAAAACTTCTCTCCCTACTTTGTTCTCTTTAGTTTAATCTTTACATGTTCATATTCTAGCTTATTTCATAACATTATTCATTTTTTCAAGTTTATTTCCATAAACTAAATATTTATCTCATGAGCAATTATTTTTTCTATAAAATTTGAGTTGAGAATGAATGATAGCAACAAAATTACAAGTATAATAACATGATATCAACCCAATAATTCAAATTATAATAAACACCATATCAAAAACAATAATTTTATTACTAATCACCTATGAAAAAGAGAAATTATTGATGAATTTTGTCATTGAATTATATATATAAAAAAAAAAAATACTTGAAGTTTGTGAAAAAAATGACTTTTCTAATGAATTTGATACTCAAATATATTTATATAACTTATTATATATAAGATTTTTTTGTTTCTTGTCGATTTTGTTTAGTTCAAAGTGAAAAATAGAAGAAGAGATGTGAGAGTATAGTTGAAGTTTAAAGGTCGTGAAAGAGAAATAAAAATCCGTAACGTAAACTTTTTATTTTTATAAGTAAACCAGTGGTTCAATCAGTTCATTGGTTTTATCGATCTTTTTCGGTTCAAGCTGGTCAAAAACAAAACTGGTTTTTGAGGATTAACCGGACCGGATTGACAACATATTACCAGTTAAATCGGTCGAACCAATCGGTCCGGTCCGGTTTATAAAACACTGGGTTTAACTATATTACAAGAAATTTCCCGATGTTTAAAAAATTACAGAGGGACCTCCTTGACCTGACAGTCGATTAGTCTACCGTGATGAAAAATGTGACATGTCTAAAATGCCCTTCGAAATCAATAGTAATTACATTAAAATACTTAATGATTTACAATCCCTTATGCTTAGCTATTTTACAAGAAACCCCTGATATTTTAGAAATTACAAGGAGACCACTTGATCCGGGGGTGAAGGGTACGTATGTAGTGGGTTTTTTTTATTTTTTATTCCTTCAAAAAATTAATTATGTATATTAATTGTAATTATTATTGAATTTTATTTATTTTTTCAATTAGATACGTTTTTGCAAATGAAAAAGTACTAATTATTGTAGTTTATAAAAAAACATTTGAATAAGTTTATCTCGTAGAATATTTTATTAATTTAAGATATTAAATTATTGTTTATGATTTATGTTATCGAAAAATTTAAGTTAATTTTATAAAAAAAATATAATTTATCTTCTTTATTCAAATTTTAAAATGCTATAAGTAATTAATCAAAAATCAATTTTTAAGTGGAATAAATTATATTATTCTATTTTTATAAAAAGAAAGTTTAAATATGTAAAACAAAAAATAAAATTTAAAATGCTATAGTTATTTAAATTGAGTGTGGAATTAAAATTTATTATTCTATTTTTATTAAAAAGTTTAAATATGTATAGCACGCCTATCTATTAAGAATATTACAATGAACCTTAGGGACAATTTAAGAAAATCATTAGATTTTTATGATGAAGTCATCAAACGTCGTCCAATTTTAACGCCGTAAGGGGTGTGAATGTAAGTAGGACAAACTAGAAGGAGTCTCCCTATAATTTCTTAAACATTGGAGTGCTTCTTGCAAGACGGATAAACCTCAGAGTCTCTGGGTGTAAATCACACAACTTAAAAGTTTTAATAATGCTAGACCATCAAATTCAAATATAGTCAATTTTTCTAGATTAACCAGTATGTTGGTACTTTATACTTGACCAAATTTATAACGTTTTTCTCCTTTATAGATGATTATTTTAATTTATTATAAAGTCATATATATTTTCTACAAATTATAATGCATATTTGAAAAGTTTTTAATATGTTGTTGGAATTTTATGAAAAGTTTTATAGCATTAATTTATGTGTCATATTTAGCTCTAGAACTAACGATGTCATATGAATACTTATTTATTTGTGTATATTCAGTCAACCAATTATTTGAAATTTTTCAAAAAATGAAACGTTGTAATATTTTCTACAGTAACTCAAGGAATTTTGATATGAAAAGTTAAGGGCATGTTTGGGTCGATTTTGGCCCAAGATTTTCGTCAACGAAACGGGTCAAACACCAAACTCAATCTCTTTTGGCCCAAACTATCCGCGAAACACTAGTTTCGCTAAGGTCCAACTTCGGTTGTATCAACAGGCACGGTTGTCAGAACTTTTGACCATGACTTCCTCCCATCACTTTTCACCTAGATTGCACGGATACGGATACGTCGATACGGTATAATACGATACGAGTACGGCGATACGGATTTTCAAAATTTATAGGATTCGACATGACAAAAATATGTGTCTATATATTTAAAAATATATTAAAAAAATTATGTAATATATATTTAGTTCATTTTTATTCCATATTAAAATAAATAATGTTATTTACCTCTAATATAAGTGTTCAAGTAAAACCATAATATTAATATCATAGACAAAGTCTTTGTCCATATACAGATTTTCAAGCGTTTTATGTAGATTTACTTTGATAATATACATAATCTAGATTATTTGTAGAAATACATGCTCTCAAGTATTCTGAGTATTTTCGATATGCCTTTATTTGTATCCGATACGTATCTTTTTAATTTTTTATTTTCTTATTATTGAAATCGACACGGTGGAGTATTTCACAAGTATCGTACGAGTATCTGAATATTCGAGTATCCGATACGCATACGATATTGCACGGTGTATAATTTCCGATACGCATACGATATTAGTGCAACCTAGCTTTTCACCATGGGCCACATATTAATTATACAAGTAGTACAACAACTCTATCTTACAGCCCGGCGCGGCGGGTCGCCTTTTGAATTCAGTAGATCTGCAAAGTAGATTCCTATCCTTTCTCTAGTTGAAGACTAATCTGGATATTCCCGAAGATGCTTGAAGTCTTGAGGAAGCTAGGGAGTCAGGTGCCAGAGCTGGAGGTTTGGAGAGAGATGGGACCGGTTAATAGAGGGAGCAGATGCAAGCTTTTTCTTTCAATAGCCGGCCCGAAGGAACCGAACATGATAATTTTTTATCATCAGCCTCGAGCAAGACTCAAAAAAGGCACTTCGAGTTAGCGAAGCGCCTCGCTATGAGAATCTATCTTCGCTAACGCTCGGCTAAGTCTTGAACCTTCGCTCTCCTCTCCTCTCTCCAATCCTCGATCAAACTTGTGTTCCCCAGGCGCTATGAAATGTAATGTGAAAGTTGTCACTCTTTGTATGCATTTAGTGATAAAAATATTAATTTTGTCATAATAATAATTGAAACAAGTGCAGTAGTGATAAAATATATTTTTAAGTTGTCACTAATAGCTATTAATGACAAATATATGGTGACTTAAGTTGTCACTATTGACAATTAGCGACACCCTTTTAATGACAACCAAGTAACAATAAATATTGTCACTATGGTTTAGTGACAACTTTTTTGTTGTCACTTTTAGGTTATATATGTAGTATTATTTAATTTTACACCTATATTCAATTATTATTAATTATCAAAATTAATACTACTATAATATTATTACAATCATCATCTCATTCATAACAATATTATTATAATCACAATCTCAATTATTGCACTATTTAATAATATATCATACTTTTATAAAATCGATGATGTGACATGTTGTTATTAACTTTTCACCCCCAAACACCAACATCCAAACTCATCCAAATCATATCTCAAATTCTCAAAACTCACTAACTATTATTTTACTATTATATTACTATCAAAATATATTCCAACCAAAATCAATTCAAGTCGTATTTCAAATGTTTCGCCAGTGGCGGAGCCACATATAAAATAGGGGGATGCATGGACCCCCCTGAAAATTTTATCTTAGGTAACTATTATATGTATAATATTATATTTTTCTTGGAGAATATACAATTTGGAGTTAAATATATAATTTTCTTTTAATGTACCCAACTAATAAAAATGAAAATCATATGTGAGAGGGTCCATGTCTATTATTAGTACATCATGAAATTAATAGTTATGGTAATGAAGTGAACTAATTTAATTCAATTCTAACATATATATATATATATATATATATATATTTTCTGTAATTTGAGTCCAAAAAAAGACAAACAATATATTTTGGGGATAAAGACACTTTTTAAATATCTAAATTCATACCAATATCTCTCTCATCTCATCTCATCTCATCTACTAAATTGAGATTACACATAAATTTAGTTTCTTTGATTCAACAAACATATAGATTCAGCTTTCTTAACAAAAGGGAAAAAAAAAACAAATATAGTACTCGTACTTACTTTAAATTGTGATTTTATTTATGGTGGTTTTTTTTATAATTTAGTATTTTGATACATTTGCATTGTCAAGATATATTAGGGTCTATATTCAAAATTAGATTTTTTTCCGTGTAATTATGAGGTTGAATTCATTGTTCAAATTTAATTGTTGTTGTAGAATTTTTTTTTGAGTAATTTATGTTATTTTATTTTAATTAAAATATATAGTTTCAGTTTTATAATGGACCCCGGTGAAAAAAGTTTCTGGCTCCGCCACTGTGTTTCGCGAAACTCATTCAAATCAATTTGAAACACCGAAACAGAAAACCGATCCAAACGGGGCCTAAGTGCTTTATATTTTCATTCTCCATGGTTTCCATTAAAAAGTTAAGTCCTCTATATAATTTGGATTCAAGCAAAGGAAACGTATCCCAAAGGCGAAAAAAAAAAGACAACTTAAATAATTAAAGATATGTCTGAATATCAAATTAACTCAATGTGTTATTATAAATAGGTAGTTTAACTACATGTGATAAATAAAAGGGCAAAATTCCTTCACGTATTTTTATAAAGAAGCACATTGTCTATAAACATATCACATAGAGTTAAGTTGCCGCGAAAACCCTTATAGGTATAAATAATTTGGTAAGTAGAGATTTTTTTTTTTTTTTTTGGTTTCCCAAGGGTTTAATCCCTTTCGAGGCGCGTCGGGCACATAAAGTGGGAACCTCTCCCAACAAGGATTCGAACCTGAGTCCGCTACTTTGTAGTGACTAGTCCCTTCCACTTTGGTAAGTGGGCACATAAAGGAGGGAATTGCACTTTTCATACCAAACCTTTATGTTGGTCCCAAGTGGTCAGATGAGGTCTAGAGGGGGGGTGAATAGACCTCTGAAAAATTTTTGAACTTAAAAACTTTTCAGTCTTCTGTCAGCAGACTAAGCTGATGAAGAACAGTAAGCAGACTAGTCTGATCGTGAACAAATCTTGAACAGACGACTGACCACTCTTCTTACAGTGACTTAGCTGTTTTTCAGCAAAACAGTTTTCCAAGAGTATACTTGCAGCGGATTGTTTGAAAGTGTTTTTCACAAGTAGACTAAGTTCTAGAAAGATTTTATCCCCAGTTTAAAACTCCTTATAAAATCTTTTGATTGATTCACAGTGTTTAAAATGCAGTCTTTAAAATATGCAAGAAAACTTTGAATGCAAAATAACACAAAGAATTTTTATAGTGGTTATATGGATAAAAATCCTTTAGTCCACTCTTCCAGATCACTTAGATTCTGGGTTATACTATAATCACTTAGATTACAATATTTCTCCACTTACACCAAGGCAACAAATGAAATGGCTATAAGCTCACAATAGGAATTCACAAAGAAAACCTATCCTCTAAAGTAGAATCACTCACAAAGATGGATTCTCACTTCGCACAACACTCAGCTATTACAAAATCACTCAGATAATATTTTTCTGATTTCTTCAACTGGGTTTCTGTCAACAGATGACTTCCACCAGACGAGTGAGCTGTTCGAGCTTTTGAGACTTAGAGAAATTCTGCTTCAAAATTTCGATCTCTGATTGTTGTTGTGTGTCTTTGCTCGATTGAAATTCAGCTCTATTTATACATGGAGATGAAAATATGACCGTTGAAGGCAAGTCACAAATCAAATCCATTCTTCAGCTCTTTTTAAACGGCTCTCTGCAGCAAACCGTACAATGTACAGTACTTTTCTGTCCATCGCATTAAATGCTGCATTAAATGCACTCTGCTGATCCGAGGATATCTTCAATCATTTGCCATTACTACCCTTCTCTTCCAGCATTTATTACACCAAGTGCATTTATTACCGTTGGACTAATCTCATGATCTCTTCCACTCTGCTGATCAAAACGACTCTGCTGATAGATACTCTGCTGATCAAATACTGAACTAATCTGATTTGACTCGGCTGATGATCTACCCTTCTGTTCGCTGTTTCAGCAAGAGATCACTAGTCTTCTGAGCTTTGAACTTTGAACTCTTCTGATGTCTTCTTTTACTTATTCAAAATTCTACCAAGGGAACTAAGCTTTCCATACTTAGCTGATTATGATGTTTTGGAAATCATCAAAACCTTCCCTTAAAATCTGACTTCTTTCATCTTTATCTTCATCCAACACTTTACCTACTTTATAGATTTTATACCACACCTTTCAGAATGACAAATTTCATACCAAAATCAATCAACCCTTTTCAATTTTCATACCACCGTTAAATTTTGGACGGAATTGGACACGTGCGCCGCACGTGTCCGTTAACTCACTTAAAAAAAAAAAAAATCGGTCAGGAGTTATGAATTTCACTTTTCATACCAAACATTTACCTACTTTATACATTGCATACCACACTTTTCAGAAAGACACATTTCATACCAAAATCAGTCAACCTTTTTCAATTTTCATACCGACGTTAACTCACAAAAAAAAAAAAAAAAAAAAAAAAATTCGCGGGCACTGTACTACCACATGCTATTCTTAATTTGAGGAAACTGTAAAAAACCATATGATAGATGACATTCTCGTCTTTTTTTCGAAAGGGTAAGTATCTCAGGTTCGTCACTTTTTTACAATTAACACCTTGCCCCCTAAAATGTTCCATTTTACCTTTGGGTGTTATTATTACTAATAAATATGTAAAAAATAGAAATAATTTTTAAATTTATGGGCAATTATAAATTATATCAATTAATGAATATGATGATTTTGAATTGAAACAGTAGTACCACATAGAGTCTTCCCAATTTGAGGAAACCATAATAAATCATATGATCGATAACATTCCTGCTTCTTTTTCGAAAGGGTACAAAATATAATAAAATACGGACTTCTCTGTCTATGAAAATCATACTCAATCATAATTTTGTAATTTTTCTGCCAAATTTTTTAGTATAATTCATTTACAAAAAAAACCCGTCGTGTTTGTCACTTTCTTATAATTAATTCCTTGCCCCTAAAATGTTACAATTTTGACCATTGATTTTGAGCTGAAAATATCAAATATGGTCTACTCAGTTTGGGGAAACCATAATAAATCGTAGATTTGAACTTTTTCTGCCAAATTTTTCTGTATAAATTTACGGGCAATTATGAATTTTATTAATTTATGATTGATAAGAAGATTCTGAATTGAAACAGTACTACCAGATATGGTCTTATCAATTTTGAAGAAACCGAAATAAATCACGTTTTTTGAATTGATTAGATTATTTTCGAAAAGGTAAATTACGAATAACTCCATGAGAAAAGGCCTACTTACAAAAATACACCCCACATATTGGTTGTGACAAAAAAAAAAAACCCTCAGATAATTAGGATTTTATTACTGGATCTGTTTTTAATTAAATAATAAGTAATCAATCAAAAAAAAAAAAAATCCTTGGCTGGGCGGCCACCGCGAAGTTGCTACAGGGGGGTATTTGCAATTTTACCCAATTAATTTTTCCCCAAATTTGCAAAAAACGGATAATGAAAGGAAATTAATCCCCCCCCCCCAAGTTTTCTGCCCTATTCAATTTTTTTTGTGAGTTAAAGTTGGTATGAAAATTGAAAAAGTTTGATTGATTTTGGTATGAAATGTGTCATTCTGAAAGTTGTGGTATGCAATGTATAAAATAGGTAAATGTTTGGTATGGAAAGTGAAATTCATAACTCCTGCCCGATTTTTTTTTTTTTTTTAAGTGAGTTGACGGACACGTGCGGCGCACGTGTTCGATTCCATCCAAAATTTAACGGTGGTATGAAAATTGAAAAATGTTGATTGATTTTGGGATGAAATTTGTCATTCTGAAAGGTGTGGTATGAAATGTATAAAGTAGGTAAAAGTTTGGTATAAAAAGTACAATTCCCTCCACATAAAGTGGTAACTGGTAAGTAGAGATATGCACTGAATACTGAAGACAATTGGGGAATGGTTCAAATCTGAAATTAGTGTCTTTTGTCTAAGAAAATATTTCTTAAAGACGCATAATCATTCATCCAAACTCACGAGATCCATCCCTTTCCCCCACCGAAAAAACTCGATGCCTACAAAAATCCTACATATAAAAGATCAATCTGCAATAAATTTAACCTATTAGGTGAAAATAAACTGAAAAAATGAAAAATGAAAAAAAAAAAAAAAAAAAAAAAGAAGATGATCAAAACTATGAATAAAAATTATTAGCTCTTATTTTATAAGACTGGTGATATAATGTTTATAATATAATATTATGTATATATAATCAATGTTAATTTATTATTGGATTAAGGTCTATAACATAGGGAAATCGACCAGGCATACTCACTTCTTATATCTGAGATGAAGGAAATTTAGGATTTGATCATATATATATATGCATGAGATTCTTAATTGGTTTAAGATAACAAACTTTAACGAGGGTCGACTAATCAAAATATTGGATGTTAAAAAATCATAATTAGTCAAGTAATTTAAACAAGCAATAAATAAATATATTTTGATTTTGATAAATAACATAAAATCCAAATTAAAATTCAAGTGTCAAGTTGTTCGTGGAACTCGTGAAAATAAAGTCGGATATGGGTTGATCAATCGAATAAAATATCCTAGTAATTAACATTAATTATTAAATTGAAATGATCAAATATTGTATTAACCATTTATTAATCATGTTCAAATAACAACCACTTAAACAAAACAGAAAGACATAATTTCTGTGACTTTAATACATAATCGGTCATAGTAAATCACAATTACATACGAAAAATACAAACTACTTCATTATTACCAGAAGAAAACAATATATAATTTGAAAGAAAATGTAAGATGAATTTACTCGAGAACAATAATACTTATTCAATAATGTATGAGATGCATGTTTTCCTCATTTTTTGGGTTCCTCTTCTTTTAGGTCTTGGGGTAGTGAACCGCGTGCATTTGTATTGCGTTTCTCACTTGATTTATCTGCCATTTCAGCTAGCTTTTGTACTTAATTGAACAACAAATTAAATAAAAGAGTTGTTCTAGCTTATACTTACATAAACATATACACAAGTATATATATATATATATATATATATATATATATATATATATATATATATATATATATATATATATACAAATAGAGGGGAATCGTTAGATATACAAACATCAGGTAATTGAGAATACATGAAATTAAATGGGAGATACTATGAATTTTGTATAATTAGGAAATATTTGCAATTATGGTGTGTTTTATTGTAAATTTGTCAATGAAAAACTATATACATGGTGAGATATTTTGTTGATATTTCTGCATACATGAATAGTGTTACAAAATCTGATCGTAAATGAAAAACACGGTTAGATCAACAATTATATGAAATACAGAAACTGTAAACAACAATAAAATTTAATTCGACAAATACAAAATTGAAGCAAACCGAGGCCCGTGTGAACACGGTGTCCTTAAGACAGATTCGCTCCCTCACCCTTCCGGTTGTGCTCGAGGTCCCTTCGAACGTCTGTCTCCCAGGATACAACGGCTCCAACAAAGTACTTTGCACCAAAGCTTTGTTAGACGAACTGAAACAACTAGAACTCTAGGAAGGAACGAGTAAGAGAGAATTGAGAGTAAATTTGGTGTGTTTAAACCGAGAAAAGAAAGACTCTATTTATAGGGTCGAAGTGAGGGCAAAGTTGGAATAAAAAAAATTAATGGCATTTCCGTTACGGGAGTTACAACTCCATAATTATGGAGGTTACAAAATTTAAAAATTTATTTTAATTTTCAGTTTTTTTCCAACAATCCCCCACAAGAATGAAAATTGAATAAATTCCTAACACGAAGTTCTAAGAAGATAGAGTTCAGCGGCAGACACTTGCATAGGATAGGTAGGAGTAACCCTTTGAACCTTCCCTTGAGAAAGTATGTTTACTTTACTGGCTGATCAGTAGACACGGTGTCCTTGAACTGTTCTGCTGTTTATGTAAACGATGACATACTCCTCACACGCATCTTACCTCGTAACGTTTCAGTTCTTACGGTTATGTCCGTTTTGGCCATGGACATCTGCCTGGTTCAGCAAGAGTTTCTAAGAATTGTGCCCTATACAATTCCCTTTGAAGCGGCCCTTCTTCTCTCTCACATAGGTGATTCATTTCCTTAGAGTATCTCGAGTTACTCTCTTTACAAGAATCATTAAAAGCTTTGCTTATCCTTACTCAACCGTTATCACTGTTTTCATCATAGGAATGGACTTGAGGGTAAAACCCCCACAGTGACTTAACTAAACTTTTGCGGTTAGGTTGTCCCTTTGAACCTAGATCTTGGGATCTCCAGTCAACTAGGTTGGGTTTTCCTTCGCTAAGTTTTTATTCTATGGGCTTTAGTCCCATTCCTCTTGATGACTTAGCAACTATCTCTCTTGTTAACCCTTTGGTTAGCGGATCCGCTAGATTATCCTTTGACTTTACATAGTCAATAGTAATCACTCCAGTTGAGAGTAGTTGTCTTATGGTATTATGTCTTCGGCGTATATGCCTAGACTTACCATTGTACATTTTACTCTGTGCTCTTCCAATCGCAGATTGGCTATCACAATGAATGCATACTGCTGGCACAGGTTTAGACCATTGTGGAATACCCTCTAAGAATTGGCGTAGCCACTCAGCCTCTTCACCACATTTGTCTAGAGCTATAAACTCAGACTCCATTGTGGATCTGGCTATCACAGTTTGTTTAGAGGATTTCCAAGATACAGCTGCACCACCTAAAGTGAATACATATCCACTAGTGGATTTTGAATCTTTTACATCAGATATCCAGTTTGCATCACTGTATCCTTCTACAACAGCTGGATATCTTGTATAGTATAGCCCATAGTTACGAGTATACCTTAAGTATCTCAGTAATCTCACTATGGCTTTCCAGTGGTCAGTACCAGGATTACTAGTATATCTGCTTAGCTTACTTACATCGTATGCTATATCCGGTCTTGTACAACTCATCAGGTACATTAGACTTCCAATAATCCTTGAGTACTCCACTTGAGAGATGCTCTCACCTTTATTCTTTGATAAAGGCTGACTTGGATCTATAGGAGTTTTGGCCTCATTAGAGTCATCCTTATTGAATTTTTCAAGAATTTTTCCAATATAATTGGATTGACTCAAAATGATGCCATCTGATTTTCTCGTGATTTTAACTCCCAGTATCACATCTGCTAGACCCATATCTTTCATTTCAAATCTAGCATTCAGCATATCCTTAGTGGATTTAATCATCTTATCATTACTACCAACGATAAGCATGTCGTCAACATAGAGACAAAGAATGACATAGCCATCTTTTGTTTCTTTCACGTAAATACATTTGTCGCATTCACTGGTTTTAAAACCTTTCTCCAACATGACATCATCAAATTTCTGATGCCACTGTTTCGGAGCCTGTTTTAAGCCATACAATGACTTAACCAGTTTACAGACTTTCTTTTCTTTCCCTGGAGCAGAAAAACCCTCAGGTTGTTCCATGTAGATTTCTTCTTCCAAATCTCCATTTAAGAAAGCTGTTTTTACATCCATTTGATGTACTTCTAAGTTTCGCAAAGCTGCGATAGCAAGTATCATCCTAATGGAAGTTATTCTCGTCACTGGAGAATACGTATCAAAGTAATCAAGGCCTTCTCGTTGCCGATAGCCTTTTATTACTAGTCTGGCCTTGTATTTATCAATTGTTCCATCTGGTTTCATTTTTCGTTTGAAAATCCACTTATATCCTAGTGGTTTGCAACCTGGAGGAAGATCAACTAACTCCCAGGTATGGTTTTGCAAAATGGAATCAATTTCACTATTGATTGCCTCTTTCCACAAAGGTCCTTCAGAAGAAGTTACAGCTTCTTTGAAGGTTTGAGGTTCAGTTTCGAGCATATATGTTAGAAAATCTGGGCCAAAAGATTTTTCTATCCTTGCTCTTTTACTTCTTCTTGGCTCAACCTCAGTTGGCTCATCATCAGTTACCTGTTCAGATTCATGGTCTTGACTATGAGTTCTTTTGGATGAACTCACTTCTTTTCTCGTTTTTGCTGGAAATATATCTTCAAAGAAAGATGCATTTCTAGATTCCATTATCGTGTTTTTGTGAATCTCAGGATTTTTAGATTCATGCACAAGAAACCGATAAGCATTACTGTTCTGAGCATAACCTATGAATATGCAATCTACAGTATTCGGTCCTATCCTTTCTTCCTTGGGTGTAGGAACTACCACTTTGGCAAGACACCCCCACACTCGCAAGTATTTGTAGGAAGGTGTTCGACCTTTCCATAATTCATATGGAGTTTTCTCCTGATTTTTCCGGGGTATCTTATTTAAAAGATAATTGCTAGATAGGATAGCTTCCCCCCACATGTTCTGTGGTAATCCAGAACTTATCAACATTGAATTCATCATTTCTTTCAATGTTCGATTTTTTCTTTCCGCAATTCCGTTTGATTGCGGTGAATAAGGTGCTGTTACCTCATGTATGATTCCATGTTCAGCACAAAATTCATTAAATGGTGATACATATTCACCACCTCTATCACTTCGAAGTACTTTGATCTTTTTATCAAGTTGATTCTCAACTTCTTTTGTGAATAGAATGAATTTATCTATAGCTTCACTTTTTGCTCTTAGCAAATATACATAGCAATATTTAGTACAATCATCAATGAAGGTAATAAAATAATTATAACCTCCCCTTGATTGCACACATTTAAGATCACTTATGTCGCTATGTATCAAGTCGAGTGGTTTAGTATTCCTTTCAATCTTTTGAAAAGACGTTTTCGTTAATTTAGCTTCAATACAAGTTTCACACTTGTGCTTTTGATCAATTTGAAATTTAGGGATATGTTTCAAATTAATTAATCTACGCAGGGAATCGTAGTTAACATGTCCTAGTCTATCATGCCATAGATTAGGATACTCAAGCAAGTAAGCAGAATTATTAACTTTATTAATAATTTTAGGCTTAATAGCCATTACATTCAGCTTAAACATTCCGCCACATTCATATCCCTTTCCGACAAACATACCACTCTTGGTTAAAATAAATTTGTCAGATTCAAAAACCAGGCGGAAGCCATGCTTGTTCAGCAGCGTCCCAGAAACCAGATTCTTGCGGATATCTGGTACATAAAGGACATTTTTCAGAGTCAGCTCATTTCCAGAGGTCATTTTGAGAATTACATTCCCTTTGCCTTCTATAGCTGACGTAGCCGAGTTTCCCATGAACAGTTTTTCTCCATTCTGGACCGGCTCAAAAGTGGTAAATACTTCCCTGACAGAGCATACATGCTTTGTAGCCCCTGTATCTACCCACCACTCTTTAGGATTAGAGTCAACCATATTCACCTCTGAAATGACAGCACAGAGGTCCACGTCACCACTGTCTTCAACAACATTGGTTACACTGGGTTTCTTCTTTTTCGGTAGCCTGCATTCTACCGATTTGTGACCCATTTTGTCACAATTGAAGCATTTCCCTTGAAACTTGGTTTTCTTGGAAATACCACCTTTTGGTCCCATCTTGGACCCTTTATTGTTCTTCTTGAACTTTGAACTTTGACTATGTTCCACGACATTAGCCTTAGGTTCAGCTTGGCTCAAAGGTGCCATAGCTTGGTTTGGTACTGGAGCTCCAGATGAGTTCCCAGTTACCACAACTTCAGTGTTCTCATTGGTTGTCATTTCTGAAACCAAGACACAATTGTCAATTTCCACAAAAGGAAATTCAGAAATATTCAAGTGAGTATCTTAACAAGATTACAACACTAAATTTTCTGTCCCAAAATTCTTTATACTCAAAATTGTTTTTTTTTTCTTTTTTTTTTTCCCAATATCGAAAAAAAAAAAAATTATCTGTCCCAAGACAGATATCTAATCGTACCAAAATTTTGTAAATAATTTTTCGTTTCAAACTTTTTGTAACAATTTTGAAAGTATTATAAAATTGGAGGACCAGTATTGCTAATACTTTGCAATTACTCCCTTCTTTAATAAAATTTACAAAACAGTAAACTTTATTTTAAATGCACCACCAATTATTTTCCCAAATTCTTATTTTGTCACACCACCAAATTTTCTTGTAACAAAACTTTGTAAATGATTTTGAAAATAAAATTTAGATGGAGGTCCTAAAGTGCTAATATTTTACAACCAATTTAATTGGCAAACTTTTGCAACGTATTTTGGATATATTTATCCTTGTTGTTCCAAAACAACCAATTAATGTATACAAGGTACGTACTCCGTTAAATAATCACAAAAAAAAAATTGTTACTTGTTGGCCGTAAATATAAAATCCAGTAACAGCTTTTACAATCTCCTTTTGAAACCAAAGGTATTTTTCCAGTAAACAGTTTCTTAAACAAAGTTATTTTTCCAAGCGTTTTCCTTTTACGAAAAACCGGATCTGTCTTAAGATTGTTACAAAATCTGATCGTAAATGAAAAACACGGTTAGATCAACAATTATATGAAATACAGAAACTGTAAACAACAATAAAATTTAATTCGACAAATACAAAATTGAAGCAAACCGAGGCCCGTGTGAACACGGTGTCCTTAAGACAGATTCGCTCCCTCACCCTTCCGGTTGTGCTCGAGGTCCCTTCGAACGTCTGTCTCCCAGGATACAACGGCTCCAACAAAGTACTTTGCACCAAAGCTTTGTTAGACGAACTGAAACAACTAGAACTCTAGGAAGGAACGAGTAAGAGAGAATTGAGAGTAAATTTGGTGTGTTTAAACCGAGAAAAGAAAGACTCTATTTATAGGGTCGAAGTGAGGGCAAAGTTGGAATAAAAAAAATTAATGGCATTTCCGTTACGGGAGTTACAACTCCATAATTACGGAGGTTACAAAATTTAAAAATTTATTTTAATTTTCAGTTTTTTTCCAACAAATAGATTAACACTATTTGGTATAATATTCTCTATACAATCTCCAAAATCAATTAAGAAATTAAATGCATATTTGAATATTTACTTAAATTTATCGAATTTATGAAAATATGTATTCAACTATTATTGTCATCTTAATTAATAATTTGGTAGGTGGAGATATTTTTTTTTTTTTTTGGTTTCCCAAGGGTTTTAATCCCTTTCGAGGCGCGTCGGACACATAATGTGGGAACCTCTCCCAAGAGGGATTCGAACCTGAGTCCGCTACTTTGTAGTGACTAGTCCCTTCCACTAGACCAATCACCTGTTGGTGTAGGTGGAGATATGTAATCATGACTACACATACTGACATAAGGTATTTTGAGATATGTAACCCTAAACCCTAAAACTTAATAAAATAAAATAGAATAGATTAATTGTATATGCTTTTCCAAATTTTGTTCGTTCTTTCTAGATTTTATCTTCAAAAATTCTCTACTCAATCAATTTCAACCTTTTTATTTAAAATAATAATAAAAAAATTATACAGGACTGAATAAGAGTGAGTCAACATATTGTATCTCAATTCCCTGTTGAGAAATCTTAACATTCTAGAACCATGTTAATCAGAGCGTATGTCAAAGTAATTAAAATATTGAACGAAACAATTCATATATAAATAAGTAAATCCACGTTGATTATATATGTTTCAATATCTGATGTAGATTTAAAAAAATCAATAATTAGTACTATATTAGATTAACGATATATATATATATATATATATATATATATATATATATACATATCAACTTTGCAAAATAATGTAAAGTCCAAATTTATGTCCAAGTGCCAAATAGTTATAGTGTAACCTAAATTAAAATTTAGGGTGAAATACGGTTTCCCCCTTAAAGTATGGGGTTGGTATCAATTACCCCTTAAAGTATCAATTGTAGCACTAACCCCTCTCTGTTATAGTTTTGTAGTTTTTATTTCAAAAATACTCTGCCCCTTTCATAAATAAAAATATCTTTATTAATTTATAAAAATTAAATTGTCTCTTTATTAATTGTGTATTCATTCATCCACCAAACAACATTATGTTTTAATTTACCATACTTTTTTGAATCTCAAATTTCTTCTTCATTTTCATCTCATTTTTTATAACCAAAAGAAGCAAAATAAATGAAGATTTTGAAATTTAATATTGTTTGGTAAATGGATGTATTCATAATTAATAAAAAAAAAATTGATGAAGAAATGAAGAAATTAAAACATAATATTGCTTGGTGTCAACCGTGAATTTTGCGAATAGAATTCGAAGGAGAATTGCTCAATATTTTTAATAATAATTCGTACCGAAAATAAATGAGATAATTATCACCAAATAAAAACATAGAAAAATATAAAGAAAAAATTGAGATATAAATATAAAAAATTGAAACATAAAATAAAGAAAACAAATAGAAACATAAATCAAGAAAAAAATGAGACGAAAATAAAGAAAAAATTTGAGACCATAAAACCGAAGAAATGAAGAAATTGAATAATAATATTATTTGGTGGATGGATAAATTCATAATTAACATAAATATTTTTTGATAAATTAATAAAGAAATAATGTACTTGTTTCAAAAGGGACGGGGGTATTTTTGGAATAAAATGTGTAATACTATAACATAGAGGGGGTAAGTGTTACAATTGATACTTTAGGGGGGTGACTTGTGCCACCACCATACTTTAAGGGGGGAAAGTATATTTCACCCTAAAATTTATCAAGTTCAAGTCGGAGGTTTGAATGAATTAAAATAATTTTATCCAACACCGGCGGATTATATCAATATAGGTTGGATGATAAATACATGTGCATAAGAGGACAAAAAATTATCCTCTCATATACATTTATTGCTCATCCAGCACCCCAGTGAATTAAATTCACTGGGGTAGGCACATTATTTACAAAATAGCCTATTAATAAACATGGTTCTCGTGATACAATAATGTTATACATTAAATACTCATAAATCACATTAATTTATTGTCATTAATGATGTAGCCAAGAGATAAAAGTTGAGGCTCCAAAATCAAGTGGGCAAAAGATCTGGGCTCCGACTACCACTAATGTTGGTATTTTTCTTTTATATATATAATTCTGGTGTTCAAGCTTACACTAGACTAATTCTGGACCCTCAGAACTCTGAATTATCTAGATTTATGTATAAAATGATTGATGTCATGATTTAATACCGTTTCCCAAAAAAAATGTTATCAGATATATCAAACACATACGTACTTTAATGAGGCGCTCTCATACAAATTGATCAAATAAATATCAATAACGTACGAATACAAAATAAAACTACACTTTAGTACAAAAATAGAACAAAAATTTGGATGAAAATGCATGATTTATTCCTCAAAATATTAATACTTAATTTGATAATATATGAGATCCATATTTTCCTCATTCTTGGGGAACCTCTTGTTCCTCTTTGTAATCCAACGCATCATTTGGTTTTACATCTTTTAAACCATTACTGGAATTCAAGCAATGAGACCATATCCAAACCAAATTCATCTTCTCTTCATCGAACGTCCATTGATTTGGCCATTCTTCCCAATTGTTCTCATTCTTTAGTTTTTCGATTATATCTTGAGGTAGTGAAATATGTGCATTGGCATCGTAACTCCCCCCCGAATTTTTCTCCATTGGTGCAATTTTCAATTGTTCGTTTACTTGAACAACAAAATAAAACAAAAGGATTTGATCTTCTTAATTATATATATATACATAAACATGTACATTTATAAATTACCGATATGGGAGAATAAAAAACATGGGATAATTTGTACTCCATAAAGGGGATAATTTAAATTGTGCATAATTATTAGAAAATAAATGCACGTAAGGTGTCATTTACTTTTTTTAATTACTCACGGGAAAAGTAAACATGGCAAAGTTTCACCTTTATCCTCATTTATAGATGATTCTTTAATTTATTATACAATTATTAGTATTTACTACAAAATATAATGCATAATTGAAAGTTTTCAATGTTGTTGGAGTTTAATGGAAAAGTTTTATAGCAATTATGTGTGTGTCATACCATGTGTCCATTTTTTCAAAGCTCTTAATTAAATTACATGGACCAAAATTTCATTCTAGTTATAATTTTCAGTCACCCAAAAAAAAAAAAAAAAAAAAAGGAGAGTAAGAGTGTCTCAAAACAAATAAAGAATTTTAAATTTACACCTTATTTTCATTTTCAATGAATCAAAAATTAAAAAGTTTCATTATTTTTAAAGGTCAATTTACCCAAATAAAAAAGATCGATAACCATTGAGTTCCTACATATATAGCAATTAAAGCTCAATTTCCAATAACTCCAACACTTCAACTTATAATATTTTTAAAGAAACATTTATGCTTACAAATATTTTTCATATATATATTATCAGAAAATAATTATTATAGCAAATTTTCAAAAATAGTTTATGGAATTAGGTGAGAATAAGCTAGCGGGAAAATTAAAAATGAAAACCATGAATGAAAATATTAACTCAATACTCCCTCCATCCCTAAATTTTTATTACTATTTTCTTTTTGAAATGTTCTAAAATAATGCTACCTTTTTAAAGTGGAATTTTTTTCCTCAAAAATATCCTATAACATAAAGTAATAGTTCGAAATCATTAACTTCCAACCATGACATAAAAGTAAAAACACTCAAAATTTTTACTTTTTCAACCCTCACCTGAAACACTGCGCTAAAAGCAAATGAAGTGAACAAAAAAGGGATTGACTATTGAGGGAGTCTTTTGTTAGACTGATGATAAAATGTTGTTAATACATTTTTATAAACAAATTTTAATTTATTATCGGATTAAGGTCTCTAACAAGTAACATATGAAAATCGACTAGTCTCGTATTCACTTCGTATATCTTAGATAGAGAAATTTTTTAATTTGATCAGATCTACGAAATCCTTAATCGGTTAAGATAACTTAGGAAAGTGACAAATTCATATTAAAATTCAGTAAATTTGACAGTACCAATGTTTTTACAAATTCCTTGAATACGAGGGTTGACTTATTGAAATAAATAACTAGATTAACCGATTATGTGTGCTTTATAAACTTTAACCGTATTTTCAAAATCTCACCTTCACCGTTTGCTAGTTAATAGATTAAAAATAATAGTGCGTAAATCTAAAGAAGTGATTAAGAGTGATTCCATATATTGTGTCCCAAGAAATCTATATTTTTCGATTTTGCAAACTGACGTAAAATCTAAATTAAAATTTAGGTGTCAAGTTGTTAGCGGAACTCGTGAAAATAAAGTCGGATATGGGTTGATTGAATAAAAATATCTTAGTAATTAACATTATTAAATTAAAATGATAAAATATTGTATTAAACAATTACTAATTAATCACGTACAAATAACAACCAATTACCAAAACATAAAACATGAGACTTTATGATACATAATCGGTCATAGTAAACCACAATTATATTACATGATACGAATACAAATTAAAACTACTTAATTATTATAATTAGTAGAAGAAAACAATAATACTTATTCGATATTAATTGTATGAGCTCAATACATGCATGTTTTCCTCAATTGTTGGGTTTCTCTTTTTTCACAACATTTTTAGAATCATTATTGAAATGAGACCAAGACCAAGCTAAACTCATGTTTCCAGCTTCGTCTGATGTCCCTTGACGTGGCCACTCCTCCCAATTGTTCTCATTCTTTAATTTTTCAATTAGGTCTTGGGGTAGTGAAACGTGAGCATTGGAATTGCGTTTCTCACTTGATTTATCTGCCATTTCAGCTAGCCTTTGTACTTAATTAATTGAACAACAAATTAAATAATTAAAGGGAAGTATATATATATATATATATATACAAGCAATTGGAGGGGAATTGTTAGAATTACGAAATTCAGGTAATTTTGAATGCATGGCAAGGGAGATATTATGAATTTTGTATAATTAGGAAATATATGCAATTACGGTGTGTTTTATTGTAAAATTTAGTCAATGACAAAATATATACATGGTGAGATATTTTGTTGATATTTCTGCATACATGACTAGATTAACACCATTTGGTATTATATTCATAAATTTACTGTACAATCTCCAAAATCAATTAAGAAAATTATTGCATATTTGAATAATTTCTCAAATTTATTGAATTTATGAAAAGATTTATACAACTATTATTGTCATCTTAATTAATAATTTGGTAGGTGGAGATGTGTAATCATGACTACACTTAAGGTATCTTAGAGTAGTTTGTGCCCGAATCAGGTTTGGTCATACCCATTCAAGAAACTCGTCATGCAATTGGATGGGTGTGGTCAAATCAGATTTAAGAAAAAAAAAAAAAATTGGGTAGCTTGCCAAGTAGTGAGTGGAACAAAACCGTTTTAGTGAAGGGTCAAGCAATATAATGGAAACTAGGATTGACTCATAAAAGAAAAGAGAATAGATTAATTGTAGGGAAAATTGCTTTTTTGGTACCATAGGATAGACCAACTTGCAATTTTGGTACCATTGGATACGAAATGCAAATTTGGTACTATAACATAGGTTTTCATTGCAACTTTTGTACTTTTCGCCAAAATTAATGATAATTTAACCCCTATGAAATGCATAATGTTCAATTTCCCCCCTCATGGTTTAAAAAAGAGCATTTTAACCCTTGAAATTTTGTTAAAGTTTCACATTGTCGCCCTGATATTTTTATAGGCGGCACTTTATCCACTTTTGTTATGAAAATTTATAGGCGGCACTTTATCCACTTTTGCTATGATAATATGACATTTTACCCCCTGTGCTATGATAAATATGACAATTTATCCCCCTATGTTACAAAATAGTTTGCATGTCTACTCTCAATTTCGGCAAGTGAGTTACACTCTCCGACTGAAGGGGGTAAATTGATTTTTTTCCAAATTATAAAGGGGTAAATTGAACATTATGCATTTCATAGGGGGTAAATTGCCATTAAAATTGTAGACAAATTGGGTTTGGTACCAAAATTGCAATGAAAAACCTATCTTATGGTACCAAATGTGCATTTTTGTATCAAGTGATACCAAACGTGCAAATTAGCCTATACTATGGTAAAAAAAAAACAATTTTCCCATTAATTGTATATGCTTTTGAAATTTTATTAGTTCTTTCTAGATTTTACCTTCAAAATTCTCTACTCAATAAATTTCAACTTTTTTTAATTTAAAATAACAATAAAAAAATTATGACCTAGATACTATTTTTCGTAATAACCATTAGATTGACTGCATTCCAAGTTCGTGGCAGTATGGTGCCGTCCAGATGAGCGATC
This sequence comes from Penstemon eatonii, assembly GCA_038501285.1. Classification (NCBI taxonomy): domain Eukaryota; kingdom Viridiplantae; phylum Streptophyta; class Magnoliopsida; order Lamiales; family Plantaginaceae; genus Penstemon; species Penstemon eatonii. Next base: position 9,459,983 of record CM076710.1, read on the forward strand.
TTGTAGGATCCCTTTTTCCTGACCCCAACAACGACATAGGGTCCCTCCCAGTTTTGTTGAAGTTTTCCTATATGCTTTGAAATTTCTACTTTTTTTAGTACAAGATCTCCTCCTTTGAAAGTTCGAACTCTGACTCTTTGGTTGTAGGACTGAATAAGAGTGAGTCAACATATTTAATCTCGATTTCCTGTTGAGAAATGCTAACATTCTAGAACCATGTTAATTAGAGCGTACGGTATAGTAATTAATTAACATATATAATAAGTAAATTCATGATGATTATATACTTGTTAATATCTGATGTAGATAAAAGAAAATACAATGAGTAGTATAATTATTAGTATATAATTTGATAATATATGAGATCCATATTTTCTTCATTCTTGGGGAACCTGTTGTTCCTCTTTGTAATCCAACACATCATTTGGTTTTACATCTTTTAAATCATTACTGGAATCCAAGCAATGAGACCATATCCAAACCAAATTCATCTTCTCTTCATCGAATGTCCATTGATTTGGCCATTCTTCCCAATTGTTCTCATTCTTCAGTTTTTCGATTATATCTTGAGGTAGTGAAATATGTGCATTGGCATCGTAACTCTCCCCCGAATTTTTCTCCATTGGTGCAATTTTCAATTGTTTACTCGAACAACAAAACAAAAGGATTTGATCTTCTTATATATACATGAACATGTACATTTATAAAATACCGATATGGGAGAATTAAAAAAAGGGATAATTTTTAGGAAATAGATGCACGTAAGGTGGCATTTACTTTTTCTAATTACTCACTGGAAAAGTAAACATAGGCAAAGTTTCACCTTTATCCTCATTTATGGATGATTCTTTAATTTATTATTCAATTACTAATATTTACTACAAAATATTATGTATAATTGAAAAGTTTTTAAAAGTTGTTGAAGTTTTAACGGAAAAGTTTTATATGGGTCACATACCATGTGTCCATTTTCTGAAGCACTCAATTAAATTATATGGACCAAAATTTCGTTCTAGTATATTTTTCGGTCAACTAAAAGTTGGAATTTAAAACTTTCCTGAAAAATGATATAAAATTACTAATTAAAAGGGCTGTTATGCTAGTAGTGTCCTTAATAAAAAAAAGTGTTTCAAGACAAACAAAGAATTTTATTTTCAATGACTCAAAAACTGAAAAGTTTCATTATTTTCTACGTTAACTCAGAAAATTTTGAACAATTTAACAATCACAAGGAAGCACAACATGAAAATACTCGTCATCATCATGGTCATTCTTCTCAATTGTTTCCAAAAAAGTTAAGTGATTTATATAATTTTCGACTCAAGCAAAATTAAAGAAACATATCTCAAAGGTAAAAAATAATAAATTAAATAATTTCGTATTACTAAAAGTTGGAAACTTTTAAAAAAACTTCTCTGAAAAACAACATAAAAATGACCCAATTAAAAAAAATAAGAGTGCCTCAAGACAAAAAAAGAATTTTAAATTTACACCATATTTTCATTTTTAATTATTCAAAAACTGAAAAGTTTCATTATTTTCTATGGTAACTCAATTATATGCTTAAAAATGTTGGAGTTGGGGATGAAATATATCATTTCCATTCAGTTGTAGTTTAACTTTATAAATAGATCATTACCTAGATTACAAAATGTACCTCGACATTTTTTCATTATTGAATCTCGACACTATAAGCGAGTATAATAGTGCTCTAAACATTGTAAATGATTATCAAGAATGAAGTATATATACATGATTTTATGACATGGTGCCAGAGCCACGTTCAATCTCTACGGCCGTCATGGGCAGAATGACCGAAGCCTTTGCACATGAGAATAGTTGTTACTTGGAATTGTTGACATGCACAATAAATTGATTTGATATAACCTTAAGGTTCGAATAATTTAAATTTATTTTGAAAATTTTCCAACATTGCTCCATCATTTTCAAAATTTAAAATCAAGTTTCGAGAACATATGTTTCAATAATGGTGTCTCACGGCTTGAACCATTACCTAATGAAAGCATTTTAAAGTTAACCAAGAAGAATGGTCGATTTGTTTTTGAACCAACTTCCTATAATGATTGACTTGAAAAACTTGCACATGCACTAATTCCAGTGTTTTTTTAGTGTTCTACTTAGTTGACGTGTGGATTGGCATTTGTGTTTATATCCTGATTCATGAGCACTCCAGAGTTAAGCCCTTAACTCATAGACATAGAAGGCGACGCTACCTTCTACACCCACATAGATAGACTTATCGAAAGTGCCTCATAAGATAAGCACTTTAAAACACACTTGTTATAAGTCTATTTAGCAGCATATTGTTCAACCTATCTTTAGCATTACAGTTACAAGCACTATTTACCTTGAGATGATATATTGCTAGTGCTTCAACCACCTCATGATAATACTTTACTCTTTTTTACCAATTTGATAGGAAAATTCATGTCTAATTATTTTTCATCAATATTACTTTACAACTTGAATAGAGACATTTTTGTCTTAAAAAAAAGATAAAAACTTTAAGGCAAAATTGCAAAAATCGTCCCAAACTAATAACTAATTTTGGATTTTCGTCCCAAACTATTCAATTTGGCGAATTTCGTCCCGTAATTTAATATTCTTTTGAAATATCGTCACACCGTTAATTATAAGACGAAAATTGCGCATTTGCCATTAAATTATCACATGGCTCCTTACGTGTCATGACGTGGTAAATTTTAACATGAATATTTATATGATATTGCAGAGTTCGTTCCAAACTAATTACAAGATTGAACCGTCATTTCATTAAATTAGAAATTTAATATTGGGACTAAATTCATACAAAATGGTAAATTATGGGACGAAATTCGGCGAGTTAATATAGTTTGGGACGAAAAATCAAAATTAGTAATTAGTAGAGTTGCTCAAATGAAATGATAAATCTCCTCTTCCGCAACCCCTATCGCTTCATCCATTGCAATTTCGTTCTTTAATTTCTGATTGAGGCTATCTCATTCAAAGTGCTTGTTCAGAATTGTCATCCCTCAACAGTAATTGAACCTTGCTCATTGGCTGAATTATTATTATTTATTGGGAAGTTTAGCATATTGTAATTGGACCCCTAAAGTCCTTTGGGCAAAATCAATTTTCAGTCGACCAGTTAGTTGAAGGTGGAAGAAAAAATGGTGGCGGGCGGGGCGGATGAAGAAGATGAAAATGAGCATGGATATGATAATTTATTATTCTTAACTAAAAGGGTCTTTAAGTAATTTGATGTTGACAACAAAAGCACCAATATTTTATGATTATAAAAAGCAACCAACTCAATTCAACTAGAATGAGTTAAAAGGGTACCCATAATAATACAAACGAAGCTCGTGGAAATCAAAGAACGCAGCATACTACAATCCTAACACTTGACATTATTCATACATAACAAATGACTTATTTCAAACAAATATTAAATTGCGGGACGAAATTCGGTGAGGTAATATAGTTCAAGACGAAAATCCAAAATCACTAATTATTTTAGGACGTTTTCTACAATTTTACCAAACTTTAATTATTCACACTTTTATAATAAATATAGGTATAGATATAGATAAACAAAACTTCTAGATGTTAAGTCTTAACTTATTATTTAATCTTCTAATCTAACAATTATTACTTAGTTATACTTCTTGAATTTCTTTTTGCCTATTAATCATATAGGGGTTTTATAGTCGACACAAATAAGTAAAAAAATTATTCATGTTTTTATAATAGTAAAGATAGTGACGTATATATACATTCAAACGACCACTCAACATCTACACAATGCATATATAGGCAAGTCATTTCATCACATTTCTGAACCATGAGCAGTGTCAAGACTCTGAAGCTTTGCTGGCAATAAAAGAAGCATAATTGGCTATTGTGGATTCTGGTGATTGTCGTAGCTGTGCTATTAAAGGAAATAGCTCCGATGAGCGAATAAATTGTCGACATGGTTGATAAGCACACATCTTAACTAGAGAAAACAATGCTATCTTTAGAGGTGACTCGTTTATTGCGTCCTTTCTTGGGTTCAGTGCCACAGTAGAACAATCTGCCACCACCTTTAGCAATGCCTGAAATAACCACAATTTTCCGTTTAAGAACAAATGTAGAAATCATAAGACAATCTAGAAAATTGAATAATCATTTAGGTTCAACGTCATGAAGTATAGAAGCCGTATGATTCTATTTATTTCAACCAAACAAGCTTTTCCCAACAAAGCATAAGATATGAACATTTTTTCTCCTTTTTTGGTTAGTGTGTGGAGAAAGATGGCAATGGTTATCTAGCACTGCAAAATATTCTAGCTGATATGTTAACTTATAGAACAATTGATGAACCCCACAAAGGCCACATATATACCACTATTAGAAGGATAGAAATCGGTAAAAAAATCTTCATAAGCAAAAGAATGTAGCGACAATCATGGGAGCATATAAATAACCTGCATGGCTCCTTTGGAGACTATGTCTTCACAAAGCCGGTTGGAGTTCCGTACAAGATTACTGAGAGCACCTGCAGCATTTGCTTTAGTTTTGTCTTCATCTTCTGAGAGCAGCAACTTTGTTAGCTGAGGGATAGCTCTTCTGAGTTCGTCATATAATGAGTCATTGTGATAGGCAGCATTGCCGACCTGGTGCACATATGTATGTTCATCAACTTGTCTACTCCAAGTTTGAATAGTCACAATTCAACTTTAGCAGTATAATAAATTAGAAAAACTTACAGCAAAACAAGCAAATTTCCTTGTTCGTTTGTCGGAATCAGCACATCGATCAATAAGGACTCCAATGATATGTTGTTTTGCCTTCAAAATATTTATGAAATAGTCTGTCAGTCGCAAAAAAAAAAAAAATTGAACTGAAAACAGAACACCAGTCTAAAGTCTTTGTAGGAATTCACTATCCCAAAATCTTAAGATGGGGATGATTTTTTAGTTAGAAGTCAATTAAATATTATCTTAAACTTACAGATAAAAGATAAGAGGGTAAAAAGTTATTGTGTCCAATACCAGTATAGTATAGAAATAGGAGCTGTGGCGGCACATGTTGCCAATAGCACTGCAGGCCTTGGCACGTACATTGGGATCTTCATGTGTAAGAAAGTGCTTCATGGCCTCCAAAATATCCGCCGCATTGATATATTCATAGAATAGCTGCATGCGAATTTGTGCTTAGAAGCATCCAATATGTCAAACTTACTACCAAAAAAGCTAAAGCATTTGTAAAAAATCGAAATAAAAACAATCAGCACATGGTTAAGGTGATGAAGTATTCGTGAACAAAAAAATAGTAATATACATTTTAAGCTCGGGCACAAACAGACAGTATAAGCAATTAAAAAAAATCTCTTTTTCCTATAGTTGAGATTGGAGAATTAAAGCAGAGACCAGCGCAATGTGACAATCTTAGTCTCCTGTAATTAATAAGAGCAGAACAGACCACATAATTTATCGAATTTTGACCACTCTAATCTTATGTGCCTCTGAGTCAAATATATATAGAGCTGCTAATTTTTGTGCTTCAACATGAAAAATATCATAAACAAATGAGCAATCAGTGGCCTGAGTAGAATTATATAAGAAAGAGCGCAGCACTTGCTGCCAAGACATAATTGCACTAGTTAACACAATCCCAAACCGCAAATCATGTAAAAAAAATTGAACTGGAAGTGAGCAGGTAGAATTACAGCATGAGGCAATACCTTATCCATTCGGGCTAAATCTGAAATAATCATAAGAAAATCCACAGTTACTTCCCTAGGGCAGGAGCCATTAAGCAACCTTTTCGCTCTAGTTGGATCTAATAAACCTTTGCCCACAAGTTGAACAGCAAGTGGCTGTTGGGTGGACAATTTGGCAATAAATGCAACTGGCCGAGCAATATCTTTTAATTCCATATGGTCCAAGCAACGGAGAATGATGATGGGCACTTCAACCTATGGAATATGAAAGCAACCACATCAGATAAGCAATACAACTAGGATGTTAGGTGCTTCGAAACAGTACATATCTTATACACGTTGAAATATTCAAGTCGATGACACATGATTTTAAGTCAACCTACGCAGTAGCTTGCTTGTAAAAATAAAAGCATAAATGTTCTAGATTTCTAGCATACCAAGGAAAACACTAAAAGTAGTTCCTGGTGGCCTAGAATGGCAACCGGTGCTGCATGCTATTTTATCCTTTCCAATGTAAATTGTGTTGTATGAGTACATAACACGAAAATGAAATTATTAGTGGAAACTCAAATCTCATGTTTTATGGTAATCTTCCTCCGATTTGGGTTGTCTAACGAAGGTTACGAGTTAAAAAGGAGAACATTGCAACATATATACTCCGAATTGCCCATTATAAGCTTGTAGCATAAAACCGAGATATAATAACATTGAGATATTGAAACTGTCACTCTCAATGAAGGTAATAAAAATGGAGGGTATATTTGAAATTATAATGTAAATTGACTCATTATACCTTAGGCCAACATATGATGTCAAACAAACCATATGAAAAGAGGGTTAACAAAAGAGAGAAAACAAAAAATGGCCTGCAATATAGCATCTCATAATTGAAGAGTAAGAACAAGATCAGAATTCAGATACTCACCTCCTGAAGAATCTGAATATACTTTTTCATGTTTGTCTGTATTGTTTTCATCATGTCTTTGTCTTCAGCATAAATCTTCCCACCAGGAGATCCCATATTCAGAAGTAAACCACTGTTCACGGAAGCATTAGCAGACAGTGGACCTGGTCCACTCTGTACAGCTACAAAAGGAAATGCTAAGAGGTCAATCACTGCATTAATTGTATCTCTGACGCCATATTTCCCTCCACCAGGTCCAGTCCAGGACTTTAAAAGCTTAAGATGTGTATCAGATATCAAATCAGAGATGCACTTGATATGTTCTGTCCTTAGCAAAATCTGGCGAAATGTTGATACTCCGCCAGTAAGGCATTGACATATCGAAGAAATAGTCCATACAACCCCCACAGGCGATAATCCAATTCGATCCTGCAAGCAAGCAGATCTATTTCCGGGAGCATTTGCAATGTTGTTAGCCAATAAATCAATAAGAAGCTGTGGAGCACCACTTGCACATAATTGTTGCACAGCCAAAGGTCCTCCTCGGTTCAGTCTAGAATCCAACAGCCCAATACAGCCATCCCTGATGCCATGGTAGCATGGGAGCATCCCCTTTGGCATGTTAATGTTCACGGGATTTTCATCGGTTGCTGGACCTCTGAGGTAATCGCACAGAGTTGCTGTTCGTGGGATTAAAGGAAGAGCTATCTCAGAAACAGCATTTTCAACCAAAGATCCATTTTCAAGAGACAAAATAGATGCAAGAGCTAGCATAGCAGCTGCACAAGAAGGTTGCAAAGCAGACTGCATCCTTTCATCTGAAGAAAAATGGTGCGCAAGGATAGAAATCCGAGCAAACTGCTTTTTGGAAGATGTCGTCAACATAAAAAGTGCAGAGTTTCTTCCAGATGATTTCAAACACTGAGAAATTGCGGCAAGAGTGAGACAGGTGTGCATAACCAAGCCACGTGTATTCATGACTTTGAGTTTTGAATTATCTGCTTCTCCACCAGATGTTTCTTTATTTGATGCAGCACAAAATGCTAGTATGGAGAAAATCTCCGAAACAATTGTGCCATCACCGCCACCACTCACAACTGTCGTCACAGGCAGTTTACTTGGAAGTCCACAGAGCACATTTGTAACAACTTCACTATGCATGCAACATCTCAAGATAAGCTGCAATGAAGCACATAAAACATCTCTTTTACACAGATAAGACAAAAGAGACCACTATAATCACATGATAAAATGTTCAGAAAGAGTTGCATAAGAATCAAAAATCAAATACTAGAACTCTCTTATCCATTCAAAAATAGAGATTAACTAAATGTGTCAATATTCAACACACTTACATAATGAAATTAACGAAGATGTCAGCTTCCGGTAATATTTTGCTCATATTTCCAAAATTGAGCTCTCACCACATATAACAAGAAATCTTAACTAAATTGCTGCCATGTCTTTCAATAAACTGTTTAAAGCAGCTGCTAAGGAAAGAAGGCAAGAGATGGATTCCTAAGAATGTGGGTACAAGACATGTTTGAAGTAATCCATACTGCAGTGTAAAAATTTCTTAATGCACAAGTATATGGGAACAGGAAAATCAAAACAAGCTAGTAGACTTAAATATGGGTTCCATACAACAATTCATGTCCTAGAACTAGGGAAGCATATAATATGTAGAAATATAAATATATATATATATATTTATATATATATATATATATCAATCCATCTTGGTGTGCAGTGTTTCTCCCCCATAAACAGGAGAACAACTATGTGTAGGTTTACATATGTAATGAAGTACAGCAAATCATGCATCGACATTATTATAAAGATGAAATGACCCTAAAATTTAACTATACAACTTTGGTACATGTTCTTCCATAACAGAACATAATATAAATGGATTAACCTGCGGCATCCATTATGGATCTAAATACATAACCAAGTACAGCAAGGCATGCATGCAACATTTAACTCTACAAGTTTTACAAGTGAATTTTTAAGAATTTAATATAATTGGATTACGTCTTGCTTCTAAAAGATGCATCAAAGAAGACAAAAGAAACTGGAAAAGAATAATACCTGCACCCCAGCACAGAGAGCAATCTCGTGGCGTTGGCGAAGACAAAAGTACAAAGCAACCTGTACAGCTTTCGAGTTGAGAAATGCTTTTGTGATTGCATCAGTAACTTCCACTGAATTTGCTCCATGTCCTTCATCGTGGCCCTTAACGTTAAGCTGGAGTAAAGAATGGTCTCTCAAAGAGTTCAGTGGAAATAATCCACTTTCTTTCATGGAAAGAAGTTCAAATGCATCAATGAGTGACCAAATTCCCCTGCATGCCTCACAAGCAGCTCGCAACAAATTAGTAGAGCCTGATATGAGACTCAAGCCTGAAGATTCCAAGCACAAAAACAAGCAATCTAATACACCTGAAGATTTAGCATGGTTCAATATCTGTTGAAGATTTCTATTTAGCCCTGATGGAACAGAAGCGTCCTCAGGTGTTGAAGCAACTGCAGATGCTCTGAGAGACTGTGCTATTTGAGATAACATGACTGCAATACAAGAAGTACATTCATAAAGAAGTCTTCCAGATGTTTCATCACTGCACTTTGCAACCTGCAGATTTATAATCAGGACAGCTTAAAGCAAATGCATGAATTTTTTCCTACTAGACAAAAACAATCACAGTGCAATGAAAAATAACCTGTGAATAAAACCCAACGATGGTAACCCAATGCCTGAAATAAGGGTCGCCGATACTCCCTCCATAGGTATCTACCAATCTTTTCACAATTGAGAAGCTCTGTCAAGAAATGTTAAAAATATTAGCAACGTGCTTAAGGTCTAACGGACTATCACTAGTTTTAGAATACGTAAGAGAACTTCTCCAAGTAAATAAAGAAAACTCAAGCCAAAGGTACATATACATGTACATGTACATGTACATATATATATATATACACATATACATACATACATATATATAGATAAATACATTTACATATACATATATATTAAAGTACAATTTAAGTGGAACTGAGCTTCCTTGTAATACCAGTAGTTGCAATTTCTTTTCTAATATGAAGGGGGAAGACTCTGACACAATGATATACCTTTGCCATCAGATCATTTCCATCAGATATTTGTAATCTAACTATAGCAGAAATGAAGCCAAGAAGTCCACTTATAATTTCATCACAAATCCCCCTTGAACTGAGGGCTCCAGCAGCAATTAAATTCGAAAAAATTCTCAGAGACTGGTTTGAAGTAACAACATCCTGATCCCTATATGAGAAATAAAAGTTAACAACATTCTGTTAAACAAATATTTCATCTGCCATGTTGAAAATCCAGTGACTTTTTATTTATAAAGCCATGCAACACGAGTATTTATGCTTTTCAAAAAGCTGCAGACAAAAGAATAATTGTAATAGTAACAAGAAAACCAAATTGTTGTCACACTATATGAACAGGTTAGACAGACACTCTGAGGGAGCAGAATATATCCCGTTCTTTTTTACTTCACAAAACATGTAAACAGTAGTTTCCTCAATGCATTACACCCTAACTGCAAAACAGAATCGGCACCTCCAGCTGAAGAATGCGCCTCAAATGAATAACTTTGTTTTATATAAAGAGGGACCTCTATGCGATAAAAAAATTCCTCACTAAATACTCCTGTCCCAAAATTTTCATTCCATTTGCTATCAGTATGAAGTCAAACTAATTTTTATTAAGTTGCATTTTTCACCTTTATGAAATCTAAAGTTTTTTATATCCTAATATCTTTAGTGTTATTCAATATAATGGAGAAATTATTAAAACAATTAACTAAATACAATTTGAAAAGTATATAAGTTGACTGATTGAGAGTAGCAATGGATAAACTACTCGGAGAGGTGGAGTGTGATTTAAAGCATTTACATGATAAACCAACATTAACACTTACATAAATGTCTGAACATAATAAGAAAATTTTCAACTAGAAGAAATACAAATTACAAAGCATATAGCAAATAACATGAAATCAGTATTGCATATTTACATCATAGAGATGCATTAGATAAACCATAAATTTAAATTCATGACAGCACAGAGTAATTATATTACCTGTAAGAGTTTAGGGATTCATCGCACAACTTTTTTAGTGGTAGAAGAATAGCAGCCAATGATTCGTTGTCTTGACCAATCATTTTTGCACCCTTAACTGTGCGAGAATTATGTTCAAAGCGGTCCAAAACTTGACAACCTGCACAAAAATAAGGTCATTTAGCCGACGTATTTGTCCAAAAAATTAGATGCTAAATAAGGCTGTGAATTGTAATAATTTTAGAAGATGAAGAGTGACGTTAAAAACGGTCTAAAGGTGATGGAGTAAAGTGCAGTTTCCCCTATGAAAAATATTCAGTAACACCACAAACCTCATTAATGGAAGAAGAGTAAACAATTTTTTATTATAAAAAAGTTATTGCAGGTTAAAAGAAAATAAGAGTTCCCAAAAATCAATTCTTGACGATGGATATTCAGAATATAGGAAAACAATCTTAGCATAAATAAATATATGATTAGCTACCCACACAACCTGCTATTTTGGACACATTATACAAACTGGAAGATAACGAAGCCTCTGAGAAAGATTATGCATCATTTTAACCTGACTGTACAATGCCACTCTGACTTGGAAAACCTGGAAACTCCTCCCTCGGCATGGCATTGTCAACTGTTGAGTTAGCTCCATTTGAGTGAGGATCGACTGGGGTGCTCCTTAAGACCGCAGTTTCGTTACAAATGGGAGAGCAGGTTCTACCTATAAGTCCTTGACTGTTAGATTGTAAATACCTTTCGGAGAACAATCGAGTCTGGGCGAGCAACATCCCCTTGATTATAATTGGAAAGTAATAGAGGACTTACTCTCTGGACTTGCAACAGTAAATCCAGCTGGCTTTTGAGCATTCCTTTCTTGCCTTACAGCTACATCGCAGCCTCTTGGAGATGCTGTTGACACAGCACATAACTCCTGGCAATGACAGATCAAACAACTAAGTGCATAAATAAATGACCAGAAACCCCAAATATTGCAAAAACAAAAGGAGTGAATGCTCTCACTTCTACTTCTGCAGAAATTTCTTTAACAAATGGATGTTCAAGAAGAGCAGGCCATGTCAGTCTGTTCTGTGGAACCTGTTAATGTTAAAGCAAATAAAAGCTAACTAGTCAATGAGAAATAGAGAAAGTCATTGCACTAATATCAATTTATATGGATATCACCTTATTCAACAAACCCTTTAAGAAGCTTCTAAAACTTGAGCTCATATTATCTGGATATTTAACCGGATCCTGCAACAAATTGATAAAACCGGTCAATAACCCAATGCAGTGCATACTAAAACTAACAAGGAAATGGAAAACAGCATAGTTACCTTAATGATGTGCCGGACTAAAGCATATACAGAATTCGTATAAAATGGAGGTTGGCCAACGAAGAGTTCATACCTGTATAGTTTCCAGAGGATTTTAAGGTACAGTTAAAGGAACAGCAAGAAGTAGCAGCAAAAGGATAAAGCAATCATGTGAAGTTCTGAGACATGACAGTCCCGTCATCATCTTTCCATGGGCTTATCTAGACTAAATGGTTAGCAGCATTAAACTCAAAGTATGGCACAAGAGCATCAACTAGACTAGAACAATATTCATATGTACTAGTCAAATTATATCATCCTTGTGTTAAGAAGCATCATCTCTTTAGTATTGGTAGTCATTTCTTAACTCCCTATATATAACTGTTGCTTAGATTCTCACCAAGCGAATGCACTATGTGGATGATAAATGCATAGCCTAAATTAAGTCAAAATTATAATAACTCTTCTTTTGCAGAAGAGGGCTAAAAAGTATGACAATGCTCTTCAATAACCCAAACAACTAGACTTAAAATTTATATTTCTTATCAAAACTAAAAATAACTAAAAGTCATTAATCATCCCTTGTTGCAACCCAAAATTTAGCTGACTACTACTTACAGAATAACACCAAGGGACCACAGGTCAGCAGTGTGATTATACGGCTGTTCTCGTACTAGTTCTGGAGCCATGTACAACGGAGTTCCTAAAATAAATTTGTAACTGGTCAGAAATCATTTAACAAGCAGTCACTAAAGACCTTCAACTAGATTCATGTAGAGACATTGTTACCTTTTATTGATCGCAAGACAACTGTGTTTGCAGACATTGCACGAGCAAAACCAAAATCACAAAGCTGTTTAATAGACAGGGGAATAAAAAAAAAAGGAAATATAATATCTGCCTGAATATTTGGGGAATCTAGAGAATAAAGAATTAAAATCTTGTGATGGCCCAGAAGACATTACTGCCTATGTAACACCATTAAGGATATTTAGACAATCTTCTTCACATTTAAGGAGTGTGAAAGGTGAGGTGTGAACAAACGTGGACAAGACAGAAATAGTTTTCAGTCAACTAACCTTAACAATGGATCCCGCACCAATAAGAATGTTTTGTGGTTTCATGTCACGATGGATGATACGGTTTGAGTGAAGATAATGCAAAGCTTTAACCTGAATATTAAATAACAAAACTTACAACCATAAGGAGATATGAGTCTAAAAAGATGATTGAAACATGAGGATGCCATTTCTGCATCAATTATCAAAGAGAATAAACTCTTCAAATTCCCTACAGAGTGAATGTATTAACATCCCAGGCAATAAGATCAAAAGCAAAGTTTTGAAGAAGCACAGTACCAGCTGTTTTGCAATTGCTTGGACTTGTTCTTCAGGAAGGCACTTGTCATCCTCGAGAATCTCAAAAAGCTCGCCCTATAATAATAAATGTCATTAACCCCTCATGCTCTCACTTTAAAACATATATAGTGCAGAATATGTGTATTAAACCTTGGAATTTGGATCAACATTGTGCTTTTTAGCAAAGAATTAATCGACTGGAGATAGTGTGAGAAGTAATAATTACTTGCGCAAATTCTGTAACAACACAGAACTCTTGTGGGCTCTCAAAGGAGTCGAGCATTGCTATAATATTTTCATGCTTCAATTTTCTTAGAATCTGCAATTATTTCATACTAACCAAAGTTAGATTCAAGTGTTGATAACAAAATAGAAAGAAAAAAAAGGGTTAGATTCAAGCATTACTAGAAATCAATCAAGAACTATGAATGTAAATATGCCAATAAAAAATATAATGAAGGGCAGGAAAGGAGGGAGGGAGAGGGAAAGTGCATAAGGAGGACGAAGTAGAGAGAAAGCTAGACAACATTACAATCTAATTAGAGAGGAATAAGAATACAAAATGTTAATCCATCCTCAAATATCAGTGGAAACTGATTAAAAATAGCATATAATGGATTACTTACAGCAAGAACATATCAGGTGACATTAAAATGAAATATATCATGCATGAATGAAGAAAGATGAGCAATCGATCAGAAAAAAGAAATTTGTGCTTATTGCCCTTAACAAGTTAAAAAAACAAATCCAAGGTCAACAAAGCATATCATGTTTTAATTTTCTTAGAAACCAAAGTAATTTATACCAGATAAAGTTAACATCCAGGTCTACTTCACAACACGGCACCTACAATTTAAAGAGTTCCTAACTAAATGAAAATCACTACATGATGCTGGAGAAACTCTAGACGAGATCTAGCTTTATCTAACCTGATCAATCACAAGGCATGTCTATTTGTACTTGATTTATGATTGATCACTTTCCTTACAAAGATAACCAACCAATCGCTTTCAAAGTGTGAAAAAAATAGGTCTGGCCAGACCAAGTCCGAGCCAGAATTTGTATAATGTGCTCTTACCAACAGCACTGAAACAACAATTTAGTAAGTCCACGAAATTAAATACCTCAATTTCCTGCCTTAGATTCAAAATGTCCTTCTCACTTTTGCCATGTTTAGGGATAAACTTCATAGCAACGGTCTGTAGGATTTATCAATTAACATTGTAAAGAAGACAAAAACAAATTCACAAAACCAATTACACCACGAAAAGAAAAATACTGACCTGGCCGGTGAACTTGCGCCGACCTTTGTAAACTTTGCCGAACGATCCCTCACCTACTAGCTCTATCACATGATAATGTTCCACGCCCATAGTTTTTAAGATAAACCCTACAAAAAATTATAATTAGAGTCAAATTAGCTTACAGTTCTTAATTCAGAGTTAAATATCAGGTAAACTATCGAATAAACTGTGATAAGTGTTTATTAGATTCAAATTATCACATTATGACGAAAGGTTTATAACTAAAATTCAAGCAGAAATTAGAGGTGTATAAACTGTGATATTTTAATTTCTCACCTGGGAATGCGTCTGAGAATTTTGGAAGTAATAGCTGGAAATGAATCTGAAAATTGTGTAGGTTTGTGATTTGTGATAGAGAGAGAGATGAGAGGGGGAAATGCAAATTTGAAAAATATCAATAAAATGGCGATTTGTCCGTTTACGTTGTATTATCTTTCAAAGATTTTGAAAAACACTGGGCCCCAAAACAAAAATACTGCAACGGCGTCGTCTCTGTATGGTTTTATTTTGGATTTTTTTTTTTTTTTTTTTTTGAGAAAAAGTTTTATTTTGGATTTACGGTACTCAGATTTGGACATATTATAAAAACCCTGATATTTCAAAAATAATAATGACACCTGCTTGATACAATCTACTTAGAAAAAAAAAATTTATGGTGCTAAAAACTAATGAAATTTGATGATATTAGTAAAAAAAAATATCGATTTTTCAAATTTATCTTGGTCAACTTTTTTCAGGGTTGTTTGGACTTTTTAATAGATTAATATACCTTAGGGATTGTCTATGTAATAATAGTATATCATAGAGTGTGTAGTTGAAAGAATACAATAGCTTCAGGGGGTTAATTGTAGTCAACGGTCATATTCGAAAAGTGCACGTTGGATGTTACCGTTAGTCATATATTTCATTCCACAAATTTGATAATGTCTTCATCAAATTCAAGAGGTAGTACAAATATCTCACGTATAGGGTGTGTGAGGAATACACCCATAATGATTGCAGATACACCTTCAAATCCTGACAAACTCTTTTGTTGTTGACCCAACCATGGTTGGTCTCATTGGTGTGAACCAGTCGACGAAGAACTAGTCCAAAGAGAGTATTTTAATGAGGTAATATAAATGATAATGATGTATTTTTTAGGCGTTCCTCATAATGTTTTTATGCATAATGCAAATAAGAACAAGGTTATGATCAATTTGCGAATTAATTTCATATTATCTTCAGTATTAGCGTCACTTGTCTTGAAATATTAATACCTTATTTTTACCAAAGCTTGCTCTAAAGCTCTCTCTTTGAACTGGTTCTTCTTTGACTGGTTCACACCAATGAGACCAATCATGATCTGGACAACAACAAAAAGAGTATGTTGGAATTTGAATGTGTACCCGCAACCATCATGGATGCATTATTCACAGTTTCACACACTCTACACGTGAATATTTTAATTTTCGATATTTTAAGCTTCTCATACTACTGATAAAGACATTTTCAAATTTGTGGGATGAAATACAGAAAAATAAACATTTGGTCTGTTATTTATAGCCAAAATATGTGGCCAATAGTAACATCAAATGGACATTTTTTACCATCGGCTACAATTAACCCCCTGAAATTATTATACTCTTTCAAATACACCATCTGTAGTATGATATTATTACATAGACACCCCTTGGATATATTCATTCATCAAAAAGTTCAGTCAACCTTGAAATTTTTTAACTGGGGTAAATTTAGAAAATTAGTTAAAAAAAAAATTATATTTCAACATTTCTTAATTTTTTTTAGTTATGAAGTCAAATTTGAGAAGAACCTCAAATTATACGGTCTTGAACAAATTGAGCTAAATCAAATTGATTTTCAGTATTGAGCATGATTTCGGCTAAAAATGATGGATTTAGAGAAAATGTGGGTTTTTTGTGCATTGAGTACATGATTTGTTTTCCATTATTGACCTGGTTTTGGGTGAAAAATACGGATTTAGAGAGAGTGTGTAATGTCAATTTACCTCCTGTGAAAAATGTATTTTACTCCCCTATGAAAAATTTAAAGGAACAATTTACCTCTTTCAGTCGGAAAGTGTAACTCATTCGCCGAAATTGAGAGTGAACATGAAAAGTATTATTGTAATATAGGGGGCAAAATGCAATATTTATCATACCATAAGGAGTAATTGCTATATTTATTATAATATAAGCTATAAAGTGTCACATTTATCATTATAAGGGGGGAAAGTGCAACATATAAGAGAGATATTCTCTCAATTCATATTATTTTAAAGTTTAAAAATGTCAGGGAGATAATGTGAAATTTTTATAAGATTACAGGGGATAAAGTGTGCCTTCTAAAATCACATGAAGGTGAATAGAACATTATGCAAATCCCAAGGGGTAAATTGTCATTAACTCATTTTTTGTGCATTGAGTAAAAAACAAAATGAAAAACTTCATCCCCTCTTGTTAAGGACAGCAAAACCAAATCTGAGTAACATATCCAAAAGAGAAAAAAAAAAAAAAAACAAATCCTGGCTGTGTATAAGATATACTATGGGAAATGATCAAAACGGTCTCTACAAAAAAAAATATAAAGACATTAAAGTGTAACAAAAAATAAACTCTAAAAGAAGTCATGAAAGAGCTCGCTCATGCTGCCTCTTATTCAAAGCAAAATTTTCAAAACAAAGAGGCTCTTATTGCTTTTACAGCTAGAAAGAATGTAACTTAAATAAGTGAAATTGAAATACTCATCAAGCAGTGGTGGAAGAATCATTCTCCTGTTTTTGTTCGCCTTCGGTAGCAGACGGTGCATCTGCCTTAGGTGTTTTAGGAGTTGTAGCTTTAGTTGCAGCATCTTTTGCCGGTGAAATAGGTGCCTTTTCTTCTCCTGCAGCAGTCGGGGATTTCGTTGGTGTAGCTACCTTTCCATCTTTCTCGATTTTATCATCTTTTGATGCTTTAGGTGTAGCATCTTTTCCATTCTTGGCATCCTTTCCCCCCTCCTTGGTTGCATCTTTTCCATTCTTGGCATCCTTTCCCCCATCCTTGGTTGTATCTTTTCCATCTTTTGCCTCTTTACCGTCTTTATCTTTCTCTGGTGCCGGTGGGGGTGGTGGTATCATATGAAGTGGAGGAGTTTGCTTCAGCTTCAAAAGGACTTGCCTCATTCTAGACATGTCAGTAGGTTTCCCAGGCTTTGGTCCATGAACAACTACAACTGAGGGTTTTTTGTCGTCTTCTTTTCTTCCTCTTCTCTTCTCAATGTTGGGAACTTCACGAGGTATGAGCTCTGCTATTGCTTTCCAGTATTGTTTGTCGGCTTCCTTGTGGAACTTCTCTTGGTGGGCAAGGAAAATCTGAACAAAAACAAAAAATGCTCGATTTTTATGTCGTAAAATTTTAGAACGTGAGATTTGATATTGCACTTACTTTCTCTCTTTCCCTGTTATGAGCTTTGTTAGTCTCGCAGTTCTGAGTTCTTTTTTCGTAAAACTGTCGTATGTAGTCTTCAGCTTCAGCAATGATCTGATTCCTCATCTCCTTTTCTTTTTTCTCTTTCTCCTCCAGGTAAATGGCATTTTGGCTAGATTGACAAATAAGAGAGATCTTATTCGTGTAACAATCTCAGAATTGAAGCAAAGACATATCCTTAGATGGAATATAACTTGCATTTTATTCTTTCCATCTTATTACGCACATAATAAATTAGCAAGAACAGAACAAGTACCTGATAGGTTACCAAGTAGGAAATGATAGAACAGAATGCAAACTCACATATATCTAATTGTAACCACATTTCCAAATCATCCTCACTACATATATCTAATGGTAATCACATTTATCTTTACATGATTATCCATTAAATTAATGCTGCAAAATGGAATTAAATTGAAGAAGCAAAATCACACCACAGTTTCAGGGGATTCAAAGACCAAAACTGATGAAAAAGAAATCCAAAGAACCAGAAATTTGGGTAGCCCTGAAATCTTATTCCCAGAAATTGCCAATTTGGGAAAGAAAGATTAGAACAATTTTTTTTTTTTTTTTTATTTCCCAAGGGTATTCACGTATTAGAAGCACTATGAAACCATGTAAGGCAACATGAAATAATCATAAGACCAGCACTCTAGATTAAGAAGTTGAACCTTCAATGTTGTCATAACTCATCAAAACATTTATGTTCTATAATACTTTCACATTCTTGAATTCATTAATTGGATCACCTAATCGCAATTCCCGCAGCTAATGATTCCACAAATAACTAACTACTAAAATCACCCCAGAAATTTACTTCAGTTTGATGTCTCGGTTATCTTATGCTTTCGTTAATCTCAGCATATTAGAAAAAAGCAATTTTCCATTATACCTCAAAAACTAAGGATAAAGAGTCAAGACTGTCAAACGCTCAATCAAAGCAAAATGCACCCTCAAATCATAGAAAGCACCACAATTAATTACCTTAAATACACATAGATTATGGAAACTAGCTTATGATCTTGCTTAAAAGATAAACATTTAATTCTGATCTCAATAAATAGGCCGCATGAACACCACAGTCGGTCCAATAATCCCCAATTTGTAAAACACGTGTTATTATCAGACCTAATTGTTGCATAACCACAGAAAACTAATTAATCCAAGATCTAATCGAACCAATTAGAGCTCTGATAAGTAAAAATCAATCTAACTTCGATTAAATTTCCATCAATTCAAATGATTAATGCGCATGCAATCGTTCCGTACCGACGCCATTCACGAAAAGCGTTGCCTTCCTCACGCATCTCGCTGGGGTCCGGAAGCAGTGGGCCATCGGACGTGAAAAGCCCTTCGGTATCAGCTGCGACGTCGTACGGCTTATCGTTTTGGTCATTCTCACCTACAGCTTCGAAAGGAGACGGAGAGTACTCAGGATTCGGCGATCCGCTAAAACCGTAGGCATCCTGCGATTGCATGCGGTTGTTGTTTACATTCACGGGGCTGCCGGAGAAAACTTCCGATTCTGGTGGTGCGCCGCCGTTATCGCCGTCGAAGCCGTATTGCATGTACCCTGCATCCTCGTCTACGGGAAGCGCATTTGGTTGGATCTCCTCCCCGATGTAGCCGCCTTCGTCAAATGACTCCATTTTCGGATGAAAATTAGCTGTTTTGTGAGCTTATTTTTATGTTGTGTGATATATATATATATATATGTGTATGTATATTTCTCTATTTGATGACTCTGATGAAAAATAAACGGTGCAGTGAGCTGAATTTTTCTTTTTTTCCTTTTTTTTTGTTTACTGGTTGTTTGGCTGGAAAAGAAAGAAATAGGTGATTATCAAGTGTAATTGGTTTTTATACGCTTCTCAATGCAAGAACATGTGTGATTATCAAGTGTAACTGTTTTTTTATTTCACGTTTTGAAGACTGAAAATTAAGAGTTA
Organism: Penstemon eatonii; assembly: GCA_038501285.1. NCBI lineage: Eukaryota > Viridiplantae > Streptophyta > Magnoliopsida > Lamiales > Plantaginaceae > Penstemon > Penstemon eatonii. The sequence continues at coordinate 9,480,089 of CM076710.1, forward strand.
TATTTGAAAATTCAATTCGAATTACTTCTTGTTATAAATAAGAAATTTAGTTTGAATAATTATTTTTCTTAACTTAAGAGATTCGGCTAGAGGGGAATTTGATAAATTAAGAAATAATACGGTAAAATATTTTGAAGATGAATTTACAAGACTTATATTTAAATTTAGTTACAATTATGGTGCAAGTACGCTATTCAAAGCTTTGACTCGAGATTCATCGAGAATATCTTATAATTGTTTGAATGCTTATGCAACTTCTTTTAGTGATATATGTTTTTTTTTTTAATGTTTTGCTTGCGTGAGTTAAGTTTCTTTAAATACCACGAATTTATTAAACTCAGTTTTACTCAATTCTGTTATTGTACTCACTGATTTTTCCATGCATAAGTTTAGTACAAATTTATTTAGCAAGTACGAGAAGAACTAGAAATTCCGCAAATATTTTGTCATTATCACTATTGGATTATCAATTTGGGTGATTTACATTCAGATCCCATGAGATTTAGTCATATTACAAGAAATCATCTGTAGTTTCAGAAATTACAAGAACATCTCATGTGGTTTAACAAGTCTTACAAGGACACACCTTACATGTTAATATGGAGATAGTTTGGCTGGGTTTTGTCTCGATTTGGTCTGGAAAGTGGTTTCGAAGGTTTGGACGAAACATTTGAAACTTGATTTGGATAATGGTTTCAATGGAATGTTGAGATTGTAAAATATTATTAAATAATAGTTAATGGATTTTCAAATTTGAGATTTGATTTGGATGGGTGGTTTGATTGTTGAGTTTGGAGAAAAAAAATAGTAGTAGGTGTCATATGTCAAATCAATAACTTTATAGAATCTAAAATATGATGTTTTATTGTAATGTGAGATGATGAATTATTATATTGTAATGATTGAGAATATATTGTATTAATTTAGATATGATTGTGATATTAATTTAGATGTTGATAAAACATTTGAATGCTTTTTTATTTAAATAAAATTATTAATAATTTTATTATCTTGTAATTCTAGCCAATATATAATCATATATAATACGAAAAAATACAATAAAATATTTTGTTAACAATTGTTTGAATGCAAAATTTATAGACATCATTCACATAATGCATAATATTACAAAAAAAATATATATAAAAAAATTATGACCAAATAAAAACTGAGAAAAATATAAGGAAAAATTTGAGACAGAAATAAAAAAAAAAAAAAAAAAAGAAAAGAAAAATGATACAGAAAATAATGAAAAAAATGTAACTGAAATTAAAGAAAAAAATTGAGATCGAAAAATGAAAGAAAAATAAAGAAATGAAACATGATTTTGTTTGGTGAATTGATCGATTCATAATTAATAAAGAAACAATTTTTTTATTAAATTAACAAAAAAACTTATTATTTATGAAAGATGTGGGGGTATTTTTGGAATAAAAACTCCAAAACTATAACAGAAGGGGATAAGTGCAACAAGTGATATTTTATGGGTAACTGATATCACCCTCATATTTTAAGAGAAAAATTTGTATTTCACCCTAAATAAAATGATATATTTAATGAGATAATTAATACATATTTTTATGTTGTAATATATACTATATTAAGATGAACATAATTTTTACTTACTAATATAATCAAATATAATATTTAAAATACAGTTAGATATTTTAATAACAATTATTTAATACAAAAATTGATAATGAAAAATAAAATAATATGATACAAATTAATAATACAAAAGCAAGTAATTTAATTGATACTGCTAAAATATAAATTACTTGGTATATAAACAAATAAAGTATCAAAAGAAATTAGAGGTAAAAAAAATATATATAGAAAGGTAGGCGCTGACAACGTCTATCCCCAGTCCCCTCCCCGGGCGGGCCTGCCCAGGCCTTTTGTCAAACTAGATCCATATGGAGTCTACAACTTTAAAAATGTTCAAAAAAAAAACCTATAAAGGACGTTCTTATAATTTTTGAAACTACAAGAATTTTTTTGTAATATAACTAACTCAAAAAGTCTGAGTGTAAATTACCCTATTAATTTTTTAACACTCTGAAGTTCTCCACATACACAATCAGAACTAGTACGTGCCACTTGCTTTACACTGGAAAATATAGTGATGTCCATAGAGTTTATTTCAGTATATATAATATATATTTTTATTTTAGAACTATTTTATTAAATTAATTTTTAGCTTATTTGTAAATCAGATATTTCTATATGTGTTTTGGCCAGAATTATAGTCCACATTTAGAATTGAACTTCCCGATGTCTTATGTATTTCGTGTACAAAGAGAGTTTTCGATAGATTTCAGTGCTTAGTATTATCAAACTATTTTTTCTCTTGATTCTTTTTTTTTTTTTATTTGGACGTATTTTGGTCAACTTGAACTTAATTTTAGAGGTTTAGCATAAAAAAGAAACTACTTTGAATTTAGAAAGAAAAAAAACATAAATTTAGAAAACACATGAGACCTTCTGCAGAATTTTTCAAGTATACAAAATTGTAATTGAATTTGGGCAAAATTGCAAAAATCGTCCCAAACTAATCACTGATTTTGGATTTTCATCCCAAACTATTTAATTTGGTAAATTTCGTTCCGTAATTTAATATTTTTTTGGAATATCGTCCCACCATAATTATAAGACGAAATTGCGCATTTGCCGATGAATTTTCACATAGGTGCTTAAGTGTCATGACATGGTAAATTTTAACATGAATAATTATATAATATTGCAGAGTTCGTCCCAAATTAATTACAAGATTGAACGTCATTTTTATTAACTTGGAAATTTAATATTGGAACTAATTCATACAAAATGGCAAATTATGTGATGAAATTTGACGAGTTGATATAATTTGGAATGAAAAATCAAAATTAGTAATTAATTTGGGACAATATTCCAAAAAAATATTAAATTACGGGACGAAATTTGTCAAGTTAAATAATTTGGGACGAAAATCCAAAATCAGTAATTAGTTTGGGATATTTTCTGCAATTTTACCTTGAATTAGTCTTAAACGTTCCTGGGAAAAAGGAATATTGAGATTATTCAAAGTTTTCACAATTACCGCACTTAGAAGTTTCGAATATCACAATATCACATTTACCTCCTGTCATGACTCAAGCAAAGAGCAAGTTAGAAAATTTTATTTTATTTTTGGTCGAGAGAATATTTTTCTTTGTAAACTTAACAAATACATCAGATTGACTAGTAGAAATATAAAAACGCATATACAAGCTTCAGAAAGGCTTCTCTGGATTTCTCGTAGCTTCATATTTCTCCAAATAAGTATTCAATCAAGAGCGTAAAACTTGTGTAAAAAGTTTTTTAGTACGCTCTCATGTCTCATTTAAACAAAGAAATACTCTTACAGAATTTCGTGTAAAAGTACATCGATCTCATTTAGGATGACCCTATAAGTTAAAAATACGAAGCAACACAATCGGAATCTACCATGGAAAACAATGCCCGTTAGATCTTTAACAACCCAAATATCACGATCAGACTACCATAAAAAAGAGTTCAGATTTCTTCACGAACCTGCAGTAACAAAAGCACATTCACAAATCAGTGCACTAATAATAATCTCAATTACTTTGATACTCCTCTTGCGGAGATTTCACAGACACAATTCCAAAGGGTTCAAAGTGGTTACAAATTCAATTATATGCAATCAAAATTATGGTGGGCAAAGCCTTGTGGATAGGTTTGAAATCACAGGCATCCTGTGGTCTTTTTACGAATATTTCTGTGAAGATATCAGCATTTTTTATTTCAATTAACTCATACTACATGGTGAATGATACTGGCAATGATTGTACGGTCTTTATAAGACGGTAATCCCAAACATAGGTCCTCCATCTAAGTTCCAACTTTGGAGTTTACAGATGCTACGACGGTTAGTACTTATATGTCACTGCTTGAGGGATGGAAAGAGGTCGTTCTATGCACTAGAAGGATGTCGATATGCAACATCTTTCAAGAATAAAGACTACATGAATTAGACGCCCATACCCACATCTCAACTAGGATACCCGTGAACATGAGAAGAAAGAAAATAAAAGCAAGAAAACACAGGGGTGAATGTTAAAGCTCTATTGAAAAATACAAATAGATACCTATGGAGATTCTCTTTTGAAAAATTGTAAGAACCGATCATCTTCTTCGTACAGGAGCTGGCTGACCACGTCCTGCAACTGCTTGCTGCGTTTGTGGTCCTGCTTGCCCATTACCCTGTTCCTCAGCCATGTTTGAAGCTTGAGTCACGGCATTCATTATGATGAACACAAGAGGGATCAAGTACATCCACTGGATAAACACAGACAAGAACCCAAATAAGTATATTTTTTATTCCGTCAACTCCTAGAACGTGTGAAGTACCACATTAAGATGAGTTTCTTTAAGTTTGTCTCACATATTTAGCCCAGAAGGACCTCTCTGGTGGCATCACTTCTTCGCCTTCCATGTTCTCGCCAACAACTTCTTCTGTAAATACTGGAGTCCTGCTTGCAAAAGTGGTCCAGTTGTGATATAGACAAAAAAAATTGGACAAATACGTGGAACTTAGAGAATATAGTCATTTTGTTATCTCCATAAATTTACGAAATTGTATAAGATTGCAGGAAATCTCACAGGTCAGATCAAACCAGATACAAGTCATGCTATATAGTGCTTTGGGAACTCAGTTGACAGATATTTGACCAAAGAAACACAACAAAGTGGTTGAACAAGTAATATTTCAGAAGGCCCAAAAACAATTTATGACTATACTAATGTTTAACAACCAAGTTCAAGTACTTAGATTTGCCAAGCGCCAACATTACTGATGACTCTCTGCATAATGCTGAAGTGTGAGCTCAAACGACTACATAAACTTCAAATATCTTAAAGAGATCAACTTATACAAATAAACTGCACACAGCTATGAGTTTGCAAAGATAATGTTGAATTAGTTTACCTAGGAGCCATATCACTGTACTTCAAGACCGTGTGCGACTTGAAAGACCACTTCCCAGGCTGACATAAACAGAATAAAATACATAAGAACAAGTTAAGTTAATAGTCTAATGACTAGTAAGGTAATCTTTAGAAATTTCAGTTGAGACTTGAGAGGGATACTGGCATGATCATGGATAACCATAATTAATAGAGCTCGGGAATAGCAATCACACTCCATGACAAACATGCAAGGATTGATAATTAACAGTATAAATGGCCTGTTAGGGGTAGCTTACAAGTTTCAATTGACGGGGATACTGGCAAGATCCTGGAGAACCATAATTAACAGCCAATATATTTACTCCTTCCTGCAATCCATACCAATAAGCGAAAAATAAATCAATCATGAACCACCATTGAGGTATAAGTTCTGGGGAAACAAAAAAAGAACGAATAAGAGAATCAGTTATTAATGCTGAAGCTTAATTCTTTACCCAGAGGAGGTAAAAAAGGGAATCTTATTTTGCCAAAAAAATGAGTCAGATTTGCCAACTTCCGGGCCCCTTGAGAAAAATATCCAATATACACATCATGATAGCTTGTTCATTTTCAAATAAGCACCTTAAAGTCGCTGACAAGTAAATTTACATAACTTTAATCTCCGCACTTAGAATCAAGTAAAATGCTAGTTTATTTAGGAGGAAACTTCAGCAGGTGCTTTATAACTGAAATAATACATACCGGAACCTCCTAATGTGTTCAGATGAGGATGAGAGGCAGGGATTTAAACTAAGTCTAGGAATGAGAATGTCCCCTCTTATTGAATTTGGACACATTCCATCATCAATTTGTCGGTGGAGGATTACAATAGCTATAAAATATTTTTCCTAGGCCCATAAATTTACATCACAAGTTTTGTCTGCCTATTCGGCTATTCCAATTCCACACATCATAGTATCAGGGCTCAAACAGCTCAGTCTCTTTGTCAAGATAGTTTGCTTCATTTACATCTAGCTACGTAATACATGGAAGAAATGTCTGATCATGTAAAGAGTTATCTGGTCATACATATGTAAAACTACTCGGGTGAATCAAATGCTATGAGATGAGTTTCAGAACAGCCTGATTAATTTCAGTGATGATAGAACAGAGCGTGTGCGGGCAAAAAATAGATCATTACCATACATAATTACAACTCTTCAATTTCAAGTATATGCCATCTCTAAACTTGTGGGGATGTGAATGTAAAAAGCAGATGCTACAGGCTTATCTAACATGGGCTTATTTCATCCATCTAAAGTGTTTTGAGGCGGCCAATTATAAGTAGGACGGGTTGCGGAATTGTAAGGAGGATACGTGCAGTATTTTAATGTGGTGAACATGATAACTTTGAATGGAAAAATGTTGTAGCTTTCTCTCATACTTAATTTACTTAGCCGTTTTGCTTTCTCATAGTGGCTAAGAACCAAACTTTAATTATGTGCTGAATGTTATTTGTTATGTTCAGAACAAATAAATGCAGTTTAATCCATAAAATGCCGTATATACAACTTAATATTAACAGACATGTCCAATTTAGGCCCCTATACAGACATCTTAACCAAATCAAGAATAGGAATAGCCATACAAAACTATAAAATAGTGATTTCATTGTCCAGGAAATTATTACCATGTGTATCACAAAATGCTCATCCAAAGCATCCCGCGGAAGACATCTCTGCAAGCAAATAAAATCAGTATTATAAAATTGTTGCAACCACTTTCATAGTTAACATGCAAAAGGGAAATGGTCATCAAAATTGGTGCAATCTTATGAATGAGGAACACAACTTAGGTCAACCAAGTCAAAAGTTGCCTTATTCCATGCCATGCAAGTCTATTAAGTTACACAGCAATGGAATAGATTCCAACATTGCAGGGAGCTGAGCCCAATAGAAGACGTTCTATATTTGCATTTGGCAATTTTAAAAACCAGATAAATCAATATATTCTATAGCCAAATTCATAGAAAGTGCTGCAGATAGAAGAGTAGTAACTACCACCTCAATTAAGGAGGAAAATTTCTATATCATTTTAACCTCCATATGGCAAAACAAGTTTCTTTTAATATAGTACTACATTTCATCCAGAAACTTGGCAAGTGGTGACCTTTTTCAAATATGTTTTACAAAAAATGAAGTTCAAATGTAACTACAGTTTTATGTATCTCCTGGTAGCGGTTCCCTAACAAATCATATTGATATTCCAAAATTATGGTAATACTCCAACCTCGACATGCAAGCCAAATTATATAAACTAACAAATTCTGCAAATGTAATATATTTATTCATGGACATCCATCAGTCTTCCACATATGCACATGCATACCAATATGCACTCATGCAAACACTATTCATTCCAAACTTACCGCTTTAACTGTTGAGATAACGTATTCTCTGCCTGGTAAGTTTAACACATTAGATGGTAGTCTTATTCGGTAGAAGTCATCTCCTTCCAAAAGTCTCTGCAATTTTATTCCACATACTGCCATTAACCCCAGTTGAGAAAAAAATGTCAAACTAAAACAGTAGCTGCCTAAAATTAAAACGCAAATTTACTTTGAAATTGTCCTTCTCCGTGTCGCTGAATAAGTTCCTCGAGAAACGAAGCTTGGTGAGTGTCTGTATAAGAATGATACTTGTTAAAAGTCTAGCAGAATTACCAAATATAAAAAGCACAAAAAAATGGCAATAATATTTTATTTTATTTAATGAATCAAGATTGCACTAATTGAAAAGGCCAAAACATAATAAAGATTGATAGAGTGGAAAACCTCATTCACGAAAGACCCCAATAAGCAAAGTATCTTAGGGGATAGAACCTAAAGTTTTTTTCGTCATGGCCCGTTTAGCAAGACAATGTGCCGTCCATTAACATTCCTATCTACAAACTTGAATTACTATTTAGCCTAATATTGCTTAACTCCTTAATACATGGGGCTAACATCCTAGACACAATCCTGAACCGAACTTTTAACAGCTATAGTGAAAAAATTAAGCAGAAAGCCTAACAAATAATTTATCGTGTTGCATCTATTAATGAATACAGCACTCCTTCAAAAATGCATCTCAGTTCATGAAAGCATCTAAATCACTTCAAAAAGTAACATCTTAGCAACCAACAAAAAAACAACACTAAAAGGCCAGGTAAAAGAATTCATGAATCAGGAGCCCTAGAGTACCTGGCCGCCATGAGATGACGTTTTGATCCGAGCTGAAAAAGTGCCGGCAGGTGAAAATTCGGAATCGCCGAAGGCGTGCTCAAGGGGAAACTGGATTTTGGAGTCATGATCGGAAACCGAATCCAACGTCCGCTTACGAAGCGACGGGGAAGGTGAAGCGGGTCGGGTTGTGAGAGTTGGGTCAGCGGATCGGCCCCCCTCGAGACCAAATTCTTCGTCGTCTGCGAGGAGTTCGTCGGATTTGAAAGCAAACGATGTCGTAATCGACAGGGAGAGATTCAATACGAAGAATAAGGATAACAAGATGGAGTATTTGGCATTCATCGTGGATTCTCAAGCGAATTAGTGGAGCTTCAGTCAAAACACTTGCAAAGGTTAATATGTAAAGGCGGAAATTCTCTCAAAAAATAATAAATAAAAAAAGGAAAGAAAGGAAATAGGAGAAATAAATAAAAATGTTACATAATTGGGTTATTATTGGTCTAGTGGAAGGTGCTAGTCACTACAAAGTAGCGGACTCAGGTTCGAATTCCTGTTGGGAGAGGTTCCCACATTATGTGTCCGACGCGCCTCGAAATGGATTAAACCCTTGGGAAACCAAAAAAAAAAAAAAACTATTCTGGGCATCAGGAAAGGGTGTAAGTCATGGTAGTTAGTATCGCAAGATTTGCAATACGATACGTGCGATACAATTCGATACTGGCCCAAAATGATACGACTCGGATGGCCCAAAATGATGCGATTCGCGATACAATACGTGCGATACGATTCGATACGAGAGCAAAACGATACGCGATATGATACACAGTTTGATAACCACTGTAAGTTGATATGACATTTTTTTTAAATAGTCTATATATAGATATAAATTTTTTGTTGTTAAATTGTTTGTTTGGGTTTTCAAATGTTGTTTCATATTTTCAGAATTTTTAGATATTATAAATTTTTCTTATATGAACTGAGTAAAAAGTGTAATTTTACATAGAAGTGTTGTTTGTTTTTTCTTACATGGACGAAGTAAAAAGTTTAATTTTCCGAAAATTGATATATTTTTGTAGATATTAAGAAGAGAAATCACTCAATCAATAAGTGATCAAATATTTTAAGGCTTAGTTCGGTAGTCTTGATTATTTTTAACCAAATTGACAATTAGGGTCAATACTATCAGACCAACAATTTTATTGAGATAATAGGTATAATTGTGGGCTCAACCTGATAAAATAATAATTCGTTTGGTTTATCCGATTATTGTGAATTTACTATTATGTCCCCGTAACTATTATAACTATTATGTAAACCCTCATTTTTTTATAGCAAAGATATAGCAAAAGTCCCCCTTCCCTTAAGCCATGTAAACCCTCCTTTTCTATTTTATAGCAATAACACCCATGTGAATTTTCCTTAAACCATGTTTATTACATCAAAATATAAGCATTAAACCACACCTATTACTACAATAAATATCATGCAAATTGGAGAAGACACTTGCCCCAAATACATCTAAGCATGACGAATTATTGAAGGCAATTTAAGTCGAAGTTAATTACAAAACACAATTCAAGTTATAGATCCAAGTTCAACAATCTCCAACTCTAAAAAACAAAGTCTTAACGCATACATATTAGAATCACACATCTCCAAAAGAAATGGTGAAGCATGTTTAGCACTAGATCTTTCCTTCGAAAATTCATAAGCGAGATCTGTATTCAAATATCACATTTGACCATGGCGAGTTTAATCAATATATGCATATTGGACTCTATAAAAATCAATATAAAGTTGAAGAAATATATGATGAGACCAAAAAATTGACATTCTTTTTTTTGTACAAGTATCGACAACAAAATACTTGCTAAATATACCTTCATTACACCAAATCTTTATAAGGAAAAATAAAAAATAAAAACCCATATAAATAACAAAAAACAACCCCTTCTAAAATAGTAGATAACAAATGTCACGAAAATCAATCCAACACAAATAACAAATGTCACGAAAATAGCGAACAAGAAAATCCATTCCAACAAAAAAGAAATAAACTCCTTCTACCACGAATTACGGTCTCTAAAAGTTTGTAGTCATTTCATCAAACAAATAATGTGCATTAACATAAACTATGAACATAACCTCCAAAATAAATTTTAAAATGCGAAAAATTATTCTAATCACCTCAAGTGGTGCGTGGTTATGGGTTTGGTAGCTGACAAAATTCAAGTCCACAATTTTGTAACCAACAACGGAATTTAGAGCTCAATTAACAACCATTTTTAGCTCAACTGAAGAAAAGAGCTTAGAGAGAAAAATAATTTTTGGGTTGAAGATTTTTACATGTTCGGGCGGGAGAGATAGTGGGAGTGAAGAAAATTCTCCTGCTTTTAATTATTCGTATAGACCCGATTAATTTATGGCAATTTTGTAGTAATACTGATCAAGTAGAAGGGCATAACTGGTACAAAAATTGTTAATTTTGGGCCACATTATTTAATGTCTGGGTTGGAGAGAGATTGTAATCGGGTCAATTAGATGGGTTGACTCATCATTTGGCCGATTAATACGGGCTGCCCATGAGATACTCGGAGGAACCAAACTGAAAATTGGGAAAGCCCAATTGAAGTAATCAGGCGCACCAAACCAAGCCTAATTATTTTATGTTAAGCGTAATATGTAAATTGATTAAACTACAAACTCTAGGCATTATTTCAACACTCGAAGGGTGTTAAAGTGTTTTTGTCAAGAAACCACCATTCTCAAGACTTATTGGAGAAACGAGAATCCAGGTAGGAGATTGCATTCTTGTAAGTAGTCTTGAGGATGGTGGTTTCTTGACAAAAACACTTCAACACCCTTTCATTGCTGAAATAACGCCTGTAGTTTGCAGTTGAAAAGGAAGACATTTTTGCTTTTGTGATTGTGAATGAAGAGGAAGACAATTAGGGCTCTACATATGTGATCGTCTTTTATGTAATGAAATTGGGGCAACTAACATAGCAATTTTCCCCCTAAAACCAATGTCACCTGGAATGGGTCTCCCCCAAAATTCAGATTTCACGAGAACTCCGTCATTAATTTGACGGAAGTATTAAATGTGTAAAGTTGATTTGAGATATGGTATCAAATGTGTCAACATAAATAGTTGTGGTATCAAATCCCTAAAGTAGGTATAATTGTGGTATCAAAAGTGAAATCCTCAATTCAGATTTCACGACAACTAACAGGCACGTGACAATCTCGTGATAATTCTGTCATTAATTTGACATAAGTATTAAATGTGTAAAGATGATTTGAGATATGGTATCAAATATGTCGATACAAATAGTTGTGGTATCAAACCCTAAAGTAGGTATAATTGTGGTATCAAAAATGAAATTCTCTCAATTCTGTATAGTAACAGAATTGATCCAACCAAATCGCAGAAATGATTCTGCTTGCCTTGAAGAAATTATCGATCCACCTTCGGTGCAATTGGGAATCACAAACACTTCTTCCAGGATAATTTGGCTACATGAATTCCTCCACTGCACAGTAGTAAAAATTCCACCTCGAAGAAAACTCAAAAGCAAAATAACCAAAAATATATTTATTTCTTTTCAGAGCGTAAATCGAGAATGTTTCTTGTGTTGGTGTGAGAAATTTTAGAAGGCAGTAGATGGGACCGGGGTTGATGAACTGATTTCGTAGTTTGGTTGTTGAATGAGTTTGTAGTAACATTTTACCCAAAATTATATTGATGAATTTTTATTTTATAAAAGCTTAGAAAACGTTCTTCTTGAAAGAGTTCTTATAAATTTCAGGGAAAAAGTGCTACTGCTAGAAATAGTGTCCTGCAAGCCAGCTGTATGACTAGCATTTATTGTAATAAATAAGGAACTATTCAATTTCGATTAATAAATGCATTTTATTAAATGGTCAACTTTATTTTATGTAATAATTATCTACGCATAAGGATAGAAGTCCTTAGATCACAGGGCTATGGGACAACCCGTGGACTGATCTCCAAGGCCGTGATCTAGAACATATTCAAGAGTCGTAGAATCCAATCAAGATAGGACATCGTTGGATTCGGTTAGACTCTCACTATTGTGTATACTCCGATGAACTGGAGAACGATGGGGTCCACGAGCGTGACTGGTATGGTCGATACACATAAGTGGGTGGCTTGCTGGGATGGCAAGCGCACTGAATACCCCAATTAGGAAATAACTCACCATGGAAGCGGTGGTCGCATATCGGGGTTGAAGTTATTCCAAAATTATAATAGTATACGAGGAACGATCCCTAACTACTTGAGGTGATATGGTTTATCTAGTGCGAGAACGTCTGTGCTTTGATATGAGTTCCGACTGACTGGAGATCGCCAGAAAGTCTCTGTGGACTCATATTGGGTATAGAGGAACTCGTATGCAGATTCATATCATCAACAAAGGATCCATTGACCCGACTTGATAGGTTGGGAAATTCTCCTATGGATTTATATGAGAAATTAATTCTGGTAAAATCCTTGGCCAAGGTATCTGACGACTTTATGTAAGTAGCTCATAAAGATTAAGTCAAAGAGAATTTATTTCGAGACCAGAGTACATAAGGTCAAGACAAAAGAAAAGGAAATTCGATGAAAGACCATACCCTTAAGTCTCGACTGGGAGATTGATCGATGGAGAGATTATGTTGTATATGGAAATTATAAATGATAAAAGGTTCACTGAATTAATTCACCAGTGATTGGGCTCCATGGGCTTGTGGCTGGACATCGACCGTGGAGTGTGGGAGAATTCCCAAATTGGCAGGGGTGCTAATTTTGGAAGGATCAACCGACAGAGTGTTCGATTGATTTAGAGTAAGTCTTACTCGAATAATTAAATAATATTTAATTATAACTCACGGCCAATTATGTGGTGAACCTACGGGGGCATACACAATACACATGAAGCGAAAGCGAGGATATAAGAACGACTCGACTGGGTGAATAATCGATTGGGTCGATTATTATGGGTGGGTCGACTGGGTCGACCCAATTGGAACAAAATGGGATCCAATTGGAATTGGATCAGGATCATAAATTGAATTGGAATTTAATTTGTGAGTTAATTAATTAAGTTGGATTTAATTAATTAAAGGAATAATTAATTAATTAGACTTAGAGTCAAAATTAATTAATTGGGAGACTAGTTAATTAATTGGGCTATTTAATTGGGAGATTAAATAAAGTCTGGTCAAAATTAATTAACTGGGTCATGAATTAATTAGAAGACTTAGTCTTCTAAATTAAAGAGGGCCATGGCCCATGTAGGAGAGAGGAACCCTAGTCCTAATAGGACTATGTTAGGGAGATAACTATAAGTAGCTTTCAGCTTTCTTGTAGTTATTTTTCACAGAACTCCATAAGCAAAAATTGAGCAAGAGCAAAATTCCCTCTCCCTCTCCCACACAGCAATAGCCGAACCCATTCTTCCCTGTGGAAGAATTTTTCATTTTTCGACTTTGTTCCAAGATCGTTCCTAAATCCTAGATCATAATATATCTTGTGTTCTAGCTGATCAAGATTTATTATTTTCGTGATATTGTGGTGTCTCAACTCGTAGAGGCGCAACACGTGGGGCGCTACTCAATAGGCTTGGATCGATTTTCACTGTAGGAGAAATCAGAGTTCGTTTGCTAGCCAAGGATTTGCAAGGAGATAGGTATAACTGCAACTGATTATACTATCGTTTTATTTAAGTTCATATATATACACCTAGAGTAGTATCCTGGCAAGATTCCGTAAGAGGTCCTAAAAAAATTATTATATTCCGCTGTGCCTAGGGCTGTTTATCTTACCGAATCCCAACAGCTACTATGTCAAGGGTAAATGGAACATTTTCGTAAAAACTATGAAAATATGCTAAGCACAAAAAATTTGTTGCAAACACTACATAAATGGATTCTTTAGTGAATTTGCAATCATTTTCAACTTATTTTTGAAGTGATTATTGTCAACTTATCCACTAGAGTTTGCAAACTAACTTTGTAACTTGATTGTAAGCCAACGGATTCTTTGATTCTTTTATGACGATGTATTTATCTTTTAACTCAAATAAAAAAATAAAATAAAAAATACACACAACTATCGTGCATGTTTCTCCGAACATCTTCTTATATCATCATCAACAGTACAGACCTAAACCTATATTTTAGTCTCCCATAATACCACTACTCATCTATACATGAGGATAAAGTTTTTCCACCAACCACTAAAACTTAAATTTTAGGTTCTTAGGATCCCAAGTTTCAATAATTGCTAAATATTTGGTGTAAAGTTTTTTTTTTTTGTTAGACACTCTTCATTTATTTATTTGCATATTCTGATGTAAAAGAAAAAAAATTATATTGAATACTCCTTAGGTCATATAATATTTTTGTTCTACTTCAACTTTTCCCAATATCTTTGCAAATTCCAATCCTAGTGGATGGAGAATGGAAAAAAAAAATTATTGGAGGATTAGGACTTTTGGCAAGAATGGTTCCATGCTACTGGTGTTTATGGTGAATCAATTGATGTTGCATAATTAGAGCCCTCAAGCAATGTGGACTCATAAAATGATTTCAATGATCCTATTTTCGATGATATTATCTTAGACGTTGATCAATTGCTAGCTACAAACTGATTTAATTATAAAAACTTTATTTAGTAATTTTTGTATCTATGTGTTTCATAAGTTTGAAATATATTTCTTTAATTTCTTGTTTTTGTAGTTCTGGAGTTCTTAGGCTTGTATTCAGAATTCTTACTAATGAGAACCCATTTTTAGTTTAATAAAATAAAATAAAAAAACCAATATTGTAATATTGATTCTTGAAATAATACTATATTTGCCCTCCCGGTTTTTTTTCTTTTTCTTTTAAAAAAAAAAACCCCCGCCACCAGAAAAAAAGGATTTAAACTCCGCATCAGCCGACCCTGTAAACAACGTCTTCCTCCTTTATACTGCTCTGTTTCTTTAACTTTCTTTATAAATACTACTATATTGTAACAAATTAAGCCCATTTTCAAAAACCTTCTCTATTTTCTCTGAAAAAATGGTGTTCAAAATAGTAAAAAGGAAACGCACAAAATGCTTCAAGAAACGTATACATCTTACCATCAAACCCCCCATAGGCAAGAAATCTTTCATCATCAAGAAGTCTCTGGATAATGACCGAAGAACCCTTCCCCCATTGCCTTCTCCCAACATGAAAACTGTATTTCTTGATTTGGATGAGACATTGATCCACACCACCGTTTCCATGTTGGATCACCCACCTCCTGAAAAATACGATTTTTCCTTCACCACTCCTGATGAGGACCAGTTTGTATATTACGTCCGCAGAAGGCCATTTGTGGATGAATTCTTGAATTTCTTGAGTGAAAGGTTCGAAATTGTTGTGTTTACTGCTGGGGTTCAGAGTTATGCTTCGACTATTCTTGATCGACTGGATCCTACTGGGAATCTTATATCCCATCGTCTATATCGCGATTCTTGTACGATAATCAATGGGAAATGTGTGAAGGATCTTTTGAAAACAGGGAGGCATATGAGCAGAGTAGTGATTGTGGATGATAGTCCTGATTCTTATTTGTTTCAACCTGGAAATGCAATGCCAATTCAGAGATTTTTGAATGATGATGAAGATGAGGAGTTGAGTTTTTTGATGCCATTTTTTCATGTACTTGCTTCAGCTCAGGATGCTAGGGTTGCACTGAAGGAATATAGAACTGAAGTTTATGGTGATGATATGGATAATATGTAGTAATGGTTTTTGTTTTCCCATTCATTCTCTTCTGCATTTTCTGCATAGCCATACAGAATTCAACAGATTGGGTTCGACTAGACATTCTTTTGGCAATCTGATTTGTATTTTACTGGTTTTTATTGAATATCATGTTTCAACATTGTTTGTTCTCACAAAACACATGAACCAATTTCTTTTTTATTGAATCACACAATTAAATTTCATAAAGTTAATTGCATTTTCAATATGTCCCCATTAATTGGGAGATGTTCATATATAGTATATCCGATGCCTCTCGGATTAAATTACGTATAAGATATATTTAATATGTTAATATGTTCTCGTAGTGAGTGGTTCACATATAACGTATCTCGAAAGAAATTTAATTATACAAAGAGACCTAAATACCATTTGAAAAAATATGTAATGCTAATATATATGTCACATAGGATTTTTTTTTCTTTTGGACGAGATACATTTATATAATATTTTTCTCATATTTAACATGACGGATTTTGACGAATATGAATTTTTATGCAATTCATGTTTCATATAAAAAATATATTATATTATATTATATTATATATATATATATATATATATATATATATATATATATATATATATAATCTGAGTTTGTTCATCCAAAAAAGAAATGTATGTATGTTCTTCTGGATCAACACAATAAATGTAATTACTTTGTACTGTAGTTGTATAATTGGTCTTTTCTGAGTCCATTGGGTTCTCATGGTGACTTTTATAGCTGAATCGAATCTCTAACGCATTTCTAGTTAGCAACAATGTTTTTTGAGTGATTCCAGTGATTAGCTTGTTTGGGCCTCATAGTAAAGCTTCATTAATTTCATAGAAACGTGACGGACTGGCTTTGTCTTAAACAAATTTACTTCCACTTTAAGTTACATTCTTTCCATCTCCTGTATTCTCGCTGCTGGGTGTCTGCTTAGAAGTTTGTTGTGGATCTATGAACTATGCTGTCATTTGCTTGATGCTCGTAGAAGAATTAATTGAAATGTCTTTATCATATGAATAGTTTTGTTGTTGAAAATGATGAGAATGTGCAATCACCATTCCCTTTCCATAACCCCTTGCTATTTCCTTTTTGATTAAATTATAAAAATTAACTTTCAAGGTTAGTATTTATAACAAGTTTCTAGTTACAAGCATACTTATAAGTTATAGCAACATTCCATGTTTCTTAAGTTTATTTTATAGTTTCAAATGTTCTAATGGATATTACATTTCTGTTTGTTAGTAGTCGGGTTTTGTAACCCATAGATTGTCATTAACTCTTTGTGATAATTTAGTACGGATTATAATCCCCCATGATTTATACATAGTTATTTATCCTGATATTATAGTACGTAGTTATGTAGGCTTAATTGTACTGGAAGCTTTTCAATTGTTCGCCAAGCACCTCACTTTTGTTCCAATGATTCCGTAATAAAATGACTTGGTTTAGGGCTTAGGTCTCCAAGTAGTAGATAAAGTCGAAGAAACCGAGTTTGTTTTAGCTCATGGTACTGAAGCTTTGACGCTTTCATCTGGTGCTGCAGTGCCCAAGAATCTTGAGAAAGTTTTGGAGCAATGTGCAGCTAAAAAGATTCCTATGGTGGTAGCAAATCCAGATTTTGTTACCGTTGAGGCTAGAGCTCTGCGTGTGATGCCTGGTAAACTTTGTTATATGCAATGTAACCTGTCTCGTCTGAAAAGAAATATGATATTTACTGATAAGACCACCTTTTGTATATCTTCTTCATATTGAATCTGTTCTATGTTACTTGTTCTGATGGGCAAGCCTAGTGAGGTAACTTTACTAAGATCTTGAAATTCTAACATGAATGTTTCAGAGACATTTTTGGTGGCTGGTTCACACGTTTGTGTATTTAGTTATAAGAATGGAAATTGTGCTCAATTCAATTTATTTTTGCGAGCACAACTACCTAAATCTGGTGTGTTTTTGAGGAAATCAGAGTTGTTATACCAAGAAAACCTTTTTCTGAATAAATGAAAATGAAATCAAGAATTGACGATGCTGTAGTTCTTACCGAATTGTTGAAACTGTGCCCTCTTTCTGTGTTGAGTGAGATAAGGGGGAAGGTGGAAAAAACTTACTCTGTCTGTACTAAGAGCAAGTAGTGGCATATTTTTCATTTCCATTTGATAGCTTGCAAAAATGGTAGATGCTCTTATTCAAACTGTGGAGTTTACTATGTAATAGATTCAGCTGTTAAAGTTCAATTGCAAATATCCTTATAGTTTATCTTACTTCGGTTTCCTTCAATTTGTCACTACGCTGATCTTTTTAGGAATGGTCCTAAATTTTCTAAAATGAGATATTCAAGTGCTTAGTGTTTCTTTGATATACGAAATTGTAATATGACAAAAAGGTTCCGTACGAGTATAGGACTGCTCAGTTAGTCCTTTTGTTCCCTTATTGAACGGAAAAGAAGGATGAGACCAAATGTTCAAAAACGTTTTAAAATTATTGGGACTAAAAATGCAATTTCGTGAAGCGCGGCACTAAAAGTGCTTAGGGTCAAGTGTTGTGGTACTAAGAATGCAATTCTCCGATGTCGATGGTATAGTTGCTTCCCAAGCATATTCAGCTTTTCAAGCTTATTAGCCGTGTGTCTCTAATTTTGATCTATCATCTGACAATTTTTCAATGACCAATAGATAATTTATAAATCAGCAATGGAAATGGTTGGTGTCGATGCTGCTGATTGTATCGCTGTCGGAGACTCTCTTCACCATGATATAAAAGGTGCAAATATAGCTGGAATATCTTCAGCTTTTATCACCGGTGGAATTCATGCAACTGAACTTGGACTTGGAAAATTTGGAGAAGCTGCGGATGAATCTTCTGTTCATTCTCTAGCCACAAAACATGATGCTTATCCAACATACGTGCTTCCTTCATTCACATGGTGAGCTTTTGTATTAGTGAGAATACGTTCTCGTTCGAACAAGTTCTGATCGTCTGTTGCCGGACATTGTCAGATTTGAATCTGTCACCTGTTTATTCAGAACTCATTGGCCTTTTCTATTATACTATAAACATTTGGAGCGTTAAGAATAGGGACAAGGTGGTGCTTGATATCTATCTATCCTTGTGTCTCATTAATTTGGGGAGATGAATGTTGGCATTTTGTAATATTAATTATCTTGCATCGATTTGCTTCATTCATGTTTTGCTCATGTCCTCAATTACCCTTTTAACTCATGTCCTCAATTACCCTTTTAATTATCGAAATATTCTTGCATAGACCTGATCTATGAGATTTTTATTGACCTTGTGGTGATAAATAAGTCACATCATACATTTTGAGAGCATGACATCATTAAAATGTATGATGTGGCTTATTTACCACCACAAGGTATATGAAAATAGGTTTATACAAGAATTTTCCTTAATTATCTATTGTGTTTATTTCAACTTACCGGTTTAGTACAATTTTTAATAACGAAAAGAAGGAAACATAACGACTTTTTCAAGTTGAGTTGAAAACATGAATTAGTTTTTGTGGTGTTTTGGATGTAGTGCAATAATTAAAAAGAAGATATTAATTAATTATCATAACGAAGAATTTAAATAAAAGAATTGATAGTAAAAAATTAGTAGCTGATTAAGGATATGAAAGATTACTAAGTAAATTGTAGTATATTACCATGATTAGCTTATTGCAACTTTTTGTTAAGGCCTAACTGATGAATATTTCAATTAAGCACTTAGTTTATTTTTGGTGAATAAAATTATATAATTTTGAAAGGAAAAATAGACTAAATTTTTTATTTTTATATTTGAAAAATAGACTAAATTTGCACGAATGATAATTGAGGAGAAAGATTAATGGTACATGTACAGTATTACTTCACAATCATCAGGAACGAAAAAAACGACCAGGGCATATATACAAACTCAGATGTTGGCTCATTTTATGATTTTATCCATTTATAATTTCTTTTCTTTTCTTTTTTGGATGAACAAGCATTTGTCGTTAAGAGATGGATTATATAATTTTAAGAGACGGATTAGATTTATCGACCTGAAAAAATTAAACGATTAAATTCTAATTTTATATGGTGACAAGTTATTGTAAGATGGGTTCTATACTTTTATTGTAACTAGAAAAGTGCACCTACGTTGTACGTGTCTAGTTAATTTCATAAGTAAATTTTATAAATTATAACAAAATTAACTTTGTCATATCACAAAAAAAATACAAATTAATGACTAATATTCAATTTATTTATAATCAAAATTATTAATCCATTAAAAAATGATGACTTTAAATTATAATAATCTAATATAATTTGATGATTGATTTGTTCATAGGATCTTGTAATTCTTTTTTTTTTTAAATATGATCATTACAAAATTATTTAGTTCATTCTTTTCACGGGTTTAACCCGTCTTTTCACCGATTTCATTCATTTTGCATCGATTTAAAATATTTTTTTATTGGTTTATTCATTCTTTTATCGATTTACCTACTTTCATTATTTTCCATTTTTTGTCGATTTCTTAAGTTTTTCTGGTGTAAACCTTGCATTTTCAATTGGTTTAACCTAGTTTTTGCTAGTTAAACTATTTTTTTTTTTAAAGATCTCACTCGTTTTCACCTAATTCACATGTTTTTTCATTGATTTACATTTTTTTCACCAATTTCACCTCACATCTCATTGAATTCACATGTTTTCACCGACTTTACATTTTTTCCTGATTCAACGATTTCACCCATTTTCAACAATTTCATCTGTTTTTCACTAATTTCACTGATCTTGCCCGATTTTCACGAAATTCGTCGAAAGCTATTCAATTCCATATGCATTTATCAATTTTACATGAGCATTTTCGTCGGTTTTATTCGTTTTCACCAATTTTACCAGTGTACATCCAAATTTTTATCATTTTCACATGCTTTAGCCGACTTTTATCGTTTCACCATTTTTTATCAACCGATTTAACCTGTTTTCCATGAAAATTCGAGCACATATGTAATTCATAAGTTTAATCCATTTTTTCAGGGGCTTAACCCGTCTTTTTACTGATTTCATTAACATTTCATCGATTTAATATATTTTTCTTCGATTTATCATTTATTTTATCGGTTTAACCAACTTTCATTATTTTTTTTCCATTTTTCGTAGATTTCTTTTATTTTTTCGGTTTAAACCATTTTCTACCGTTCCTTTTTTTTTTTGTTAAACTATTTTATTTTTATTTTTATAGATTTTATTCGTTTTCACTCACAAGTTTTTTCACTAATCTACATGTTTTTTCACCAATTTCATATCATATTTAATTATTTAAAATGTTTTCATCGATTTTACTTATGTTCCCCGATTCACTGATAATTTATTGTGACATAGGAGTACTTTTTTTTTTAGTAATAGTTTATCGTGACCTTTTTTAAGAATGGTTGATTCTTGATCAAGAATAAAGATTAACAAATTGTTAATTGAACATAATTATTGTTTTATTTTTTCTTTTATTAATTCCCTTTAATATATATGGAAATATTCCCTTCACAATTTTTTTCTTACCGTTTTCGTTTCTCCTTCAATTACCGGTACGACTTAATTTCGTGGGGCCCTTGGTCCGTAATTTTGTTCGCAATTGAAGATAGTGAACAGTAGCAGTTTACTAATTTCATCGATCTTATCCGGTTGTCATGAATTTCATCCAAATTTATTCTAATGCATATATATTTATCGATTTCACAGACGTCTTTTTACCTGTTTCACTCGTTTTTCACCAACTTTATCAATGTTCACCAATTTGACCCAAAATTTTTTTATATCATTTTCGCATGTTTTAACTGACTTTTATCCATTTCAACCGCTTTCCATGAAAAGAGCTCCATGAAAATTTGAGTATGACCGACTGCACAAAAAATTTCATCGTTTTCACCAAAAATTTCATCTATTTCACTTGTATTTATCGAATCCACCTGTTCTTCATGTCTTGATTATTGAGATAATTTTAGATTTTAGGAGTTTATGAGTTTATATAGGAAATAAATATTATAATAAGACTTCATGTTTGATTATACCTCTTCATTTAGTTTTATATTGAAGTGTTCATATTGGAGTAGACTTCTTTTCCTATTTTTTTTCTTATTTTAATTAATTTAATTGTCTTTTAAGTAGGGGTATATTAGTCTTCACAAAAAAATCAAGAAACTCTATTTTCTGAACTCGTACTTTTATTTGTATATAGATATATAGAATATAGATAAAGAGACCATACAAATTACTTTGATATAATGATATAAGTTGTCATTTAGTAAAAAAAATCTAAAAATTTGACAAGATTTTGTAGGAAATTATATGTTTTAAGAACAGTGGAAATTTTAAAAACAACATTTTTAGGGTCTGTTTGTTTGGCGTTTCCACAAAAATTTCGTGTTTGGGAAATGCCAAACAAACATGTTTTCTATTTTCTGAAATAAATTTTTCATCTCTTAATTTTATCAAACTACTCTCTCAAAACCCAAACAAACAACAATGTTCTTATCTCTAAACAAAACATATACAAACTCTACTCTGATTTGACATAAAATAACTTATCTCTTACACAATTTATCTCACAACAAACATGATTTGACATAAAGTCTTACACATTTTACACCTACAACCCAACTATTCCAAAAAAAAACCTATACCTACTTTATTCTCAAACCACTCTCTCAAAATCCAAACAAACAATGTTACGCAAATCGAGATTATTTCACAAACCTCTAATATTCTTCCAGACTACTTTCTCAAATACCAAACAAACAGGCCCTTAGATTTCCGATGAGTTTTTTCTTTACTTTGTTTTGTTTTTAGGATTTGGGTTTTTAACACTATGCACATTGGAAATAAGGGCGGCACATTGCTTCATCACTTGAAAATTTTGGTATTTTGCACCTCGAAAATATAACTTGATTTTCGTTGAATTGAATATGAAAATATTTCCACGTGAGTTATGGAATCGAGAGAATATTTAGATTAGTTTTCGTTGAATTGAATATAAAAATATTTCCACGTGAGTTATGGAATCGAGATATTATTTAATTCTGTATGATCAACGTAAAATACCATGCAATTGAGATTTATGTATCAAATACAATCTCAACGGCACGTTACATGATAACATACGTACAACATATATAAAATGATATTCACCAGAAGGAAATCACTCATCCGACTATTGATCACTTCCATTGGAATTATGTCCAATTCCAAAGCAAGTAAGTTATATTTATCATTTAATTACTTTGAGTTCCATCAAAATCGATATGAAAAAATTTATGAAAAATTATCAACACTTATCCTTTTTGGGCACCTTGGTAATATCGACAACTATCCGGTCCAAAGAAAATTCACGCTGTGTATAAAAAAAAAAAAAAAAAAAAAAAAACCCTACTAATTTCACAAAACCAATCAACCAAACCCTAACTCATACACAGGGATACAGAGGGAAGGAGGATCAATGGATGCACTGAGAAAGCAGCTGGATGTACTTATGGGAGCCAATCGTAATGGCGATTCGCTGGAGGTGACGCGGAAGTACTTCGATCGCGACGTCTGCCGCCTCTACCTTGCCGGCCTCTGCCCTCACGAGCTTTTTCAACTCACTGTACGTATAATAACTCTCTATGCATTTAATTCAATTTCGGAAAATAGCGGTTGATTGAATTTTCACCGAACTTATGTTGTTTAGCTTTTGATTTTTGAATTACTACTCCAGATAAAATGAACTATTTGTAGATGACCCTCGTTTGCTGCTTTGTAGCAACCACCACATACGTTTTTGGTGCAATTACAATAATCAAAATTTAGAGTTTCCTCAAATTTAGCACTCTATAAATCGCATAATTTGATTTAATTTCACCAAAACTATGCATTTTAAAAGATGAATATGTTGCGCCAGTCATTTGCAGCCGCTACTTGAAATATTTTCCTGCTTTATTTGGTAGTTGAATTCATACTTGTTTCTTTAACTGTGATGCAGAAAATGGACAAAGGACCATGCCCCAAGGTGCATTCATTGCAGCTGAGGAAAGAGTATCCTTTCTACCATGAAGATACACAGTAGTTGTGAAATATTTGTCTAATTGCTTATTGTATGTGTTGAAGTTGTAATTACATCTTGGGGTGTATACTTAATATTCAAAACAAATTTTTGATTAACTTGTTTAAATAACTACTTGAAATTACTTTTTTATCTATTAGGAAGGACAAAATTTTGGGCGTAGATTGTTCTTTATGTATAGGTAACATCCATTTGACTTCACATGCTACCGCAATTGTAGCTAAAGGGGTAATTTTGCTTTTTATCTTTCGGCCGCTATAATTGTTCAAATGTTTATGTGAGTTTTTCAGCAGACATGAAACTAGTGAGTTGAAAGTAGAATCCCACATCTGTTGCCTCACTACAGTTTTGTAGAAATGTTATTTAAGGCTGTATAATATCTTCATTTTCATAGTTCAATGTTGTTACAATGTTACATGACCTTGGAGCTTGAATCGTCCCTTTTGATGCTTTAACTCTTCTTAAGATATGAAGAAGCAAAAGCAAAAGGACTTGATAATTATGATAGGGACTTAGAGGATAACATAGACAGACTCATTGTTGAATGTGATCGTAAAATTACAAGAGCTTTGAAGAGACTTGACGAAGAGGATGCTAAAGCGGCTATAGCGATCTCAGTATCAGAAGTTACCCAGGTAGGTTTCCATTTTTTTTTCTCTTTCTGCCCCTTCGTCTCTCATCATTATAGCTGGAACTGTTGTGGAACTGTAGACGCCGGAGATCATTGAGTTGTCAAAGCAAATTAGAGAGAAACTGAAAGAAGTTGACCAATTCGGTAAGTCTATGACTCTCTAGTTCACCACTCACTCTTCACTAAAAAACCCTTTTGTGGCTTTTGATAGATGATTTTGTTCGAGTTATGTAACAATATTCATTTGTTTATTTGAAGATTTGATTGTGATTGTAACGTAAGATTTTTTATAGGTCAATGGGATTTAAACAAATACAAGAGGTTCTTTAGGTTATAAGCAACTTCTCAAAGGCTTTTTTTTTGTTTTCCTCTTTTAATTAGCTAGAAATATTTTTTTAACCTGATCCTGTGTGATAATTGATTCAAGCAATCACCCAATATTACAACCATACCTTATCCAATGTCTGCGGAATTACATGTTTGTATATTGTTAAGTAGTCATTCTGCTGTATTCATGGGATGGCACTCTTAGATATTATCTGATTTTGTAGATCTTGAAGGCAATACAGACATGAAGATTAGAGCAGTGGAAGACCTTGACGAACTAAGAACTAAAAGAGCAGATATGCAGGTTTGCAAGGCTCTGAGACATTCACTTTAAATTTAATCTGTTGTCAGAAAACATGACGTAAACTCTCAAAAGGATAAACATATGATGTTATTCAATGGCAGTCAATGCTTCTTTTGGATGCTTTCAACAAGGACCGTGCATCTCTACCTCAGCCCTTGGTAAATGCCCCATCATTGGTACCAGCAGCTGTTTCAGATCCTCGCATACAAGAAATGATCAGCGAGAAGCTAAAGAAAGCTGAAGATCTTGGTAAGTTCTTTACTTGGCGATCAAAACACATGCATGGTTTTTTTTTTTTTTATGGTTAAAACACATGCATGCTGATTGAAGCAATAAATGCATGTATTTGGATATCTTAGAACACTTAGGACTTTTTGAAAGAAGCCTCACATACCACAGTTGTTAAAAGCGATTGATGCGCTCGATATAGCGCGATTCAGCGCGACTCGCCCTCCCCTCGCCTTATTTTTAGGTCTTTTCCCGGCGTTACTGCGCTATTCCGGCGCTTCATAGCTCAGCAAAAGGGCGCTTTTTCCAGAAAATTGTAGGTGATGGGTTTAGGAAATTAAAAAAAAAGTTGCCTTTTTAACAAGGCCTCGATTTTTTGACTTTTTCCAGTAAATAAAAAAGGAAGATTAGGGTTTGCGGAATAAAATGAGATGAAGTCAATTTCCAGAAGAAAAAAAAGAAACGAAGAAGAAGTTGAAGTCCTTGGCGGCGGGGGGTAAAATGAGATAAGGAAGATTAGGGTTTGCAGACTTCTTTTTCTCTTTTTTGTTTTTGTTTTTGTTTTTGTTTTAATTTTACTACACTTTCCTTTTATTTATAATAAAGTGTCATGGCCCACCTCTTTACTTTCCCTTTTGTTTTGTCAATTTTATTATATATTGATTTTCTTTATATTTGTTCATTTATGTTATATGATTATAGTTTATTTTTGGAGAATATATAATTATAATTGATATATATATTAAATTGTACATGAGCGTTTCATTCTCCCCTCGCTTCGTTCCAAAGCAAGGAGAGGCCTTGTCGCTTCGCGTCGCTTTTCGCAATTAACAACTATGTCACATAATTTGTGGATCCACATCAATATTGGAGGGCTCTGTTCCGTCTTGTCTTTTCAAATGTATGTGCTACAATATGTTTGACCATCTAGTCATTTTCCTTACATTCTCTTATTTAAAGGGTGGGATCCATTTTCTGGGAACAGTAAATGCTGCTTAATGGTTTGTATGGATGTCTAATAGAATATACCATGCATAGTTGTTAATAGCGAAAAGCGACGCGAAGCGACAAGGCCTCGCCTTGCTTTGGAACGAAGCGAGGCGAAAAGCGCTTTTCCCGAATGAAGAGCTCATGTACAATTTAATATATATATATATATATCAATTATAATTATATATTCTCCAAAAATAAACTATCATCATGTAACATAAATGAACAAATATTTTTTTTTTGGTAGTGAAATATAAAGACAATCAATATATAATAAAATTGACTAAACAAAAGGGAAAGTTAAGAGGTGGGCCATGACACTTTATTATAAATAAAAGGAAAATTTAGTAAAATTAAGGAAAAAAAAGAACAGAAAAAGAAAAAGAAGTCTGCAGACCCTAATCTTCCTTATCTCAATTTACCCCGCCGCCGTCAAGACTTCAACTTCTTCTTCCTTTCTTTTTTTTTTTCTTCTGGAAATTGACTTCATCTCATTTTACCCCGCAATCCCTAATCTTCCTTTTTTATTTACTGGAAAAAGTCAATAAATCGAGGCCTTGCTAAAAAAGGTAATTTTTTTTTTTAATTTCCTAAACCCTTCACCTTCAATTTCTGGAAAAAGCGCCGTTTTGCTGAGCTATGAAGCGCCGCTTTTCCGAAACCCTAAAACTGAGGCGAGGGGAGGGCGAATCGCGCTTCAATCGCTTTTAACAACTATGATACCATGATTTGAAGGGACCCCGAGGTTATAAATTTCATGAGGTTGCCTCTAAAATGGAATTATCTCCCACAGTTCAGTAATGCCAAGATATGCTAATGGTCCTTTATGCTATTCCAATTCTTAATAAACTGCCCTGATTATGTGTGCTTGTGCACTGTGCAGGGGAACAAGGACTGGTTGATGAAGCACAGAAAGCATTGGAAGAGGCCGAAGCACTCAAGAAGGTGTCCATCTACAGATATATTTAATGTTATTATATTTTACATGTTGCTCACAACTGCAGATATGCTTGCATTTCAGTTATCAGATTTTACTCTATCTTGTGGTTCTTGGCCTGGAATATGTGCCACTCTCTTCCATCTCACTGGATGCTTTTTTCACTCTCTTGGGTGCATGCTTGAATTTGTTTGTTTTCTACTGTTATTTTCTCCAGCTTCCAGGGCGGCAAGAACCAGTACAGGATTCGTCAAAGTACACAGCCGCAGAT
The DNA here is from genome assembly GCA_038501285.1 of Penstemon eatonii. Lineage (NCBI taxonomy): Eukaryota > Viridiplantae > Streptophyta > Magnoliopsida > Lamiales > Plantaginaceae > Penstemon > Penstemon eatonii. The sequence goes on from CM076710.1 coordinate 9,507,797, forward strand.
GTTCGCATTGTAAGTCTGCATTCTTGATTTTCTAGTTTTATTTAAATGTTTAGGTACCTGCCATTTCCAGTTCTTCTTTGATTAATAATGAATTTGGACATAATTTAACCTAATTCTACATTGCATCTTGCATGGAAATAAAGGGTAAGATATAAGAGACAGTTCTATAGTAGAGAACTCTTTATGTTTTTCGTTGAAATATACAGATTCAAAATTCTAATGTCAATTTTCTGTGAGAAGCATTTCAAATTATTCTTGCATATTGAAATGGCCGAACTGCTGATTTTTAATACAAAAGCGAAGGAATTAATTGTAATTGTTTATTATTTCTGGTGTTAATATATTAGTTCTGCTAAATTACAGACTGATCAGAAGCTTCGCGTCTGTGACATTTGTGGAGCCTTCCTGAGTGTATATGACAGGTAATTTTTTTTTCCAAAAAATTCCTGTTAGATTTTATCCAAGCTTAGGATTATAAAATAGTTATAAAAGTTTCGGGTACTTCAATATTTGACTGGCGATTATACCTCCTTGTCACCAGCAGGCTATTGGGCCCAGTTTTAAGAGGATAACTTTTGCAGCTAAAGAATGTGCGTTATTTTCTGGTTTATGCTTGTCGATCATGCTATTGTTGCTAAAAAATTTGCGAGGCTACTGTATTACAATACCTTTATGTATATTCTTAAGCTTGTTATGTCATGTAATGTTGCTTGTGGGTGATTTTCAGTGATCGCCGTTTAGCAGATCATTTTGGTGGAAAGCTCCACTTAGGCTATATTCAAATTCGTGAAAAGTTATTTGAGCTTCAGGTATGACTGTAATACTCGTAATTTACTTGAGTTTTTCTCCCTCTTTTGGAATTAATAATAATACAATCTCCTGCATGCTAAAAAAAAGTGCGTAAATACATACTCCCTTGTTTCCCAACATTTTTGGGTATTGGGATGTCCAAAATGAACTTCCCTTTCTGTATATCGAACTTATTTTCCTCTAAAGGTAAAATTACTTTCACATAAAGTGATGATGATATAACCATTACTTTGCCCAAAAGTACCTAAAAGTTTTCACCTTTTCAACTCATCTAAAACACCATGCTCAACCCTAAGGGAGTAGAAAAATTAGACAAACGATGTATAATAAATTTGAAATACTATAATGTAATCTTCATCGTTTCTATATGTCATATAGTATATTAGTTCATTTGATATTCTCTGTACTTTTGCTGGTGACAATTGTATCTTTGATATTTATAAAAGATAACTCATTCCTTCATAATCTTTCAAATTTTTTTCTGCAAAGATTCTCAGTGAACTTGTGAGCTGAGTTTTTCTTATCCTGGTAGATTGGTCCTTTTTAAATACTTCAACTGTTAGATTCCATCAACCTTGTTCATCTGTAACAAATTTGAGGAAACAGCAAAAAAGGTGAGTTAAATGCTGGTAATTAGTAATCATAATGGATGAAATTCTGTAAATAAAGTAGAATTATCAACAAATCAGGGGAAGACACTTAATGGAACTCAAATGGATATTAATAGGGCTAAAAAAAAGTTGGATCGATAACTTGATCAAATATGAAGAAATTTATAACGTGCTTAGCTAAATCAAGTACCAACTTTTACGCAGTATTTTGACTTCTTGAGCCAAAATGGTTTAGTAAGTCTGGTGAATGCAAATTCATTCTGCATCAGGTTTGCTTGTCATTGAAAAACATAAAAAGGTATTATGTATGTTTATGAGGTAGTATTTATGCACATGTATACTGTATTTTATCACATACAGTTTCAATTTCTTGGACATAATCCAGTATGGCCCTGTTTCTTTAAATTAGGAGATGAATTTTGTTTAACTATTGCATGAGCAAATTCAATGGTTGTTCCTTCTTGGTGATGTCTTGGTCAAACCAAGTTGTCCTATTAAAAATCACAACGAACTCCAGTGTCCAAACAGTATGCTGCATTTCCAATTAATGCAGCAGTCAAGCTTGACTTTTGATCAATCTTCACTTGATATGGCATGCTCTAGGTATTGTAACTACAACACAGCCAAAAGGGTTCAGTTTTTCTTTCAATATACTAACTTCCATATTATGCAACAGACGCAGAGACCAATCTGCTTTCTTCTGATTGAGAGTTATTTGTCGTTAAATAGTCATTGTAATTTTCTTACCATTGTGGCATACCATGTCAACAAATAATCTTCTTATGTTAATTTTGTTTTTGGCTAAAGAATAGGAGCTTGAAACATTAATTTGTAGTAGAAGGTTGCTTTATCCAATAATTCCTGTGTTTGCATGAATTCTGTTTCAAAATTATTTCTGATTTCAACTGGCAGGAATTTTTATTTATTATAAAGTCAAATGTATTTAATCTTTGATCATTGCCAGGAAGAGAGAGAAAAAAAGCGCAAAGCCTATGAAGAAGAGAGAAGGTTGATTTAAAAGTTGTTTTTATAATGCAGTAGCACATTTTTTTCTCCCTGTTTTCCTGTGTGGTGGGGTGTGACAACTTACTAGTTTTGATTCAGATCAAAGGATAGGAGAAGTGGAGACCGTGACAGAGAACCTAGCAAGGATCGTGATAGAGCTGGCAGCCGTGAACGTGTACGAGATTATGATCGTAGGAGTAGAGATCGAGATAGGCATCATGATCGTGATCGTGAAAGAGATAGAGGCCATTCTCGCAGCTACGATTCTAGAAGTCGCCGAAGATCTCGTTCTCGGTCTAGAGAACGTTCAAGAGATTATGATCGCCACAGGTTCTTATTTATATATTGTATTGCCTTAACCATTGATGTTTGGTGTAATTTGCAAATAAGTCTGTTACAAACTGCGTTTTATGTCTTTTCTTTTCAGCAGGCGTTATGATCGTTACTAGATGAACAAACAATTCTATATCTGGAGGATGGATGGATGGATCTGAAGTATGTATCGTTACTTCCATAGGAAGATGTTGTTTACTTGTTCTGCTCTAATTGTGGCTCCATTTGGTAGTGAAAGGGATGCTGTTTAGTTACTGTTGTTGAACTGCATAGATTCATGACATGGTTTATTTTCTTAGCTTTATTTGCTAAAATTGCATGATGGTTACTGACTGAAAAATGATATTCTTGGTCCGACTGTTAAAAACAATTTTTTTGAAATCAGTGTTTGTCTCACCCCATGTCAGCAGGCCCTAGACGATATTTAAAAAAAGGGGCCTATTTATTTTACATGAGAAAGGTTATTATTGTTAAAATTCATTTTATTACTTTTATGAATGTAAAAGTATATGGAGTATTAAAATATTTACATGTTTTTACTCGTTTTTATTATGATACATAATGTAATAAACTTAATTTTTTTTAATTCAATCGTAATAAACATTTAATTCTAAAACACTCCTTTCAATACAAACAAATAAGAAATGGGCTCTCAACTATGTATTGTGAATTTTATATGAATAACGTATGTAAATCGAGTTAATTTCTTGTCAAAATCAACAAATATATATGTTGAAATAGAATATTTTTTATGCTCTCTCAATTATGTTACAAAGTGGGTTTCTCAAATTAGGATCATGCTTTCTATAAAATCAAACCGGGTTTGATATTTAGACAGGTTCGATAACTTTGAAATTGTACGGTATGCTTAACCCAAAAATTCAGATCCATTCGGTATTTTATTGAAAGGTTAGTTACCAAGTAAAATTGATAAGTGTAATTTTGGGATTTTAAGATGTAAATTGGCTGTTACACAATTTAAATTCAGAGCCTTTAATAAGGCTGTTACCATTTTCGAATTTAATATTCAGATTTTTAAAAATCTTTCTTCTTGATGGGCCGAGAAAATATGCAAAAATGAGCCCGCCTTTCCTTTAAGTTAACAATACTTAAAATGTAGTTTCTCTAATTAACTGGACACGAGTGGAGATATTTTTTTCAATGGTTAAAAATATCGTTTACTACTTCAACATAAAATTAAGATATCAAATATATAATTTTGATATTAAAGGTTCAATTTGATAAACCTATCGATAGTACCAAAACCAGAAGGGAATAGTATTCAATAAATAGGCTTGTAGTCTTGTAATGAATACTGAATCTATATTCTCGTTCGGTATTCAGTACGAACCAAACATTCGATTTTAACACAGTTCAATTGGTTTACTAAACCATTCGATTTTAACACAGTTCGATCGGTTTACTAAATCATGCACTTTCTCATAACTGTAATAATAAATAGTTAATAATAATGTGATTGCTTCTTGATATACTGAAAATAAAGATCGTCTTTTGTGGGCCAAAATAGTTTAGTTTGACTGGCAATACTAGATAACTAGACAAGGGAAAAGGAGATAGTAATATACTTCACATTACCATGGGATGGTAAGGTAACCTCATTTTTCAGATGCTCCTCAAACAAAAGTTTAGACTATATTTCGCATCACATATTAATAAATACCAGTTCAACAGGGTACAAAAGAGAAGAGCACAGAGTCAAAATTGAGAGGTGATATACATACACAACTCAAATACGAAATATAAATATAAAAGGGCTATAACTAACCGCAGTTTCTTCCTTCCAAAATAAAATGACTAGAGCCTCACAAAACCTATTCGAATGTAAACACGGATTATCATTTTGATTTACCCTTACCCTTATACGGACTCTTTTTGTTCGATGATTTCTTGAATGATTTTTTGTCTGGCTTCAGCCTGCTCGAGCTCGATGATTTTCCACCTTGTTTCTTTTGTTGCCTCTTATCACTCTTCACATTGTACATGTTCACAGCCTAAATCCCAAACACCAAATGAATTAAATGACAAATTAAGATTGGACTAAGGCGAATGGAATTGTGTAGGCAAAGCAATTTACCTTTTCTACATTGAGTATCTCATGAGAATCTTTGGAGATTAACTTGTTTAAAACTTTCTCAGTTTGCTGCCTTTCCATGGAACCCATTCCCGATCCTTCTACAGCCGGCAGGAACTGTATGCATAAATATAGGAAATCAAGATCCATCATTGTTATAATACAACTGTGAAAATTTTAAAGCTGAAGAACTTTTCATGGATACCTTTCGATATTTCTTTTCATGCTTTGGGGGCTTTTCTCCAGGCAACTTCTTGTCAAATTTTCCACCACTGGCTGTTGCAGTTGCTGCCATTCCGGCAACATTTTGTAACTCATCCTTGCTGATTTTCTTAGGCATCGACTGGGTTCCTGTTATAGGTAAGGCTGTGGCAGCAAGTTGAATATGGCTGTACACATAATCAAACTTGGATTTAGAGTTGCATGATAACTGAATTAATTAACCTTAAATTCAATTTTGGCTAAAGCTAAAGCCAACAAAAAAATCGAGAAACGTTCTCAAAAAACACATTTATTTTCAGGTAGAATTTTAGAGGACCAAAGACAAATAATCACAAGTGGATGAAATGTTGTCAAAAGACTTTTAAAAATGGTATGTTGTAGACAAGATGATTGGATCACTTGAGTGACTGCTTGTATGCCCTCAACCTATTAGAACAACCTTGTTGGGACCACAGGTTATATATGTTACTTCAGAAAACTCAGCATATTGAGTCCTAGGGCAATCTGAAGTTCAATTCAAAGGGAAAAGATGAATAAACAGGTTAAGATGTTCTTAGTATTTTCAAATAAAAACTACCCTTTTACTTCCACCCTTAACCAAGAATGGGAATTCAACCAACCATGATATCTATGTGTATAGCCGAGATTACTAATTACATTGTAACAAACGTGTTATTAGATACTAAATTAACAAATATTACAACGATAGTGGGTGATTGATGTCAGTTCATTTTGAATGTAGCAGACTCCTCAAGTTGCAAATCAAACCAAGAAAATAAGATACTACAAGAACAGAGATTATTCATGTAACAGATACATACAGGATCACATTTAAACAATACAGTACGGGAAAAAAGAGGGTAAAAATAGAACCTTGGCAACGCACCAACTTTAGCCGCTTGTTTCAAGTTGTGTAACCTGTTTTTCTCCTGTTTGTCGACTCTACCTTTTTTCTCTTTACGTCTCTCAGCAAAAGGATCTGTTCCTGGTTCTGGAAATAAAAAAAAATGGAATATTATTAAGTAATGATGTAATCAAATATCATCATTCCATAATTATGCTAACATCCTCAGAAAATGCAGAGGAAAAGCAATAATATTGCTCAAATAATCCAAACAAACAAACATATAAGTAATAAGATAACTTTTTTTTTTTTTAAGTTTATCAGGTTCGTGCTTTAGATTATAATGTTCCAACATTACCATATTCAAAGTCAGAAAGCCTTTTCACAAAATATTTGCCCAAACATGTATTTTTGTTGGATGATATATACTTTCAGCAAAGAATATACAAGAACACACACAAAACAAAAGAATATTTACCATCAGTGGCCTTGGCCTCAATAATCGGTATATCGTTATCATCATTAACACGATCATATCCATGGCGACGCTTCCAAGATTCAGTATTATCATCAAACACTAATTTTTCTTTCTTCCGCTTTTGTATACCTGCATTTTTTTCCAAGTATTGAATCCATTAAAAAGCTCCTAATCAAGTTATACATACCTAAGCACCGGCAGCAAATAAAGACTTACCCTTCTTTTGAGCAAACACTTCCCAGTTAGTAGGAGGTCTGGGCTTCGGAAGCTGAAACCAAATAAAAAAAAAATTAATAACATTTTCATCAATGTTTATTTTCATTCAAGTTAGAAAAAGTAGCTGAGCTGACCGGTTTTGCTCTGGGCAATTTGGTAGTGGGTGCGGGCAAAGTGACAATAGGTCCATCTTGGTCCTCTCTAGAAGGCAAACTGAAAAGCACATCCGCAATTGCTTGAACTAATTTGGTGCCATGTTCAATTGACGCCTTTGATAATTCCTCCCTTTATTTAAGTAAGTAAAAAATCAAAATAATCATCAGCATTCATTTTCATTAACTGAATACTATAAATCAATTGAATTGAATAATTGAGAAAATTAGGACCTGGAAGAAGGTTGAGAAACAAATCGGTGGTGTGGGTCGAAAGCCATGAGGTTACCTAGGTCGACTTCGTACTGTGCTTCCGCCATCTCTCTCTGTGTTTCTCTTTCGATTTCGGATTTTTTTTTTTCTGTTGTGTGTTTCTTTGGGTTTTAGGAAGAAAATTAGGGTTACAATGCGGGTTTTTTGCACTTTGCACCCTCGAAACATGAGAAATAGGCACTTTGCACCCTCAAAACTTAGATTTAGCACTTTGCACCCTCGAAATATGAAAAATACGGCACTTTGCACCCTCTTTTATTTTCTAGCAAAAACTCAAGGGCAAAATAGGTAATTCAATAGCATTGGCACTTTGCACCCTCAAAACTTGATAATTTCGCACTTTGTACCCCCAAAATAAAATTTTCATTTAACATCCTCTAATTAAGAATAAATCAGCAACTTCCACACACGAAACACAATAAATGGCACTTTGCACCCCAAAATACAAAATTAATACTTAACACCCTCAAATCAAAAAAACTCAAACCCCTCGTTTTTTTGGTCTAAGTTGACTATCGGAGTGAAAAAAATCTAAGGCAAAATAGGTAATTCATTTTTTTCCTTAAATTTTGCAAAATACAGTTATAAATACTCGAATCCTCATTTCTCTCTCTATCTTCCTTTTCAACAATATAACCATAAATAACTAAATAAAGTACAAGTAAAACTTCTCGAAGACCCATTGTTTACTTCAAAATATCAAAGACCCACAAATAGTTACCTATTTTGCCTAAATTTTTTTTCACCCCAATGGTCAACTTTGCCAGAAAAAATGAGGGGTTTGAGTTTTTTTTTTTTTTTTTAATTTGAGGGTGTTAAGTATTAATTTTGTTAATTTGTTCTTAATTAGGGAATGTTAAGTGCTAATTTTATTTTGGGTGCAAAGTGCCAAAGATTTACAATAGAATTACCTATTTTGCCCTTGAGTTTTTGCTTGAAAATAAAAGAGGGTGCAAAGTGCTGCATTTTTCATATTTTGAGTGTGCAAAGTGCTAAATCTAAGTTTCGATGGTGCAAAGTGCCCATTTCTCATATTTTGGGGGTGCAAAGTGCAAAAAACCCTTACAATGCCACACTATATACACTGTACTGAGTAACCGAGTATTATGTTAAGGTGCCGTTTGGTTTGTAAGATTAGGGGGAAAATAACGAACTAATATAGTAGAGTAGGGTTTTGTACTGTGTTTGGTTCTCACAATAATTCCTATAAATAATAAAAGAATCATTATTCAAATTTAATTTGCTTACGATTCAATAATACTGAAACTCTCTCTTTTTCTTATTTTTTTATTTTCATATTAATTTACGTTTTTATAACAATATATTTATTCTCTTACTAATATAATCCAATAAATAATTAAAGTATAAATTTATAATTATTGACCTCAAATTCCCATACATATACAAAATAAAATGAAGAGAAAATCGCACTTTCCCCTTAAATTTATAGTCAAGAGTGCCCCTAAACTTCAATTCTTTGGACTATCCACCATTAGCTTACATTAGTGTTGCATTTTTTCCCTGTAACTCTTTTTCGATCACTTTTTCGGCCAAAGAGTTTAGGGGAAAAATTGCTACACAAAAATTCAAGGTAAATTGTGCAACAAGGGTGTAAGTTCAGAAGGGAAAAGTGCGACTCGGGTATAAGTTTGGGGGGAAAAATGAAAGTTTTGATTAAAATTTTTTTTTTTTTGCTTCTTTAGTTAACAAGTTCACATATATATTTTTTTTCAAATGATAATTATCATCTAGAAAATCTCCAAATTTAGATTGCCAAACCTTTTTTATTTTTACGTATTTTAACTTGATGAAGAATATAATGCGAAACATGCAAAGTGATATTAAACATGAAAGTGTAGTGTATGTTTGATTTTATAATGGTCTCCCACTTTATAATGTCTAAATATATTGTAATCAATTTTATATTTGTTAACTTTATCCTAAAAGTTTTTTCTGTATTATATATCTTATTACAATTATTCAAAATTAATAAATTTCATGTATTTTTGCACTTTGAATTATAATTGATTAAAAATATCGAGTTTCCCCTAAACTTACAATAAAGTTGCATTTTAATTCCCCTTGAACTTACACCCTTGTTGTAAAGTGATCGAAAAAGAGTTCAGGGGAAAAGTGCAACATTAATATAAGTTTAGGATGGATAGTGCAAAAAAATAAAGTATAAGGAGGAGAGTACAATTTGACTATAAGTTAATGGAGGAAATTGCGATATTCTCTGAAATGAACACTCTAGGACTTTGACCAATACTCAACTTTCTTAAGAAATTATTTTACAATTAAAAGTAAAACCTTAGTCCATTTCCAATCGATCCGACAACCGGACATGAGGGGGATTGTTGGCTCGGTTTGGTTGGAGATGGATCATGACAATTGGGTGGGAAAGCTATGAAATTGAATTAATGGATATTGATTACCATTCGGTTGAAGATGGATTTTTTAGGTGGGTTAAAAAAGCAAGAAGGTAAGACAATTGAGCAATTAAACAGACAACTGAACAATTGACAAAGACTTCGGTTGAAGATGACTTTATTCCTCACCTCACCCGGTCACCCCACCCCTTTTCCCCACAACTTTGAAAATAAAATACTTTGTTCATGGGAGGTTTCAAAATAAAATTACTTTATTCTGAATATGAACATCAATATTATATAAGAAAGTGAAAGGAAAATTAAATAAAAAGACTCAAATAGTATAGTGAAGCCAATACCCATAACCACTAGGAATAAGTTTCTTTCTTGATATTAAATGGCTTTTTTTTCTTCTTTTTTGTAATATTTAAATGGCTTTTTGATAAAGCTCCACTTTGTAAAATCTATATTGTCTTTGTGTCCTAGTAGATCAAAAAATAAATGAAGTCAATCTAGGTTATCAGGGCCGGGGGGGGGGGGGGGGGGATCTGCTGGTATCAACTTGTTTAGCAGCTCGCATTTAAAAAATTGTGACCAAGAATAAATTCATTCGAATGGGGATGATGTTGTGTGCCATAGCTCATATGAGGTATCGACACTAAGAAAATACCCAAGAAATCATCATTTAATTTACTTTTTATTTTCATTTCATAATTCGTTTTCAAATTAAACATTTTATTTGTATTTTTAAATATCTAAAGAAAAGCCTTTAAACATATATACATATCTAATAAGTTATCTATACTATATAAAAAGAGAAGTCGGGTCATGCTACATAATTTTTTTTATTTTCTAATTTATCCTTAATATTTATCTAATTTTGTAGGTTTTTAACTCCTCCATTTATATTCTTAAAAAAGAAAATTCATCCACTTTTCCCATTACATTGATTAATAAAATTTATTTTTCACCTTTTCTTTTGGATCACTCCAAAAAAAACATATATTTATTTTCGTGCATTTGCGTGCTAACTGCTAATATGACTAATAAGTAGTAAATACTCCCTCCGTTTTTTTATTTGTAGTTTTGTCAAAAAAGAATTGATTATTTTTATTTATAGTTTTAGGAGTTCAATGTAAAATTAATTTTTTTATTCTTTTTGTTAATGCTTGTAATTAATGCTAATTAAAGCAGTAATTATTTGATTATAATTTGAAATTTGCTTCAAAAAGTAATTATACAAAATATATTTTTTAATTCGTGTGTACTCCAAATGAGAAATAAAAAAACGGAGGGAGTATTTAAAAAGACTCCAAATCTCCAAAATATTCTGAAAATACACAAACATGTGGGTTTTTGCCATTTTGCACCCTGGAATTATATATAGGGTTTTGGCACTTTGCACCTTGGAATTATAGGGTTTTGGCACTTTGCACCTTGACTTACAATTTTTGGCATTTGCACCCTGAAAATATAATTTATTTGGCATTTTGTACCCTAGTGTGTGTTTTAGTGAGAAAGTTCATTGGTAGAAGGGTAGAACAATTATTTTCAGTTTTTTTCACTTTGTACCTTGGCAATATAGATTTTGCACCCTTAAAATATAGAATGTTGGCATTTTGCACCCTAAAATTATAAAATATTAGTAATTTTCACGCTGATTTAATTTTTTTGGCACTCTGCACCCTTAAAATATAATTTATATGACATTTTGTACCCTAATGTATCTTTCTTATAAAAAACAAACTCATGAAAGTCGGCTATGTTGAGATATAATGGTCATTTCTATGCACAACAATCATAAACTTGTTATTCTAAATTTATTTTAATTTATAATAACTTATTTTAATATTTTCTCTCATTAAAATTTAGAATAAAAAAAGACATTGTCATCATTTTATTTTCAAGTATCCTCTATATTATTTACTTTATATCTAAAATACACATTTACATATCTAACATATTATTATATTGCATGTTATTTTACATAATTTAGATTATTATATTAAACCGGGGTTGAAAAATGCCAGAAATTATATTTTTTTGGTGCAAATTGCCAATATTCTATATTTCAGAGTGCAAAGTGTCAAAATCTATATTTTTAGGGTGCAAAGTGCCAAAAATATACGAAAATAACTATTATACTCATCAATCAATGGATTTTTTCTTCAAAACACACACTACAGTGCAAAGTGCCAACTAAATTGTATTTTGAGGATGCAAAGTGCCAAGATTTTTAAGTAAAGGTGTAAAGTATCAAAACTGTATAATTTCCGGGTGCAAAGTGGCAAAGCCCCAAACAGGTCCATTGGTTTCATATTCAAAGTTTATGGGCCTGTTTGTTTGGTGTTTGGGAAAATAGTTTGGGAGAGTAGTGAAAGTTTTTGAAATAATTTCGATTTGCGTAATGTTGTATGTTTGAGTTTTGGGAGAGTGGTTTGAGAAATAAAGTGGGTATATGTTTTTTTGGAAGAGTTATATTGTAGGTGTAAGATGTGTAAGACGTTATGTCAAATCATGTTTGTTGTGAGATAAATTTTGTGTAAGAGATATGTTACTTTATGTCAAATCAAAATAGAGTTTGTGTAGCTTTTGTTTAGAAATAAGAAAATTGCTGTTTATTTAGGTTTTGAGAGAGTAGTTTAAGAAAACTGAAAGATGAAAAATTTATTTCAGAAAATAAAAAATATGTTTGTTTGACATTTTCCAAAAACGAATTTTTTTTGGGAAACACCAAACAAACAAGCCGTTTGGTTTTTTTGGGGTGGGGTTTCATATCAAAGTTATCTTCCATCATCACAAAAGAGAAAAGGAGAGAGAGAGAAAAAAAAAAAAAGATATCATTTTTCTTCTGTTCCTTCCTAAACCCTAATCTCAGAACAATCATCTCACATTTTCCACAAAAATCAAAGAAAATGGCTCCCTGTAAATACAAAATCTCATTTTTGATAATCCTCACATTAACCGTAGCCTCGGCTGAACAAATTTCCCCTCCTCGTGACCCCCACTCCTCCCTTTCAGCAACGTCGTTTTACGACGTCCTCAAATCAAACGGCCTACCAATCGGCCTCTTCCCAAAGGGCATTTCCAATTTTACAATCGACCGCGCCTCCGGCCGTTTCGAGCTCCATTTGTTGTCTCCTTCTCCATGCGACACCAAATTCGAAACGCGTGTCAGATACGAGTGGAATATTACGGGCAGCGTTAATTACGGAAAGATTGCTAATTTGTCTGGGGTTGCTACACAGGAGCTATTTCTGTGGCTGCCCGTAAAGAATATTCAGGTGGATATTCCGAGTTCTGGATTGATTTACTTTGATGTTGGGGTTATTTCCAAGCAGTTCTCCTTGTCGTTTTTTGAGACGCCTAGGGATTGCAATGCTATGGCCAAGGTTGATTCAGGAGAGAGCTACGACGTGGTTATGTTGGATAATCTTGGGCGGATTGTTGAGGTTATTGTTGTTTATTTATTGATCAATTTATTTTGTTGCTAGCTTTTAGGATTCTAGTTTTTGGGTTTTATGCAAATTGTCTTGTTAGTTCTATATTGTGGATCTATTGTTTTGCCGTTGGCATTTAGGTCTACATGCAAACACACAAGTTTTAGTTGTCAATATGTTTTTTCGAATTAGGTCAAATGCTTATCATTTGGCATTGTTGAGTTTTTTAATTTGCTAGAATATGGATGGCACACACTCATAAGATGATCCATAGGTTTATCTAGTTTATGCTAAACCTGGCCTATGCTTGGATATATTAGTTGTTCATTTTGATGCATAAAAACTGCTATACACACCATTGGATAATGTTAAAATTGATATGATTGTTAGTAGTGATTATGTAATTTTGTTAGGCAAAATCAAAAGTAAATTTATAGAGATTCATACTTCATTTGCTAGTGAAGCATATCCTATAAGAAAAAGATAAAAGGAGGATTTTTTTTAGTAGCTGACCTCTATGTAATAGTAGTATGGTACTGAAACATGCTTTTCGAGGCGTGTTTAGTTGTTGTATATATCTATAGATCTGTTAGCCAACTTGAAATGTGAATGTGTTGTACTTTTTCTTTAGAACTATATGGAGTTTTATAATCCTCATTATGAGATAAGATGTCAGTATGCTTATCTTTTGTGTTATAAGATTCTGTTATTCCCTATGTAAGAGGACATACAATTCATGGTCTTGTGATCCTAAAATCCATTGGTTCTCTATTGCAGGATCGATCTAGAAACTATGTGAGAAATCTGGATAAGAGTTTCAAGGACGAGGAGCTGAGAGCCGTTTCATGAGTTACAGAGGAACTGGATTTGATCTTAGTTAATTCTACCTTATGGCTTGATCTATTTCTTGAAAATGCCGGGATGATTGATGGGTGCAATTGATGTTACAAGCTTCTTCATTGAAGCTTTTGCCAATGCAAGGCAAGGTTGCAGTTTGACATCTAGATTTTTTTTATAATATGCGCGAGCTAAGTTTGTGAGATTGTGATGGCTTCTGTTGTATAATAGTCACACGATAGTCATAGTTGTTTCTTTCTTTCTTTTCCTTCTTTTTTTTTTTTTACTTGTGGTGTATAGCTGTGGTTTCTTGTGGTGTTTTTGTAAATTGTGGGAGTTGATTGTATTTTAAACATAACTTGGGACCATTATTTTCCCTCTTCCGTTGCTTCTTCATGTTACTATCTTATAAACTTAGGGGCCGTTTGGTAGGACATAATAGGGGTATTAGGTCATATTATTTGTGTTAATATGAGTTAATACAATGTTTGATGGCATTGTTCAAATACCGGGCAAATGAATTAAATCTTTACGATCTGATATTGAGACTAGATTATAATCCACCCAGATATGGGTGGATTAGTTAATCCGAGTGAATATGAATTCGGAGAACTGTAACTTATAACCTCATATTTGCATATTATCTATTTTAACATAGCATTAAATATCATAAATTTTTTTGAAAATGGAAATTCATTCTATATAAATAAATCACAAAAAAATTGTACTAATAATTTACAATTAGCATGGAGGCATTCGAACTAAAACATTGAACAAACATTGAATAGTTTATACTCTTATACGTATTATACAAATGACTTCGATGAATTGATATATCTTAATTAATATTAATATGTTCAATTAAGTGGTGAAAATATATATATATATATATATATATATATATATATATATATATATATATATATATATATATATATGCCTGAATTCATAACTCCACCAAATATATTGCAATTGATTGCTTTAATGTAATACAATTCAATCAAATCTGTCAAACTTATTTTTAATATGACCTTCAATCAGGCACCGATCAAATATACGAGTGTTTTATGCAATCAAAATTACACATTATACGATAGAGTTTACCAAAAGAATATGGAGAGGAGTACCTTAATATATATATATATATATAGATTTCTCATATCAATCTTCTAAATCTGCTTTTTCATTTTTAGATTTTTTTTAATGGTGAATACATTGTTATATCAAACACTATATCAAATTTTAATGGTGAATACATTGTTATATCAAACACTATATCGAATCGAAACTATTCAAATGATAACAAAGTGAACTAGGCTAGTATGAAACTAGAGAAAATACCCACATTCGTGGGAGTTGAATCCATAATCTCCTGGTCATGGAGCCTCATCCTTAACCACTTAGCTAAAGCCTCATTCAATTTTGGAGCAACCCAAAGCCTTCATATATATTGTCTAACTCTCAAAAAATTTATTGTGCTATTTTAACTTTAAAAAATTCTTTTGTGATTTCAAGTAAGTGTCAAATATACCCTTGGAAAAGAGTGTGTTGAACGCAAAAAATTGTAAGAATTTATTCACATTTTGCTTTTGATATGATAATTTAACCCCTAACATCGAAAGATAAAAATATCCCATATGCTTTGCCTAACTCCCAAGAAATCCATGTGTATTATTTTAAATTCCAAAAAACCCTTATGTGGTTTTAAATATAACAATCAACACAATTAGTATATACTTAGGTTTTCAAAAAGAATAAATAAATTTTAAAAGAAAACATATAGGAATAATTTTGTTATTCCATCCGAAGTCAAAAATAAAATTCTACTTTAATTGAGTATGGTAATTAAAATCAAACACGTATTTGCCTTTTGCTCCAAAGGCCTTTTAAGTTTAACTTGATCAAATTTAAAAACAAAAAATTAAATGGAAAGAATATTTTATGATTCCGTCTTGCGAAAAAAAGGAGCAATATTAATCCGATCCCTCACCTTTAAGCCACAAACAATATAAAAGTAAAAAGAAGAAAAATAAAACCCCAAAATTATCAAAAGTAAAACAAAAATACGCCGAAGCTTATTGAAATTCATTCTTCTGAGCAAATTCATACCCAAAATCCTCTCCTCTATTGTATTCCAATCAATTAAAACGTATATGCAGAAGAAACTGAATATATATAGAGAGAGGAATATAATAATTGATAATAATAGTCATAAAAATGGCAGTAAGAGCGCCAATGACAGGGATAAGTATGACATCTTCTACAGTTACTCCCTCTGCTCCGTCGTGCACTAGAGCTGTAAAACCATCGTTCTTTAGACCTTCTTTCTTTGGACAAGGAGGTAATTAATTTTATTGCTTACTGTTCTTTCAACTGTTCTATTTCTGCTACTAGATGCAGACCCTTGTAAATAATGGGTTTATCGCAACCATCGATTTTAATAATTGGAGGATGGGTAATTGAGTGATGCCATTTTGTACATTGTTGTGTGTTTTGCTCTGTTGTTTTTTCTCAAAAGCTGTGGTTTACATATTAAGTATATATATTGTTGAGTTTACAAATTTCTCTTCTGTGGTTCTTTTGGATTGACGTTTTGTCTAACATTAAATTATGTTTGTTTAAGTGGAATGTAACAATTAACATACAGCTCAATGGTTTCCATATACCTAATCTACTTTGATCAATGTAATAGTGCTCGTCAACAGTCAGTGAATTAGTAATAAATGCGTGGTGATATATCGAAAAGAATTCTGCTTTCTTTTTTGTTTTTTGTAGAGATTTGTGGTATCAAACAGGACATTTATGTTTGCTTCTCTAGAAGAGAGAAATTTGACTTTGCTACTTGCATGTTCCCTTTTTTAGTTGGAATTGTCATGGAACCGAAATAAGTTTTATAGAAACAATGTGCAAACTGGAATTGGGTTTTAATTGAAGGTTATAGCCTATAGGTGTTGTGACATGGAAGTTTTGCATATTATCAAAGGAGAAGGTATCTCATATTTCCGTTCCCTACTTGAATAGGATAAAAACCATGCATCATGACATGCACATACCAGAACTTAAACAACATCTTTTCTTTAGTTGATCTGTAATAGTATCATATATATTTAAAATTGTAAGGTATTCCCATTCCCTAGTTGAATAAGACAAGGACCATGCCTCGTAGATTATCCTAATAGCATCATCTTTTCTTTAGTTAATCTGTAATAGTATCATTTGTATTTCATATGATTACACATTCAATGCTTGTTGCCATAATAAACTCCCTAGCTCGCAATATTGGTAATGTCCACCAGGCTTTCTAACTTTATTGACAAACTATCAATTTTAGGATAGACATGAAGGTTATGTTGATTTGCTGCTGTGCTCTAATGTATTTGGTTCGGTGTATACACCATAACATTTTGAAACTGAGTGTGAAATGACGTTTTATCTGATTCTTTGCCTTGATAGTGAGGTTCCGGCTCTCTTTGTTTCTGGGTTGTTCTTTTGATTTCTGTTACCTATTTTGGTGTATGAAGGACATCTTATTCTTGTATTTTTTCCTTACTATTTTGCTAGAACCTTTTGTTTTTCATTTCTTAAGGAATAGCCCATGCTTTCTTTTGCAGTTGGTGCTCCTAAATATTCAGGAATACAACTGTCTTATTCTAGTAGACCTAGATGTAATTGTCATGGAGGGGGTGCTCTGGGTGCTCAAATGAACCTATTTGATCGATTCGCTAGAGTTATCAAGGTTCATTTCTTGAGATGCTATTGAGTACTTCATTGACCAACCAATTATATGTTGACTGTGTTTGATCTGTTTTAAGTGTAGTCGTATGCAAATGCTCTAATTAGCAGTTTTGAGGACCCGGAGAAAATATTGGATCAAGCCGTCATCGAAATGAATGATGATTTGATAAAGATGCGCCAAGCTACAGCGCAAGTATGTACTACTTTCATCTCTTCTCTTTGACTTCTTTCCTATATAAATAAATTTACTTCTTTCAAGAGGGAACTCAAACTTTTTTCTCTCTCCCCTCTCTCTTTCGGATTTGAGGGGTTGGGGTGGATAGAAAGGGGTAACAATAACCTGATCTTAATTTGTACTTTCAATACAATTGGTTGCACTTCTGTAACAATTAAGAGAGCAAGTTACTACTCTGTTCATTTCTTTTGTAGGTTTTGGCTTCTCAAAAGCAGTTGGAGAACAAATATAAGGCTGCACAACAAGCTTCTGAAGATTGGTAAATGCCAGGGACTCTTATCACTTACTTCATTCCCTTGATGCTGTGGGTTTATCTTTAGTTTAACCACAGGTACCGTAGAGCGCAACTTGCTCTTGGCAAGGGTGAAGAGGATCTTGCTCGTGAAGCTCTCAAGCGCAGAAAATCTTATGCTGTAAGTATTTTTTTTTTATTAAGGAAGCTGAAAGTATAATTTTACTTAGTAGATTCTAACAAAATAATGTGATCATATTCTTTATGAGTTTAATAAATCATATAACTCAGTAGACAACTTTTTTTATATTGATTAATAATGCATCTTATTGCATTTTCCCGTGATTTATATGTAACTGCGAATATTATTATCTTATTATTCAAGATGAGTTGAATTCAAGAGCTGATAGTTTTACTTTTTGAATTCAACCATTTGTTCATAATATCAAGGTTGGAGTATTATGTTTTATTCAAGGATGCTATATACTAATCTTAAATCCAGCCTTTTGTATATTTAGAAATAGTTTGGAGAAGAGACGAGATTACGAGAAATATATTAAATACTATGAGATAAATTGAGAGATAGAAATATCATATATTTGTGGCATTAGATTATTTGTTGTATAGATTTGAGTGGGGCTTTTGAAGAGAATTGGTAGAATTAGGATAAAGAGTTGCAAACCTAATTGGGATAATTGTGTAATTCACCTGGTGGTCCTGGTAGCACCCAAAGAAGATGCTGTACTTTTCTCTTTAGAACTACCTCAGCAACATGCTGTTATAATTGTCACATGGGTCAAAGAGAACGTATAATCTCACCATTTGCATGCATAGTGTCGGACTTTGTCTAATATTTGGGTCGTTTGACGTCTTCTACTTTACAAACCAAACATAAGATAAGTTAAAGATAAATGTGCGTATCTCACAGTATTATTTATCACTACCAAACGCATTCGTAGTCTATAAAATCTAGTATGTAACAGCTGCCTTCAATAGTAGTATAACTTGTGAATCTGTTTAGATATGATAAGTAAAACACTATGCAGAGGGAAACAAACAACTGAGATGTAATTTTTGGAAGTGCGATGCTTTATTACCTGCTTTCTTGCATGGTTTATTTTATGAAAGCGGAAGAATCTGGGAAAGGAGAATCATTATGTTACACTGAGTTTGCTTAGCGATGCAATGAAGGGTATCTTTTTTTCCTTTTTTTTTTCTTTTTTGTTTGGCGTCGTGGTGGTGGTGGTAGTGGGAGGGATGGGGTTTCAGATGAATTGTGTAATCAGTTCGAGTGTTAAACCCCTAGTAAACAATTTATAAGTTGACATAGTTAATTACTCCACAAGAATGCATAAGTAGATTAAAATCTTGCGGAATGACCGCATTTTTCTTTCGAGATGGCACACTAGTGTCATGAATGGAAGTCACCTAAAAAACCTGAGGTGAAGTTTACTTGGGTAGGCATGTATTTTTAAATGAACTAAACATTGCACTTAGCCTTTCTTTTAAAGATGTCTTTCTGTTGGCATACCTTCAGGATTCCATAGAGTAATTACTAATCTGAAATGTTCTAATTGTTTCAGAATTTGTTCTGCGACGGTTCAGTATAATTTTACCGCA
Source organism: Penstemon eatonii (assembly GCA_038501285.1). Classification (NCBI taxonomy): domain Eukaryota; kingdom Viridiplantae; phylum Streptophyta; class Magnoliopsida; order Lamiales; family Plantaginaceae; genus Penstemon; species Penstemon eatonii. Next base: position 9,527,301 of record CM076710.1, read on the forward strand.
CACCCCCATTCAATAATATGTTGTTTTTTTCTAGACTAATTGTAAGTAGGGTTATATACCAGTCGAGCAGTGTCAAACAACATATTGTTCAAGCTTGGTTTGATTTTTTTTTATCGAGCCTGGGATTGTGTTTGATCTTAGTTTGATTATCAAACGAATTGCGCTCGGACTAGCTTTATTCTATCCGAACACGAGTCAAGCTCGAGGAGCTTAGGTTTTTGGGTCGAATTCGAGCAAAACTTAAAAAATTATCCAATGAAAATATTTTTCAAGTTTGTTTGATAAGTATAACGAATCAAGCTCAAACGATTTTTATCGAAGGAGCTCGAGCCAAATATCGAGTATTTTTATTTGGTTATCATCCCTAATTGTAAATCTTGTGATGTGGTAAGTGGTAACCATGATGTTTGGAGGAATATTACTTTGTTGCTTTAGCCCATGTTTCCTGTGGCGTTAGACAGAATTTTACATTGTTTTCTTCAGTGATTTTCTGGTCTAATAATACGTGGTGTGCATTGTTTTTTATGAGGATGTGATTTAAAAATTATTTGAAAGTAGTATTGATGTCCTTCAACATGTACAGGATAATGCAAATGCTATGAAGAATCAGCTTGATCAGCAGAAAAGCGTAGTTGATAATCTTGTCTCCAATACAAGGGTGGGTTGCCATATTACTGGGCTACCATTTTGTTTTCTTTTTTCGGTTTTATTCAGAACTAAAGAGAGGTCGCAAAAATGCAACTCTTTTAGCAACTATATCTATTTGGTCTAATTATTTGATTTTTCTCGTTTGACAGCTTCTGGAAAGCAAAATACAGGAAGCTAAGTCTAAAAAAGATACTCTAAAAGCACGAGCTCAGTCTGCCAAGTTTGTTCTTGCGCTTGATTATTACTTTTTTGTCAACCCCCTTAAAAAATTACTCTGATTAACTGTAACTCAATACCTTTTCCTTAGAACTGCATCGAAAGTGAGTGAGATGTTGGGGAATGTAAATACAAGCAGTGCACTGTCAGCTTTCGAGAAGATGGAGGAAAAGGGTAAGATGAAGTTTTTGTTGCAAAACTATTTCTAAATCTACTGCATATCTGTATCAAGTGTTGACTTTGAAGATATTATCATTATTCCTCATCAAATTAATGATTGTCCACGTTTTGCAAAAAGTGCATAACTTCGCCATAATCACCTCCTTTGAAGATTCATGAAGATGTTAAAGGAAAAAGTGATGATAAATTCAATTGAAAACATGAGTTTGGGAAGACAAGTATTTGATTTTGAGGTCGTCTGGGTACAGAAAATGAGTGGAGATATCCATGAAGAAATTGCAATTATAATTGATTAACTTTTTAGTAAATAGTTGAGCACCAATACTTTTGTTGGGTTTTGTATTTTTTATTTTTTCAATTTTTGAATATAAGCAATGAGAATGGTTATGGATTTGTTTGTATTTAAGTCCTTCATGAAGCTTACAAATAATATCAATTGTTTTGCTTGACAGTTATGGCTATGGAATCTCAGGCAGACGCTCTTAATCAACTGACGAGTGATGAACTCGAGGGAAAGGTACCTTTCTGCTTTAATTATTTAAATTCAATTTTCTAAGTTCTCATACTTTATTGTAGCCTCTTTCCCTTCTCTGTTGATTTATTACTGTTAGCATGCCAATATATATTAAGATGTTGGAAAGTTTCTTTTAGTCATGTAAGGCTTAAAGTCTTAAAACTATCATTTGCATGTCAATCCAATTCTCTGTGTTGTTTAGCTGATGAATTGTTTCTGTACAAATTTATATTACTATCCGACCGATAAAGTCGTGATTGCATTTAGTTCTCTTATTTTGCAGTTTGCTTTGCTGGAGACTTCTTCAGTTGACGATGACCTTGCCAACTTGAAGAAAGAGTTATCTGGAAGCACAAAGGTGGTGAGTCTTCTGATATCTTTTCAACAGACTTCCATTGCCTTTTTATTTCTATGCAGCTGAATAATTGACAAACATAATGTGAACAGAAGGGAGAGCTTCCACTTAGAAGCGTAAATTCAGCATTAAAATTCCAAGATCCTGAAATCGAGAAGGAGCTGAACGAATTAAGGCAAAAGGCCAAGGAGTACTAGTGGCAGTGCTTCATTATTTATCTATATATTTAGTATATTTTATACTATTAAACCTTGTATGGTTTCTTTCTGCATTTGATTCTAGTTAAAATGTAATAGGACTAAAGAAATCCATGCATGTTGACTCAAGTGAGTGTTTTTGTACCGTGGCATCATGAATTAGGAAGTTGTGTACATTATATCAATTATATACTCTTCTTGAATGAAGTTTCATTACTAAGGCCATCTCCAATGGTTCAGGGCTAGCCCTGAGCCCTGTCGTCGTCTCCAATGGTTGGGGCTCCGTGGGGGAATTAATTCCATTTTGAAACTTTGCCCACTCTCACCTATTAATATTATAGTTTTAAATTTTTTTAATATTAATAATAGTAATTATATTAGTACTCGTAATTTAATTATTAATTATATTAAAATATTAATATTAAATAGAATATTTAATTAAAGTAACTTAAAATTAATACATAATACGCAAACTCTCACCTATTAATATTATAGTTTTATTTTTTTAAGTACGGAGTATTAATTAAAATAACACATTAATTACAACAATACACAACATTAATTACACAACAATACACAACATAATCAAGGAAAAGAAAATAAAAATAGTCCTAAAGCTCCTTATAAACCTCATAAACATAGTGTTGAAAAAAGTAAATTAATGGACCATTTTGGACGTATTTTAAGTGGGACCCACTTTGAGTAAAGAGTCGGGTCTTGACCGAATTATATTCTACTCCGTGAGTAGATTAAAATGGTATATGGTACGTCCAAATCGGAATACGGGTGAATGAGAAATTAAATCTCAAAGTTCACATATATAATGGAAAAAATTGGAAAAAAAAATGAACTTATCCCACATTGGAAGTGTGATAAAAAAAACTTGGATTTATATATGATTTCTAAACCATAAGGGTTAAGAAATAATTACTAGAAGGCTCCCTCCTCGCGCGCGCGGGGGGGGGGGGGGGTGCAAATCTTCGGTTAGATTATCACACGGCCCTTCAAGACTTGTGCGTGCCCGCGACCTGCGGACACGACTGTCGTCCAAAAATCCTATTTCGGGCAGATCTAGTTTTGCTATTTTCGGCCCAAAATAATTTATTTTATTTAACTAAAAATACATACAACACATTAATTAACCATTTAAAATTTTTATTTAATTACTATAACACATTTATTAAATTAAAATAACACATTAATTAAAATTACATACAACACATTAATTATACAAAATTAACCATACACACATTAAATAAACCATACACCAATTAATTCATTAAAGAAAAACAAAAAAAAAAAAAAGAAAGACCAATCAGGTGCCGCCACTAGGCGGCACCTGTTTTAAAGAGGGGCGCGTGTAAACACGCGCCCCTCCTTCTTCAATCGCGGCCCGGGCTGGGCGCAGGGCTCCGCCGAGCCCTGCGCCCAGCCCGTTCCGCCCCGTTTCCCACCCCGGCCCCCGCCCCGCGCCGTCTCCAGCGGTTCTCCTCCTCCGCCCGGCCCCGAGCCCGACCCCGCGAGACACCGCTGGAGATGGCCTAAGTTTCTGACCTTTTAGGCGCGTTGATTAAACTGGAATCTATAATTCGATTCCGTTATTAGGTTTAGCCTAATTTGAGAAGTTATTTATTTAAATCGAATCCCTTAGATATGCTCCCCTACTTCAAACAATCTAGTCTGAACTGCATTTCGTTGCTCTTCTTTTCTTTTAAACCACAAAATTCAGCATTCAAACGACTTCTGCCACCACAAATTTCCTACATTATAAATTCAAAAAGAAAACCGAGGTCTTGTAATCCAATAGAAAAACTTCCGATGAATAAAGGGATGAGATTGTGATAGGCAATACCTTGCCTTATTAATTGTTCATATTTAAACAGAGAATTAGAGTCTTGTAGAGAATAATATAACACAACAGCTACAGCTTATATAGTATAATCGTAAATGGTAAAGGAAACAAATTATTACAAAACAGATATTTCAATTATTTAAACATTGCCCTTCAAACACCTCACAGCATAAACCGCAAAATCGTAATAAAGATAATAACTTGTCCCACTATCCATAGAATTTAGATAAAGAACATAATTTCATTTAGTCCAATAACTAACTAGAACTCAACAATGCAAAAACACAATTCCTGCAAGTAAATTAATTTAGAGTCCAATAATAATTCTAAGACGGAAACCCTCCTACTTATGTGTACCTTTAGGCTTCATTTGCTCTATGGCGCAATCACAAATAGAGGCTGTGTTGGACTGATCCAATGGGCCGGGTCGGATCGGGTTCGCCCATGTGGGCTGACCCGAACCGGATCCGGATCCAGTTGGTTAGGGGGAGTTTTAATTAACTCCCCACTCCTATTTTGTGGGACAACTCCCTTCCCCTCTCTCTTCTTATCAGTTAATTAGAAGAGACGTTTATAATCTCTCTCTCTCTCAGATTGAAAAATCAGAGAAAACGTTTTACAGAGAAAAACAAAAACAGAGAGAAAAATACTTTTGGGGAGAGTTAATTGATCAATCAAGAACATCAGTTCAGGGTTCTTAGGCTGTGAATTGTGTCTACTTTCCGTCCGTGATCGGAGACCGACCAGAGTGTTGGAAAACTACCAGAAATCAGAAATCAGAAATTCGTGATTCAATTGCCGGTTCGAATAGTTAAGTGAGATCCCTTTTATTTTATTTGCTTCGATTATGCGTATTTGGAGCATGTATGTTGTAGAAACCAACATTGGTATCAGAGCCATTGTTGCAATTGAGTTCGAAACTCTTTATATTCTGATTATATTCGAAAATCATGCTGTATGTGACTTGTAATTCCTGTCAAATTGTTTTTGTTATGATTTTTTCGAATTTGTGGAATTATAGTTATACTGTTTTAATTTTCGAGGCATGATATAGTTGTCGGATAATTATGAAATTTTTACTGAGGCATGCTCATATGATGTAGTAATTATCTGAATTTTTTCAGAATTTTTTGATTAATATTCTGTTCTGAAAAAATTGTTTTCTTAAAATCGTATTATGCGTTTTCCCGATGTGTTACTTGGAATTATGTGATCTACCATATATGCTTACGTTCCTCTCGAAATAAGCTTTCTGGATCTGTGCCCAGATTATTTTTTGGCCAAATATTTCGTTCGGAAATTGAGTTTTTAGTCTCTGCCTACTTACATTAATAATCTGGAAAATTAATTTGTAACACATAATGCATAAAAAACACTCGCCACTCTCTTCCTAAGCGGTTGTAACGCACACTCCAAAGTCGAGGGCTCAAAACGTGAAACTGATTGCACCAATGGATTCGGAAGGCACGAAAATGGGGGGTAGCCAGAAGGACGACGCCGGAAAACGAGCGGAAAGCGGCGCGTGAGGTACACGCGCCACCCTCGCGAGTGGAACATATCGTGGGCAGTTGCAACTGCCCAGTCACACGCAGGCATCCACGTGGCGTCCACGTCAGACACACGTGTCTGTCACGTCAGCGCCACGTAGGATTTTGAGACCTGTCTTGCCACGTCACTGCCACGTGTACATCCACGTGTCAATGACGTGGCCATCTGACGTGGGTGTCCACGTCGCTGTTACTTGCCACGTGTCCACTTCAGGGACTGCCACGTGGCAGCAGAAGCTTGTTTAAAAAAAAAATAAAATAAAAAAAAAATTTTTTTTTTCACCCACCGCCGGCGCGTGTCGGCGCGTGAGGTGGTTTCCGGCGGCCGGTTTCGACCGGATTTTTTTTCTGTAAACTCCAAATTTTATTTGTGATTTATCTGTGAATTAAAATAATTTTTTGAACAATGTTTAAAATTTATTTTGATTTATTGTCTTTTAAATCTTTAAGAAATTCACAGAAAATAAATTCTTCATCAGAAAATTCCAAAATTTTTCCAGAAAATTTAAATTAAATTGTCCTTCATGGGTGGCTACTTAGATTGAATTTTTGATACTTTAGAAAAATTAAGCTCGTTTATTCTCGCTTGAGCATTTGTATTTCGCGTATTTTTTATTTGAAATTTGGCAAAGAAAAATATTCTTGAAAGTATCAAAATGTATTTCAATCACTGAAAATATTAAAATTCCGCAAACATTTAATATTTACCCTCATCCTTCAGGTATGCCTTTGATCTATAGCAATTATAGGGTACTTCGGGGAGAAGCCCTTAAGCGACGTATCCATGAGCTACCGGGGGTCAAAGAAGATTTGGTGTCGTACCGAATGGATCCCAAACACTCTTTGAAAGAGCATTGGAGGGTAATGAGAAAGTTACACCGCCGCGTTCACTATTATGGTACTGACATTCACCCGTTTGAAAAACGGTGTGATGTCTTCAAGCAATCTCTTCCGGTTGAACTTCATAAAGTATGGGAAGAGGCGAGAAACTATATTGGAAGAGATAACTCTATAGAAAACTTCATTCACAACATGCATAATGGATGGAAATTATACCTCAAGAAAAAGGCTGAAAAGACTTTGTTTCTTAGTCTGAACTCTAACCTCCGCAACCTGAGGTCCGGTATGAGGAAGAAATCAACTCATCGGTCCTTGAAGCAAGTTCCTTGTGACAGGCTGTCTCAAGCCATTGCCAATGAAGCTTTTGTTCAGTCTTGGCAATCAATCGAACCAGAGGGTCGATTTTTCCGATTTGAATGATTTCTGTAATTTCATTTCCATTTAAAGATATTCTATGTTGTTTGTTTGTTTTCTTCATGAGACTGGATTTGATGACTGTTTGTATGAATCTTAGTTGTTTTGATTCGAAATGCATGCTTTGTTTGCTTACATATTTATGATCGTATATGTATTGTTATGCTTCAGCATGTTTGATCATCTTTTCCAGTGGGAGTTCTTAGGTTTTAGAATGACTATCACCAAGAACTTTAGTTTTTTATACTTTTGATATTAAGTCCATAATTATGAGATACTTGTAAATGGATGATGATTGGGAACATTGCGTGAACTTTCGAATCCATTGCTTGTGTCAAGTCTTAATGGAGCTTAATTGACTTAGTATAAAATAAAATATGTGTATAAGGGTTTTAACATTTAATCACCTCTTACATAACAGACTATGGCATCTAAATCAATAATTGCTGACCTTAACAAAGGTGACAAACTGAACGGTGACAACTATGACATTTGGCGTCATAAGATTTGGTATGTGCTCGATGAGCAAGATGCTTTGGATGGCATCAACCGAATCTTGGATGACCCAGGTGTTGGAAATAGTGTCCAACAGAGAAGGGATCAAGAGGCTTACCAGGCGTGGAAAAAGAAAAATTCCACTGCTCGTGCAATCCTGGTTAGCTCTGTGATTGATGATTTGATTTACGAGTGTGAGCAGCACCCTACCGCTCATGACATATGGGTGTTTCTCAGGGAGAAATATGGGGGTACGACAATCACTCGTCTGAGGCAGCTGACAATCAAATTTGACACTTATAAGAAATTGCCCAATCATAACATTAAGCAACACATTAGGGTGATGTCTAATATGATTAGGGAGCTTGTGTCAGCTGGCCATATCCTCTCTGATGAGCAGCAAGTTCAAGCCTTAATCCGGTCACTTCCTGACAAGTGGGAGCATCTGAAAATCAATCTGACTCATAATGATAGCATCAAAACCTTTGCTGATGCTGCTCGCCACGTTGAACTTGAGGATGAGCGACTTGGAGTTGCAAAATCCATGTCAAGTGCTTACATTGCTGAGACTAGTTCCAAGAAAGCTTCGGGCTTCAAACATAAGAGGAACTGGAAGAAAGGCAACCCTGGGAAGCAGACTGGTGAGAAGAACAACAACCCCAACCATGGCGGTAAACGTAAGCGTTTTGCTAAGAAGAAGAAAGACAAGAACAAGATGAAGTGCTTCAATTGTGGAGCACTCGGGCACTTTGCTCGAGAGTGCACCAATCCTAAGAAGGATAAGGTAGCACACCATGACTCGTCTTTGTCTTTTGTTCATGTATCTAGTACTGTTTTATTAACTGAATCATATCCTGTGTGGATTGTTGACTCAGGTGCAACAGACCATGTGACTAGAGACCGTGAATCGTTGGTAGAGTTTCGTCGAGTCCCTGTTGGAACAAGATGGATATATGTAGGAAATAACGCCAGAGTGGAGGTTAAAGGGATTGGTACTTGCAAACTTGATTTGCATGGTGGACGAACCCTAATCCTACAAGATGTCTTATTCGCTCCAGAAATTCGACGGAATTTGGTTTCAGTTGTTGCTCTTCTAAGATTAGGATTTAATTTGAACTTCTGTCATAATTCTGTTCATGTTTATCAAGACAATGTTTATTATGGTTCTGGACATCTTCGAGATGGTTTTATGGTTTTTGATTGTAACAGACATAATTTTAACTTTTATGTTAATAGTAGTTCTGTTTTGAATGCTTGTTCCTCCAATAATTCTATTGTGAATGTTAATACTTGGCATGCTAGATTAGGTCACATAGGACAAGATAGAATGAATCGTCTTGCTAGAGAAGGACTATTGGGTCCAATATCTAAAATCGATTTACCTACTTGTCAAAATTGTCTTGCTGGAAAATCTATTCGTAAACCTTTTGGAAAGGCTATTAGAGCTGAATTTCCATTGCAATTAGTCCATTCAGACATCTGTGGTCCGATTAGTGTTATGGCAAGACATGGAGCCTCCTATTTCATTACTTTCATAGATGACTTCACTCGCTTTGGGTATGTCTATTTGATTTCACATAAGTCTGAAGCACTGGAGTGTTTTAGACGTTACCTTAATGAGGTAGAAAACCAACTAGACAGAACGATCAAATCCTTGAGAACTGATCGAGGCGGGGAATATCTATCAGGTCAATTTAAGGACTTTTGTAAAGAAAAAGGGATAACTAGGCAATTAACTAATCCTGACACACCTCAGCAAAACGGAGTTGCTGAGAGAAGGAATAGAACATTGCTAGAAATGACTAGGTCCATGATGGCGCAAGCTAACTTACCGATTTCCTTTTGGGGAGATGCTTTGTTAACTGCTGCCTATATACTGAACAAAGTGCCATCAAAATCAGTGACTACCACTCCATATGAACTTTGGACAGGTAGGAAACCTGATCTAAGCAACCTTAGACCTTGGGGATCAGCTGCCTACGTGCTCGACTCGTCGAACAAATATGGCAAGATTGGCCCCAGAGGAAAGAAATGTATCTTTATAAGATATGCTCAACACTCTAAGGGTTACGTGTTCATAGGAGAAAATGAAGAGGGTAGCACCACTGAAATCGACTCACGAGATGCGACATTCTTAGAGAACGAATTTCCTAAAAGAGGTGAGATCAAAAGTCGAGAACCTCTATTCGAATTAACTGATTCAGCGAATGGCATTGAGCTAGACGAATCGTTGGTGGAAAATGATACGACTGGACCACTTGATCCGAGTGGGAGTAATTTACCCCAGAACGATATTACTGAATCACAACTTAGGAAAAGTTCTAGAGGAAATATTCCTAGACGTCATTACGACGTAGAAGGACATATTTTTAACATTTCCTCTATAGAAGATGAAGAGCCTAAATCTTTTGATGAAGCTCTGTCATGTCCTCAGAAGGACGAATGGAAGAAAGCGATGGAAGAAGAAATGGATTCCATGAAATCGAACCAAGTCTGGGAGTTGGTCGATCTTCCTTCTGGCAGAAAATCTATCGGGAATAAATGGATTCTCAAGATTAAGCAGAAGGCAGATGGAACCATTGATAGATATAAAGCTCGTTTAGTAGCTAAAGGATATACTCAACTAGAGGGTATTGATTACGAAGAAACCTTCTCGCCTGTAGTGAGATTTGCCTCTATTCGCCTCCTTTTGTCCATTGTAGCTAACTTAGATTTAGAATTACATCAAATGGACGTTAAGACTGCTTTTCTTAATGGAGAATTAGAAGAAGAAATCTACATGGATCAACCAGTAGGATTTATTCTCAAAGGCCAAGAACACAAAGTGTGTAAATTGAAAAGATCAATCTATGGTCTTAAGCAGTCATCAAGGCAGTGGTATTTGAGATTTCACCGGGCTGTAATCTCTTATAACTTCGTCATGATGGATGAAGACCACTGTGTCTATGTCAAACGTTCAAACAAATTTTTTGTAATACTATCTCTTTATGTCGATGACATTTTGTTAGCCGGAAATGACAAAGGATTCTTAAACACCATCAAGGAATGGTTATCATCTAACTTCGAGATGAAAGATATGGGTGAAGCAAATTTCATACTAGGCGTTAAGATTCACAGAGATCGTTCAAAGAAACTCCTTGCTCTTTCTCAAGAATCTTATATAAGGAAGATCATAGAAAGATTTAGGATGAACGATTGCAAGCCAATAGATACTCCTGTGATGAAAGGCGACAGCCTGAGTCAGGAGATGTGTCCAACGAATCTAGCAGAGAAACAAGAAATGTCAAAAGTACCATATTCCAGTGCTGTAGGGAGCTTGATGTATGCTATGATGTGTACTCGCCCCGACATTTGTTATGCCGTAGGTCTGGTCAGTAGGTATCAATCCAATCCCGGAAGAAGACACTGGGTTGCTGTAAAGAGGATTTTCAGATACCTAAAGGGTACTGCAGACTATTTCCTTTGTTTTCAAGGAAAGGGATTATCGCTGAAAGGCTACACAGATGCTGACTGGGGTGGAGACTTGGATCGTCGTAAGTCCACTTCCGGATATGTTTTCTTACTGAATGATGGCGCCATATCATGGAGCAGCAAGAAACAAAAGTGTGTAGCACTATCAACCATGGAATCAGAATTCGTGGCATGTTCAGCTGCAGTACATGAAGCTGTTTGGTTGCGAAGATTTCTCCTGCATTTGGGGATAGTAAGTAACTCTGAAGGAGCTGTGACTATTTATTGTGATAGTCAAGCAGCTATGGCTTACACTAGAGATCCCAAATATCATGGACTGACCAAACACATTGACACGAGATATAACTTTGTAAGAGATATCATTGAGAAGAAAGAGGTGACTGTCAAGTACATATCTACGCATCAGATGGTTGCTGATCCTTTCACTAAACCTATAGCTAAAGAGGCTTTCATAGGTCATACCAAGTCTTTAGGACTGCGTAGAATTTAATGTACTAGATTCAGTTAAGAATGTTATTGCCACTAACATTAATGTACTAATGTTTTTATATATATACACATATTTTGAGATCTATTTTAAAATGTCTTCACTAAAAAGTATGTCGGATAAGTAGAGATTGACTCTCTCACATGAGCAATCGCCTCTGACACTGGGAGTGTGCAGAGATGAGATTTTCTCAATCAAATGAAATTGGCTCATTCACATGAGATATCGCCTCTGATATTTTGGAATATGCAGAGATGAGGTTACTATATATATAAAGTAATCGAAATGGATTCCCCACTATCCATTGTACTTATCTTAAGCCAGATATGAGTTTTCTTGGGAGTTGAGCCGAGGACGACGAAAGAAGAAAACTCGGGTTTGGGTATCGAGGAATACTTAAACTGAGATCTGTACGATACAGATTTACAAATCCCTTTGTAAATGACATACGCTTCTGCTCGGGAAGAAAAGTATCGTAACACGTGTTTTCGTACCACGTGTGCAAGATGACCACAAAGGTTAATGAGCAAATGTATCCCTGCTTTCTCATTATGTGAGACCTTGAGGTTCAACGGAATCTCTAATTAATGCCCTTAAGACTTTTGACAGTTTCTTATGGTTTCCCATTGGTGTTGCTACTTTAGCACGTTACTAATAGCCATGAATCATACGGTGATGCGGTGCGTGTCTAGGAAAGCTGCTAAAGTGAAATCAGAAGATCCTTGTAGGAAAGGAAGATTATCTTCGACTTACACCCTACTTGCATTCACCAGCTAGCTAATTACATTAAACTTAATTGTTTTGAGATGTAATTGTGAATACAGAGTAGTATTGGCCAAAAAGTCGAGTATGCCCTATAACCAAGGTTGGAGGGATAAGGGATACGTCGACTGGTGTAGTACGAAAGATATCTAGGGAATAGCGAGAATAGTCCTCTTCTGGAATTTGTTTCCTTGAGCAGCTATATCACCCTAACAGGTATATAGCAACGTGCTCATATACTCGCCGGGTCACACGGCCTATTTGCCCATACGAAACTTCGGATGTAAATTGGATTGATCACTGAAAGCACGGGGTCAGCCCGCACGTGCGAGTGGGAGATGTTGGACTGATCCAATGGGCCGGGTCGGATCGGGTTCGCCCATGTGGGCTGACCCGAACCGGATCCGGATCCAGTTGGTTAGGGGGAGTTTTAATTAACTCCCCACTCCTATTTTGTGGGACAACTCCCTTCCCCTCTCTCTTCTTATCAGTTAATTAGAAGAGACGTTTATAATCTCTCTCTCTCTCAGACAATACAGTTTATCACAATTACAATTTGAAAAATCAGAGAAAACGTTTTACAGAGAAAAACAAAAACAGAGAGAAAAATACTTTTGGGGAGAGTTAATTGATCAATCAAGAACATCAGTTCAGGGTTCTTAGGCTGTGAATTGTGTCTACTTTCCGTCCGTGATCGGAGACCGACCAGAGTGTTGGAAAACTACCAGAAATCAGAAATCAGAAATTCGTGATTCAATTGCCGGTTCGAATAGTTAAGTGAGATCCCTTTTATTTTATTTGCTTCGATTATGCGTATTTGGAGCATGTATGTTGTAGAAACCAACAGGCTGTAGACAGAGTGAAGAAAGAACAAAGTCAGAATACCTTAAAGAGTGTGAACTTTTGTGAATGGGCGGTTATCGGTTTAGAAAAACTTACAGTGTCAACACTGACTGGCTTGCCATCTTCAGCAATGATCTCAACTATTGTTCCAGACTGGTCAGCCTGTAAAAAGATGATTCAGGCAATAGTTACATAAGCAAATATTGAAATATACAAAATGATGCAATATAGATATAAATATATCTACGATACAAATAAAATGAAGGAAAATGGAAGCAAGAACATGCCATGACTGATTTAGTCACATGATGTTTTGAGGTAGAAAGCAAGGAATGTTACTCAGGAAGCATCGCTAGTTCAAATGCATACTTTTATGTAAATAAATAATTATCAAGAATCACTGCTTACTTCTATTTCATTCATCAATTTCATGGCCTCAATGATGCATAGGACCTGTCCCTTCTGTACTTTATCTCCAACCTGTAGAAAAAGTGCAATGTCAAGTTGATATATGAAATGAGTCCATATCTCCTCATGTTTTATAAAAAGCAATGAAAACTACATACATACTAAATGGTTCCTGTTTTTGTTATGGCATTTATGTAATTACCTTGACAAATGCCGGTTCACCCGGAGCTGGACTTCGGTAGAATGTTCCTGCCATGGGACATTTAAGAGGAGGATGAGATGACTTTGCTGGTTGAGCTTTTGCTACAAAGCCCTTTTAAGTTTTAACTTTTCAACTGGTTTTGAAAAAGAAAAAAAATTGGAAGGAAAATTTTATGCCTCGTCTTGCAAAAAAAAAAAGAGGAGCAATATTAATCCGATCCCTCACCTTTAAGCCACAAACAATGTAAAAGTAAAAAGAAGAAAAATAAAACCCCAAAATTATTAAAAGTGAAACAAAAATACGCCGAAGCTCATTGAAATTCATTCTTCTGAGCAAATTCATACCCAAAATCCTCTCCTCTATTCGATTCCCATCAATTAAAACGTATATGCAGAAGAAACTGATTATATATATATATATATATACAGAGGAATATAAAAATTGATAATTGATTGATAATAATTGTCATATAAATGGCAGTAAGAGCGCCAATGACAGGGATAAGTATGACATCTTCTACAGTTACTCCCTCTGCTCCGTCGTGCACTAGAGCTGTAAAACCATCGTTCTTTAGACCTTCTTTCTTTGGACATGGAGGTAATTAATTTTATTGCTTACTGTTCTATTTCTGCAACTAGATGCAGACCCTTGTAAATAATGGGTTTATCGCAACCATCGATTTTAATAATTGGAGGATGGGGAATTGAGTGATGCCATTTTGTACATTGTTGTGTGTTTTGCTCTGTTGTTTTTTCTCAAAAGCTGTGGTTTACATATTATATATATATATATATTGTTTACTTTACAAATTTCTGTTCTGCGGTTCTAACATTAAATTATGTTTGTTTGAGTGGAATGTAACAATTAACATACAGCTCAATGGTTTTCCATAAACCTAATCTACTTTGATCAGTTAATGTAATAGTGCAAGTCAACACAGTCATTGAATTAGTAATAAATGCGTGGTGGTACTTCGAAAACAATTCTGCTTTCTTTTTTGTTTCTGTTGAGATTTGTGGTATCAAACAGGACATTTATGTTTGCTAATCTAGAAGAGAGAAATTTGACTTTGTTACTTGCATGTTCCCTTCTTTAGTTTGCATTGATATGGTACCGAAATACATTTTATAGAAACAATGTACAAACTGGAATTGGGTTTTAATTGAAAGTTATAGGTGTTGTGACATGGGAGTTTTGCATATTGTAAAAGGAGTAGGTATCCCATATTTCCGTTCCCTACTTGAATAGGATAAAAACCATGCATCATGACAAGCACATACCAGAACTTAAACAGCATCTTTTATTTAGTTGATCTGTAATAGCATCGTATGTATTTTAAAATTGTAGGGTATTCCCATTCCCTAGTTGAATAGGACAAGGACCATGCCTTATAGATTATCCTAATAGTATCATCTTTTCTTTAGTTGATCTGTAATAGTATCATATGTATTTCTTATGATTACACATTCAATGCTCGTTGTTACCATAATAAACGCCCTAGCTCAACAATAATGGTAATGTCCACCAGGCTATCTAACAATATTGGCAAACTATCAAGTTTAGGATAGATATGAAGGTTATGTTGATTTGCAGTTGTTGCTGTGCTCTAATGTATTTGGTTCGGTGTATACACCATAAAATTTTGAAACTGAGTGTAAAATGACGTTTTATCTGATTCCTTGCCTTGATAGTGAGGTTCCAGCTCTCTTTGGTTTCTGGATTGTTCTTTTGATTTGGTGTATGAAGGACATCTTATTCTTGTATTTTTTCCTTACTTTTTTGCTAGAACCTTTTCTTTTTCATTTCTTAAGGACTAGTCCATTCTTCCTTTTGCAGTTGGTGCTCCTAAATATTCAGGAATACAACTGTCTTATTCTAGTAGACCTAGATGTAATAGTCATGGAGGGGGTGCTCAAATGAACCTATTTGATCGGTTTGCTAGAGTTATCAAGGTTCATTTCTTGAGATGCTATTGAGTACTTCATTGACCAACCAATTAAATGTTGACTTTGTTTGATCTGTTTTAAGTGTAGTCGTATGCAAATGCTCTAATTAGCAGTTTTGAGGGCCCGGAGAAAATATTGGATCAAGCCGTCATCGAAATGAATGATGATTTGATAAAGATGCACCAAGCTAAAGCGCAAGTATGTACCACTTTCATATCTTCTCTTTGACTTCTTTCCTATATATATAAATTAACTTCTTTCAAGAGGGAACTCAAACCTTTTTCTCTCTCCCCTTTCTCTTTTGGATTTGAGGGGTTGGGGTGGATGGAAAGGGGGTAACGATAACCTGATCTTAATTTGGTACTTTCAATACAATTGGTTGAACTTCTGTAACAAAGGTTCTGGCATCTCAAAAGCAGTTGGAGAACAAATATAAGGCTGCACAACAAGCTTCTGAAGATTGGTAAATGCCAGGGACTCTTATCACTTACTTCATTCCCTTGATGCTGTGGGTTTATCTTTAGTTTAACCACAGGTATCGTAGAGCACAACTTGCTCTTGGCAAAGGTGAAGATGATCTTGCTCGTGAAGCTCTTAAGCGCAGAAAATCTTATGCTGTAAGTATAATTTTACTTGGTAGATTCTAACATGATAATTGATTATATTGTTTATGAGTTTAATAAATCATATAACTCTGTAGACAACTTTTTTTATATTGATGAATAATGCATCTTATTGCATTTTCCCGTGATTTATATGTAACTGCGAATTTTATTATCTTATCATTCAAGATGAGTTGAATTCAAGAGCTGGTAGTTTTATTTTTTGAATTCAACCATTTGTTCATAATATCAAGGTTGGAGTATAATCTTAAATCCAGCCTTTTGTATATTTAGAAAAAGTTTTGAGATGAGATGAGATTACGAGAAGTATATTAAATATGAGATAAATTGAGAGATACAAATATCATCGGCATGTTTGTTTGGTGTTTCCCAAAAAAATTTCGTGTTTGGGAAATGCCAAACAAACATGTTTTCTATTTTCTGAAATAAATTTTTCATCTCTCAATTTTCTCAAACTAATCTCTCAAAAACTCAAACAAACAACAATTTTCTTATCACTAAATAAAACATATACAAACTCTACTCTGATTTGACAAAAAGTAAAATATCTCTTACACAATTTATCTCACAACAAACATGATTTGACATAAAGTCTTACACATCTTACACCTACAACCTAACTCTTCTAAAAAAACTTACACCTACTTTATTTCTCAAACCATTCTCTCAAAATCCAAACAAACAACATTACGCAAATCGAGATTATTTCACAAACCTCCACTACTCTCCCAAACTACTTTCCCAAACACCAAACAAACAGACCCCATATATTTGTGGCATTAGATTATTTGTAGTATAGATTTGAGTGGGGCTTTTGAAGAGAATTGGTAGAATTAGGATAAAGAGTTGAAAACCTAACGGGGATAATTGTGTAATTCACCTGGTGGTCCTGGTAGCACCCAAAGACGATGTTGTACTTTTCTCTTTAGAACTACATCAATAACATGCTGTTATAATTGTCACATGGTTTGAAGGGAACTTATAATCTCACCATCTGCATGCATAGTGTCGGACTTTGTGTAATTTTTGGGTCGTCCTATGTCTTTTACTTTACAAACCTAACATAGGATAAGCTAAAGATAAATGTGCATATCTCACGATATTATCATCACTACCAAATGCTTTCGTAGTCTATAAAATCTAATATGTAACAGCTGCCTTCCGTGGTAGTATAACTTGTGATTCTGTGAAGATATGATAAGTAAAACACTATGCAAAGGAAACAAACAACTGAGATGTAATTTTTTGAAGTGCGATGCTTTGATACCTGCTTTCTTGCATGGTTTATTATATGAAAGCGGAAGAATCTGGGAAAGGAGAATCATTATGTTACACTGAGTTTGCTCAGCGATGCAATGAAGGGTATCATTTTTTTTTGGTGTGGTGGGGGTGAGTGTGGGGGGAGGGATGGGGTTTCAGATGAATTGTATAATCAGTTTGAGTTTTAAACCCCTAATAAGTTGACATGGTTAATTACTCCACAAGAATGCATAGATTAAAATATTGCGGAATGACCCTTTTTTTCTTTCGAGATGGCACACTAATGTCATGAATTGAAGTTACCTAAAAAATCTGAGGTGAAGTTTACGTGGATAGGCATGTACTTTTAAATAAAAGAAACATTGAACTTAGCCTTTCTTTTAAAGATGTCTTTCTGTTGTCATACCTTCAGGATTCCATAGAGTAATTACTAATCTGAAATGTTTCTAATTGTTTCAGAATTTGTCCTGCGAAACGTCTGTCCAATTTTTTTTTTTTTTAATTTCGGTTCAGTATAACTGCACACCTCCATGCAAAATATGTTGTATTTTTCTAGACTAATTGTAAGTAGGTTTATATACCAGTCGAGCAGTGTGAAACAACATATTGTTCAAGCTTGGTTTGATTTTTTTTTTCTTTTTTAATCGAGCCTGGGTTTGTGTTTGATCTTGGTTTGATTATCAAACGAATTGTGCTCGAACGAGCTTTATTCTATCCGAACACGAGTCAAGCTCGATGTCACGGCCCTGCATTTTGCGGGGGCAAAATGGCACGACACAGAGAGCCGAGGGACGGGAGTGTGGCTCGAAGAGCTCGCGACGGGACATGCCGAGGACTTTGCGGGAGCACAAAGCCAAGCAGGGGCAAGGCTTTGCGCGTATGGGATGCTACTCGAGAGAGCAAGGATGGGACAGGCGCGGCAGGCGCGCGCCATGGGCAGCCCAACCTTTCGAGCATGATACGGGACAACCGAGTGGCCGGGACGGCTCAACCCATGGGGCTGGTCCTTGGGGCAGATTTACATGGGAATGGAGGTTCTGGGAAGTCTCCAGAAGATTCTACAGTGTTCCGGATGGGTCTCGAGGGTTCTACACATGGGCGGAACATTCCGGAGGGTTCTATAAGGTTCCGGAGGGATCCGGAAGGGTCCGGAATGTTCTACAAGGTTCCGGAAGGGTCCGAAATATTCTAGAAGGTTATGGAAGGTAGTAGAACCTTATAGAAGGTTCTAGAAACTTAGATGTATTAGGTACTAGAACATTGTGGAATGTTCTAGATATTTGTAGAGACTTGTACATAGGACCTTTGTAGAATACTCTAGAAGTAGAGAACTTTCTAGATAGGCTAGGGAAGTAGTATAAATAGGTAGAGAGGGATTCATTTGTAACCATCCAAGTTCGAATCCAAGTTTGAGTGAATAGCATTCCAATTCTCTAAGTGCACTACTTTCTTACTTTTCCACCCACATTTCCTTAGCAACCCTACTTAGGGACGAACGAGGCTGACTTAGCCAATTCCGAGGGAGGGGCGGAACAATCGCTAGAGGCGTTCGTGGCTAAGTGCCGCAAGGTAAACTTACGAGAATTTTAAGTCCGTGATATCGAGGAGCTTAGATTATTGGGTCGAATTTGAGCAAAACTTAAAAAGTTATCAAATGAAAATATTTTTCAAGTTTGTTTGGTAAGTATAATGAATCAAGCTTAAACGAGTTTTTATCGAATGAGCTCGAGTCGAATATTGAGTATTTTGATTTGGTTTTAAGCCCTAATTGTAAATCCTGTGATGCGGTAAGTGATAACCATGATGTTTGGAGGAATAATACTTTGTTGCTTTAGCCCATGTTTCCTGGGGAGTTGGACATATATTTACATTGTTTTCTTCATTGATTTTCTAGTCTAATAGTATGTGTTTATGAGTATGTGATTTAAAAATTATTCGAAAGTAGTATTGATGTCCTTCAACATGTACAGAATAATGCAAATGCTATGAAGAATCAGCTTGATCAGCAGAAAAGTGTAGTTGATTATCTTGTCTCCAATACAAGGGTGGGTTGCCATATTACTGTGATACCATTTTTTTTTTTGTTTTATTCAGAACTAAAAAGAGGTCGCATAAATGCAACTCTTTTAACAACTATATCTATTTGGTCTTATTATTTGATTTTTCTCGTTTGACAGCTTCTGGAAAGCAAAATACAGGAAGCTAAGTCTAAAAAAGATACTCTAAAAGCACGAGCTCAGTCTGCCAAGTTTGTTCTTGCACTTGATTATTACTTTTTTGTCAACCCTTAAAAAATTTCTCTGATTGTCTATACCTCAATACCTTTTCCTTAGAACTGCATCGAAAGTGTGTGAGATGTTGGGGAATGTAAATACAAGCAGTGCACTGTCAGGTTTCGAGAAGATGGAGGAAAAGGGTAAGAAGATCAATTTCTTAAGTTTTTGTTGCATGACTATTTCTAAATCTACTGCATACATGTATCAAATATTGACTTTGAAGATATTATCATTATTCCTCATCAAATTAATGATTGCCCACTTTTTGCAAAGAAGTGCATAACTTCGCCATAATCACCTCCTTTGAAGGTTCATGAAGATGTTAAAACAGAAAAATGTGATGATAAATTCAATTGAAAACATCAGTTTTGGAAGACAAGTATTTGATTTTGCTCATTGTTGAATACATTCAGAGGTCATCTGGGTATGCAGAAAATGAATGGAGATATCCATGAAGAAATTGCAATTATAATTGATTAACTTTTTAAGTTGAGCACCAATACTTTTGTTGGTTTTTTTTTTTTTTTTTCAATGCAATAAGAATGGTTCTGGATTTGTTTGTATTTAAGTCCTTCATGAAGCTTACAAATAATATGAAATCAAATGTAGACTCTTCAACATTAATTGGCATAAAAATTACCCGCTAAAGTACAATTGTTTTGCTCAACAGTTATGGCTATGGAATCTCAGGCAGACGCTCTTAATCAGCTAACGAGTGATGAACTTGAGGGAAAGGTACCTTTCTGCTTTAATTATTTTAATTCATTTTTCTAAGTTCTCATACTTTATTGTAGCCTCTTCCCCCTAGCTGTTGATTTATTACTGTTAGCATGCCAATATATATTAAGATGTTGGAAAGTTTCTTTTAGTCATGTAAGGCTTAAAGTCTTAAACTATCATTTAAATGTCAATCCAACTATATGTGTTGTTTGGCTGATGAATTGTTTCTGTACAAATTTATGTTACTATCCGACCGATAAAGTCGTGATTGCATTTAGTTCTCTTATTTTGCAGTTTGCTTTGCTGGAGACTTCTTCAGTTGACCATGACCTTGCCAACTTGAAGAAAGAGTTATATGGAAGCATAAAGGTGGTGAATCTATTCTGATATCTTTTCAACCGACTTCCATTGCATTTTTATTTTTATGCAGCTGATTAATTGACAAACATAATGTGAATAGAAGGGAGAGCTTCCACTTAGAAGCGTAAATTCAGCATTAAAATTCCAAGATCCTGAAATCAAGGAGCTGAACGAATTAAGACAAAAGGCCAAGGAGTACTAGTGGCAGTGCTTCATTATTTGATCTATATATTTAGCATATTTTATACTATTAAACCTTGTATGGTTTCTTTCTGCATTTGATTCTAGTTAATATGTAATAGGAATAAAGAAATCCATGCATGTTGACTCGAGTGAATATTTTTATTTTTTTATTTTACCGTGGCATCATGAATTAGGAAGTTGTGTACATTATATCAATTATATACTCTTCTTAAATGAAGTTTCATTGTTAAGTTTCTAATCTTTTAGGCGCGTTGATTAAACTGGAATCTATAATTCGATTCCATTATTAGGTTTAGCCTAATTTGAGAAGTTATTTATTTAAATCGAATCCCTTAGATATGCTCCCCTACTTCAAACAATCTAGTCTGAACTGCATTTCGTTGCTCTTCTTTTCTTTTAAACCACAAAATTCAGCATTCAAACAACTTCTGCCACCACAAATTTCCTACATTATAAATCCAAAAAGAAAACCGAGGTCTTGTTATCCAATAGAAAAACTTCCGATGAATAAAGGGATGAGATTGTGATAGGCAATACCTTGCCTTATTAATTGTTGTTCATATTTAAACAGAGAATTAGAGTCTTGTAGAGAATAATATAACACAACAGCTACAGCTTATATAGTATAATCGTAAATGGTAAAGGAAACAAATTATTACAAAACAGATATTTCAATTATTTAAACATTGCCCTTCAAACACCTCACAGCATAAACCGCAAAATCGTAATAAAGATAATAACTTGTCCCACTATCCATAGAATTTAGAGAAGTACTTCAACAACTCATAAATTTGACGAAGAACATAATTTCATTTAGTCCAATAACTAACTAGAACTCAACAATGCAAAAACACAATTCCTGCAAGTAAATTAATTTAGAGTCCAATAATAATTCTAAGACGGAAACCCTCCTACTTCTGTGTACCTTTAGGCTTCATTTGCTCTATGGCGCAATCACAAATAGAGGCTGTAGACAGAGTGAAGAAAGAACAAAGTCAGAATACCTTAAAGAGTGTGAACTTTTGTGAATGGGCGGTTATCGGTTTAGAAAAACTTACAGTGTCAACACTGACTGGCTTGCCATCTTCAGCAATGATCTCAACTATTGTTCCAGACTGGTCAGCCTGTAAAAAGATGATTCAGGCAATAGTTACATAAGCAAATATCGAAATATACAAAATGATGCAATATAGATATAAATATATCTACGATACAAATAAAATGAAGGAAAATGGAAGCAAGAACATGCCATGACTGATTTAGTAACATGATGTTTTGAGGTAGAAAGCAAGGAATGTTACTCAGGAAGCATCGCTAGTTCAAATGCATACTTTTATGTAAATAAATAATTATCAAGAATCACTGCTTACTTCTATTTCATTCATCAATTTCATGGCCTCAATGATGCATAGGACCTGTCCCTTCTGTACTTTATCTCCAACCTGTAGAAAAAGTGCAATGTCAAGTTGATATATGAAATGAGTCCATATCTCCTCATGTTTTATAAAAAGCAATGAAAACTACATACATACTAAATGGTTCCTATTTTTGTTATGGCATTTATGTAATTACCTTGACAAATGCCGGTTCACCCGGAGCTGGACTTCGGTAGAATGTTCCTGCCATGGGACATTTAAGAGGAGGATGAGATGACTTTGCTGGTTGAGCTTTAGGTGGAACTGGTGCCGGAGTTGGTGCAGGAGAAAGTGCTGCAGATGGTGCGGGAGATTGAGTTGGGGCTTGGACTGCAGGCTGAGGTTGTGACTGAACATATTGAATAGGAGCAGAGGGAGGTGGAGGTAAGGCCTCCTTTTTACGAATTAGAAGTTCACAGTCAAGTTGTTTCATCTGCAGTTCCACGATATCTTTAGAATCAACCAATCTGCATGGAAAAAAAAAAGATGTAATTTAATTTATTCTTTGAAAAAGTGGGAGGAGGCAATAGAAGTGATTATATGAGTGAGTATTCATACTTGACTAGATCTGAGACTTGAGCAATAAATTCAGATAGCGATTCTTCTGATGCCAAAGTTTGAGGCTCCTTTGCTTTGGCAGGTGATGCCTCTGATTTGATAGGATTTGAGCTTGCAGCTTTTGAGGATTCACCCACAGCAACCTTGAAAGCAAGAGAATGCTCCAAAAGCATTTAAAAAAAGGAACAAATATCTGAAAATATTACTTAAATGAAATCCATGGGGGAAACCTTACCTCATTCAATTGAGCTTTAACCACGGCAGAATAGTTCAAACCGGAGTGCAAGCCCTACAAGACGTAAATCCACGTCAGTTCAGAATTAAGAAACCAATCCAATTTGCTTCAGTTTCCAGTTTGGAACCAGGAAAGTGACAACATTAAAAAAGATGTAAAAGAAACTTCTTTTCCCTCTGGTTAGATACAGGAACAAGGAAAATCAAAATGCAGCTAACACGAGGTAGAAACTTCTAAGTCCAAACTTTTTTTCTGGACTTCAGGAACATGTGCAATTATGGCGAACTCAGAACAGTTTGATCCTTAATGCATCTTTAACATTAAAATCTTTTCCTCTCTAATTT
Organism: Penstemon eatonii; assembly: GCA_038501285.1. Taxonomy (NCBI): domain Eukaryota; kingdom Viridiplantae; phylum Streptophyta; class Magnoliopsida; order Lamiales; family Plantaginaceae; genus Penstemon; species Penstemon eatonii. The sequence continues at coordinate 9,550,673 of CM076710.1, forward strand.
TCCTTTTTGGCTATTTTGTCCTCCGCTAAATTTTAATTCCCTTGCAAACATTTATTATTGACTTAATCGAATTCATGATTCCCAAATATCAAAGAGGACTTCCGTGTTATATTTGGATCTTGACTTTTATAGAAGCTCAGACATTGGATTTTAGTAAAATGAAGGCATTGAACTTTGAAATTTTTTCCCTGATTTCCTTTTCCTTACCCTTTAGCCATGGAAGTATTCTAATAATATTTGCCAATAGATCCAATCATCGTATCAGTGAAAATTCCACAAAAATGTTATAATTTCAAATGCTTTCAGTTTGCTGATTTTAATTAACCCATTTGAAATTAGTGTCAAATGAAAAGGAGAAATTACATGTTAGCACTCTTATTTAAAACTTTCTCCGTTGTACTACACATTGAATTATGAACAAACCAGCTTTCTACATGTGATGAATCAATAAACATAATCAGAAAAGCAATATCAAAAACCAAATTAAACAAATATGCTCGAGCAATTTCCCCACAAACAAAGGTACAATCTTTCAAACACGAAGCACACAACAATCTTTCAATTCTATCCTTTTTTCTAGCTCGAACTCCATTCCCGGAAACTCGGAAATTGCACAAATCAAATAATAATTGCAAGAATATACAAACACATTCCACATTTACGCACATACAAAACCTGAGATCGATCTTACGAATCAAATCAGGACACTCCTTCAATAAAGTAAGGATTTTTACCTTAGAGGAAAATCGAAGCCTGGGCTTAGGAGATATGCGGAACGAAACCTTGCTTGAATTGGATCGGTGGAGGAAATTGCGGTGGCAAAGCGGTAAATAGTTGGAGGATTTACGGGCATTCTCGGTGACGGATGCAGTCGCTGTTCCAAACGACGTCGCCATTGCTCCCTCGTCACTCAAAATCAAACAGAAAGGGAAATGAAATAGACAAGAAAAAAATGGGAGAAGGTTAAAAATAGAGTGAGAAAATGAGTGTGTGTTTTGTTTGGGAAATCCGCCAAGTGAAAGACTTGAGTGCTATTAGCTGTGCGTCGATGAAACCAAAGAGAGGATATAATAATTGTCACGTTGTGTCTGATCTGACGGTGTCGTTTTAAGGACTGGGGCCAGGTGATCCGGACACGTAATTAGGTGGGGTCCGGTGTGAAGGTGATTGTACACTGTGTTGTGGAGGAAGTACTTCTTAGGTTAAGGTGGGTTGGGGGAAGTACTCCGACAAAATTAAAATTATTTTTTGTGTGTTGAGCAAATTTGGTACACCAGTTCTAGGCTTGTAGCAAATGCTATTAATTGGATATTTATTTTTGTTTTGAGCAAGCTATTAATTGGACTTGATTGATGAATGAATTACTCCCTCTCCCTTTTTATTTGTCGATTTGACAAACTGGATTATTTTTATTTATCGTTTCAAGAGTCAATATAAAATTAATTATTTTTTATTAATGGTCGTAATTAATGTTGTAATTATATAATTAAAATAATGTTAGGAGATTTTTTCTTAAAAAATGACTATTTATTAGATTTATTAATATGTGTGTAATCAGGGGCGGATTCAGGATTCCAAAGTCGGGGGGCCAACTTTTATTCTCATAAAAAAAAATCTGCATAAATAGATGGACACAAAATGTATACTAATATATTATAATTGTACACGATGTTTATTAATATACTATAAAATAGTTTCAAATAAAACTAATATTCTTCTCATTATGAATTAAAATATTAGCAAAATAATAAATAATAAATAAACTTGTATATTGTTTTCAAGCTTATTTTTTACAAGCATTACTTTATATTTCGCGTATAGAACATATAAAATAATGAATAAATTAAAATCACAATACACTGCTATCATATTGGTTTAAGAACCTAAATAATTTAATTAATTAAGGCATACTATTAATAGACACATCACTTAAATTTATAAAATTTGGTAATTTTGATTTTAAAAGAAACCAATAAGCATTCAAATGCACTTAATATATATATATATATATATATATATATATATATATATATATATAGATGAATAGAATTTATAAAAAAAAAAAAGAAAAAACCAAAGCAAAATCCGGGGGGGCAAGGCCCCCCAACTCATATAGTAGATCCGCCCCTGTGTGTAATCCTTCAAAACGACAAAAAAAAAATATGAAGGAGAACAAATTAATAAATTAGTACTGTTGGGAAATTGAAAAAGGTGATAAATTCCTAATGAAGATCATAATAAGGTTCTCTTTCTTCAAAATCAAAATATAGTATTATAAGGTACAAGCTCGATTATTAATAAAGATGAATATATGTAAATCAGTCAAGCCCGTTATTCTAAGAAAAAAAATACAGCGTTGTAACACGTACTACTCTTTTTTTTTTTTTTTTTGATAATTTGACATTTATTAAAAAATCTAAAATAAAACAGATTACATAATTTAAATAGTGGAACACATCTATTGCAATTCGCAAAAGACTGAACATGAAATGTCCCAAAATTAACATGTACATCACCCGCAAATCCGACAGCTTAACCCATAAAAGTAAGATATATAATCTAAAAAGGCAATGCCATGGAGTATACATTTATATTATGATTAACAAAGGAAAAATGAATTAAATTTTGCTAAGTGCAAAAAGTACATTGAAAAAATTGAATGATTAATATGAATTTAAGATAATTTTTGTCGCTTGTCAATGCTTTTGTCATATAGACTCATATGAGTCTATGACTTGTATTTTTCTGATGATTTTTGTTTTCAAATATGTGGTAGCTAGGAATTTTTCTCACTTCCAATTCTTTTCATAATTATTTAAGTTTTGGATCCTGCATGTGGTCCTTCATATATATCTTATAAAAATATTTCTCGTTCTATTTTTATGTTGTTTTAAATTTTACCCGGAGTTTTAGTTACAAAATATAACAAAAATTCCTTTTTTCCTTGAAAAGTACCGACAAAAATTAGTTATACTAAAGTATGAATTAATTTGTGATTTTCCGAGAAATGAATAATGTACCAATAATTATAAGGGTAAATTACGAATACCCCCCTCAGGTAAGGTCGAATTATAAAAATCACCCTCACGTATCGGGTATTACAAAAATCCCCCTCAGATTTGTCACCTTCTTACAATTAATCCCTTGTCCCTAAAATGTTCCAATTTTGCCATTGGAAGTTATTTGTAATGTTTATAATATGTCTTAAATTTTAAAAATTGGGTGTTAATTGTTATATCTTGTAAATATAAAAATAATAACCATATCTATACCACCAAAATAATTGATATACTTTATAATTTCTCATAAATTTCAATAAATATTTCAATATATAATACAATATAAACTTTAACAAATTAAAATATCTTATTTATAATACAATATAATTTATTAAATTTACTAATTTATAAAATAAATTCATTTAAATAATGTGTAAACAATTAATATTTGTAAAGTATATTATTAAAATTCTATTTAATTTAATATTTTTCAATTTAAATTGCTAATAAATATATAAATACCCTTTTTTTTTTGCAATTTTTTTAAATCTTATAGGCAATTATTAATTTTATCAATTATTCTAGTAGTAAATATATAATTATCTTTTTTTCTAATTTATAAGATATAATTATATATCTCAAGTTTTAACATTTAAAAGACATTACAAACAATACAAATAACACCCAAGGGCAAAATTGGAATATTTAAGGGGCAAGGGGTTAATTGTTAGAAGGTGACAAATCTGAGGGGGATTTTTGTAATACCCAATATGTAAGGGTTATTTTTGTAATTACATCTTACCTGAGGGGGTTATTCGTAATTTACCCTAATTATAAACCATGGAATTTAGTACTGCCACAAAAATAATATGTCGAATCCCGAATGCAACCTTGCATATTCGCATAAACCAGAAAAATCTGGAGGCTATTACGGTCAATTTCATCCCCCCTAAAAATAAACGGTCGAGCTTCACCGCCCACCAGCTCCCAACGCCTCTTAAATTCCACTCTCACACTCTCTCGCTCTCTTTCACCTATACATACATATAGATACACACATTTTACACAATCATTATTTAATGGCTTTGCAGTTGTACGGTGCAGTTCCAATGATCCAAAGACCCGTGTCACAGGGGATTGTGACCAAGCATCCAATGGTGATCTGCGTATCAGGCGATTTCAATCGGCTGATGAAGAGAAAAGAGAAGAGTATGAGCGCCCGGTTTCGTGTTAGGGCAAGTTTGGATGCGGTGGCGGAGGTGGGGAGAGTGACGGAGGTGAATAAGGATACCTTTTGGCCCATTGTGAAAGCCGCCGGCGATAAAACTGTCGTCCTTGATATGTACACCCAGTGGTTAGTTTTATTATCTACTATTTCAATTTCAATTGACATTTCCAGCGTAATTAAGATGGAACTAATTGTCTGTTGTGGAAATTGCTACACTGTTTTTCTATATTAGTCGAAAATTTTACTGTGAAGTTAAAAATTGTTTCTCTTATTTTTTGGGGAAAATGTGAATTGTCTCTTATTCCCTCCTCTTTTTAGTTTTGACGAGTAAAATTTTAAATATCTTTACGTTATTCTATTAAATTCGGTCTGAGTAGATAAGTGGCAGTGACTTGCTACTCCAGAGACGAAACTCAAGTTTAAATCCTACTGAAAATTTGCATTATTCGGACCGAGCTGTAAATACACATTTTAATTGATAAAAAAGAAATTGAATCGGTAGAGTATTAGTTATCATTAGAGGTTATGTCTTAGAACATTTTTTCATTCCATGAAACATATTATTTAAGATTTGTTTGAAGTTTGCAGCGAACTTGAAATTATATTTGAGTTTGATTTGATTGTTAGCACAAATCGAGCTTTATCAAACTTTTGTGGGGGAAAATGCAAGATATTCCCCCATGCTAAACCAATAAAAAACTACCATGTGAAATTTTTATTGCACTAAATTTTCTTGTGTTTTTAAAAACCCTACATAAAACACCCATTTTGTATAAAATATGTCGTTTTGGATCTACATATTTTAAGAAATAATTTAAAAATATATTACGTGAAGTTGTAGGGACCAACATGAAGTATTTTAAAAATGGTTTCTTGATATTTGTCGATCCAAAACGACCTATTTTTCATAAATTGGGTGTTTTTTGAAGGGTTTTCGAAAACACAAGAAAGTTTGGTGAAGTAAAAATTTTACAGGGTAGTTTCTTGCAGATTTAGCATAACACAGGGGAGTATTTTGCATTCACCCCAACTTTTCTAAAATGAACTTGAGTGGAGTAGCGAATAACTTGATATTTTAATATGTATTTTGTCAGTTTTTATTTTACCGAGTAGAGTTCAAACCAAGTTTCAAACGTTATCAAACGAAAAGTATTGTTCAAAATTGTCTAATATGTATGAGGAATCGAGCTCAAACGAATTACAAACTTTTATCAATGAGATCGAATATGGAGTTGTTTGATTTGATTTGTAGTCTTATTTAGGACATCTAAAATAACAATGCTGGTTCACTAATGCTATGCTATGGTTGATAAATCATTCCTAGATTTTAGTGACTAAAACAATAGTCATTAAAATTGAAGTGCCAAAGATAGTAATAAAAAGAGTTAGGAACGACATCACATCCGGAGGATAGGGGAATTTTAGCTTATAAATGAGCATTGGGTTAACACAAGAAAGAACAAATAAATGCAATTTAAATGTGGATATGTCACTTTATGAGCAGATGAGAAAAGAAGAACCAAGTAATGAATCTGGGATTAGGCTTTAATGATCTCATAGATAATTCAACTTGCAGGTGTGGTCCATGTAAGGTAATGGCTCCAAAATTTGAACAATTATCTCAAAAATATGACGACATTGTTTTCTTAAAGCTCGACTGCAACCAAGAAAACAAGGTACGCGACACTTCATTCTCTCTCTCTCTCTCCCTCTCCCCATTATCCCTTTAAAATAAAAATTGTAACGATACTAGAATTTCTTGGCAGCCTCTGGCAAAGGAGCTAGGGATCAAAGTAGTTCCTACATTCAAGATATTGAAGGATAGCAAGATTGTCAAAGAAATTACAGGAGTCAAATTTGATGATTTAGTATTTGCTATTGAGAATGCAAGATCCTCAACTTCATAATCTTTTGTTTCTATTTTAAGGCGCGGCTGTTGTAACTTGTTAATAGATTTACACTTTAAGAGTAATGATTCTAAGGTAGTGCAAGCATAACTTATAACTCTCCGAGATTATCATTAAGTGTGATTTCAAATTTTTAGTTGTGCTAGTATTTTCCGGTATAGTGTAGATTCATGAGTAATTTTTATTATAAAGGTTAATATGATCTTGAATGTTTATATTCCATTCTTTGGTTTATGCGTGTTTTGTTGTAAATATCTCAAGGCACCAATGCTCAAGACCTTTGCAGCTGTGCACTCTGCCTACTTACATGAAATTGCATCTACAAAATATAAAGGAAGAAAGCACACAATTCTATATAATTCAATGAACTCCATCTAAGTTTATAACTATAGTACACGGTCAAGGGGAAATAACACCCTCCGTTTATAACCCTTATTTCCAACAAAGAATTACTTCTTATGGAAATAAATTGAAGATATTAGATATCTATAAGGACCCAAAAGAAGAAGAAAACCGGCTTCTTTTGGTTCATCTCGTTCCTACCCGTTATTGAGTCATGTCATTCCATCTACTATTGTCCTTGTTGCACAAACCCACTGTCTTGGAGTCTCAATATCATCTTCGATAACAGTTGGTATATGCCAACAACCCTTTTCGGATTCCTGCAAGTATAATACATGTAGAGTGTAAGTAAGCCTTCAAAAATGAAAACTGTGAAGTATCAAAAGTTTGATTTCAAAGCCATAAAGATCATCTGGGACATTAACCCACCTGGATGACAATTGAATATGGTGGTGGCATGTGCATGATGAGCCCATCAATCGAAGGTTTTAACCGAACCTGCCATTCAAAGGTAGAATCATAATTCACAAATCAAAATCATCTATTTCAACCAAAATCACAAAGGAAAGAGTAGGAGAAAATCAATGATACCTGATGCTTTTCTTTCCATCTAGGGAAAAAGCTATTGCCTAAAAGATTGAACAAGTGATCTCTCATCTCATCATTTGTCACAAGCAAACACTTGGAACTCACAGCAGCATATAACCAATACCTACAGAAAGAAAGAGAAAAAACGTGGAACTAAATAACAAAGTATAATGATTCAGCATAAGAAAAAGACCCATTGTGTACCAATCATCATTTGAACCCTGAGGCGTAGAATAGAGAGCGCCAGCCTTTTTCCAGCTATCCAACAATTTCTTGTTGTTAGGGTGCTGAGCAGGGCCACCGGTTACTCGGCTTTGGTGTAGAATAACAAGAGGCATTTTCTTTGATGGGCTCATTTCACGCAATTGATTCACGACTCTCTTGACCTGTGTACATAAGTGGACTGATATGAGTCAATGTTTATATGAACACAAAGAAACGTATGTCCTACTTTTTCACATCTCTCCATAGAGGATAAAATAGAGACTAGAGAGGGTCAAATTCTGTTTTCACCTGATGAAAGTTGAAGATATGTTGATTAGCAAGACCCAAATTTGCTCCATCGACTACAGCATCAAATGGACCATGTTGTTGAAGCCACTCCTGGACCAAAACATTTAGCATTAGACTCACAATCTTAAATTATTAAAATTAAAGGTAAGGAAGCTAACATCAATGATCTACAAAACACATATTTACTAGATTTATCCTTGATAAAAGTATCCCACGATTATGCTACTTTGGAACCTAACAGAGATATGCAGGGGTCACTAGGAAATAGTCAGAAAAGCAATCAAAAGTCTCCCCAAGCAGGATTTAGCGCCCCTATCCAAGGGACTTGGTCCTTGTCTGAGGACACTTCTCCAGACTATAATTTAAAAGCCAGATTATCAAGTTGAATATTCTCATTTCGTTCATAATTATGCGAAAATATATGGGAAAATGAGGCTAAATTATATATGAGCACAATAAAGAAAAAGTTAGTCCAGCTATATGATTTCAAAGATATCACCAAACAGAGACCATATAGTTCAAATAATAAAAGATGCAGCAAGAAAAATTACTAAAGGGGTCTTCAAAGCACGAACCAAAGACCAATTCAATACCTGAAATCGCACAAAGTTGCTTCTAGCTTCTTTCTGGCAAGCCAATTTTGCCAAGGACTTAGCGAAATTTTCGGTCTCCTTTGGATCAATATCGATACAAACAAGCTTCTCTCCGCACGCCTTACACACTCCAATCTCATCCATTTCGGTTCTCAACACTCTCCAATTCCCTTTCCCCAACCATCCTCGACCATGCCATCCACCCCCTCCCTCCAAAATCCCTCTTCTAACCTTCTCCAAATCCCAATTTTCCACCCCAACCTCAGCAGCCTTTGTTGATCTAAACCAATCCTCCATCACTACTGCTGTCTCCTCCGAGACCTGCCTCACTGTCGTCCTCAACCTATGCAACATTTCATATACTTTCTCCTCTCTCTTGACTTCAGAACTAACCCTTAAAAGTGCTGAAAGTTCAGGCTCCTCAGCTAATACTCCATTCTCCATCATATGTGAATCCACTTCGTACGCCTTATCAGCCATTCCCTTCTTACAAAATCCAAACAATGCTGGGCCATATGACCTCAATTTTGGAACAATACCATGAACCTTCATTCGCTTAACTAAATCGAATGCTAGTTCTGGATCCTCTTTCTCGGCTGCTAACCTCGAAGCATTAGTGAATGTGGCCTCATTTGGGACCACATTGTCAATACCCATTTGCTTAAAAATGTGAAAACCTTTCTCCAACCTTGCAAAATCCCTTCCATCCTCCTCGCTACAGTCAGTTTTCAAGGAACACAAATAAAGCAATACATTGTAATGGTGCACATTAAGCTGCACATTATTGGCTTTTGCCTCATCGTAAAGGCAAAGGGCCTCGGGTAGTTCACCGTTTTTTGAACACTGGTCGAGTTTCCAACGGAGGATCGTTTCCGGTGACTCTAGAAATGCTTGTTTCCTGGATTTTCGTGTGCTAGTGTTTGCAGGGATTTTACGGAGAGCTTCAGCTGATGTTGTGGAATAATGGGTTGTTTTTTTGGCCATTGAAATGGGATTCTTGGATTGGGTTTTGGCATTATGTATAACTGGGGTCAAGGGACAGTTGTGGGAGAAAGATTTGAAGTGTTTGGAGAAGAGAGAAAGAAAGGGTGAGGTTTTAGGGGATAGAGACGCCATACGGTAGAGCATATTTGCTCCAACATATGCACACCACCTGTTTGCCAAAATAGAATCACTCCAATTCAATTAAACGCAAGCATTGTTAAAAGTAAAGATTGGTTTTTTTTTTTTTTTGCTAGATTGAGTGTTTGAAGTTTACCGAATACCGACGGAAGCGCCGCCGTTGGACTGAGACCCAAAAATTGTTTTTGCCGGACAACGACGCTTCAGTTGGGATTCTCAATTTAGCTATGAATGATGGAAGATATTGCCAGATCAAATTTGTTTAAATTCTACTTTGCCTCCTCTATTTTCTTGCAAGTAAAGAATTGTCCAGGACGTTCTTAAAAAAAAGGGATTTTTGCACGTCACCCCCCAGTTTTTTTCAATTTTCGCACTTTCCCCCCCGAAATGCCTTAAATGTGACCGTCCCCCCTGATTTTATGTATGTTTGTGCACTTACCCCCCTGAAACGCCTTAAATGTGACAGTGTCCCCTGCTTTTATGTATGTTTGTGCACTTACCCCCCGAAACGTCTTAAATGTGACTGTGCCCCCTGCTTTTATGTATGTTTGTGCACTTACCCCCCCCATACCAAATTCCGACCATATTTTCCACCGGAACTAAAGCACCTGCAAAGCACACAAAATTTAAGAGGGCAAAAGGGTAATATTACCAGCGGTGCGGCAATATTCCATATCCAGTATCAACTCCTAGGTGACTTGATTTTTCGGTGTATGTAATAAAGGGGTCTCTATAAAAAAGGAATAAGAAAGCAACAAGAAATGTTGATATTAATTTCTCTAAATCATGAATTTTGTGTGAGAGAGAGACGATATGAATTTGTAAAATTGTTCATGATTCACTCAATTTCAGTAAATGGAGGAGAAATTAAGTCTAACTGAGATACACCCTAATTTCTTTTCTCAATTTCAATTCACGTTTTTAACTGATGTTTAGGTTTTGTGGGAAATAAGGATAATTTTACCCTTTTACCCTCTTAAATTTTGTGTGCTTTACAGGTGCTTTAGTTCCGGTGAAAAATCTGGCCGGAATTTGGTATGGGGGGGTAAGTGCACAAACATACATAAAAGCAGGGGGCACAATCACATTTAAGACGTTTCGGGGGGGGGGGGTAAGTGCACAAACATACATAAAAGCAGGGGGCACAGTCACATTTAAGGCGTTTCAGGGGGTAAGTGCACAAACATACATAAAATCAGGGGGCACGGTCACATTTAAGGCGTTTCAGGGGGGAAAGTGCGAAAATTGAAAAAAAGTGGGGGGTGACGTGCAAAAATCCCTAAAAAAAAAAGAATTGTCCCACGACATTTATGAAAATAAAAAATAAAAAAAATAGAAAAAAAAAAAAAGAGAGAGAGAGAGAGAGAAGAAGAATTGTCCCACAACATTAGTATAAGCACATGTTTTCCAAAATATTCATATTTATTTATAATATTAAAAATGAGACAATATCTGAATAATAATGGCTAATTTTTGGGTAAGCTCAAAGATAAAGTAGGTTTATGTTGGAAATAATTAAAATTTTCATAATGCAAGAATTAAATTGAAGAGTCAATTTAAATTCAAGGAGTTATATTTTCAAGAAGTAGCTAGATATATGAATGTATTTATATTAATATGTATCTAGAGTGTTCTTAGATAAATATAAATATGAATTATTTGAATAATTTGTAAATGAGCAACTCAAAAGAGCAAAGACTCCCTAGACAACCAAAGTGGCTAGTCAATGTAGCCACAATTGACATAAAAAATATATCATTGAAGAATGCAGCATGACTGCATACATCTTCCATTAAAATAAAAATTCCAACAATTTATATATATATATATATATATATATATATATATTATCGGTTGGATCTACGATTAGGATGAAACAGAATGTTATGGTTTAATTTAGCGAACCAATTCGAGTCGAGTTATAATTGATCCTTTGAATGTTGTATTAGGCTTTTTTTTTTTTTTTTTTAAAGTGTATATTGAATTTTATTGTGTTGTTTATTTGATTTTATTTTATTTAAATTTCAGTGTGCTCGAATTGAACAAATGAGTTAATAATATTCCAACTTTGCACAATCCAGTGTTAAGAATAATATAAACCACTCTAACAATAAAGTGAAGAAATATTTAACTAAAATTGTTAACTCAAACTATAAATATTTTTTCTCTAGCTTGTAGTCGAGAATTAAAAAAAATAAAGAATCAAGAAATAATAAGAAGAAAATTCAACCCCAACTTCTTTTAGCCTTCCAAAAACTAACCAAAATATTTAGTGTTACATAAAATTTGATAAAAGCAAACAGCTTTCATTCCAAGAACTACACATAAATCTTCTTCTTTCATACTCACCACACCACACCACAGAGTTGGTAGATCTAACAACAATTTTAACTCAGATAAATAAATAAACCAAACCTCAAGCTAAGCTATACGAGTTTGATTCGTGTTCGTCTCGATAAACTCAATTCCTATAACAATAAAATGAAGCTCTAAAAAAGATCAAACAATAAAATCTACTATATATAAGAGCCCTTTCACATATCCAAATCTCACACCACATCTAACTTAGCAGTGATCAAAGTGCAACATTTCTTATCATTTCTCCATAATATATATAATGGCCTGCAGTCTAATAATTCTCCTTGCATTTTTTGCATCAATGGCTACTCAAGGTGAATCACGAGCATTTTTCGTGTTTGGAGACTCGCTTGTGGACAATGGCAACAACAACTACTTGATCACTACCGCCAGAGCCGACTCCCTTCCTTACGGCATTGATTATCCCACTCATCGTCCCACTGGTCGATTCTCCAATGGCCTAAACATTCCAGATTTAATCAGTATGATCTTCAATGCATACACTTTATCAAAATAATCAAACTCTAGTTTTCTTATGGAACTTAAGATTATATATCATGAATGTGTTTTTAATTAGGCGAACACTTGGGGATGGAACCTACAGAGCCATACTTGAGCCCATTGCTTAGCGGAAAGAAGCTTCTTGTTGGGGCTAACTTTGCTTCTGCAGGTGTTGGAATCCTAAATGACACTGGAATCCAATTTGTGAGTTTCCAAATCAAGAAATTAACAAGGCAAAATGTGAAGAACTCTTTTAAAATTAATCTGATAGGCTTGATTTTATTTATATATGCAGTTGAACATTATTCGGATTGGACAACAACTAGACTACTTCAAAGAGTATCAGACGCTTGTGGCCGGCCTTATAGGAGCCGAGCAAACCCAGGCACTAGTGTATAAGGCCCTCGTGCTCATAACTCTTGGTGGCAATGACTTTGTAAACAACTACTATTTCGTCCCATTTTCTGCAAGATCTAGACAATTCTCTCTCCCTGATTACGTAACATACCTCATTTCCGAGTATCGCAAGGTTCTGAGGGTACGTAACATTTCATATCCTTCATCTCAACACTACTAGCTATAAGAGTATTTCTAATTCACAAAATCAAAATGACTAAGTAATTAATTGTCGTATAACAATTCATACAGAAGTTGTATGATTTGGGAGCAAGGAGGGTCCTAGTGACTGGAACAGGCCCAATGGGGTGCGTGCCGGCTAAGCTGGCACAACGGAGCAGGGCCGGTGAGTGCGCGGTGGAGTTGATGCGTGCAAATGAATTGTTCAATCCTCAGTTGACTCAAATGTTGAGCGGACTCAACACTGAACTTGGAGCTAATGTATTTGTTGCTGCTAACACATACAGTATGCATATGGACTTCATTACTAACCCTCAGGCCTATGGTATGTTCATAGAATTATAAGTAATTCATATAATTTTTTTTGTATGGTACTCAAAGGTTTAAAATATTTGTTGTTATTATTGGATAGGATTTGTTACATCAAAGACTGCATGTTGTGGACAAGGCCCATATAATGGGATTGGGCTTTGCACACCATTATCCAACTTGTGTCCAAACAGAGATTTGTATGCATTTTGGGATCCATTTCACCCTTCAGAAAAGGCAAACAGAATTGTTGTTCAACAGATTTTGACTGGTGACAACAAGTACATGAATCCAATGAACCTCACCACAATTTTGGCAATGGATTCAAGGACCTAAAATGTATGACCAAATTCAGACTCATCCATTTTGCTCTGCATCAAGATTATAATGTTGTGTTTGGTTTACATTGTAATCTGAAGGGTGTGATTTAAATCTGATTTTTTAAGTGTGTTGTGCTTATTTTTGTAATTAGTAAGTAATTGGTGTTTGTAGGCCAAAAAGGCGGCAATGAAGTTTATATTTATTTCACAGCATATTTTATGGAAACGATTCGTTAACTATTCCGTTATGCCTATCCGTCAGTTTTATAGAAGGAGATTGAACCAGAAACATTTGAACTCCCATTACATGGTCAATCGCAGACCATTAACTTTATTTCATGTAGATTTTCTTCTTCTGAGTTCAGACATGAAGTTTTTGTTTCTGTTTAAGTCAACATTACATAATAGATGTTCTGATATCAATGTCTGAACTATTCATCCTTGTCATTTATATCTTTTTCCCTTGTAACCAACGATCGAAAAACTCGAGCGATTCTCTGGGCTTGTATTCAGGTACAGTGTGTCCTGCTCCCTGCACCAACAAAAAAATAACATTAATCAATCAAGATTCTTTCATGATATAGTGCTAACAAGAAGATGTATTGTAGAATTGTAGATTCGCAATTCTACTTCGTTTCTTGACAAAACTTGTCGAAAAAAGATACAAAGTTCACATGATTAGCATACCTTGATAGTGAGGAAAGTAAAATCACCAACATATTTCTCTAGAAATCTGCACAGTTCACATAACAACTATGATGTAAAAAATAACAGTATCTCATGTTCAAAGAATCTTGCGTGGCAAGATATGCCTACCGGATTAAACAAAGATCGCGAGAATATTAAGAAGTATAAGAAGGTAAATTTACCCTGCAGTTTGGCCATTTGATAACCAAGGCCGCCATTCATCGACTATTTTGTATCCAAGTGATTGTATCCATGCTTGAGTTCCAGTGAATGGAACACACATATCATGATCTCCACTTTAAAAATGAAATTGTTAATACTTTTTTCTTTTTTTTTTTTAAATATGGCAAAGGAAGAAAGAAGGTAACCATAGATGTAAGTATTGTTTTACCTATATATCAGAACCCTGTAGCCATTGGCAGTCAAATTCTTATGGTAGCTGATCATGCTTCCAGCGTCGTGACTGTAGAGTAAATCGGCACATATACTCCATTTTCCACTCTCCTGAGTAATTTCAGAATTCAAGAGTAGTTATATCTTTGTCTGATTTTGGACTGATGAAAGTTTTAATCAATCGCTTTATTACATACCGGATTAGCATTAATTGCCTTCCTAACTGCATCGTTATTCAGCCATTCGGTCGCTACTATATCATTCTGCATTCATTCAAAAAGTTAATAAATGTAGTGTCAAATGTCACTGTTCTATAGTTTATCGTTTCTATTCCTCCATTTAACACTCTCGGAAAATAAAAAGATTGGTGGGTTCGGGAAGTTACAAAAATAGTTATCGAGTTGTTTTCGACGTACCAAACAAGGGACAGAAATCTCCCTCATCAACTGAGGCCAAGATGGGATTATTCCATCTTGAACAGGGGCACGGAAAGGCCATGCACGCCCAAACATTCTCTTTCTTACAGCAAGTGGCTTATCAGTCACTCCTAATTGCTTGAAGCTCTCTGGCACGAAACTTAAGTTTCCGTTTGGAACGTCATTTACTCCAGGTTTATGGAAGCACGGTTCGAGTATGTCATATCTGTTCAAACCATCTAAAATCTGAACAAAAATGTAAGGATTAAATGAGTTCTCCAAACAGATCACAGGTTCAAAATATTACCCCATTAACTAATTAAGTTTCTTACAATATCAATCTTATTTAGCATCTTTTCGCAGTCAGCGTTGTTTGAGGTGTGGTACTTTCCTTTGCAGAGAGCTTCAGCTTCCTATAAACAAGATTAACCGTTAAAATTCGAAAACGAGAAACAATTACATGCATTGAGACCACCACTCACCTTGAACATATGATTAGATATTAGGCCCATCCCGTGTGCAAATGGAACAAGTGCATTGCCATCAAAATCTCGGTCACAAACTCCATTTCCCACCATGTATCCCTACATCAGATCATTTCAGTGTCAGTTCTCGGAAACTCCAAGTTCAAGTATCTAACGGAAACCGTTATGGAAGGAGAAAACAATGGAGATTGTACCTTTAAGTTAATAACGGGTTTAAGACCACTTTTAATGCCTGCAAGAAAACAAGCATCACCCGCTATAGGAGTAAAAAAAACATAGGATTAATTAAGAGGAACACGTGTCCGAATTTGTTATACCTTTGTTAATATCAGAAGCAAGAGTAGGGATATAAATGCCAGCATAAGATTCGCCCGTCATATAAAAGGGATTGGCCCTGAACTCTGGATATTGCTCAAACCACTAAAAGAAGCCAATAAACGGTTGAAAACCAACATTCCGTTGCATGAGAAATAAAAAACACTGCGAAAACGAACATCTCGTTGCATGGGAGAAAAAGTAGATCTACACCATGTAATTTCATACCTTAAGAAGGAAAAGATGAGTATCTGCTGCTGTCTGTATGTCACCAGTTACATAAGAGGATGTATTTGGAGAATACGAGAATCCAACACCGGCTGGGGAGTCCAAATAGATAATGTTGGCAACCTTAATCAATATTGCGAGAATATGAGTAAATATTTCGAATTAATCGAGTTTAGAAACTCTATCTCAAATTACCAACTTTTTAATTAGAAACTAATGATATGATCATAATTTCTAATAAAATTGTCAGAAATCTCAACCTTAGACCAACTATATGGATTTAGATGCAAAATGGGCAAGCCCCCTCCTTGCTTTGCTGCTTCAAAATTAAATGGTCCTGTGAAAAAATGAAAGTTCATATAATTAAATTAAGATTCTTCACTATCTTTTCTATAAAAAGTTACAGGGTTTAACATTAATTACCATGCTCATATACAAAGCCATCAAAGCTAGAACAGCCAGGCCCTCCATTGAGCCACAAAACAACGGGATCACGGGTCGGGTTTCTTTCCGACACTACAAAGTAGTAAAAGAGGTTTTTTGGTGGATTTCCTTCCAGTGACACATACCTTGAACCAAATCAAGAAATATAGTTTTATCAATTTCTTTATATTCCTAAAATGCAATTAATTAGTAATAATAAAGTAAAACATAATGTTCATTTACCCCGAGTAGTGTTTTGAAGGGAAGGTGCCATTAAAACCAGGAAGAATCTTCACAAGAGAAATTTTAGGAGCTGCTTCAACAAGATACAAATGCAAAAACATGCACACAAACACAGTAATGAGAAATTCTACCCTTTGCATGGCCATAACTGTCTCTGAATCAATGTGTTTGAGTCAGAAAATTGGAGATGAATTGAAGGGGAAAGAGATGGTAAATTGGTAATTTATCAGGCCAGAAGAACAGATAAATGATGGGATAATAGCTAGTATTAGAAAAAGAGAAGAAATATGGGAAATGACATCACTTTCATTAATAATTACAGCTTTCAGTTGGACTATGTGGGATGAAAATATGAATTAAAGTTTTAAATATGACCTCAAAAGATGAATGGATTCATGCCACCATTGAAATTTCCAACTGATTTTCTGCATGTAAATTTGTCTGTTGTTAGTATACTGGTGAAAAGATGACTCACATGAAAACAAGAGAAAAAGTTTTTAAGGCAAAAAGTAGAGTTTATTGCTCTAACTCATGCCTATAAGGCACTACTAAAGAAGATTTGCGTTTTCTACTTTACTGAAAATTTTGGAAAATGTTGCCGAAAATATCTATTTAAAATTACCACATTTTAGTTGAAATGTCACACTCTCATCTTATGGCATTTAAGCTGCATTTATTTCATGTTATTTTCTTGTTATAATAGTTCTGGAAAATTAGTACCTACCCCAGTGGATTTAATCCACTCGAGTGTTGGATGAATGCTACATGAGCATCAATGACAATTTTTTGTCCTTTCATACCCACGTGGCATTCATCCAAACCCAATGAATTAAATCCACTAGTGTAGGATCTAAGTAACTGCATCACATCGTGTTATTAAAATATATCTTAGCGGTAAAAAAACTTTTAGGAGTCGTAATACAATTAAACACTCTGTTTTTTAACTCTTACATGCCCAAATTGTAGAAATTATTACCAAATACGATGAACCAACATTTGGAAGAAAACATTTTGAGTATTTTTCGAATATTTGTTCTGTATGGTCCAGTTGGTGTGACGTGGGAATAACTAGTAACACATATGCAGAAACTTATACAAACCACAGAGAAAATTACAAACCTTATCCAAGAAAGCAATATTCACATAAACAAAGATATCCTACAGCTCATAATCAATAATCCAAATTCTTGGATACACAGAAAATCAATGGAGATAATTACAAGTAAAGAAAAGACATGAGCGCTCCTGCTACAGCTTTTCCTGCATATTCTGTTAATATACGCTGCCGTACGTTAAACAACATTAAAAGTAGTAGTTTCATACATCATCATGGCTCGAATAAGCCCTCGATTCCCTTGTTTCATCGTCCACGCCAAAACAACGTGTCTCTTCGAGGTAGTCATGACATATAATGTCTATACCTTAGCATTTCATGTTCATTCATTACTACTTTATTTGTATGTGCAGTTACAAATGATTCTAGCAGAACCGAGGTTTCTGCTGATGAGACCGTGGATGGATCAGAGGTCGACAAGATTGTCGATGAGGTGGACTTTGGTGAACTCTGTAATGAATTTGAGTGCATAAGTAGCCCCGCTGTAGAATCCACAGCCAGACAACTAGCTCGGGACATTCTTGAACTTCGACAAGGCAATCGTGCTCTCGGAACCTTTGCCATTTCCGTCAAGTATAAGGTACTCACTTATGGTATCTTATGTTGTAGTAAATGAGGGGGAAATGCAAGATACTCCCCTATGATCTGAGTTATGTGAAACCTCCACGAAACTACCTGTGAAATAATTATTGCATAAAATCCCTTGTACTAATACATATTCGCCGCAAATCCCCCATACATACAAAGTAGGTTCCCATAATTTGTACGGGTAGGGGATTTCGTGCTGAATATTTAATAGTATAGGGGGATTCAATGCATAAGCATTTCAATAGGGGTGTCATGCCGAACATTTAAAAGTACAGGGAGATTCTATGCAATAAAAATTCCACAAGGTAGTTTCGTGCATGTTTTTCATAACACATGGGAATTTCTCCACATTTATCCCAGTAAATGAAGATCATATTCAGAATTTAATCATAGAAAAAAGGAAAACAAGGAACATGATGATTTCATGGTTTTTTTGTATTTAAAATCCTGAATCTGTTTCCATAAGAAATAATTGCAGGATCCAGTTAGAAGCTTTACTGGTAGAGAGAAATACAAGAGAAATTTGTGGGCAACTGATGCACTAGAGAGCCCCAAAGTGGTGAGTTCAAATACTTAAACAGGTCCAAGCTCCCAACATCCGTTCGTAATTATATCGCATTTAAAACAAATCAAATTCGTGTTTTATTTCTTGTACAGAGTGTGCAGAAGATGGCAATGTTATCAACAAGTGAGCTAGAAATCAAATGGACTCTAAAAGGGAAGCCAAAGTCTCCAATATTTAGGCTTGGAGGAGACCTAATTGTCAAAGTGAACTCAAAGTTCACTCTGAATCAGATCAGTGGGCAGGTAATCGAGCACGAGGAATTATGGGATTTATCAACATCATCTCTCATTACTCAAACATACTTTTGGGCTTCAAGACGACTCTTTGCCACAGTTGAAGCAGCAAAAGACATTTCCGATTTTGCTAAAGACTTCACAAACAGATTCACAATAGAGAACAAGAATGTCGATATCTATCCAGACCCCACCGGAGATCCAACAAAGGTAAAAAAAATGAAAAAAATCTTCTTTCTAAGTTATCATTAATTTCTTCCCCTTTTTTCTAAGTTCTTAATGTGTTTTACACTTGACTAATATGTCTCAATGTTTCTTAATCCAGTTCTTCCAAAGGGATGACAGTTTTCAGAGAGATTTCTACCAGATTGCACTCTTTCTTGCAATTGTGTATTTTGTTGTACAGTTCTTGAGGACAACCTTGTAAATCCCATAATTCCCAGGTCCTTACCTATTTGGTGTGTTATACTAGGTACATGGTTTTGAAGCTACTGCAGAATTTAGTCTACTTGTTCTGTCTCAATATTTAGTCTTTTATTTTTCTAATAAGACACATTTAGATTCTATAGTCGACAATTTTAGTCCTCTATGTTTTGGATCTAATAAATATGCTCCAAAACTTAAAGCATCTACAAATAGGGTGAATCTGTGGGATAAAAATGCCTGTTATGTATCTAACCTAAATATTATTTACGTTCACTAAGATAGATAATTAATAGTGAATGCCTAGCTCAAATGACAATAAACACAATGTGTTGAATCTATAAGATGAAAAATTAAATCTACTAAAGTTAAAGTTAGAATCGAGTGTGTATATCTGAAAGATAAAAGATCATTTTTGTTGTGACTCGAAAAAATTAGCAAACTAAATATGTAAATTTACTGGCAGGAAAACTATGACGTGAACTTGCTTTCTTATACCATACTACGCACAGTCTGTAGATATATAACTACATCACATATATTTTAGCTTTGAAGTAATATGAGGATATTACTCCATATAAAGAACTATTATGCCATCAAACATGCTTTTAGAAAGGGTGCAACAATACTGCATCAAATATGAAACTCCCTCACATTAAAAATCCAATTTATATCAAATATGAAACTTCCTCACATTACAAATCCAATTTATATAATTAAAAAAAAAAGAAAAAAAAACTTTGATTTTGTCATAGTGTATAACAACTCGTGTAATATTTCCTATGGAGCAAAAGAAAATCAAAAAATGGGCAAATTATAAAGCCTGAGATTTGCTTAAACATATGGTGTCAAAGAATCAAAGAAATGCCCACAATTACAACAGACTACTTTTTACTTTTAAATTTAAGGATTGAGTTACCAAGAACCTCGGCATCAAAGGTTTATCATATGATGATACAACAAAAGCAGCATTTGCTGGGAGCTCATTCTATGAGATTGAGGAGGGCAGCTATTAACAAAAGGAACGATAAAACGTTAACCTTCAAGGACCGACTGGAAGAAGCAGATAAGTTATGGGCACCCACATCATAAGCATTTCCAGTCCCTTCGTCTTTTACTTTGATGTTCGATGAACCTGAGTTCAAAGCAAAAGATGGAGTCATAAATAACAGGTACTGTGGAAGCAATGCAATAAATATACTCTACTCACAGTTATATTGTGCCCATCCAATTGTCTGATTTTCAAGGTCATACACAACAAGCTTGTCTGATAATACAATATCTGCAAGAAATGGCAATTTAGTAAAATATGACGGTCACAAATTCATGTAATTAATGGTGCATAACAATTAACATATGTAGTAAACAAATATAATACCTCCCAACAATGTCATTTCATTGCCGTCCTTTGTCTGCATGCCATTGGTCTGCCAACCTATACAATACTCCGTATCCTGCAAATTTTGGTTTTCATAAGAATATAATAGGCACAAAACACTTCCAACCTAAATCATTTCACTCGGAAAACCAAATTTATATTGTTTTGATGGTAATATCACTCTTTTACCCCTAAAAAACCATATTTAGGAGAAAATAAAAAGATTTATTTCTTAGTACGTATACTTACACGGACTTCAAACAGATAATCATGGGGGTAAACCGACAAAGGAAGTGAGTCATCAAAATGAAAATGAACAACTGGAAATCCATCATCAATACTGCAAAACAAGGCAAGTTTCACAATTATTCAGATTAGAGAGAGAGAGAGAGAGAGAGAGAGAGAGACTTACTTCCCGGTGTACCAAAAGCAGTCGAACTGCTGCTCAACTTTATGAGTTTTCAGATTCGGTTGTTTGGCCATCATCTAAAGAGACAGATTTATAGAACAGATTAGAGTAAAAAGAGGTAAAAGGACACCCTAGACAATTAAGAAATTATGTTATCAAAATGTGAGATTATGGATGAAGTTCGAAAGAATAAAATTAGATGTACCTTAGTGTAAAGCTGTTTATAAAGATCGGATGGAAGATACGCCAAGGTTGTACCACTGTCAATTATAGTTCCTCCACTGGATCCCAGGCCAAAAAAGTCAAATGGAAGGTTTAAATTTTGACCACCAACCTCAACTCCCTTCAGAACAACATTATAATGTTGCCTAAATTAACAAAATAAAATTTAATCAGTAAGGATCTCTAAAATCTTTACAAGAACATGAAATCTTTCAATTTAAGATGCCTCCTTCTTTCCTTCCTTTTTCTTTCTAGCCATAATCAAGGAACCAATTCTCAACCAAGATTCCAATATCATCGGAAAAAAGAAGCATATTTAAGATGTGACGTACGAATTTTTGACCAGTCGTGTCCTATTTAATTTTGGCTGCACAACTTCTCCAATAGCAAAAATGCCACCTCCCTTGGCGCCGTCCAAACAATGTGAAAAGACCTTTTTGACCTTTCCAGAGGAAGCAAGTTGTGAAAGAATGGAGGTATTTGCTTGTCCAAAGCCAATTATTCCGTCAACTGCCTCTGAAGATGAACCTAGCTCTCCAGATTGTTTAGCTGAGCACCTATCTTAGATATAATAACACGTGTAAGATACAGAAAAAGGTGCAATAAACAAGTTATAATCCAATGCACTAAGAGCATAAAATATAGTAACCTAATTCTAATTTGACTACGTAAGCATATGTTCTAACAAGTCATCAATAATATGCATCATATAATAAATGAAGACACTTGCTGAAGACTCATATTCAGTTCATTAATCTTAATATTCATCATTATATCAAATGGCTCGATTAGAAGCATAGGTGGAAACAACAAAGGCAGATTCCAAAGAAAAGCTCTAATCTCATGCATACTTTAGGAATGCACCATTTTGTAAGTTACAACCTTTTCTATACAAGAATCAAACTATTATTCACATACACATGCAATGTTTTATATTGAGTAAAATGCAAAAATACCCCCATGCTTTGCCTAATTAGAAAGAGAAAAAAAAAACTATGTTACTTTAATTAGCCAAAAAAAAAAACTGTGTTAATATTTTGCAGACCAAATGACAACTATACCCTCACAACAAAATGTGAAAACACCCATCTTAACCTAAAAAATTATCAATAATCCCTGGGTAAACTTGGAAAATTAGCAGTCCCCTCTGTTCACATAAAAAATTGGCAATAACCTCCCTATTGATTTATGAAGGAATTTCAAATAGTGTTTTTTTGCTATTAAAAAAAGAACACGTGAGGGTTTTTGGTAATAAAAATAACATAGGGGGGTTTTGCTAATTAGGCAAAGCACAGGGGTATTTTTGCATTCAGCTCGAAGTATAGCCTTGAATCAGAGAGACCTTAAAATAGACTGAAACATAAGAAATGAAAACTCACCCAAAAACAATGGATCCATTCATTGCTGAGGTTTGAAGGTTTCCAGTGACTTGATCGAACTTGAAGTAATCTCTGACGAAATATCCCTCTGTTTTGCTGCCGTCTCCATAAGTAACAGAATATTCACATTTCATTCCGACCTTGCAATCTGGATTTGGACGATTAAATGCTGCATCACAAAAATCTTGATCACAAGTTACCGTTTTTCCAGTTGAGGAGGCTGATAAGTCATACTGCTTCAAGGGTAGCTGTTGGATTAAAAATGGACCACATCACCCAAATCAGCTATATATTTGACACGGGTTTGCCTTAATGATGAAACTATGGCTAAAATTCCGTAATCAAATGCATGTGGGAATTGTGATCTTTAATAGAAGAAGAGAGTAAGGGCACATACATTAAGATCACTTTTTGTAGGGCACTTCTCACATTTATTACAATTCACCCATAAAATATCACTTCCCGTATCCACTTGGACATGATAGTCAACCGGGGGAGTTCCGATCGTAATTTTGGTGTAATAGAGCCTGCACCAATTTATCAAATAAACAATGGATATTCCCAAACAAAGTAGATAATCCATAACCACCACTAAAAATGCCAGGAAATTATTACAGCAGATACATTAATTAGTGCCAGTTTTAGCTAATTTAAAAGATAATTGAAGGTCCTCAAATGTCGAATGAAGGTAAGTTCACAAAATCATAATTAAAAAAAGAATATCAACATCGTTCTTGAAGGTATGATCAACAAGATCCAGGGCAGGTCCCCATATTTCTCATCTTGAAAGCTAGTAAATCTAATGCACTTTTTTTTTCGGTCCTAAAATCTAATGCATTATGCATTTCTTTTGTTTGTTTAATTCTCTAATAGACTTTCTTGATAAAAAGCTTCCAAAGCTAAAATATAGACATCACAAAGACAATTATTCTTACTGCATAAAACCGAGAAAAACCTACTTCTTTAACAAGGAAGAAACCTATCAAAGAATATCAAGATAAATAACACCGTTAATTTGTATAATTCAGTGGAGACAATAAACACATATACTAGAAGAAGGAAAAATCACTCTAAATGAAAAATAACATGAAAGCAAATACTAACATAAATAAATATAAAAAGGACATGCCAAATAAGCTATAATAAATGCAAACATTAAACCAACCCCAACAATACCTTAACAAGCAAATAATAGGTTCTTAGTATTCAATGCGGAACACACAAAAAGATCAAATAGCTAATTACAATCCATCCCATAATTCATATCCAACATAAATACATTATATCTAACCATTAATTAATTATTAATCATGAAAAATAAAAAATAAAAACATACGCAGCGTTGGTTGGGGAACCATCACCACCCAACGCAAACTCGACTCCGGCAAGCATTCTGCCGTGCCGCCGTGAGTCGTGGGCCCTCAGCTCTTTCAGCCCCTTCCCACGGCGGCCACCGTATTTGTGTTGAACTTGAAACACCACATTTCCATTAACCACCACGCACATTATCACCTCAATAAACAATAATAAAACCAAAATCCTCCCCCCGAAATCCATTGCCACAGCCCCGCCCCCCAAAATAAAATATTTATTTCTGAATATCTTTATATATACAAATTTTGGATGGGGGGTGAATAATTTAAATGTGAAATTGTCAGGCCTTTTTTGGTGGTGGGTCGGAGAAAAATGTGAACTTTTTCAGAGGGGGAGGGTGAATTAATGAGGAGGACAGGAGAAGTAAGCTGAAAACGTGAGAGAGATAGAGATAGAGATGAACGAAGAAAATGGTGTTGGTTTAAATTTAGTAAATTGGTATTAGCTGTTAGAAATTCTTTGGACTTGGATTCAACCTCAAATCTAAGTAAAACAAAAACAGAGGAAAAGAAAGAGTTAAGCAAAAAAAATTAAGGAAAAGAAAACGAAATTCTTGCAAGATTAGGATGAGTAATAGTTATATTATCCTTTTCTCTCTCTCTCTCTCTTCTCTGTGTGTGTTGTTTCTGGAAAGACGGAGCTTTATGCGTCAGTCAGTCTGTCATGTACCTCACGCTTTGTCTGTCTTTAAATGTGTGTGTGTTTTTATTTATTTCAGGACTTTGAGTATTAAATATTTGAGATTAGTTTTCGATAGATTTGAACAATATTTATTAGTAGGTAGATTTAAGTTCAGTTCAACTTAAATACTAATCTCTATAAATTACAATGCATATTTTGTTTATCAAAATTACTCCTTTCTAATCCAATATTTACTTTTGTAAGAAAAAGAAAAAACTACCACATTTAAAAATTTGGGCATTAGATTATGTAAGTGGATTTAATTTTCTAATACAATTAGCTTTTGAGATTGAGTAAGGTTCAAATTATGTAATTGGATTTAATTAAATTTATGTGGTAAAATCTAATATGGTATCAGAATCTCAATCAATCCTTATCCCCATGATGGATTCTCACACACACTTTGCCCATATAACAAGAGTTTGAGTTCATTATTAGTGTGTTAGGCCTTCATCCACATATCGCAATTCGCAAGGTTGAATTTTCATATGTCCCGTGTTAGGTTTGTTTCACCCACACATTCAACTCGTCCATACCTGAAGGGGTGTTGAGACGAAATATTCCACATAGATTCAAACTTATAGGTAAGTTCACCTTAAAAGGTCTTGGACAATCATCAACTTTTAAGCTAGCTTTTGACATTGAGTTAAGTCCAAGCCATGTAAGTGAACTTAGCTCAACATATGCAATGCCATCTTTTATTTTATTTTGAAGCCTATTGGTATTCAATAATTTAAATATTTCAACTACTCCAATTATGCTTTGTGTATTCAATTTTTGTGTTTGGTAAGAAGACACTTGATGTTGATGTTGATGTTGATGTTTTCTTTGCTTTTTGGCTTTTATGTAGTGGGTTATGTGAATGTTAATGGCTAGTATTTAGATTGATGCTTTGTCTTAAACTTCATAAATGGTAGAACTAACTCTTATTTCAAACTCTTAAGCAATCATTTCGTATTATATGCATAGATAAATTTTCATTTTTGTGATATATTTCGATTAATTAATATTAAAATCTTTTCAAGAATATTTCAAAATCTTTAGGAAACACTTGAAAAAATTGTAAATAAAAAAATCAAAATATAAACTACTCAATATTTTGTTTGGATGAACTCAAAAATAGAACTTTTTTCATGTTTTCAATGAAAACTTCTTGAAATATGATCCATGACCATATGTTCAACTAAAATGATGAATTTCGAAATTCACTAACAATGAAGTATTTGAAATTACTCCTCAAAATTCTTTGTCAAATTCAAATTCCTCAATCCAAATAAAGCCTATATAAGTACATATGTTTACAAATAAGTTAAATACTGGCCACTTACTTGAAGTGTTAACCGAATGAAAAATGTACTATACTTCTCCTATACATATTGGATTAAACGATGCGAGTAATTTCGAACCATACATTGTTAAAATTTAGTTTGAAATTGTGTTTGAGCTTGGTTTGATTGTCGAATATACCAAACTAGCTAGAACGAACTTTTATTTGAACCGAGTATCGAATAATTTGATTTGATTTTCAACTCTACTTATAAGCATGAGTCCAGGTGAAATTCACATTAAATTTTATACAGTAGTGTGTTATGTTGCAACTCCTTTCCATAAATTCATTTATAAAAAGAATTATTTCCACAAAATACGCAACTTTATCTAAATGTGAAATATTTGGGCCAAACACCAAAGTGATCCATTTTGGCCCAAATGTTGGGCGAAACACTTGGGCCAAAATGGATCCAAACGAGCCCTTGATGTTTGATATGAAACAAAAGTATGTTACAGTGCTAAGTTAGTTGCGGTGTGAGATTTGGATATGTGAAAGGGCTCTTATATATTATGTATTTGGGAGGCTAAAATACGAATAAACTAAAACTACATATCTAAATCTTCTTTTATTAAAGCTGGACATTGAGAACCTACTCTAAAAAGTAATCTATAAAATTATGAAATAATGATATTTAGGAAATTTTACCCAAAAATTGTTAATAATATAAATTGAACGTAAGGAATACAGAGTATAAAAGACTCCATGAAAACAGATTAAGAGAAATTGAACTAGAGAAGATGACATAAAAAAATTGAATTACAGTAGTAAGAATCACGCTTTTAACACTAATGAAATATAGCCTTCATTTAGTTTCAATCTAAAAGGCATTTTCGCCAATGTAGCCAAACAGGCTGGTTCTATAGGCAATTTAGGCCCTCGCCTAAGGCCCCAAGTATAGAGGGGCCTCAGTTTTTTTTTCTATTTGACTATTTTTTTTTTTTTTTGTCAAATAAGATGTAAGAATAAAAAAATTTAAATAAGGTTTTGCCCTATTTTTATAACTACATTCTTAAACAGACGGTGAAAATCAACTTGATCTAGTGACTAAAACTAATGCTCTAGAGACTTTCGCATATACTTATCTAGAATGTTTATACCTTAATCTAGAACCATTTATATGCAAAAAGAATGTCCTCGATATTTTTAGGCCATCTCCAACCGAAGCTCTTGCCCAATTGCCCTCATGCCTTACCCACATGCTTTTTCGACCCACCCCTAAAAAACTCATCTCCAACCGAAGGACAATCAACATCCATAAATTCAATTCACAACTTTCCCCACTCAAACTTATAATTAATAATTACACAATTATGAAAATTAAGACATTCTTAATAATAACATGAGAAATCATGCCAGTATTCAAAACAAAAATGCCAATGGTCAACTAAGAAAAGATTTAATCAAACAATTATGGGCGACTTACGGGTTACATGATTAAGATTGTATTTTTTTATTTAAGTTGTTTGTGTATTTTTAAATTAAACTAACCACGTTATTAAATCTAAAACAAAATAAGAAAAATACAATGTTTTTAAAAACAAAAAAACTAATATTTGTAATTAAACTAATTCAATGTAAAAGTAAAAAAGAAAAAACCAATGGGTAGCTGCCAAGTCGCCCATTGCCCAATTAACAATTGTGGAGGGCTGGAGTCCTGCTGGGCGCGTTGCCCTCCTGCCTGCCCAAGCCCCCAGCCCGCCCTATCCCAATTGCCCGCCCTCTTGTCCTTTGTCATCTCCAACCTAGCATTGCCGGCAAATCCCCCACATGCCCGGTTGTCGGCTCGGTTTGGAGATGGTCTTATGGGCTATGTATTTATGTTATGTCTGACCTCCACCCTCGCCACCCCCCCTACCTGCATGATACTATATTAACATTAATACGTCATGTATTGGTTAAGATGCGTTGGACAATGACTGTAGCGCTATATTAAAATAGATTTAACCTATTAAATTAATTTTTCGATTAATATTACACATTTTATTGAAATTCTTCTTATGTTTGTTATGTAAGATATGTTGATCTAATTTATGTAAGAATAATTATTTATATTATTGGTGTCAAATGATAATGATTACTCCATCCATTTTTTTATTTATCGTTTTAGAATTTCAATGTAGAATTAAAAAAATTATACCAATTTTACCCTTCTTATTAATACTATGATTATTTGATTAAAATGGTGTTTTGTGACTTTTACTTAAAAAAAAGTGATTATTTATTATAATTTTTAATCTGTGTTCAATCCTCCAAAGCAAATATATAAAACGGAGGAAGAATATGCTAATTGATAGTACAAGTGTTTTTGTTTTATTAAGTCTTAGTATTTTGGAATATATATATATGTTATGATATTATTGTTTTGTATTAATAAAATTTAGAAGTTCATGTAATATTAATTTATTACAAAGAAAAAAAAATACTCAAATTACACGCATGTTTTTTTTTTTTAACGGACTGAACCGTTTGATAATCAAACTGAATAATTTGTTTTGATGTATTGTATAAATTTCGAAATTATCGCGTCATACTAGATATCAAAATTGGTACGATTCAGCTATATTGAATGCGACGACATCAAACCCCTAATATTATGGTTTTGCACAATCCGTTAAACCATATATCCTAATATTATGGTTGTGCACAATCCGATAAACCATATATTGAACTGAAATTTCAGTTTAGTATACGAAATGAGCTTCATTACCGAACCATTATAAATTTCGATTTTCGATATTAACTATAGATTTACCTTACATAATTCAACCGATATACCCAGTTATTTTTTTTTAATCCCAATTCGTACCAAATATCCAATCCTTCACTTCACTCTTCTCACTTCTTCTACGGTGCCTAAAGCAAACCCAAATCTTCTTCTTCTTCTTCAATTCAAATCCCACCGCCCCGCCTCCACCATCTCTCTTTCGGCCCAGATTTTTAATTTACAGAGGTACAGTGCCCAATTTTATTCTTTTTCTAATTGCATTTAAAACCCAAAACTTGAATGATGCTAAAGTAATTTTTGGAGAGGGCACTTTATTTATGGCACTATTTATGCCTTTCCCCCTTTAATTTATATCTGTTTAAATTAAATCAATATCATCTATTTTTGGACATATATATATATTTCCTTCCAAACTCTTATTTTATGGATAGACAAAAATTTCAAGTGGGTTGCTTCTAGCTTTCGCTTGTATTAGAATCAAAACATCATTCAATTTCTATTCTCAATTATTTTTAATTTTTCATAAAATTTGTCAAGAATCTTCTTAGTTTAAGTAATTGAAAACACCCCACATAATTTTCCCATGTTTCGAAAAGCAGGACGAATAAATGCAATCAAGAGAAAGAACTACTCCATAAGAATGAAACATAATGCAACTCAAAACATTCAAAAGTAAATTCATAACAAATTGGAAATTAAATTTATATTTTTTCACAAGTTCAAATGCAAAATACAAAAAAAAAAAAACAATGTTAAGTTCAAATGCAAAATACAAAATACATCATCATCTCCTTCACTTTATAAATGAAAATAAGAGATCCAAATCCCAAAATCACTGCAGAAATCATAGCAGAAGACAGAGATGTAAATATTGCCTAGGGCCCTGTAGCCAAATGCTGATATTCATGAGTAAATGATTGCTGCTGCGTTTCCTCTTTCAAAGCTTCAGTCCACTCCAACCCTTCGAAATCGAACAAGTCATCAAAATTGTACCAATCATTATTATCATCAACATCATAATTCATCAATTTTTGCTTCTTGTTAACAATGTTATTATCATCTAATAATAATACTTCCTCTGCCGGTCTTTTTTGGCCCAAGAACATCAACGTCTCGTTTTCGCAAATTTCTTTAGGAAGAAGAATATGTCGAACAATGTCATCATTGTAATTGATGTTTATGTTGATCTTACACAACACAAGATCATTCACATTATTAATTCCATCCAAAGCGTATTCATACATTACCCATTGATGTTTCTTACATTCACTATTGGCACCGTTTCTTGTACTTCTTTTCGACATCTGATACGTTAGCATACGAGACGAGCCGATGATTTGACCATCCTCAAAACGTCTAATCTTTTTCGGACCCGTCTGACCTTCCCAAGATCCACACCCGGCTTTTCTTGAAACCCGGTTCAGTTTACCGCTCCTCTCTAGCTTCGTGAAAACATAGATTGTTTTCTTAATGCTCTTAATTTTATCATCTGCCCCCCAACTAATTTTCTTCTGCCACGAAGAATCGCGATCTTGATCCTCGTAGTTGATAATATCGCGAAAAATCTCCCATGGCGCAGTGTTTTGGCCATATAGATTTCTCTCCAAGATTCCATTCCAAGGCAATTGTAGTCCCGTAGTTTTCCTTAGCAAGTAGCAATTGATTAATTCTTCATCGGTTGGATTGAACCAAAACCCAGCCGGCATTAATGTAAGATTATTCATTGTATGATGATTTTGATTACTAATTTTGGTTTTAATTTTATCTAGGAATTGAATAATGTTTTTTCTTTTTTGTAAGAACACTAGCTTTTGTTAATGTTACGTGAATGAAGTATATATGTATATATATACTACAGTATAATGTATATGTGAAGAAGTATGGGTTTATTAAAGAAATTTCCATGTATAAAAT
This sequence comes from Penstemon eatonii, assembly GCA_038501285.1. Lineage (NCBI taxonomy): Eukaryota > Viridiplantae > Streptophyta > Magnoliopsida > Lamiales > Plantaginaceae > Penstemon > Penstemon eatonii. Next base: position 9,581,554 of record CM076710.1, read on the forward strand.
AAACACGTGGTAATTAATTTACTTTCCTTAATGGAATTGTGCCGATGTGTAAGTATATTTTATTTATTCCATAAATAAGGAACTCTATCATATCCGGAAACTTGGAAAGTCCAGTTAATTAAGGAAATAATGATTTTTTATTTACATTTGAATAGAAAAAATAGAGGTGTTCCTAGTAGTTCTTCTTTAAAACCTAAAATTTTGTTATCCCAATTTATTTACTGCAATTAATTGGAACTCAATTTACAAAAGAGTATAATACAAAAACACGCCCTATGTTATTCTTAATTGACGGATACCCTATGTTATTTTTTTTTTTTAATTTGCAAAAAACAAAAATAGTGTCCATTGGAAAAAAAAAACCTTGTGTTAATAAGGCAAAGATATATACCTCTCGAGACCGCAGTGTGATTTAATCGTTTGAAATGCATGTATTCTTCATAATTTACAAGGGAATAAACAAATATACTCTTATATGGTATTTTTTCTTTGAAATAAAACTTGAAAATCTGATCAATTAAAAAATATTTGAAAATAACCATCCGTGAACATAAAATATGGCAATAAACTCGATGTGAATTTATAAATTAGCAATAATCCTTCCCTTGTGGTCAATTCTTAATTTTTAAATGGATGTAGTGCATTAATAAAATGATAACACGGAGTCTTTCATTAATAAAAATGCTAATACATTATATTGAACCTTTTGTAAATAAAATTAGTACAAGGAATTATGCTAATTAAAAATAATAGAGGGGGTATCTTTGCATTTTGCTCATTTACCAAAATATGGACTTATGGAGAGTGTCAGAACTCAAGTGAACTTGATAGCCTTAATTCCATTTTGCACCCTCAAAATAGGTTTGTTATTTACTTTGTACTCTCAAATAAATTTAATTGCAGATTGCATCATGAAAATCATGTTTTCACTTTACTTAGCACACTGCTTATTTTTTCGGTCATTTGACTCGCCCAAGAAATTAAACTCAACTTAAAACCATAAGTTCATTGGCAAGCAAAATTGATGAAGGGTAGATTGGGTAGAAGCTTAAAATGATTTCTACTAGTAGGGGGTGCTGATTTTCAGTGATCCACTAGAGCTTGGACCCTCAAATGAACGTTCTTGGAATTTTTTTATTATTATTAGGATGTTAATAACTTTTTCGTTATTAGGAAGTACATATGATTTACTTTGTACAAAACGTATGTTTCTTAGGATTCTAAATACTAGTAGGATTTGATCTTAACACGTCTCATAATAAGCCTAAGGATTAATCATTATATGTACCTTTTCCAATTTAAGAATTTTTCTTGATAAAATTAATTATATACTTCCTCGTCTCATTTATCTTTATTCCTTGGTTCAGTTGATCAGTCAATTTGATTAAATTTATAAAAATTATAATAAATAATTAGTGAAATAGATTAATTAAATTATTTATTATAATATATAAAAGGTTTAATACATCACAAATGTGAAAATTTTAACATGTTAAATCATTTAAAAAATTGAAAAATTTAACGGGTACTGTAGCAAATGGAGCAAAAATAATGGACGGGTGGTGAAGTATTATGGAAGGAATCTCATTAAATGAAGGATAATACAATGAAAATATTTAATGGGCTTGGACTAAAATACCCTCCTATCAACGTGGCCCGAAAAATAATCACGATGCAAATAGTTTACAGAGTGCAATATGCTATTAAAAGATTTTGAGGCTGCATAATGCAAAATCAACCTATGTTCTGTGTGCAAAATGAGATTAAACCCAATATGTATGCATGTGAAGTTTTCCACACTTTATCATTGGATATTAATACTTAAATAAATGAAATTCTAATTAGTTAAAAGCATTCATTTAAGGCAAAATTGCAAAAATCATCCCAAACTAATCATTGATTTTAAATTTTCATCCCAAACTATTCAATTTGGTGAATTTTATCCCGTAATTTAATATATTTTTGGAATATCGTCCCACACTTAATTATAAGACAGGAAATGTGCATTTGCCGTTAAATTATCACATGGCTGCTTACGTGTCATGACGTGGTAAATTTTAACATGAATAATTATATAATATTGCAAAATTCGTCCCAAACTAATTACAAGATTGAACCGTCATTTCCATTAAATTAGAAATTTAATATTGGGACTAAATTCATACAAAATGATATATAATGGAACGAAATTCGGCGAGTTTATATCTAGGTTTTTGAAATCTAGAATGGAACGGAGGTTTTTGATATCTAGGTTCTATAAAATAAATACTATTATTCTACAAGTCCATTCTAGGTTTCAAAAACCTAGAATTGCAATAGTAATAGGATCTTTATTACTTCTAGTTCTGTATGTTATAAATTTTCACTTTTGGTTCCGAACCTTTTAAGTATTTTACACTTCGATTCCCATATTTTACCAAATTGTACTTTTTTCCCTTCTTAAAATATTTTGAATTTTCGAGTCTAATTTTAGCATTGATCCCGTGGGATTATCTCAATTCTTTTTGTCTGGAAGAAGGTGATGAGACAAAAAATGCAAGCACTTCACAATATTCGGACCACAACAATAATTTTGTAAACATGGGTCTTGGGATAAGAAGTGTTTAATGTTCAACCTTATGTGAATAAAAATGTGATTTTCTCGGTATTTAAGAAATCTAATATCCTTGTGTTTTTATATTGATAGATAATTTTAACATCTGAAATCGCTTATATCAATGGATTAAAATTTCTTATTCCTTGTTTCATTAGGTTAAATATTGATCTTTTCATAAATGTTGGGGAAATATTTGAAGAAATTATAAACTAAATAGATTCGTTGAAGTAATATTTTTGTTTCGATTAATTCAAAGACAAATATTCTCGATATTTTCAATAAAATCGTATCAAATTTTTAACTCATGTTATTAGTTCAATAATCGGTCCATGATTTTTCAGGATTGAACCGGCTAGGAACCAAAAATTCGATCCGGTTCAGACCGAATGCTCACCCGAATTAGGATCGAACCGGGAAAAATTTCGATTGTTTGTTTGTTTTTATAGATCGAATTGAATTGAACCGAATCAAACAATTAAATTTTATGATAAAAAACCGGAAAAATATAGAATTAAAAGAAATGTGGACCGAACTTGACCATTTGATTTTTGCACCGAACCGGACCGAAACTTTCGATCTGATAAACGGTCCATAAATTTTCAGGACCGCACCGATCATGAGCCGAACTTCGATCCATTCGGTCCGAATGCTCACCCCTAGTCTAAACACACACCTCTCAAAAAAAAAAAATGAAGATAAAACAAAAACCAAAACGCACAAAAAAAAATAAAGCCACATATAATTCACACTTTTATAATAATAATATTCAAAAGATGTATTAAATTACTATTATATTTTTCATTCATCTATTTTATTGTAGTCACATACTCACATGTTATTAAAAGCAAAAAGAAAGCTCAAATTAGTTAACCAAATTTATTTTATAATTTTACGTAAAAGTTCAAAAATCATAAACAAGATGATGATTTTTTTTTCTGAAAATTTTACTTTATGTTTTTAATATTTTACGACACATTTAGAAATACCATTAAATTTTAGTTTTATATATTAAATGAAAATTAATATTTCTTATACTAATTTATTATGAAAAGCTGGAAACTAACGACAAATTAATTCTAATATCCTTTAAAACTACAACTCTTTTTTTTTTTTGAAGAAACGACTTTAACTCATATAAATGTAACCAAAATAAAAATAAAAATAGAGCTTATAGTACTAGTATTTTGTAATTGTAATTCAAAATATATTAAAAATTAAATTATGTTAATTTACCAACCATGAATTATCCAAATACCCAATCCCTCCACAGCTCCAATTGACAGTTGCTCAAGAGATGGCAATGGCGTTTTCATTGGGAACTTTAAATTTGCCTTCTTCCCTCATCTGCAGAGCATCTATTCCCATTTCTTCTTCTTCTTCTTCTAAAACTTCTTCGTTATCACTCGCATTCGATGCCGCGTTCACCAAACGCGCCGCCGAGCTGGCCGACAAGTCCGCGGGGTTCACAGCGCCGCACCCTAACTTTGGTTGCGTTATAGCCACCGAATCTGCTGATGGAGAAAGGGTGGTGGTCGGAGAGGGATACTTGTATGCGCAGGGCACCACCCCTGCGGAGCTGCAGGCGGTGGAGGCTGCCGGCGAGCGGTGCCGCGGCGCCACCGCTTATCTCAACATGGAGCCCAGTCACTGCTTCGTCGATCAAAGTGCCGTATCTGCCCTAGTTCAGGTAACTGAATAACTCTGACTTTTTCTAATGCATCAAATGTTGTATTCCAGTTTTAAGTACTTAAAATTATGAAGTTCAAAATCTAGGGCTACAATTTTAAAATTATGAATTTTATCAATAATAATCTTGCTAATCTTGAGCTTGCATTTCTTCTTCCTGGGTTTAGATTGGTTAAAGTTACTTCTTGAGCTCACGACTTCTCTGAAATAATGAAATTTATGTATTTCTGTTTTCCACATCTCTTTATCCAGAGCAATGTCACTTTCTTATTTACTGCATGACTGATGTGATTCCTTCGAAGGCTTGGCTAGATAGGTTTTCATAGCCAAGATATGTGGCCCAAAGGGGGAAATCTACTTGCTGAACTACCGTAATAATGAACTTGCAAAATGGATCTTTTTATTAAAGATATTCTTCGTTCCTGACCCTGCTTCACCTTAATTGTTATTTGAACAAAGTTATAATTATGTCTTGAATTCTTGATAGTAAGTTAAGACTCTATTTGTTATAAGCTTTTTTAGGTCACGGCAATTATGATGACGATTTAAGTTTTGATGTTTTACTTTTGATCCTTGCTTCCAGTTTTTTCATTGATTTGTTGACCTTGATGATATTCCACCTTCATTTACAGAGTCAAATTTACTAAGTGTATGTGTTTAGGCAGGAGTAGCTAGAGTTGTCATTGGGATCAGACATCCTCTTCACCATCTCCGGGGAAAGGCCATTGGTGCCTTCAGAAGTGAAGGACTGGTGGTTGATGTTCTTGGTGAGGATCTGCATTGTAAAACTGTTGAGGTAATGTTTATCAAACTCTCTTGCTTATTTATCACTGCCTTTGGTAGTTAAGGTTGATAATTAGTGAAAAACTAGATTTAACATTTAAACACATGTCTAGTTATTTGTTACTTTCTCTAATGCATAAACTATGCCTTGTATCTTTTAACTTTATTCTTACGTTCAAATGATGATCGGGCTGTATCTCTTTTCTTGAGCGTCACTGTCTACTGAAATGAATCATTGTAACTTATTCACCTCTCTGGTTTCATCTGCAGGAAGCTTTAAAGTCTTGTCATCTAGTTAATGCTCCTTTACTATATAGAGCTGCCTATCGAGTTCCATTCTCTGTTCTCAAATATGCAATGACCCTTGATGGTCAGTACAGGGTAGTTATTTTTTTTTTACATTTCATAAGATCGAATTCTGATTGACTATTCTTTAGTCTATGTTCCCAAATTATCATGTTAATGTTGTTTTTCCTATTATTGTTATCGCGTTACCTCAGGAAAAATTGCTGCAAGTAGTGGACATGCATCCTGGATAAGCAGTAAAATGTCAAGAAGCCGAGTTTTTGAGTTACGGGGCAGAAGTGATGCTGTTATTGTTGGAGGGAACACTGTACGCCAAGATAGTATGACTCTCTAATGGCTGTTAGTATTTGATGGATGAAAATTATCAAATCCCATTTTAATTCGACTTTGAAATATAGATCCACGTCTAACGGCAAGACACGGAGGTGGACATTTGCCTCAGAGGATTGTCATGTCAAAATCTCTTGATCTCCCAGAGGTTGCAAATTTGTGGGATGTTACTGAAGTCCCCACTATGATTGCAACACAGAGAGGTGCAAAAAGAAGTTTCCAAAAATTCCTCGCTTCAAAGGGTGTTGAAGTAGTGGAGTTTGAAATCTTGAACCCCAAAGTTGTGATGGAATACTTGCACGATCGTGGTTGTCTTTCTGTTCTGTGGGAATGCGGAGGCACTTTAGCTGCATCTGCTCTTTCTTCTGGCATCATACATAAGGTATGTAATGCTTCTTTGGAATTCACTATACTGGTTAGAAGGTTGCTCCTAAGCTCCAACCCTAATAATAATTGAAAAACAATATTTCATTCCCCTTTTTAAAATTTAAAACTCTTTTGTGAAATCCAGAAAAAAAAAAAAAAAAAAGCAAGCAATCAGAATCAAGAAACAAATGGAAATGGTGATTCAATATAAAATCAACCTCTGGTATTGATTTAATGAAAAAAGAATATTGACTCATAAATAGGTGATAACCTGTCACTTTTAGGCAGTAGCAGACATATAGTTATTACAGATTCAACCCTGTGATAATATGTAATCTCTATCTCCCAACAATATATTTAGGAGATAAAGTTTAATTTTAATAATTTGCAAATAATTGCTTTGAAAAGTGCTACCAAACAACTCTTAAAAATTTTATCATCTTGTTTAAATATTTCCACCGTTATTCTATAGCTGCTACCAAACGAGTTTTAATCGTTTAGCTGTCCCTTGTGTTGTTTAGTGCATGTTCTCATAATCTTCAATTTATCCAAACTTCCGTATCACTGCAGGTACATGCATTTGTTGCACCGAAAATTATTGGTGGAAAAAATGCACCATCTCCTGTTGGAGAACTTGGGATGGTGGAGATGACGCAAGCACTGGAATTAATTGATGTTCATTATGAACAGGTTAGATATGTTTCTACATTTTGTATTTTAGCCTTTGATTAAGGGGATAAATTGATCTGAGTAGAGGCAAACAGTACATCTTTCAAGTTAAGTTTCAATTTTTTTTATCAAGCTTGAGATTGTGTTTCAACTTGAGTCGAACTCGAGTAGCTTTTTTTTTTTGCAAATATTTTGTCATTGTTTGGCTTATCGAGCTTCGAAAACCATCAAATGGCAAATGTTGTATAACCTTGGTTTAATATATATACTAGTCGAGCTCAAATGACCTATTACTGATCAAACTCGAGCTTAATATCGAGTAGGTTGGTTTGTTTATCACCCTACCTATGAACCCCAAAAAAAATAAGAGGAAAAGGTTATAAAGATTTGTGTGCTGCTTAAAATATCATTGTTTTGCTTTATTATTTTCCAATACTTATATTTTATTATTCTGTTTTCCAGATTGTGCATCCATTTCATATCAATGTTTGATTGTTAAAGCTGCTTGTTTTTGTTTCGTTTTGGATCGTGTCAAAGAATTTATGCTCGTTGAGAGTTTAGCCTCTCACAGTTTCTTTTGTAATAAATAGCTCTAAAATAAGGGACGAGAACTGGAACTATAACAAGGTCTTTTTGTTCATTAGGTTGGTCCTGACATGCTTGTAAGTGGATTTCTTCAGCCTGTTCCGGACTTGATACCTGTGATTCCATCAGTAGATGAAACTTCTGCTATTGATCCTACTGTTTCTCCTTATGAAGCAAGCATTATATTCTTCTATAAAACATGGGATCCTTATGGAGCCTTCTCAAACTTCTCTTTGCATCCAATGAAAATGCCTGATGAGAATGGAGATTATTATATGTGGCCAAGCGTGGAGCACTATTACCAGGTCCCTCTTTTGGTCTATTGTTGATTTTTTGTAGCATCTGTCTATTGGAATTGGTTGCAAATTAAAGATAGGTTTCTTGAATGTGCAGGCATATAAGTTTGCCGGAATAGATGATCCCACTGCTAAAAGCTGTTTTGAAGACATAAAAAATGCAAAAAGTCCCGAGGAAGCAGCACGATTAGGAAGGAGAATGCAGAGACAGCGCCCAGATCTGGTATTAATTTGCGAAAATTGCACTCTGCCCTTACCTTGAAGCTGTTTTGCACTTGTATTACCTCCTAAGCATTTTGCAGTTGCACTTTCCCCTCAATTTCAAGGTAAAGGGGCAAGTGTAAATGCAAAACAGTTAGGGGGTATAGTGTAATATCAGCCAAAGGTAGGTTCCAAAGTGCAATTTTTCCTACAAATTTATGGTTACTAACTATATAAAAGGTATCTAAGATAGCTTATGATTAGTTGCTAACTACATAAAAAGATGTGTCTTCTCCTCATCGAGAATCTTGAACTTTGTGCATGCGATTTGAATCCTTATGGACATGAAAGTTACTGATAACAATTTTTTGTTTACATTTGTGGAAACTACCCGATTCAACTTGAGTCATGTTCTCTGCAGGTGAGATCTGATTGGGAATCTATGAAGACTAGTGTCATGTATCAGGCCTTAAAGTGTAAATTCTCAACATATCCTAATTTAACCTCCATGCTACTCTCGACTGCTGGCTCTGTTCTTGTTGAAGCTTCACCACATGATCTTTTTTGGGGTGGAGGTAGAGATGGAGAAGGTCTAAACTATCTCGGAAGGCTACTCATGCAGTTAAGATCTGAGCTTCAACGCGATTCAAATGCAAATAACACAACTCTTCAAAAGATGGAAAATGAGGTTCGGTAGCTACCGTGAAACATTTCACGTACAATTAGGTAACTTATTTGTGCTTTTAGTATTGAAGATAAGTATTTATTTTTCTGGAACATGAGTGAGTTTTTTAATCTAAAGGTCAAAACTCAAAACTTCAATTTTCATAATGTTCCATTAATTTTTTTTATTAGATGTAATACTTCTGCAATAAATGGAGTCTCATAGCAATTTACATATAGTCAGCCTGGAATTTTAGAGATAAATTGAGGATCAGTTACACTTACCTATATGTTTTGGTGAGAAATAATGTTACTATTGGACAATTTCAAGAACTGGGATGTGGTCAATTTATAAATCTTGGTCAGCAATTTGATTTTTTAGATTTTGGTAGTTATTTCAAATTGTCAAATCAATTGTGTGCACAAATACATAACTAACTATATTTACTCAGAAGTATTATTCTATTGTGAGTAGGGTTGAAAATCAAATCAAACTATTTGATATTAGGCTTGAGCTCGATTCGTCAAACAAATTAAACAAGTTTGAACAATAACTTTTAGAGCTCGGCTCGAGTTCGACTCGATAAGTTAAAAATTGAAAAAACATATGTGCAATACTAAGCTATTTGATACTTGGCTGGAGCTAGTTGGAGCTCGTTTCTTTAAGAAATTAAATCAAGCTCAAACACAAAATTTCAAGCTCGATAAAATTCAAATCAAGATTGAACAATTTGTCGTTTGATACTACTCGACTCGTTTACACCCCTAATTGTGAGATACCACAAAAAGTCGGTCTCATTATATGATATCCATTCACAACCTTTAAAATTAAGCAAGATGAAATTTGACACGATTTTTGTACAATGTAAAAATGTTCAATCGGGACTTTTTGTTGTTGGACATATCCAAAATAGTAATTTACTTTTATAACCCTACATAAATATGTATAACAACTAAAAAATAAAATAAAATCTTTCGTTTCTTCTTCCATCTCTGAAGATCCTCTTCTTCCATCTCTTTTTTCCAAATCGATAGCCAAACCACCAGCGATTGGACAAGGAGTTGACAAGTTGATTGAAATACTGAACGAAGTTGCAAAAATTGGATTCGGTAATGAATTAGCTTCTCTGTTCTTAAATTCTTCAAGCTCCTCTCAATATGTTCTATGATTCTGTCATGGCTTGGCCATTTCCGACCACGCGAAGGGCGGATTTGGTCGTCGCGTGGCCAAGTCCAGCTACGTAGTGGTTAATTATTTAAAAAAAAAAAAGTTTATACAGGGAATTAAGATAACAAAAGATAATAATTTTATAAAATAAATATGAAATCTTTTATTATACAGTTATCATTAGTAATTTTCATGTTTTTTTAAATATATATATTTACATAATATATAGAGTATGGTACTAAATTGATGTTATTTAGAAATTGAAATATTTTATAACATTGTAGTTATAAACTTCACAACTTTTAAGTAAAGTAGTAGTATAATGTAAGAATAATGAAAAGGCTAAAATTGTATTTTAGTAATTGATTTAATTTGATTTTAAATTTTGAAGGGCACTTGTCATTCAATTAGATTGCATCTTCTCAATAATGCCATACCCAACAAAATCTTGTACTAATAAAATGCCTCAATTAAGAATGTTCCAGAAATAGAGGACTTTTTCTCTTTTTCTATTGTATATTTTGACTACCTTGTTGGGATCTTGTGTTTCTTTTATTTTCAAATAATAAAATAAATTAATTTATACGTGCATGGGAACTTACAGAACAAGTAAAATTAAATGACAGTGTACATATTGAGATGGTCGTTGTGGCCCATATTGCGAGGGAACAAGATTACCTGTCATCACATGGAGATCGACTGTAGAGATTGATATCAGTAATTCATAGTATAATGCATTTGAGTGTCTTGAGTTTAAGAATGTAAGTGATTTTGATTTTATTTTTAAAACAATTGATTTTGAAAGAGCTTTAATACAAGTTCCCTTTTTTTCTTTTTTCTTTTCTTTTTTGTCAAATACTCTAATGAGTTCAAGCCCACCTTCGAAAGTTAAATTATTGATATTGTTTAAGCTTGGTTCATTATTTATAATCAAGATAAATGATATTTTGAAATTCAAACAAGGAGTAAATAGTAAATTATCTCTACATGTTATTGTTGAAAGTTAGTTTTATCTTTTTTAAGGCAAAATTGCAAAAATCGTCTCAAATTAATCATTGATTTTGGATTTTTTTTTAAACTATTCAACTCGGCGAATTTCGTCCCGTAATTTAATATTTTCTTCGAATATCGTTTCACCGTTAATTATAAGACGGAAATTGTGCATTTGACGTTAAATTATCACATGGCTGCTTACGTGTCATGACGTGGTAAATTTTAACATGAATAATTATATAATATTGCAGAATTCGACCAAAACTAATTACAAAATTGAACCGTCATTTCCATTAAATTATAAATTTAATATTGGGACTAAATTCATACAAAATGGTAAATTATGGGACGAAATTCGGCGAGTTGATATAGTTTGGGACCAAAAATCAAAATAGTAATTAGTTTGGGACGATATTTCAAACAAATATTAAATTGCGGGACAAAATTCGATGAGGTAATATAGTTTGAAACGAAAATTCAAAATTATTAATTAATTTGGGACGTTTTCTGCAATTTTACCTTTTTTAAATATCTCCCTATCTTTTTTTAGAAGAAGTACATAGAAGTATCCATTTTATAATAAAAAAGGGATAAATTGTCTGTCATATTTTATTCGTGATTAATTCGTTATTATCCACATCAAAATGAAGTTTCAATCTCATTTGAGTTGAGGCGTGTGTGCAACTTCACCATGAGGAGGGAAAGAGAGTTATAAACGTTCATTCTTATATATGTCAATAATATGCCTATTTTTATATCAAAGAAAGTAAATTGTCCATTATACATATCACATGAAGATAATTTTGGAAGAAAAATAAACCCTCGCACAAGGGATCTTATGTATTTGTTATTTTGACATCTTATGTATTTTATATAATAGGTCATCGAATAGGAGACTAACGATTAAATTTCTTTTGCATGTGAAATTCGATGTAGTTTTTATGATAATTTATGTTATTGTATTCCTATTTTTATGAGCATGCATATACAAATGGTGAGAATGTACTATTCAGTCTTTTAACTAAGGGGTAGCGATTTTGGGAATTTTTCTTTCAGATAAGTATTTTCGATCATTTAACTTTTCAATGTTTGTAATTTTTGTCCTTGAACTTTTCAGAGTTTGAAATTTTATACCCTCACTTAAATATTTAGTACTTTACACCCTGCAAATACAATTCATTACCGTCAATTGGGTCTTGTGAGTCAAGTCTTAACTAGCTCAAACTCAACTCATGAAACTTTTCGGATTTTGGATTTATATCGAATATCGGACTTATTTACACTAGCATATCTTACTTGGCAAATAAAAAACTATGTATTGTAAAAATGCATATAAATATACTAATATTAATTAATGCACAAAAATATATAAATATCATATGTATAATCCGTAAAATTAAAACATTTAAAAAAAGTATAAAAATCCCCAATCTATATCGTGTAGAAAAATTTAGAAGGAGGATGTGAGTCTTATAATAACAATATCATGCAAAATGATAAGGTGTTAGAATTGTAAACATGTTTTTTAGTTTCAATGTAAACATTATAGTGAATACTTGGAAAAAAAACACGAAGACAATGTATTCTTTTCCTAGATCTAAGTTATTGAGAGAAAATACTAAAAGAAGTTATTTTAAAAATAAATTAAGAATAACATGTTTATGATTTTTTTAAAAATAATTAACATGTTTAAGTTTGAATATGTCACAAAAATTACTAAGTAAATTGATTAATTTATTTAGAGAAAAAATGTTCTAAAAATCAGAATATCATAATTTAATCAAAACTTTTATTTTATGGTAAATAGTAAAATAAAATTTGTATCTATAATTTTTCATGAATATCACAACTGATGCAAATGAATTTCTATAAAGATAAAAAAATTCATATAATTTGTTAAATATATACTATGATTTATTTCTGTGATTGAACTCAGAACAAAGATATATGGTTGATTGTTGTGCATGGTAAATGACTATATTATCACTCCATCGACGATATTCACGAGTATTTTGCAAAGGAAAATACAAAAGAGTGCAAAATATCAAACAAATTATATTTGTAAGGTGCAAAGTGCCAAAATTTTTAAGTCGGAGTAAAGAGTGCAAATATTTTATATTTTTAGGGTGCAAAATGTCTACATTCTATATTTTCAGCGTGAAGAGTGCCAAAACCTATTTTTCCTATGTAGAAAGTGCAAAAAATATTTGAAAATTACAATTTTGCCCTTCCACTAACAAAATTTCTCATCAAAATTAAACACACACTAGGGTTTAAACTGTCAAATGAATTGTATTTTCAGAATGTAAAGTACCAAAATTCTATATTTTCGGGGTATAAAATGTCAAGAACTCGACACTTAATCGCAGTTATGGTTATTAAACTTTTTGAATTTCGGGAGCAACGGACTAAAAATACTATCAAATATCCTGAAATTGCAATTATTAAAAAGTTTAAGGACCAAAGTTGCAGTCAAATGTTCTAAAACAATATAAAGTTGAAGGGCCAAAATTCCTTATCAAATACGTCCCAAAATTGCCAACTAGAAAAAATTAAAAGGACTAAAAATACATTTTTGCCACAAATAAAATTGATCGCACATTCTTGTCACAAAAAAAAAAAAAAAAAAAAATTAATAATGTGGTATTGCGCGGTGCCTGTATTATTATATCCAGATCAATGCGGGGCGGATTCTTCAACCCAAGATCTACCCTCAACTCGAACCAATTAATTGATTTGCAAAGATCGACTAATTAATTCTATGTTGCGTGAAAACTCGAACCAAAATTAGTTGATTTGCAAATCTTAACTAAGTTGATTTACGTTCATTCCATGATGCATGAAAAACAAACATGACCTTATTTTTTTCTTTCTAAATGTGTATCTCGTGCTTGCATTTCGTCATATACATGTTATTATGCAGTTCACACGTGAAGACAAGTGGGTAAAAGCTGGCTAGCAGCTAGCTAGCTAAACATAATTAATTAGTCTAATCAACATTAAACATTTAACTAATTTGTTTGCTGGATAAACAGTTCTATTAAATTTATTAATTCATCCGGTGGTCCATTATATTACATAATTGTTTGCCTACCCCTACTTTGTTTACTGAACTTTTAGGCCATGATTTGATTCCATATTCTCAAATTTCACACCAAACTTTAAAATCTTGATTCTTCTAAGAAAAAAAATCTATAATATACATTCTTTTGAAAGATAGAAATAAATTGTAGACACATTTTCACATTCTTAAATTATAAACCTCATATATTTTATGAGATATCTAAATCTATTCAGAATTCTATAACATAAAACTACTAAAGTGAAATACGTCAAATTCGAAAGTTCGACAAGCATAATCGACATCGAACAATCAATTTTCCGCCATTACTATTTAGCAAAATGATGGAAAATATTGCTATCAACTTGGCATAATCTTTCTCGAAAAAAAAAAAAAAAAGAACTTGGCATAATCTGAAATCGATAGCTAACTTATCTGTCTTAATCACAACATAATTGTCCTAGTTTGAAGTCCTAATTGAAGCCGCCCCTCTTAAAAAGTACTTTTTAAGTGAGCTTGAGTGCCTATTTTCTCATCCTCTCCTCCTAACAATTTCTAGGAAAGACCAATGTCTTTGAATTCATAATATAATCTCATAACTAAAGAAGAAATTTTATTGGTTATCAAGAATAATTGGGTTGCTCGTAATTAATAAGTTGTTTAACAATAAATATTTTTTTGTGGCAATCTTTATATGCCATTTGATTATAAAATAACAAAAACAAAAAAAGTGTATGTCATTTTTATTATTCAAATAAAAAGGTGAATTATTTAGATACACAATATCCAGGTCCCCCACTTGATAAATATCACTACATAGGGAAGGAAACACAAAAAAAAGTGAAGTAAAATTACTAATACCTAATCATTCTCAATTCCTAACTAATTTAATTTAGTAATTTAACACTCCCTGTTCTATTCATCTTTTCTATAAAAAAAAAGGTTATATTTATATTTTCCGGATTTCACAAAATAACACCATCATTAAACAATAATTTTTTTTCCATAAATACTCTTTCACACAAAGTATTAATTTACACCAATAACTCTCCACCACAATTTACATCTCTAAAAATTTAACTTTTTACCTAAAATCCACTCAAATTTAATGTAAAAACTTCTGCACTTTAAGTAAAATATGTGAATTGTACTAGTATAATTTGATATAATAGTTATCTTATTAGAATCATAAATAAAAGATATATCTATTGATTATGCAATTATATCAGTTATATTGTCCTTATCATTTCTGCCTATACAGTGTAGACCCACATTAATCTTATATATATCCATCTTCTTTCCTTCTTATTGTAATCCACAAATAAATTAATAACACACTTTTTATTCTTCACAAATATTATTATTACCAATATTATCATAAAATCTCAATTAAAACTATATAATTGAGCTCCAGAAGCAGTTATGCATAAATTGTGGATGCTGAGAATGACATCCACGGTGTAGGACGTCCACACTTCACACACTCTCACACACTGGCCAAGTTTTCTTTCGTCCCCTTTTTTCTCTCTGTCAATTGTACGTTTTCTCTGCAATAAAAAGTCTCATCGGCGGTTTTCTTGCGACCCCAATTTCTATTTCTCCACAGTTTGTTACTATTTAATTCCTCATTCATCCCCCGTGTCAAGACCCCCTTGTTTTTCTCTATTTTAATCTTGACCTATTGTTTCTGTATAGAAAAACAGAGCTTGCTGTTGTACTAATTCCAGGGTTCAATTTATAAGCTTATTTGGCTTTGATTTGCTGGGTTCCAAGATTCAATTTTTTTGGCTAATTACTTGGAATTTGTTGCAGATTCTGGATTTGTGAGGCTTCTGGTAAGTGGGTTTTTAGAGTTATTGATTGATCTTGAGTTTGGTTCATTTTCCTGATATTGGCTTTTCTTCGGTCAGTTTAAGTGCGTTTCAGTAATAGAAAGAATTATTTTGAAAAGGGCATTTTGTTCTCATAGATCTGCTCTTTTTGGGTCCTTAGTGTTAAAGTTTTTACCTTTTTGGATACCATTCTTATTATTGTTATAATTATATTGTTCAAAAGTAGGGGTAATGGATAAGAGCGTATTTAGTGTGGATTACTGTAATTGTTGTTTTATATATATGTATTCTTTATATGGTGGCCCTATTAAGGATAAGGGTAGTTAAAAGTTCATTTCTTTTGCAGGTTGGAAGCTTATTCTTGTTTACCTTTTGTGATTTGAAGGCTGAAATTTTCCATTTAGGAGGGTGAACTATGTGAATTATTGATGAATTCAAAAGGGTTGTTGATACTTCAATTCTTAGTGATTTTTTCATACTTCAATCAAGTTATGGGTTATCTTGGTTGAGTATAGGATTTGGGAGAACTGATACACCCTTTAAGGGGATCTTGTTATCGGGCTTTTGTGACGGATCCACATACCGAAAATAGGGGGTGCGACTGTGTAGTTGGTCTGGAGTGCATACTTAACATAATCAGGGCCCTAAGAATGGGGTCCTGCTTGTCCTCTGAAAGCAGGAGCCCTCTGCCTGGTTCCCCACTGGGAGTCAGAAAGAAAAAGGGCTCGAGAAGGAGATTAGGGTCGAGAAATTCATCCTTCGACTATAGGAAGGAGGAACAATTGCATAGGGTCCCTGGGCGTATGTTCTTGAATGGATCGAGTGACACTGCTTCTCTCTTTACCCAGCAAGGAAAGAAAGGGACCAATCAAGATGCTATGATTGTTTGGGAGGTTTGTTTCTTCATCCTTATGTTAATTATATATTAAGTCTTGAATGTAAATAACTTTTTGATAATGTTGGTAATAACTCTTACTTGCCGTTTGCCAATTTATTTGCCGCAAAACTAAGGTTGTGATCTATATCTTATGGAATGACTTGTACAAAAATGTATTAGTCACCTTAGGATGTTGAAAATCTTTGTACTATTTTTCATGTGAGATGAAAATACCCCTTGTGCTTTGTGTTATTGGTAAAAAAAAAACCTTTGTTCTTTTCTTATTAGCAAAAAACCCCATTTGATATTCCTTCATAAATCAAAAGGAGGTTATTGTCAATTTTTTAAGTAGATGGGGGTGTTTTTGCATTTTTTGTGGGAGTGTACTGTCATTTTGGCTTGGGGGGTCTTTTGCTAATGAAAATGAACACATTTCTGGTAATAAAAATAACACCGAGGAATGTTTGATAATTAGGCAAAGCGTAGGGGGTATTTTTGCATTTCTTTCTTTTTCATGTTGATGAAGAAGGATATGCTGTCAGGTGTTTAGAAGTTTCTAAATAAATTTAGTGCTGCTTAAGCTGTAGTAGCTGTGTGATCCATGTTTCTGGAGAGGAGTGTTCGTAATTTCTTCAACTTTGGGTCTTTGACTCCTAAGCTAGCTCATTTAATTTATAAAATTATCTCAATCCAAACACTCCCTTAAGCTTCATTGCTATTATCTAAACCATTTTGGCGATTCTTTGTGATTTTGGAATATCCAGAACTTTGGTTCGAGAACAGACACGGTTTTCTGTGGAGTATTTGATGGACATGGACCTTACGGTCATATGGTTGCTAAACGAGTCAGAGATTCTCTTCCTCTGAAGCTGAGTTCACACTGGGAAGTTAATGTAAAGAGTGATGAGCTTCGTCGGGAGGTGAGCTTAAATACTACTGGGAGTGTGTGCTCGGAAGATGCTTCCTTGTTAACTACTGATGAGGAACCTAGAGCTTCCGTTGATGCCGAAGAATCCGGAAAGAATCCAGAGGTTTTTTATCAGACTCTAAAGGAGTCCTTTTTGAAGGCTTATAAAGTCATGGACCGCGAGTTGAGAATGTATGCAAATATCGATTGCTTCTGCAGTGGCACAACAGCTGTGACTTTGATTAAACAGGTTTGTTAATACTTTTGTTAAGTTAAAAATTTAAGTGATGCTTGGTTTTGTTGCAATGTACTTAATAGCACTTTGACCATCTTCTTTAGGGTCAGGATCTTGTAATCGGAAATGTTGGGGACTCGAGAGCTATACTTGGTACAAGAGATGGAAGTAATTTGCTAACTGCAGTCCAGTTGACTGTGGATTTGAAACCTAATCTTCCAGGTACCTGTCTCTCTCTCTCTCTTTTTCTAAGCAGCAAATAGCAATATATAGAACATAATATAATGAATAATGATTTACACAAGAAGAAATGAAAGTAATATCTAGGGATAGGTTTCTTGATTTGTATCACGATCAATTTTTATATATTATCGAATTTCAACCACTTGTTTAGAAAAACGTACATGCACAATCATTAAGTTAGTAATTCTAGTCCAATCTGGTTAGGCAACCAGAATCATTAACAAACAAGTCAAGCGCGGTACACTTATTTAGTTTTTGGATGTAAGACTTGGCATATACACTTAGACTGAGATTGAGTTTCTAATGAAACTCTCATCATTAGACTAAGTAGGGAGCTAATTTTGGTTGGTTATCTGTGAAGGTTTTACCGATGCACCCATTATTTGTTTTCCCATAAGAATTTTGTGAAGGAGTGAAATGCAAAAATATCCC
Source organism: Penstemon eatonii (assembly GCA_038501285.1). NCBI lineage: Eukaryota > Viridiplantae > Streptophyta > Magnoliopsida > Lamiales > Plantaginaceae > Penstemon > Penstemon eatonii. Next base: position 9,599,783 of record CM076710.1, read on the forward strand.
TATGCTTTGCCTAATTAGCAAAAAAAATCTTCTTGTTAAACTGGAAAAAACCCCTTTGTTATTCTATTTTCAACACCCCCCCCCCCTTTTTGCTATTTTTAATTAGAGAAAAAAGCCCTCCCAAGCCAAAATGACAATTATACACCACCAAAAGATGCGAAAAGACACCTTTTCACTTAAAAAATGATAATAAACCCCCTGTTAACTTTCAAAATTGGCAATAACCCCTTTGTTCACCTAAAAAATTGGCAATAACCTCCCTATGATTTATGAAGAATTTCAAATGGTTTGCTAATAAAAAAGAACAAAGGGTTTCTTTTTGCTAATTAGGCAATGAACATGGGGTATTTTTGCATGTAGCTCTTTTGTGAAGTCACTGTTGTTTTTCTGCTACGCTTTTCACAACTTATCAGTTTAGCTTTTGGTACTTGATACATCTCTTCACTTTCTTAGTTCCAACCTTATCTTACAGCTGAAGAAGAAAGGATTCGCAAATGTAAAGGCCGTGTTTTTGCCCTCCAGGATGAACCAGAAGTTGCAAGAGTTTGGCTGCCACACAACGACTCTCCTGGCCTTGCTATGGCTCGTGCATTTGGAGATTTCTGTCTCAAGGATTTTGGTCTTATCTCCGTGCCTGAAATTTCCTATAGACGCATCACCGATCAAGATGAGTTCATAGTATTGGCAACTGATGGGGTATAAAACCAAATATTAGTAATTATGATTGCCTTATTCTATTTTAGAGTGAAATTTAGAAATACCCCCTATATGCTTTGCCTAACTGGCAAAACTCCCCTGTGTTTTTTATTAACAAAACCACCTTGTGCAATTTTTCATTAACAAAAAAACCCTATTCACTTAAAGAATTGATAATCATCCACCTGTTAACTTAGAAAATTGGCAATCACCCCCTGTTTACTTAAAAAATTGACTATAACCTCCCTATTGATTTATGAAGGAGTTTCAAATGGGGTATTTTGCTTACTAAAAAAGTACACAGGTTTTTTTTTGCCAATTAGGAAACAAAAAGGGGATTATTTTTGCATATGGCTCTTCTATCTTAAAACATTCTCATTCGAGTTTTATATTTGTTAAAAGATTTGGGATGTCCTCACGAACAAGGAAGTGGTAGACATTGTGAGTTCTTGCCCAAGTCGTTCATATGCAGCTCGAACACTAGTCGACTCAGCAGTCCGAGCTTGGAGGACCAAGTACCCGACTTCTAAAGTCGATGACTGTGCTGTTGTTTGCCTCTTCCTCGACTCAAATGAGTCGACTACTGCTTCTACTGTCAAATCCAAAGAAAACGTCCCCTCGTCTGAACCGGATGATGATCTTACTGGTCTGACCGGATTGGACCGGTCTGGCACGGTGAGAACCGGCGGTGAAGCAGTTGGAGAAGAAGAGAATGAAGAAGAAGCTTCGGACACTAATGAAGAAGCCTCGGATAACGAACAAATGAATGTTGAAGTTGGAAAAGAGTGGTCTGCACTTGAAGGAGTTTCCCGGTTGAACACACTTTTGACATTGCCAAGGTTTGTTCCGGATGAAGAAGACGAGAAAGCTGCAGGAGAGAAGAAGAAAGGTAGGAAATAAAAGTTCAAATATAACATAATTGAATTTATAGTTTGATATCTTGTTTTTGTTTTCTATTCTCCTTCCTTTAAGAAGGGGGAAGTACCCAAGTGTTGAAAGATTTAGGACAATTTATTTCTTGTGGATTGGAGAGCTTCGACCCGGCTAATATTAGTGTCTGGGGATTATCCTCTCTGCTATGTCTATCTAGCTTTCTGTCTGTCTCTATTGTTGATAGAATTGAATTTTTGCAGTATCCAACTCTCCATTTTTCTTGCTTTTATAATTAATGTTTTTTGATTCTTGGAATTGTTTCATTTGTGCTTATGTTGATAATCATTGTGGTCAAGATGGTTCCTGATTCAGTGCACTATTTCCTTTTAACTTGTTTGTATTGATAGATCAAACGTATGATCTATAGATAGTAAAACTTGTCCTTCTTACTTAGTTCCCTTTCCCAAATAGGGATTTTTTTTGGACCTTTGCTCCACTCAATTCATTTACATCATTGTTTGTGCAAATTACCAATTTAAGCAATATATATGACTGATCATAACTCAGGCTCAACCTTAGATTAGGACAAGGCATATACAATCTAGAGAGCTAATGCCAATTTACCCTATAAAATGTATAATGTTCAATTTTACTCTCTGTAATTTGAAAAGGAGCATTTGACCTCATGTGAAAAATTTGAAAGATCAAGTAGTTCCTTTCAGTTGGAGAGTGAAACTCACTTGTTGGAGAGTGAGCATGCTATATATTTTTATAACATGGAGGGGTGGGGGTTGCTCATAACAACAAAGGGCAAGTTGTCACATTTATCATAACACGGGGGGATAAAGTATCATATTTATCATAAAACAATATAAGAGTGGTGGTTTTTTGTATTTTTTTTAAATTAAAAAATGTCGGAAAGGCGGTGTGAAACTTTTATAAGATTACCAGAAGATATATAGTGTTTTTTTTCAAATCACATAGAAATAAACTGAAGATTATGTAAATAACATGGGGCAAATTGTCATTAACTCACAATCTAAAAGTAAATTGATTTCAACATTGAAATTTTGGCCCTTACTCAATTGGTCCTTTCCTTCAATCAATTTCTAGCCATTCATCTGCTTTGTTCTTATACAAACGTACATTTTGTTGTCCATGCAATAATGGCAAAAAAAAGTAATAGTATCATTTTGATTTACTTTGACATTTGAAAGAGGAAAATAAATTGACTGATTCTACACCATAGCATAGTATCGGACACCCGGGTTCACATGTTCAGTAAATCAGTTCCAGTATCTTGTCAAGGTAAGCGAAGTAGTAAAAATTGTTCCAACACATTAGATTTTTTTCTAAAATAGTTCATTTAAACTCATTTCATAAAAATTATAACAAATCATATTTAAGAATTTATTTGTTCAAAATCTTTCGAAGAAACTCATAATTCAATTCTATATATGTACATAACATGTACATTTTCAAGCTCTTCGAACTCTATTCAAACTCGACTGATATACTGCTCCATCACAAAATAAATCGACGAAAATACTAAACAGACTTGGATGTTGTAATGTTCAACTGTACTCATTTAAAACTATAAACATATGAATTAGGGAGTTGGGTTGAGACAGTTGTATAACAGGAATTCATCAAATCAAATCCTACACATGTAAATTTTGACAAACCCAAACCATTCAAGTGATACATGTTGCTCCTCACTGATCCTAATCAAGAAAAAGCATTTTTCGACATTGATATCAACACGAGCAAAAGCTAGTGTGTAAAGGTAGAAAATAGTCTAATTGAAAATATTCATTAATAATACTCTAAATAAAAACAACAATATTCATGTGAAATCCGAATAGCATTTTTCCAAAAAGAGAACACAACAATAAACGAGTTGATAATCCATCCAAGAAAGTAAAAAATGCAAATGGGCACTAAATAAACTCAGGGCAACTTATTCTTCTTCCTCCGCCTCCTCTAGCCATTTCACAAATGGCTCCAGTGCCTTCACAAAGGCTTGCCTGTGACAAAAAACAGCAATTTTTAGTGCCAATTTTTGAGAGATTTTTGTAATAATGTAATGTATGATGGTTACATACCTTCCCTTGAGGAGTGTTCCTTTCCGGAACCAGTGAAGAATGGTGTCTTCTGCAAGAACCTCTTGATCATAAAGTGATCTAATAATCTCGGGAAACAACTTCATCAGTTTTGCATCTTCATAGCACTGGATCTGAACTTTGTACATAAGTTCAAGTTCGAGCTTTCCAGTGTTGCAGAAGACATTCAGCAACTTTGCCCATGTTTTTACCTAATAAATGAAACAAATACGGCAAAGTTCCTAATCAGTTATTTTTAAATAGAAAATCAGCGATCATGTTTAAGACATAAAATTTAGAATCAATGATAAAAAAGAAGTTATCTCATTATGATGGTCATAATGAATGAGAAGAACCATTCGACATAATGATAATAAAGATGTTTCATGCTTAAACCATGCAAAATACCAAAATATTGGAGCCCAATAGACAAGCCATTAGGCAGTCGAATACCAAAATTGTGCTCGTGCTAATTGACACACTCAAGTTTTAACCAGGATATGAGTGCATATCTAGCACATCCAGAAAATGAGGCCATACCTGACGTAACACTGAATTAGCATTTTGCTGCTGATTCTTGCCAGACCATTGCACAGCATCCATCATGACATCCCATAGGATCCGGACAACCTCAATATCCGGAAATTTTGCATCTTTCACATGTTGTTTGACAGTTTCGATAATTTCAGATACATCAACTTCCTCAGCTAACTGGCTTGTGAGTGCAGATTTCATGTCCTTGAGCCTCACCTCAAATAATTTCTTCTCATTGTACTCAACCAATTGTACGAGCCCTTCCTTGCTGAGAATCAAATTTAATAATCACAAATGAGCCAAAATAAAAAATATTGAAATTCATCAAAGCAGATTTTCAGAAACTCTAGACCAGGAGAGTGGAATAGGATTCAAGTGAACTGCTTTCTCTTTATTATAATTATGTAATATGCAATTATATTCAAATGTTAACATGCCATAAACAAACTTGGCGTTCAGCTTCTATCAAGTAATACAAGTTCAAACAAATAACCCGTATAACGCATGCATCCAAAAGGACTTGAAAATACTATGTGATTAATCCAGTGGAAGGGATTAGTACCCCCAAAATGGTGATCCAAGTTCGAAAATAACCCATAAAAAAGGACTGTTAAACAAGCTCTAGAATAGCTTCATAGACTTCAGGATTTATTTTTATCTTCTCATCATAGGAAACTAAAAATAAAGTTGATCTGGATCATGGAGACATGCCATATTAACCTGCAGAAGGCCGAATAGATGTCTGCTTTTGAAAATGCCCCAAAAGCCCCAATCAAACCAAATATGAATTGTCAAGGATTACAGAATTCTTTGCATTATCTAACACCTTAGTTTATGTAACATGAAAATACAGAACAAATTTGTAATATAACAAAGAATATATAAATAAACAATCACGGGATTGAAAAACTCATTTAGGCAATAAAAATAAGAAACAAAGGGGGTAAAGTAAAATTACTTAAAATGCTCAGATAAAGCTTCAGGTGTCCGCTTCGTAGGCGGGAAAAACTCCAGAAGATTGTCCTCCATCTTGCCCCGCTTCAGGACCGAAATCAGGTCGTCAAGGCTATTATCAACCAGGTATTCTTTGAAGAAGTCAGTAATGAACGCGAGAACTATCCCTTTGGCAACAAGGTTATCTTTAAGCAGTGGCTGGAAAACAGTCTCCGGCGGGAGACCAGACAACTTCTGGGAAAAAGCAAGTGCGGTGAAAATTGCAAGCTTCTTCCTTTCATCATCTTCGAAAAGTTCCAAAGATTGCAAAAACCTTCGCATAACATTTTCAAGATTCTTGATGAGAAAAGGCCGCCTCCTCAATATCTTCTGTATATATATCACAGATGGCAAAATAAGATCCCTCTTAGGCTCACACTCAATTATAGAGTATGGATGGTGATCCCCCTCATCAGGTTTGACTGTGCCAGGTTGAGTACGAGCCCCTGTGAAGACCACCTGTATTCATGCAATACATTAGTTCAACCCACAAAAGCAAGTATTAGGGGATACCACTGTGAACAAGATAACAAACATCAAAGCAAGCTCAATTCTTTTTTCCCAAAGCAAAAGTATAAAGAAGTTTCTACTATTAAATGTCTTGTCTAGTGAAAGTCAGTACTATCAGTCATTTCTATCCCACAGGGGGGTAAATTTTGCCTCTTTCATTCTATAAACATTTTCACAACTATGTAATGTTTTCCCAATAATTGACAAGTGACAACTACTGAACAATAGGTAACACAAAGATAATCAATATCCTTTTGCAACAAGAATGCTGACTCTGAAGTGTCCCTAAGCATGGCAGGCTGACATGTGCAAACAGAATAAAAAATTAAAGTTCCACCCACTTCATATAACACATCATTCACAAAATTTAGTAATAGTAAGTCAAAAAAAATTGATAACGTGCCTCGAAAAAAGTGTCACCGTATCTTGAGAAATTCAGGTCTGAAGATTCAAGGCTCTTAGCGATAAGTTCCTGCAATGAAAACACTTACATCAGTTATAACCTAAAACATAGGGCATCCACCCCCATTCTTGTGGATAAGAAAACTTAAAAGTGCCCCGTCATGAATATGCATCCAGCAAAAGGCAATTAAAAATATAATAAATGAAAAAGAGAGAGAAATACCAGATCACCAGCATTATCCAAGTAAATTTGGACCACTGCATCCGAGAATGCCTCAGGGTCCAGGGGTGCAGCAATATTCCGTTTGCGGGTCTTAATCCGCGTGCCACTGTTAAGAAAATACCATGAAGCAGAGAAAGCACGTTCAGCAATGAAACCGACTCATGTAAAAAACAGCAAGGTCAGACTTGATTACTGCAAGACTCATTCAGAAATCAACAAAGTAACATAACATCATCTAAATTGAAACCAACTACGACCCTGTACGTGTATACTACAATTTATTATAGAACCATAACTCAAAAAGAGAAACTTTCTCAAACTGTCTTAAACAAATGCCTAATTGAGAGTTAGTTGTATAGCATTAAGTTTTTTTTATTTCTTTTTGAGTTGGTGACAAATAAACAGGTACAATAGCCTTAATTTGGGAGGAAAATATGATAATCTTTTTGAGAAAATGTAACAATTATTATCGAATATTTCCTTGGAATGTTTCTTATCAAAAGTTTTCAAGAAACTTACCCTAGAGTGGGTCTCTCCTTCGAGCTGCATAAAGAAAAACACGAGAGATTAATAATTAATCAAATAAAAGGAAAAGATCTCAGCTTTCATATCCGAACAACAGATTCAACAAGTGAATTAAATATACATAATTTACATCCACAGAAAACAGTAAAATTGCAGATCTGAATTGAAACCAAATAAAATCACAAAAATGAGATTAAATTCATGCAATATATTTTCATGGAATTTATCTACCTCATAAACCGAAATTAGGGGAATCGAAGTGAGGGCAGAAACTCTGCGTTTTTTTTTTTTTGTGCGATAGAAAAGAGAAATTTTAGAGAGAAAAAGAAGAAGAGAGAGTAAATATAGAATGATGTGCAAATAAGGATTATATAATGTGTAAATATAATAATGAGAAAGTACAATAACCGAAGCTAAGGGTCCAAGCTCGAAACAAGCACTGTGATATGATATTTATCGTTCGGTGGAGTGGCGCGTGGAGCCCACTTGGAGAAAGCCCCTTTCTAGTGGAAATTTATTGAAACTAAATCTAAAATTAACTTATGTTACAAAATGAAATTATTTTAATTATTTTATATATTGGTTTTTAGGAGAAAAAAAAAATCACGTGTATTATGTGAGAAATCCATGTAAAGATTATTGATTAGGCCAATGATTATATTATATATTTTTCAGTTTGCTATATCTGTTTAGAAATACTATGTATTAGGAAAAATTAAAGAGTAACATTCTTTTTTTTAAATGTAAAGGAAGAAACTACTTGATATTAATAAGAAATAGCTTCATAATGAACATTAATATGGGCATTATTGCATTTTTTTGTCACAGTGTTCGATGACGTTTTTATCTCGTATTTTTCGGCATAAAATATTTGGTGCTATAACTTTAACATCATTGTCAATATTTTTGAAATACCACTTACATGCCACGTGACATGAAAATTGGTCCTTAAGTAGGGGATTTCGTGCCAATTTTGATATTGAACCTTAATTGACACTAAAATTATTATCAATATTGAACTTGTGACACCAAATATATCAATCCAAAAAAAATACATGATGGAAACGTCATAGAATTATAGTTGTGACACAAAATATACAATAATCCCTTTAAAAAAAAGGTCATGTAACTTTGGTAATTTTTCAAAGATAGTTTTGTGACTATTCTGAACAAATATTTAGTCATGTTACTTACACCAAATTTTAATTTTAATTATATGCACAATACATATTGTCCTCTAATATTCAATATTATATGTTTTTAAATCTATTATCACTTAATTTTATTTTAACTTTGGGTTGATCCTCCTGACTTCAATACAATATTGTCCTCTAATAAATATCTAGTTGGTCGAGATAATGTATTGAAGTCGTACTAATAGAAAATAAGTGACACCAAAAATTAAAAACTTAAGTGATATTTTAGCAGTGGGACAGTCAATGGTGCGAATTTGAATCCAAATTCATACTATATGGTTGAATTTATTAAGATTTTTATACGATTAAAGATTTAATTGATCAGATTATAAAGATTCGTATTCTACAATAAATAAAATTATTTTATATTTATAGAATGTTTAATTTAAATAAGTAACATTAATAATATAGTACAATCAGTTTAGGAAAATAGTAGTTAATAATTCATACATAGTTTATTTTTTATGCATATGTCCATCTAAACTATGAAGGTTAAAAAATCGTAAGTTAAAAAATTTTATTTTAGAAAAAATACTAGTGTAAACTAGAAAAGTTGAAATTTTATTAGATTTTTAAAAGATTTGATATCTGATCGTGTTTAGCCAAAATATGTTGAACTCGAAAAATTTAGATTCGAGTAAGATACGGATCCGACCAGGATATGAATAGACATAAGTAAAACAGAATTCAAGTCGTGACTGATCCGATCTAAACCCGACCAATTGACAAACCTAATTAGCAGATTTAGAGAGTCTTGATATATCAGTACATTCCATGTATAGGCTGCAATGGTTTTGTTTCGACTGTCGATCAGGCCTTATCAATGGGTTTGGCTTGGTTTGGGCTGGGCCAATTCAATCGAATCATAACTGCCCAACTCAGCCCAATACCCAAGTAGTGCTTCAAGCCTTCAAGACTTCAAGTGGAATGTAATCGAAGCGAAACTTTATCGAGTTTGAAATTTTGTATTTGAGTTTGATTTGATTGTTAAACGAGACGAGCTCAAACGAGTTTTTAACGAACGAGCTCAAACTAAGTATTGAGTATCTTGATATTTTACATGTATTATATCAATTTTTAGCTTATCGAGTCGAGTTCGAACAGAGCTTTAAAAGTTATCGAACGAAAAATGATGTTCAAGCTTGTTTGATTAATGCGACAAACCTAACTCAACGAGTTCGAATAGATTGATACTTTTGAGTATATCTTTCTACTTTTTAGTTTATCGAGTCGAGCTAAAAAGTCAAACAAAAAATATTATTTAAACTTGTTAGATATGTATAATATACTGAACTCAATATTCGAGCCAAATATCAAGTAGGTTTATTTGATTTTCAATCCTAACGAAAAAATTGTTAAACTTCTATTATCATAAATACTTAAAGATTTGTGGACAATTTACCTTTGATAATTTTTCAACTTTTACATTGTTCTAACTTCTAAGAAAGTGCTGTTATAACTTAGTAATAAAAAATATAAATATTGTACGCATATATATAAAGGCCTGTGTTGTACTCATGTTGAGTTTGGGTAAGACTTATCTGAGTGCGATTTTTTTTTTTTTTATCTGAAAAGGACAATCACTGCCTATCTTTCTCAACTAAGTCCCTAATAGAATCAGGTGGTTCTTCCATCCAAAGCAGACTTTCTCCCGAAGTGTGGCCAAGTTTGGCCAAAGCATCCGCCACCGAATTAGCCGACCTTCTGATCTGACGGAGAGACACAATCCATGGCGCGACCAAATCTGAGTGCGATTTAGTTATTGGAAAGACAAAAAATTAATCTTAAATTTGAAAGATAAATATATATTTTATTTCTTCATAATTGTAAAATGACTAGGGCCTTTTTATTTATATATATTCACACACACATATAAACAACTGACAAATTTGTGCGTTAAAAATACACGATTTTAATCAGATGCTAAAATTGGGTTATTTTGAAAATTCTTTTCATTCATAACTTTGAGTGTGAGTTTCTTATCGAGGAGATATATTTTTTAAAAAGAAAAATCAGTGTTACTACTAATGGAGAGATTGCGCATAAGTTTTCAATATGAAGGTGTAGGGTTTAAATTATAATTTACATGTTTTGAATTTAGGGGATCTATGGGTTTATTTGGATGGGTTTTGGCTCGGTTTCGCGGGTCTCGGTTTAAAAAAATTGGTTTAGGTGGTTTCGATGAAACCTTTGAGACTTCATTTGGATGAGTTTTGGCTCTTGGGTTTTGTGGTTTGAATAAGTTGGAACCCCACTTGGATTGGGTTTGGATGTTGGAGTTTAGGGGAAAAAGTAGGTGATATGTGTCAAATCAATGTTTTTTTTAGTGAGATTTGGAGGAAAAAGTAGGTGGTAGGTGTCAAATCAATGTTTTATAGGTTTGAAGAGTTTGTGTGTGAGTTTCTGAATAGGTTTTTTATGGTTTCATGGGTTTGGCGAAAACTCATTTGAAAGGGTTTTGGCTCGGTCTCGCGAGACCCGCGAGACCGGGCCAAAACCCATCCACACACACCCTATATAAACTTATTTGCTAAATTTTAGAAATATTTGATTGTATCTGAAAAGATAATTTGGTTTCTTATGTTTAAGTAGCTAATTCTTATATCAACATGATTAGTTTAGTGGAAGGGATTAATACCTTTAAAGTGGCAATTTATGTTCAAATTTTTGTTTAGAGAAATTTCTCTATAATATGTGACGCATATTGAAGGACTTTCAATTAGGTCTAGGGTCTGAATACACATTAAATAGGGGATATTTCGAAATGGTCTGCCTTGATCTAGGCTCATCTAATTAGTTCAAAACCATTTTGAAATGGTTTTGGACAAGTCAAGCCCAAGCCCAAACTTGAGGTTTCGAGTATGGTCGAGAGCTATCAAAACCTACTTGACTCTATAAAGTTATTGAATCGACATATGTCACCTATTTTTAACACCTATAAAATTATTATTTTGACAACTATGATCTACTCTTCTCCTCCAAACCCCGACACAAAGTTTTTATCTATGTTGGGACAGACTCTCATATAATATGCTCGACGTGCCTCGAAATGAATTAAAACTCTTGAAAATCAGGAAAAAAAAATCCAACCATATATTTCAAACCTTTAATGGGAAAAAGTGTCCCCCAAACCATAGGGTCAAATAATTAAGTAAAATCTAGGGGAAATTTGTTTTTTTGAACCACATGACAGACCATCTTGCAACTTTGGTACCATTGGACATGAAAATGCAAATTTAGTATCACATGATAGATTTTCATTGCAACTTTGGTACCCAGACCAATTTTTCTCCGAAGTTACTGGCAATTTACACCCTATAAATGCATAATGTTCAACTTACCTCCATGTGATTTGAAAAAGAACACTTTACCGTTTGTAATTTTATAAAAGTTTCACACCGCCTCCCTGACATTTTTATAGGGGGCCACTTATCCCCTTTTATTACGATTATGTGGCGGTTTATCCCCTGTATTATGAAAAATGTGTCAATTTACCCCCCCTATATTATAAAATATTTTTCATGTTTATTCTCAATTTCGACAAGTTAATTACACTCTCGGGCTTAAAGGGGTAAGTAGTTTCTTTAAATTTTTTACGGGGGATAAAATGCTCTTTTTCAAATCACAAGAGAGGGAAAGTTAAATTGCCAATAACTTCGGAAAAAACACCGCATTTTGTACATATCAAACCAAAACTCTCTAATAGATGACAGTTCATGTTGAATTAATTTGTTGAAATCGTCGTTTCAACTTCACACATTTCCCATCGCTAAGTAAAAATTATAAGATCACCCACAAATTTTTTTAACTAATAATTAGAAGCTCATGTTTTACACAATTAAAAATATTAACATTTATTAAAAATAACATTTCATCACTTAATAAAAAAGGCAAAGTAAAACATTTAAAATACAATTGACAATGGTACATTGATTACACCATTACTATATAGTGCAATTAATTGCTTATAGCTAAATTTCTTTAATAAATGGTACATTGATTTCGACCTCATGCATATTGTCACTGCCTGCAGTCTCCCAAAGACAATGGAAGTTGCCTTATTGGATATTTTTCATCTAGTAACATTTGAAGCTTCTTTGATACTTAACTCAATTAGCTAAATTTTTTAAAAAAAAAAGTTGTAGACATATTAAGAAATTTAATACTCGGTTCAAGCTCGTACACGTAGAAATATTTTCAAAGACCAAATTTGTGTATAATTTGCTCATCCTCCCAACTTCTAGATTTGTATGAGTTTATGATCAACGATTTATTTTTTTTAATATAAATTTGTGTCATGCTTAAGTTAGCCCAACTAATAGAGTTTACTTTATATTATTGGGACATCATTTTGTATAACAATAATTAATTTATGTTTCCAATCCCTCCCCTGTCTTTTAATTATGCTTTTCTTCTATTTATGACTTATTTTTCTCTTAACTCTGACTTTCGTCGAATTGCATTAACGTTCTAAATTTCATTAATTCTTCTTCAAACATTTTAGATTTTTCCCTTTCTTTTTCTCTTAATTATTAGGTGGGAAACTCAATCAATGAACTTCAAGTATGTGAATGTGATTTTCTTTTTCTTAAACTACCAAACCATTTTAAGGTATAGTGAACCAACCATATCATCCATGCCATCACACATAAAAATGCAAAAGTGGGTAAATCAAAAAAATTTAAGCATACAATATAAACTAAAAATGGATTTTAATTAAAAATGTAAGAATTCAGATTACAAACCTTACAACTCCCGAATCACAGAAACAAGAACTAAAGATATTACCTAACTAAAGTTTTTATAAATCATCATGTAACTAGCAACTGATCAACAAATATATCATCAAAAATAGGGTCATTGAAATCTATATATGAGACCACATTGCTTGAGGGCTCTAATTGTGCAGCATCAATTAATTCTCCGTTACCAGTCGCATGGAACCCATGCATCTTGCCAAAAATCCCAATCCTCCAGTAAATCATTTTTCTTGAAACCATTCTCCATTGAATAAACCGATGGTATGATCGAATTTTCCCAAATACTCGACCCATCCATAAGCCCCTCATCATTTGATTGTGTGATGTCAATATTAACACAAGCCATGGTTGCATGATTATCTTCATTACAAATTGCAAGACTTGGAAAAATTGGAGGAGAAGTTTGAGTAAGATCAACTCCCAACCTTTTCATAAGCCCATTTGACTGTCCCATGCCAATGTAATAGCAAGCCATGGTTGCAAGATTTTCTTCATAATCGCATGCCTTATCAGTTGCTGGAGAATTTTCATTGGGTTGTTGATCAAGATCGCCATCCTTATCTTTTTGTATGGTTGCAAGATTTTCTTTGTAATCGCAAGTCATGGCGGCGGTTGCAAGATTTTCTTCATAATCGCATGCCTTAGGATTTTCATTGGGTTGTGGATCAAGATCGCCATCCTTATCTTTTTGCATGGTTGCAAGATTTTCTTCGTAATCGCAAGTCATGGCGGTTGCAAGATTTTCTTCATAATCGCAAGCTATGGTTGCAAGATTTTCTCCAATTGTTGGAGAATTTTCATTTGGTTGTCGATCGAGATCACCATCCTTATCTTTATGGCCATCTCTTTTGTAAATTCGGCACAAAACCCAATCATCAAGCTGCAAAAATAAAAAAGTGTTAATAATTTAATGTGTTAAGAAAGTAAAAAAAAAAAAAAAAAAGAAAAGTTTTCAAGTAATAAATTAAGTTGTACCCTCGCATCAGATGTACTATTTCTTTTAGGGTTAGGTTCATGAACCCTATATTCTTGCATGAGCCAATTGGTCTTTTTTGCTTTTGGAGGTTTGCCTTCGTAAAACACCAACGATTTCTTTGATCCAACTATTTTATTGTTATGATGTATGGCTTTATCTCCCACGGTGGCTTTCCAGTAGCCATTACTGGCCGCTCGACTAGGACGTGATCCGTTTAAGTATTTGCGGTCTCTTGAAGTAAAGAAATACCATTTTTTCTCTCCAAAATGGGAGAACATGTCTACAAGAAAGAATCATTATAAAAACACACATACTAATCAATATTATTCATTGATAAAAAATCATGAAAGTTGTTCACAATAATTTGTAATGCAAACTATGTAATTTAGATTGATTTAATATTTATCAAACTATGAAATCCAAATCATCAATCATGTAATTTTCATAAACTGGTTCTTAATTATGATATACTATATATGAACTAGAAGATAATATTAACTAATATGAGAAAAGGAACAAGGAATTGAAAAAAACCTGATAATTCTTTCGGATTGTGTTTGTAAATATCGACCTCATGTATTTTACTGTATGGGATAGGTTCATTCTCTACTTTCTTCTTCAGATAATAAACAATGAGTTCATAATCTGTGGGTTGAAAGTGATACCCTGGCGGAAAATCGTTAACATAAACAATTTCAGTTTCGGAATTTGCATTGCTATAGTGATTACAAACTTGTTGATGATGCAGAAGATTGTTTTGTGTGTTTGGATTACTAGTTTGCATGGTAGGATTCATGGATGTAAAAGACTTCCTAATGGAGAAAAAGAATGGCACGGTATTTTCCTTTTTTTTTTTGTTCTTTTAATGGTTAGGCACAAGAATTATGAAACATTTGGGAAGCTTTATATATAACAATTAGTGGATTTTTTTTTTTTTTTGAGTAATATATAACAATGAGTCGTATATATGTAAAAGTCTGTAACAAACTCCATGAATTTAGGCAGTTGATACTTATCTTAGATTCAAATTTATACCTATCATTGATCTTGTTTTGCCTGATCTTAAGATGTATGAGTTCTATTTTTTTTTTATAATTAAGATAAATGACATTTTGTTGACTCTTGTTCAAAACTAAAGGATTATATAGTTAAAAGGATAGGGGTCCTGTAACAGATTTTATAATGATTTCGTACATAGAAAGGCAGAGCACATTTCTTGTTTTTTAACATGTACTGTGCAATTCATTTTCCAAATTTTTTAAATTTGTTATTCTATGTATGAACAATGTTTTTATTATTTACAGCCGATAATATATATTTAACAATTATATATACAATTCAAATTAAAAATAAAGTATTTTTCATTAAGCATTTTTATATAATTAACTAAAGAGCATATTTATAACTCGAAAAAAAATAAGTAACGAGCATATTTATTAGGGATTTATTTATACTTTTGTTCACTATTTTATATTTTCTAGAAAGGGGAAAATGGTCACCATTAATTACTCTGAAGGATAGTCTTTGATATTGGGCTGGTGACCTTAATACTTAATTTAGCCCATTTAGGTTAACAACGGCTTTGGACCGGGGCCAGATCCATCATGTAGATTAGATTGGGTGCACTTTCTATTTGGGGATATGAGAAATTATTATTCAGATCGGGTTCGGTCAAATACAAAATAATTATATTTCAAGTATAATATATTTGCTTTGAGATTGAATGAAACTCTTAGTAGAGTGACCTATCATAAAATAAGTGCAATACACTTACCATATTGTTTGATGAGTTTGGCAAAACCAGATCTGTATAAGGATTTTCCCGGAGATATAATATAATGTGATGTCTAGTTTTTAAATGTTTGTTTTTAAACAATTTACACATGGGTTCTTAGTATGTTCGAGTATGATGTAATTTTTTTTAATATATTACAAACTAAAATATAAAAAATCCCACATCATTCTTTTCTTTTTCATCTTACGAAAAATGTCAATACAACTTCGATATTTTTTTCTTAATTAAATTATGATAATTCAACTTCAACATTACTTGATGCCAATTCTCTTTTTATATTTGCGGTTAAAATATATTAAATAATATTGTCAAAATCAATATAAACAAGTACTAGATTCGTCTATGTTCGTTATATCAAATATTGTAAAAAGATATATTATTTACATTAAATCAAATTACAATTTGTATAAGTATTAATTAGATTTAGACCCAAAAATCTAATTATTTGTTTGATTTTCGAAGAGTTGTATAGAAAATTGAGAATTTCACAAAACAAAAAACAAACCTGTGTTTATGCACTTTTTTTAAACACAAAATCATTAGAAAATGCGAGAGAAATATGCCGTCTATGTTTTTGCGTAGTATTAGTAAATTCTTGAAGAAATTTGGTTTAATCGAAACCACGTCACCCATGGTAAGCCTTCTCCCGATCTTTTGGTTATTGTTGCCTCCATTGAAAGAAGGACTGCACCCCATGTTTCTGCCCAAGCCAAAATTGCTTGCCTCCGTGCCGCTTCGTGCTCTCTTGCTAGATGGATGCTTCTCAAACCAGGGGTCCTTGAGGTTAATTCTGATGCCGCTTTCAAAGACGGTGTTGCGGTGCTTGCGGTCATCATTCGAAACTCAAATGGCTCGGTTGTTTTTGCTTCCACCTCTAAGCAGCTTTCTTGAACTCTTTTACGGCGGAGGTTCTCTCGATTAAGCTGGCTTGCTCCATCATTGCCCATTGGAAAATCGCTGATGTTTGTTTTGAAAATGATTGTGTCCAAGCGACTACGGAGATCCAAAATTGTTGGAAAGAGCCGAATTGGGCTACTGGAGGCTTGATTGAAGAAATCTGATGTTTTTGGGCATATTGGCCTAAATGGAAGTTCGGTTTCATTTCTCGAGGCTCCAATTTTGCAGCTCATAACCTTGCTGCTTGGGCTGATTTTTTAAGTTGGAAATATTCTTTTTGTTGTATTCCTTTTTCTTTTCTTCCTTATTATGTTTTTTGTGATGGTGGTTATCTCATTGTAGACTTTGTTGTACCTTTTTTTTTGAGTTGATGTAAAGAAGCATTATTAATTAAAAAAAAAAAAAAAGTATTAGTAAATTCTCTACACACCAAGAAAATATATTTTATTAACACTTTATCATGTGCTGGAATCTGGAATTCTGGATCAGTGCAATTGAAGACTTGATAACCTCACATTGAAGACTGAGATTTGACCCACCTCTCTTCTTCTTGTTGCGAGCTAGAATTTCCCATTTCTGCTCTAACACGCAATCAAATCCCGGAAGATTCTTTCCAAAATCAACCCCATCAATCAGTTCATTCATTTCCAGAAACTAAATCAATTCCTTTTCCAGTTGCTTCTTCGTAATTGGAAATACTACTAGGAGCCGTATAGTAAATGCAAGCATTACAATGCCCAAGGGACGCTTTCCGGTACAACGGAACCCAGTGCGCCTGCAACCCTGGGTTCCTCTACAACTCTACCAGCAACACCTGCTGGCTGTTCTCGGAGCGGGCCTCACCGCTGCAGCTAAGCAGCGGCGTGGACTACGACTCGGCCACGGCTTTCCCTGAGACGATATTCTCGTTCGATTCGATCAAAAAGTTTACACAATCGCAGGCGGTGTTTCTAGAAGCTACGCTAGTGATGCTTCTCTGCTGGCTAGGGTTTTGCCTCTTCCTCCGCCTCTTTCCCCTCGGCGATGGTCGATCTCCGTGGTTCAAAATTAGGTGGTGGATTAGCCGTTTCGATATTTCCTTCGCTACTCGTCATTGGCTGCAGGATCAGAAACCTGTGATGAAGCGGAAAACTGAGCTTGGCGGTGCTTTCTCCATTGCGAGTTGGATACTCTTTATTGGTTTGTTTGCTGCGTGAGTAACCCTATCTCCGATTTCGCAACAATTTTAGGTTGTTAATTGGTTAATTACTACCTGAATATGAAATTCAGGTTATTAAATGGTTGATTACTAAATGAATGTTAAATTTAGGTTATTCATTCATTAGTTACTATATGAATAAGAAATTTAGGTTATTAATTGATTAGTTAGTATATGAATATGATCAATTTTTACTGCAATGCACCTGCAGGTTGCTTTATCAGATTATTTCGAAGAGAAGTGTTGAAGTGCATAATGTGAAAGCTACAAATGCGCCTGATTTGGCATCCTTCTTGAATGACCTTCAGTTTAATATTACTACTATTTCAAGTATGAGCTGTGCAAACTTGCGTGGTCTTGGCACTCTCGTCACGGGGAATCCAGCTTTTATTGATCATAGAATAGTTCCTCTATCAACCTTTGTGAATTATTCTTGTGTTAATACCACAATGGGACCGACTATAACTCTTCAGTGCTCTAATTGCCAGCTTATCCGAGACTTTGCCTATGTGTCGTGGTACTTTGTTGATCTTCCTAATAATCCAGCAACAGCCGTAGGCTTTCAGTTTAACCTTACTGCAAAGAATAATGATCATAAGAAGCATTTGAGTTTTGTCAGTGGAACTCTGAAAAATGCCAGCAGTTTAGATGATAGACCAGTTACTTATAGAGGGGCATTGCCAAATATATTGAAATTCAATTTATTTCCTCGTATATACCATAACTTACGTGACTTGAAGCTCATCCAACCTCTGTTTAATGAGTTTCTTCCTGGTTCGTATTTTGGTGATGTAAGTCAACTTCATACCTCGCTCCAGAGCTCCAATAATGGATTGATCAACACTACATTGTTTGTCAATTTTCTCTCTTCGTATATTGTCGAGATTGACAATGAAAATATTTTAGGGCCTGGTGAGTCATGTTATTCCCTGATATTTATGTTATATCGTTATTTTTTTTTTCTAAGTTCTGAAGCATGTATGTCTTCTTTGCGATAAAACCTGTCTTGCATGCTACCTTCTCGTGTATTTATATTACTCGCAGCATGGGTATCATTATACTCACGGAAGACGATTCATATCTACTGGCTACATTAATTGAACTTTCTGAAGATACATTAGGATATCATTTTACTTTTTATTATGTTTCTATAATTGTTTTCCAATGAATTTTCTAATTCAGCATCTCTCGTCTCTCAGAGTTAGTGTCTATATAAGATACTTCCACTTTCAATTTCTGTCCTTGTAATTATTGAAGTTTAGGTAGTTGATTTCTTGATGGCATGAGCTATGTAAACATCCATGCTTGTGGCAGCGCCACAGTTGTTTATAGAAGCTTACCAAAAGTTGGTGTCTGTATATTATACTTCCACATGTATGCACATGGATGTCTTGATGGTGTCAGGTCTGTAAACTTACATGCTTGCGGGTCGTGGCAGCGCAGCAATTTTAATAGGAACATATTATCTTCTCCTTTATTATTTCTTGGAATCTTATGGCAATGTTGTCAAAATGGTAAGTCACTGGAGTTTCTTAATAGAGGTAGGAGAGCAGAAGTAACAGGCTCAGAGGTTCTAGCACGAAATAACATGTTTAGTTTGAAAGTTTTGAATGTAGATAAAGTCAATCTTGAGCAAGATTATTGGCTCAACAAACTTTGGTGCATTCATAGATGCCACTCTACCGAATAAGCTTTTAGGGATTCCCCCCTGTAGGAAAGTAGAATAGGAGAACGAGTGCTATGTTGTTGTACTCAATAGTGTCACCCAACATGGTATTTATACAATAACATAGATCTCTTAATGACTAAAATAACCTTAACCATAACACTCTAATTCCCATTCTATGTGATTTTCTCACGTTGAGGTGTACTTCGTAATTTTTGTTTTGGCATATATTTCTATCTTAATTGGGTCATTTTGTACTATTTTTTCTCTATATTCAGTGTTTACTTTTGAAGTCAACAGATTCTTACTTTCAAAGCGAAATGCTATACAAAAGTTTAATCTTTCTCACTACTAAGGCAACCACTATAACTTCAACTCCCTTAATGGTTGTTGTCCATGCTGCTGGACTAGTAATTTCTCACATTGACCCTTGAACTTACATTGACATATATTCACCAAAGAATGCTGCACGATGTGGCATTCAAAATCCATGGTCTCTTCAGAACTCACAAAATCTTGTTGCAAATCTTCGATGGCATACTAAACATTGACGCATTTTTGGAATCAGCAATGTGGTGGAAGAAGACAATTAGTTAGAGATGTATGATTTACTGAAAAGAAATAGAAACAAAGCTTTTTCGCTATGATGTGGCATTGTTAGATCTTTATTTTGCACTACTTTGAATTTTGATGTTTGACCTGTGCATTGCAACCACATTCAAAATTGGTTATGGGATCTTTGTTCATTGTTGGCTATTTTCCCGTCAATGGACTTCATCTGTGAACATCCATATAAAGTTAGATGTGTTGGATTTTGGATATTTTAGAAGCAATTATCCTTATGGAGGAAAGAAAGAAACCATTTGGCCACCATCTTTCACGAAAGATGTTTTTTAAATTATTTCATTTATTAATTTATTTGCTTTCTTGAACACACCAACCAGGCTTTGTTTGGAGTGTTATTAACTGAGCCTTGATACTTTCTTAAATTGTCATGGATAATACTCCTGTCTTGCAGTGAGCTTCCTTGCTGATCTGGGTGGCCTTTACTGCACAAGTATCGGTATATTTTTCTACCTCTTGGTGCAAGTACGTTACATTCTTACTTATATACTTTCATGTTCCATGTCTTTTACATTCCTAGTAACTTTACGACCTATGGTTATTTATATTACTTTTGGTTTAAGAGTAAATACGTCCAGATCTATCTTATGCATATGATATTTTCTGACATTTAACTTCATCTACTCTTGACTCGCACCTCACAGCTTTTTAGAAAATCCATTCACAAATAACCAATTTGTAATTAGCTTTGGTACTCGAGGGACCAATACCCCATTCTCTTTTTCACAAATTGGAGTATCACGAATAAAGTTTTAAAACTAAAACCAGACTTTTTATCATGAAATGATTGCATCATTTTTCCAAGAATTCTTAGAAGATCTTCTTAAGATCTCTTAGGATCATCATCATATACTTGATTTCCAGAAATTAGTTTTGATGGTATGTGATGATGTTTAATTATTTTGGAGGTTTTGACAACATATCATATCCTATTGGCCTTTACCTAAAAAAAGTATGTTAGGATAATCACAGAAGATGAATTAGAAAACTAAGAATGTATTAATCAAACTCCAAATATGCGGCATCTTGTAAACCTATTAATGTTATCCAAGTAAGTTTAGGAATGAAAGGAAGAAACGGATCTTGTAATTGCAATTGATAATCTACACTTTCAAGTGATTGGATTGATACGATTAATAAAACTTCCAAGTTTATTTTTTCTATTTCTTCCCTGACTCCTAATGTTTCTCATTAACAGTGTGAATTCAGGATCAGGAGGCTTCGCAATGAGGATAGCATAATGAGGGAAATTAGAAATCGTCAAAAAGCCCAAGATCGGTGGGAGAAAGTAAGTTTACCTAAACTGTACACATTTTTGTACTATGAGATTTGTTGCCTTGCTTCTGGTCACTTTGGTTTGTGTTAATGATCTCTTTTGTAAACACTACCTTTATTTAAGTTCTAATTGTGATCTGTTCTTGAACAAATTAGATTTTGGTTATCTTTATATAGTTGAGAAAATATGTGAGTTACACGTGGGGGTCTACCTTGTTGGATGACAACGACACAAATGCGACAAACGGGGCATGTTGCAATGATGTTATTATGAAATCATTGCATCAAAGTGGGTCATCACGTAAACGAAGACCCGTGAACAGAATGGATGCTGTCAGTTTTAGCAGGAAGGTCAACTTGCCAAGTGAAAAGGTGGTGAAATGATTATGTCCCAGCACTTTGATAAACTGTCTTGATAATCTTGTCTTGATCTTCAAAAGTTTAGATGGACCTCCATAATTTTATGAATGAATCACTGCAGAAAGCTGTACCAGAGCATTTTCAAACTCAGGAGGTCAGATCTTGCTTAATTGAACCTGCATTAGACCTGACAAAACGGTCATCATTTTCAATACAGAAACAAGTAAGTACCCTTATTCTTGATGTTAGTAAATTGAATTATTTAATAAGAAGTGTTTAGTAACAATAATTGGTAAAGATGATGGTCTTTTTCGATGAATTCTTAAATGCATTTTATTGCCGTGGAACTGGCTGCCAGGCAGCTCAATGTTGTAAGAGGTGTAACAAAGTGGGTTACCTAAAGATTAACTTGGAGAGTGATTGGTGGTCTAAGCATACTGTTATGACATTCACTTATGCATATTCATTGTAATTGACATGGTTATAAAATAGCCAGCAAGACAAGGGGAACTTAACCACATAAGGTCACACCCCCCTCACAAAACAAGTTTAAATCTAGCTTAAGGAAGTTAGATGAATTCATTCTTATATGTTACCCTGATGGATTTTTCTTTACATCAATTTGCATTGGGAATTAGAGCAATTTATATTATGCTGATTTTGGTTCAACTAATTTTTTTGCTAGAAATGATGATCGCCAAGTTGCTTAGTATGTGTTGAGATTTCTCTCTCTCTCTCTCTCTCTCTCTCTCTCTCTCTCTCTCTCTCTCTCTCTCTTCCTGAGAAAAGCTGAGATTTCTTTTGTTAGCTGAGTTTGCCTCGTGCATTAGGCTTTATTATTTATCTCTGCTTATTTATGACCTAATTTTTAGAGTAAGAAATTGGTAGTATTGATGAGTACTTAAAAGCTTAGCTTTGCATATTCCTTATTTCTTGAAGTTAAGGCCTGGTCGTCCTGGGTACTTAGGGCTTTTGGTTACTATGGTAAAATGTTCATGCGGATATTTACCTGAATTTTAATTTGTTAGCTTTCTTTGTTAACCAATTGTTTGACTCAAAGTTGCTTTTTGTGATAGGAATGAGATTTCATTATATTTTGTGATCTCTATGTTCAGGAAGTAATGCACCCTGAAAATGTTGAACATAAAGAGGATGAACCTAGTCTATGTTCACATCTCAAAGGTGTGCGCCAAAACCAAGGAGTTTCTGTGACTGATACTGCAAATATCCCGCCACTTCCGCCATTTGGTGAGTGCTAGAATAATAGGAAAGGCATTTCCGTTTTTTTAATTAATAAAGCTAAATACCAAATTGTCCTTCGAACAAAGACAAAATTAACTCCTTCCAAATCTGAGAGTTTATTAAAATCTATCTCCGGGCACCATAAGAAAAGAAATACTTCTAAAGAAAATGTCTTATTACCAATTTCTGTTTTTTGTGATGGAGGGTATACTCTTGTAGAACATTTGTCTTAAATTTTTCAATTAATGCATTACTAATTCATCAAAAACATATGGAAATTATATGGACTTAATCTGAAGCTAATGGCTGGCAGAAAACTTTGACACTGGAACTGAAATACTTATTTGTCATCAGATATATTTTGCCCCAAAAATTTGACCCCTTCATTTGTGCTCAGCCAATCAAAGCCTAATTAAGATTTGGTAGGTCTGGCCCATACTTAACTTGAAGTACAAAAACCCATCAAGAAAGCTTGCTTGCAAAGCATGATCTTCCAATACTTGCTTTGGTTTCTTCTTTCATTCTTCGGAAGCTGTGAATAGTCATGCCATGGCATCCAAAATTGGACTCTTCGAAGGTGACGATTAGATAATTATAAACCTTGGAATCAAATATCACAATTTTTTTCCCAAGCATCCTTCAAGTCGCCAATATCCAAAATTCTTATCACAAGGGGGTCCAGATTCCTTCATTTGTAGCTATTAAAGGTTTGGAGATAATCTTCTTCACTTAATTAATTCCTTTTAAAAGAAGCATCAAGAATTTCCCAAGTTTGCTTGTAGATGGTTGCTTGCTCAAACATCATATCATTTGAAGTTTGATGGATTAAACAAATGGTGTTTGTTTCTTTTTCTTTGTATCTTCATGGAGGCTACGTTTTCTGATTGAATACTGCACTCCAAGAGTTTCTGAACATCATAAACTCCTACTTAACTACTTAAGCCATTTTT
Source organism: Penstemon eatonii (assembly GCA_038501285.1). Taxonomy (NCBI): domain Eukaryota; kingdom Viridiplantae; phylum Streptophyta; class Magnoliopsida; order Lamiales; family Plantaginaceae; genus Penstemon; species Penstemon eatonii. The sequence goes on from CM076710.1 coordinate 9,623,580, forward strand.
TTAGTGCACTTAATTTTCTTTGACTGGTGATAGGACTTAAATTAGAGTTCCACTTGACACTTTCTCTTCAATTAGCCTCCAAACATGTGTCCCCTACCAAATTAGTAGAACTGGAGGTCAGTTGTACTCATGCTGCTAACACACACGGCACATGCAATTAATAAATCGTACTTTGGTCCCAAAAACATGCAAAATTAAGTACCAGATCAAAATCCAGTATATTTGCAGCTTTTATTTTTTTTGACATCGCAATGTTCTATCAAGAGAAGGGAGGTAATTGAACAATAAATTCAATGCAAGTATGTGGAAAATAAACGAGCATGTCTGCCGTTTTAATGAAAAGCTGAGACCTCTATTCCAATAACTGTTCCAAAACTTCTATTCTATTCTTTCAAGATTTGACAGTTTTTCTTTCCTTTTTTTGCAGAGTTTGGGAGTTCCACTGAACCCAGTATTATTGATCTTCAGAAAAACCTCCAAAACTTGTACGAATACAATGTCATGCTGAGGGAGAAGTTAATTGCCGCCCAGGCAACGATCCATGATTCAGCGAAAAAGGATCCATCTTCCCTGGTGCAATGACGCAGCCAGTAAAGGTAATAGGTCATTGGTGTACTCAAATCTGTCAAAATTCTCCAGGAATGTGTTGGGGGATAACTTATACAGCGGAAAATTAGCACATGATACTTACAAAATACATAACAAAGTTGTGCAATATAACAGGAAAAGATCTCGTGTGCATATGGCAAACATGCAGGCATCCTCGTACTTCATTATTTGGGTATGATTGTATGTAACTATTCTTTCTTTTTGTTTCTTTAATCAGTCATGTAGAGTTGTTCCTTTATGGTAACTCATCTCTATGGAATGGGTTTGTTTATCATCTCTAATGTTGTAACTTTCATGGGAATGGAGTGTATAGCTCAAACATAGATAAGTTGGCGGCGAAGGCTAGATATGTTGTATTAATTTATCCCAAACTAACTGTCGAGATAAGAATACTCACTTGCGATCCTGTAATTAACTAATTTGTTTCATGTACTTTTAGAATCCGATGAGTTGCAAGATTTGATAATTTATTAATTTTCGATAGTCTTGCAAGATTAAAGTTCTGAATTTTTTTAGTTAAACGGTAGCTAAGCAAAACTTGTTAAAATATCAAAGAGTGATCCATCGCATTATAAGTATAATAATATGCTTACATTATGGTTGGACGAGTTCGAGTAAACGAGATTGAGATAAGTATTTTCCAACTTTTATAACATACTAGAAAAGTGTACGTACGTTATACGTGTCTAGTTTTAATTTCATGGGTATTTTTTATAAATTAGATTAAAATTAGACATTTTTTATATCATAGAATATCATATATATTTATAACTGATCAATTTAGTTTTTATGAAATTTATTTTTCTTAATTATTATTGCTTTATAAAAAAAATGATGGCTTGAATAATTGTAATAAAATAAAAAATGATGTGATTTAGTCATTACATCTTATTAAATTGGTTCTAAAATAATATCATAAGAACATTATTTAGTTCATTCTATCATAGTAGTTTTCATGTCAAGTTTATTCGTTATTCTCCGATTACACATGTTCCATTCGTTTCTTCATAAATTTCACCCGAACTTTTATCGATTTCACGAGCATTTTTTCTTACTTGTTTCACCAGTTTTTTCAACAACTTCACCAGTGTTTATGTTTCACTGTTTAAATTTTTTTTATCGATTTTTTTACGCCTTTTAATTGATTATACATTTTTCATTGTTTTCTCGTTTTTCATCGATCTTACCTTTTTTTTGTCAGTCAAAGTTTAACTCGTTTTCACTGATTTCAAATGTTATTCACCTAAATTTTTCTTTGATTAAACAAGTTTTAACCGAGTTCAAGCTTTATTGATTGATTTTATCCGTTTCTTTACAAATTTCAACCAAACTTTCATCTATTCATACATTTTCACTGCTCATATTTTTTTCCCTGTTTTTTTAGCGATCTATCCCTTTTTTTATCTGTTATAATATAACACTTTTAATTGTTTTCTCATTTTTGATCAATTTCTTTTGTTATTTTCTTCAATTTAAACAATTTTTCTACCGATTTCACCATTTAAACTCTTTTTTTAACTGATTTAACTCGTTTTTACCATTTAGCTCCTTTTAACCTATTTTTCATGTTCTTTTCACTAATTTCACATGTTATTCACCTAAATTTTTCATTGACAAAATTTGGTCTTACCAACTATATGTTTTTGACCGATTTTACCCCTTTTTTCACCGGCTTTACCCAATTTTACTGGATTACACTGGTTTCATCATTTTTCACAGAAATTCCATTCGAATTAATTTTCATCGATTTCACATATTTTTGTCAGCTTTACCTTTATTTTAACCGATTTTACCTGTTTTCCATTTTTCACAAATTTTATCCGATTTTGTCATCGATTTTAAATGTATTTACGATTTCACATGTATTTTTTTTCACCGGTTTGAATTGCACACACGTTGTATGTGTCTATTTAATTTCAGTGGTATTTTGTTGTAAATCAGAGTAAAATTAACTTCATTATGTCATAAAATAGCACATATTAATGACTGTTATTCAATTTATTAACTTTATCATGGGTATTTTCATTGATTTCTTTAGTTTTTTTCGGTTTAAACCATTTTCTAATGGTTTGACTTTGATTTTGTTGTTTGAATTTTTTTCATTTTATTGATTTAACTAATTTTTATCACTTTAACCAATTTTCACATGTTTTCACCGACTTTAGTTTGTTCCACCGATTTTACGCATTTTTCACATGTTTCATCATTTTTTTATGTAATTTCATCGTTTCACCGATGTCGTCCATTTTTTTTTTCAAATTTCACTTGAATTTTCAACGATTTCACATGTATTTATCGAATTTTCAACTCAAATAATTAATTATGCATTATACATCTTCAATTACTTATAATATATCTCAAATTATTTTACTTACCTTATCATTTGAAAGATATTTATTTACCAATCTAAGGCATTTCACTTATTATATTGATTAGTTTAATTCAATTTTTATTGATTTTATATATTTTTACTGATTTACTCATTTTTTTTTCAATTATAACCTATTGTCATTGTTTATCCTATTTTTTTTTATCGATTTCTTTTGTTTTCTCATATTGAAACAAAAAAAAAATTATTTTACTGGTTTAGTTGACACTGTTTTTGCTAGTTAAACTTTTTTTTCCTTTTTTAGATTTTACTTATTTTTATCAATTTAACTTATATTTTACCGATTTCACATTTTTTTAAATAAATTTCGCTTGAATTTTCATTGATTTCACATTATTTCACAGTCTTTAACATTTTTTCAATGATTTAACACATTCTTCATATATTTCACCCGTTTTTAACTAATTTCACCAATTTGTTTCCCATGTTTTCACAAATGTCACCCAAAATTTCATCGATTTCACATATATTTATTGATTTTACCGGCACTATTTATTACCTATTTCACCCATTTTTTCACCCACTTCACCAGTGTTCATAAATTCATCCAGATCGATTTCATATGTTTTCATCAATTACATAAAATTTATTTGTTGATTTTCATCCATTTTTTCACTTATTTCACACGTGTTTCTCGAAAGATTTCCATGAAAATTTGAGGTAATGTTTTTCATGTCAAATAAAGATTACTTAGTTCATTAAGTCATAAGCATTTTTGTTCATAGGTAAGATGCGATTCTACTTTATTAGATTTTATGATATTTAAGAGAATTTGATTTTTTTAAGGAGTGACATATTGTACTAAATCTTTAAATGAAACAGATAATATTTTTTACATAACAACATATTGATAATACATTATCATAGTTTTACATGTATATTTTAGCAACTATTCAAAATAATACCTTTTTTTTTTTTACTGTGTTATAGGAGAACAATAATGAATTGTAAATGTGATATAAGAGTTGATTTCTTAATTATTGGAGTTGTTGTAGTAAATAACTCTAATAAAACTTTATGTATAATTTGAATATACTTTTATTTTTCTTCCATATTCATGGTGCTTGGTTAGGAGGAAATGAAATTACAAATTTTCTTAATTAACATATTTTCCTACCAAATTTTTTATGAGAAAATTTAAGGAAAATTTATGCCTAATTATAGTTTATTAATATACTTTACAATTTGAATAATGATGATCCAGAAAGAGTTAGAAATCGAGTTCTATTTAGAAGACGAGTCTGTCAGCTCGAGTTCACAAAAAAAGAAAAAAACTTAAATTATTCACACTTTTAGGAGTAGTATAGATTTAGTTATGTCATAAACTTTATTTAACATATAATTACCAAATATAAGACATTAAAGGCTAGCCGGACTGCATTTCATTCCTATAGCTATATCAAATTGACTTGCTGGGTGTAAACATGAGAAGGTGAAATACTAATCTATTCTAGCCAAACATGAGAATGGAACATACATCTAATGTAAAACAAGCAATTCTCCATACCATATAAACACTTTATGTTACACAATTGTATCAGTACTATTTTAAAAAAATAAATTCCGAGGATGAGAAGGGCATAGCAACATGAAAGCATCTTCTGAGAGAATTATAGGTACTATTAAGAACTGAGATCATCTTCAAACATTAGTACTCACGACCTGTCACAACTGGTTTGCAAAGAACCTTCTTGTACCGGACCTGAGTTACGTAGCTAATTCAGTGGCCTGCAGAGCTTGAAACTTGCTTTCGGCCAAAATGTTAGAACACGGCCTTTACAGCCAATCGTTTGATCAACGTGGATTGTCTGGAATGGTTCTAAATTTATTAGTTGCCATCTGTTTTAGTCGTTTCTTGGCACTTAGATAGATTGACATCTCTACGATTGATTCCCAAGGCATTAGCAAACAATCTTTTTGCAGCTCCCATATGCTCCTCTCTCAAATGGTTTTCTTGAATCTTACTAAGCTCTTTTCCCTCCTTTATGGTTAAGTTGTTCCTTTGCTGTGGAACTTTACTCGTAGAATCTGACGACAACTTTGTATCCAGGTTGTTGATAGAATCAATGGTCCCCTCATCCATGATTTGTATTTTCGAATCCTTATTTCTTCGTTCAGATGCCTTTGTATCACTTATACTGAGCTCGTGATTCGTTGCTTTATTAGTTTGTCCAAGCGCACGAGTGATCATACGGCGAGCAACCACAGGATTTTTTTTTGGCCTCTGCTTTACCAGTTCGGTCTCACTAACATCTGCTGAAAAGATTCTTTCCCGAGCAGCAAAGTAAGCTGTTTCCCTCTCCTCCAGAGAAGTTCCACTTGGATTGTTAGCCTTCTGGCCTAAAATAACCACAAAACCAGTAAGCACCACATGAACTTTTTACCATATAATGTCATTTGCAACTGTCTGACTGTGTCTATTACCCAATGATCTATTTATTGAAAATTTAGGGTCAATACAAACAAATGATACCATATAGCAAAGAATTAAAACTCTGTAGAATCAAAAAATTGAAATAGAATTTATTGTGGCAAATCACTTATGTTTTCATTGGCAAAAGGCAGAGAAATATTCACCTTGTATAACATCCTTCCGTCTTAAAACATCAAAAACCATTGGAGATTGCACTTCGTCGAACTGACCCAATAAATCACTCACAAGGATGGAAGGTCTGCAAGTTAATTGGATAAAAATATAAGAATTCAGTCAGCCATCAAACCAATGTCATTACTTTTAAGGTTCCGGACTTTTAAGTATAAGAAACTAGATTTTATTGAAACAGGATTTTTGCAATCATATTTGTTTCTCCAGGAGAAACAAAGAATCTAAACTAAAATGTACATGTATTAAGCAGTCAGAGCAACAGAATCAAAGCAAAAGAAATAATTAGTTATCTAATTATATATAATTTAACAAAAGAAAAATCCAATTAACTATACCTCTTATTCAGATTGTTTTAGTCATTATTACTAACACCATCATGACATTCAAGCTAGTGCTACCAAGACCATCATGACATTCAAGAACATAAGTCTCATCGTTAGCCACGGTGTCAAACAACTATTTTACATACTCATCTTTTTTTCTCAAAAGGGGTTATCAGCTTTTAAGTCCTCGAAGAAGGGCCTATTAAAAAGCAAGACAACAAAAACACGGTTAGATTTCGGAGAGAGAGCTAGAGAGAGAGACTAATTCACGGTGAGGGAGTCCATTCCAAACTCCACACCCTCCCTGGGGCCCAATTTTTTAAGCTTTAGTTAAGTAAATTTGAGTTTTATTAAGATTACAAATTTGGACATATAGGACTTCCAAATTCAAAAAAGACCTTTCTATTTCAAACTTTTCTGGGGCACATCCTAGTCACCGAGGAGCTCCGACGTGCATAAGGCGGAAGTTCTTAAATCCCAACATGAACCCCACATAGGAAACATAGTCTTAAGATATTTTTCAACTGTAATGATCTGGGGCTCTTCTACTCAGAATAATTAACCTAATATATGGTCTAAAAACACACAGAAAATAAAATATTATACCGAAATAGTTCTAAGACAATCTAAAGTATGTGCACATAAAGAATGAACATTCAATACACCTACATCGATGTCTCTGGGCAGCGCTCCAAAAGTAAGTGTCTCTCTTCTCCCTCACCAACAGATTGATGAGAAAATCTATCATGGTAACAATCATTATATATGTTAACAAATATCCGAGAACAAATGTTATCAAGTCTGTTACTCAAAATTTGAAGTTAAAATCAATGCAAGAAATAAGAGCTTTTACCCAAAGATGTCTGCAAGACGATGTACTAGCAGGCGATTATACGGATTCATTGGCTCCAGCTCAATCACCCCATCTAAACTGCATCAAACATTTAGTTCCATGAAACTTCAAGAATTGAACTGAAACTTTCTCCAATGTCAACTTGTAGAGATATAGTCATATGTGAGATGTAAGATATAGCAACTGCAGTTCGCACGTGCCACAGTTCAATTTAAGCTGTAAAAATATGAATTCATCTTCTTACTCATCTTAATTGAACTGGGCAGTAATTAGCAAGCAAATATTACTATTATTCTAATAGTATCTTCTAAGAAAAATATATATACCTAATTTACCTTGTAACATCTTGAAGAAAATTAACCAAGGCTTCTTCCATTGACAAAATGAGATGCTTGCAAGGAATATTGTCTTTAACAAGAGAAGCCAACTCCTCAACCTGCATAATGCAAAATATTAATGCTACAAGGAGAATTAAATCTTCAAATTGCTTGCGAAAAAATCGTTAACTCTAATTTCATCTTGCTACCTCCAACATGATTTTTCCATTAAAGCATAATTTTTTTAAGAAAAAACCCTAATTCTTTTTTTCAAAAATCAAAATCAATAGTTATAACAATTCACAGGTTATAATCAATTTGAGTAATATTGTTATTAGATGAATTAAAAAATTATAAAAACGGCACTGACCATAGCAAATTCGGTGGTACTCATTGAATTGGAGCTTCAAATATTTTGTTTAGCTTCAAACTTCTCCGGACAAACTTGGTTTCTCTCTCTCTTTCAGTCGGGATAACCAAATTACTCGAGTCGGGTCGAGCTTCAATTTGCTTTATCTTTGTCATACTAAAGACTAAAAAGGCCTCCTAGGAGTTATTTTGGAAAGGAAATAATTTTCAAATTCAAATAAAAGCAAGAGACCTAATTTCATATTATGTTATGAGTGGGGATATGAATATTCAATTTTCAAGATGAAGATCCATATTCTAAACACGCGGAACGAATATGAATTTAAGTCGACATGATCCGTTAACAACTTGTATTCGATAATAAATTAAAAGTGTATATTTAATAAAATAGTTTATTATGATGAGTAGTATTAATAATATTTTATTATCGATTTAAGAATATACTAGTTAGTGATTAATTAAAAGTTTCATTTTTATGCATATTTTCATCTGAAAAGATGAATATTAATTAAAAAGATTGAACATGCAAGCTAAGTTAAATAAAATGATGAAGATAACATGCTTGTTCAATAAAAAAATACTAGTATTGAATTCTATTAAAAATATGAAAAAGAAAATATGATATTCGACTCCATATAAGATCCGATGAAGTTATGAACACAAAGAATTTAGACTCGAGAAAGATCCGAACCAAATTCAAATCTAATATGATATGAATGGACTGGATCTTGTCGACCTTAATCCAATCCAATCCGAATTCGACACATTAATGGCCTTAGTGATGAGGCACTCTTCAATAATAGTATAAGATCAAATTGTTTTTGGACTATAAAAAAAAATGGTCGTTGATAAAAGAAAACATTTTCCAACAAAACTTATTCCACAGTTTGATAGCATAGATCACCTAAAATTTTCGGTCTACCCTCTTCATTACATGGCCTGAGAATTAGATACTTGAAAATGGAGTTTTTTCCATTTTCAAATAGCTATTCTTAGGACTTCTGTTATTGACACTAACACTTCTATAATTTTTTTTATTTTTTATTTTCTTGTGGTTACATTAACTTAATTTTTACCTCTAATTTTTTGATATTTCCTTCGGATTATTATGTTAACCGACAACATATGCAAGGGCATATGATAAATTTTAGGGGCATATTTTTTTTTAATATATTTAAAAAAAACTAACTTAATTGCAGCACCACTCCACCCCCCTCCCTGACCAGATTGCCCGCGACCATTGATCACAACCAAAATTGGTTGCGTAGTTTGTGCATGGGACGAGCTGAACCAAGCAACCAATTTCGGTTGCAACCGATCAGATCGCGATCAATTTGGTTGTGGCAGGGAGGAGGGGATTGGGTGGGGTGGTGCTCCAAATACTATTTTATTTTCAATTCAAAATAAAAAATTTACAAATATATCCCCGAAGGTTTTCATATGTCCTTCACATGTGGTCGACGATGCAACATTTTTCCAAAAAAATTGATGGTGAAACAAATAAATGATACGAATGGCTCAAGTGCTAAAAAAAACATAAAATGTATAAAAGTACCTGAAGTGTTATATATTACCCTTCAATTAGTTCCCCTTTCCTTTTAGCACGTTTTCTTTTTCTCATTTTTTTTTGCCTGAAAAATGGTCCTAATTCTCGCCACATTTATCATATACGTCTCAATTTGGAGCTTAATTTAGTTAATCGTTGGTTGAGATTATCAATTTTTTTCAAAAAAAATGTTTTTATAAAGTTCTTACATAGTCTGAATATTGTGCTATGATCCTTGTCAACATTTACACACTCCTATGTTCAGAAGACAGAAACCACACCATACAAATCCAACGCCATAAATCTCTAAATCGGAAACTATATTACTGGTAAATTTTGTTGCATGAAAAAAACTGCAATTATTAGAGTTATATAAACATTCCGTACTTAATTAAGACAAAAAATGTACACAATTAGTTAAACTTATACACTCCAATATATGAAAAAACAAAATAATTAAACTTAGATGAAAAAGTAGAAAGATCCTTGCACAACAAATCCAACAAATAAAATCATTGTCAAGACGTTGAAATGAACTTAGTGTTGCAGTACACAATTAGGATAAAACTACTAATGTTTAGAATAGTTTTTTAAGGATCAATTATCAAAGACATGTATATGTACGTGTCCCTGAAGTTCTAAACGAGGGGTCCTCATTTTAGCATACATGTCGAAATAAGGAAGAATTTAGTGACTAGGTTTAACATTTTATTCACAATTAAGTTTACATAAAGTTTCTCACATAGTCTTAATACTTTACGGTTGATAGAAAACATTTATGTTTTCTCCTTGTCAACTTTTTATCTTCAGGATCAACGGTCCAAATAAAACGAAATAACTCCCCTATATTGAAAACTGGTCTCTGGAGATATATACCACTGTCTTATAAACCATTAGCATATTAATTAGGACAAAAAATGGTATTTTTCCACAAGGATTCAGTATTTTCCAAAAGAATGTACCAACCGTCATCACTATACAAAATAATCATTGTAAGAAAGAATGACCCATTAAACATAAACAAGTTCTTACGACTTAGATGAAGCAGCTCTATTGTGAATATTCCGCAAAATCTGGATTTCCAGTCCATTTGTTTGTCTGAATGTCAACACCTAGACGAGCAAGATCCATGCGCAGCAAATCCACATTCTTGAATTGAATACCTTGGAGTCCAGCGTCAAGTGAAGCCTCAACATTTCTCATACTGGAACAGTACAAACAAAGCATGTCAGTCAGTGAAAAACCATCAAATAGATGCATACATGCTAACTAACAATATAAGAGTGGTTCAGCCACTTTGAGAGTGAACTAATTCGAATCCGACCTGGCATAAAACGGGTATACCAAAAAGGAAATAAGAGTAAGATTTATGGGACGGAGGAAGTAATATTTAGTAATTTACTAAGTGTCTTTTAAGGAGATATAAATAAATCTTTTCATTTTTCTATGTCTTTTCATTTGCCTAAGTTGAAGGTTTGTTTCAACTCTATAAATAGTGGTTTGTATAATATGCATTGTATGCAAATAGTTATGTATTGAGCGAAATAAACTGAAGTTTTATGAATTTGTTCCTAGTTAGCTCTGTATTTTCAAGGTGGATTCGTTTGAGCTTTGAGCTATCTTAATGCCATGTATCTCTTAGATGGATCTGTTCGAGTTGTGAACTCTTATCCTCAATAAGACCCTTTTATCTCTAAGTAGATTCCAGTTGTGTGCCAAATCCTGCTTGTCACTTGTGCTACCTAGCCCTTATCATCCATTCCTGATATCTAATTGCTAACCGTAGAACTGAAACATTTTTTCATTCTCATCAGTTTCAATTTTTATGTCAAGATATATGTCGACATTCTTATCGTGCACTTGCGCCAAGATTATTCTGGATGTACCATTCTTAGGGATTTTCATATCTTGTATCTAATTGGAATTTTGGTCATGAAAGTAAGCAAATTAAAAATTCTTAGTAGAAAATAAATGAAATTACCTGTCATCAATAAAGATACAGCATTTCGGATCAACGTTTAAGTGCTTCAAAACATCAGCATAAAAATCCGGATCAGGCTTCCTTTTTCCTGCGTTCACAAAGTTCATGAATAATAAATAATATACAATAAATCAAGCATCATATATAGACATAGGCTGAATAACTATTCAAACCATCGTCTGGCAATGAAATTGAGAAGACTAGCATGTGAAGAAGACTTCAAAAAGGTACAAAATTGTACCCATTGTACATGAACAGAATGTCCAGGATAAGTATTTTGAGAGTTTTAGCTTTTCCTCAATTATTTCATACCTGCAACAGAAACAATAGAAGAAGAAAGTAGTCATATTGGTTCCCAAAATTTTCAATGAAGCTTTTATTATATATACATACCAGATCGGATAATTAGTGGAAGCATGCATTTCATATCCATTTTTCTTTAGATCGTCGAGTAATCTTTCAACTCCTTCAAGGTAGGAATATCCTTGTCTCATACAGCTTTTGAGGCCTGCAAGGAAACAACTTTGTTCATAATGCAACCAATATATATATAAAATAACAAGACTTACTAGACAATGTGGATTAGTAGCAAATTACCCCTTTAAAAACCAAAAATAGCAAATAACTCCCTGGAGAAATAAGGCAACTCACCTCCTCAAAAATTAAGAAAATAAAATTAATACCCCATTTTTTTGTCTTTTGATAAATAATTAAATACCCCATTTGATACGCGCGATATGATGCAAAACAATCTTGGCAAAACATAAATAATTAAAATTCTAGAAAATCAAAGCTAAATCAGCAGTCATAGAATTTCTCGTGAGTTTAACTTACCTTCTAAATCAATTGGCCTTCCATCTTTAAAAAAAATCTGGGCTAGCTCCATCTGGAAAGAAGAAATACTATTAAAAAATATATATATATATGTGAGTATGCATGTGTTATGAGAGTGTGCACCTCCAACTCAAGACAAAAGATTTAACAGCAAGTTTCAACTCAAGCAACACACTTCATAAATGTAGATCTTCTAATCACAAACAAGGACAGCCATAAACCTGATAAAATGACTGCTCCATCTAAAGTAGACAGCGAAAAAATCAAGCCAAAGTAAATTCCTTTCTCATCGATAAGTTTTTTCAAGATAATACATCGACCAAAAGAGCATTCAAGTCCAGAAGTCCTTAGACCTTAATAATCCAGAAATTATAGTTAGAATTAATTAATCAAGACAAAAATTTTGTTAGGACCTATGTTGTTTTATTATGATCCCTTGATAATCCAGAAATTATAGTTAGAATTAATTAATCACTTGTTGGCCGGTCAAGGTCTAAGTCTTTTGTGAAAAGTTCCTTAGCATCGGTAGAAAAGGTCCATGCACCAATGAAAGAAACGATGAATCATGGACAACAAAATGATGATTGAAAGATTAAAGAACTAAGAGACTTAGAGGATGCAACAATGGAATTTATGCAAGAATTGGTGAGTGTTAAGTAGAAAATGGAATGAATTTTGAAATGTGGTGCTGATCACACTTATGTGCCTAAGCAGTGATATACCAAACATTACCGTTCTATTCCTATATACACATTACATAATAAAACCAAATTCCATAAGTTCAACATAACATTGGACTTCAACAAAATCAAAAGACCAAGACCAGCTGGAGCTCTCCTTGGTGAGTGTATTTCTACTTGCATCGTGATTGTTGTTTGTGGCCACACTGCTTTTATCCATGGGCAAAGACCATTAGGGTTTCAGAGATTGATGGATAGGACAATTAAATTTGACTACGAACAAAGGGAAAGATGGAGATAAAACAAGAGGGAACAAAATTAGATACTTCATACATATGAAATTATCTTTTAGCTTCTCAATTTTTTTATAAATCACACTCGTAGAGAAAATGCCTTGGAGATCAAGAGGTGGCTATATCTTATTATCTGTCATCCCCTAAGTAAGAGTTGCCATAATTATCCAAAAACTTAAGATTTTATTTCATGTTCCTAAACCTAACCAGAACTACGAGCCTTCAATATACACCCCTTATGTTTCAGATGGCCATGCGCAATTTGCAGGAATTGGCCCGAAACTAACCAGGTACTCCCTTCGACACCCCCCCCCCCAAAACCAAAAAAAAAAAGAAACAAAGAATAATCTCAACAAGAAAATGGTATAGATAAAATAACACTGGGGCTCCCTCCTTTTGTTTTAGCAAAATGGCCTTTAGGACTCCCAAATTTATCCAAAGAGTAATTGCCTAGCCAAGTCAACATATTTTTTTCATTTTTGCTGCAAACAGTCGAGCAGTACATCCTAAGGGGTCTTTACAGTACTTTGGGTCTTTTGAGAAGATAAAAAAAAAAGGGAGAATAACATTGCATCCATAGTCCAGAGCTCTCCATTGAAAACTATGTGGTGGTGGTTGCATTGATTCGAGCTTGCAATTGATGAAGGAGGTAGAAATATGTAATATCACCTCCATGCTCCTAAATTGCAAGAAAATAGTTACATATGGAGCTAAGCTAAAATAAGTGAGGAAAATGATCCAGATTGCTGCACATTCTGGTCCTCATTCTACACTACATCAGGATCCAATTGACCTCAGGGCTAAAATCAGTTTCATTTCTAAGTAAAAGTTCATAGTTTTCTAATATACCTCGTTAATAAGACCCTTTTCAAATTCAATCCAGGCAGTAGGATGCTTGCATTCTAGAAGCTCCTTCATAGACATTCTGAACAAATAATTTCCAATTGCAAGCATAACAAAGTAAATTAGTGTGACTTAGATAATTGATTCGTACTGAAATGTTAAAAAAGGATTGGGAAACTAACATATTAACTTTTATACTGAAAATATAATAAGCAAAGATATAGACACCAAGGCCTCATGAACAAATAGAGGTTAATTTTGGTTAACAATTGCTCATATTTCTCCCCAATTCAAACTCGTGCTCCACAATATTAATCTCTCTAACTCAAATACCACAAATTCATCATACACCAATTGAATGGAAATATTTTCTTATTATTTTAGAGAATCCAATTCCTAATCCATGTTTCCTAACGAATTTCAGGTCTAATTATGTATATTGCAGAATTGTTTCAAATGAGATATTGAAAAAATTAAGAATAAAATAAGTCTATTAAGAATACCCGAAGAATGCGGGGATATCATCATAGAATGGGTCGCGGACGAGTGTGCTCATGACGTCGAAAAGCAGTACCGGAAGCTTTCTCGTTGATTTAGCGACGGCGGTGGCGCTTTTAAGGGAGGAAGAAGTCATTATTTGCTTTTTTGCAGTTGAATATGATGTGTTTGCTGGCGGAGGCGGAAAGCTACTGAATCTCCAAATCAACCTCTGTGCGGCCATTAACTACTGCTGGAATTTTTTCTTCTATCGAACTGACTTTCTTACCCTTATATTTAACCAGAAAAATATTTCATATTCTTTTTGGGTCGTAATTGATTTCCCTAAACAATATGAGGAGAGTAGTCGACTGAGAGTGAGACATTTTTTTTAATGATAACCCATGTGGATGGGATTTGGCCCGGTCTCACGGATTTCGCGAGTCAAAATTCTTTCAAATTAGTTTTCGTTAAACCTATAAAACCATTAAAAATTTATTCAAAAACTAACACTCAAACTCTTCAAATCTATAAAATATTGATTTGACACCTACCACTTACTTTTTTCCCCAAATCTTACTAAAAAAAACATTGATTTGACACTTATCACCTATTTTTTCCCTAGACCCCAACATTCAAACCCAATCCAAGTGGGGTTTAACTTATTCAAATCAGAAAATCCAAAAGCCAAAACTCATCCAAATGAAGTCTCAAAAGTTTCTTCGAAATAATTATTTAAACCGAGACCCGCGAAACCGAGCCAAAATCCATCCAAATAGATATTGTATTAATATGAAAATTATACCTTCCTTAATTACCCTAATACAAAAATTTACACTCATCATTAAACAAAATTCTCAAGGGTTAATTACAGGGACATTCCCTGAGGTTTGGTGAAACTCGCGTTCATTCCCCTCTAAGAATACTAATTACTTTGACCTCCCCTGAGGTTTGCAAAACCTTACAAAACTCTAATGGAGACTAACGGAGGTGGATGAAATTCGTGAAATTACCCTCTTGCCCTCATCAATTTTAATTACTTCGACCTCCCCTAAGGTTTACAAAACTTTACAAAAATTTATATTTGCCTATTAATCCCCAAACTTTAATAAAATTAAATTTACACATAAAAAGAAAAGAAAAATTAACCCCACCCCGATTTATGTCACATAAAAAAGAAAAAAAAATAGTTTATTAATTATGCAATTAATAGTAATAATAAATATGTAAATAAGATTTTATTTTTGTATTTTATAATAAAATATTATTTAATTGTATTGTATTTAAGTAAGATATAAATTTATGATTTCATTGTTGAAAATATTAAACACTTTTATATATATATATATATATATATATATATATATATATATATTTAAGTTTAAAACTGAAATAACCCATAAATTTAATTATTTACAAATACCTCATAGATAATTATTTTATAAAAGGGTATTTGAATTAGTATCTTTAAATTTTATGAAAAAAATATTTATTGATTTTTTTAGTTAAATTTTTATAAAATGAATATTTCAATATTGTATAATTTATCAATAGCGTAAAAAATAATTTATTAATTATGTAAACAAGATTTATTTTAGTATTTTATAGTAAATATTATTTAATAGTATTGAGTTTAAGTAATCAATAAATTATTGTCTGGGATCGCTGGTTTCAGACCGGCGACGGCCTGGGATATTCTCCCCAGGTCGTCGCCGGCCTAGATCTGGTGATCCCAGGCCGTCGGGACGGCCTGGGAAGGTGGTGGTGGCGGGTTGGGGGTTTGGGGTGGGGGCGGGGTGGGGTGATTTTAGGGTTTTTTTAAAAAAATTATATTTTTATTTTTATTATAAAAATTAAAATATTATTGAATATATTTTTTTTCTTTAAAAATTGTTATGTTATATTTATGAATAATTAAAAAATAATAATTTCCCAACAAATAAGTTCTTTAATTATTTCATATCAATAAAACTTGAGTTGATATATGTGTAATATTTTTTCTAAAACATTATTGGCTAATATAAAATTTTATAAACATGTGTAATATTTTTTCTAAAACATTATTGACCATTATAAAATTTTATATTTATAGACATAAAAATTAAACTTGAGTATTTTCAATATTTTTCTATCAAGTAAAATATAAGAACACTAAAAATAATAATAAAAATAAATTTGAATGTTTATATTTATTTGAATTTATATACACAAATAAGAGGGACAATGTGAAAATCTATACATTAAAAATAAATTTCAATGTTTATATTTATTTGAATAAAAATAATTTTTTGTAAGAGTTAGTAGTGTATTTCTCTTTGCATATATTTTACAATAAGTAAGAAAATACTTTAGAAATATTTAAAATGTTATTTTAAATAGAAATATACATTAATAAAGTCATTACACATTTTATATAAATTTAACAACATTTTAATCCACAAATGTAATTTGACATTGCTACTAGATCCATTCTCATGCAATAATGTAACATTTGCTGAGAGGGGTAATATAGTCCATACATATTTGCTACAGTAAGTCGGGGGCAAAAATGGTAATCTTCAAAAATTTTATGATGACGTAAGCAAAAATTAACGGAACCCTAACGGTTGTAAGATTTTGCAAACCTCAGGGGAGGTCCGAGTAATTAGTATTCTTAGAGGGGAATGAACGCGAGTTTCACCAAATCTCAGGGGAGGTCCCTGTAATTAACCCAATTCTCAAACCTAAATAGATGTAGTTGCAGAACTAATTAAAATTTTGCTTCTTTTAATAGTAGACAATTTAGATTAGATGCAAATACGTACCATTGATTATTCTGGAAAAGTGGGTCATTGAGCCGTTTTAATGGATGGAGGAGTGCGTTTAAGTTTTGTGGAAGTGCTGATTATGGGAAAACTACATGTGTTTTTGGAGTAGAAGAACAAGTTAAATTTTTTGTGTAGCGATATCAAAATCGCCACTTTGTAAAAATGATATTACTTTTCTCTTTAAATAGTATAAATTATTTCTTTATTAACATTTTTAGTTTTAACAGTGAACGGATAAAAATGTTCTAAAAGGAATCACTTAATAAGGACTAAAGTAAAATAAATAATTCATAATAGGGGTTAAAGCTAAAAATGATATAATAAGGACTAAAATTGGTATTTACCTATCGTATTTTACAGTTAAAGCATCATGTCTCGCCCTCAGAAGCTCCCCTTTTAAACAATCCATCCGCTTGTAATTCGACCGGCGGAGGACGGCATGATTTCATCGGTGGCGTCTGTTTCATACACCCCTCACAATATAAGCAACGGCGACAGCCGGCGGAGGAGGACGAGCAGTAACACCGATTCGAATTTCTTCCGATCCTTTTCAACATTTTCCGTTCCTTCAACTGATGACGAATACACAGCAGTAAGAAACAGAAGGATTACTTGTGCTTGCGTGGCGCCGCCTCAGGATTTCACACCAGCTAAGTATTTGGTACGCCTTAACAATTTTAAAGGAATCATCATTTGTAATTCTTTGTTTGCCCTATCATTTTTTGTTTACTTTTTATTCCATTTTCGTGGTTATTATATAGTTTGTTTTTATGCTTTGCTATTAGAATTGGTTCCCTTAGACATCTATAGTTAATATGAAAATGCAGTAAATCTATTATCTATACTTATTGTGGGCATTATGACTGGGCTCCGAGTAGGAATTTGTTGGAAGAATTCAAATTCATGTCTGGGAGATTCAAAGGATCAGTTTAGTTTATACTGTAGTACTTTCATTCAGATTTGTCTGTGTTCATGTTGCTGTATTTGTGTTTGCTCACTTTATCCAGGGTCCTCATAGAACAGAAGACTTGGCTGTCTCGGAGGAGCTAGGGTATGAGTCAGATGTACTCATTGAATGTAGAGATGTCTACAAATCCTTCGGGGAAAAGCATATTTTAAGAGGTGTGAGCTTCAAGGTACTCTCATTCTAATAGTAGAAAAATGTAGAAAGTAAAAGACCAGATAATACTCATGTAATTAATAGGAAAAAAACTGGTAGGAAAGCACTGAAAGACTAGAAGGTTGATCTTTTGTTGCTCGTTGCTCTACTGCATACAACTCTCAGTTCATCTTCAGTTGCGGAACAATATTCTTCCTCGAGTTTTAACCAAAAAAGATGTTAGTCCTTTTGTAGATAAGGCATGGAGAGGCTGTTGGAATAATTGGGCCATCTGGGACAGGTAAGTCAACCATTTTGAAGATCATGGCTGGCCTTCTTTCTCCAGACAAGGTAATTCGTTGGTTTGATTTTGAATTTGGAGTTATGATTTAACTGAATATAGTTTTGCAAAAAGTGTGTTCCAGGAAGACTGTGACTTTCTTCTTGATATCTTTTTATTAACTATGCTTAACAATTAGGGTGAGGTTTTCATTCGAGGTAGAAGGCGGCATGGTTTAATCAGTGATGATGAAATATCCGGTCTTAGAATTGGCTTGGTGAGATACATAGCGTTTGTATATATGACATTTCAGTGAACCAGGAAGTTCTAAAAATGTTTTTCCCTATGTTACAGGTGTTTCAGAGTGCGGCACTTTTTGATTCTCTGACTGTTCGTGAAAATGTTGGTTTCCTATTGTAAGCTACCAAGGAGGCCCTGTGAATATGTTTAAATAGACTTTTATTTTGCTATTGGCGCATAATTGATTATGTTTCCTCATTCTGAATATTATAATCTTTTTTTTTTTTTTTTAAATGTTATAGATATGAGAATTCAACTATGTCTGAGGATCAAATTGCCAAGCTTGTGACGGAGACTCTAGCGGCTGTTGGACTGAAGGTCTGCAGTTGATGAACATGTTTTAGGGCCGGCTTCATTCACCTTAATTAAGTTAATTTATGTAATGCCTGCTGTAAGAATGCTAGGAACATTGTGCAAGCAAATTCTTTCATCTTGAAGCTATACTGATAAATTAATCAGAATGGCTTCACTAATTCATTAACCATTAATAGCTGGTACCAGAAATACTTGATTTTTATGTCGTTTTGGGATTAAACCCTAAAAATCCTCGACTTAGTGTTCAAATACGGTAATTTTTAGTGGACAACAAACAAAAATTTGTGCTGGGGAACAAAAAATGTGGCAATATGGGAGGAAGTTAGTTTTCTAAAAACTATGAACTCTGTAGCATATAAATAAATTGAAAAAGACCTATTCAGTTGGAAAATTGGAGGGACTGCTCAGATACGTAAATGAAGCTTAATAGTTTGGTGTACTTCGGTGAACTGGCTTATCCATGTGCTACATGTGCAGATATTACTTCTCCTTATAACAATTTAAAATATGTTTTTCAGGGAGTTGAGGATCGATTGCCGTCTGAGTTGTCTGGTGGGATGAAAAAGAGAGTTGCTCTGGCTCGTTCCATAATTTTTGATACAACTAAAGATGCAATAGAACCTGAGGTATGGAATGGAAGTGCTATTTCCATTCGATAGTAGCTTCCTCTTTCGCTGGTGTTGCCTATATTCTAGGATTCTCTTGTAATTTAGACTTGATATACATTTGACGAGTGTATATGTTTTACGGAGATAAATGCGTACCATTTAAGGTACATAGGAGTTAAAGTATTCAGTCACCGTGCTTGTCTCCCCAAGCCCCTTTAGATTATTGGATTGTCTTTAATCTCTGGTCTATAGGGAAGGTAATACTATTTAGTAATGAAATGGTACCTTAAATCATCTTCGATTCTTATTTTTTATTTGGGTAAATGCCTCTGGTGCTTAAGGTTTCCACGTTTTTAATTTTAACTAAAGAACTACAGTTTTCCACTGACTCCATTTGTATAAAAATTGCATAAGAAAGAGCAGTGCTTTTCTTAAAGAAAGATTTTATTAATTTTTGTTTTTTGGACCAATGAGTTTTACTTCTTTAGCTAATTTCTTAGATGATTTTCGCTCATGTCTTTGTTCATAATTAAGAATTGAATAGCACAATAATATGAACTTGCCCCTCCATAATTAAACTCCTATGCATTTTACTGTGTGTTTCCTGTTAATAAGGAGCTACCAGTCTTTTCTAGTAATTGAAAGGCCGGTTAAGTTTAAGCTGCAAGAGAGAAACACTTTCAATTGCATTGGCCAAGTAAATTCACCTTAAATCGATGCAGTGTGCTATTTTATTGTATCTACTTACATGGATAGGAGACTGCTGATTATTGGTAATGGTTCTGTCTTTTGTGGCTTGATTGGGCCAGAAAGAATTCAAATGGAAACTTAAAACTCGATTTAGCTATGATAGTGATAGTTATTTAATGGAAGCTTATCCTTGACCACTTTTTAGAGCAAATGTGTTATAATTTCTTTATTGATAATTATAGTAATTTATTGAGCAGGTGCTTCTATATGATGAGCCAACTGCTGGTCTAGATCCGATTGCGTCCACTGTTGTTGAAGATCTCATTCGCTCTGTTCATATGAAAGGCGAGGATGCACTTGGCCAGCCTGGGAACATTGCATCCTATGTAGTTGTCACTCATCAACATAGCACAATTAAAAGAGCTGTTGATAGGTCATAATTTGTTCTCGGACTTGAACTATAAATTGCTTCCCTATTATTGAAGTCATTTATGTTTTCCCCCTTTTATGTAGTTGTCTTATATCATTGTCATATTAATACCATTGTAGGCTGTTATTTTTACATGAAGGAAAAGTTGTATGGCAAGGAATGACTCATGAATTCTCCTCATCAACAAATCCAATTGTTCAGCAGGTAAACATCTACATTTTTACACTTCCTTTGCATGCCCAAAAAAGAAAGAAAAGGAACTCATGTATTTGATGTAAGAAGTAGGCTAATTTCTTGATAAATCATTTCATTATTTCTGAGTATTAGCTGTCGTCTCTCAGAATGGTTCTCATTTCTTTTTTTGTTGAGATTATTTTGCTAAAGATATTAAAAATAATTTAGTAGAAGTTCTCAACATTGATAATATCTGCCACGATTCCCACTCTCTTGCGGATAAATACTTTTTTCTGGCTTCCTTTTATTTTTTTAGTACTCACAACAAGACGATGCACATGCCCGTGATCCCAAATTTAATTTAAATTGGATAATTCATTTCACTCTTGTTTATTATTTAATCGGACATTCCAACAATTCATCTGATAATTGAATACTACTTTCAGTTTGCATCCGGGAGCTTGGATGGTCCAATACAGTATTAGCTGGTACAAATATATCCATTCATTTCCACGGATACAGGTTTTTTTTTCAAGCATAATCGTTGAATCAGATTTGGTAATCTTTAGTCAAGATATTGAGTGGAGCAGAAGAATTTCCAGCTTTATAACTCTGATGCTCCAGGGTTTCACGATTTGTGGTGCTGGATGAACACAGGCAAGTCCATACATTCAACTCATCTGGGAATTCATTCCTCGACAAATAAATTCTAGAGACTGGTTTTTGCTTGCTACTTTATTGAAAGAGGTCTCTTTTCAGTTGAGTTTAGTAGCTGTTTGTAATATTTTGTGTTTTGTATAATAAAAGGCTAATTACTAATTAGTGGTTCTTTCTACTAGCCAGATTTGATCTTACAATTATTTCATATGGGTTTTGGACAAGATATTGTCTTGAAAAGTATTCATCTTTATGGTATTATATTGTGCTGGAATAAGCACAAAGATAAAATGACACATTACTTTGGGTCAAGAGTTCACAAAATCCTATGGTCGAAACATATTGAACTCCATGGGTTTAAAAGTTCTTTCTCTAGTGGCATCTAATGACAAGTAGTTGTTTATCACTGACAGCATTTAATTCGAGTAATTGTGCCTTTTAAGGAATCTATGCCAAAGAGATGGAAGAAATGAACGTCTTTGAATTGATGACGTTTCAGAAACACCGGGCATCAAATTTTTATTAGCAAAAATTCGTCTGTCTTTGGGCTTTGTAAAAACTTTAGATTCACCATTAGTTTGATTGATGATTCTTTGATTAAAGCCGGGCCGTTCCGACATATTTGGAGCCCTAGACAAAAAGTATAATCGGGGTCATACTCTATAAAAGAAAAATATCATTATAAAAATTTATTTTCTTCCTTCTAAAATTGTAAAAATATTTATTAAGTATTTACATAATTTTTCTTTGACACACATCAAATTAACTTTTCTTTAAAAAAAAATTCAATGGTAATATGTTTTTATAACATTTAATATAAAATCCTTCAAAAAATAAAACAAATACTGTGAATATAACTATATATCTAATGTAAGTTAATAAAGTTAATTTTACTTGTCAAAATCAATAAAATAGATTAAAAAAAAAGATAGAATATTTATGCTCTTGCAATTATGTTACAAAAGTGGCTCTTCGGGTAAAATCGAATCATATCAATTTTTGGTATCTAGATTTCTTCACTAATTTCAGAATTTGTTTCGAATGCGTTGCCAAACAATTCCATTCGGTTTGGTACCAAAATATGAAAAACATGATTTTGGGTTTTTTTTTTTTGTAAATCTCACTTAAATTAATTTTTGAAATTTGTATCTTGGTCCAAACTCATCTAATCAAGTTACATATCAAGCCTAATTTGTAAGATGATCATAGTTCCAAATAAGAAAAAGAATTGGCATCTCCAGACTTCATATAACTCTGCACCTCCAAATCTCAAATTTAATATATTGTTGCAAAATAACAATAACATAAATTTTTTACCAAAATTCTAAGATGCAAATAAAATAGAAACAATGATACTATCAATTATAGTATAAATTTCTAGATAGATCAATAAATATATCTAGTAAAAACTTATAGATTATCATAGTCATTAGATCTAGTTGATCATCACCGTCCTTTCGAGAAGATGGTTATATAAATAGGGGCATGACCTAATTTGTAAAATATTCAAGTTTGATAGTAATATTTTTTTTTTCAAAGTGGTCTTATGACACCCAAATTTGGGGACCCTCGACACTGAGGACTCTAGGCACCGGCCCAAGTTGCCTAGCATTTGGGCCGATACAGATTAAAGCTAACCAGACCAAATCATATTAGGGAGCTAAAATCTAGAGTTAAAATCTCAATGATTTGAATTATGGCCTGCCAATGTTGAGGGTTGTAGATGGAGCTGATTTAAATCCAAATTTGTCCGGATTTATTATGACTTTTATCTAATTAGAGATTCTATGAATATGATCCGATCAAAAAAATTCAATAATTCAAAATATGTGGAATGAGAATCAATTATATATATGATGATCATGTAATCTCTGATGTAAAAATGAAAAAGCTATCATGCATAAATCTTAGCTTGATGGTTTTTCCTTAGTTATTGGTTGCAAATACTAATTGCTTAATGGATCAAGAGAGAGTTATGTAAATTAAACCAAACATATATATAATATATACATGGTGCAAAAACAATGAAAAAAAATTGAATTAATCACCAAAGCATATTAGAAGTTGCAGAAGTATAAATTCATTTCATAGAATCAATTAGCTCTATTATCGATCATTATTGCTCATTTATATATCCATGTGGTATTAAATTCGATCACTTTCAAAACTCCATTAAGCCACTCAAGTAGAATATCAAATTTGCGGAGGATAGGTTTTTACAAATGTCCAAGAGATGCATATTACTACATATTGGCAAGCACCAAATGATCATTATTTAATAGAACTTATTCTCATGTTGTTATCCAATTTATATACAATATACTAAAGTGTAGGTAAGTTTACTTTATATATTTCCCTTAACACTCAAATATAATTAATAATAATGGGTCAATGATATGTATATAATAGTTTGTTAAAGCTCATACACATTTCAAATAAGCTTGGAACATTGAGAGTTAATGGATACCAAAAATCACTTTTATTTAAATACATTTATTATCAATCATTTAATCAGAAATTATATTATTAATTATCTAAGTACAAAGAGTTACATATGATAAATCACAATCAAACACTAGTAAATTGGAGGAAAAAAATGGATTTTTTGCACTTTGCACCCTCAAAATATGAACAATTAAGCACTTTACACCATTTTTTATTTTCCTAAAAAAACTCAGTGAAAAAATATGTAATTCATTTTTGAATCTTTGGCACTTTGCACCCCCGAAACGCGAGAAATGAACATTTTGCACCCCCCCAAAATAGAATTAATACTTAGCACTCTCGAACTAAGAACAACTCATCAACTTGCACCCCCAAATACGAGAAATGGACACTTGAACCCCCTAACACATAATTAGCACTTAGCACCTCAAAGTAAGAAAAACTCAATATCTAGCACCCTCTCGTTTTTCTCCTAACGCGAGAAATGGACATTTTTAGGCAAAGTTGACCACCGGGGTCAAAATACCTAGGGGCAAAATAGGTAATTAATTTTTTCTCCTTAAATTTGAAAATACGATTATGAATGCTAGAATACTCATTTATGTATCCATCTTAATATTTATTTGTGTGATATGATTCAATAAATTTTATGTATTAACTTTCTAGAAATTTTTCGAATTCTTTTGGATATTTAGAACATTTGGAAAATTGATAATTAAAGAAATATGTTAAAATAGATTTGCAGATGAATATTCTAGTATTCATAATCGTATTTCGCAAATTTTAAAAAATAAATTACCTATTTTGCCCCTAGGTTTTTTTTTACCCCGGTGGTCAACTTTGTCCGAAAAAATGAGGGGTGCTAGTTGTTGAGTTTTTCTTAATTTGAGGTGCTAAGTGCTAATTTTGTGTTTAGGGAATTCAAAGTGTTCATTTCTTGTATTTCAGGGGTGCAATTTGTTGAGTTGTTCTTAATTCGAGAGTGCTAAGTGCTAATTACGAAGGTTTGAGAATAAAATGGATACTTCTATACATGCAAATTGAAGAAAATGTATTACCATTTGTTATATGATCATAACACGATAGATTAAACACCATGGATGTTACGGGGATCGATATAATTAATGTTATTAATAAATCTTAGATGCACCTCATTCCATATTCTTTTGACGCACCTATCATCACCACCTTTTCATCTTACAACCCCACTTTCTATTACCATCGTATATATGCACTTTCACTCTTCAAGTAGCATAATTTCATTCCTCCGATCCGTCTCTCCTTATGCTTGTGCATGACATATTCCTTTTTGTCGCTAGCTACACGTGTTGATATATTGATCTTAATTGACTATCATTTCAATCAATATATATATATATGTATGTATGAAACATTAATTTCCATGAAATTGTAGCACCTAATTAAATACCACAAAATAAATTTGTCAAAAAATGATAGGGTGGGAAGACATATACAAAGTGGTTGTAGCCATGGCACCACTCTACGTAGCACTAACACTAGGCTACGGTTCCGTAAAATGGTGGCGCATATTCACACCCGAACATTGCGAAGCCATAAACAAAATGGTGTGCTTCTTCACCCTCCCATTATTCACGTTCGAGTTCACCGCCCACGTTGACCCATTCAAAATGAACTATAAGTTTATGGGCGCAGACGCGATATCCAAACTCATCATAATTACGGTACTTTCAGCATGGGCCAAGTTATGTGGTACCAAAGGTAGCTATTGTTGGCTTATAACTAGCTTCTCTTTATCGACACTCACTAATTCTTTAGTGGTCGGGGTGCCGTTACTTAAGGCCATGTATGGACCCATGGCCGTGGATCTCGTGGTACAATCGTCGGTATTTCAGGCGCTTGTTTGGCTTACTATACTTTTGTTTGTTCTTGAGATTAGAAGAACAAAAAGTGAATTTCACATTAATGGAGATGATCATGTAATAAAAGATGATGTTGGTGGAAATATGGAGGCGGGTATTATTTGTAGGAATGGGCCGACGTTCTGGACTTTGGCGAAAGCGGTGTGGGTTAAACTTGCGATGAATCCGAACTCGTATGCATGTATTATTGGTATCGCTTGGGCTTTTTTGTCTAATAGGTACGTTTTGATTTACATAATTTTCTTACTTAAATCTGGTCTACGAGAAATTATTAGAACTTGTGATTAGGATTAATGCACGATATGATCATTTATAGTGAAAGCATGATTTCACCTTAATAAATGAACGATGTCGTGCATTTCAGTTCACAAAATATATAATTTTTTTTCTGAACCTTGATTTACTTAATTGTCATTTAATTTTTTGACAAATTATATATATTTTTGATTTGTTAAGTGAGTTAATATGGTATGATTATATTAGGTGGCATTTTCCGATGCCGACCATTGTGGAAGGATCAATTCTCATTATGTCAAAAGCTGGTACTGGAACTGCTATGTTTAGTATGGGTGAGTAACACACACACGAGAAATTGAGGTTATTTGTGTAATTCTTGCCTAATTCCGTCTTACATAATCGAAAATATTTATATAACAAGTGCAATATACTTTATTTTGAGATTATGGAATTTCTTGATAGAAAAAGTCATGGAATTATTTCTCAATTTAAGAAAAAGATTGAATAGAAACTACTATATAGTTTCGTTTTGATCCCCAAAATTAAAAACTTAGTGATATTTTTGGTGGAAACATACGGATATTTTGATTGGTTTTTGTCAGGGCCGGCCCAAGTGCTAGGCAACTTGGGCTTGCGCCTTAGGCCTCCGATTCCGAGGGCCCCAAAAATTATATATTGGAATTAAGAAAATTTAAATATTTTTAATTTTATTAATTTTATGTATATAACATGTATTTTGAATCACTTGGTAAGAATTTTTCTTGATGAATGGGAGGTCTATGGTTCAAATCCCAATATTGAGTTTTTTTCTTATATTTTGATTGTTTTATATTATTTAACTCATTTTCTTTTGTAATAATCATCTTTTTTACTTCCCTTTTTCTTTTGTAATAATTGTTCATCTTTTTTATTTTCCTTTCGTAGTAATTATTCTTTTAATCCCTTTCTTTACTTAATAAGTACTTTAAAAAAAATTATGTCTTAATTATTATAAAAATAATACGGATTTTTTTCTTTATCATAGGATTTTTTTGCTTATTACTTTCTCACTTAGTACATTGCAAAAAAGAATTTTGCCCCCAATAAAATTGGTCTAACCCTATCCATATTTTTATATGTATGTGTATATTTTTCTTAGTTTTATATATGATGTATAACTTTTCCTATACATGATAATATATATTTAATAGAGTTAAGACTGTCACGAATTGAAATAAAGTTAAGCAATCAATTATGATATTTGTAAAAGAATAAAATAGAGTTAAGGATGTACATATACTTGTAAAATTTGCTTCGGCTAAAATAGTATTTTAATATTTAAAGTTACAAAAAAAAATTCATGGTTGAATCTTTTAAAAATTTAATAAGTTTGTTATTTAATTATCTATCTAAAAAATATTATGTTAGAGAAAATAATGTCAATATTTAATTAATATAGCCTTTAAAAAATAAATGGATTATATCTTTTTTTTATTAAAGGGCCTCAAATTTGAAATTCGCTTATGGCCCCCGAATGTCTATGACCGGCCCTGATTTTTGTGGTTGGAATATGATAACATCACAATATGTGCAATGCACTTTCTTTATGGTTGAGTAAATTTGGTCAAATTAGATTATGATAAGAATATATACCCATGCGTTATTGAGATTATGGATTTCTTTGATAGAAATTCAACATTTCTTTGGGAATTTGCTGAAAACATTTGGGAAAAAAATATAAATTTAAGACTATTATATAATTTCGTTTTGATAGACCCCAAAAATATAAAAAGTTTAGCGATATTTTTGGTGGAAACATATGGATATTTTGATCCATGTTTGTGATTGGATAAAATGATAACATGACAATTAGTGTAATAAGCTTGCTTTTATGGTCAAACCAGAATATGATATTGCCTAACATATTAAAATGATCCTTTTGAACATAGATGAAGTCATGAAACTTAATTGAAGAATACTACTTATCTTGATCGTTTTGAAAATATTACATGTCTAAGGCTCGGTTTTGCTTAAAGTTGGTTTCAAAATAATGATTTGAGTTACTGAAATCTTTGACCGAAGCACCATTTCGATTGAATTTGAATGTAGCGTTTAGCGACTTTAAAAAAGTTTAGACATCATTTGGATTATAAGTTTTGATGTTAAGGCTTGATGGAGAAAATAGGTGTAAGGTATTGAATTAAATAATTATTATAGAGACAAAGTAACTGGTAACTGATACGTATCAGATCAATATCTTTTCACTCATATATATATATATATATATATATATATATTTTGTACACTAACAAAATCATCTAAAAATATTGTAAAAGATCTTATAAGGTAGTAAATGGTACGTGATTATTATATTTTAGCGTCATTAGCTAAATTGAAATATATATAAATGTGTTTAAATATATAGTTTGTGGATGCAGGGATGTTCATGGCAATGCAAGAGAAAGTGATAGCTTGTGGAGCAAGTTTGACAGTATTTGGCATGGCGTTGAGATTTATAGCTGGCCCCCTAGCCATGGCTCTTGGTTCCATCGCTGTTAGTTTACACGGCGACGTTTTGCGTGTTGCCATCATTCAGGTAAGTATACATATATATGCTATTTTTATACTCCATATAATATTCCGCAAATATTATTTGGAGTTTTCATTCTTATTTTTTGTATATTTATTTCCATTTATGGGGAAAAAAATTAATTAGTACTGCAAAAAATAGGTCCTCATATAAGCCTAGAGTTGGGCCTTCAGCTTGAATAACTATTATTTATAATTTGCATGCAGGCAGCTTTACCTCAATCGATCACCTCCTTCATCTTTGCCAAAGAATACGGTCTACATGCAGATGTTCTCAGTACTGCGTCTGTACACTCTGCTCTCTCTATCAATTTATTAATTAAGTAATTCTAATAATTAATCCAAGATTATTTATCTGATATTATATTCTGGGTTAAACTTTCTTTCTTCAATTTAATGACAGGGTAATTTTCGGGATGATTGTGTCTCTTCCAGTGCTGATCGGTTATTATGCAGTTTTAGAATTTGTACATTAATCCAGAGCTACTTATATACCCAAAATACTACTCCCTTTATTTTTTTATTTGTCATTTTGAAGGATTGCACACGGATTAAGAAATGTAATAAATAATCACTTTTTTTGAATAAAGATCCCAAAATACCCTTTTAATTAATTAATTACATCATTAATTACAAGCATTAACGAAATGGATAAAATTGATAGAGAAAATTAATTTTATATTAAAATCCTATAATGATAAATAAAAGTAAACAAATTTTTTCTTTCAAAAGCGACAAATAAAAAGAAACGAAAAGAGTATTTTGTTCTCTCTTAGCAAACTCATATTTTGGACCAGTTGATATCTTATAAAGTTATTGGGGTTTAAGGTTTAAAAAGTATTATTGAAGAAGTCAGAGTCGACCCATCACAATTTGGGGCCCTAGGAAAAAGTAAATTCGAGGCCTATGTTAAAAAAAAAATTAATTATTGCAAATTAATTTTTATACTTTTGAAAATGCAGAAGTATTGATAAAATATGTACAATTAATTTATTGATTAAGTTAGCCGTAAATATGTTTTTATTATTTTTTAGTTTTGATATTCCCCCGCAGCAAATATTAGTGTTATAAATATAATTATAGGAGTATAACAAATTAACATTGTTAGAGAATGAATCTTTATTTGTCAAAAGTTGATTACTATCCTTACTATCGTTAATATTTCTTAACTTTTTTGTGCAGACTAAAATATCTCTATTTAAATTATAAAGTGATATTTAATTAAATGATAAATATATCTTTCTATCTATCTATCTATTATTATAAAAGTATAAATATTTCTTAACTTTGGTGTGCAGACTAAGATACTCCTATTTAGATTATAAAATCATATTTTATTATCTCTATTATTATTATTATTATTATTTTTGTTATATTTTTATTATATATATATATATATATATATATATATATATATATATATATATATATATATATATATTATTTATTATTTAAACTCCCTCCGTCCCATTTATTTTGCTCCCTTTGCTACAGTACTCGGTCAAACTTTTTAATCTTTTAGGTGACTTATCATATTAAATTATTCACATTTATGGTGTATTAAACCTTTTAAATATTAATATATATAGTGTCATAATATATAATCAACTTATTAGTGAAATATATTAATTAAATTATTTATTATAATTTTTACAAATTTGGTCAAATTGACCAGTCAACTGCACCTGGAGAGCAAAATAATTGGGACAGAGGGAGTATATAAAAGCCTGAATATTTTTTAACTTTTTTGTGCAGACTAAAATACCCCTATTTAAATTCTAAAGTGTATTTAATTAAATGGTAAATTTATAAAAGATTAAAAGTAATTGAAGATGTATAATTAGACATGAAGTCTTATAATATATATCTCCTACATAAACTCCTAAAATTATAAATTCTCTCTTACATCAATTTTTGTAATTTTAATCTTCTTCTCTTATAATAAATAAAAACGAACCATAAAAAAACATTATTATTTTAAATATCCCCTAAGTATATATAAAAATTATTATATTTTAGCATCAATATTTATTTAAGTAAGAAAATATAAATTTAAAAGATTTAGTACGACATAAATCATAAACAATCTAAATATAAATTTTAAAATGAATTTTCTCTTAAATGTTATTATGTTAAAAAAAAATAAGTTAAAATTGAATCGCATCTTCTATGAAAGAATAAAAAATACTATGATTTAGCTAACTACGTAATTTTACTTTGACTATTATAGAAAAATATAAAGAATATTCAATAATATTAAGACATGCATAACCTCTTTCATTGAATTCTATTCGTGAAAAACGGGTGAAATTGATAAAAAAAAAAAAATCTTTGAAATCA
Organism: Penstemon eatonii; assembly: GCA_038501285.1. Lineage (NCBI taxonomy): Eukaryota > Viridiplantae > Streptophyta > Magnoliopsida > Lamiales > Plantaginaceae > Penstemon > Penstemon eatonii. Next base: position 9,654,550 of record CM076710.1, read on the forward strand.
TTGAAAATATGTGAAATAGATGAAAATTCGAGTGAAATTGATAAAAAAAATTCGAGTAAAATAGATGAAAATGTGCGCTTGAAATCGAATACTGTAAAATCAATAAAAAGATACCGTGAAGGATGAAACCGTTGAAACGACAATATCAATGAAAAACAGGTGAAATCTGTAAAATAAAATGAATAAAGTTGATGAAAACGTGTCAAATCAATGAAAATTTCAGGTGAAATTAGTGAAAAAAATAGTGAAATTAGTGAAAAAAGTGGTTTTAACGAAAAAAACAAAAGGATAAAATCGTTAAAAACAGTGAAAGTAAGTTATAACTGATAAAAATGGGCTTTTGGCACTTTGTACCCTGAAACTATAGGGTTTTGGCACCTTGCACCATGACTTAAATTTTTTGGCACATTGCACCGTGGAAATATAATTTATTTAGCACTTTGCATCCTAGTGTGTGTTTTAGTGAGAAAATTCATTGGTTGAAGGGTAGAATGTTTATTTTCGAATATTTTTGGTACTTTGCACCCTAAAAATATAGATATTGAAACTTTACACTTTGAAATATAGAATATTGGCACTTTGCACCCAAAAAATATAATTTATGGCATTTTCAACCATGACTTAATATGATAATCTAAATAATCTAAATAATGTAAATAACATGCAATATAATAGTATGTTAGATATGTAAACGTGTATTTTAGATATAAAGTAAATAATCTTGAGAATACTTAAAAACAAAATGAAGACAATGTCATTTTTTTTTAATCTAAATTTTACTGAGAGACAATGTTAAAATAAATTATTATAAAGTAAAATAAATTTAAAATAACAAGTTTATGATTGTTGTGCATAGAAATGACCATTTTATCTCTACATCACCGACATTCATGAGTTTTTTTAGGGTGCAAAATGGCATACAAATTATATATTTAGGGTGCAAAGTGCCAAAAATTTAAATCAAGGTGAAAAAAGCTAATATTATATAATTGTAGGGTGCAGAATGCCAACATTCTATATTTTAAGGGTGCAAAATCTATATTGTCAAGGTGCAAGTGAAAAAAAAAATTAAAAATAACTATTCTTCCCTTCAACCAATGAATTTTTTAACTAAAACACACACTAGGGTGCAAAGTGCCAAATAAATTATATTTTCAGGGTGCAAAGTGCGAAAACTTTTAAGTCAGGGTGCAAAGTGTCAAAAATCCTATAATTCCGGGGTGCAAAATGCCAAAAACCCGATTAAAAATTTGATAAAATATTAAAAAAAATTAAACTGGTAAAAATGAATAAAGTCTTTTAAAAAACAGGTAAACTGGTGAAAAGTGAATTAAACTAATGAATTAAATAGTTGAAAACGGGTTACTTTGCTCTATTTTATGAGAGAATTGCATTTTTGGTACCCCACTTTAGCTCAATTCTCACTTTTGATACACCATTTTATGTGTCCAACACCTTTGGTACCAGTTTTAACAAATTGTGTCACATTTGATAGCCGTCGTTAAAAATCGCCGTTAAATGGCATGGTTATTTTCTTTTTGCAAGTTGATGCCAATACTTATATTGGCTGACAATTTTACCCATAACATTTCAGGCTACCAAATAACCACACATCTTCAAATTTTCTGACGATTTTAGTCCACATTGTTGCTAAATTTCAAAATGTGCTCTAGAAAATAGCTAGTACGTATTTGGTTGATTGAATTGTTAACAAAAGTGAGGATTCCTTGAGAATTCACGGCGTTATATTTAAGTATTGAGAAAAATGGTCAATACAAAATAATTATTGCGTATGGTTATGTCAATCTTAGTTTTTACCGGAAGTTTCTGAGTAGTTTCTTCTTAACAACTGCATAATTAAATTAATGCTAGAAGAAGAAAGTCCAAGTTACTATATATATATATTGTGTGGCGAGAGTAGGGAATCACAGGCAGCCACAGGATTGAATTTATTTTATAATTTTTTCATGGAAATTTTTGTACGTTTTGTTGACCCAAATTGATAGTCTAGTCTAGATCATGATGATCTTGAGAATAATATAATATAATTAATTAATTTGCAAGTAGTTTCTACCTGATCATTTCATTTCATCATCATATATCATAAAAAAATATCAATCTTACAATAACAAAAAAAAAAAAAAAATGGAGATTACGATTCCAGCCAGGATGTATTTCTCAATTTGGTCTCTTATTGGGCTCACTTTCTTGTTTCATGGATTCCACACTTCAAATAAATCGGGTCTCTCAGATTCAGTTTCGCCGGTGGTACTGTCTTTGTTTGGGCATTCTTTAGCTATATCCATCTTTCACTCATCCCATTATGCCCTTTTATCACGTCATTTGCCAAAGTTACCAAATTTGAGAAGATTCTTTTCTAGGTTCTTCTTTTGGCATATGATTTTTTTTACCTGCAGCTTGTTCAATATGTCGTTCCGCTTTAACCATAGCCACTACAACATTCCTTATATTCTTTCCTTTCTGTGTATTATTGAATTACAAAAATTCTTTCTTGTAGAAGATATTGTTCTTCGACAGTGGGCTGTAATTAAAATTGATCACATAATTAATCCTATCCTCCTTAATAATATTCATAATGTGACGTCCCCCATTATTTTTCTCGTAGCCTCTTTTGATTGGTATGTGATGCTTGAACCACAGAATTCTCTAGATTATGGCAAGACAAAGCTATTTCCTTTTTTAATTATCTTCATTTCACAACTCACCTCTTTATTATGGGCACATGTTTATAGTGCTTATGAATATGAAAACCAAAATCCCAACTGGTGGACAATGAATGAGTGTAATATTAACATGAAAAACTTGATTCGTTTTGCAATTATTCATGTCCAAAACCAAAATCATCGTCCTTGGTGGGCAACGAATAATAAAACTAAGATGAAGAAATTCATTCATTTTGCAGTTGGGGCGGCGGGCACAATCCTTTTTCAGTATTCTTTCAAATTAACGTCTTTGGATCATGTGAAGGTGTTCATTTGCTACACTATTGTGTGGCTTGCAAACCTTGCTCTGCTTCGTCCTTGTTGTGGTGACTTCGGGATTTTCACTTTTCTACTCGGGAACGTGATTGTGGGTTGCACTGTCAATCTATGCAATCTTGGTGGTACTACTTGGTTTACTTATGGTGCTTGCGTTTTCCTCTATGCTTTGCGCCTTACACTCGAGTCTCTACCCTTGGTAGATATACAAGGAACAGAAGTTATTGTGTTGTTTGGGAAAGAGGAGAACCTCACCCACTCGCAACCAGATCGTGCTTTGCTCCTAGTGTAATCCCTTTTTTTTTTTTTTTTTGGCACTTAACATCTCAAAATAGTCAATTTCTCTACTTCTTCCATCACTTTTGTGGGAATCTAAATTAATATATCAAGAATTTTCTGGTTTTGAAGCTTGGTGGTAGTATTGGACTTAGGTGATAACAAATTCAGTGAAGAGTAACCGAATCAACTCGGATATTAGACTTGTTTACAGGTTTTAAGACTTGTACCCATTTTCTTAACTAGAAAAATACTGATGCTTATAAATAAGTTTGAGCATTGTGATGAACTTGCTGCACTGAATAAAAAATGCAATTACCCCTTGGTAGTTAATTAGTAAGAAAACGTGTAGCCGCTGTTACGCTTTTATAAATAATACTAGCACTGGAACCAGACGACACCGTTTTGGATGAATGGGCAGACAACATAAACTGAGGCGGAAAGGGCCGTTGCTTAAATATCAAGAGCACGTGAATGCAGGATCATCACCCTGAAAATTGTAAGTTGTATCTTCCTCTCTCTCGTCTGAAGCAAATTCATCTCTAAGTGCGATCGAAGCTAATTCAAGTCTACCATTTCCATTTTAGGTAATATGGAGATCTATCTTGGATTTGATTGTAATCGGTTGTGTGGATCGATCCTTTACAATTACTGTTTGATTAATTACGGTGTAGTTTGAATTTCATTGTAATTCAGTTTTTGAATTCGAATTTGTTGTTGCGGTATTGAATGATTGAGATATTCATTTGGTTGCTGAGCTAATATATTTTGCGCATTTTGTGATTGTTGCTGTTGTTGAGTGATTAAAGTGCATCAGTGGTATCCAGAGCAGGTTGATCCTTGCGTCTGTTTGTTAGTTCGATGACGGCTAATACTAGGTCAAAAGAATGGCAAAAAGAACTTGATCAACTGAAAGCAACCTCGGTTGGGTTAGAAAGAAAGGTAGATCAATGTATGGAATAAATGCGGAAATCATTTGCTGATCTAATGAGTGAGAGAGCTAGTGTACTTCGTGGGGATCCAGTTCTAAATGAATCTCGTCGAGGACCCAATGAGTGAAATTAAAAAGTAAAACCATTTTTCACTATTCTTTCAAATTAACGTCTTTGGATCATGTGAAGGTGTTCTTTTGCTACACAATTGTGTGGCTGGCAAACCTTGCTCTGCTTCGTCCTTGTTGTAGTGACTTTGGAATTTTCACTTTTCTACTCGGGAACGTGATTGTGGGTTGCCCTGTCAATCTATTTAGTCTTGGTGGTACTACTTGGTTTACTTATGATGCTTGTGTTTTCCTCTATGGTTTGCGCCTTACACTGGAGTCTCTACCCTTCGTAGATATACAAGGAACACAAGTTATTGTGTTGTTTGGAAAAGAGAACATCACGCACTCGCAAACCAGTGTTAAGGAATAAAGCCATTTTGTTGGCATTTCTTCCTTATTAAGAAAACCTTCTGCACCGAGGAATCGAAGTCAAAATTGACGACTCTCTTGAAGTGTGTAGAAGAGTTTAGGAGGTGGAATTACTCAGCAATGAAGTAATCTTCAATACTAAGTAATTAGAAGTCAACATTTACGGCTAAAAGGATAAGGAAGAAGTAAAATCGAACTTGGCTTACTTAACCTCCTCAAGACATCTATATATATATGTTACATTAGTTGTAACATTAGTAAGGGTGGTGAATATGTAATCGAATCCCATTTTGAGAGAAAAAATAGGGATTGTTTCCCACTCAAGAGAATAACATTGAGAGAGTGAAAAAAATATAGAGAGAATAAAAGTTAGGTTTCTCCTAATATTTTGTGTCTCTCCTTTGTTATTCAAAGTGTTGTAATCCTTTTGCTATAATAAAATCCTTCTACGGTTTGCTCGACTCCAATTGTTTTATCTCATTTCCGCACGTTTTCTCATTTCTACTTTAGTTGTATTGAGGTGTCGGTACCACAACTTCCTAACAACCAGAGAACCTCACGCCCTCGCAACCAGATCGTGCTTTGGTCCTAGTGTGTTTAAGATTTTTTTCCGCAATTCTTTGTTTCCAATATCATTGAAATCATAATGTTATTACAAAATGGAAAAAGAAAAAAAAGTAAAGGTCATAACTCTAAAAGAGTATTTATTAGCAGACACTGGGTTTTGTACAATCCGGTGCTTCAAATTGACAAGCACAAACTGCAGCTTGATTGGCAGAAGGCGACACGCATACTGCACTAATTTCAGGTCCACACAATTTGGTGCATGATGGCAAACATTTTGTATAAATATCCGAACTACTGCAACCCAAATCAGCCAACACTTTGTAGCACAAATCAGCACCAACCATCAACTCCTCTGCAAATTTAATCCATTAATGCTTTATTTTACTACGTACTACTAGTTACCTACTGATAAAATAATACTGTTATTTTATATAAAAGTACGTACCTGAATACATAGTAGTGAGGATGACAATCAAACAATAATATGTAGAAAACCTTGCCATTTCAAGTCTGCTCTTAATTAATTCTTGGTTTTTCGCAAGTTTGCTTTGCTCTTTATATAAAACCGCATGGGATTTTCTAGCAAACGTAATCTGTAATGAACTTTTTTGAAATGTTTGTAATCTGAAGTAGATAATCTATAATCTGAACTTTTCAGTTAATGATTTGTACGTCATTTGCCAAAGTTCAAAAATTTGGGAAAATAGTACGTCATTATGCTCTCTCAGTACGTCATTTGCCAAAGTTCAAAAATCATAAAACTTGATTTCACAATTCACCTCTTTATTATGGGCACAACACAAGCTTATTGTGCAGAATCTGAAAACCAAAATCCCAATTGGTGGACAATGAATGAGTATAATATTAACATGAAAAACTTCATTCGTTTTGCAATTATTCATGTCCAAAACCAAAATCCTTGGTGGACAATGAATAATTTCAAGATGAAAAAATTCATTCATTTTGCAATTGGGGCAGCGGGCACAATCAATTTTCAGTATTCTTTCAAATTAACATCTTTGGATCATGTGAAGGTGTTCTTTTGCTACACAATTGTGTGGCTTGCAAACCTTGCTCTGCTTCGTCCTTCTTGTGGTGACTTTGGGGTTTTCACTTTTCTACTCGGGAACATGATCGTGGGTTGCACTGTCAATCTATTCAGTCTTGGTGGTACTACTTGGTTTACTTATGGTGCTTGTGTTTTCCTCTATGCTTTGCGCCTTACACTGGAGTCTCTACCCTTGGTAGATATACAAGGAAGAGAAGTTATTGTGTTGTTTGGGAAAAAGAACCTCTCCCACTCCTCATCAGACACTCGCAACAAGATCGTGCTTTGGTCCTAGTGTAATCCTTTTTTTTTTTTTTGGCACTTAACATCTAAAAATCGTCAATTTCTCTACTTCTTCATCGCTTTTGTGGAAATCTAAAATAATATGTCTAGACTTAAAATCTCGTTTTCTTGGGTTGTTCCGGATAATTTAGTAAACTTATTCAAAATATTTGGAAAAATGGTAAATCAAAGAAACATGTTGCAGTAAAAATTAATTTATATTTTTGTTCGTTACACCCACAAACAGAAAACGTTTATATGTTTCCGTTAAATCATATGCAAAATTTGATTCATGAAAATTATTTTACAATTGAATAATTCCAAACCACATCAAATACATAATATTTATCTATATAAATATCAAGTGGTCTTTAACTTTATTGTATTTCATATATACACGTGAACTTATAATAATAAAATATTTCAAAAACCAGTTTATTAGAATAGGTAGAATGATAAAATTAATTTATTTATATATAAGTGATAAAAATGAACTTCTAATATCATTATCTAATTAATACATGGACCCCTTTCAATACAATTTCTTTAGTGATTTAGTAGGGTTCATGAAACAACAAAACTCATATTTATCAAAATTTTAATCTAGAAATCAAAACAAATAAAACATTGCATTACATTTTATTAAGGAAGACTAGAATTTCAGGGGGTCCATGCACCCCCTAGTATAAAGGTGGCTCCGCCACTGATACGCCTTCATGCACCCCCTAGTATAAAGGTGGCTCCGCCACTGATACGTCTTCATGCAGATGTTCTCAGTACTGCGTCCGTACACTCTGCTCTCTCTATCAATTTATTAATTAAGTAATTCTAATAATTAATCCAAGATTATTTATCTTATATGGGTTAAACTTTCTTCAATTTAATGACAGGGTAATTTGCGGGATGATTGTGTCTCTTCCAGTGATGATCGGTTATTATGCAGTTTTAGAATTTGTACATTAATTCAGAGCTACTTATATACCCAAAATATTACTCCCTCCATTTTTTTTATTTTTCGTTTGAAGGATTGCACACGGATTAAGAAATATAATAAATAATTATTTTTTTAAATAAAATTCCAAAATATCCTTTTAATCAATTAATTACATCATTAATTATCATTAGTTACAATCATTAACAAGAAGAGTAAAATTGATAGAAAAAATTAATTTGATATTGAACTCATAAAACAAAAAATAAAAGTGAAAAAAAAAATTCTTTTAAAAGCGACAAAAAAAAAAAAAAACGAAGAGATTATTTTGTTTTCTCTTAGCAAACTCATTTTTTGAACCAGTTGATACCTTATAAAGTTATTGGATTTCAAAAAAGTATTTATTATAGAAGAAGTCAGAGTCCCATCACAATTTGGGGCCCTAGGCAAAAGTAAATTCGAGGCCTATGTTATAAAAAAAATTATTTATTGAAAATTAATTTTTATATTTTTGAAAATGCAGAAGTATTGATATGATGCTTACATTTTAGTTTTTATCCGTATATCTCCTTTTTAAATAGATAAAATGACAAATATGTACAATTAATTTATTGATTAAGTTAGCCGTAAATATGTTTTTATTATTTTTTAGTTTTGATTTTCCCCCCAGCAAATATTAGAGTGATAAGTATAATTATAGGAGTATAACAAATGAACATTGTTAGAGAATGAATCTTTATTTGTCAAAAGTCAATTACTATCCCTACTATTATAAAATCGTGAATATTTCTTAACTTTTTTGTACAGGCTAAAATACCATATTTAAATTGTAAAGTGATATTTAATTAAATGCTAAATCTATCTATCTATCTATCTATCTATCTATTTTTTTTTTCTATTATAAAAGCATGAATATTTCTTAATTTTTTTGTGCAGACAAAAATACCCCTATTTAAATTATAAAATTATATTTTATTATTTCTATTATTATTATTATTATTATTATTATTATTATTATTATATTTTATATATATATATATATATATATAAATGCCTGAATATTTCTTAACTTTTTTGTGTAGATTAAAATACCCCTATTTAAATTTTAAAGTGATAGTTAATTAAATGGTAAATTTATAAAAGACTAAAAGTAATTGAAGATGTATAATTAGACATGAAGTCTTATTATATTTATCTCCTACATAAACTCCTAAAATTTATAAATTCTCTCTTACATCAATTTTTGTAATTTTAATCTTCTTCTCTTATAATAAATAAAAACGAACTATAAGAAAACATTATTATTTTAAATATCCCCTAAATATATATAAAAACTATTATATTTTAGCATCATTATTTATTTAAGTAAGAAAATGTAAATTTAAAAGATTTAGTACGACAAAAGTCATAAACAATCTAAATAAAAAATGAATTTCTCTTAAATGTCATTATGTTACAAAAAAATAAGTTAAAATTGAATCGATCATCTATGAAAGAATAAAAAATACTATGATTTACCTAACTACGTAATTTTACATTGGTTAGTAAAGAAAATATAAAGAATATTCAATGATATTAAGACATGCATAACCTTGAATTTTCATGGAATTCTTTTCGTGAAAAACGGGTGAAATTTATAACAAAAATTATGAAATGATTGAAAATATGTGAAATCGATGAAAATTCGGGTGAAATTGGTGAACACTGGCGAAGTTGGATTTGGGTAAAGCCGGTAAAAAAGTGCTCTTGAAATCGATAAAAATACATGTAAAATCAATAAAAAGATATCGTGAAGGATGAAACCGTTGAAACGACAATATTAGTGAAATCGGTAAAACAAAAATGAATAAAGTTGATGAAAACGTGTCAAATCAATAAAAATTTCAGGTGAAATTGGTGAAAAAAATGTGCAAAATATGTGGAAAATGGGTTAATATGATAAAAACGTGTGAAATCAGTAAAGAAAAAAAAAGTTTAAACGACAAAATAAGGTGAAGCAGGTAGAAAAAAAACGAAAAAAACAAAAGGATAAAATCGTTAAAAACAGTGAAAAAAAGTTATAACTGATAAAAATGGGCTTTTGGCACTTTGCACCTTGGAATTATAGGGTTTTGGCGCTTTACACCCTGACTTAAAAATTTTGGCACTTTGCACCCTATAAATATAATTTATTTAGCACTTTGCACCCTAGTGTGTGTTTTAGTGAGAAAATTCATTGGTTGAAGGGTAGAATAGTTATTTTTTAATATTTTTGATACTTTGCACCCTAAAATTATAGATATTGAAACTTTGCACTTTGAAATATAGAATATTGGCACTTTGCACCCCAAAAATTTAAATTCTGCCATTTTCAACCTCGACTTAATATGATAATCTAAAAAATGTAAATAACATGCAATATAATAGTATGTTAGATATGTAAACGTGTATTTTATATATAAAGTAAATAATTTTGAGAATATTTTAAAACAAAATAAAGACATGTCTTTGTCTTTTTAATCTAAATTTTACTGAGAGAAAATGTTAAAATAAGTTATTATAAAGTAAAATAAATTTAAAATAACAAGTTTATGATTGTAGTGCATAGAAATGCCAAAAGCCCATTTTTATCAGAAACTACTCAGAAACTTCCGACATTCATGAGTTTTTTTACCGGAAGTTTCTGAGTAGTTTCTTCTTAACAACTGCATAATTAAATTAATGCTAGAAGAAGAAAGTTACTACTATATAGTGTGTGGTGCTTCGGCGAGAGTAGGGAATCACAGGATTAAATTTATTTTATAATTTCTTCATAGAAAATTTTGTACATTTTGTTGACCCAAATTGATAGTCTAGTCTAGATCATGATCTTGAGAATAATATAATTAATTAATTAATTTGCAAGTAGTTTCCACCTGATCATTTCATTTCATCAGCATATATCATATAAAAATATCAATCTTACAATAACAAAAAAATCCATTTCATTTCTCGACTGACTAACAAATACAAATGGAGATTCAGATTCCAGCCGGGGTGTATTTCTCAATTTGGGCTCTTATTGGGCTCACTTTCTTGTTTCATGGATTCCACACTTCAAATAAATCGGGTCTTTCAGATTCTGTTTCGCCGGTGGTACTGTCTTTGTTTGGGCATTCTTTAGCTATATCCATCTTTCATTCATCCCATTACGCTCTCTTATCACGTCATTTGCCAAAATTACCAAATTTGAGAAGCTTCTTTTCTAGGTTCTTCTTTTGGCATATTATTTCGTCTACCGGCTTGTGCCTTATATGTATGTTATTCCGCTTTAACTACGACTATAGTATGGCTTTTTATATTATGCTTCAATATCATAAATTCATTCACAAAATTACTAATATGATTATTTTTCTAGTACCTATTTTTCAAGCGTATGTGATACTTGAACTAAAAATATATCTAGATTATGGCAAGACAAAGCTATTTCCTATTTTAATTATCTTCATTTCAAATTTCACCTCTTTATTATGGGCACAAGTTTATTGTGCTGATGAATCTGAAAACCAAGATTCCAATTGGTGGACAATGAATATTAATAAAATTAAGATGAAAAAATTCATTCAGTTTGCAGTTGGGGCTGCGGGCACAATCATTTTTCAGTATTCTTTCAAATTAACGTCTTTGGATCATGTGAAGGTGTTCTTTTGCTACACAATTGTGTGGCTTGCAAACCTTGCTCTGCTTCGTCCTTCTTGTGGTGACTTTGGGATTTTCACTTTTCTACTCGGGAACGTGATCATGGGTTGCACTGTCAATCTATTCAGTCTTGATAGTACTACTTGGCTTATTTATGGTGCTTGTGTTTTCCTCTATGGTTTGCGCCTTACACTGGAGTCTCTACCCTTGGTAGATATACAAGGAAGAGAAGTTATTGTGTTGTTTGGAAAAGAGAACCTCGCAAACAGAGAACCTCACGCACTCGCAACCAGATCATGCTTTAGTCCTAGTGTAGTCCGTTTTCTTTTTTTGGCACTTAACATCTAAAAATCGTCAATTTCTCTACTTATTCCATCACTTTTGTGGGAATCTAAAATAATATATCAAGAATTTGGTTTTGAAGCTTGGTGGTAGATTCATAGATAATAAAACTATTATACAAGTATATGTATATCCTTAGCTCTGTTTCATTTTTTTACAAATATTATAATTGATTGATTGACTTTATTTCATTTTGTTACATTCTTAACTCTGTTAATTATATATCATCGGGTATAGAAAAATTTACACATCATTTATAAAACTAAAAAAAAAAAGTATAGATACATATATAAACAGGGATGACGGTAGACCAATCCTATTAGGGGGCGAGATTCTCTTTTACAATGTATTAAGTAAATAAAGTAATAAGCAGAAAAATCTTATTATAAAAAAAATAATATTCTTTTTATAATTATTAAGTAAGAATTTTTTTAAAGTAAATTTTTGAGAAAAAAATTTGACAAAAAATTCATTATGAAAGGAAAGGGAATAAAAGAATAGTTGCTACAAAAGGAAAAGAAAAAATATGAACAAGGAAAAGAAAAATAGTTAAAGAACATAGAACAATAAAAATTTAGAAAAAAATAATGTCAATATTTGGATTTGAATCCTAAACCTCCCATTCATGAAAGACAATCTATCAAATGATGCAAGTTAAAGTTTTAAATTTTCAAAGAGCCTTGATATAAATTTTGGGGGTCATCATCCTGGACTTACACATACATATGTCGATGTATATTTCTCAAAACTAACACGCGTTTATCTATACTATTAATTATAAAGAGAAGTCATGCTATTGTGTAATAATTTTTTGGTATTCCTATTTTGCTCTTAGTGCTTTAATTAATTAGCTATTTAACTTTTTCTTTACTTTTCCCATTTTAATAAAATTTATTTTTACTTTTAATTTTTTCCATAAATAAATGGCCTTTTTTCATTTTTACTTAAAAAAAATTTAATGCACACAAGAACGAGTGTGTCACTACAAGAATTGGTACTTTTAGCCACGGCTCAAAGCCGTAGCCAATAGTAGTGTTGGGGTGGCCAATTACCATTGGCCTCGACAAAGCCACGACTTTCTTCCGATTTATTAAAGAGGATAGCCAATACATTGGCCACGACTAAAGGTCATAGCCAATATTTTGGCCACCCTAGGAGCCGTAGCTTTTAATGCCATGGCATTTGGCAAGGAAAATTTACATTTAAATATTGGCCACAACCTTTTAGCCGTGGCCTATGGGAGTTTTTTTTTTGCCCTCCTGAACCTTCAGGGTTTAGCTTATTTGGATGGATAACCACTATAAAATGTATCTTGGCACAATAAACAATTGCATCTAACAACTCTATTCAGCTTAGTTGGATGAAATCCACTATAAAATACATCTTGGCACAACAAACAATTGCATCTAACAACTATATTTCAACCGGGAAACAATTGCATCTAACCATATTTCAATTCTCAAACTATTTAACAATATCACAACTCTCAAACCATTCAATATTTTTCATTCTTCTTCTAAATATACAAAATATTTTGTGCACAACAAAAAGGTTATTAGGATTCACATCATTGCTCAAAATCCTGTAAGTGCAAGAGATATAAGTCATATACCAAAAATGGAAAACCAAAAGACACTAGATAATCCAAGATGAGACCAAAACACAGTGTCTAGGACATTATTCTCCGAGAACCTGCAAATTCAGCGAATATTTGTAAGCAAACTGCAAACAAGAGCTAATTAATGCATGAGTAACCTTGTACATAAATAGAAAATCCCATACCTTAATTCCTTCTTGATTTCACACTTGAATTACGATGTCAACAAGCATCTGTCAGTAAGAAAAAAAATTGAAACTCATTATCAATCATTTTACAAGCTAAGGTTACATATTCAATTGAAATTCAAACTGCTCATACACTTTCTATGTCGATTCCAACTAAATAATAGTAATATTATAGAATTCTTGCATCAGAATTAAAGCACTCAGGGACGCGTTATGAGGATATACTAGCATGTGATAGAAAAGTTTGAATGCGAAAAATCTCAAGATCTTTCAGTTAATAACCTATCTGAGGATACGTCACACGTCCTTTGTTTTGCAATTCTTTGCACGGAGTTATTACAAGTAAGAGTATTAACAATAATACTATACTAGCTACCTATATATATTTGTATATCAAGCTTTATGTTTCACTAAACGAATAACTTAATTCTACGGTACACAAACTATTGTTAATTAGTTAGCTCGTATAGTACTGTTGTTAACTACTCTTACCTATACTAAATCCGTGCACAGAATTGCACAACAAAGGAATGATAGAGGGACAAGATGTATACAAAGTAGTGGTGGCAATGGTGCCCCTCTACGTAGCGCTAGGGTTGGGTTACGGATCCATGAAGTGGAGACAAATCACTACAACAAAAATGATCTTTGGTGGCATCAAGCTTGATGGCATTTTGAAGAAAATGTGAGAAAAAATGAATACAGTTACATTTTTTAAAAATGTCAGGAATTATAAATGTTAATGCCTTTCTTCACCTTCCAATTCACCGCGAGCATCGATCCGTACCACATGAACTATCGGTTTCTAGGCAGAGATGTGGTGGCAAAAGACGATTATAGGCATCACATTGGCACTTTGGGCTAACCTTCGGAGAAAAGGGAACTTGTCGTGGGCCATAACATCGTACAATTTATCGAGCATGAAAAATACATTAGTGGTGGGAGTGCCCTTGTTGGAAGCCATGTACGGGAAGTTAGGGGCGGATTTGGTGGTGCAGTCGTCGGTCATCCAGTCGCTTCTTTGGTTCCCGATTCTTTTGTTTTTGCTCGAATTTAGGCGTACTTTTTGTGTCATCCATAACAACACTCTTGATCTTGCTCCAACTAATAAAGAGTTGCAGATGGAAGATCCAAATGTTGATGATGACATGGCGGCAATAGAGAGTGGAAGACCTAATTTTGGATCGACCATGAAGAAAGTATGGATTAAGCTAGCAAAGAATCCCAATTCTTATGCTTGTGCACTTGGCTTCATTTGGGCTCTTTTAGCAAAAAGGTACTAACTAATTAGTAGATTTAATTTTGATTTGATAAGTTCAATTTTCATTTTTAATGATTAATTAATTATAGGTGGCATTTTGAAATGCCAAGCATAGTGGATGGCTCAATCCTAATAATGGCCAAGGGAGGGAGTGGAGTTGCCATGTTCACTATAGGTAATAAAGGAAACTTATTAGCTCATGAATGTATGGACTGTTTACGTTCTATTTTTAATGGTGGTTTCAAAAGTGATTCGACTTCTTAAAATTATAGTATTAAATATGTCAGTTTCGATATTTATGGTACTATAAGTGAGAATCGTCATATATATAGTTTGGTACCATAAGTGCAAGTCTCTCTATTATGAATTATATAATAAATATTACATATTTTTACAATGGCATGCAGGAATATTCATGGCACTGCAAGAGAAAATAATAACATGCGGAGTGCGATTAAGCCTCTACTCAATGGTATTGAGGTTTGTGGTCGGACCCCTAGCCACCGCCCTCGGCTGTCTTGCTAGATGTTGTCCGTTGATTAATGTTCTCTAGCTTTTGGAGCTAAATTATGAGATATACTTGAAAGTTTAGAATTTAACTTCAATTAATATTTAGTAATTTTCTAAGTTCTTTTAAGTAGATAAAAAAGTCTTTTCGTTTGCCTAAAGTTAGATGGTCGATCCAACTCGACTATTAGTATTTCTAATATGCATTGTATGCGAAAAATTACAGTACAATTTAACTGAATAAAATTGAAGTTATAAGATTTGTTCATATATAGTTAGCTTTACATTTTTAAGATGAGTTCTTTTGAGATGTGCCTTATCTCAACGATATGTTATCACTTATCGCTTAATTGAATTCCGTTGTAAACTTTTTTCTTCATTGAGACCATTTTATTTATGAGTAATTAAGGCCCAAATCATGTCCCCAGGGGCATAGCGGAGTTGGTAAGGCTTGGGGTGATGTGGGGAATCTTTTTCTCCGGCAACGCAGGTTCGAACCTCGTGTGGCGCAATTCTCTATTGAAATATTATGGGGATTGTGTTGGGATTGGTATCATGTTGGCTCTCTCCCTCAAAACCCTGTCATCCGGCACATCCCTCGATTAACATCCTTCCTGGTCAAGGGACCTCTGATGCAGGAGGGGGGTTTCTCCTTCGGGATAAACCTTTATAAAAAATTAAGGCCCAAATCATGTTTCTCGCTGGTGCTACCTACCTTTATTATTCATTCCCGATATCAGATTTGGCAAAGAATTAGCCGGTATAGGAAAATTCTAAGGTGACGTCATAATGACGTAAATTATAACCAGTTGAATTATGACACTTTATTAATAAATTACATATTTAACAGGTTACTAACAAGTCATAATACTATTATCATAAGTAGTTATATTATACTATTATTTGACACTGCACATTCATTGTAATATTTAACTACATCAACAGTAAATTACAAACTAATAATTATTATATAAATAAATAAATAATTTTGTATAATTATATTTTATAATAAACGATATATAATATTTCGTGTTGAATAATTAATATTAACCTTTGAAAAAAGCACCTCCTTACCTGACTTTTCCAGAAGTAGTTCTACATGTTTTTTAGTTGAGAAGAAATAAAAGAAGATTCCGTTTGCAAACACTCCAAAGTGCTTCAAGCACAAAAAAAATCAAAGAAGTGCCTTCTAAAAGTATTTGCAAATATCTGTTTGGAAAAAATTAAGTTAATGGACTGTTTTGACCACTTTTTTAGTGGGACTCATTTTGAGAAAAGTGTCGGGTCTTTGCGGATTTATAATCTACTACTTGAGTAGATTAAAACGGTATAAAGTATGTCAAATTCGAAGTTCGGGTGAATGAGAAATTGACATTCAAAGTACACACTTGAAATGAGAGAAAATAAATGCAAGTGGTTTTTGTCCCACATTGGAAGTGAGATGAAAAAACTTGAAGTTTATATATGATTTTGCAATGTAGTAGTGTAACTACTTAGCTACAAAAAGTGTCTTTCCTTGCGCGCAGGGGGGTTCAAATCATGGTTCGAAATTGGCTTAGTCTCTTCAAGACTTATGCGAGCCCGCTACCTGCGGACACGAATGCAGCCCAATTTGAAGGCTTTCGGGTGGGCCCAAAATGGCCATTAATAACTGTCCTAGAGTTTTAGTTGTTTCAGTTCGTCTAACAAAGCTTTGGTGGTATCCTGGGAGACAGGCGTTCGAAGTACAGCCGGAAGGGTGAGAGAGCGAATCTATCTTATCTTATGGGACACCGTTTTCACACGGGCCTCGGTTTGGTTTATTTTCTTACTTTGTTCTAAATTTTCTGTCCAAATTATATTGTTTATTGTACTTAAATTTTCAAGTTTTTCCTTTTACGTATACTTATTTTGTAACAATACCCGTATATACAAACTGAATGAGGTGCTAGTAAATTACTGATTTTCATAGATTTTGGTTTCTAAAATATTTTGATCAAATAAAATAAACAATAAATTGAACAAGCTAGCGGCAATGAATTTTAGTTACATAATTATGTTATAGTCCGTAAGTGCGCATATATACATGTTTTGATGGGTATATATGAGTGACATCAAAATATGAGATAAGTATGTAATATTATTATTATTATTATTATTATTATTATTTTTGAGAACGTAAGTGATATTAAATCATGAATATGTTAAAATATCAGTATCACATTCCCATAAAATTTAACCTTAGATGATCATTATAAGAGATAGCATTTAGATGAAAAAATATAGCGACACGAGAATTTTGAATTTCAAAAATGTTAAAAATAAAATTGGAAAATAGTTTGTAATAGAATAAAAAAAGTGTAGGGCTTTGAGCAAACATAAGCGACCAATTTTTAATGTCATAGTTTTGAATAACATGTGTGGTAAGTGAGATTTTTTGGAAAAAAGAAATGCAAAAGTAAAAATACATGTAGATTTTTTTCCTAATTTTGAATTTTGAAAACATGTGGGACTTTGAAAAAATATACGAGACCAATATTTTTCCACTTTTGGATTCGATAACATGTGGTACTTTGACAAAAAGTATAAAGACCAAATTTCAAATCTCGAGTTTTAAATAACAAGTGTGATACCTAGAAGTTTTCTAAAAATTTAATCGAAAACATAAAAACACATTTAGATTTTTTTTCCTAATTTTGGATTTGAGAACATGTGAAACTTTAAATTATAAAAGATAATGTTTTTAACAATAATTTACTATTACTAATTTTAGATTACTAACCCTAATGAGAGCAAATTAGACCTTCACATTAATTAGGGTAGACTAAATTTTCAGTCCTTGATAAGAAGAAAAAGTAAAAGGCAAGTCGGTGATAATTTTCCTTTTTAGCCAAATTTCAATTATCAATTTAGAAAATCCTATTCCCACAATCCCATTTCTGTTCATATAAATACCCCTGAAAAATTAGACATTGGTACTCACAATTAAAAAAAAAAAAAAAAAAAAAACTGAAAATTTTCTGTCAACTACTTTTGTCCCAGTGAAGTGCAGGTTGTGGTGGCACCCACGCGCCGCTCTGGATCCACAACTTTTTGCCCTAGAAATTAAATTCCAAGGTTTTGCTTGTTCAATTTCTTCATTAACATCTAAATAAAATTCTCATTGTGATTTACACAGTTTAAGCTGATTGATTTTAATTACCCCACAGTTAATCAGTAATCTCATCTCATTTTATATATCCGTTTCATCTTATTTGGTATTTGGGAATCATGATTTATTTCACAAAATTTTGTTTTTTATTTTTCTAGGGTTAGCTGGAGTGACAAACTAAGTTCATTCCTATGGTGTTCTCACTAAGAAAATCGACCAGGTTTTCTATACTGTTTCAACTGTTAATTGAATTCTGTTTAGTTTAAATTTGAGTTTTACTGTGATTGAATGCTGATTTTTTTTAATCAATTAATTAAATGATTTGATCAGACCTAAATCTGCTGGTGAGCCACCATCATCTAGGGTTGCGCTCGATGCGACAGCTGTTGGCATTATGGTTGTGATTCAGGTGATCATTATTATTGTGTAAATTTAGCTGCTAAGTCTAAGCTTTTTGCTGATTATGAATTATGCGGCATTAAATTTGGATCTATGGTTGCTGTGTTTGGGTATGGTGGTATAGGTATTAGAAGTATTGAGTTGCAGATTTTGGAATCAATACTTCGTTAATATGCGACTGAAACATTATTGCGATGAAGAAAAATTAAGGAAAGAAGAAACAAATCTTGTTCTATCAAGAAAGAATTAAAGTAAAATAAAAATTTCTTGAATCTGAAAATTGAGTAAAAATGAGTACAAAGGCCCTGACTTATACTTAGTACAATAATGGAACTGAGAGTAAAACTAACCAAACTGCCGCCTCCGTTTCATTTTATTTATAGCTTTGGTAGTGGCACGGGGATTAATAGGAAAAAAATGCTAAAATTCCCTCACTAGAGTATTAATTGTTTTTCTCTCCTCTATCCAATTAGGAGCATAACAATTTATAGGAAAAGGTGAATCTGAGAAAAAAAATTGCATTAAACTTCTAAAACGACAAATACTATGAAACAATAATTTTTTGGCAAAACGACAAAGGAAATGAAACTGACGGAGTAATAACCAACAAATAAACCCCAACTACAATTAACAGGTATAACCTTAATTACAAAGCTAATAAACTAGGAGTACTGCGATAACTAACGATAATAACTGAAATTCAAATTTAAAATAACTAAGACTACAATTGATTATCCAAGACGTTTAATGATCTTAATATTAGGTCCTGCAGGGAACTCGATCAATGATTATACGTGCTCGACATGAAAAATGAGGCCAAGTGGCATAGGTTAGCTTCTAGAGATTGCTCTATACTTTACCATTTTTCTTTGACATCACGCTAATTTATTTTGTTAATCTTTGATTTTTGTTATTATACTCTTTTTGGAGCTCAAAGTTGTAATCTAGGACACGGTTCCGTCCTAGATACGGGCATGTCATGGTTTTAGTTTCACAACATTACCTTGTCACTTCATCAATTACTGTGGGATTGAACCTTCAATTTTAAGTAAACTTCATCAAAGATGTATTGTTATATATCTTACTTTTACAAATAATCATAAGAGTTACATTTTCAAAATTTATTACTGCATTAACCAGATAAGGTTTTTCAAATTTCATGATTATTTTTGGAGATTTTATGAGGGATTCTGTTAATGAAGTGAAATTTTGTACATAATGATGTACACTTTCAAAATTTTAGTGGTATATGTCGATAATGTTGATAACTCCATTTAATTCTGGAACTTGTCTATGAATCTTGTTGAATTCTTTGTACTCGAGTACATGGATGGAATGCAATCTCTTGAGATTCGGTTATGAGACTACTTATGAATCTGACATTTTTCTGGAATTATCTAGCAGAGAAAAGGTGAAAAGGTGCTTCTTTCGAAGGATTTCACGGCATGCGACGGCAATTAATATGCCTTATAATTGTCGATAGTCAGATCTGGAAACATGTTAAGATTGCTAAGAAGTGCAAACGCAGTAAACAACTTGAAAACATGCCTTAAGAGAATTTTGCTGATGGTTGGTTCTTTTTAAAGAGTATAGGATTGGTGTAATTATACATGATCAATTATTCTCGATGCTTCCAGTTTCAATTTTCCAAACCTAGGTAATGTTGATTCAATTTGGAATTTTTTTATTCTAATGTTTGATACCACTTCTTTATGAGACCAATCTTTAGTTAAAGAAATCGTTATTTTGCGACTGGCGCCTATTAATTAATGTTACTTAAAAAAATGTTCATTAATATGCAGGTAAACAAGTAGTTTCAGAAGCTTGGGTTAGGGATATTGACATAGGCTTAATTCGGAATGTGGTAGACCTTCCACTAGAATGTGAGTTATTTTTAAAAGAAGAGTCAGATCACAAAAATACTTATATTTGTGTCTTTGCTTATTGAAACTTCTTATTTTATGTTGCAGTTATATGTTTCCTTTGTGAAAGTTATGATCTTCATCCTGTATCCTCGCAACAAGCATAGTAATCTTTTTCTTTTTAAATGATTTTAGAATTCTGAAAGAAAAAAAATGATTTAGAAGATTTCTTGGTTAATTTATAGTGTTTGATGCTATGACAATACTCCTCCTTTCATCTCATAGAAATTACATATTAAGTTCCTTCCGTCACATTATTCTTATTCATGATGAAACATTGTAATCATAGATTAGGTTTCATGCAACACTTGTTTTTCTCATTTCATCCATAAGTATTAGCTTTGACCTTATTTAATAAATACATTTTGCAATCTAGAGTCACTTGTTCTTTCCTCCTAACCACAAGTCTTGGGCAACAAGTTGTGATGTATGTGGGGCAAAACCCCAACATTGGGAATAATGACTTTTCCCAAGAGCTGACTCAACTCTTCATGATGTCCCAAATCTAGTTGTATATGAATTGGTCCAGTACGGCTCGTTTTGACATCTCTAGCTTCATTCCACGATACATCCAACACCTACATCAAGGAAACAATAACCCCAGAGTAAATTGACTAATGAATACTAGAACTATAACTATTAAAATAAAAGGATATGAGATTAAAAGACATTAATTTAACAAAAGATCACATTTGCCACAAGGTATTCCAGAACGGTTGCAAGGCAAACAGGGGCACCAGCACTGAATGTTTGACATCCCTTTTGGCCTTGAGAAGTCGAGAGATTCTGCCAACTAAAAATTGGAGGTCAGTCTTGGTGTAGCGGGAGACTATTTTGTCATGAACTTGTTACTCATGACCAAGGTTGCGTTGATGGATTTCATTTAAACAATGCAACCTCAACCAAGAGTAGCACGTCCAATGCCAAATTTGTCACCCGTTCCACCAACGCTGGTCTCTTATTTCCAGTTGGCAGAATCACTTGCTTTCTCAAGGCTGAAAGTATGACGAACATGTTGCAGTTGGTGTCCCTCTTAACTTTGCAGCCGTTCTTGAATACTTTGTTGCAAAGGTAATCTTTTGTTAAATTTATGTCTTCTAAATTCCTATCATTTTATTTTAACAACAGTTATATTTCTATCATTAGTTTGTCCTTAATTTTGGGATCTTGTTTACTCAATGTAGGTGTTGGAACTATAGAGTTAAAGCTAGAGATACCAACAAAGGCCGCATTGGGGACCGATTCACCTACAACAAGTTGTGGGACATAATGAAGACTTGAGCCAGCTATTATGGGAAATCATCATTCTCAATCTTGGCGTATTGCACCCAATACATTACCACTTATAGCCTAAAAATACTGTGAGAATGATAAAGCAAGTGGTTCTGGGTTGCAAGATGTATAACATTCTAGGTTCATGTTTATTTGATTCCCCAAATCAAATTGATTTTTAATAAATTGAGCTTATTGTATTCCATTATGGTCCTCCTTTCATAAAATTTTCACCTAAATCTCTTTATATCTTCCTAAACTCGTAATTATTAATTACTAAAATTTTATTAACTCCATAGAGGAAATGAGAAAAACAAATGCACATGCAACATGACCTATAATTACAAAAACTCATTATTAAAAAGAACCGTGTGAGGATAGGAACATCATAAGTAACTCATATGAGATGAAAGTAATGCAATAGCAGCAAGCACCATGGATATTTTCTAAAAAGAAAAAAGATTTATCATACCTGTTATCCAAGCAGTATCTCTGATAAGTCACATGGAATTTAAGCATTTGTTGATTAGTGTGTGCAAAAAGGTGCTAAATTTAAGCATGTGAGACTAAATCTGTGTTGATGGTTGTTTTACTATGGTTGGATAGATCATGCAATGCAATGCAGGGCATTCAATAGACGATCTAAGCGTGCTTGACATGACAAATGACAAGTTCAAGTAGCACCCTTGATTACTATGCTGGAATTGAATTTGTTGATATTTGATTTCTTGTTACTCTTTTTGGAGCTCAGGGTTATATAGTTCAAGGTCAGGGTACTGAGCCTAGATACGGCCATGCCATGGGTTTTGTTTCACAACGATACCTATGACGGTAAGACGACTAAACCTTCTAAATCAATTTTGTGGATATCTGGTTGTTGTTGCACGCTAATTGAGTTCTTGATTAATTTTTGGGGCTTTTGTGACGAATTCTGTTAATGAAGTTGAACTTTTATACATAATGAAATGAAATGATGTACATTTTCTACAGTTTGGTTTGTTTGTGACTTTGATAGTTTGGAACATATTAGTGATTAATTTGTAGGTTGAATTGCTATGCCAAATTAGCATTAGCATAAGCATGAATTCTCGAAATTTTCATTAACAAAATCCTCCTAAATCAAATTTCTATGTCAAGAAACAGCCTATGAGAGTATATTCGAGTGGCAAAAATCGAGTCTTACTAGTCTCAGCAGTTGGTATGGTAATTGCTTCATCAAGTTACATGATTGATAGTAATCGAATTAGATTTTTTGATGCATTGATTGATGTAATTATGTAATTATATTTTTAATATCAAATTACATGAATGATAGTAATCGAATAGATTTTTTGATGTATTGATTGATGTAATTATGTAATTATATTTTTAATATTAAAAATATGAAAAAGAAAATGTCAAATCATCATTATTACGGAGCAATTTCTTAAAAGTTAAAACTGGTAATGGGCGACTTTAATTTATGAGTACACCTTTAATCTATATTTTTCAAGAATATCTAAGTCTTAATTTGACTTTATTCATTTTGAATTGTATCACACACGTTACGCGGAAATATGAATGTTAATGATAAGATGATGCTGTTAAGATTCTGGAAGATATATACTGCATGGCTAATGTAAATGATTAAAACCATTTCAATCAACTTAGTAATAATAACTTATTTAAGAGGAAGAAAAAAAACCAACTTAATAATAAAGTGAAGAGAGAGAGAAACTCAACCAAGTACGCTGTATGGTTTCCCACCGCCATATCCACGACTTAAGAATAATTATAATTAGTAGGTTTATTTCTTAATTTCTTGGTGATAAGCAGATAATTCCATGACCGCCCCCGAACTAAGCATAATTACAGCTCCAAAATTATCAAGACACTCCATGCCTAGGGCTGAAAATCAAACAAAGCTACTCGATACTCGACTTGAGCCCGTTCGATAAAAGCTTGTTTGAGCTCGATTCGTCACACTAATCAAACAAGTTTGAACATCTTTTTTCGTTCGATAAGTTTTGAAGCTCGGCTCGAGCTCGACTCGATAAGCTAAAAATTAAAAAAAAATACATGTAAAATATCAAGCTACTCGATACTCGGCTCGAGCTCGTTCGATAAAAGATTGTTTGAGCTCGGCTCGATTGAAAATCAAACCAAGCTCAAACACAAAAATTTCAAGCTCGATAAAAATCAAATCAAGCTTGAACAGTGTGTCGTTCGGTACTACTCGACTCGATTACAGCCCTACCATGCCGTTCTTTTTCTTTTTTTTGGGTATATTTCTTTTTTGGGGTAAGTACTCCATGCCGTTCTTCTTTTCTATTTTTTATTTTTTGGCAAATGCTCTACACCATTAGAAAAGTTTTTTTTTATTTTTTTTATTTTACACCAATAGAAAAGTTATTTAATCTTATCATCATAATTATAGTCAGAATAGAACTCTAGTGATTGTTGGTAAACAAATCCAATAAATTAATTGAGTTTTGTTTGAATTTTACGAGATTATTCTAGAAATTTGAAGGATTTTATGAGATGTTTTTTTGTTTTTGTGCATTTTGGAAATAGGTGTTTGTTTATTTTTTTTCCTGATGAAATTAATAAATAGTCTGTGTACTTTTCAAACAAATTGGATGTTATGGAATGAATATAAAGTAGTAGAAGAAATATGTTATAAAGTACACCAATAGAAAAGTTAGAACTTAGAAGAATGATTTATTATAAGACCTTTTTTGCTCTCAGTCCTAATTTTCAAAGTTAATTATAAACAAATTATATTACTTAAAACATTAAATAGCAAAATATTCATAATATTGTCACCTCTAAATGTGTTGAAATTATTTGACTTAAAATAAACATAATCTATAGTAATAATAATTTATCTAAATACATATCAAATTTAAATTCAATATCTTTGTATATATTTGTATGATAAAAATTCCATAAATTATAGTTTACAAGTTTATTTACAAAAATTTATACTTTGAAATTTCATGATTAGATAGGCGCCAGTCATATTTATTGGTAATTATGTGTGACCCTTTTATTAACAAGAATATTTTTGTCTTACAAAGTTGGTCAAATTCAGAAACACCAATGAGGTCATAGTCTATTATAGCCAAATTTTGATCCGAAATTCAAGAGATTTTGAATCTAATTTCATTAACGTGAGCATTTCTCTAGTTTAAGTAGTAGTATTTGTAGTTAGTTTATATTTCTACCTTGATTGTAGTTATTAGATTTGAATTTAACTTTTTCATGCAGTTTGCAATGATATATCATTTCATTAAAAATCGGTGAAACTTCACTATATCATTTTATCATGTTCGTAACCGGGGTATATATTCATAAAGTGAAACTTAAAATACGATAAAAATAAAATTTAATATTTATTGAATTATGTAATTTCACTAAACTTCAGGGTGGAGTTCGTAAATAATTCCCCGACTTTTTCATTAAGGTTGACCAGTCGAGGGACAGCACTATGAAAATTCTCATATTAGATACTAGGGTAAATACCACTTTTGGTCCCTCTTATCATTAACTTTTTACAGAGTGGTCTCTCTTATGTTTTTTTTTCCACTTTAGTCTCTACTATGAATTATTTGTTTCACTTTAGTCCCTACTATGAATTACGTGTTTCACTTTAGTCCTTATCAGGTGGTTCCGATAACACGTGACATGCATATGAATATTTTTTAGGGCATTTTCGTCCGTTCACTATTGAGACTTTTTGAGATATTGTTTAATTGGTGAGCAATTTTGGTGTTTGGAAAAGAAATTAGGAAAAAACTTTAGTTTGGAACGAAATGTTCGATTAAGTTGGATTGGAATAAAAGCCTAGTTTGGAAGAGATTATATATTTAGTTTTTTTTTTAAATAATTAGAAAGACGAAAATATCCCTGTTAGTTTACTTGAAATGACAGAATTGCCCTTATGAGCATATCAAATGTTAACGGAATCGCCTTGGAGCACTTGAAAAGGACTAAAGTGAAACAAGTAATTCATAGTAGGGACTAAAGTGGGAAAAAAAATAAGAGAAACCACTCTGTAAAAAGTTAGTAAAGAGGGACCAAAAGTGGAATTTACCCTAGATACTATTATGGAACGGACAAGAATAAGTCAATTCTCATAATTAAGAGAAATTATTTAAATTATCGCATTATTAAATAAAGAATAACATTAATTATTATTATATTGTTATTTGATGGGAAGGTAGTGGTAGAAAATGCATTTTTCATCCATTACTCGCCGAGTTCATCGGAATTATATTCTTCTCTATCTAATCGTTTACCTTTGTAATGCAATGCACAGGTTGTCAGGGAATTTATGTAATATTATTTGACTTTGGCTTTGTTAAACTTCGTATCATATCATATGTTACGTCATACGTGTAGGTATATTCAGAATCAATCATTTGTTGTATGTATAATTAATTAATTAATTAAAATATATACAGACAATAATAATGTATATGTATTAATTAATTGTGCTATATATAGACATAATTAATCATCATCATGATGTATATGGAGCAGCGAATGTCTTAATTTTCTTGAAACATGGCGCGCTCCTCTAACTTTGTAAGTTCTTTTTAATTTCATATATATTCTCAATTACACCATTTAAAATTTATGCATTTGCTTATATAAGATATAAATATATAATAACTTATTTTACCCTTTTAGTTTTAAGTACTCATCGACATTTTTTACTGAAAATTGCATATTGTTCCAAGAATTCTAAGATGATTTTCTACTCTTCTTATATCATGTTGTGTTGGTAAATTTTTACCCAAAAAAATTATGTACAACAAAACGCACACACATATAATTAATACATATGGTGATTTTTGTATTGCCTCATGGATTCATTGCAGCTTTCAGTATTCAAAGATCAAAATTGTCGAAAAATCTGTTTCTTTCGCCTCTTTCCCGCGGCTTCTTTATTCTTTCTTCTACTCTTTATGCGGACAACATGGATAGCACGACACGATAAAGAGGTTCATTTCTTCATCTGATTAACTAGTTTTTCCAAAGTTATTTTAAATCTGGCTAATTCTTAGTTCATGTATATATAATGCAGAATCTGTTAGCTTGGAGTTTACAAAAAAGTATCTCTAAATTTAGTAGTACTAATTGTGAGGTATATATAAATAACTCAAATTTTACCTACTGATATAAATAGTTTGTTACATTGTAAGTTGAGGTATATTTATATCTAATTTGTTTTCGCAACAAATAAATGGCGATTCTCTAAAATGATCGTTATCTTATTTGTGTTATTATCTGTAATTTAGGATCAATGCAACAAGCCACCGGGAAGTGAGACGTTACCTAAAGGAATAATCGCAAACACCTCGAACTTGGAAACAAGGCCATTATGGGGTTCTCCAAAGGTACACAATTATATAATGTAAATTAAGTTATTTTTCGTAGTAACATTTTGAAGAATAATCATGCCTCAAGTTTAAACATGTATCGACTGTTTTATATATTTGAAAACAGAGTTCGAAAATGAGTAAGAGTTTATTTGCTGCTGTTGTTGGAATAAAGCAAAAGAAAAATGTAGACAAAATGGTGCAAAAGGTAATTTAAGTTGTCCATATATATTCAACTTAATTATTATTTTCTGAAAATTATAACCAAATTAATTTAATTGCAGTTCCTAGGAAGCAATTTTGTAGTGATGCTTTTCCATTATGATGGTGTTGTTGATGAGTGGAAGGGTTTTGAATGGAGCCATAAAGTCATACATATATCTGTTGAAAATCAAACTAAATGGTATTTTTTATACAATACATATAAATATAACTTTAATTCATTCTCTGTTTTCTTGTCTTCAATCTGATTATTATTTACATTAATTAGGTGGTTTGCAAAGCGATTCTTACATCCAGATATCGTAGTCGAGTACGATTATATTTTCTTGTGGGATGAAGATCTTGGAGTCGAAAATTTCGACCCTCAACGGTATACAAAAGTTTGAACTTTTTTATTCTCAAAAGTATATAGCATGAAGTGGATTGAAAATTAATAAGATCACAATTCTCAACCTTTGAGTTTATTTGCATTTTATGTAGATATTTATCGATTGTGAAACGCGAAGGACTTGAGATATCACAACCGGCGCTTGAAATCGGGCAATCTGAGGTGCATCATCTTATCACTGCACGAGGGTCCCGATCAAAGGTGCACAGGTTAGTTGCAGCTGGTCTTTTTTGAAATCTCTTTGTTTTTTTTTTTTTTGATCAATTCTCATCTTCCTATAAATAGAAAATTATCGAGTTTAACTCTTACTACAGGAGGGTATATAAACATGGCGAAAAGGGTGGTATTCGATGCGATGAGAATAGCTCTGCTCCTCCATGTTCAGGGTAGAATTTACAGTTAAAAAACTTGGACTAATTCACTTAATATTTATGATTTTAAATCTATACTAAACAAAAGATTTCTGAGAATGAATGAATTAATTAATTTTATTTATAGGTGGATAGAAGTGATGGCTCCTGTATTCTCGAAGGCTTCGTGGCGTTGTGTATGGTATATGATACAGGTATATATACGAACGATACCACAATTTAACAGACATAGCCAGGTTTAGTTTTATGTAATAATATGATGTTTAATAATTACAGAATGACTTGATCCACGCTTGGGGATTAGATATGCGACTCGGTTATTGTGCACAAGGAGATCGTACGCAAAAAATAGGAGTCGTAGATGCTGAATACATTGTTCACTATGGCCTCCCATCACTAGGAGAACCTGAAAAGAACGAGGTCTACATTCATTCATATAAATTATCTGATTTCAAGTACTTCTTATTATTATGTTTCATCATCATCTCCTTGAATGTAAATTTCATTTGATTCTTGATTTTTGATTGCAGGCCAAATTACCAGCCAATGGAGTCAACAAGAGAATTGAAGTAAGTCTTACAAATGATGGTTTTAAGCAAAAATATCACTTTTTTTTTATGGTGTGTATGTGTGCCTAAGTTGGGTTAAATTTGGATAGGTGAGAAGACAGTCATATAATGAGTACAAAGTATTCAATAGGAGGTGGAAGAAAGCGGGTCAAGGGGATGAGTGTTGGACCGATCCATACCCGGATGATCCACTCAATCAGAGCTCCCTCTGAATCTCATGCATGTATATATATATATATAGTTTTGCAACTCCATCTACCTATATGTACACTTTTTATACATTTTATAGTAGTTCAAAGGAATGGAATAGAACATTGTATCTCTATAAATGAATTTTCCATCGATACTAACAGGTGATTGATCTAGTGGAAGAGACTAATTACTGTAAAGTAGCGAACACGGGTTCAAATTCTTGTTGGGAGGAGTTCACATTTAATATGTTCGACTTAATCTCTTTCGATAGTGATTGATCTAGTGAAAGAGACTAATCGCTGTAAAGTAGCAAATACGGGTTCAAATTCTTGTTGGGAGGGATTCACACTTAATATGTTCGACTTATTCTCTTTCGAGACATGTCTCTAATATTTGAATTTCTTTTGGGAAGAAAATATATTTCCCCACGTTTACTATTACTAATTTGTTTTTGACAGAGTAGACACTTTATTTACTTAGGTTTCAGTGTGACTATTCATGTATCAATAAATGAAAAGAGTTGACAAAAGACATAATGAATGTTTTGCCTTGCCCTTTGTTCAATCTTGGGGAAAATTCTAAGAAAATACGGAAATCCCTAAAGCTTTATGCGACGAAAGTTTAATTTTAGTTTTAGGGATTTTTGCATGTCACCCCTCAAAAAAAATTATTTTCGCACTTTTTCCCTTATAATTGAAAAAACGTGACATTGCCCCCTAAAGGTTGACAAATGAGTGAACTTTGCTCCCTGGTCATTTTTAAGTAATTTTCAAAGGGGTAAAAACGTCGCTCAGGGGGTTTTGTGCAATAACAAAAAACTTTTAGAGGGATAAGTGCACAAAATTTTAAAATATCCAAACGTGACTTGCAATTTGAAAAAATAAAAAAAATAAAAAATATTTAGTTATATTTTTGTACGAAAATTCAAATTTAGAAGTTTTTTTAACGAAATTTTCATTAGTCATATTTATTTATTTACAAATAATTATCTCTATACTCAAAATGTTTTAATCAAATTAAAGAAATTTGAAAGTAAAACAATTAAAATAAAAAATATGTTATGAGACTAAAATTAGATTACGATGTGATTATCAAGGTATGGTATTATATGAAAATGTGCTTTGAAATATTAATATTTTAATAACTTGAATTAATAATATTTTGTGCACTTAGCCCCCCAAAAGATTAAAATTATTGCACTAATCCCCAAATTTACATTTCTACCCCTTGAAATCCAACCAAATATTGATCAGGGGGCAAAGTGCACTCACTTATCAACTTTTAGGGAGTACTGTCATGTTTCATGGGGGGAAAGTGCGAAAATGAAACTTTTCTGGGGGTGACGTGCAAAAATCCCTTAATTTTAAATTGGCTCGGAACATATCAACTTTGATTACACTATTATAACAATAGTGGTAAAAGATTTTGACTGTATTTTATGGTTACAAGGAATATGAAACCATATATTATAATTTCATTTTAAACAAGGTAGAAATCACTAATTAAAATAGGGCACATTTTTCTCAAAGAATAAGTAATCATTAGAATTCATCACATGGGATTTAGCTCAATCCATGTGGTAAATTCTAATAGTAATTTAATAACGTCTTCATAATTTAATTATATTATGCAAAATTCCAAACTAATTAATTTTTTAGATGTAAAATGTCAATTACTCGAATATTACCGAAATTTGATTATACTGTAGCAAATGCCAATATAATCGTTGTTGGGTTGGCACAGACCAAAAAAATACATGCAGCTCTATTAGTATTAATTATTGATAAGAACAAAACCAATTTTCTTTTAAACTTTTTTTTTAAGCAAGCTAATAAAAGCTTGCCAAAATTACAATTTCCTTTTTAACTTTCATCCAAATAATGAAATTAAATTTCCATCTATATTTCTTAAAATTAAAAGTAAATTCAGTTAACCACCAGTATTTGATAGATACAGCTGTAAGGGTCTTTGTCCCATTGGTCAAACACAGGACCACAGAAAGATGCTTACACTCAGTCGCAAGCTGTTAATAGATGTACTGCAAAGCACAACATACATATGCAACATGTACAAGACAACTTATGCACAGCATGCAAAACTTTACTGAAAACGAAAGTACATATAGTTTTATCACCGTCGAATCTATGAATTAATTTTCTTAGTTTTCTCTAAAATTAAAAGTATACTTCCTATATTCCATTTTTCATTTTTCTTGGTTATAGTTGATAAATGAATTTAATTAAATTTATAAAAATTATAATAAATATATTTCAATCATAAATTGATTATATTATATGACATTATATATATTAATGTTTAAAAGGTTTAATACTCCATAAATATAAATAATATAGCATGATAAATCACTTAAAAATTATAAAATTTAATCTAGCTAATAGAGTAAAATAATGGGACGGACCTTAATAACCCATATCTCCAATTTATAGAAATCAAATCGAATTTTTGTAAATCATTAGCGAGTTTCACTTCAGGGAAAATTTTTGGAGATAATGTTCAAAGTTCAAACATTCATAATGCTGATTCTATTTCTACCAAAAAGTGCAAAAAATATTTTATAAACCTGATTTAGTCGAGATTATTCCCATGGATCAAAATTTTCATCTTTTTCATCGAAAACATCGAAAAGTTTCCATTTTTGAATCAGACGAAACAAAATGAAATAACGAAATTATTTATTTGCCATATTTACCTAAAATTTAGTAATTTTTTCTTACAATTTTTCCTTAGTGTTTTCGAAACATTTTCGAATAGTCTCAAAAAGTTTCCAATATTTGACTAACAAAAACATACATTCTAAACGAAATTTTGATCCATAATTATTCCTTAATTAATGAGTTGGCCTCAAGTCAAAACTTCCAACCTCGCTCAACAAAAAAAATCACAAATCACCATTTTGAAGACCAATTTACTTTTCATTACTATTATAATAAACAAATTATCCACATTGCTAATCAAAGTTAATTATACAATACCGACAAGCACAGTAAACATGAAAAAAACATGATAATGATAGTTAAGCAATATTAATCTCTTACTAATCCACTTCAAATGACAGTAATATATAATGAATATATAAATATAATACTCATAATTAATTAATTAACCATTACAATTGTTTAACCCATTAATTATTGTGATTAATTGCTCCTTCCGGCTAGGCTTTTGCTAGTTGAGCCAAATCAAACTAAAAATGGCAGCCAAGAAGAAAAGGAATATTAAGTAGCAAAAACTTAGCTGGAAATAGCTCATGTCAAGTCCCTCAAAATAAAATAAAAATAATATAATTACTACTACTATAAAAAAGAAAAGGAAAAAAGAAAATAATTAATAGGTGTGGTCGGGGGGGCAGCCATTGCAGCTACAAGTTCTTGGTTGGAAAGAACAGAAACCGAAGGGCCTGTTTGGTATGTTGCAATTGATAAAAAAGCAACAGGAAGAAGGCACACAGTGTTTTCTGTTACCAGCTTCACAGCAAGTGCAGTTTGAACAAACCTGAAACATGTCTAATCTTCTCATATCGTTCATCATCACCATAATCTCTGTCTTCCCCTGCCCACCCATCGGCACCATCTCCGCCGATGCTACCTGTAATTAAAATTCAAATCAATAACAAACCCAAACCCATTTTTATTATTATATTAATCAATCAATTTTTATATTAATTAGACTCACATGAGGGAATCTGATTTCATGGACACTGTACAAGAAGAATAACACAAGCAACAAAGACCGCGGAAACATCTCTTCTAAATTGCTTTTCTTTTTAACTTTTTTTCATTACAAAATTATAATATATAACATATATATATATATATATGTGTGAGTTTTGACTTTTGAGTGAGTAAAGGTGGGGTTTAATGGCATTCAATGTCAAAGGATAAAGTCCTATATTTTTTGAATTGGATTTCTGCATTTTCACACCTTTTTTTTGAAAATGTGTGTTTGTACCAAATATTAACTTACTATCTATATACTAATACTAAACATGTGAATAATTTAAATTTTTTTCTTTTTTTCTTTGTGAAGAAATAAATGTCCTTTTCCCATCAAATTGGTAAGAAAATATACTCTAGGCTACAAGAAAATAAAGAAAAATTGTAACTTCCTTTTTTCTTTTTTTGTGTAGACAAAAATGCAATTTTCCCATCAAATTAAATATTTTCTAGGCTATAGAAAAAAATTGTAACTTCATTTTCTTCTAATCAAATAAATTGAGGAAAATGTCTTAATTCATTTATTTTCATAATGTGTTTCTAGAAATATGGAGATCTTTTCAAATCTTTAAATATAAAAATTAAGTAAAATTATGAAAAATTGCAAGGTACTATTTGTATCATGTTATATTTGTTTATCCCTCTTATCATTAACTTTTTACAGAGTGGTCCTTCTTATGTTTTTTTTCTTAATTTAGTCTTTACTATGTATTATTTGTTTCACTTTAGTCCTTTTCAGGTGTTCCAAAACGGTTCCAGTAACATGTAATATGCTCATAAGGACAATTTCGTCATTTCAAGTAAACTATTTGTATCATGTTATATTTGTTTATCCCTATTATTCCTTCAATTTAAGTGTATATGTTGATTTTGTTAGAGATGGAATTTTAGTTGGATACGAGTAGGGATGGATGGACACACGGATTTGAGACAAAAAACACGAATGTAGTAAATTTCGGGACTCTCACTTTCAGTCCAATACCTACTCTAAATCCATGCCTTATTTTTGGTTGTATAGCTTTTCCTTTCCTTTTTATTGCAAGTACATTAAGTCCATGCCTTAATTAAGTGTACCAAAACTTTATGTCTACTTTTGGAGTTCCTTTGATTAATTTATGGAACTTTAAAATTGGCTTGAGAAAAAAAAAATTCAAGCCACCGAAATTTCTAAAGAAGTGGTCATGATACAATGTAAATAATTATAAATAATAAATGGTGAATTAATTAAGTAACTTAATATATGTTTTATGGAAAATGGCATGAGCAACCCTTACATTTCCATCTTTGAATTAGTAGAAAGAAACATATGATCATATATTCTCCCAAATCCACACATTGTATCATATTTTGAAAGGCTATTCAATGCCATAATAAAATATTAAACATGAAAAGAACATGATAATGAAATGATAGTTAAGCAATATTAATCTCTCACTAATCACCATTACAACAATTGTTTAACCCATTATTGTCACTAATTGCTCCTTCCAGCTAAGGTTTTGCTACTTGAGCCAAATCAAACGAAAAAGGGCAGCCAAGAAAAAGGAATAAGTAGCAAAAACTTAGCTGGAAATAGCAGCTCATGTCATGAATAATGAATTACTAGCTACTATATAGTATAAAATTAAGAAGGAAAATTAAAATAAATAATTAATAGGTGTGGGCCGGGGGGCATGCATTGTCGCAGCCACAAGTTCTTGGAGTGAAAGAACAGAAACCAAAGGGCCTGTTTGGTATGTTGCAATTGATAAAAAAGCAACAATTAGAAGTCGAACAGTGATTTCTGTCACCACCTTCACAGCAAGTGCACTTTGAACAAACCTGAAACATGTCTAATCTTCTCATATCGTTCATCGTCACCATAATCTCTGTCTTCCCCTGCCCACCCATCGGCACCATCTCCGCCGATGCTACTGCTACCTGTAATTAATTAAAATCAATAACAAACCACCCATTTTTATTATTAATTAGTCAATTTTTATATTAATTAGATGCAATGAGAAAATTAATATATATAATAGTATTAATTAACTCTAACTCACATGAGGATGAGGGAATCTGATTTCATGGACACTGTACAAGAAGAATAACACAAGCAACAAAGACCGCGGAAACATCTCTTCTTAAATCTTAATTGCTTTTCTTTCTTTTTAACTTCTTTTTTTCATTACAAAATTATAATATATATATATATATATATTGCGTGAGTGTGTGTTTGTGTGTGAGAGTTTTGACTTTTGAGTAAGTAAAGGTAGGGTTTAATGGCATTGAATGTCAAAAGGATATTTTCCCATTAAATTGGTAGTAAGAAAATATTTTCTAGGCTACAAGAAAATAAAGAAAGATTGTAACTTCCTTTCCTTTTTTTTTTTTTTTTTTTTTGTGTGAAGATAAAAATGCACTTTTCCCATTAAATTGGTAAGAAAATATTTTCTAGGCTATAAGAGGAAAAAAAATTGTAACTTCATTTTCTTCTAATCAAAGAAATTTTGGAAAATATCTTGATTTATTTATTTTCATAATGTGTTACTAGAAATATGGAGATCTTTTCAAATCTTAAAATATACATACAAAAATTAATTATGAGATATTGCAAGTTACTATAAGGTACTATTTGTATCATGCTATATTTGTATATCCCTATTATTCCTTCAATTTACGTACGTATATGTTAATTTTGTTAGAGATGGAATTTTAGTTGGGTACGAGTAGGGATGGGCACGCGGGTTTGAGACAAAAGACACGAATATTACTAGTAAATTTCCATATCTAAGGTCATCTCCAATCGTTGGGGCAAAACTGCCCCCTCCCCCTCTCCCTCTCCCACTCCCCCTCCCACTCCATAATCATCTTCAACAGTTAGGGACATAGAATAATAATGATAAAATAATAATAACAATAATAAAAAATACAAAAAAGTAAAAATAATAAATAACAAAAATAATAATACAATAATAATTATATAATAATAATAATAATAACAATACAAAAATTATTATTATAAAATAATATAATAATAAAAATACAAAAATATTAATAATAATACAAAAAATTTATAATAATAAAAATAAATAATAATAATAATAATAATAACAATAAATAATAAATAACAACCTTAATAATTATTTCACTAAGTTTTACAATATTAATATTATTTTATAAAATAATTTGAATATCATTTTACGAGTTTCATAAAATAACGGCTTCAATGTTTAAATCCTGGATCCTATGCATTTATTTGTTCTTAATTTCAATTATAACTTCGATATAAAAGAGAAGTCATCATTATCTAGACAATCCCCCCTCGCAACGAAAGCGCGTGCATCATAATAATGTGAAAGATAAAGATAATAATAATAGTAATAATAATAATAATAATAATAATAATAATAATAATAATAATAATAATAATAATGTGATACCAAACTTGTGCAGTACTTCACAATATGATTGTGGAGGACGAACGTCATGAATACGATGATGCCGAGTCTGAAGACAATGATACAAATATTTTCACATCTCGTAGAGCTCGTGCTAATATTTATCCAGGACCAACGCGAGAGGTTAATCCAAGATGTGGCGAATTATCCATGGAGAATTATATGATGCGCCATCAAACAATACGATCGGTAGTAGCCAATCGTAAACTTCGGGACGACTTAATTGCCCATTTGTGGGAAAGACACGGTCGATGATTTTTAGTATGTATTATTATTTGTTTAAATATTTTAAGTGTTCTATTATGAAGTTTAACTTTTTTTAATATGTAATTTTGTTAAATTAAATCGTACTTATATAAAAGATTATATTTTAATATTAATAATAGTAATAATAATATTAGTAATAGTAATAATAATAATTATTATTATTATTATAAAAAAATCGCAATCACTTATATATATATATCAAGTTATACTCGAGTTTTAATCATATTAAAGTTCATTTATTTGATAAAAAAATAATTTATTATTTGAATCATTTGTACATTTTATCCAAATTAAAATACAAATTTGAAATATCTAATTAAAACTAATTCCTGTAAAGATTTAATTTTTTAAAATCTAAATTTATTAATCCATACACAAAATTCATTAAAATAAAAACCACCAAATGTACAAAAAACGGAAAAAAAAATATATCGTGTGAGCCGAGGGGTAAAGGAGGGGCAAGCTTTTGCCCTTTCTTTCCCACTTTCACTCCCACTCTCCTCCCCCTCCCCACTCCCCCCCACCATTGAAGACCATAATTTTAGAAAAACCCAAAAATCCCCCTCCCCCTCCCCCTTACCATTGAAGATGGCCGGAGGGCAAGTTTTTGCCCTTTGTCTCTCATTCCCCCTCCCACTCTCCCTCCCCTCCCCACTTCCCCCAACTATTGAAGACCACAATTTTTCCCCCCCCCCCTCAAAATCCCCCTCCCCCTCCCCCTAACGATTAGAGATGGCCTAACATATCTCACATTTCCATCTGCACACATCAGTAGCTTTGTACTAAAGTCTAGATACTAGGGGTGGCAATATGGATCTGATCCATGGATCTGATCCAGATCCGATCCAAATCCAAAGGATCCGATCCATAAAGATCCATTAAATTTTCACTCGGATCGGATCTGGATCGGATCTCATAAAATCTGGATTCATATTGGATCAACACATACAAGTAATGGATTGTGATGGATCCATCAATGGATCCTCTGGATCCACGAATAGATCCACTAATGGATCCATTGGATCCACTAAAGAATCCATCGGATCCATTATTGGATCCAAAAAAAAATTATTATTGGAATGTGAAAACCTTTATCTCTAATACTTATTTTTGAAAATTGCAATTTTAACCCCAAATTTTTAAAAAAACCCAGAATTTAATAAATTCAAATTTCCAATCCGGACACCGATTTTCAGGAACAAAATTTGCACTTTTGCTCCCTCAATTTTTGGATATTGCAATTTTGACCCTAAATTTTTGAAAAATCAAGAATTGCAATTCAGTCCAGTATTTTAAGAAAATTGAAAATTTCAATTCGGCCCCAGATTTCAGAAATCCAAATTTGCACTTTTGGTCCCTCAATATTGCACTTTGGGTCAAAATTGCAATATCCGAAAATTGAGGGACCAAAACTGCAAACTTGGATTTCTGAAATCAGGGGGCGAATTGAAATTTTAAATTTTCTTAAAATACTTGACTGAATTGCAATTCTTGATTTTTCAAAAATTTAGGGTCAAAATTGCAATATCCAAAAATTGAGGGAGCAAAACAGCAAATTTGGATTTCTGAAATCAGGGGCCGAATTGAAATTTTCAATTTTCTTAAAATACTGGACTGAATTGCAATTCTTGATTTTTCAAAAATTTAGGGTCAAAATTGCAATATCCAAAAACTGAGGGACCAAAAGTGCAAATTTTGTTCCTGAAAATCGGTGTCCGGATTGGAAATTTGAATTTATTAAATTCTGGACTGAAATGTAATTCTGGGTTCTTCAAAAATTTGAGGTCAAAATTGCAATTTTCAAAAATAGAGGGACCAAAAGTGCAATTCGAATTTTTGAAAATAGTAGCCGAGTTGCAAGTTTTAATTTTTCGAAAATTCTGAACTGAATAGGATTCTAAGTTTTTTGAAACTTTGGGATCAAAGTGCAATTTTTAAAAATATACAATGTAAATATATTTTTAGGTGGATTTCAAATGACTAGTTTTAGGAGGAATTTCAAATCCATTTAAAATTGGCTGAAATCCATGACGGATCCGTCATGGATCTATTCTGATCCATGGTGGATCCGAATTTTTTTCACCCGGATCCGGTTTGGATCGGTTCCTAAATGGATCCATCATTATGGATCCGATCCACAAGGATCCGAT
The DNA here is from genome assembly GCA_038501285.1 of Penstemon eatonii. Classification (NCBI taxonomy): domain Eukaryota; kingdom Viridiplantae; phylum Streptophyta; class Magnoliopsida; order Lamiales; family Plantaginaceae; genus Penstemon; species Penstemon eatonii. The sequence goes on from CM076710.1 coordinate 9,693,038, forward strand.
CCGGGTGATCCATTTGCCACCCATTACTAGCTTCTTATGGCAGCAACAGTCGACCTCTGTCATTAATTAGGATGAGTAGTGTTTAAAATTCTTCTCTAAATACTTCCTTTTTTTTTTTTTTTTTTTTTGCAGTGTAACATATTGATTATTAATGAAATTTAATATTCCCCAACTTTGTCTTTCTTTACAATCTCGTCCAATTGCCATGTTCCGATCAAGTGTCAGTGAATCCTATATATGGTACAATGTCATGTTCCGGCCAAGTGTTAACTGTCGATAGGGTACATTACACGACAAATACAACGCAATTAAGAGATAGGTACCTTAGTGTTTCACAAAGAAAACACACGAAATTAGCATCCACAGCCTGCTACCATCCCTATGTTGCTCAAGCAATGCCTTGTCTAGACAACTTGTTTGAAATTACAAATAAGAATTAAACAGAGAAAGGATTACGCGTACGGGAAGGTGCAACATCCACAGAAGATCAATTAAGCAAAAGGAAATGTAATACTTTTGAAGCAGAAGATAAATCTACCATTGTCTGAGACCCTCTACAGACCAAGACATAGAGTTACAGCATAGTACGATAAACTGCACGCATTAGTTGTCAAACTTACACTACTTGTTCAATGGAGCTATATATAATAAGGTGGCGCTAATAAAATCTCATTAATGGACTTGTTCGCACCCTACATAAAAATTAAATTACCAAAAGAAGAATAATACGACAGGTCTAGATACCAATAGTGGTGGCACATTACTAGCTCTCTGTAATAATACAGTTTCTAAAACTAGTTACAGACCATCTTCAAGAAACCGGGAGGCAGAATTTAGTCACTTTCCTCATCATCATCTGCAATACAAAATAAAGAAGAAGAACCGTAATATATATCTATACTTTGGGAAAGCAAACGAAAATCTGAAATAAAATTTTAATCATCAACTCTTCTTCAGAGGGCAACTATATTTTTTTTTGAAAAATAAAAACCTTGACATGAGTTAATGAAGTTTACCAGCATTGAATTCTTCTTCACTATCGTCTTCTTCATCTTCCTCATCATCATCATCATCATCTCCTTCTTCTTCTTCTTCATCATCTTCTCCTTCCTCCTCTACCTCCGTCTTCTCCTTCTCCTTCTCCTCCTCCTCCTCCTCCTCCTCCTTGTCCTCCTCCTCCTCCTTGTCCTCGTTCTCCTCCTCTTCATTGTCCACATTGTGCTCTTTGTCATTATTTTCTTTGTTTTTACTATTTTTTCTATCACCTTTGTCACCTTTTACACGTACTTCAGGTTTTGGAGGAGTCGCAAAACTGAAGGTCGACCTTCTTCGCGAACTCGATATAATGTTGGTCATGTCAATTCCTTCAAGTTCTCTTGCTGTTTCCTTTCTCTTTTTACAATCTTTGATTTCTGAAAGCATGGCATTATAGGCATCAGAGTGGGGAGAGAAAGAGAGAGACTCTACAGTTGAGTTAAATAGACCAATAATCTACAATGAATTTAGGGTGAACACTATGGTGATGCATGCAATTTAATTTTTATTCAGCTCTTGTCAAGATTCATAAGACACTACTAGAGATCAACCTTGTGAAGATTGGAGGTTGTTTAGTCTATTTGTTAACATGTGAATTAGTGTCTTAACTAATTATCAAAAAAAAAGTAGTGTCTTAACTCTTAATCAAGCGAGAAAAGGTTGAGAAATGACAGCTATTCAAAAGCATTTTTTATAAGCTCAAAATCTTTGTATAAGTGTAACGGTTTTCACATATCGATCCATGTTAAAAGTTAAATATCTGGTCAAATCATCTTCTAATTAGTAGTTTCATAGCAAACAGAAATCGTATCCCAGGCTGGAAACTGAATCAGACACAAGGAAACCAAGCTACATTCTGAACATCCTTAGACTGATTGTAATACCAGGTACAAACTAATGCAAAGAGGGGTGGGGTGGGGGGGGGGGGGGGAAGAAATGCAGCCCCGTCTTTTCTTAAACATGGGTTGGCCAATATATCATTGTGAGTGCAAGAAAATCCCCTGTAAAAATTGACTAAAAAGATATTGCGAGACAAAAAGATTGAGTCTTCATCAGTTATCTTTGTCACTAATTCATTAGTTGCTTATACAGACTTGAGGACCATTGTTTTATTTCATCTTGTCTTTTTCTATTTCCGATTGTTTTCCAAAGGTACAATGATACATGATACCTTAAGTTCAGAGGCATGAAAATGCACCAGAGAATTAAAAGTAAAGGTCATACTCATACAGATCATAGTTGTTTGAGGCGTAAAGCGACGCGAGGCGATGAGGGCTCGCCTTGCCTCAAGGCGAGGCGATGCAAAAAGCGAGGGCTTTTTGGGAAAAAGCGCTTGCATACAAATTTTTTAGTGTACATTAAATTATCAATTGTAATCAAACTTAGGTGTCAACTTCTTCAATTGTAAACAAAAATATTCATCATGCATCATATAAAAACCAAACTTAGATGTCAAATTCAATCTACTTTATACTTCATAACTCAAAATAAATCTAAAGTCGCAATAATCAATTACAAAGTAGTCTTGGATTGAGCAAATAAGTTAAAAAACAATGTAAAACAATTCTAAATTGACAATCAACTCAAAATGATTCACATCTAAATGTGTTATTTTAAGTACTTTAAGTATATATATATATAAAAATATGACAAGTATGTATGTGGGTAATTAATGCCCATATACATGGTTAATCATAGGAATTTAAAAACTAAATACTTAAATAAATGCATGCAATCATAGTGATATTAGTAATTAAGTCTATGTGGGTCGGTCAATATATTGTGTTTGTGTATAATATAATTTATACACAAACACAATAAAGAGATGAGAGAAGACTTCCAAAAAAAGGGACGGCGCGACCAGGGAAAGAAGGGACGGCAGACTTCTGGCGGACGGCGCGACCAGGTATGGCGCGGCGGCGGTGCGGACGGCGGCGGTGTGGACGGCGGCGCAGAGGTAAGAATTAGGGATTTAGGGTTTGGAAAATGGGATTTACGGGGAGAGAGAGAGAGAGACAATGAAATTTACGGGGAGAGGGACAATTTTCAGGTTTAGGAATTTAATTGGAGTCGATTACTACCTTTTACTTCAATTATTTAAAAAGAAAAAAGAAATTAAACCATCCCCATAAAGCGTCGCTTTAAAGGCGCCAAAGGCGCCGCCTTGACGGCGCCTTTCGGGGACGGCCGACGCGAGGCAAGGTGAGGCGATGGGGGCTTGCCTCGCCTCGCCCTGCGCAATAGCGAGCGCCTTTGGCGCTTTTAATAACTATGATACAGATCCATATTTGTTAGGCTTTATTAATTTCCGTTCATGTATATTCCTAGAATCAATGGTTTCTTAGCTTATATTTATGCTTCTTTATTTTTTTTAACTTTTAAATGTTACTATATATCAAGATTGTGGATATGTCCTTGGGGCTTATGCCTTTTTCCCAAGAAACCAAAAACTAGCAATACAACTTAGCCTTTAAAACTTTTGTTACCACATTATATTTGGCAAGATATAATGACCATGTCAATTGTTATTATAATACCTTTCTCACTCGGATTTTTCGATAGCCCTTCTCTAGCGAGAATTGCTTCCAACTCCTTGATTACAAAGGCTTCTCGCTTGCTGTCTGGTACTTGCTTAGCTTTCTTGTAAACAGTAGGAGCAACACTAATATCCAGTAACAAAATAAGTTATCATCAACAAGTTGGACATAACAGTGGAGAAAATATCCATCTGGGGAAAAAAGCTAAACAGGTGCATGCACAGACCTCATTCCACAAGCTTTGATTATCGATTTTAGATGTTCCACTTGTTTCCCATATACAGGGGCTGGTGCTTCTTTCCTCTGCTCATCAAAATCATACAGTTAAGGACAGTGTACAAGCATACATGTATAAGAGCATAATTTGCTTATTGAAATTTAAATGTTGTTAAAAATTGAAGACTGACCTGTGCTGATTTTTCTACAGATGATTGAGGTTGACCATCTTCAGATGCACTTCCATGATCATCTGAATCGGCATTTTCTTCTTTTCGCCTCTTCACAAGCTTGTTCTCCTTCTTATCGGATAAGTCAAGATCACTCTCCTTAGACCTTTTACGCTTTTTAGGCTCTTCAGATATCTTGTTTTTACTTTTTGGAGTAGCTTCTTTTCTTGATTTTACTTTATCTTCAATCTCTTCACTTTCACTACCTGAAGAGTCAGACCCTTTTTCACGGTTGTTCTTTCCTGATTTTTTACTTCGAGAGCTCCCAGAGGATTTCTTCTTAACATCTTTTGAAGATTTAGCTTCTTCAGGTGGATTTAATACCTACAAGGCCACAAATCCCCAAAAGTTACATGTGATCATTTGGAGGAATCCATAGTTCTACAAGAGATTGTTCCAACCTGATCTATTTGTTGACTTATGAACTTTTTAAAAGGGTCAAGGGTGTTTTTATCAAGTCCAAGATCCTCTTCTAGAAGTCGGCGAACTCCAGCTAAAGTCAACTTCCTGAAAATAAAGTAATAAACATAACATTCCAAAAAATTGAACAATGTTGCTTGGTAAAGTATATCACATAGCTGAGCAACAGCAATATGGCTTATCTTTTATTTGTGTTCATATGATTGTTTTTTTAGACAATGGATAATGATGCAACTCAGTTCAAAAGATGAAAGTACATACTCAGAATTAGCTAGAAAATGATCAGCTCTTTGCCTGATGGCCTTCTCAATCCTACTCTCGCTCACAGAAGAATCATGAGTGCCTCCTTCAGGTTTTGGGGTTAAGACACCCATAATAGGAGAGTCTTCCGTCATTTCTTCATCTTTGTTGCTGGATTTTTTTGGACCCTTCTTTGTCTCCTGCTGCTCAGGCATTATTGGTGCTTCAGGTTCACTTATATCGACATCTTTGTCCAAATTCTCAGTTGCAGTTTCAGAGGTGCAACCATCAGAACCCTCCATGTGCTGGGATTTGGAAAAGATTTACCAAAACAAGTTAAGCTACTTGGGGAATTTAACAATGACACAGCTCTGGACTAAAGAATAAATCGATCACCACTTTTTCTGCAATTTATGGCTGTTAAAAGCTTATAAGCATCCTTGTTTTGATGAAAGTACACTGATTAGTCAGGTCTATACCTATTAAAGCTGCAAATGATGATGACTCATCTGTTTTGAATTGGAAAGTACAGTTATTCACAGTGCATTACATATAAGATACTAGAGGAGAACTGTCCCATAACGAAGAAAAATCTCCATGAATATATATCGTCATGATTTTCCTTCAAAATTGGAAAGACAGCCCCATGTGACTTGTTATTACTTACTTAAACATTGACTATTTTCCAGCAGGTGAAGGTGACTATTACAATTCAATCGCGGCAGGTATATGGTTTCCCAATCAGTAGAAGCCAATAGCTATTCGAGAAAATCTTAGGGAACAAGATGGCCCTTTTACAGTTAGAATAAGCAATGAAGTTCAAAGGCTTATAAGACACCCTTCGAAAAGTTAAGTATAGTATGGATTATGTACTTCGGCACCAAAAGATGCAAAAGTTGTCCAATAGGGATCCATAAAATGTCAGTTACTTCTGGCATTCAAAGAAAAAATCCCCGTTATCTCATTTTCCTATTTTGAGAGAGAGAGAGAGAGAGACGCTGGTGGGCCAGAGTAGCAAAACTAAAGCACACCTATGTACACGTTTGAAAATTGCGTGACGGACCTAATCCGCCAATTGCCAATACATAGTAACAAGATAATTAATGAATGTATTGTCTGCAAACTACAGAGAACATACAACCAACTCGTGATGAAAACGTGCTTAACCAACAATAGAGTATCTTACAGGCATAAAAAAGTTGGCTATGGTAAAATTTGATCAAATTCATTTAAAATCATTTCCTCAGATCATCAAACATCAATCAAACTAAAACAAATTACCAAAACATGAGATAAGGACAATTACTCAAAAATATTCATCTAATGAATAAGTTAGCTGAAAGAAATACTAGTTATTTCTAAATGAATACATGTACCATAAATTTAAAGACATGCAGAGAGTGTTTTCAATATATCAACAAACATGAGATTTGGGCGTTCAGAAACACATACCCTAACAAAGAATTCCAAAACTTGAAACACAGCGAGAATTTAAGAAATCATTTACCTTTTCTAAGTAGATGCGAATGAATCTCTTGTGGGCATCCAACTCAAATTTCTCAAGCCCCAAATCTGTCTCCAACAGTCTCCGCACAGACTCCATCGTCAATGAACTGCCATTTATGCACAGAATCGCCGCAAAATTGATAAAGTAAGTAAATATTACAAAGCACAACTATAAGTAATGAAATAAACAGATAAGCATACTCGGCTTGGTCTTTGAAATGCTGTAGGCGAGAGACCACGGCAGTCTCAATCCGCTGCTGAATTCCCCGCTCTTCTCCTTCATGTTCGGCCATTGAAACGCTCGCCAAACATGCACTGTTTTAGAAGAAAACTCTTATTTGAACGGGGAGCGAGGGTTTTGAGCTTATGTTTCGGGGAATTTTTTGTGCTACCTTTTTATTTAATTTATTTAAGTGAGGTATTTGGAGCCAGACGACGTCGCATAGTTTCGTTTGTGCAATTGTGTACTGTAAACTGGCGTCACTTTTTTTTTTTTTTTTTTGGGTTTTTTTTTTTTTTTTTTTTTTGAGAGGCTTTTTTTGGGGTTGGGGAAAGGATAAATTGCACCAACTACCCCTTTAACATTTGTGCCTTGGGCTGAACCGAACCCAAATATTTGACTATCTTTGCAACAACATTACTTTTGTTAAGTTTCCATGCCAAATTAATTGAAAATGGAAACTAGTGAAATCATAAATTTATCATTTTTCTTTAAAATCAATGATTAATTTATTTCATTATCGTCAATGCCATAAAAAAAATACTATGTTAGGAATTTTTTCGAATGAATTTTTGCCAAGTGTAACTCAAACTACTTGTAGATGATATTTTAGTGTGTTTGCCTTCCTAAACAAATAATGTTACTTTTGATTTATATGATTCTTTATGGTATTTAGCCCCCCCTATATTAATGCATTTGTGTTTGTATATTTAAGAAAATGCATTATTATTCATAAAAAGAAACCAAAAACTATATTAATATGAGCTTAAAAAGAATACAATGGAAAGAGTACAAACTATATTTATTTGTTTCTAATTTCAAACAATTGTATAAAATCTATAATACTATTTCGCTATTTTCATTTAATTCAAATGAGTTGTTTATATATCCAAACGTCGCTACACAAACTACTTTTACAATTGCAGTGTAATTCTCACTTCAAAGTATTTTTTTCATATACATCGTGACACCCTCTCAAAATTGATTATGTACTAGATAATATACACTATAACTTAACATATATCTAAGGTAATTAATTAAGATATGATTGTAAATTAAACAAGGAAAAAAAATAGAAAAAAATTTATTAAGAAAAATCTCTTGCATTTTAATGATAGAGATCATGACTCCTCCTTCTCAAAATCTCAATCAAAGTTCTGCCATATTTTTCATAATTTTGCTTTGATATATTTGCATATACATTTTTTTTAATAAAAAATCTTCAAACGTTTTCAATGCATTTCAAAGGTTAAATGAATGGGAAATAGAAACGATTAGATGTGACTAACAATACACATAGAACAATGTAAGATTAGTGAAAATGAGAGAGTAAACCAATGATGAATTTGAATTAAAAAAAATTTAAAATGATGAAGAAGAAGAAGCCATAATATCTACCATAAAAAATGCAGAGATTATGTTAATTATCTTTTTTCTATCTATTTTCTTGTTTAAGTTACAATCATTTCTTAATTAATTACCTTTAAGAATATGTTAAGTATTAGTGTATGTTATTTTGTACATGATCAATATTGTGAGGATGACACAAATATGTGCCACTAATGTGTGATAGAAAATCCGCTCTCGATTTAGTGGGTAAAATGTATACGAGCCTTAAAGGAGTAAATTAACTTTTTTACCCATAAAAAATGAGTTACAATAAGAAAAAAGAGTGTTATAGAAATTAAAATATTTCATAAATTTTGCCAATTTTAGGACAAATCAAGAGTGTATTATGCAAACAATTCTTGCTCTTACTACTTGCCAGCTTATTTATAAACCTAATAGAAAGTTAAAAATATTAGCTGCGTGGTTAAAGGTAATTAATACTCCGTATATGTTAATCTAATGGCAAGAAATACAAAGGTTTGGGGAAACCTTTGCTGAATTTGGAAGGGATCGGAAATCATCTACCCCGCACAGATCCCGATCGATTATCCCCCATTTACTTTACGGATCCAGATCCCTTCGAATATTGTTTGCAACAAGTCCTCCAATTTAATTGAAAATCATTCTTCAAATCAGAAGCAGAGAAGCATGGCGGGTTTTCCATTTCGAAGGAATCCCTTTTATCTCCACGTTTTCATTGTCACTCTCATCTTCCTTGGTTTCTCCATTCCTCTAATTTCATCTCAGGTACTGTTCCTCTATTTTTTTTTTTAATTATGTAGTTTTATATTGGGGTTATCTGATTTGCTTTGCAATAACGATTATTTAGGAAGATGGAAGGGGCGAGGCAAATGGTGCAATCAAGGATCTAGGTCGACGTAGTAAAGTGAGTGTACTTGTTTACTAATATATTTTGAGATTTTTTTTTTCATATTGGGATCTGCGCATCATGTTGTTTTTCCTATTTTATGTAAACCATTTTGTGTCTGAACTGTTATGTGTGTGCATAGTGTTGTCAGTATCAATGGGATTTATGTTTAACTTTGATGATCATTTGTGCGTTTTGGTAACAGATATTCGTAGACAAAATCAAGACTGGTATTGTCAAAAATGATAAAGACCCTGATTCTCTTAATTTTGGCGTTAACTTGGACTCTGGTCTTGGAGTTTTTGACGCTTTCTTTGCAAGTTTTTCCATGATACTTGTCAGTGAGGTTAGTCATTTTTTTTCTCTCTCAAGTATTGACCATAGTTTGATGATTGAAATAGAGTGACAGAAGTCGGATAACTAATTGTTATATATGTTCTGGTTTGAAATTGACTTTCCTTTTGGGGTCAAATTGTCCATCTTGTTGGGTCTATTTGACTTGATATCCATTTGTATTTGATACAATGAGTATTTACACATGCTGGTTTTTCCAATAGATTGGAGATGAAACGTTTATAATAGCAGCGCTCATGGCAATGCGTCACCCCAAGTCAATTGTTTTATCTGGGGCCCTCAGTGCATTGTTTGTGATGACAGTAAGTCAACATCCTGTCCTATTCCTGAAATGAAGAGCTAATATTTTTCCCTGTGAGCTTATTTATGCTGTTTATGCCATGAAGTTATAATTATGACAGTTTTTGGGCTCTCTAAACTATTTGATGGATGATACTAATATTACATTCCTTACCAGATTCTTTCAACTGGTCTTGGTCGGATTGTGCCAAATTTGATATCAAGGAAGCATACAAATAGTGCAGCTACAGGTTCTCTTTTCAGTTCTCTGACCATATTATGACTCATTTGCTACTTATTTTATTATTTTGGGTTGGTCATCCGAGGGGAGAGGGGTAGTTAGATGCTTGCATTTATTTAAGAAATATTTTCAGTAGAGAAGTTTGAACGTGCAGAGTAGTAGTTAAAAGCGGAAAAAGCGTCTGCTTGAGCGCAGAGCATAAATGTTTAGAGCAAGGCCTGTGAAAAGCACGCTAAGTGGCCCTTGTCAATTTGACTTAAACCCTAAAAAAATTTACACAGCCCCGATAACCCCTATGCCCAGAAAAGTTGAAAGCTTCACTCTAAATCCCCAACAGCCCTCTGCCAAAACAGTTCCTAGCCTCTTACTGCCCAAATTTGTTTTTTCACTGCACTCAAATTTTATCTTTTATATTTTGTGGTTTATGTTTCATAATTGTTGATATATGATATATAGAGCTTCACGTCCATAAACGTGCTTTTCACTGCACTATGCGCTACAGCCCGAGGAAACCTTGCATGTCACTCTCTGCTGCTAAATGTGGAGCAATGTTTCTAAGCTGTCTCAAGTTTGTTTTTGAGTCAAGACAACCCAAATTGTGTGTAAATCAACCAAGCTTCTTGGGGATTCAAATGGGTGGATGGAAGTTGCTTGAGTATGGTTTGGTTAAAGAGGTGCTGAAAACCAGTGGATTCTCTGCGTTTCGCTCAAAAAGTAGTAGCACTAAAGTCAGGATGGATCAATCCATTGATCCACTTTAATTATGTAGCTGAATATTGTTTTTGGAATCATCTAATTAAGATTCACTGAAGCAACAAGAATAGGAAAAATAAAGAAAAGAAAGTGATGTATGTTTGCAACAGGAGAAAATATAGATAATAAATACTAAAGGAATAGGCAATGATGGTTGTCAGACACAGTTGTTACTGCACCAGGTGGTATAACATTCAAATGCTTGTTAACTGTACTTTTGAGCAATATGTTGCAAGTGACTTGATATCACATGCATCCTCAGTCTTTCAAGGTCATTGTCAAATCATAGATCTGTTTCGATGTCTAAGTGTTGATCCTTTTCTAGTTCTATATAAATTGTGCCCCTTGGATCAGTGATATTCATTTCCAATCCAACTAGATCCAGTTTAGCAATATCCATTAACCAACCATTGCTTGGCCACTGCCTTGTGGAGTGGTCATTCACGGTCTCAAGTGCATGTTACATTCTCCAAAGCAAATTTTAGCTCAGTTCAGATTTTTTTTTTCACGAATGATTGTTCAAGATTGGCTAAATAAACAACAAGCTTGTATTCTATTGGCTCATTTATTACATCGGATCTTGATAAACCCTCAGCTGCCCAAGGTGGCTCTCATTTACAGCCTAAACTCAAAATCTGAAATGTATATAATGGAGTAACTACACCTGCATCATATTTCTTTTTGGGATTTTATGTAATCTAATTTTCAAACCCGCTTGCAGTCCTTTATGCCTTTTTCGGGCTCCGACTACTCTACATTGCCTGGAGATCAGATTCCAAATCTTCCCAGAAAAATGAAATTGAGGAAGTAAGTCTCATTTTTTAATTTTGATTTTGTTACTTCAATTATTTTATGGAGCTGAGGCTCTTTCCTATTTTACATTCTTATTCTTACGTATCTTTTGTATTTGATTTTTGAGTATACTCGTTGATGTTTGTTTAATCTTATATATATCGTGACTATCATCCCTTTTTGGTAAAGTTGCGATGTGACTTGATATCTTGCTTTTCTGGGCCATCTACCTGGGACTTTCAAATGAGCCTTCGGCGTGATACTGTCTTTAAGCTGCTTAAGGCTTAAATCATCTTATGTCCGTGGTATGTTATTTCATGCTTCAATCGGAAGAGGTTATTCACACTGTTCAATCAGCCACTTTGATGGTAAACTTGGCAAGAAAGTTGACGTATTTGTGGAGCACCAAGAGTCCCTAATATCTCCTATTCCTCCTAATCTTTGGTGGTTGATTTGATTTGATTTTTCTTTCCAATTATGTTTTTGTCCCAACTTTTTGACCGTACTAAAGTTCTGCACAGTGACATTTGCAACTCCTCCCCAAAAAACTGATTAGAGAAAGATAACAACCCTATTTTATAAAATTTGTTCAAACTGCCTGTTGAACCAATCTAACCGCTGAACTGTTCATGGTTTAATCAAGTTCATTGAGCCATTGAGCCCATGAGTCCATAAATGATTATATACCCAACTCCAAAATTCAATTCAATCAATCCAAAATATCCTTTTTTTTTTCCTCCTCCAAAATCCAAAATTCACCTTCAAATTCCAATTTTGAATTATGGTTTTTTGTAGATAATTATTAGTTTACTGTATGTTATAGGTACTAAAATAATACATATAAAATATTTATTACCTAATTATGACCTAAAAGTTCAGTTGCTTTTTTATTGTAATTGACCTGACTGTTAAACGGGTAAAACTTGAGCTGGTGACTTTTCTGGTTCAATTAATGTTTATTTAAACATTTTTTATGAACTGTCTGATTTGTTGAAGCCTTGCAGTGTAATTAAACTTTTTGTCAGTATTGCTGCTTATTTTCCATGGCTCATGACATACTCTGATCGTGCCTGATATGTGCGACTACCTCAGGTAGAAGAGAAGCTTGAATCAGGACAGGGAAAGACAACAATGCGACGTTTCTTTTCTAGATTTTGTACACCAATATATTTAGAGGTATATCTTATCCTTTGTTTCTTTAGTAAGATAATGGTGCACTAGTAATACACACCTCCTTTCTTTACCCTGTTTCTGATAAACCAATAATTTTTTGACTCATGCAGCTTAGAACTACTTTTTTTTCGTTTTCTAGTTGACTTATTCAAGTGTAAGTAACTCTTGTTTTTCCATTCCAATATCTTTTGTGTACAGGCCTTTATTTTGACATTTTTAGCTGAGTGGGGAGACCGTAGCCAGATAGCAACAATTGCTGTAAGATATTTACTTTGTTATGAAGTTTTCTTGCATTATATGTATGCCAAAGTTCAATCAAGCTGGTCGTTACAGTGGTTATGAATTCTTTTCTTCTTCAATTTCTCTTGGAAGGTTACGACTAGACTTTGGAATTATTTTTGGTAGAATAGTGTCCAATGAATTTTGCCTCAAACTTTTTAAGTGGTTTGATGTATAGCTCCATCTATAGGAGAATGATAATTATTTTCTTAAGCTAAATCTGAGAACCAACCAAGTTGATGACAATGCCACCCTGTTTAGTGTATTGAAAACTACAACTGTACTGATTTTATGCAAATTATCAGATGAAGCAATCAGGATGTTTGAATGTTCGAGTATTTTATAGACTGAACTCTGAAGTATAAGACTGCAAATCATTAACAGAGGTCCAAAGGTTGTGACATTCACGTTTTCATGTTAAAAATAGTGTGAAGAAAAATTATGAGCATAAGAACCCGTACTGTCCATTGCTGAAATGAAAAAGAAGGCCCGACTTAAATATGTTAGAGAAATTGTATATATACTCACGCAGGATGACCATTCAATTTGCATGCTTCGTAGCATTCGTTCATGATATTAGTTAACACTTTGTACAAGATTAAGTAAGGTTAGTGTAGAAAATGAAAGCAGTATATTATCATAGCTGTCAAAGTCACTTTACCAAAATTAGGAAATCACATCTTAGAACAGAGTTTAGAGTTCGAGATGCTGCCTTGTTTAGCTCCTTAAACTTTATGAATACATTTTATCAATTATTATTACACAATTCGCGGGGATTGTGAAAATAATTGCACACCGACTTTTTCTTGGGTTATATAAGTTAGGAGTTCTATGAGTAGCTTTATAAGGAACGTGACTATCAGAATATGCAACTTAGGACTATCAACTTTGAACTCTTTGGGTAGTAGTTATAGAATAATGGTGGGAACATCAATAATGTCAATAATATAATTTTTGGACTTGTGGCAAACAGTGTCCAAAGGTAAGATTCATGCTAAAAAATAGTACAATGTGGCAAACCTTACCATCTAAATTTGTTGTTGAGCCATGAAATTTTTATTATCATAAGGTTGCACCTGTGCTGATTTATTTGTGTTAGTGCCTTAAATTGGTTGGTTATCACTTGTGTGTGGGTCAATCTATGCTATCTAGTAAGAACTAGAGGAATGGTTTATAAAGGGGATGATCTCACCCAATCTTTTAGAAACTGCCTGAGAAAGAAGCATTAACATATGTTGAAAAGTGATGGTCTTCCTCTTCTTCCACAGCTGGCGACCCACAAAAATGCTTTCGGAGTTGCTATAGGGGCGACTATAGGACACACCATTTGTACATCAGTGGCGGTGATTGGTGGAAGTATGCTGGCATCAAAGATTTCACAGCGTACAGTCGCAACCGTTGGAGGGTTACTATTCCTATGCTTTTCATTGTCCTCCTACTTTTATCCTCCTCTATGATTATATTTAAGTTTTGTAGATTTACAAGTGGCAATGTGCCCTAAAAATTAAGTTTTTCTTCAACGACATATTTGGTAGATGGTTGTGCGTAGATTGGAAGTACGTTACATACATACTTTGTCCTACTGTTGACAACATTAGAACCATTATTATATAGGAGTACTATTAATTTTATGGTGATTTTTTTTGTCAAATTGTGATATTTTGTGGTGTTAATAAGATCTTCCGCATTTTAAGAACGAACACATATCATTAACATTTTCCTAGGCTATGGTATAATGTAGCATTTGACAATCGTAATTCTACAAATTGAAACCAATTTTGTCGTAATCAATATTGCAAAAATTACTATTTTACTAAGATCATTTATCGTAGAATTGACTTTCCAATTTATCATTCAAACTCGCCGTACTTCTAGATTATGTCAAAACCTCCAAATGGAGTAATTTGCACCAGATTGTACTTTTGGACGAAGTGCGTACTTGCGAAAAGTACGATAATTTACTTTCAGAATCAGGTGCACACAACCTAATCCAAATCACGTACATGAAGAGCATGTTGCTATTATTTCCTGTAAAAGATCAAATAAGTAATTTATCAAAAAAAAGAAAAAAAGAAAAAAGGAAGATCAAATTAGTGAAACGTGAACCAGAATCCCAGGGTCTACTTGGATGAGTTTTGGCTCGGTTTCGCTGGTCTCGGTTTAAAAAAATTGGTTTGAGTAGTTTCGATGAAACCTTTAATACTTCATTTGGATGAGTTTTGGCTCTTGGGTTTTGTGGTTTGAATAAGTTGAAACCCACTTGGATTGAGTTTGGATGTTGGGGTTTAGGGAAAAAAGTAGGTGATAGGTGTCAAATCAATGTCTTTTTTAATTAGAATTGAGGGAAAAAATAGGTGGTAGGTGTCAAATCAATATTTTATAGGTTTGAAGAGTTTGAGTGTGGGTTTCTGAATAGATTTTTGATGGTTTTATGAGTTTGGCGAAAACTCATTTGAAAGGATTTTGGCTCGGTCTCACGAAACCCGCGATACCGGGCTAAAACCTATCCAAACACAGCCCCAATTCCCAACTACCAGAAAGTTAAAGAGTCGTGAAATAGCTCATTGAATAGTGATTTTATCATCTTAAAAATAAAAACAGGAAAGAGCTTTTATCTAAAAGACAAGTAATTATTCCACATCAATGAGCAGATTGAATTCATCCGAATAGAAATTTCCAAAACCTTGAAGCAAGCAATTTTGGATTAAATAAACAAAGATTAATTCAATTGGCTTGTGAAATGAATTTGTGAATATCAACAATGAAACTTGAATGCGGCGGCCTATCTTCCTTTATCACATATTTTCTCCCCATCTCTAAGTTGTACTCACTCAACCCTTCCTCCCCACACCTCCTCCACAGACCCTCCCCAAATCCTCGATCCGCAAAGTACGCCTCCGCCTCCGCCTCCGCCGCCGCCTTATCTCCTCCTTCGACGACCACTGGAAGCCTCTCGTAGTGGCCTAGGTGGACTCCCTCCAGATCATCGAGGCGGGCTAGGCCCCGCCCCGAGGAAACGGAGTATAGCTCGCCCCGGATCCGATGACCCGACCCGGGGAGGTTGATTAGGTAGGGGATCCCGTGGGGTCCGCACACCAGGGGGAATGAGCTCACGGTTGTGTATGGGCCGATATAGGTTGCATCGCGCGTGGTCATCAGGTCCTCGATCAGCGCGTGGTTGTAGAATCCACGCTTCAGGGTGCCGTACACGAATACCAGATTCACGTCCTCGTCACTTTCTGAGCGCTCGTTTGCTCCAGTCGCCGTCGCCATTTAGTTCTGCAATTTTAGATTAGTCGAAAGTGGTTCTTCTTCTTTTTCTTCAGAACATCAGACGTGGAAATTGCTCTTTAAAATATGTGTTTATTCTTTCAAAATACGTTGTACCAGTACTTATTTACTTCTTTATACGTAGGGAGAAGTACCAATCACCCCCTTAAAGTTATATCTTTTGGCTCTTTACCATCTAAAAAAACAAAATAAGTACTTTATCCCCTAAAATATTAAAGTCAGCTGCACATTCCTCCTCAAACAATTTTATGCCGTTTTTGTTTTTCAAAAAGTCCACATGCACACCTCTCATTTATTTTCTAATGATAAATTAATCACGATAATTTTAACTCATGCTTGTGAACCTAAGGCCATCTCCAATGGAGCAGGGCTAGCCCCGGGCCAGCCCCGAGTCCTGCCTGGTAGTCTCCATTGGTCGGGCTCCGTGGAGGAATTAATTCCATTTTTTTCCTTTGCCCACACTCACCTATTAATATTATAGTTTTAATTTTTCTTAATATTAATATAATATAATAGTAATTATATTAGTACTCGTAATTTAATTATTAATTATATTAAAATATGAAAATTAAATAGAATAAATAATTAAAGTAACTTAAAATTAATACATAATACGCAAACAAATATTTTTATTTTGTATTTTTAACTAATTCCGTATTTTAAAAAAAATATTTGTATGAGTGTTTAATTAAATGGACTATTTCTATATTTATAAGTATATCATAATTTTATTTAAAATTACTTTAAATAATTAATCATATTATATACTATATAATTAAAACTTATCACATTAATTAAAATAACACATTAATTAAAACAACACATTATTAATGTCTCACATTAATTAAAATAACACATTAATTAAAACAACACATTATTAATGTCTCACATTAATTACAATAACACATTAATTAAAAAAAAAAAAAATCTACCTGATCATATGAACCAATCAATCAATTAAATTTAATTACAATACTTTAAAGACATCGTTTTTATTAATTAAATTGAATATTAATTAAATTAAAATACACTAATTAATACACATAAATACACAACAACAAAAAAAAAAAAAAAAGGCCCAATCAGGTGCCGCCACTTCCACTCGCAACTTCTCCAAACTTCCACTCGCGCCCCATTCCCTGCCGCGAGCCGCTCCGAGCCCACCTCCCAGCCCAACCCAGCCCACAAGCCACCCCGCACCATCTCCAGCGGTTTTTGCTCCTCAGCCCCGCCCCGCCCCGAGATGGCCTAACCCGCGTAGTGAAATAGAAATATATTTTTGTCATAACTCATAAGGAGAGAAGAAAAAATGCTCATTAGTTATATTTTTGGGGAAAAAGGATGTATTGTCACTAATTTAACTTTAAAAAAATACACAAAAGGATCATATTCCATTTCCAGTAAGCAAAATCGGCTTAAATGACGGGGAATGTGCATCTAGATTTGAAATTTTGTGGGGCAAGTTGTTTATTTTGTACTTCTAATTCTACCTAGTAAAGTGCTAAAACATAAGTGAGAGGTGGTGTGGGTGAAGTTCACTTTTCCTTTACACGTATATGCTAAGAAAGTGAAAAGCAAAATTTACAATATATATATAAAGATGAGGCTTTAATCTATTTAGTGTGGCAAATATCAAGAGATCCATGTTCAAGTCCAATTAATAATATTAAATAAATTTACACGTATATGCTAAGAAAGTGAAAATTTACAATATTAATAATATAATAGTATTTTTTTTATTTTTTTTTTGGGAAGGATAGTTGATTTATTTTATAGTGATTGAATAAATTCAATCATTTAATGATTGATTGATGTAATGAAATATTTATTATCATCCTTGAAGGAAACATGCACAAAGACACAGAGCACAAGCAACACATTGTCCTCGGAGTCCTGTCAAGTAATTATTTCTATGAAACAGGAATCTATGGGAAAATTCCAACAATGAAATAAAATGAAACGACCAGACACTGCAAAATTCTAAGAGATATTCCCAAATCAAAACACTGAATTGAATGTTGCAAGTAGAAATTTAGGGTTTAGGAGTACCTACATAGTGGGTAATATATATCGGCCTTTTTTGCTTGACATGTGTAAAAAGTGAACTTTAATTTTTACACATGTCAAGCAAAGAAGGCCGATATGTATTACCCACTATGTAGGTACTCCTAAACCGAAATTTAGATTGATCAAGAAGCCTTTAAAGTAACTACTTACATCAAATATAATATTCCCTCCGTCCCTGCTCCCTTTGCTATAGTACCCGATCAAACTTTTTAATATTGTTATCATATTAAATTATTCACATTTGTGATGTATTAAACCTTTTAAATATTAATATATATGGTGTCATATGATATAATCAACTTATTAGTGAAATATATTAATTAAATTATTTATTATAATTTTTACAAATTTAGTCAAGTTGACTGATCAACTGTACCAAGGGATAAAGATAATTGGGACGGAGGAAGTACATACCAGCTTAGGCCATCTCCAGCGGTTTCCGCGGGGCCGGGGCCGGGGTCGGGCTGCGGGCGGAGAGTCGTCTCCAACGGTTGCGGGGCGGGGTCCGGGGCGGCCTTCGGGGTGGAATGGGCTGGGGCGCGAGTGGGAAGAAGGGGCGCGTTTAAAAAACGCGCCCCTCTTTAAGTCAGGTGCCGCCAAGTGGCGGCACCTGATTGGGCCCTTTTCTTTTTTTTTGTTTTTTTTGTTGTGTATTTATTGTGTATTTATGTATATTGTTGTGTATTTAAATCTAATTAATGTTCTTTAATGTGTTGTATGTAATTTTTAATTAATGTGATATAGCATGGTTAATTATTTAAAGAAATTGGCAAAAAAGAAATGGAATTTGGAAGAAAATAGCAAAACTAGGCTCGATCGAGATGACATTCGTGTGCGCAGGTCGCGGGCACGCACAAGTCTTGAAGGGCCGAGTAGTAATCGGAACCAAGATTTGCACCCCCCCCCCCCTGCGCGCAAGGAGGGAGCCTTCTAGTAATAATTTCTTAACCCTTATGGTTTAGAAATCATATATAAACCCAAGTTTTTCTTATCACACTTCCAATGTGGGATTAGTCTATTTCTTTCCAATTTTTTCCATTACATATGTGAACTTTGAGATTTAATTTCTCATTCACTCGTACTCCGATTTGGACGTACCATATACCATTTTAATCTACTCACGGAGTAGAATATAATTCCGTCAAGACCCGACTCTTTACTCAAAGTGGGTCCCACTTAAATTACGTCCAAAATGATCCATTAACTTACTTTTTCCAACACTATGTTTATGAGGTTTATAAGGAGCTTTAGGACTATTTTTATTTTATTTTCCTTGATTATGTTGTGTAATTAATGTTGTGTATTGTTGTAATTAATGTGTTATTTTAATTAATACTTCGTATTTAAAAAAATAAAACTATAATATTAATAGGTGAGAGTTTGCGTATTATGTATTAATTTTAAGTTACTTTAATTAAATATTCTATTTAATATTAATATTTTAATATAATTAATAATTAAATTACGAGTACTAATATAATTACTATTATTAATATTAATATTAAAAAATTATAAATCTATAATAATAATAGGTGAGAGTGGGCAAAAGAAAAAAATGGAATTAATTCCCCCACGGAGCCCCAACCATTGGAGACGACCAGCAGGGCCCCGGGCTGGCCCTGGGCTGCCCCGGGCTCCGGAGCCCGGGGCTAGCCCTCAACCATTGGAGATGGCCTTATAAGCAGATCAAAAAAGTTTCAAGAACTAAGCTAAATGTGGATTTTCTTGTAATTGCTCCGGTTCTACTCCTCTTACCCTATTTACCCGTTTGTATTTTGTGATTCGGATTCGCCCAAAATTCGTGTAACTAACGATTTTTCTCCTATGAATGTTAATATTTGTTTACCCAAAAAAAAATATATTAATTCTGGCAGGCGCACGGCAAATTTTGTTGTACACATGTCCAGACTTCTCCTCTTCCATAAGACTCATGAACGCAGTAACATTTTACCATTTAGATCAATTTCACGCTCCAATATTGATGGAATTTGAGCTTCAGCAAAACTAAAACCCATAAATTGAATAAAACACAAGGATTATAAGGAAAAAGGAAAAAATCACAGTTGGTTAGCATTTGAGATGGACTCCACACCTCAACGAAGAAAAAAATGCGTTTGCTTTTGGATTTCTCCATCATTCACAATGAAGTGTTTTTCAAAATGTTGAAAAATGACAATGATAAGAAAGGTCCAGAGATCATACAGTCATTCCGCAAGTTGTTCACGTCTTTGCTCTCCTATGGCTCTCCACATTCCTTCAATTACATACTTGCAAGAAAGACTATTTGGTGCATACCCTAATTTCGCCATCTTATCTTGAAATTCCATCAACTTAGCAGGATCCCCTTCCTCGGAGAGTAGCCTAACGAGAGTATTGTAACATTCTGAATCAAAGATATGAAATTCCTCAGCAAAGAACGTCAAGAGTAACTCTGCTTCAATGAATTTTTTTTCTTTGCATTGCCCATTTATCAAAATTCTGCAAATTTCTATATCAGGCAGCAAACCTGATTCAATCATCTCTTGCATCAAGAACTGAGCCTCCATGCTTCTTCTTAATCCACACAAACCTCTAATAATAGCTCTGTATGCTTTCAAGTTCAGCTTCATATTTTTTGATACCATCTCCACTTTCATTTCTAGTGCCTCCTTCACAAAGCTGCCTCGGGAAAGAGAATCAATCAACTCATTATAGATCTCCTCACTTGGCGTATAACCATTTTGAGATATCCGATCCAATAGAGACTTTGCTGCAAATGGCCTATTCTCCTTGCATAAAGTTAAGATCAAATAACAATACACATCACAAGAAAGAAGAATACCAGAGCGTTTGAGTTCCATAACAAGATTCAAAGCGGAAATCAACCTATCCTGATTGTGATATCCTTTTACAAACATCATACATGTAAAATTATCAGGGTAAACCCCACCTTTAACCATGTCAAAAACCAAGGATCTCACTTCTTGCATCATCCCCTCTTTGCAGTATCCGTATATAAGTGTGTTGTATGAAAATAAATCTGGCTTCAAACCTCTAGTAAGCATAAGATGGAATAAACGATGAGCCTCTCTCACATTACCTCCCTTACAAAGGCCATTTATTAAGGCTGTGTATGTTATTAAATCTGGATTTATACGTCTCACAGACATAATATTATACAAGTAAACCGCATCCTTCAACCTTCCGTTCTTGCAATATCTATCTATAAGCATATTGTACGTCACAATATCTGGGTCAAATCCCTCTTCCTCCATTCTCTCCAGGAATTCATTCACCGCATCCACATCCCCCTCCTTGCACAAAACATGAGTCAATATATTAAAAGTGCATGCATTAGGATGAACTCCAATTTTCTGCATCTCTTTATAGATTTCCCAACATTTCCCTCCGTAATCTACCCTCGAAAGTCCATCCAAAAGACAATTGATAGTGATGACACTTGGAACAAACCCAAGTTTGACAATTTTTCTAAAAGTTTGAAAACTTTCTTTGACCATACCCTTCATGAGATAAGCCTTAATAAGCATGTCAAATACAACAGGGTCCCAATTGCACTCATTTGAACTTGAAAGAAGGATCTTATACACATTTGAACTTTCTGGAACATTTTCATTTCCATTCAACTCTACCAATTCTAACAACATTTTCATTGCTTGCTTATATTTTTTAGACCAAGTCAGAATGTGAATCAGAACACAATAGTTGTGTGCATGCAGATCGAGACTCAAGTGATTCCTTACCCATTCAAAGAAAGTCAGGGCCGTGGATGCATCAGACTGGCATCTTAACAAGACTCTAGATAATTCATGGCTCGTGAAATGGCTAAGCAAACCTTGCTCTTGTAGATGGGACCAAAGGTCATGGTTTTTTTGCTTAAAGGATGAGCATACCAGAGCGACAACATTGTTAGGATTCTGGGTTTCAGGTAGGAAATTGTAGAACAGGTTGGATATGGGTTTATTTCCACCTCCTGTAATTATTTGCAGGGCAGATGGTGAGCATGAGTAGTTTCTGCTCTTTGAGTAGAGAGTTTGGGTGATGAAAATTCGTGAGAGAGGACTAAATGGGGTAGTTGATTTCATAGTTCTTTGATGCCACTTATGGAGACACCACGAGTACATACCTGCATATATATAACATAACTGAAAATTAGATGATACTTTATAGATTCAACTAATATGTATTTAATTGATATTTCATTCTTAAACTTTCTCTTAAGAAAAGCAATATACATATATATATATATATATGTGTGTGTGTGTGTTTTTGTTAAAAATTCAAGTATCGAGAATATAGTTATATAACAAATGATTGTTGCCTAGAAGTTTTCAAGCTTAGCTCGTCTTTCCTGCTATGATTCCGAACATAGTAACTTTTCAACCGAGTGAAAGAGCTAAAAGAGTTGGGTAATATGTTCTCGACCATTTTTGCTCCAATCTGACCTAGCTGGCGAGCGATCCATTGAATCGAATCGTTCATATATGCGTACATAATAGCCAACACATAGATTTTATATGGATGCATTTGGTTCTTTTTTGAGTCTTGCTCGAGCCGGATGATAAAAAATTATCATGTCCGAATCCTGCCACCTTTCTTGTGGATCATCCTGTTAAGTTAACAAATATAATTTCTTACTTGTCAGACAGTAAATAGGTAGAATATGAAAGTTAAATATTTCTGCTCACACTACTATCTTAGGTAGGGCTGTGCAAACTGTAAAACCGAACTTTACCTAATTCCGTTATACCGGCTGGTTCGGTATTTAGAAATCTCGCCAAACAGAAAATTTTGGTTTGGTTCAGTAAATTACCGGTTCAGCAAGATTCAGTAAGATTCAGTAAGATTCAGTAGGGTTCGATTTGATTCAGTACAAAAAAAAAAGAAAAAATATTGAAACAAAAATAATTTGTCTTGAATACGTGGGTAAATAATAATATGCTTCCTACCACTCTAACCACTAACCATCCAATGAAGTTGAATAGAAATTATAAATAATACATCAGAGACCCCCTAGCCTCAGTCCCACCTCTCCAAAAATTGTTTTAGCATCATTCAAGTTTTGGGTTTTAAATGCAATTAGAACCCAATTAATTTTGAGAAAATCAGAAAAAGAATAAAATTGGACATTTAGAATTTGGACTGTACCTCTTTAAATTCGAAATCTAGGCCGAGAGAGAGATGGTGGAGGCGCGATGGGTAGGTGGTGCGGTGGGATTTTGAATTAAAGAAGAAGAATATTTGGGTTTTGCTCTAGGGCACCGCAGAAGTGAGAAGAGTGAAGTGAAGCATTGAAATTTGGAACGTGTCTTTACCTTGTACGAATTGGGATAGAAAAAAATTGGGTGTATAGATTTAATCATGTAAGCTAAATCTATTGTTAATATCGAAAATCGAAATTTCTATAATGGTTCGGTAATGAACCTCATTACATATGCTAAACTGAAATTTAGTTTAATATACAGTTTATCGGAACATGCACAACTATAATATTAGGGGTTTGATGTTGCATTCAATATAGCTGAATCGTACCAATTTTTTTTATCTAGTCTGATGCGGTAATTTCAAAATTTATACAGTACATCAAACTAAATTATTCAATTCGATAATCAAACGGTTCAGTACGTTACAAATAAACGAGAAGTGTATGTAATTTGAGTATTCTTTATAATAAATTAATATTACATCAAATTCTAAATTTTATTATATATATATATATATATATATATATATATATATATATATATATATATATAGTTCTACTTATCTACTTATTATCTCTTATATATATATTGAGATCAGTCCCTCAACTGTCTCATACTAATTTTGACCCAATTCTATGAAATAAATTGAACTGCTCTTGGAATTGTTGATAGGATAGTGCCCTGCAAGCCAGTTCAATTAGCTTGTAATAGATCTATCTTGTATATAACAATCTTTGATTTTATAATAATACGCATGTTTATTTATATATGTATAAGGATAAACAATGGCCAAACTTCATCTCTCGCGAATACATTTAAGCGATTGGTTGAAACCCTGAGATCACTCATGACTATGGGACTATACACTTCAGTACTGAGTGCACTTATCATGAAACAGTCTCAAAGGTCGTGATCTCGAAAATGTTCCAAGTCATAGATTCATATCGAGACGGGGTATCGAGTGAATCGTCAAGACTTGTACGATTATGCATGATTCACACGGAGTGAATTTGTTGTAGATTCATGAACAAGGCATTTGAGACCAGTGCATATGACTAGGTGATTCGATGGAGGATCGAATGCATCGAACGACCCGAACAGAGAAACCCATTGTGGAAGCGCATGACGCATATCGGTGATGGGATGTTTCTCAAAGGATTATAATAGTGTACGATTTAGTCCTATGACTTGAGGTGCTAGGGCGAATTCGGTGCATGAAAGTGCGTACTTAGATCTAGGTATAGGCCACTTAGCTTGGTCATAAAAATGCCTAGGTTGGGTGCGTATGGACATGTACGCGAGTGGTTAGTACCAAGATGGAATCTGTTGACTCATCGTAATGGATGAGAATATTTCCTATACGATTCTTAGATAATGTTTCCAATGAATCTACGGCCGTAGTCGGTGACGGATTTGGAAAGGGGTTTCCAAATTAGGCAGTCACACTGGAACATTATCCTGAATTAGAAAGTATAGTTATCGAGACAAATTTAGAGGTGCCGATCAATTCACACACCCTAAGTCTTGATCGGGAAATTGGTCGACAGAAGGACCGTATGTACATGGTAATTATATGAGGTGAGGTTCACTAAATATCAATTCACCTGATGTTGGGCTTCATGGGCTTATGGCTAGACATCGACCATGAAGTGTGGGTACTCCTGAATTAGTAGAGGAATTGATTCTAGGAGTGGTCAATTAAAGGTAGTTTAATTGATCGGAGCAATTTATTGTTCATAAATTAAATCACGAGGTTTCGTGAGCCTGCTGCCAATTGATGGTGAACCCAGAGGGTCACACACAATACAATTGGACGGTGACTGTTCTGTAGGAATATAAAAGGAATTAATTGATTTAAAAGTAATTAAATCAATTAAGTGAATTAAAGTGTTAATTCAAGTGGGAGATAAATTAATTAATTGATTTTATTGATTTAAATGACAATTGATTAATTAAACTAAATATTAATTAAGTAATTAATTAATATGGGCTGGATATTTAATTAAGTAATTAATTAAATTAAGGTGGGCTTGCAAGAGATGGACTCCTAAGCCCATTAGGAATCTTGTAACCCTAGGTCTTGAGGAGTGCTTATAAATAGAGCTCTGACAGAACTCATAGAACTAACACCTAAGCAAAAACCCTAGTCTTCTCTTGCCCTAAGAAATCCGCCCCACCCTGCGCCGCCCAAGCCCTAGCGCCGCCGCCGTGTGCTGCCGTAACACCGCCGCACCGCCGCCGTGAAAGCTCTAGCGCCGCCGCCGCATATCTTCTCCCTCATTCCTTTTGTGCAGAATTTTGATATGTCAAATAGATCTGCACAATCCTTCATCAACAAACCTCTTAGATCTAGTTCTGAGCCTAAGACTAAGAGGTGTCATCATAATCCAGTTGGTGTGGACTTTTCTCTGGAGGTGAGACGCTTGGATCACTCCAGTGAACCAGAACCTTAATCAGAGTTCAGAATCAGAGTTGGAGGTTTCCACCACCTTGCCTGTGGTGAGGTAAAAATCGAAAACCCCCTTTGTTAGATTATTTCTGTGCTTTGTTTTGTGTCTTTCGTATATATAACTTGGAGATATTATTATGGGACCTGTGGGTGTGCCTTGAAAAATTTTAATTTCCGCACTTTGTTGTATTGACAATCGAGGCATATCCCAACAATTGTGGTGTGAGAATCCTCAGTAAAGAAAATTGGTGTCTAATGAACCAAATAGTGTGGAGAATCTTCATTGGTGAGGAATTTGGAGGTGGAAATCGTGGGGGAAGAAAGTGAATGTCGGTATGTGGGTGTGGGAATTTGAATGCTAACTGACTGTGGAAATAATTTTGGAGATTTTAAAAAAATTCTAAATTCTGTGAAAATAGAATTGGGTCAAAATTAGTATGAAACAGTTAAGGGACTGATCTCAAATATATATATAAGAGATAATAGATACTGTCATTTTACATGTTGGTTTTATACGTTTTAACCATGACGTACGTTTAGGGCTGTAATCGAGCCGAGTAGTATCGAACAACACACTGTTCAAGCTTGGTTTGATTTTTATCGAGTTTGAAATTTTGTGTTTGAGCTTGGTTTGATTTTCAGTCGAGCCGAGCTCAAACGAGCTTTTATCGAACGAGCCGAGTATCGAGTAGCTTGATATTTTACATGTATTTTTTCAATTTTTAGCTAATTGAGTCGAGCTCGAGCCGAGTTTCAAAAGTTATCGAATGAAAAAAGATGTTCAAGCTTGTTTGATTAGTGTGACGAACCGAACTCAAACGAGCTTTTATCAAACGAGCTCGAATCGAGTATCGAATAGTTTGATTTGATTTTCAGCCCTACGTACATTACACAATTTTAACATATTATGCAAAGTAGTTGACAAAAATATAATTAGTAAGAGTCCGTGCATAGCATGGAGCGTATACTAGTTATATATATATTTGAGATCAGTATTTAACTGTCACAATTATATTTTGACTGAAATCCCATTTTCTCAAATTTTTGAATTATTTTATTTGTTAAATGATGGAAGAAAATTTTCAAATAACCAACTCAAGTTATCCACTTTCTCAATCTTTCCTTCAAAATCGGTTCATGTCTCCCTCTCTCAACAACTTTCTAATTTCTCTCATCTTCCTTTCTCCCTCAATAATTACGTAAACAAAAAACTGTATATACAAAAACATCATAATTTCTCACATGAAAACTATTCATTGATTACAAGAGAGGAAAAAAACCTAAGATTAACGTTGTGGGTGGAAACTTGTGGTGTCATAGATATATTAGAATAAGAAAGACGAAATGGAATTAATAAGACCGACAGATTATCAGTGACAAAATAGTTTATTTCCACAATAATTGTCTTTAGGTTTTTTCTCTTTGTGTTTCTAAATTCCAAGTAGGAAAATATGACTGATTTTTTGTTCATTTGTTTATTTATGTAATAGATAAAAAGTTGATACAGTATGTTAAATAGTCTGCTTTGGTGGTTGTTTGTAGATCTCTATTTTTTTTTTATAGAGGACTTGGACCAACAAGAACTATGAGAGCATATACGATTTTGTGGATATATTTACTTGCTCTTACATAGTTATGACAAAAAATGAATTGGAGAATAGAGATAAAAGGTTATAAGAATGAGTTCACTTTCAATTTCAATCTTCTACTACTAAACTTTTGCGAAAATCTTCCTCAACACGAAGATGGTTTTCAAGATCCTCAAGAGTCATCTCCTCTTTCTTATGTTTAAGAGTTTTCTTAACATCTTTCCATGATGGAGGGAGTTTGTCAATTATAGAGGACACATCAATAGTATCATCCAATTTTAATTTATATTGTTCATAACTTGATAAAAATTTGATCAATTTCATGCCATTGATCCATGACACAACGACCATCAACCATTTTGAAGTTATTAAAATGACTAAACAGAAATTTTCTGCTACTTGCATCTTCGGACATGTATCTTGCCTCCAATTTGTCCCAAAGTTCCTTTGCAGTAGGTACGTTTTGATAAGTATTGAACAAAGGCATCAGACATCCTGTTCAATATATGGCCTCTACAAATGTAGCCATCATTTTTCCACTTTTGCCTTGCACGAGTTTCGGCAACAGTTTCATCATCAGTTGCTGTAGACTTTTGTTGAGTGAGCACATAGACAACTTTTAGAGTTGCAAGTAGGAAATGCATTTTCTTTTGCCAGCGGTTGAATTTTCCTCCTTCAAAACATTCGAGTTTCACAATGTTTGTATACATCTCTTTGATTGATGCCATTAATGCATTAACAAAAAATAAGTCTTAAGATTGTTAGAATTCGGTAGGAAGTAAGTAACGAACTGCAGTAATGGAATCAAGGCGTGTTGCAATGCCACTTTCCTTAAGACTTGTTTCGCTCCCACCACACAATATACAATAGGAATTTGCAATTAGCCTTTAGGATACAATGAAACCTAATATTTAATTATGTTTTATACTCACAGAAATAAACCAAAGGGCACACGTGAATTTGGCAAAATTATCTAACTTATAGAATATTTTTCTGCAATAAAATATAGTATAAGTAATTTGGAGAAGAAGAGAAAGAGTAATATATTAATTTCAGAATTGTACTTGTCTTTTATAGACATATTTGTGTCTATTCCGGGTAGACACAATTTTTTGAATTTGGATACAACTCTTAAAATTAACAGCCATACTTTTAATAGTCATAACTTTCCAATTTAAATTCAAATTTGAAAATAAATAATGGAGTTTATTTGATAGTTATTTTGAAAATAACTCCAACAGGATTGAGTATAATCCAATCCATTGAATTAGGACAAACTTTAGACTCATGGGTCTAATTCAATGATGTTTGTGAAAAAAAAGTTTCCCTGAAATCGATAAATAAATGTGAAATCGATGAAAATTCATGAAAATGATAAAATCGGCGAAACGACATAATTTAGTGAAAAACAAATGAAATCGATGAAAAAATGAATAAAGTCGGTGAAAACGAGTCAAATCAATGAAAAGTCAGGTGAAATTTGTGAAAAGAACGTGTGAAATCAGTGGGAAAAAATGACAAAATAGGTGAAAATAGATTAATATGATAAAAATGTGTGAAATAAATAAAAATCGACAAAATAAGGTGAAACCGGTAGAAAAATGAAAAATGGTTTAAAACAAAAAAAAAACGACAAAATCTTAAAAACAATGAAAATAAGTTATAATTGATAACGATGGGCAAACCAGTAAGAAATCTTAAAACTGTAAAATTGAATAAAATCGATTAAAAAAACATGTTAAATTAATGACTTAAATAGGTGAAAACATATCAATTTGTTCTATTTTATGACATAATAAAAATTAATTTTACTTTAATTTATAAAAATTACCTATAAAATTACTAGATATTTACAATGTACGTGCAATTTTTGTAGTGTTTTAAAGAAGCATAAATTATCCGGATCATAATAGGATATATACTTGAAAATTGCATTTTTTCTCTTTTCCCTTTTAAGGGATTCAAGTTTCATGAAACTTTATTCTCTTTTCTTTGGTTCTTCCTCACGGCGAACATTTTACCAACTTCATGAAACTAGTATTTACTTCTATTCGCCAATTAGAATATGAAATCTCTATGTTTAAGCTACAAATTGGCTGCAGAGCAATGAAGAGATACCAACAGTCCAAGTCACACATTAGCGCCTAAAAAAGCAATTTAAAAAACAGCAAAATGGCAAAAATCTTTATAAAACTAGACTGAAAACCAGTAGGCTTACTGGATACTACGTTAATGTTCAACTATTGTGACTTTCCCATGTCACATTTTGGATGTCACACCTATGTATGCGTTAACAAGTATTCTAATTTTAAATGTGTAAACCAACTTATACACTTGTCAATATATATACAATTGTGTGACACCAAAATATTAAAAAAAGACCATCTTTTTTTACTCTCAAACATGAGTCTTTTTGCAATTTCCAAAAGTGACTTCATTGGCCACTGCTAGCTGAACACCAGCTGCGGCATCTTTATTGAAAGCAAGAAGCCAATTTTCCAATGCAGCTGCAACTTGCTTTAGAAAAAGACATGAAAAATCTTTCGGATTAATATTTCATTCCTTAACCATATCCCGAGCCAATGTCTTCCTCGAAGGGCGTCATGTTTAGATCCGGTAGAACAAAGCCTGCTTTTTGTGCCTCTTCTGGAGCCTCCTTTGTGATACCAGATTCTTTCGTTGATCGGAAATTTAAATCAAACTGCAAAATGAAAATTGCCCAATTTCAGTAAATCTGTATAGGAAATACTTATACGAGTCCATATTTCATAAGGTATACCTTCATCCTCTTCAAGTTATGACTGCGGTCTTTTTGTTCACCAAGGGTAGTGTTCATTGAAGCCAAGTCCTGTACAATTCCAACCACATTTCAGTAAATTGCAAGAGATTAGATGAAGTGTTTATTTATAGTATCAATTAGCGAACTTACCCTCCGCAATTGCACTCTTTCTTTGAGAAGCAAGCTCTCTTTCTCTTTCAATTCTTCAAATTTCTGCAAAACGAATATATTCCAATAAGAATTCACATATTATATTATGCATAAATGTAAATATGTAATTCTTAGATATTGACATTTGCTCATACCTTCTTCCTCTGGGATCTTCTGTTGGTGCTGCAAATTTGGGAGATTTCATAATCCAAAGAGCCCTAAAATACACAAATGTAACACAGAATTTATTAGTGGAAAGGACGACTCAAACAAGAGAGTACAATTTCTCAAACAATCACAAAGTGACTCAAATTATAAGAAATGAATATGAGAGTAAAAGTACAAATAAAATGATGAGCATGTGGATATGGATGTAAGGCTTGACGACATCACGTGTTCTACCTACACATCACATCTTTTGGCTGCATCGGTCTTCATGAGATTCTTTTAAAAAGAATATTATAATACTTTATTAATTTATTAAACAGTGGTAGAAAAGAACAGCAAAAATAATCAGAATTGTAAAAGAAAATAGCAATAAGATAAAATTATTCAAATACAAAAAGTTAAAAACAAATAGAATACTCCTCCTCGAGATCCAAAAATGTCAACTGTGAGCAAAAACAATTGGGGTTCCGAAACAGAATGAGAAAATTTCATCCCCACCCGAATTACAAAAAGGAAAAAAGAGGAGCAAAGGGAAGCGCAGAGGAGGAAACAACATGAACCCAAGTAGCCACAAACTCATCGAACCTTTATTCTCATTTTCTCTCTCCCCCTCTTCCACATCTGGGCCCACGAAGACTTCTCCTAGCAAATGACAAATCTGACCGCGTCCAAGTCTCGGGCGGAAAATCCGTTTGATAATTTACTCGGGGCATTTTCGCCATCCCCAGAAGAAAAGGTACATATAGCGACCGTGCAATGGATGCTTTAATGGATCTATCTAGGTTTGGACTTTGAGGAGACGAAAGAATTTCTGGTTTTTTCGATTTAATTATTTAATCGAGATAAGAAAACAATAAGTGGATTTAACAAAATTAGGAATTAAGCGATCTTCTATAGGGCCGAGAGGGCGAGAAAACGTGTTTCGCCCTTCTCTCTCTTCCCAAAAGTAAAATAATTTCTCTCTCTTTCACTCTCGGCGCAGTTTCCAAATCCGGCACATTCGTCATCCGATATTTAGACCACCTACAGACCAAAACTCCCCAAAAATTAAATACACCAACCGCCATGGCCATGGATAAAAGTCACAAAACCATGACTCTGGTAAACATCGTAATTTGACCAAAGTGTCCCTTCTACCGAACTGGTAAGGAGAGGAGAGAAAAAATAAGGAAAATACACTAATAATTTGTACCAAATTTGAGACGATCCATACAAAAACTGAAAATGAAAATTTTGCGAAAAATAATTTTGTACTTCATTTTGCCTTTTAGAATGACAAAGAAATGAAAATTAATTCAAATTCAAGGAGAGATCGTCTCTGTTCCTCGAAAACAAAAACAAACCGAAACCGAAAAACACGTGAACATCTCACAGATCAGGCAGAGTTAAATCCGACGTCACCATCTGAATTTCTCCAAAACCGATGGCGACGTAATGTAGAATACAGTTGAAAATTTTGAATACAGAATTCGTCAAATAGATTAACCAAAAAGCAAAACAAATCCAAAAAAACTTATCGGTACTGAGAATTAAAACAGAAGAGACAGAGAAAGGCACTACAGAGGGAGATCCACCATAGCCGAATTTGAGAACAGAAGAGAGAGAGAGAGAGAGAGAGAGAGAGAGAACTGAGAATGAATCCACAAACCTTGGATCTGACGGAGAAGGATGGATCGGAAGGGTGGCGAGTGGAATCGCCGCTTGGTGAGGCGGAGCCGCCGCTCCAGGAGAGAGGAGTGGTGGGGCTACATCTGGTGGCGGAGGTGGAGGCGGTGGTGGTGGAAGTGGAGTAATCTTTCCGCATCACAGTCACAGACTTCGAGCGAGGGTGTCGGAGGCCCCACCTTTGCGGAGGCAAGCTGGGAGAAAGTGAAGGCTTATTAAACGGCGGCTCCGATGCAGACTGACGGAGGCGTAACAGCAGCTCCACCACAACCGTGTCGTCCGTCAACGCCTCTCTTATCCACTCGTCCTTCGGCATCAGCTCTGGATGAATGAATTGCAGGCGTAACTAAATAGATGCCCTAGATTATATGGAGAGAGATTGAGATTTTTTTTCTGGTGCTTTGGTTTTGGGCGTTTGGGGGAGAAGGGAGGAAATATGGTGTAAAATGAATAGGGGGTGGGGTGGCGGAGAGGTATATATATATGTGTGTGACTGACTGTGTGTGCGCGCATGAGATTAGAAAATCAAGGAAATAATAAGGGAGTTTAATTATTTTTATAAATTTGTGTTACGTGAGTGAGATAATACTTTCAGATACGAATCAAATATATCACACAATATACTTGTATCCATCTTACAAAAAAAGAAATACTATTATATAGTGTAAAGCGGATATATAAATAATAGATACACATATAAAAAAGATAAGACATGTTATACCTCATTCCTCTAGTTGACAAGTAGTGGTATTAAATTATTTATTTATGTGAAGTTAAATTTAAGAAAAGGCTATTGATATTGTCAGATCAAAAATTATTGCTGTCAAAGTAAATTTTTTAATTTTTTATTTTTTCCCTCCTAGTAAAAATCACACCACCTTAATTTCTCTCTTTTATATAACTTTTTTTAAAATTGATAACTAAATCTTCTCTCTCCTATTGATGTATTAATAATTTTTGTTTTCTTTTTCACATGGAATTTTGATGATTATCTAATATATATAGACCAATGAAAAAAATCTATTAATTTTATTTATATTTTCAAAATCAAATATATGCTCAAGGTTGAGCAAAAGTAAGTAAGTACTTTTAAAATGAAATCATAATTTCGATAGATTTTTAAAATGAAATCATTAAAACGAATTTTTAAAATGAAACTTATTTGAGCCTACTTCATTTAACTATCGAACATAATTTCGAGCTCAATAAAAAAAATTTAACAGTGTTTACCTTTTTTTACTTTACTATTACTTATTTACTTGGTTTTAAACACTTAAATTAAAAAAAAATATATAAAATAACAAATTCATATTATACTATCATCAGTTTCAATTGTCTTTTTTATGAGAGAATTGCATTTTTTGGTACAGACTTATACGTCAATTCCCACTTTTGGTACTGAGTTTTATGGGTCCAACACATTTGGTACAGAGCTTTAACAAATTGTGACACATTTGGTACAACCGTTAAAAATTGTCGTTGAGTGATGACGTGGCAGTTAAGTCTAATTGCAAAGTTGATGCCATTCTTATGTTGACTGATAATTTTAC
Source organism: Penstemon eatonii (assembly GCA_038501285.1). NCBI lineage: Eukaryota > Viridiplantae > Streptophyta > Magnoliopsida > Lamiales > Plantaginaceae > Penstemon > Penstemon eatonii. The sequence goes on from CM076710.1 coordinate 9,726,479, forward strand.
CCCATAATATTTCAGGTTACCCAAAAAGCCCCACATCTCCAAATTTAGTGGCGATTTTAGTCCACATTGTTGCCAAATTTCAAAATTGATTCGAATAAGACCACGTGCGGACCAATTTGAATATTTACTTATTTTATATAACTAATTTGATATATAAATAATAATTTAACATAAATATCACCAAAATAAAGAAGAGATATTCTTTTTAAATATAAAATTTATATAAATAGCATTAATATATTCAATATTTATTAAAATAATAAATTATATAACTAAAAACTATTTAATATTTATTAAAATAATAAATAATACGGAGTACATAATTATAATTTTAATAAAAAATTCCCAACCCCACGCACTCACCCCCTCCCACCCCCACCCCTCCCCCTTACCCCAATTTCCAAGGGAGGGGAGGGGGTGGGTGGGGTTGGGTATTTTTTTTAAAATTATAATTATTTATTATTTATTATTTTAATAAATATTAAATAGTTTTTAATTATATAATTTATTATTTTAATAAATATTATTACCATTATATAAATCTTATATTTAAAAATAATATATTTTCTTAATTTTGGTGATATTTATTTTAAATTAATAATAAATTTATTAATATTATTTATAAATCAAATTAATTATTTAAATAAAATAAGTAAAATATTCAAATTGGTCCGCACGTGGTCTTATTCGAGCCAATTTTGAAATTTGGCAACAATGTGGACTAAAATCGTCACTAAATTTGGAGATGTGGGGTTTTTTTGGTAACCTAAAATATTATGGGGTAAAATTATCAGTCAACATAAGTAATAGCATCAACTTTGCAATTATATTTAACTGCCACGTCATCACTTAACGAAAATTTTTATCGGTTGTACCAAATGTGTCACAATTTGTTAAAGCTCTGTACCAAATGTATTGGACCCATAAAACTCAGTACCAAAAGTGGGAATTGATCAATAGCTCTGTACCAAAAATGCAATTCTCTCCTTTTTTTATTGTGTGGTTTTCTTTTCCTTAATTGTTAGCCAAAATTTCTGGACATTCACTACTTGGAGAGCTACATAGTAAATGAAAAATAAAATGGCAAGATATTCTTATTGAGTAGAAAGGAAAATATGATCCTCATCAGCTTTTTGATGGAGAGTAAGAGAAGAAATATAGATATATTTCTGTGTTTAGAGATTAAAAAAAGAAGAAGTTAATATTAATAGTGTATTAATAAGAGAGAGAAGATTGAGTTGGTAATAAATGAATATTATTGAAATTAACAAATTTAGATTTTGTGGCTTTTTATTAGAAGGGCAATTTAGAAAATTAAAAGGGATTGCTCCGACATCAATAATTTAGCAATATCGTTAGCCTTAACAAAAATACATTTCTGTTAAATTATTAATTCTCCTGAGAATATAATTTCAAGAAAAAATCATTTTGAGAAAGGAAATCTTATTTTGGAATTTTTCCAAAAAGGTAATAGAAGTAAAACTTTTAAATAAATAGGAATTGTATAAAATGAGATTTTGTCAAATAGAGAACATGTAAGTTGACTCTTTTCTTATAGACACGTGTCCCATTTTTATATTATTTATAAAAAAAACTTATATTTATAAATACAAAAATACCTCATTTTATCTTGTCACACATTATTCATTATTATTATAATAATTATTATTATTAGTATTATAATAATTATTATTATTATTATTATTCCACCTAGTATACCTAATTGAATTCACCATTAAACCACCCACCCTCAACCCAAGACGTACATACCCTCTTCTTGAAATTCTCAATGAGGGATTTTACTTATTTGTGGCGTTTTTGTTTTAATGGAAGAATAGAAAAGTCGATTTAATTACGTACCGAGAGATTTTATGACTTCCTATGCATATATATTTTTTTCACAAATATCAAACTATTTATTAATTTCATATCAATATCACTACTTAAAACATTATTGTTTATTTCAAATATGAAATGAATTTCAAAAAACAATTTAATACACTTTATAAATTAAATAAATTACATGTTTGAAAAAGAATAACTATAACAATTATATCATTAATTTTAACAAATAAAAATAATAATTAGCTAATAATTTTACTTACATTCCCATCAAAATATTTAATAAGTTAGGCCTAAACTGAAATAAATCGGAAGTATTAAAATTCTACCGACTCCAATTGAAAAACTAAAATATGTTGGAGTGCTTTTATTCAGGCCATTTCTTCAACCATTAATTCAAAGAACAAAAACCAAACAATAAAGAAACCCAGAAATTGAATAGAATAGAAACAAAAACTAGTAAAAAAAAAAAGGAAAAAGCCACAAACCGATGGAACTGAGAGAGGGGCTTGTGGTAAATAATAAGGTTTTGAATGAGAGAGGAATATGGAAGTGGCAATGGGAGAGAATATTAAGGAAACAAAATTCTCTCAAGCCCTTATATAAGGGTATAAAAGTAATTTACTAATGTCTAATCTCTTAAAATTTCGCATTGCAAAAGTAAGGTGAATTCAGATTGACTTGGTCCTATTTTATTCCAAAACATATGGAAGCAATTTGTTTTTGATCCATATATCTATCAGATTTTCCTTGTAACTTAACTATATGGATCTAGATCTAATCCATTTACAACCCTTACATGTTTCAAAAATTCTCAATGTTATTTTAACTTTCAAAAAGTCTTTTGTATTTGATTTTAATTACCACACTCAACCCAAGTAGAAATTTTACTTTTGACGGAATGACGAGTTTACCCCTATGTATTTGTTTTTTTTATTTTTTTTTAAAACCTAAGTGTATACTACCTGGATCGTGTGTGGTATTTAAAACCAAACAAGGGTGGGGGGAGTAGTTTTGGGTATTTAAAATAAAACAGGGGAGTTTTTTGGGAGTAATACAAATCATAGAGGGTATTTTTGCCTTTAGATGTCAGGGGTAAAATTATCATATCGAAAGCAAAATATAAACAAATACTTGTAATTTTTACGTTTGAATCACACTCTATTTTCTGGGATTGTATTTGACACTTACCTGAGATCTCAAGGAATTTTTGGGAGTTAAAATAACACAGAGTTATTTTTGGGAGTTAGACAAAGCATAGAGGGTGTTTTTGTTTTTTTCTCATTTTTAAATAGAAATATGTAAGTTTATTATAAAAGTGTATTGGGTATAAGTCTCCTCAGTATGAATCAAACCTGAATTTTACCTCTAGAGATCATAAGTCAGCCAACCACATTGGGTTTGGAGATAATCTCATTATGCATAAAAATAAGATTAAAGAATATTTATTATCTTAATTAGAACCTAATTTATGAGAGTTAAATTTAAGCTGGTAAAATAGGAGTTTAAGTCAAAATACGTGTATATATAGCTAGCAAATGGGCCAGAGTTAACATGAGAGATGAACATATTTACAAGAATTTCATAAAAATCTTTATGGAGTTAATGTATACAATATAAACATATTGCTATCACTGAATTGTATGGACATATATGCAGAGTACATGATATTTAACATATTGGGTTGATAGTTTGAAAAATAAACCACCTATTACTAAAACCATGTTTCAATCTGCCCTTGATTTAAATTTAATTGGGCCTAAAGGCATGCTAAATTTGAAAATGGCCTTGTAAGTTGTAAGTTGTAACCCAACGAAATTCTCACTAAATTAATTCTCTGATTTTGTGATGAATAAAAAAGGGATTTTTGCACGTCATCCCCCAGTTTTTTTCAATTTTTGCACTTTCCCCCCGAAACACATTAAATGTGACCATGCCCCCTGCTTTTATGTATTTTGTGCACTTACACCCCCGAAACATCTTAAATGTGACCGTGCCCTCTGCTTTTATGTATGTTTGTGCACTTACCCCCCGAAACGTCTTACATGTGATTGTGCCCCCTGCTTTATGTATGTTTGTGCACTTATCCCCCCCTCCCCCCACCCCCCATACCAAATTCCGGTCAGATTTTTCACTGGAACTAAAGCACCTGCAAAGCACACAAAATTTAAGAGGGCAAAAGGGTAATATTACCAGCGGTGCGGCAACGTTCCATATCCAGTTCCAATTCCTTAGTGACTTGATTTTTCGGTGTATGTAATGAAGGGGTCTCCATAAAAAATGAATAAGAAAGCAACAAGAAATGTTGATATTGATTTCTCTAAATCATGAGTTTTGCGTGAGAGAGAGACGATATGAATTTGTAAAATTGTTCATGATTCACTCAATTTCAGTAAATGGAGGAGAAATTGAGCCTAACTGAGATAAACCGTAATTTTTTTTCTCAATTTCAATTCACGTTTTTAATTGATGTTTAGGTTTTGTGAGAAATAAGGATAATTTTACCCTTTTGTCCTCTTAAATTTTGTGTGCTTTGCAAGTGCTTTAGTTCCGGCTAAAAATCTGGCCGGAATTTGGTATGAGGGGGGTGGTGGGGGCAAGTGCACAAACATACATAAAAGCAGGGGGCACAGTCACATTTAAGACGTTTCGGGGGGGGGGGGGGGGAGGGGTAAGTGCACAAACATACATAAAAGCAGAGGGCACGGTCACATTTAAGACGTTTCGGGGGGGGGGGGGGGTAAGTGCACAAAATACATAAAAACTGGGGGCATGGTCACATTTAATGTGTTTCGGGGGGGAAAGTGCGAAAATTAAAAAAAACTGGGGGGTGACGTGCAAAAATCCCTAATAAAAAATGGTAAACAACCAACTCTGAGTTTTTTTTTTTATTATTATTATTATTATTATTATTATGGGTACAAATAATGGAATATTTTACTTATATTTTGATTTGAGATTTTATTATCAAAATTCACGATTTAGATCGGTCACAACTGCATAATATTATAGTCCGTAATTGATAATACTTCTAAAAAATTACAAATGTACCAAGTGAATTTGTCTAAACTTTATTTTAACCAGAACACAACCTAATTTCATCAAATGCATTATATTAATTATCTACTTCTATTAGAAAAATATTTAAATCGATTATTATATATTTAAATTACGTCCTGTTACTAATTTCGATTTTATAGTGACAAAATTTAAAAAGTTATTCCGAAATCAATTTGTTAACATAATTTGAACATCACTTGTTAACCGGAAGACATCATAGGACAATTAGCATGTTGATAAGCTTTGTTTAATAAATCAACGTTTTCTCATGAAAATGAATATACTGTTTAGCAATAAATCAGAAAAATTAAGAGGTAAAATATCTTATGTACTCCTCTATGTTGATGTTTATTTAGAACGAGTTCTTAGTGTGAGTCGTGCCATCTTATCTTATCTTATATATATATATATATAGGAGAATGGTGTTTGACTCCAATTAGACCAAATTCTAATTTCTGGTGATTTTGAATTATTTTTATTGTCTAAATTATTATATTAGTAAAACCAATAACCATATAAATCTTACAACATTTATGCCAACATAATTCATATAAACTTTCAGTTACCAATTAAACATGTAAATGGTAAGAAATTCATATAAATCTTCAGTTACTAATTAATTAAATCCATAATTTATGCCAACATAATGATTTTATTAAACCATAAAAAGAATCGGTTGCTAATTGAACCCGAAATTTATGCCATCAACCTTAAAATAAATTTGTCATACAAATTTTCTTCACACAAAAGCATAAGAATTGACTCTAAATCAAGAAAAAATTACTAACAAACTAAGCCGTACAACACTAAATTATTAATTAATGACACAAAATATTTAACCTCACACAAAGACTTGCCCTTTTTTTTTTGGTACATTCTTTTTCTGTTAATTAACATTAGCATGTAATTAATTACTTTTAAAAAGCAAAAATCAAGCCAACTTGCCAAAATTTCCTAAGTAAGTGACGGGATGGTAAATTGCATTTTGAATTTATCCTCCTTATAAAAGAAAATTTTGACACCTCAATTCATTGTATGGTTTGTTTTTTTGGTTCCATCTTTTACATTTTATCATCTTCTTACTCATCTTTTTCTGTATTTATAATATAATTATTTCATTAGCTATATCCACTCATCTCTTGCATTGTATATAGTTTATTTTGCATTATATATATACACTAATTTTTTTTCTCTTATGTTGATTTCAGGTACAATAAAGGTCATAACAAATGAATAAGTAGGAGAGGAGGTATATTTGCAGTGATTTTATTCACAGCCAAGAAAACAACGCGTATAGCATAACTAAGACTATCAGATTTGCGAATCATATTGGAGGCATCACAACTGAAATTTCCTAAGTAACGGACGGGATGGTGAATTGCATTTTGAATTTATCCTCCTTATAAAAGAAAATTTTGACATCTCAATTCATTGTATGGTTTGTTTTTTTGGTTCCATCTTTTACATTTTATCATCTTCTTACTCATTTTCTGTATTTATATTATAATTATTTCATTAACTATATATCCACTCATCTCTTGCATTGTATATAGTTTATTTTGCATTATATATATACACTAATTTTTTTTTCTCTTATGTTGTTTTCAGGTACAATAAAGGTCATAACAAATGAATAAGTAGGAGATGAGGTATATTTGCAGTGATTTTATTCAAGGCCAAGAAAACAACGCGTTTAGCATAACTAAGGCTATCAGATTTGGGAATCATATTGGAGGCGTCACAACTCAAATTTTAATTATTGAGTTAAGTTTTTAACTTTGAATTTTTTCACAAGAAATTCGATTATAGTTTCATTGTCAAACCTTGAATGACATTGTGACCTTTTTCATAGTCATGTCTATACATACAAACTGCCAAATAATTTACGTATCAATTTTAGATAATATTTTTTTTGAGACAATTTTATTTTGGTGGGATGACCTTTTGACTTCCATATATATTCAAAGCATTGATTGAAATTTCAATTTTTAATTTCTACTAAAACTTAATAAGTCATTCGATAATTATAAAAATAAATCTAAGAGGATTCTTTTTAATTTAAGAAGTTACGCGGAAGGGATGGGTTCAATTTAGTCAATTGATTTAATCATCCAACTTATAAAGTTTGGTTGATATGATTCATATTCCATATTTACTAATGTTTTCTCCTTCGGGTGATTTCAGGAACATATTCGCTTTGTATTTGGAAATTAAATGACGATTTTAATTAAAATATGCATCCACCAAGAGCAACTAAAATATGATGAATCGTAATCTGGAGGTATCGAAACTGAAATTTAATTAATTGTCATGTTCAATGTTTGAGTGGATTTTGTTAGATTTAATTGAAATTTTAGTTGATCATTTTTTTTCCGGAAGATTTCATTTTTCTAATTAAGATTACTTTAATCTCAATGTAGTTTTCATTTTGATTTTGATCTTATGCACCCTTTGTTTCTATGTGTTCATCTCATTAGCTTATAGTAATTTCATGAACTTACTCACTTTGCATTTGAATTTAAATGATGATTTAAAGCAAAAATTGCATCCACCAAAATTAATTGAAATATGATGAATCGTAATTTGGAGGTATCTAAACTGAAATTTAGTTGTACTACATTTTTTACCTCTACACGTTTTTGTAGTTACATTAATTTAGAATCTATAATTAATTGACAATTGAAATTAATTATTTTTGCCAAAAAGTAATATGTACTTTATGAATTGGTACTTCTCAATCATTCATGATTTTGATTCTCCTAATTCATAATTTGTGAATGTTTAATTAGAAGATGACAAATTTTAAAAGTTAACAAAACAATGAAACTATAATTACAAAAAATCATTTTAATTTATATTTTGTTTAGATTTTTAAGGGTAAGGCCTAATTATGAAAATCCCCCTCACATATTGAGTATTAAGAAAATTCTCATGCAGTTTATTAATTGCATTAGAATATTTCCCTCACGTATAATGAATAAGGTAGTTAATTGCATTCAAATTTGTGCTCAATATATATAAAAGAAGACATGGAGCCAATATTTTATTCATTGTGTGTTTTCTTTTCTATTTTGTTTCCATACCATTTTTTTTTAATTCAAGTGCTCTTATATATACACAACATGCATTCTTTACGGATTTAATTAGTTTATTATATTGACGAGCGTTTTCCTTATTTTGATTTCAGGAAATCAGAATTGTTGAGATGAAATATATGAATAATTTGAAAGGAAGAGCATATGAAGTGTTATCATAGCAGCAAAAATTAACACCTGCAGTGACCAAAATTATACATTCGAGATTGAACAATTGTGGAGATTATAAACTCAATCTTATTTATTATGTTTTCATCTGTTTATTATAAAAACTATTAACAGATTGTTTATAAAAAAAAATACTCCTCATCTGGATATTTCATTTCTACATATAAAATTCTTCTTATACTATTTTGAGGTGAATTTTTTAGAAGAGCGTAGAATTGAAAGGGTCGAAGTATAAGGTGTAAGCAAAATTAAGTAATTTTTTAAGTTTAGAAGGACTTCTTATTATATTGAAAATGTAAAATTTAGAATATTCACGATTAAATTTTAAATATTTGATTTATTAGAACAATATTTTTGTAACTTGGTGGAAGTTTTATATGCTTTTGAAGTTCAACTTAGATGAAATTTTTGACGTTAAATGTTTATAAAGTTCAATAAGTCATAGTTCGGTAAATAAACAATTGTTTGCATTTTCATATTCAACATTTCATGGAACATAAATATTTGAAATACTAATCATTTTTTCAGTTTTGTAGATACTTCATACTTGATGGTTGATTAGTAGTTTATTGCATTCTCTTTAATTTTTAGACACTGAAATAAAAGCCCTATCATAGAACATATAATTAAGATGTGTTCAGAATAGTAATATAGTAAAACAAAAGTGGAAAGCTTAAGTAATGCATTTTAAGGTAGCAATATTTGAGGTGTAACGTATAAATCAAGAATGTCAAATTGAAATTATTATAAAATGAAACAAAATTGTTTGTGACTATTTAGCTATATCATATTTAGAGAAACTTAAATTTAACTTCTTCGTGTAGTTATATTAACTTTGAGGTGTCGTGAGAAAAACAAATTTAAAAATAATATAAGGGTGTTTCTCGATCAAAAAATTCTTTTCTTTTGACATCAAAATGTACCGTCATCAAATAATGTAATGAATCAAATACATACGGAGTAGTTTGAGTTATTTCCAAAACTTAAATGGTGGTCATTGTATTTACACCAATATATGAGATATACTTTAAGCAATTACCTTCTGATATTGTTGAGTTAACTAATGCATTGTCAATCATCCATAGTCCATATCTCATGAAAAAAAAGATATAAGAAACATTAATTTTAATTAAATTATACTTTTACAAATATTTCTAGCACAAAAAAAAAAGTTTCAAATTATAATTTTCACATGCACGAAAATTGCTGCGATCACAATACACTAAAATTTATTTTAATGTAAATTGAAATATATTATTTAAGTTTGTGCATAGCACGGGAATAGGCTAGTATATATATATATAGGAGAATGGTGTTTGACTCCAATTAGACCAAATTCTAATTTCTGGTGATTTTGAATTATTTTTATTGTCTAAATTATTATATTAGTAAAACCAATAACCATATAAATCTTACAACATTTATGCCAACATAATTCATATAAACTTTCAGTTACCAATTAAACATGTAAATGGTAAGAAATTCATATAAATCTTCAGTTACTAATTAATTAAATCCATAATTTATGCCAACATAATGATTTTATTAAACCATAAAAAGAATCGGTTGCTAATTGAACCCGAAATTTATGCCATCAACCTTAAAAT